>BSBM01000816.1:1330000-2660000 GCA_027924585.1 Larix kaempferi | reverse complement strand
GATGATGATGAGGAAGAGGGTGATGTCGATGATGATAACGATGATGTTGATGGTGATGATGAAGATGACGACGACGATGACGATGATGATGATGATAATGAAGATGATGATGATGATGGTGATGATGATGATGAATATGATAACGATGATGAAGATGAGGACGACGATGATGATGATGACAAATATGATGATGATGATGATGAGAAATATGATGATGATGATGATGGAGATAAATATGATGATGATGAAGACCATGAAGATGATGGTGATGATGACGACAACGATGATGATGAAGATGATGAAGATGATGATGACAAAGATGATGATGATGATGATATTGATGATGATGATGATGAAGGTGGTGGTGGGGATGACGACCAAAACGATGATGATGATGATGATGAACATGGTGATGATGATGATGATGATGATGATGATGATGATGAATATGAAGATGATGATGATGATGATGATGATGATGATGATGATGGTAACCACATGATGGGCCTTGGTCGAGAAAACCTTCTTAGTATTTGATGGCTAGAATATTTCTTCCCTGGAAAACCATTTTCAATGCCCTAAGACATATAGTTACTAAGTTCAAAACCATATAATGGCACTTCCATCCTCAATCACAATACAATGATACCTCAAGAGGCCATGTCTAGTTGGTGGAGGTAAGCTTCTTAGCCCTAGATGGATATAAGATTCCTTTAAGGCTTGAGTCTTAGGTATCCTTCCTTGACCATGTCCAATTCCCTAAGCCCGCAAGACTTGGATACATCTAGCGTAATGGATACCCTTGTGGAATAATGGGGGGGGATTGGGTGGATAGGAAGGGAAGAGGGGTGGGTTATAGATAGTGGGGGGCGGGCTCATTATGGATAGATAGATAAAAATAAACATGTAAAACAACAATGCATGCACGTACAAAAGCACGCGCGCGCTATAGCGCATGCACGCACAGGAGCGCGTGCGCGCACAAGAGCGCGCGTGTACACTTCTGTGCGCGCACGTGTGTCTGAATTCAAATTGTTTTTGGAGCCCTTACAGGATTGGAATTAGCTTCGGACTGCACCTTTAGGCTCGGTCTGATTTATCTATGATTTATGGCAGAACACATCAAACCCTGCAACTTCCTGTTTTTCACAGCTAGTTCTGCATAAGCTCCACGAGTGCACTGCAGATGAAATTGCAAACACTTGTCGAGATATGTGTGCAGATTCCAAATATATAATTTTTTAATAGACTTGTTGTTGTTCTCTATTTTTAATTCATTTTAAACTGCACTCATGTCAAATTCGTAAAAAACATAGGTCGTTTATTTGGCCTATAACTTTTGATTGGCTTACCTATTTCGAAAATGGAAAAAAACCCACACAAGAGGACAAAAATACCTACAACCAAAAAACAAAAAAATGCATTTTGATTATTTTTAGACCATTATATGGTGGATTAAAACTTGACCATGTCCTTCTAGGGCTTCACTGACTTCGGTAATTTAAAAAAAATATAAAATTAACTTTTAAAATTTTGAAAAAATAGCTCCGCAAAAGATTTGTCTGTTGCCTACGCCTCTACATATTGTTTTTCTCATAAATTGAAAATTTACATAGCAAATAGGTAGGTTAACAAAAACATATGCGTTATGATTTAGAAAAAAAATAACATACCAATCTTCAAATAATGACATTTTGGGGTGGTTATACCGCTTTTCCATAAATAAAAGTTATATATTCCGGAAGGTCATCCGTTTTTCTATGTTTCATCTTTTTACACCTAATCGGAAAAAGTTTTGTAGGTACCTCTAATAATTCATTTTAATGATAATATTTATGTTTTTCTAGAATGCCATTGTAACTAACGTGTCATAATTGAGTATCATTACCTTACACCAGCCCATAAAATTAAATTTTGTACAGGAGTGATTATGTTTGTAAGCTCATTCATATAGCATCAGTAAATTAGTTACAATTATACATGTTCATGTGTTATCACTAATTTAGTGGAAAGGTGCGTGTTATATGAATTAATGGATCACCACAATGTTACTTGAGAGGCATTATTATGAAAAATGTAGTAAAAAATGTTTCCCCACCTCACTTGTAATCAAATCAACCCATTATATTATCAAAACAAACTTGTTATTCATATGAATATCATTTTCCATAGAGATTTCTTCCTCCATCTTTTAGGATTTGTAGGTGGAATTCACCACTAGTTGTGCTAGTGCCCCCAACACTTTATCTCTTTCTATTATTTATTTCAATATATTGACTATTATGGTTGAAGTTGTTCCATTTTATCCATTAATACATTTCAAGTTAGTATCACATGAAATTGACTATTATTCCTATTATGAAAAAAAATATATAAAAATAAAAACAATAAAAAAAAAATTAATACTTTCAAACATCATATTCATAAACAAATTGTAAATCCATATTCTACCTGGGAAAATATGCCTTTCGAAAGAGAAAAAGAAATGCTCGTATGGAAGGCCATACAACCAAGATATCATGGATTTTTTATTTATTTTAAGTTTATGTTACACCTAAAACTCTATTATACATATTATAAAGTATATAACTTTTGGCACACCACACAAATTAAATCCAAACTAAAGACATTTTATGGAGCACTTACTCTATTATACATATTATAGAGTATATAACTTTTGGCACACCACACAAATTAAATCCAAACTAAGGACATTTTATGGAGCACTTACATGGAATTATTTTTTTTATGGAACACTTACTTGGAATTATTTTATATATTAAATGATGCGTTTTTTAATATTATTCAATGAGCTACAAGCTCTACAATTTGACATACTTTTCAACCTTAAAAACACTAGTGGAAATAGGAAAACCATAATCAAGCCAAGTTTTTTTTTTACAACTATATATTTGTTTCATAATAGATCTGTGGTTAGATTTGGAATATGTTTATGAAGAATGGTATTGATATATCTTGTAGTGGTGTGAAGATGAAAATTTTTATCTTCCACTTACTAACTATACTCTTTCTTATAATGAATCTACATCTCGAGAAAATTTAGAAGACACAAGCATGATCTTTCAATGTCTTTTTCGAGGATTTCTTTCTCACTAATAGATCACCTAGTATAAAGAAACATGAATCTCCTTATGAAGAGGACTTACAAGATGATATAGTCATTGCAATTGAGGAGGAACAAATTGTCCAAGCAAAACCTCTTTTCATAACACATTACAAAGAAACAAACAATATTATACACTTTGCTTTAGTAGATTAACACCATGAAGATCAACACAATGCTAATAGAATCCACACATCTCAAGATCGCATTGAGTAATTCCCAATCATTAATAATGTTGATCTCTACCACAACTTTTCAAAAACTAGATCCAACAAAGGTGCAAGCAAAATGACACCAAACTAGCAGGATATTGTGTATTACTCTTTCATTAATAGCATGACTACAAGTGTGCAATTTCATCTTCCTCCTTATCCTTTGAGTTGGACAAGCTTATAGGAAGGATGAACAAGATATTTTGACAAATATTTCCCTCACACCATCATAACAAGAGGAATACATTTGTTACTCATTGGGTTTCAAAGGCTAATAATAACCCAAGAAGCTTGTAAGTTCATCATTTCTATATAATAAAAACTATTTCTATAATAAAAACTATTTTTATATAGATATTAAATAATAAAAATGTTATATATATTTATAATTATTTCATAATCAAATATATTTCATCTTATTTTTATATATATAATTAATTACCATACTCACTTTCATTGCAACTCCCTCTTCTTCATCATATTTGATCTATATACCTAACTTAACTCTTTAGGTTAAGCAAGCTAACTTATTTCTTGTACCTATTTGTCCACCATTGTCCACATCTAATTCGTATAATTTAACAAATTCTCACATTTGTAGGACTTGTTACCCTATTGTTTATTGTTTAGATCAATGAAACCTAAGTCATTTTTTAATAGTTTTTGTAAGTTGTCATGCTTGGAATTCCACAATTCAATTGCCCACATCTAACCCTTGGAATTCCACAACTCCCACTTTTATAGGACTTGTTTCTTTAGCAAATCATTGTGGTCCAGACCTAGCCATCATGAGTGTCCTCATTTTTGCATCCATATCTTTTCGCCTTCACATGACAAAAGCATGACAAAAACGTAGTGCGATCTTACAAGCAACTCTTGGTTGGCTAGGCTTTCACATGATGGAATCCAAGTTATGATAATTTATTAATCCACTTTGCATTATCCTTTGATAACGTCGATATATTGATGGACACGTTTTTCCTTGTCCTTTCTTGACGTTAATGTATTGATGGGAACGTAAGGGACACATTTTGCCTTGTCCTTTCAAATCTATTGATGGGCACATTTGTATCGACATTCGCCATCCATATTCCCAATGCAAATTTTTCACATAAGGTGATTGTTAAGCATTATTCGGAAGTGTAATAAAAAAAATGGGAACGTTTTTGTTTACAATTAAAACTTGTTCATATTTCTAAAGTGATAAGTTATTGTATGAAATGAAATCTTACACTTTATAAAAATTCGAACAAAAATTCAGCACTTCAAAATTTCGAGTAATAATAAAAAAAAATATTTTTATTATATCCTAAAAATAGTTAATACTCATTTATATATAATTTTCAAATCCACTACTTTGAATGTAATTTTTTATTACTTCAATACCTACTCCAAAAAATAGTATAATAACATCAAGAGCAATCCTAATAATAATAATAATCTAAATCTATTTTTAAGGTACATCCAAGTTAAACACCAATTTGGTATATGAGACCCTCTTATTTATGGTTTGAGAAGGAATCTCTCTGCTACATGATCTAACTGCTAAAGTCTACAAATGTGTACATACTTTATCCTACTAGATTTGAGCCTATGATCTCTTAAGAGGAAACAAATGTTCTTAACCATTAAGCCCACTCAAGATACATTAAAAACAAATACCATTATGTTCATCATTGTAGGATAATATATCTATTTAAAGTATGACAAAAGAAAAACATAATATATGTTTCCTTTAATATCTCTCTCCACCACACTCACATTCACATCCATTAAATATTTTCTTTAAGATCTCTTTCCACCCACACCCACACATAATATGTTGTTTCTCTAATATCAATCTCCACCCCAACCTACATTATCATCCAAACACAATATGTATTTTCTCTTATATCTTCCCCAACCTCATCCTCACTATCCCCCTCATATATTATATTTATATGGTGTAAGCTTGCATAATGCAAAAAGAAAATTATTATAATGTATTTTATATATATAATATAATTATGTTTAAAATTAAATTTAGTTTCATATTGTAGTATATATAATGTGTGTGTGTTTTAAGGAAAATTTTGTGTAAAAATTTAAGGAATGGCTTTTCATATTTGTGTATACGAAAGAATTTTTAATTATTCAATCAGTTGTAGAAAGACCAAAAAATTTTAGACACTTATTAATAGGATAATCTTTAATAAATTCATTAATGTATATTAGTCTTACTTATTCAAAAAATATTTGAATTAAACATACACTAATATGACATTAACCAAATTTTCAACATTATTAATAATAACTTATTGAACTATCTCTTTAAATTTTATATATGTATATAGCTTTATATATATATATATATATTAAAAAACCTTAAAATTAAAATAAAATATTAATATACATAAAATTATCTATTTGAATTAACAATATAATTCTCTCATAACTATATAGATATAAATAAAAACCCTACTATAAATATATTTAGATTCTAAATATATATAAAATCATATATACATATCTTTATTATAAAATATAATAATAATGTATTCAAAGAATCATTGAAAGAAAGTAAAATAAACATACTCTATAAAATTTGAAGTTCTTTGTATAATGTATAATTCGTATAATGCAACATGTTGGTCCTCTTTATACATGATAGTGAATTGTTTTCCTTATACAACTATACAATCATGCTCATTGATTTCCCATTGATTTAGTTAATTTTTTTAACAACAAATATTTAAATATAATAATAAATTTAAATTAATTAATTATATATATATATATATATATATATAAAAGTAAAATGAAAATTGTTACCACGATGTATACAAGAAATAATTATGAACTAAAGAACTTTATAATTATAAGTGATCATAACCTAGAAACTAAGAGGATTTTTTATATGTTAATTTGAAATTTGTACAACTTTTGATTGGAATATATTTTTTTTGGATGATTTGAAAGGTGTGATAAAGAGGAAAAAGTGGAAAGTTATAAGTAAGTATTATCTTGGGCTCAAGTGGGAGATCATCTAAGAAAAATACACAAATTAAATCTTGAAAAAATCAATCATGATTGGTGAAAAAAATGAAGAAATGTTTAACTAGTTATTCAATTTGGATGACAAAGTTAATCAATTGAATGATTTAGGTCACTAACATATGCTCAATTGTTACACACACAAAACAAATAGAAGTTATTACGGAATAAAATATGCAAACAATGGAACAAAATATTTATTATAATATGGTCAAGCTCATAACTATAGAGGAGAGACTCCCTAAAAAAGATAGTGTGACCAAATCAATTAAGGAGAATAAAGATAGTATGAATGTGGAACAACCTTCCATTAATACACATATTCAAGGATGATTCAACCCCACAGGTGGGTTTCTAATGGTATTATCTTCCCCAAGGGTAAATGATGAAAGTTTGATGTAGATTTGTTCACAGAGGTGAACCAAATAGAGCAATACTTTGAATTGCATAATATTATGGATGATAAGAAAATTATTTCCTTACTTGCATTGTTTATTTGGATAAAACCATATCGATGGTATCATTGGGTGTTCAAAATGAATCATCTTTCTTATCATTATACTTGCATTCTATTTAAAAGACACCTAGAAGTTCAATATGATAAAGTTTGAAAATAATATTAATTTAGTTACTTGACAAGAATCAAGAACTTAGGTGATGTTGAATATTATAATTCAGAATTTCAAGTATTGTCAACAAGGGTGGAAAACATAAGTGACTAGCATATGTTAGAATATTACATGGGTGGATTCAAACAAGACATTAAACATGCAGTTTTCTTAAAACATCCTAAAAATGTTATGAAATCTATGGAATATGATCTCCATGTGCAATACATAAATAGGGATACACACAAGTTTGCCACTTCCCAACTTATGTAGGAAGAGAAGATAGAATTTACCATATCTCTGAAACTAAAGGAAAGGGATGAAAAAGAGAAAAAGGACTATATGTTTTTTTTTACAAAAAGTGGTAGAAAAGGAACAAATGTCAAGAAACAAAGTTCTTCACTTTAGAGAATAATGATGAGAAATAAAAAGAGGCATCCACAAATGAGTGAGGATGAAATTTTGAACCAACAAGAGGAAGGAAATGATGTAGAAATTTTTCACAACATAAATCTAGATAGGTGTGAAATATTAGTTCATGCATTGGTAGGTGTATTAGAACCTCAAACCTTCAAGATTGCAAAATACATTAAGAATCAAAGGGTAATAATACCATGCGATAAATTCATTAACAAAATATTAGAAGTGCACCTTGGTTTTTTTGTTTATCTAGTGATATATTTTCAACTATTTGTTGCTAATAATAGAAGTATTGATTAAGGAGGGAAATTCCATAACTTTAAACTTAGTACAAATTATTATAATTTATTAATCCCCATTTATGTTATTTCCATTGGAGGAGTATGTGAAGCACCTGCAACAATTAATTAATAAGAATATGCGAAATAGTAGAAATGACACAACTCAGAATCACTTTTATATTGATCGCAGGCCACTTCGAGGGGGCAACCTCCTTTGAGCAAGCTCAATACAAATAACTTCATTGTGCCTTCAATGACCTCAACACACACTTATATACTAAGTCTATGCCCAATACTATGGGTCAAAACCATGGGACATATAATACTACGGGACATCTTACAAAGCATATGCATCCAATACTATGGGTCAATACTATGGGCTAATATAAACTATGGATCAACAAATACTACGGGACGACTTACAAAGCATATGCATCCAACAACAATATACTAACATAGTAAAGAGAAGGGTTGACATGGGTTCCTAACATCCCCTCTCCCTTAGAAAAAGCTTTGTCCTCAAAGGTTTGGTTGGAGAAATTGCTGCAGAATCTGAAGGAGTGGTTCCCCGGTAGCATCTTTGGGTTGCATTTTGGGCCACTTACGCCTTTGGAGTGTCAGGGAGGATTGCTTGGAAGGCTATAGACAAAGAAGAACCCTATCAGCTACGTGGAAGATGCGCTCAGAACGGTGCTAATCGGCTTGTTGTTTCAGGCAAATTCTGGCCATGTGAAGATTGTCCTACAGAATGAGAAGAATCTGATTGCGGTTGCAAAGAACCGAGTCAATTTCCTGAACTGGGGAGCTACTAAGGGTGTATGGAAGAAGAACTGGTGGTGTCTATCCATAGACTGCTTCATATGGTGTCCTTTGAGATGTGGTATTATACCACTAGAGCGCTGCTAGGAAATCCATAGAACTAGTTGGTTAAAGCTGTTTAGGGATGGGAAAGTGTTTGAGCAATCCTGAAGGGAGTGTCGTTTCACCCTTGTTGACCTGGAAAGTATCACAGTCAGCCACCATCTGTTGAATTGTCATTTTCAGTCCCTACCAAAAGAAGTTACATTGTTCCCGGTCATACATTTTGAAGAACCCAGAGTGCCCTGCTGATGAAGAAGCATGGAGTTCATAGAAGAGATAGCCCTGTTGAACATATTGCAACCAATTTGGAACAAGCAGAGAAAGAGCTGTAAGAGAACCTGGGTCATCAATTGTGCGAGAAAGAGCATCTACCACCATATTGTCCTTACCCTTCTTGTAAGTGATCGCATAGGGATAACCCATTTCAGGTGTGTTGGGTAGGAGACCCATTGTTCGAGAAAATTTTCCGCACTCTGGAGATCAGTCTTGATGCATAAATAATTCCCTAATAGGTATGGCTGCTACTTCTGTATTGCATGCAAAATAGCCATCAGTTCTTGCTAAGAGGTAGATGCGACTAAATTCTTACCGAAAAGGTCTCTTGAAGGCGACAAGCTCATTGGTTCAGCAAAGACACCTGCATATCTATCCAAGGAAGTAGTGGAGACCGTTGATGGGTGCATTTGAATGGAATGGAGCTAAGCGATGACACCATGTGAATTCTTCTTAAGGATTTTTTCCAAGCGATGTGAACTGATGATGCGGAGAGACCCTCGTTGTAAGCCCATTAATTTGAGTTGTGCCCCATTGACTGAAAACTGCATCCAAAGTTCTGCAAAATCCCATAAGATGGGGCCAAGTGTGCGTAACCATTGAACACCCAAAACCAAATCACATCCACCTAAGGACAAGGAAAACCTGTCAGAGCATAGGTTATAATCTTCCATAGAGATACACACATTGTGACACTTCCCCTTGCAAGGTAAGGTGCCCCCATTGGCAACCATGACTTCAAAGTTGGAGTAAGGATGGACAAAACAATCAGCCTGTTTAGAAATCCAAGGGACAATGAAGTTATGAGTGCTACCAGAATCAATGAGTATGGTAAGAGGGAGCTTCTTGAAGTATCCCCTGACTTGCATTGTTTGTAAGGTGGTGACGCCGGTTACAGCATGGAGAGAGATCTCAGGTGCGTCGTCCTGAGATGGGGTGTCAATAGGCGGGTGTTGAATGTCGAACTAATCATCTACTGTATCTGGAGCTTCTTCATCAAGTTCTGAGGCAGGCGGAGAATCCACATCTAAGAGATAGAGCTTTTGTTGAACACATCTATGTCCCCGAGTTAATTTCTTGTCACAATTATAACAAAGCCCTTTTTCTCGGCGTGCCTACATCTCTGTTTCAGACAAATGCTTGATAGGAGTTGGTTGAGGAGTAGGCATGATGGAAAGTCATTGGGAACCCATATTTCTAAAGGGAACAAAGGTGGGTTTGGAGCGTTGTCGAGTTGCGATCTTGTCTTCTTCCAACTTAGCCAACCCTAGGACTTCCATCATTGTGTTGGGACAGAACATTTTGACCTCTGAGCGGATTTCATCCTTGAGACCACTGATAAAACAACTCCTGTAAAAGTCATCAGACAATCCTTCAGTGTGGTTGGCTAGTTTCTCAAATTCGGTTTGATACTCTCTCACAGTGCCAATTTGGCGAAGTTTAGTGAGGGATCCTATGAAGTCATCAATATCACTAGGACCAAATCGTTGTAAAAGGAGCGAACAAAAGTTTTTCCATTTTGGCTCTTCATGAGCCTTGATGTACCAACGGTACCATTGAAGATCTTCTTGTTCCAAATGAAAGGATGCAAGTGGAACTTTGTTGACATCAAAAGTATTATGTAGACTGAAATACTGTTCTGGACAATAGATCCATCCAGTTCGATCTGTACCATTGAAGCGAGGAAAATCAAGCTTCGGACCACGTAAATTGCTGGAAGAAGAGAACCCATTGTCTGATGAAGACTCGCACTGTTGTTTGTTGTTCATAGTTGAATGTTCAAGATGCAGGATGAGAAATTTTTCCTCCAGATTCTGGATTTTGGCTTGGATGGCTACAAGTGCTTCTTCCATGGTTTTTGCTTTTGTGTGGGTGACAACCATAACCAGGAGTTTTTTTTTTTCGGTTGACTGGGTAGAAAAACAAAAACAGAAACTGCTTCAATAACAGAAAATCTGGATTTGGGAAAAAATCTAAAGGGTAATTGGGATTTGACTAGGGTTTGGACACTGTCGAATAGACAGGGAAGCAAAAAATGAGGATTTCAAAAGCGGGGTGAAAGAATGGGAAAATTTGGCAGAGGGAGACAAAGAAGCAGAATTCAGAAAGGAACTCTGTGGTAAAATTTGAAGGTGATTGGGTGAAATCTAAGGAAGTTATGGAAAACCCAAAAAATAGACAAATGTGGGATTTCGGACTTTGGGAAGTGGAATTGGGAATAGGGTCCTTAGGAATGAAATATGCAGAATGGGATTACAGGGGTTCCTCGAAAGTTTCAAGGGAAATAGAGTGAAAATGAGAGAGATATGAAGAAAAAACTGGTTTTTTTTTTTTTTCCCCCAGAATGGAGCGGCTATGGCTTGGAACAGATCTAAAATAGATAGATCTGCAATGGCTCGAAAGTGAGCGGAAACAAAGGGATATAAAATGGCACCGAATGGATTGAAAATGGCTGCATCTGGAACGACTTTCAGAATGGATTTGAACGGCTGGATCTGAAACAGCGCAATAGTGATCGACAACAGTTCAACACAAAATAGATATGGACCCCAGGTACGGGCGGCTTCCTAACAGTTTAGGGGTTTCACTCGGCCACCAATGCTATCTGATGGCTTGCGTATTGGGGCAGTACCCCTCACTCCACTGCTCAGGTAAAACTGATAACCACTTTACCACAAATGATAGCTTTTGGTTTACCTCACGGGTGGGAACTAGTAAATTAGGTAGGGGTCATTTCCCTTTTCGCTGGCAAGTCCTCTTAATGGGCCAGCTACTTCAGGGTTCCTGTGGTACTCTTCACAATGATTTTTACGGCTTATTCCCAAGTACTTCCCACAGTTAAGTGGATAGGGATTATTCCCAAATCTGAACCTGCAATAGATGCGAAAAAAAATTTGGCAGAAATTTCACCCAGTGAGCCCAAGAAAGTGCTCTGATACCAGATGTGAAGCACCCACAACAATTAATTAATAAGAATATGCGAAATAGAAGAAATGACAAAACTCAGAATCACTTTTATATTGATCGCATGCCACTTCGAGGGGGCAACCTCCTTTGAGCAAGCTCAATACAAATAACTTCACCATGCCTTTAATGACCTCAACACACACTTATATACTAAGTCTATGCCCAATACTATGGGTCAAAACCATGGGACATATAATACTACGGGATGACTTACAAAGCATATGCATCCAATACTATGGGTCAATACTATGGGCTAATATAAACTATGGATCAACAAATACTACGGGACGACTTACAAAGCATATGCGTCCAACAACAATATACTAACATAGTAAAGAGAAGGGTTGACATGGGTTCCTAATAGAGTATATGTTGTTTTAGGGATTCAATGGTTGAGAACCTTGAATAAGGTTTCTACAAACTATAATGAATTATTCATGATATATTAATTGGAAAGGAATTCAATATGAACTCACAGGGTTAAAATCTCCATGCTCTCATATTATCATCTCTCATATAATGAAAAAGATCCTAAAAAAAATGGTTATACTAGAGTTATTTGTATAATTTATTATGTGGAAGTGAAGCATGAAGGAAAATATTCGAGATGACTTAAAGGGTACCTTGGAAAATCATCATAGAGTCTTCTAAAATATTCCTAAAGGACTACATCCATATCTATATCATGAACATCAAATTGACCTCATTCTTGGAAGTAATCGTCCTAATAAAAGGACTTATAGATATTTGCATCAACAAAAAGGGGATATTGGGAAAATGTGACAACACATGTTGGACTTAGCTGGTATTATTGAACCATATAGGAGTTCCTTTTTAATGCCAATAGTGATGGTAAGAAGAAAATATAATCCATGGATGATGTCTTGATTACATAGATGTACACACAATCATCACTATGGATAAATTCCCAATTCCAAATATCGATGAGCTTAGATTGACTTCATGGAGTGGCTTATTTCACAAAGTTAGATCTTAAATCAAGATAATGGTGAGAGGAAGACATAACATATGAGGGAACTACAAGTTCTTGGTCATGGATTAACTAATTCTCCTTCTACTTTTCAAAGCCTTGTGAACTAAAAAATTATACCTCATGTTATAAAGTTTGTGTTGGTTTTCTTTGAAGATATGTGTATTTATAGAAAATCATGGGAATTACACATTAAACATGTGAATCAAGTCCTACAAATTCTTGAGAACAATTTAATCAGTTGTATGTAAAACGGTCCAAATGTGCTTCTCGGAAACAAGAAGTAGATATTTTGGGTTATATTGTTTCATGAGAAGGTGTCAAGATGGATCCTCAAAAGATTGAAGCTACTACTAAATGGTTTATTCCTAAATCAAAAGTCTTAGATGATTTTTGGATCAAGATACAATATATTATAGGAAATTTGTCCATAATTATGCATGTATTCCAATCCCACTCACATGTTTGTTGGTGTTCTCACTCCTAAAATATGCTATGTATTTTACACCAATATTGGCATTGCTTGATTTAATTAAAACATATATGGTTCAATGTGATGCATCAAGAAAAGGAATTAGGAAAATATTGATGCAAGAAGGAAGGCCATAGGATTTTGAAAGTAATCAATTCAAGGGAAAAGACATGGTGAATGTGCATTTAGGAAACAAGAAATAGATCTTTTGGGTCATACTGTTTCATGAGAATGTGTCAAGATGGATCCTCAAAAGATTGAAGCCACCACTAAATGGTTTATTCCTAAATCAAGAGTCTTAGATGATTTTTGGATCTTACAATATATTATAGGAAATTTGTCCATAATTATGCATGTATTCCAATCCCACTCACATGTTTGTTGGTGTTCTCAATCCTAAAATATGCTATGTATTTTACACCAATATTGACATTGCTTGATTTAATTAAAACATATATGATTGAATGTGATGCATCAAGAAAAAGAATTGGGAAAATATTGATGCAAGAAGGGAGGCCATGGGATTTTGAAAGTAATCAATTCAAGGGAAAAGACATGGTAAAATCTACATATTAGAAAGAAATGGGAACAATATTGGATCCAGCGGAAACAATATCTCATTAGAAAACATTTCACAATATCTAATTAAGAAAATATGTAAATTAAAAGAAAATTTTCATAAATTTAACAAAATTTCATAAAACAATTTACTCGAAACAATATCTCATTAGAAGACATTTCACAATATCTAATTAAGAAAATATGTAAATTAAAAAAAAAAATTCATAAATTGAACAAAATTTCATAAAACAATTTACTCTCATTTAGAGAATTCAAAACAAACTTCTCATTAAGTTTAAATTTGGAAAGTAGAAGTGCCTTATTAAACTGGAATAAATAGTAATAATTTTACGACCTAAAATGGCCTACAAGTAGCTAAAGCATGCAGGTATGTTTAATATATTTAATCAAGATTAACCTGAGTGTAACAAGTGTATAGCAGAGATTCATTTCATAGTTGGCATATCTTGTTATTAAATGAGTTTTCATTAAAATTTAAGTTAAGATGTGGTCAAAGAAAAAAATAACAATAATGGCATTAATTTTTTGTTTTAGTGTTCTTTCCGTGCTCATCCTATAAATAACAAGTGTCTTTAATAAAAAAATAAAATAAAAATATAAAAAATAACATGTCTACTCAGATCATTGCCAAAGATCACCACAACCAGAACAGAAAGAACTGTGGCCCAAGATTTCCTGCCCTCTAACGGTAGCTGTAGACTGAAGCATAACATTTCTACTAGACAAAAATACAATTCATGTGATACGTCGGAGAAATACGTTTCTTGCAATAATTTGATGCGTGGAAACCGGTAAGGGCATATATTGGGAATATATTACTGTGCCTGAGGTGACCAGTTATCACAATATATTGCTGTGCGATTGGGTAGGCGATTCTTTGATTCTTCCTCACTGGTGGAGGATGCGGAAGTTTTCGCAACTGAAAATTATGGCAGGCGTTACCATCGGCTTTTCCATTTTCTATTTTTGAATAAGCATCTTCGTTATAGGAGCTGAGATGCTTGCCCAAAGTAGCCCCACATTGATATTGCCCCAGTATGACAGTTGGACCACTTAATAATGTGATAGAAAATCAATTCGAGTAGAGTGGACAACCCTATAAGTGCAGTGCAAACTGTATAGCCACTTCCCGGGTCAACGAGAGTGACATGGTATATGGTGAAGAAGACACGTGGCACTCTGCCAACAATTTGCCATTGAACAATAGTATATGGTAATGAAACACATCCAAGAAAATACAATGTTATAAGCCACTCAATCAAGTGAATTAATAAGTGGGTAAATTTATTTTTTCCTCTATGATTATTATGTTTGTTTTTTCGTAAAGTTTTCTATTAATGTTTACTTTCTTATAAGTTTTTATGGGAAATTTTGTAATCAAAGTTCACCTAAATCATATAATTATTATGTTATGTGATTATGTTTTTGTGGGTAAAGTTTTCGCTTAATGTTTTTATGTTTACATTCTTATAAGTTTTTATGGAAAATTTTGTAATCAAAGTTCACCTAAATCATATAATTAATATGTTTTTTTTTAATATTTTTATGTTTATTTTTTTATAAGTTTTTATGGGAAACTTTGTAATCAAAGTTAACCTAAATCATATAAAATTATAAGTTTTCATAAAATTAATACAAGATTTGGGAAAGAATTTCAATATGTGATTTATTTTTAAGGAGAAACATGTATCCCTATTAAGGTTGTGAATATAGACACGATTTTTGACCACACAATAATAAAGTAATCTCATTTGTATTAATTTATTCATCTCTATTTCAAGGGTCTTACTACGTAGGGAAAATTTTAAGGATTCATAATATTTTTAGTGTAGAAACTCTAACAGATCTTACTATTTCTTAAATTTCCAACCATAAAATTTTGGGCAGTATTTTTCTAAAAATATTCCAAATTTATAAGTGTTTCGAATGGTTTAGAGACAATTTTGGTGAGTTTCTCACAAATATTATTTTTGGGAAAGGTTTGGCTCCATTTTCAAAAAAACGTTACAAGGATCAAAGTCACAAGGATCAACATTGTAAGATTAAGCAATTGATATATAGTTCATACATCATCTCTAAACAATGTAATGACAAATACCTTTCATCTTTATTCACCACTAAACTTTAATCTTGATTTTCCATTAAACCTTAAAACACATCCAATCATCATCTCTAAACAATATAATAACAAATACATTTCATCTTGAGTTTTCATTAAACCTTTAAGTTTAGTTATTATAGCATTAGAAACCTTCAATTATAAAGTAATGCATTGTGCAGCTTGATGCTCCATTGCAATGATATGCACACTGAGTTGAATGGAGTAGCCCTTTCGTATCAAGTTATTGAGAGGACATTATCATTGCTTTCCATAAGGTTTCCAAATCCTTCAAAAATGTTAAACTAGGATAACTTTTTATAGTTGAATGGAGTGGCCCCTTCGTATCAACTTATTGAGAGGACATTATCATTGCTTTCCATAAGGCTGTTAAATCCTTCAAAAATGTTAAACTAAGCTGGCTTTTTACACAAGAGAAGTATTTTACACTCAAGTAGGTTGAATAGAAATTTCATCATATATTGCATAAAGTTATCTAATTTTTTTCTTTAGAAAGAATTGTTGTAGAAGGAGATTTTCACTTCTAACTCTCCTATAATGTGGAATTATTGTGCTTCTATATAAATATATTTTTTAAATGAGTGATTTTTTTAAGCTTGTTTATATAGCTCATCATTATGTTACTAAAGAGGTTTTATTTTGAAATTTGTATTCGAAATAGTCAACTCATCACTTTTGTTTGAATCAATCCATTCTATTATTAATACAAACTTTTTACTCATACGAATATCATTTTACATAAAGATTTTTTCCAATCTATCACTAAGTGTAGAAGTGCCCATAACAATTTGTCTCTTTTTATCATTTATTTCAATATATTGCTTATTATTGTTAAATTTATTCTATTTTGATTATAAAACACTTCAAGTTGGTATTAGATCATGTTGATTCTTATTTTTATTTCAAACAAAATAAAAATATTAAAAAAAATCAAGATAAATTTTTGAAACTTTCAGAGCATGATATTCATAAGCAAATTGTAGTTTTATATTTTATTATGGAAAAAATGCATTTGAAAGAGAAAAAATACTCATATCGAAAGTCATATGATAAAGATATCAAGAACTATTTTTATTTTTTTAATGTTACACATAGAACTCTATCATGTGTATTATTAAGTATATAAGTTTTGACATACTAACCAAATTGAATCCAAACTAAAGTCATTTGATCGAGCACTTATGTGTCTTTAATTTTATATATTATATCATATATGCTTTTTAATATTATTTAATGAATTAAAAGATCTGCAATTTGACATACATTTTTAGCTTCAAACCGCTAGTGGAAATGGGAAAGCCATAATCAAGGCAAGGTTTTTTTTTTTAAAACCTGAGCATGCTTTATTTGAAAGATGTGGTGGAATTCTTATTAGAGGTATATGATAGATTTTGGATATTAATTGTTACAAATATGGCATATAGTAACAAGATAGATTTAATGAGATATTTATTTCATAACAAATTTGTTATTAGATTTGGAATAGGTTTATGAAGAATGGTATAGATATATTTTTTAGTGGTGTAAAGATAATAAATTTTATTTTGTATTTTATAACTATACTCTTTCTTAAGATGAATCTTTATCTCGAGAATATTTAGAAGACGTAAGCATGATATTTCAACATCTCTTCCAAGGATCTCCTCCTCTCATTAATAGATCTCCTAGTATGAGAGAGGTGAATCTTCTTACGAAGAGGACTTACATGATGATATAGTCATTGAAATTGAGGAGGAACAAATTTTCCAAACAAAGCCTCTTCACATAGCACATTTGAAAGAAATAAACAATGTTATACACTTCAATTTAGTAGAATAGCATGATGAAGATTAAGACAATGCTAACGACATTCACACATCACAAGATTGCATTGAGTAATTCTCAAACATTGCTAGTGTTTATCTCTACCATCGCTTTGCAAACACTAGAACCAATAAAGGATTGAGTGCAGTGGCACTAAACTAGTGCGATATTGTTTACTACTTTTTTATTATTATTGTGATTACAAGTTCACAGTTGCATCTTCTTCCTTATGCTTTGAGTTTGACAAGAATTATAGGAAGGATGAGGATGATATTTCCTTAATACCACCATATCGAGAATAATGTATTTTTTAGTCATTGGGTTTCAAAGGATAATAATGACTCAACAGGTTTGGAAACATATTTTTTTATAATAAAAACTATTTTTACATATATATTAAATATATAATTAAAAATAGTTTTAACTTATTTAATTTGATACTACATGAATGTTTATATCTATATATATATAGTAGTGTGTGAGAGAGATGGAGAGAGAGTATGTTAAATATATTTTGAAATATAATTATTCTTTATGTAGTATTGAATTAAATAAGTGAAATTTTTTTTTAATTTTATTATTAATTATTCATTTAATATTTGTGTAAAAATAGTTTTTAAATTATACAAAAATGATGTTTGCAAACTTGTTGGCTCATTCTTAGTTTTTGAAACCTAATGACTAACAAATACATTCTTATCATTATAGTTGTGTTAGGGAAATATCATGCCCTTCCTTCCTATAATGCTTGTCCAACTCAAAGCATAAGGAAGAAGATCAAACTGCAAAGTGTAGTCACACTAATAATAAAAGAGTAATACATAATACCTCACTATTTTGCTTCCATTTCCCTCAGTCTTTTCTTGATTCTAGTGTTTGGAAATCCACGATAGAGATCAACATTAATAATAATTGAAAATTACTCAACGTGATCCCGAGATGTATAAATACCATTAGCATTATGTTGATCTTTCCATTCTCGCTTTCATTACACCTCCCTCTTCACCATATTATATGTATATAATGAATTTAACTCTTCGGTTTCATATTGTCTATCTATATTTTTATAATAAAAATTATTTTTATAAAAATATTAAATAAATAATTAATAATAAAATTAAAAACAACTTTCACTTATTTAATTCAATACTATATTATAATGGGTGTTTATATATATATATAATTATTTCCCAAAATCACTTTCCTTACAATTAACTTAACACTTTTGGTTAAGTAAGCTAAATAATTTCTATATCTAATTCTTATAATTTTTTACTCGCTACCCTATTATTTAGATCAATGCTGCAAGCTAAGTCATTTTTTTTATAGTTTTTGTCAATTGTCATCCAATTTTTTTGTGAGTTGGCATCCTTGAAATTCCACATCTCTCACTTTTGTATACATCTCATCCTTGGAATTCCACAACTCCCACTTTAGTAGGACTTGTTTGTTTTGCAAATCATTGTGGTCCACACCTAACTATCATGAGTGTCCTCATTTTTGCTTCCACATCTTTTAGCCTTCACATCACAACAACGTAGTGCGAGCATGCAAGCAACTCTTGATTGTATAGGCTTTCACATGGTGCAATCAAGTTATGACAATTTATTAGTCCACTTTGCATTATCCTTTCATCACGTCAATCTATTGATGAGCACATTTTGGCTTGTCCTTTCTTCACGTTAATCTATTGATGGGCACATCTTTCCCTGTCGTGCCTTAAGTCAATCTATTGATGGGCACATTTGCATCGACATTCGCCATCCATGTTCCTAGTGCAATTTTTTCAATAAGGTCATTGTTACGTATTATTGGGAAGTGTTGTAAAAAATAGGAACGCTTTTGTTTAGACTTAAAACATGTTCATGTTGTTAAAGTGATAAGTTAACATATGAAATGAAATCTTACACTTTATAAAGTTTCGAACAGAAAGTTAGCACTTTAAAATTTCGAGTAATAATTAAAAAAATAATTTTTATAATTTTTAAAAAGTTAAGAATTTTATTAATTTGAATCTAATTTTTCATTATTTTATTAACTATCATCATAGATTTATTTTAAATCTCGATATATCAAGCACTTGGAGGGATCTACTTTATTGAGCTGTAACTTTTTTTATTTATTTTAAACTTAAAAGATTTGATCCATCTCTTGCTTGATAATCCAGGTTTAAGTTTTAATTTTTTAATTTTATAGGTCTACATGGATTTTTTAAATTACTTTTCAGTTTTTATTTATTTTATGAGTTGAAGTTTAATTACTTTTTTTTATTTTTTGTAAAGTAGTGTTACCTTACTTACATGACATCTCCCCATACTAAGTTGTAGAGCACCTTGCTCCTTTCTGTGCAATTATAGAAAAAAAGTAAATTGTATTAAAGATACATACCTTTATATTTATTGTAAGATAATGTATTGATTCAAGATAAGGTAAAGAGAAACCATAATATATGTTTTCTTTAATATCTCTCCCCACCCACACCTATCTATAATATGTGGTTTTTCTTTAGAATATGAGTCTCCACCCCACATTTCTTTCCTACATGCATTTAATATGTTATTTCTATATTTGCGTCGAGAGGAGCTTTACAACTGAGTATGAGGGAGATCTTGTAATCTTTGTCCATGTTTGTCCATATTGTCGGCCATAAATAACGTTGGTCTTTAACAAAATAATAAAAAATATTATGTTGGTCATTAATAAAAAGACTTGTATTTTCGTTTGAATGAAATCAAAGGCTATAAAATACACCGAAGCAAAGAGAAGGGAACCAACAAAGGAAAACGACAAATCATTTTTGTTTTAATAGAAATATAAGAAGTATAAATGATAAAGAAGTAAATAAAATATCATAAATATAAGAAGTAAAAAATATTATAGCGGACATAAAAAGTAGAAACATAAAAAATAAAAGAAAGAAGTAAAAAATATATTATAGTAGCCATAAGAAGTATAAACAAAATACGTAAAATAAATACTATAACCGAAATAAGAAATAGAAAAAATAGAAGGGATTAGAACTTTAAGAAATGCATAAAAGATAAAAAGTTAAGAAATAAAAAAGTAAAAAGTAAAAAAGTAACATGGTTGCATTGATTTCAACAATGGATAAAAAATAAAACTAAAAATTATTATGGTTGACATAAAAAATAGAAATGAAAGAAATAAAATAAGGAAGTAAAAAAAATATTATAGTAAACATAATAAGTAGAAACAAAAAAAATAAAAAGAAATTATTATAAAGAAATAGAAAAAATAGAAGGGATTTTAACCTTAATAAAAAAACATGGTTGCATTGATTTTAACAATGCGTAAAAGATAAAGAAAAAATATTATAGTTGACATAACAAGTAGAAATATAAGAAATAAAATAAAAAAGTAAAAAATATATTATAGTAGACATAAGAAGTAGAAACAAAAGAAGTAAAAAAAAAATTACTATAACCGACATAAGAAATAGAAAAAATAGAAGGGATTTGAACCTTAAATCCAATAATCTTACTACTTACCAGTAGATAACAAACAAATGTTCTTAAAAGACACAAGATGTATGTTGATTTGATTAGTTGCATTGATTTCAACAATGCATTGTTTTTCTTTTTTAAATGTATGCATGAATTCATCAATTTATAAAAAAACTTTGTTGCATTGATTTCAACAATGGGATATTTAATAAACCACAAACAATGTTCTTCAAAAACACAAGATGCATATTAATTTGATTATTTGCTTTGATTTCAACAGTGCACTATTTTTTTTGTTATTTACATCTATACATTGAATTCATCAATTTAATAAAAAGATGTTACAAAAAATATATATTTTAGCACATAAAAACTAGAAATGTAAGAAGTAAGAAGATATTATAACTTACATAAAAAGTAGAAACATAAGAAATAAAATAAAAAAGGTAAAAAGAATATTATAGTAGTCATAAGAAGTAGAAACAAAAGAAGTAAAAAAAAATTCTATAGCCCACATAAGAAATAGAAAAAATATGAAGGATTTGAACCTTAAGTCCAATCATCTCACCACTTACCAATAAACAACAAACAAATGTTCTTAAAAAACACAAGATGTATGTTGATTTGATTAGTTGCATTGATTTCAACAATGCATTGTTTTTAGTTTTTTACATGTATGCATTGAATTCATCAATTTAATAAAAAATAGAAAAATCTAAGAGATTTGAACCTTAAGCAATGCGTAAAAGATAAAGATAAAGAAGTAAAAAAGCAAAAAAGTAACATGGTTGCATTGATTTCAACAATGTGTAAAAGATAAAGAAGTAAAAATATTATAGTTGACATAAAAAGTAGAAATATAAGAAATAAAAAAAAGAAGTAAAAAATATATTATAGTAGACATAATAAGTAGAAACAAAAAAAATTAAAAACACATTACTATAGCCAACATAAGAAATAGAAAAAATAGAAGGGATTTGAACCTTAATAAAAAAAACATGGTTGCATTGATTTGAGCGATGCGTACAAGATAAATAAGTAAAAAATATTATAGTTGACATAAAAAGTAGAAAATAATCAGAATTGAGTGATACCTATCTATGGCTTAAAATATCTGAATTGAGTGAGACCTATTGCATCATAAAGAATATAGACCAAAGTATATGTGGTATGGTTTTCATCCTCATATCTGAAATATTGGACACTTGGAAGACCGTAAAAGTTAGATATTCTCGAAAGACCAAAAATAAGAAGTGTTGGGAGATTCACAATAACTTCTTATTGGTACATATGAATTAGGTTAGACCTGTGGAATTGAAAAAATGACACATCAGGATACATCAAGCTGAATTTTAAGACCCAAAGGAGCCAAATTAACTTACATCAGTTTCAAGTCGGCCCTAAAACAATCTTCTAATCAAGGTTTGAAAAAAGGTACGTCATTTTAAATTTGAATAACTTTGAGTAGAAGGATATAATTGTGGTGAAACATAGGGTGTGATATCTATTTGTATTGTTTGTAATTCCACCAAAATGAAGTTTAAAAACTCACACTCCACTCAAGCCACCTAAGGATTCATCCCCAATGTACGATGAAATGGAAGACCTATCTTTTCGAGTGTCCTAGTTGGAAGAGATGATTAAAGGATCCATGAAAGCAAATGATTTAGTTAATTTAGATGGGAAGTTGATGAAACATATGGATAATAATATGGAAGAAAATATGAAAGGGTTGATGGAACAAATAAAAAATATTTCTAATATCATACAAAATTCAAAGGATACTCCTTCTCCAGGTGATGATGTGTTCCACGATACTCAGGAGGATAGAGATAAGGTCCATGTTGAAAAACTTTCCATGAATAAGAATATTCCAAGAGGAAATGATTCTGATAATGGAAATAATCAGGGATGGTCACCAAGGGGTACCCAACATCCCAAGATTGACATGAGAAATTTTGATGGCAATGATCCAATAACATGGATATTCTAGATGGACCAGTTCTTTGATGTACACCAAGTTCCAACATTGCAGAAGGTCACTATTAAATCATGATGAATCTGGCAATGGCTTTGTGAAGGTAAAAATGACTATATTATCTCTTGGTATATATTCAGAAAAGAATTGATTTCACATTATGGGGATATAAATAGAAACACCTTCTTTATCCAGTTGGTAAATATCAAGCGAAAACACCCATTTAGTGAGCACATCAAGCAGTTTCAGAAGCTAAGTCTCATAGTGAAGAATATTTTAGAAGATAATTTGATGGATATCTTTATTGGAACTTTGAAGGATCACATCCAACATGAGGTTCTCCTTTGGGAACTTAATTCCTTAGATCATGCATTTAGGGTGGCAATAAAATTTGAAAACAAAATTATGGCAACAAGGAAGTATACCGCTTACAACTATAAAGAATGAATTTTTGTCTCGAGTCATCCACAACCTACAAGGTTGAAACAACAACAACTAGAGAAAAAAAAGAACAAAAGGGATTTGCTACAGTTGTGATAGAAAATACAGTAAGGGCCATAAGTTCACTAAGAAGAAAATATTTCACATAGATTGTGAAGCAGAGGAAGAAAAAGAACAAGAAGCACCAAAAGAACATGGACTATCTCAACATGAATAAATAGAAGATACTACCTCCAAAGAGATTACTCCCACCATATATTTTCATGCATTGGATATAATTAGCACTCCTCAAGCTCTCAAAAGCGAAGGATATATTAAAAAGAAAAAAAGGTAACATAGTTGATCATTTATAGTAGTACTCATAATTTCATTGATTGTAAATTAGACAAGGTTCTCAATTTTTTTGTATATCCAGCACTGGAGTTTCAAGTAATGATTTCAAATGGAGGAACTATCAATTGATCAGTTAAATGCCATAATATCAATCTCACTATGGGGGAATATGTATTGAATAGTATAATGATTTCTATTCCAGTTGTCTTAGGAGTACAATGGTTAAAATCATTGGGAACAATGGCTTTTAATTTTCAGAAGCTTTTCATGAAATTTTTATGGGAAGGAAATGAATATGAGTTGAATGGTATCATAGGGAAACCAATTAAGGTGATAATCTCTAATGGTATGACAAAATTGATAAAAAATGGGACATCAAGGTGTAACTGCACAATTATGCTCATCAGATGTTAAAACATCTAGGTCTCATATTTCCCCATATCTCCAAAAGGTGATTGATAAGAATTCTAATATATTTGAAGATATTCCAAAAGTTCTTCTACATGTTCTATATTTTGATCATGCTATTCACTTAATTCCATGAAGTGTTCCTCCTAACATCATACCTTACAGATACCCCTATGGATATACGAGTGAAATTGAGTGTATGGTTGACAAAATGTTTGAGGACAGAATAATTAGGTCTAGCCAAAATTCTTACTTTGCACTAGTGGTAATGGTATACATGGAATATGGATCATGGCATATGTGTCTAGATTATATAGATCTCAACAAGATCACCATTAAATATAAATTTCCCATTCCTTTCTCGATGAATTTTTAGATGAATTACATGGACCAGTTTGCTTCACAAAGTTGGATCTCCATTCTGGATATCATGATATTAGAATGAAGGAGGAAGACATTCCAAAGACAACATTCAGAACTCATGAAGGTCATTATGCATTTTTAGGAATGCCATTTGGTCTCGCGAATGTGCCTTCCACATTTAAATGTTTGATGAATTCCATTTTCAAGCCATAAAAAAAAAATTCTTGTATTCGTCGATGATATACTAATCTATATCAAGTCTTGGGAAGAACATGCTCAACATGTTGACCAGGTACTACAACTACTAGAGGAGGAAGAACTATATGCAAATCCTTCCAAATGTTTCTTTCGGGTAAAGGAGGTAGAATATTTGGGTCATATTGTATCTCAGGAAGGTGTGAAGATAGACCCCAAAAATATTAAATCCATGATGGATTGGTCAATTCCCAAAAACCTGAAGAATATTCGAAGATTCTCAGGTCTGACAGAGTACTACTAGAAGTTTGTTCGAAACTATGGAAGAATAGAAGCACCTCTAATAGCATTATTGAAGAAAGATGCATTTTCTTGGACTCCATAGGAAACTCAAACTTTTGAATAGATTAAGGAGGGAATGTCCAAAGCACCTGTTTGGGCCACCACAGACTTCAAAAAAACATTTAATATGGAATGTGATGCTTTAAGAAATGGGATTGATTTTGTTCTAATGCAAGAAGGACACCCACTTGCTTTCACAAGTCATCCAATCAAGGGAAATAACTTATAGATGCCCATTTATGAGAAGTAAATGTTGGAAATTCTACATGCTCTTAAGAAATAACATCCTTACCTAATAGGTATACATTTCAAGGTAAAAAAAATCATGACAGTCTTAAATATTCTTGTAACAATGATTATCTTCGGAAGAGAAACAAAAATGGGTAACTAAGATGTTCGGATATGACTTTGAAATCATCTATCAAAAAGGGAACCATAATGTGGTGGAATATGCTTTCAAGAAAAGATGAAGGTGTCAGAGCATTGCTTTCTACAATTTCCATTCTACAACCCGATTGGGTAGCAACATGTCACATCCCCAAAAATTCACTAAAATTTAAAATTTTCAAGTAGCAATAATTGCTTGTGTTTGCTCTACGGAAGTGTAAACTTAAACACAACTAAATTTTCTGAGAAATAAATTTTCTGCATTAATGTGTCCTTGTTCATTATTATTCTGTTTGTTATTAAGGGACATGTCCTTATCCAACTCTGTTGGTCCTTTCATACCTGCAGTCTAGATTTATAAAATGTTGAAACTGAAAACAAGATAAAATATAATCAACAACTTGTGATTCAGTTATAATTTTTTTTGTGCGAGTGAGCCACTTCAGCCCTAGTATTTGAACTTGCACTCTGACACCACATGTAACATCCCCAAAAATTCACTAAAATTTAAAATTTTCAAGTAGCAATAATTGCTTGTGTTTGCTCTGTGGAAGTGTTAACTTAAACTCAACTAAACGCTAACAAAGTAATTATCAATAATCAATTCCAAACATTTATCATTAATGACTAAGAGTTTAAATTACTTATGAATCGCAACAATTGTCCTTAACAGCTATTAAGTTAAAAAGTGTCCTATAAAGACGTAAAGTCAATTATCATCAAACCAATGTCAGAATGTTGGAATAATACTTGCATTATGTACATTATTAATAGCATGCATGATGTCACTTTCGTTCTATGTTATACATTTGTTTCTAGAGACTAAATGTTCATCTTGGTGAAATGAAGGGGTCCTGGAATAGCCCCGAGGCTTACTTAGCTAATGCTCTTGAATTCTATTTACGGAATGCAGGTAAGAAAGAGAAATTCTGAATGAAGCATACCAATGTATTTCAGTTACTTCATGCAGCATAATGTTAGTCTTTTGAAGTTAAATATACGAATGTATAGAGAGATAAATTGTTTTGAAATCAACACAGGTATTTTATTTTCCATCTCTATGTACTTTGTCTTCACATATGATGTCTGCTTCTTATCTATTGTAATTGACCAAGAGTTATCCTACTCTAAACCAACTGCGTAGAATTCATTGTATTAATAATATCTACTATTGTATTCAAACTATGGTAATGTTCATCGTATTGCATGATGTACTTCTTCATTTAAAACTATGGAGAGAATATTGTAATATTTCTTATTTACATGGATTACAATTCTATTAACTACGTTATGCAATACATCATACCTGTTACAAAATTATTGAGAGAATACTTGTATTAATATTACAAACTATTTGTCCTAACTATGGAAAATAGTACATAGTAATGCATTTCAAATTGAATATACTTTCAAATGATACTAATGTTATTGTATTCGAAATGTAATATCATAAGTTTTGACTATGCTTTAAATGCATGTTCTAAATGCATAAACTACATGCACGAATACTATGGCCACATGTCTTGACTATGATACAATATGGATTAGCCTCCATATTGACTCAAACCTAAACTTTAAACCTTATAACCCATGCAAGAAATATATTAATGGCAGAGAACATAGTAGTGGTCTTATGTGTTGGCAGGTATGCAAGTGGTAGCATCAGCAATTAAGGTTCATTAATTCACATGTTGGTGGATCTCCTGTCGGTAGCCCTCGTGGCAGACCTTCGCGTGCTAAACTTGAGATGAGGGTGGAAATCCTTTGCTACGTAATACCTAAACGCTGGGTTGTGCATGGAAATGTAACGATGGAGGTATGTGTTGGCCAAACCCTTAACATTGCAAGCTGTGGTTTTAAATTCCACTTAATATGGTAGGTGGTCGTATATAGGATTTAACTCGTGGCAAGATCCACACTGTCGATCTCAGGGAGGTCTCGGGTTTTGGTTTTAACACTAACCTGCATTGAAATCATCACTTTCAATGTAATTCATTTCATTTTCAATTACAGTGGGAGAGGCCGACAGGCTCTGCAATTTTTTTGGTTTTAGGTTCTCATGGTTGTTAACTCGCCTGGGGTTCGATCTAGAGACCTCTCAACTATATGTTAATACCTTAAGATGCACCAGGGTTCTTCACTGGTTCGATGTAGATTCATGCTGGCCTTTAGTGGTCTCTTGGGCGTCGTTGTTGTGGCTAGGTTATCGACCCTTTCTATTTCTCGGTTGAAGTTATTTGATACCATTGTGGTAGCAGTAACAGGTGCTGAATGACTAGTTGAAGCATTCAAACGAACAACAAAAGTTGCAGGTAAAAAATCCAAATCTACCCTTAGCTTCGTAAATATTTCTAAAAACTTATTAATCTATTATTCCCTATAGTTGATAAGTTTTAACCACCAACATAAAAAAAAATTGCAGGTTCTAAAATGACAAGAACTTGGATTTGGATGGATAGGGATATGAGCACACAGGCCCTGGTAAGCCTTGGTGACATCCCAAGGGTATCCGAAGTACTTCGCAGTTTTCAGTGCTGAACTATGACTCCAACTGGCCTTCGTGGGATAGCTTAGAAATTCGTAATTTGTTTTCATCTTTGTTTTACTATTATGGGTTAAGGGTTAGAGCCATATGGCATTAGCAAGTTTGTAAAAGACTGAAGTTGTTACTCCCGACCCTTTCAAGGCTCTCGTTGGATTCTCAACGATTTCTATAAAATAACAGAGGTTTACCCAGAATTTTATTTGTTGCTTCATTTAAAATTATGGAAAGATGCTCTTGGCCAAACCTTGGTTAAAATGCAGTGCTTGATATTTAAGGGGCAAGGCCTGTAATGTCCCAAAAATAGCAAAAATTTAAAATTTTTCCTGCATGCAATATTCGTCAATTTACAGTAAAAATATTCATACATTAAATCTAACATGATTAAAAACATCCATACTTGCAGGAAACAATTGTATGCCTAAGACTTCTGTTTTACATGGTCTAATCTATGTGTAAGTTTAGAATTGCGGAAGCGATGTGGAAATAATATGATGGCATGTTTTTGTTGCAATTGTAAATGCTGGTTCAAAGGTAGAACATAACACTCCTTACTGTTTTAAGAATAATGTGATTTTAATTTTGATTGTCTAATGCACCTTCAGGTGATGAGCTCCTTTGATGATTGTATGTTGTTCACATGGTGGTTATTATAATACTCCAGGAGAGGTAATTACATACCTTGGCAGGGTTGCCGGGAGGTATGGGTAAGATTAATGGTTGCTAGATTTACTAAGCATTTTGCTAATGTACTACTTTTCCTTTGTGTTTGTAGGTGTATTCCCCATGGTCACGCTAACGTAGAAGGTTGTTCCCTATCCTACTAAGGGCCTTCATGTTACTATGAGTAAACTTTGGGATGGTAGTCTATTGGTAGTAGGTGTTATGGCCTACAAGGGTTCATAAATCTAAGGTTTGTTACATTAGGTTTATGGCCATGAAGCCCTTTGCACAATTCAAATGGTAGTTAAGATTCTACGACTCCACTATAGCCTTGGTGTATAAAGTTGAACCTCCACTTAAAAAATAGGGTTGGTGCAATTCTTACTATGTCTTAAATGCTTAGTGTGGAACAACCTATCAACGAGGGTTTTGGTGATTGATTTTGGGGTATTTCCTTTTTGTCCTGTATTCCACTTGTTGCTAGTTGTTTTGGCTCTAAACTTCATTTGTAAGGTGGCTGTAATGGTGCCCTGACCTGAGAAATGCTCATGGTCAACACACTCAGAGTCTATTGAATTCAACTGTGGCATGAATGGCATTCCTCTAACAGGTAAGAACAACTCTATATCTTAAGGATTTGACTTTTCTTCTTTCGATTTAAAACGATAGGGTTTTACTAACTAATAATGCATGTTGTCATGGCAGGTGATAGAAGCTTTGGTAAGGGAGCTACGATGGTTTTTGGTGCTTTAGGCGTAGCTAGGGTATTGGTAAGTCTGGCTCACCCATTCGCTTCCCCACCTATCGCACCCCTGGTGATGTATGTATGCGTTTTGTTCTGGTTTAGAAGGAAGGCTCCCGTAAGCCCTTGGCTTGCTGATTCATCTTGGGGAGTCTGTTGGTCCTATTGGTTGGACTAGGGAAAAGAGGGGTGTTCATTTAAAAATTGAGAGTGGAATACATAGCTAGGACTGTGATATAAACCATTGTTGTATGGAGCTGGACTTATTTTGTTGTTCGACATTTCGTTTTCTATATACTTTGAAATTTATGTTTAAGTGGAAAGGAATTACTGGGCAGTCTGTAACGGACTCTAAAGATGAGCTTCTGCATACTCCGCGTATTTAAAATATGAAGTAATACTGAACATTGGGGTTTTATTCTTGTGTTGTGGCTGTAAGTATGTATGGAAAACCTGTTGCCTATGCCCATCCTGCGTTAATTTGTTCCTTTTAACTTTTGTGAAATGTGATGAGTTGCTTTGTGAAAATGTAGAAGATTTATATGGGATTTTTCTATACTTCTATTTCGTATCGCAGCTAGGGTTTAACTAAACAAATCTCGATTTTATGAGTGGTCTGCGTCGATGAAATGGAGCACTAGTTCAATCAAAGGTTTGTTTTGAATTAATGTCCCTATGCTTTTGAATACGTGAGTCCTGTAGGAAGAAATTATAATTTTTGACTTAAGTAAATCCATGGGATTCAATCCTCAACTTCTCATAACAATTTTCTATAACCCTGGGTTTTTATTTAATGTAACTCTGGCTAGATGCAATCATTGACATGGAAAGAAAATATCTATGACCATGGATTGGTAGTACTCTATATTAGATTTGTTTTTCAGTAGTATCTTGGTATAAAGGAAACTATAATGCATTCAATCTGTAGACCTCTATTTTGAAAAGATGAATAGAGAATTGTATATGTGTACTTTAAAGATTTTCCTCCCAAGGAATACTTGATTTGTTTTCTTTTTGTTTTGCGTCTTTGTCTCCTATGGAACATCAATGTGGTCTAAGAGGAATATTTTGGCTTTTGGAAAGGAATGCAAATAAAATAAAATAAGGAATATTTCAGGTTTATGGAATGACTATGTGCTATTAGGTTTGAGTAACTTGGTTTCTAACTGTTTAGTAAAAGGGGCCACGCTTTCTATTGAAAAAATTTCGATTTCAATGGATTGATAAACATAATACAATTATGATCTAAAATCAAATGGCAATTGAGAGAGAAATAAAAAAAAAGTGTTTGATGAATTTAAAAACAATACTCTATGATTCTCAGACTTGGGAATGCGTTTGACTAGCAAAGGCTAGCTAGATAGATCGCCTAGACAATGCCTTGGGATTCTGGGCAGATCTTGAATTTAAAACTAATATTGAGGACATGCCATTTTTAACATTTCGTTTATAAAAGAGATATAAATCATAGGAGGGTTTTACAAACATTTCATACCTGTTGATCCCTGTAGCTTGTCCTACTGATAATGACCTGCTGATCCCGGTAGCTTGTTCCTGCTGATACTAGCCTACACACTCAGCTGACTAGTTAGCAAAAACTACTGGCTCTTAACTGACCTGATAATTGATCTTGGATTGGATGACTTTGGGACTACCACGTTCCTCCCAACCATGATTCTACAAACGTTCCTGGTTCAGTAAGAATCCCCCCAAGCTGGTTCTGACATGCAAACTAAGAAGTAGACGCCCTAGATGTGTAGCTGGTTCATAAATTTATGGGCAGAGTTAACTTCCTGGAACAAAGATTTCTTCTTGGCCTAATAATACCAAAAGGAAAAGATCCCCCAAACTTTGGGGTCTGTCCTCCTTAAGTAGGACAAATTTTGAATTAGGACTGTTGGAATTTACTGGTTTCTTTAAAATAATTTAAACTATAAAATAATATTTATTTACTTAAATGCTAGTTATTTTGGAACTAGGACTTCTCACTTTGTTTGGTTAAAGTATTTTTGATATTTAATCTTGGTATAATAATAATAATAATAATAATAAATTACAATTCTATCTAAATATTAATAACTAATAATTTGTAAGTGGTAGCCCACTTATGTATAAATATACATGTAATAAATAATAATATTATATATTGAAACTCCTAAATAATAATACTTAACTTTGTGGTCCTTAAGCATTTCGTTTCACATGATGCTTCTTTTAATTCTTTTTAAGGAAAGGGTCCACTTCTTTGGACGGTTTTGGTAAGCTAGTAAAGGCACCTCTAGTCTCTCCCTTTGCATGTTAGATTCCCTCGTTTTAACATGGTAGTTCCTGCAATATTTGATGATAATAAGATTTATTTAATCAAGTCGAATAGTTGTGTTAAAACACATAAGTGCTATTCAGAGTCTTCCTGACTCAACACTTGAGATCTAGTAACCCCGAGTGCTCTTCAGAGACTTTTAACTCAGCACTCTCACATGGGCATTATGCTAGTGCAATTCCAGAGCCTCTGCTCAACACTAGAGCTAGAATGTGGTTGTGAGACACATCTAGGATATTTAAGTGGCCTCGGATTCGGTAATCATTTCTTTCAAGCTTGGAGTGCTCCAGGGCTTATGCCCAACACTTAACGTACCTCGGGGATTAAGCCCAGTACATAATAAGAGTCCTATAGATACATCGGGGCTTAGGCCCAGTATATAGGTCATTCATGTTTTTTTGATTCCACACTCAACACACTACAAAATCAGCCATATGAATCATGCTTTGCACAGTATAATGTAACAAAAAGAGGAAAACTCAGTATATCATAATTTGTAACAAATTCTCATAATACAACATAGTTTATTCATTCGGGCTTTCTTGCCCAGTATATATATCCAACAATGAAACAATCAGGGTCCATGCCCAATATATCAACTCATGAAAGCATAAATCAAAACATACTAATGTTAGGCTAAAATAATAAATCACATATGCTTGGGCCATGGCCCAATATAACCTCATAACATAGTTAGTAAAAAAGTTGGGATATTACATCCATCCCTGCTTAAAACAACACCGTCCCGATGTTCCTACGGACTAGGAATGAGATCATGAAACAAGGCGGGGTATGTCTCCCTCATGGTAGCCTCATTCTCCCAAGTGGCCTCATCTGGTCCAAAGTGCCTCCATTGCTCTTTTAGCTGAGTAATGGTCCTCCTCCTAAGCTGGACCTCTCTCTTGTCCAGAATGTGGAGTGGTTTTTGCGTGAACTCCCCTTCATGCTGCACCTATAATAAGGACCAATCAATAACATGTTTAGTATCGTATACATAGTTCTTTAATAAAGAAGCATGAAAACCATTATGAACTTTTATGTGTGCTGGTAGGGCTAACTCATATGCTACTGGACCGCTCTTGCCTAGTATTTAAAAGGTCCACAAAACCTTGGGGCTAGTTTACTGCAATGCCCCAAGCTCAACGAGCTTCATTTTGCTTTTATCCTTAGGAAAACATGTTCCCTGATTTGGTAGTCTTTGTCCTTTCTCTTTTTGTCTCCGTAACTCTTTTGGCAGTCTTGTGCCTCTTTTAAATTCAGTTTCACCTTGGAGACTAGTTGTTCCAAGTCTTTTAGTAAATCTGGCCCTAGCATAAGTCTGTCCACCGGGCTATCCCAGGTAACGAGGTTCCGACACTTTCGACCGTAGAGTACTTCGAAAGGACTCATTTTGGCCGAGGTTTGATAACCGTTTTTGTATGCAAACTTTGCGAGGTGTAAGTAGTCTTCCCATTTAGTGGGATTGTTCATTACATACATTCTCAGCATATCCTCTAGAATTTGGTTTACTCATTCCGTTTGTTCGTCGGTTTTGGGGTGATATGCGGTACTAAATTGTAGTTGTGTTTCTAACCCAGAGAACAGTGCTCTCCAGAAGTTACTAGTGAAATTTGTGTCTCAGTCAGAGATAATTGCTTTGGGTATCCCGTGTAACCGAAAAATCTCCTTTAGGAAGATTTCCGCAATGTGAATTGCCTTGTAGGTAGATTTTACTGGTATAAAATGTGCGGCTTTCGACAGCTTGTCTACTACTGCGAAGATGGAGTCATTTTGTTTCCTTCTCTTGGGTAGGCCCATAATGAAATCCATACTTATTACCTCCCACTTCCATTCTGGAATGGGTAACGGTTGAAGTATACTGGAGGGGTACTGGTGTTCTTCTTTGACCAACTGGCATTCCTGACATTTCACGATGAACAATGAGATGTCAGCCTTCAATTTGGGCCAAAAATAGTGTTTCTTTATGGCGGAAATCATCTTTTGATATCCAGGGTGTCCTGAATATGGGCTCCGATGGAATTCGGTGAGTATGTTAGGTCTAATGTCTCTGCCCTTGGGAACGTAAAGTCTCTCCTTTGACCATAACAATCCTGATTCATCTATCTTGTATTCTTTTTGTTGTTGAAAAAGCCTATCTTCCTGGATTTTTTTAATGATCTCGACATAGAACCGGTCATTTTGGCATGCCGTTTTAATTATGTCGTGTAAGTCGGATTCAGTTCGACTTTCAATTACCTCATATAACATATCAGCTCATCGACTTAAGGCATCGGCGATCTTGTTTTCTTTCCCCTTGATGTGTTTCAATTCAAAGTGATACTCACTAAGGAAGGCTAACCACCTAGCCTGTCTAGCGTTTAGGTCTGGTTGATCGAATAGGTATTTTAGATTCATGTTGTCCGTCTTTAGTAGAAATTTCTTACCCATGAGGTAATGCCTCCACATCTTTAGAGCATGGATAATGGCAGCCAATTCGAGGTCATGAGTAGGATAGTTTTTCTCATGTTATTTTAACTTCCTTGACTCATAGCAGATGGAAAAGTCATCCTACATAAGGACTCCACCGAGTCCTTCCTTGCTTGCATCGGTGCAAACTATGAAGTCCCCATTGGGGTTGATAATTCGCAGTATTGGTGCGCTAATCAGAAGTTGTTTTAACTTCTCAAAACTTTCCTTGCACTTGTCTGTCTAGATGAACTTACTTGTTTTATTCTGTAATGCGGTCATGGGACAGGAGATCCGCGAGAAGTTCTCAATGAACTTTCAATAGTATCCAACTAAGCCTAGGAATGATCGAATGTCTAAAAAACAAGTAGGTGTGGACCATTCCTTGATAGCTTTGATCTTCTGGGGATCCACTGCTATTCCCTTCTCGTAAATGATGTGTCCTAAGTACTGTATCTGAGGTCTATAGAAATCACACTTGCTAAATTTTGCGTACAACTGATGTTCTCGTAATATCCATAGGACTATTAAGAGGTATTCCTCATGTTCTTCTTCATTCTTGGAATAGATCAGGATATCGTCTATGAAGACTACAACAAACTTGTCGAGGTACTTACTGAAAACGTTGTTCATCATGCACATGAAGTTGGTGGGTGCATTCTTCAGAGCGAAAGGCATTACTTCAAACTTGTAGTGGCTATATCGGGTGCGAAACGCGGTCTTATTGATGTCCTCGTCATGGATCCTCACCTGGTGGTATCAGAATCGTAGGTCAATCTTTGAGAAGATCTTTGCTCTCCCGACTTGGTCAAACAAGTCATCGATCCTAGGGAGTGGGTAACGGTTCTTGATGGTTAACTTGTTGAGTTGATGGTAATCGATGCACATACGCATCATTCTGTCCTTCTTTTTTAACAAAGAATATTGGTGATCCCTACGGAGACACACTCGGTCAAATGTATCCTTTGTCCATTAGCTCTTGTAATTGTCTCTTGAGCTCTACCAGCTCTAGTGTACTCATACGGTACGGAGTCCTAGAGACAGGTCCGGATCCAGGTGTCAGCTCTATGGAAAAGTCCAGGTTTCGTTTGGGTGGTAGCCCTTGTATCTCCTCGGGAAACACATCTCTGAATTCTACTAGTATCGGGAAATCCTCGATATTTTGTTCTCTATCGGCTTCTGCTGATTAAAGGTAGATTGCAAATAGTTTACAACCCTTTCTTAAGCATTTCTTTGCTTGTAATGTAGATATCTATCGTACTGATACTTCTTTAGGTATACCTTGAATCGTTCTTTGGTTCCCTTGACTATCTATGCATAAGATGGATCTGTTCAAACAATCTAGCAAGGCATGATGTCCTTCTAACCAATCCATGCCTATTATTACATCATAAGACCCTAACGATAAGAGGTTTAAATCTACTCTAGTCGGGAATCCATTCAAATCTAATTCACAACCCTTAATTAGTTCGGAAACCTTCCGCTTGGTACCCATAGCTAGTTGTACCAACCATGCTACCTTGTGACTTTCTCGGTTTAACTTGCATGTTTCTACTATCCTAGGTGCGATGTAGCTTCAGCAAGCACCAGGGTCTATTAGAACTGAAATGACAGTGTTAGATATCGTACCCTCAATTTACACCATCGTGGCTTGATGATCTTCTTGCCGGCCATCAAGGGTGGCATAAATCCTAGGTGTCTTTGCCATGTCTCCCACGGTAGGTTCCGTTTGGATGTTGTGTAAAGTCCCATCTATTTTGTTGGGATAGTCTCTGTAGTAATGTGGTCCCTGGTATTTCCAACAAGAAACAATTGGTGGGACTGTCTTTTCCCCTTTGTTGAAGGCTGACCTGTTGGCTGGTGGTGGGGGTGCACTTGGTCGAGCTTGGGGTCGGCTGAAACCCCTATTAGGTGGAAAACTGTTGTTATGTTTCCGAAAAGGTGGGGGTCTAAAACCTGTCCTGCGGTTGTCTGAGAAGGCCCTGAATCTAACCCTATTTCTGTTGATGTTGTCGTTCCTTGGTTGCCCTTGCTCATAGCACAGCCCGGCTTTATGTAGTATTATATCAAGGGTTTTAGGCATGTCAAATTATATCTTCTCTCTAAAGTTTGGTGGCAACCCACCCAAGAACTGCTGAATTTTCACCTTCTCGTCCTTAATATAAGGAACATAGTGCAACAAGTCTAACAACCGATTTACGAAAGCTTCCATAGTCAGGGAGCCCATTTTCAACTCATGAAATTCTTTTATTTTCTTGTCAAAGAATCTTTCAGACATATACTTGTCCTAGAATATTCTGTTGAAAGTATCCGAGCTTATGTCTCGCAGCTCTTGTCTTTTAGTATGTTTCAAGTCCCACCACCATCTGGCCGCTTTACCATTTAGGTTGTATATGGCTAGTCGAGATTGCATCTCACTGGAATAATTATGAACTTTAAAGTATTTATTCATTCCTAACAACCATTCTTCATCCTTTTCTCCTGAGTTAACTTCCCCGTCATAAGTTAGGGCTCTTATCTTTCGGAACTCTCCTTGTAAGCTGTCATCACTCTTCCTCCTTCTCGTGCAAGGAGGTGGGAAGCCATTGTCATTGGAAGAGATTTTACAGTCCTCTTCCAATAGTTCTAATTTATGTTCTTCTTGCTCTCCTATCCTGCAATTGGCTGCTTTCCTTGTGTTAAGAGTGTTGATGGAAAGAGTAGGCTGCTCATGGGGTTTTGCCCCTATGAGGTTTTGGAGTAAGTCCTCATTTATAGCTCGCTGTTCTCTTTTTTCTTGCATATTCTCATCCCTGAAACTTTGGAATTCAACCTATAGTTGTTGCATGGATTTCTCTAAATCTGAGTTGAGTTCCACCACAATTTCTTGTTCTCGTGGTTGGGAATTTAGATTTCCTCGTACACTGCTGCCTTGTTCTGTATTGATTTTTCTGATACTTCCTGTACCTGAAATTGATATAAGTATCTGTTCACGGAAAACAATTTGTTAGTTAATTCTTTCACATAAAATATAATACAATAATTTAAGCAAAGCTTTCTGGATCTGCAGCGATGTTTGGTAGTGAGCCCAATAGGTCACTTAGAGTTTGTAACTTGCTCTGATACCACTTGTAATGTCCCAAAAATAGCAAAAATTTAAAATTTTTCCTGCCTGCAATATTCGTCAATTTACAATAAAAAGATTCATACATTAAATCTAACATCATTAAAAACATCCATACTTGCACGAAACAATTGTAAGCCTAAGACTTTTGTTTTACATGGTCTAATCTATGTGTAAGTTTAGAATTGGGGAAGCGATGTCGAAATAATATGATGGCATGTTTTTGTTGCAATTGTAAATGTTGGTTCAAAGGTAGAACATAACACTCCTTACTGTTTTAAGAATCATGTGATTTTAATTGTGATTGTCTAATGCACCTTCAGGTGATGAGCTCCTTTGATGACGGTATTTTGTTCACATGGTGGTTATTATAATACTCCAAGAGAGGTAATTACATACCTCGGCAGGGTTGCCGGGAGGTATGGGTAAGATTAATGGTTGCCGGATTTACATAGCATTTTGCTAATGTCCTACTTTTCCTTTGTGTTTGTAGGTGTATTCCCCATGGTCATGCTAACCTAGAAGGTTGGTCTCTATCCTACTAAGGGCCTTCATGTTACTATGTGTAAACTTTGGGATGGTAGTCTATTGGTAGTAGGTGTTATGCCCTACAAGGGTTCATAAATATAAGGTTTGTTACATGACGTTTATGGCCATGAGGCCCTTTGCACAATTCAAATGATAGTTAAGATTCTACGACTCCACTATAGCCTTGGTGTATAAAATTGAACCTCCACTTAAAAAATAGGGTTGGTGCGATTCTTACTATGTCTTAAATGCTTATTGTGGAACGAACTGTCAATGAGGGTTTTGGTGATTGATTTTGGGGTATTTCCTTTTCGTCCTATATTCGACTTGTTGCTAGTTGTTTTGGCTCTGCACTTCGTTTGTAAGGTGGCTATAATGCTGCCCTAACCCAAGCAATGCTCTTGGTCAGCACACTCAAAGTCTATTGAATTCGACTGTGCCATGAATGGCATTCCTCTAACAGGTAAGAACAACTCCATATCTTAAGGATTTGAATTTCCTTCTTTTGATTTAAAACTACGGGTTTTTACTAACTAATAATGCATGTTGTAATGGAAGGTGATAGATGCTTTGGGAAAGGAGCTACGATGGTTCGTGGTGCTTTAGGCGTAGCTAGGGTATTGGTAAGTTTGGATTACCCATTCATTGCCCTACCTCTCGCACCCTTGGTGATGTATGTATGCGTTTTGTTCTGGTTTAGAAGGGAGGCTCCCGTAAGCCCTTGGCTTGCTGATTCATATTGGGGAGTATGTTGGTCCTATTGGTTGGACCAGGGAAAAGAGGGGTTTTCAATTAAAAATTGAGAGTGGAATACACAGTTAGGACTATGATATAAGCCATTGTTGTATGGAGTTGGACTTATTTTGTTGTTTGACATTTCATTTTCTTTGTACTCTGAAATTTATGTTTAAGTGGAAAGGAATTACTGGGCAGTCTCTAACGGAATCTAAAGATGAGCTTCTGCATACTCTGTGTATTTAAAATCTGAAGTAATACTGAACATTGGGGTTTTATTCTTGTGTTGTGGCTCTAAGGATGTATGGAAAACCTGTGGCCTACGCCCATTCTACGTTAATTTGTTCCTTTTAACTTCTGTGAAATGTGATGAGTTGCTTTGTGAAAATGTAGAAGATTTATATGGGATTTTTCTATACTTCTATTTCGGTATCGCAGCTAGGGTTTAAATAAACAAATCTCGATTTTATGAGTGGTCTGTGTCAATGAAATGGAGCACTAGTTCGATTAATGGTTTGTTTTGAATTAATGTCCCTACGCTTTTGAATACGTGAGTCCTGTATGAATAAATTATAAGTTTTCACTTAAGTAAGTCCATGGGATTCGATCCTCGACTTCTCATAACGATTTTCTATAATCCTGGGTTTTTATTTAATGTAACTCTGTCTAGATACAATCGTTGACATGGAAAGAAAATATCTATGACCGTGGATTGGTAGTACTCTATATTGGATCTGTTTTTCTGTAGTATCTTGGTATAATGACAACTATAATGAATTCGATATGTAGACCTTTGTTTTGAAGATGAATAGAGAATTGTATATGTGTACTTTAAAGATTTTCCTCCCAAGGAATACTTGATTCGTTTTCTTTTTGTTTTGCGTCTTTGTCTCCTATGGAACATCAGTGTGGTCTGAGAGGAATATTTTTGCTTTTGGAAAGGAATGCAAATAAAATAAAATAAGGAATATATCAGGTTTATGAAATGACTATGTGCTGTTAGGTTTGAGTAACTTGGTTTTTAACTGTTTAGTAAAAGGGGCCATGCTTTCTATTGAGAAAATTTTGATTTCAATGGATTGATAAACATAATGCGATTCTGATCTAAAATCAAATGGTAATTGAGAGAGAAATAAAAAAAAAGGGTTTGATGAATTTAGAAACAATATTCTACAATTCTCAGACTTGGGAACACGTTTGACTAGCAAAGGCTAGCTAGCTAGACCTATAGACAATGCCTTGGGATTTTGGGCAGATCTTGAATTTAAAACTAATATTGAGGACATGCCATTTTTAACATTTCATTTATAAAAGAGATATAAATCATAGGAGGGTTTTATAAACATTTCATACCTACTGATCCCTGTAACTTGTCTTGCTGATAATGACCTACTGATACCGGTAGCTTGTTCCTGCTAATACTGGCCTGCACACTCAGCTGACTAGTTAGGAAAAACTACTGACTCTTAGTTGACCTAATAATTGATCTTGGATTGGATGACTTTGGGACTACCACGTTCCTCCCAACCATGATTCTACAACCGTTCCTGGTTCAGTAAGAATCCCCCTGAGCTGGTTCTGACATGCAAACTGAGAAGTAGAGGCCCTAGATGTGTAGTTGGTTCATAAATTTATGGGCAGAGTTATCTTCCTTGAACAGAGAGTTATTTTTGGCCTAATAATACCAAATGGAAAAGATCCCCCAAACTTTGGGGTCTGTCCTCGTTAAGTAGGACAAATATTGAATTAGGACTGTTGGAATTTACTGGTTTCTTTAAAAAATTTAAATTATAAATTAATATTTATTTACTTAACTGCTAGTTATTTTGGAACTAGGACTTCTCACTTTGTTTGATTAAAGTATTTTTGATATTTAATCTTTGTATAATAATATTAATAAAAAAAATTACAATTCTATCTAAATATTAATGACTAATAATTTGTAAGTGGTAGCCCACTTATGTATAAATATACATGTAATAAATAATAATATTATATATTGAAACTCCTAAATAATAATATTTAACTCTGTGGTCCTTAAGCATTTTGTTTCACATGATGCTTCTTTTAATTCTTTTTAAGGAAAGGGTCCACTTCTTTCGATGGTTTCAGTAAGCTGATAAAGGCACCTCTAGTCTCTCCCTTTGCATGTCAGATTCCCTCGTTTTAACATGGTAGTTCCCGCAGTATTTGATGATAATAAGATTTATTTAATCAAGTCGAATAGTTGTGATAAAACACATAAGTGCTATTCAAAGTCTTCTTGACTCAACACTTGAGATCTAGTAACCTCGAGTGTTCTTCAGATCCTTTTAACTCAACACTCTCACATGGGCGTTACGCTAGTGCAATTCTAGAGCCTCTGATCAACACTAGAGCTAGAATATGGTTGTGAGACACATCTAGGATATTTAAGTGGCCTCGGATCCGGTAATCATTTCTTTCAAGCTTGGAGTGCTCTAGGGCTTATTCCCAACACTCAACGTACCTCAGGGCTTAAGCCCAGTACATAATAAGAGTCCTCTAGATACATCGGGGCTTAGGCCCAGTATATAGGTCATTTGTGTCTTTCTGAGTCCACACTCAACACACTACAAAATTAGCCATATGAATCATGCTCTGCACAGCATAATGTAACAAAAAGAGGAAAACTCAGTATATCATAATTTGGAACAAATTCTCATAATACAACATAGTTTATTCATTCGGGCTTTCCTACATAGTATATATATCCAACAATGAAACAATGAGGGTCCATGCCCAATATATCAACTCATGAAAGTATAAATGAAAACATACTAATGTTATGCTAAAATAATAGATCACATATGCTGGGGCCATGGCCCAATATAACCTCATAACATAGTTAGTCAAAAAGTTGGGATATTACAAGGCCCATCGTTGTTACTATATGCAGTACTGTTTTGTTTTTACCAATGTGTAAAAGAAATGTTGACTGTGAACCTGGGTTTATACCCTGATATATGAATACTTCGTTTTTATATGTAATGACTCTTGTTAAGGATCGAATTATTGACCTTGCTATGGATAAATACCTTCAGTAGTAATTATAATTTTCACTTATGAGCTGTTTGTAATATTTAAATTAGGTTAGGAAGTACTGAGCCTGTACAATGCTCATGGCTACCTTCGTCATTTCTAGATTAAGGAAATTACTGTTTGATGTTTTATAAGACTTGGGCAAGGCCCGTCGATAAAGGTACATGAATATTTAAAGGAACTTAAGTCAAGGGTTTCGAGTCCCTGGACTCGCATTTTTATTATGAAATTTTGAATGTGTAAACTGTTTACATCATTTTAAGATGTAAGTTTAGCCACAGAGTTTGAATCCTGAGTCATTTGCCCGATACATGAGTTGCTAAAGATTTGTATTATTAACTGTGGAAGAATTCGACTTGAATGTTAATGATTTAAGTAGATGATAATAATGTTGGTGAAGATGGGGTTTGAACCCTAAGGCTGTTTCTAGACTTATTAGAGTTGATACTTGTTCCTGAAAACTATTTAATTTCATATTTGTAATACTATAACAGTATATATTGTGATGTTTAATAGTAAGTAATAATGTTTATATAAATATATTTTCTACTTCTGTGTGGCACTACCGAACTTTGTTTTGGTTATAAATGATGTGCATACTACTTCCAGTGTTATAGGGTTTTTAACACAGAGACTATAATGTTTAAAAGAGAGATTTAAACTCAGAATGTGTAATATGTGTTTTTATGATTTGAAAAGTGGAAACCCTAAACAACCTAAGTTTGGACAAAAAACATAAAATCATTACTTCTCTTACTATGAATGTTTTGTTATTGAAAATAGTCTATCTACTAGGTATTTGTCATGTTCTTCTATATGTAATACATAAGACACTTATATTCAAGTGAATACAATTATAGTATAGAAACATTACAGACAAACATTCATCCATCTCTATCTGTTGCATATCATATTCATATCTAAATTTAACTACTCTTCCCTATACTAGAGTACGACACTGAAAAGTGTGAGGAAAAATACAGGGAAGCATTATCATTCATTCATTCATTTGTTTACCATGACATAAAATCTGTATCTTATCCTAACAACTATATTAGTCATTTAGAATAGATAAAAATTGTAAAACTAAAACATTCACTAACAGTACAATTTGTCTAGTTAATAAATGAAAATTGATAACATAATAGCATTCGGAACATTGGTACTAATTGGAAAGAATTAAATAATCTAACACAAGTTGAACCTGATAACTGTATAAGAAACAAACAGCCAAAGGAGCCCGTTCCACCCAACTTGCTCCTGAAGACAGCCAAGTTACTTGCCTTAGGACCCTAATCATGTTCACTGAACCACCAGGACGAAGATGCTGTGTGGAGTAATGGAATAAATTCCCTTGCAACTCAACAGTAGTACTTCCTACTTTTAGCAATATTGAACTCAACTGTAACATCTCCAATTGTGTGAGTTAGTAAAGTAGTGATTTTTAGAAAATTTTGCATAAGATTAATGAAACTTCAAAATACAATTCATTCCTGTAAGGACCAAGATTCTGAACACATTCCCTGATAATTGGAGATTAGTTAAATTGAAATACTCATCACGCAAGATCTTTTAACTTGAAACATACTCATGAAGTTCTTACCGTGTAAAGGTTAACTGCATCCGGAATTGTCCATAACAATGTGATCGTCACATCACATCAACATGAAATATCATTTTAACAACATTAACATGAATTATCATTTTAACAACATTAACATGAATTATCATTTTAACAACATTAACATGAATTACCCCTGGTCAAGGTGCACTTGACCAATGTGTTATAATCATCAATTATAAGATAGCACCTTTGAGACGAAAATCCTGCAACCGTCAAAAGGATCATATGCATATAAAAGCCATGGAAATAACGAGACCAAGATAACGTGGTTCAACCGTACACGGGCTAGTCCACAAAAGGTGTGTGCATCTTTTATTATTCATGAAAGAGTTTACAATAGCAACGTCATCATTGCATTAACAATTCAGACTTTCCTCAAAGCCTTTCTGGAACAAGTCTTCTCTTTTCTATTTATCGCAGCAGGGTGTCAGTAAGTCTAGACAAGAAATGTGATTGCAGCAACCCCTGATTTCTCAGCAAACTGAAACTGAGTTTTCATGGGAATTCATGCTAACCATAGAGATCTCATACAGAACTGTATTATTCAGGAAGTAGACAAATACAATAGGTCAAAAATGTACCACATCGTAGCACCATAACAAGGATCTAAATCTAACCAACACAATGGCATAGCGTTCATTAGCATATAAAAAAAATTGACAAAGCTCTAAGGCAGCCTATAGATATGATAGCGAACGCCCTCGCTTCGGGGTAGAGGTGATTGAACTTATGAATCCTACAGTACTATAAAACTATATAATTCTAAATATTTATAACAAAAGATGCAGTACCATTGCTACCCGGCATTTCCTATTTGACATATGATTTCAACAACGATTTCAAATATTAAGGATTGGACTCTATCACCCATATGGCAGTCGTCTTATCTTGATTTATCCATACTATATTCAACTATAATTTAAATCTGGGGTTGCAAATGTTTAACAGAGATACGACATCACAAAAATCAATGTCAGGATCTATAATTCTCAAGGGTCGAGCTCTGTCATAGCTACACAGAGTCGCCCTTTATCCAATTCACTCAAAAAATATAAAAATCAGCACAGAACTCTTCGATGTATAATAACCACAAATTCATACATTTAGCATGTACATACCTTACCATAATCGCATATATAAAAGTATGAAAGTAATGTAATCCCAAAATGTAGAGATAGGTCTGATTATGGCGAATTAGGTTTTGTGCAAGTCATCCCAAAATACAGCAAAGAAGTATAACCATATTCTAACTATACCTTCCACCACATAGAAGGTGAATAACTCATATTCAAAATAAACAATCTGAAATGCAAAAAGGTGAACAATAACAGGACTCATTCGGCAATTGCACAATAGAGATCATACTCTGTAATCAGTCGAGAGGATCCTTTGGATTCACGCTAAGCAGATATATATATATATATAACAAACACCCATACTCAAAACACAAGAATCTAGGCGATTTTACATCAAACTAAACCAAACATCGATCTGGCTTCTAGACCGTCAAACTTTATAAAACTGCAGAGTTAATAAAACAAGGTCATCACAGACCTATATTCAAGTTTCTATCCGAAAACGATAGTCCTTACGATTTTCATCTCCTATCACCGTATGAAGATATAGGGTTATAAGTCAACATGACGAAAATACCTTCGCAGATCCGTTCCAAGCTCTGCACGATTTAATCTAATGTATACCAACATACAAACATGTAACCAAGAATGGAATAAGACCCAAGGCCAGATTCACGCCTTTCCTAACTCAGGATAAAATCTCATCCGAGAAATAGCTTGGTAGATGCTAGAGAAAACAATTTGACTATAAGGAAAACGTACTTCAAAAATTATACGCATGCAACTAGAATGATAATCCATCCAGATTGATGTCTGTCCCATCTCAGGATGAAATCTAACAAAAACAACTCAGTAGATGGCAGAAATACAATTTTTGGCTATACACAATTAAAGCCACCGAGATCTTTAAACGAGATCCTTCCGAGCATGATTATTATGGGATAGTAGAGATCCGCTCTGAAAGAATAAAAGAAAATAATTCAAACTGGGACAAGACAAAGGGCAGCGATCCCTTCAGGTATGAGATCGCCAGGGTCAGGATCAAAAATCTAGTGCAGAAGACCCAAAATAAGGGACAGGCATCACTGTGGTTAGCAGCGATCAACTCTAAAAAAATATAACATGATAGATAGCCGCCATTATCCTAGATGAATTTGACTATCCAACAAACAAAATAGAAATCTCAAAACCACAGTACTACCATTCAAGCCAGAGAACTGGGTAACCCGATTATAATTTGCAAGGGCCAAGCCGACCTTGTCTGTATACGAACTTATAAGTTATGGGAGAAATACCTGATTTGGGATCGGTTTGTAGCAAATTCAAACGACGGAACAACGATCCAACTGCACCCGTAAGCGTGATGTTTCTTCCCCAACCAAAGCATGCACCCCCCTTGCCAAGGTCTTTGACCATTCCTTTAAACATAGGGTAGCTCACCCACTAGGAAAGTCTGCCTGCAAGGTTGGCGATAAATGGCATACTGGAGTTAAGGAGACTCTCCGTTTCTCAAGACAACACGTCTTTTCCAGTTGGCGTTCCATTATTGCCAGGATCGTGAGCTTTAAAGGCTACCAACCTACTAAGGAGCTCGCCCCCTATTATAACGCATTACCCTCCAAAATTCCTTCTTTATAATCAACCGAAACCACACCCAGTGTAAGTACACTAACTTAGTGTAAGTGCACTAACTTCTATAGTTTATATAATAGTTAACTACCAAGGGTTTACCTATGTGTGCCATGCACATTTTGAAATATATATATATATTTATATAATACCCATTCTTTGATACCCCACATATGTCTAGAAATGTGTTGTCATCTACACACAATTCAAGACTTAAACCGGAATGATTTAGAATCTTGGAAAGCAACCAAAACTAAATAATATAATTGATTTGTAGCAATGATATCAAGATATCGAATGACCACTCACCCATTTATGAATTAAATAATTCCTTTGGTGAGTCCACCTTTTAACAATGAGAGGCCATAGTCTAAGATAGTCCAATGGTTCTTTGATAGGATAGTTTATCCTTCATTAAGAGTACCACAATATATAGATATCTTCCAATACTCTATAAATAACTTCTCTTGCATTATCTTTATAATGCCCTTTAGTGTATAATTTTCAGAAAATATTATAACTAATAATGTTTCATCGATGTGATGTGGTGGTGTGTATATTATACTCCATATTGCATCCTAAGGGTGATGCTATATATATATAATCTAAAAAGGTAGCTACTTAGAGCTTCACAATCAAATCTCTCGGTATCCTTTAGCGAGATTAGGGTACTATAAAAGTGTGACCTTTCTTACATCTTATTTCAATAATTTGGTCAAACTTTCCTCACCCTCAGAGATAAGCCCCGATTAGAAGGTGGTGATGAGTAAATACTCCCTTCAAATTATGACGACTACACTTATAGCTTCTAAAGTCGACCCGTAGATTACTTTACTCCTTCCTCAAGTGCCCGACGCACACAGATGATACCCACCATCTATCGCTAGATCTTGATGGTCACCTTACCAATCACTTTCCTTCTTAGCATATTTAGTCGCCCATTGTTAAGTTGCGTCACCTCCTTTAGTCCCTTAGATTTACAATAAAATCTAAAGCTTAGGAAATACTATAACAATAATTTCAAGGTCCACTAGTGGGGCCTTGGCCTTGAGCTCGTCACCAGGGCCACATACACAGCTTACAATTATAATTACCAAAATAATAAGGTGTAAAATAAGGATGTTACATCCTTTCCCCCTTAAGAATAACACCGTCCTCGGTGTTCATGCTTTTCAAGAGTTGTCTCCCCCTCTTGAGTTATCTTTTGTTTGCTTTGTCATCTTTGCTTTGATCATCTTCAAACTTTCATGATTCCTGCATCTTTTATCACTCGCAATCTTACTTGGATGCTTTATCTAGTCCTCCACTTGAGGTAGACATCACTTTCATTCAGAAGTTAGTGTCATCTATCTTACACAATTTCAAGCAGTAAACTTCTAAAATTTATCATCAATTCCATAATCAAACTCAGAAATATAAACAATGAGCCATTTTCATTGCAACATATCGTTTGCAATCCATGGAATATTTTAACTTAATTACAAGAACAAATAAATCGAGTGCCCCAAGAGTGTACACTGTTTAACTTAATTAAACACATCATTCATTTGATCCAGGAAATTCTTGCCTAACACCCAAGTGCTCAGACAGCAATCCTTTTGGAAATTCTTGCCTAACACCTCAGTGCTCACACAGCAATTATTTTACAGATTTCTTGCCTAACACCGTAGTGCTCACACAACAATACTCTCTCTCATACATACTAAGCAGCATCCTGCCTCCCGCATATGCATTCTCTTATAGTTTGCCTAGGTCTTTACCGCTTGTTGATTCCTTCAAGAATCCTAGCGGCTGTCAACTCCCCGATTTCTTGGGAGTGTTTCAGTGCCTTTAAATCACTCTCGCATAATTCCCCTCAAGCCTTCTCGCTTGAGTCCAGGAATCTATTCCCCTCAAGCCACCTCGCTTGAGTCTAGGGAGATCTCATTCAAATTCATCAATTATTTCGTCCTATTACATTTTATAACCATACAATTTCTCTGACCAATTTGGTCTAGTGCTTTATTCAACAATAATTAACAATAAAAAAACTGCGATGTGGATCTTTCATCCTCACCCCTTATTGTACCATGCATGATATTTAAGCTTTCGTCTTTCAACAAGTTCCACCGAGTTTTGGCCATCTGCCAAGTTCAATTGTTAGTAACACTTTATAAAATCAAATATTTGTAAATAAGAAAATCATTCATTCTTCATACTACAATATCCATAATTGATCATCTGAATTAAACGTTTTCTCCTTCCAAGCATAACTAACTTATTTAATAGGATTACATAATTCTTTGAACAGGAAATAATATTCTTCCTGTGATGACCCGTGGACATTATGAATTTCTTAACCTCGAAGGTTATCCTTCACCATTTCAAACAAACTTCCTATTTTAGTTATACAACCTCTTTTGTATACACCAACATCACATAGAAGTAACCAATTTTCTAAAACATACTTGCATACCTTATAATGATAACCATATACCTTTGTAAGGGTGACCGCATATCTTCTTATTATAAGATCCTCATATGTCGAGGTACCAGTTTACCTGTATCATCACATATTAGTATTACACTAAATATCACATGCATCTATATATCCCATTTTTACCTCTTGACTGTTGTAGTGATGTGTGGGAATATAACATTCCGCTCGACCACAACATTAAATGTGTTAGTCGTAAAAAGAGAAAAATGTAATTAAATCATAAGAGCAATCATGCATAAAACATGTGTCAATCGTCACCTTGACTTGTTTCATAAAAGCTTATACATCAATTACTGTTAAATATTACTTCTAATCTATCATGGAACTTCCATGATATTAAAGGTTTTTCCTTAACTCCTAATGCGGACATAAAACAGTCATTATAAAGACATCAGAAATTAAAGTGTCCTGTATTACCCTTCCGTGGTGGTTCTAGTTTTCCAATACTTTTGTCCATACAACAACACAATACTCACCATTAATTACATCTATGCATTCCTTATGTGAGCAACATGATTAACTATAGTTTTATCTCTTAACCGAAATAATCATTTTGACACCACATATAATTGTATGTGACAACAAGTCATCATAAATCCTGATCTCATAAAAGTATAGTTTTTTTTTTTTTTTTTTTTGATTACTACCACTCATAGTATCCCAACATCCATGAAGATGAGATTATGCATTTCCATCATATATTCTATTATTTATCAAACTTTTCCCTCGCAGTCATAGGGAAAAATTTCAAACTCTCTTAGTTTTCAGTTAACAGAATCTAGACTAGAGAGTCTACATTTCTTGTGGAAGGTTAGTTCGGCTGTATGTATGTTACCAGAGTTTCCTAGTTATGTCAACATCGTAAATTTATCATTCAAAGTGGCTTTATATATGAAAGGGACTTGACAGTTTCTAACCTAATCAAAACATTAGACCCTCTTCTTTAGTCAAATATTAGCATAAATAATTACTTTATAAACGACTTAACAGATATAAGTTGTTTATTTTATCTATCTGAATCTCATATTCGGAAATCCTGACGAATGGATCAATAGAATTCGACTAGTCAGAAACAATTAACAAAATGTATCAACCCTATTCTCCCATATGACGTGTTTACTGAAACTGAAAGATATCCACTCCTAAAAATAACAATAAAGGTAGAGAAGGTAACAAGTATTTAAGACAAATTATCAAATCAATAGATTTAGGAGAGTTCCTCAGTTTAGCACATTCACAACTAGGATGACTTTCAATATACGAAGACTCATTCCACAAAACCATAACCGTTGTCATTCTAAAGGCTCTTTTTCGTCGTCCAATGAATTCTAAGATAGGAGGATATATTCATCAGCTAATATTTACCAATAACAGATTGTTCATCTCCATAATGAAACATATACTATCCTTACCTACAATCAATGTTGCGCCATTATAATGCTTTCACCAAATGAAACATACTTACTTGTAATTCAACGACGACTTGTAAGCTACCTGTTGTCGATCCATTGAAATGAAATTTTCTATTGCGTCTTGTGTCGCCAGTTCGACTAACTCATATATGTTTTCCCCGACTGAGCCCAAATAAACCCGAGTGTTTGCAACCTGCGCTCTGGCGGAAGAAACTTGAAGTCGAGCTCGGAGATTCATTTTCGCTCCACCAGTACAATCCATGCATCCAAAATGAAACGAAAACAATTGATTAGTGAACTTAACAACCTTCATACTCACTTATCGCATGTTGAGCTCATTAGGCCCTAGTGTTGTAACCTAATGCTCTGATACCATATGTAACATCTCCAATTGTGTGAGTTAGTAAAGTAGTGATTTTTAGAAAATTTTGCATAAGATTAATGAAACTTCAAAATACAATTCATTCCTGTAAGGACCAAGATTCTGAACACATTCCCTGATAATTGGAGATTAGTTAAATTGAAATACTCATCACGCATCATCTTTTAACTTGAAACATACTCATGAAGTTCTTACCGTGTAAAGGTTAACTGCATCCGGAATTGTCCATAACAATGTGATCGTCACATCACATCAACATGAAATATCATTTTAACAACATTAACATGAATTATCATTTTAACAACATTAACATGAATTATCATTTTAACAACATTAACATGAATTACCCCTGGTCAAGGTGCACTTGACCAATGTGTTATAATCATCAATTATAAGATAGCACCTTTGAGACGAAAATCCTGCAACCATCAAAAGGATCATACGCATATAAAAGCCATGGAAATAACGAGACCAAGATAACGTGGTTCACCTGTACACGGGCTAGTCCACAAAAGGTGTGTGCATCTTTTATTATTCATGAAAGAGTTTACAATAGCAACGTCATCATTGCATTAACAATTCAGATTTTCCTCAAAGCCTTTCTGGAACAAGTATTCTCTTTTCTATTTATCGCAGCAGGGTGTCAGTAAGTCTAGACAAGAAATGCGATTGTAGCAACCCCTGATTTCTCAGCAAACTGAAACTGAGTTTTCATGGCCGTTCATGCTAACCATAGAGATCTCATACAGAACTGTATTATTCAGGAAGTAGACAAATACAATAGGTCAAAAATGTACCACATCGTAGCACCATAACAAGGATCTAAATCTAACCAACACAATGGCATAGCGTTCATTAGCATATAAAAAAAATTGACAAAGCTCTAAGGCAGCCTAAAGATATGATAGAGAACGCCCTCGCTTCGGGGTAGAGGCGATTGAACTTATGAATCCTACAGTACTATAAAACTATATAATTCTAAATATTTATAACAAAAGATGCAGTACCATTGCTACCAGCATTTCCTATTTGACATATGATTTCAACAACGATTTCAAATATTAAGGATTGGACTCTATCACCCATATGGCAGTCGTCTTATCTTGATTTCTCCATACTAGATTCAACTATAATTTAAATCTGGGGTTGCAAATGTTTAACAGAGATACGATTTCACAAAAATCAATGTCAGGATCTATAATTCTCAAGGGTCGAGCTCTGCCATAGCTACACAGAGTCGCCCTTTATCCAATTCACTCAACAAATATAAAAATCAGCACAGAACTCTTCGATGTATAATAACCACAACTTCATACATTTAGCATGTACATACCTTACCATAATCGCATATATAAAAGTATGAAAGTAATGTAATCCCAAAATGTAGAGATAGGTCTGATTATGGCGAATTAGGTTTTGTGCAAGTCATCCCAAAATATAGCAAAGAAGTATAACCATATTCTAACTATACCTTCCACCACATAGAAGGTGAATAACTCGTATTCAAAATAAACAATCTGAAATGCAAAAAGGTGAACAATAACAGGACTCATTCGGCAATTGCGCAATAAAGATCATACTCTGTAATCAGTCGAGCGGATCCTTTGGATTCACGCTAAGTAGATATATATATATATAACAAACACCCATACTCAAAACACAAGAATCTAGGCGATTTTACATCAAACTAAACCAAACATCGATCTGGCTTCTAGACCGTCAAACTTCATAAAACTGCAGAGTTAATAAAACAAGGTCATCACAGACCTATATTCAAGTTTCTATCCGAAAACGATAGTCCTTACGATTTTCATCTCTTATCACCGTATGAAGATATAGGGTTATAAGTCAACATGACGAAAATACCTTCGCAGATCCGTTCCAAGCTCTGCACGATTTAATCTAATGTATACCAACATACAAACATGTAACCAAGAATGGAATAAGACCCAAGGCCAGATTCACGCCTTTCCTAACTCAGGATAAAATCTCATCCGAGAAATAGCTTGGTAGATGCTAGAGAAAACAATTTGACTATAAGGAAAACGTACTTCAAAAATTATACGCATGCAACTAGAATGATAATCCATCTAGATTGATGTCTATCCCATCTCAGGATGAAATCTAACAAAAACAACTCAGTAGATGGCAGAAATACAATTTTTGGCTATACACAATTAAAGCCACCGAGATCTTTAAACGGGATCCTTTCGAGCATGATTATTATCGGATAGTAGAGATCCGCTCTTAAAGAATAAAAGAAAACAATTCAAACTGGGACAAGACAAAGGGCAGCAATCCCTTCAGGTATGAGATCGCCAGGGTCAGGATCAAAAATCTAGTGCAGAAGACCCAAAATAAGGGACAGGCATCACTGTGGTTAGCAGCGATCAACTCTAAAAAAATATAACATGATAGATAGCCGCCATTATCCTAGATGAATTTGACTATCCAACAAACAAAATAGAAATCTCAAAACCACAGTACTACCATTCAAGCCAGAGAACTGGGTAACCCGATTATAATTTGCAAGGGCCAAGCCGACCTTGTCTGTATACGAACTTATAAGTTATGGGAGAAATACCTGATTTGGGATCGGTTTGTAGCAAATGCAAACGACGGAACAACGATCCAACTGCACCCGTAAGCATGATGTTTCTTCCCCAACCAAAGCATGCAGCCCCCTTGCCAAGGTCTTCGACCATTCCTTTAAACATAGGGTAGCTCGCCCACTAGGAAAGTCCGCCTGCAAGGTTGGCGACAAATGGCATACTGGAGTTAAGGAGACTCTCCGTTTCTCAATACAACACGTCTTTTCCAGTTGGCGTTCCATTATTGCCAGGATCGTGAGCTTTAAAGGCTACCAACCTACAAAGGAGCTCGCCCCCTATTATAACGCATTACCCTCCAAAATTCCTTCTTTATAATCAACCGAAACCACACCCAGTGTAAGTACACTAACTTAGTGTAAGTGCACTAACTTCTATAGTTTATATAATAGTTAACTACCAAGGGTTTACCTATGTGTGCCATGCACATTTTGAAATATATATATATATTTATATAATACCCATTCTTTCATACCCCACGTATGTCTAGAAATGTGTTGTCATCTACACACAATTCAAGACTTAAACCGGAATGATTTAGAATCTTGGAAAGCAACCAAAACTAAATAATATAATTGATTTGTAGCAATGATATCAAGATATCGAATGACCACTCACCCATTTATGAATTAAATAATTCCTTTGGTGAGTCCACCTTTTAACAATGAGAGGCCATAGTCTAAGATAGTCCAATAGTTCTTTGATAGGATAGTTTATCCTTCATTAAGAGTACCACAATATATAGATATCTTCCAATACTCTATAAATAACTTCTCTTGCATTATCTTTATAATGCCCTTTAGTGTATAATTTTCAGAAAATATTATAACTAATAATGTTTCATCGATGTGATGTGGTGGTGTGTATATTATACTCCATATTGCATCCTAAGGGTGATGCTATATATATATAATCTCAAAAGGTAGCTACTTAGAGCTTCACAATCAAATCTCTCGGTATCCTTTAGTGAGATTAGGGTACTATAAAAGTGTGACCTTTCTTACATCTTATTTCAATAATTTGGTCAAACTTTCCTCACCCTCAGAGATAAGCCCCGATTAGAAGGTGGTGATGAGTAAATACTCCCTTCAAATTATGACGACTACACTTATAGCTTCTAAAGTCGACCCGTAGATTACTTTACTCCTTCCTCAAGTGCCCGACACACACATATGATACCCACCATCTATCGCTAGATCTTGATGGTCACCTTACCAATCACTTTCCTTCTTAGCGTATTGAGTCGCCCATTGTTAAGTTGCGTCACCTCCTTTAGTCCCTTAGATTTACAATAAAATCTAAAGCTTAGGAAATACTATAACAATAATTTCAAGGTCCACTAGTGGGGCCTTGGCCTTGAGCTCGTCACCAGGGCCACATACACAGTTTACAATTATAATTACCAAAATAATAAGGTGTAAAATAAGGATGTTACATCCACAATGTGGTTGCACTAGTTTAGAATGCAGTCTTAGTTCACTCAATCATTTCTAACTTTCCCCTCATCGAATCTCTTGTGCTCAAAAATTATCACAAGGTAAGAATGAATAGCCTCCTGCTGAGTTTGATGGGTAGATAAGTAGCATGCCTAGTTTTTTTGGTCAGTTTATTTCAGTAAATGAGCCACCTTCTCAATTCCACTTTCTTGGGGAACATGACCATAAAAGTAGGGAAGTTTCCCCCTGCAACAGTTAGAAGTGAGTTGAGGATGCTGTCAAGTGTCAGTTTTCTCTCCACCCCAGTCCATTCCTCCTAGTGGGTCAATGAAAACTCATTCAATAGTCTCCTTTGGATGTTTGTCTCCACTTTTATTTATTTAAAATAAAATATTAAAAGTAGTTAATTATAGTCATCCTTGACCTCACTTGGTCAATAGTAATAAAAATTTACAATAAAAATAAAACATAATGTTTTCTGCATAACATAAAATGTCTAGAGTTTGGGTATGTGACAAACACCCCCTCTTAAGTTCAACATCATCCTCACTGTTACTTTTTTCATCATCCTCTTGTTCCTCCTGGAACAACATTGGATATGCCACCCGCATATTACTTTCCAATTCCCAAGTTGCTTCATCCGGACTAAGGTGCTTCCACTGCACCTTAACCTGTCCAATGGTACGATTACAAAGAAAAATTCCCCTCTTGTCGAGGATACAATCCAACTCCACCAGAAAATATCCTTCTGGTTCCACCTGTACATCATTCCAATTAATCACATGAGTAGCATCATGCACATACTTTTTCAAAAGAGAGATATGAAATACATCATGTACTTTAAGATTTGGTGGCAATGGTAACTGATATGCCACTGGTCCTACCTTGGACAAGATTTCAAAAGGTCCAGAATACCTTGGTGCTAATTTAGCACAGATTCCCAATCTTAGGGAGCTCTTTTTAGGTTTTACCTTGAGGAACACATGTTCACCAACCTGAAACTCTTTTTCACTTCTTTTAAAATATACATGACTTTTCTGTCTATCGTGTGTAATTTTCAAATTTTCTTGAACCTGTTTCACGGTTAGTTCCATTTCTCTTAACAAATCAGGTCCTAGCATTAACCTGTCAACTCGATTACTCCAAGAGATAGGAGTATTACATTTTTTTCCATATAAAATTCTAAAGGGACTGAGTTTTGTTGAGGCTTGGTAATGATTATTATAAGCAAACTCAGCAAGATGTGAATATTCCTCCCATTTACCTGGCTGATCTCTAACACACAACTTAACATGTCTTCGAGAATTTGATTAACTCTTTCAGTCTATCCATCTATTTGTGGGTGAAATGATGTACTGAAATTTCAAGTAGTATCTAAACCTTTAAATAAAGATTTCTAGAAATTTCCTATAAACTTTGAGTTTCTATCAGAAATTATAACTTTCGGAATACCATGCAAACGAAAAATCAACTTCATAAAAAATTCGGCAATGTTAGCAGCCTTGTAAGTTGTCTTAACAGGTATAAAATGGGCTACTTTGCTAAGCTTATCCACAACTACTATTATGGAATCATTCTGTTTCTGATTTTTAAGTAAACCAATAATAAAATCTATACTAATTATGTCCCACTTCCAATCTGGAATAGGTAGTGGCTGCAACAAACTAGCTGGGTGTCTATGTTCATCATTTACTTGTTGACACTCTATACACCTAGCAATATATTCAGCTACTTCACTTTTCATACATAGCCAAAAATAATATTTTCTCAGCATAGTTATCATCTTCTGGTAACCAGGATGTGCTGAGTATGGACTTTTATGCAATTCATTTTAAATCAACAACTTAATTTAAACAACATTAGGCACATAAAGTCTGTTTTCATACAGTAGTAACCTTCTTTCATCAATTCTGAAATTTGTTATAAAATTTTCAACATTATCTTCAGAAATTTTATTAAGTAAATTCTGATATTTTTTGTCCATTCCGATTTTGTCCTTAATCTGATTTTCCAGATAAGTTGTATAAGTACTGATTGTTGAAACAATATTTAGGCTATCATTTCTGCTTAAGGCACCAACAAACTTATTTTCCTTTCCCTTAATGTGCTGAATCTCGAAATCATACTCGCTAAGGAAAGCTAGCCACCTAGCTTTCCTTGCGTTCAGATTTGGTTGATCCAACAAATATTTTAATCCTTTATTGTTAGTTATTAAAATAAATTTTCTTCCAATTAAATGATGTCACCACATTTTTAATGCATGTATTATAGCAGCTAACTCTAGGTCATAAGTTGCATAGTTATTTTCATGAATCTTTAACTTCCTAGACTCATATGCAATAGCGTGACCTTCTTGTGTTAAGACCTTGCCAAGTTCCTCATTACGTGCATCTGTGCATACTATGAAATCTTTGTTGGGATCAACAATTTTTAAAATAGGTGCCGTTGTTAATAACTCTTTTAGTTTCTTAAAGCTTTCTTCACATTTTTGGATCCCATACAAACTTCTTACCTTTCTTTTGTAAAGATGTTATAGGATTTTCTATTCTAGAAAATCCTTCAATAAACTTATGATAGTAACCTGTAATTCCCATAAAAGATCGTACACCAGTTATGTCTTTCGGGGCAAGCCATTCATTAATTGCTTTTATCTTGTCTGGGTCTACTGCAATTCTATCTTTGGATATCACATGCCCTAGGTACTATATTTTATCTTTATAAAAATCACATTTGTTGAACTTAGCGTAAAGTTGGTGTTCCTTTAACACTTGTAAAATTATCTTTAAATGTTCATCATGTTCCTCTTTCATCTTAGAATAAATTAGAATGTCATCAATAAATACCACCAAAAATTTATCTAAATACTTATGTAATACGTTATTCATTAAACACATGAAGAATGCTGGACCGTTGGTTATCCAAAAAGGCATAACTACAAACTCGTAGTGTCGATAACGAGTTCTAAATGCATCCTCAAAGATGTCCTCATCTTTAATTCTAACTTGATGGTACCCTGACCTTAAATCTATTTTAGATAATATCATTGCACCGCGTAGTTGATCAAATAGATCATCAATGTGCGGCAAAGGATATCGGTTCTTTATGGTTGTTTTATTTAGCTAACAGTAATCTATGCATAAATGCATAGTTCCGTCCTTCTTTTTAACAAATATTATGGGTGCTCCCCAAGGACACTGGGTCTTATATAGTCTTTATCAATTAATTCCTTAAGCTGTGATTTAAGTTCATTAAGCTCCAAAATATTCATCATGTAAGGAGCCTTTGAGTTTGGTACCACGCCTGGTACTAACTCAATGGTGAAATCAAGTTCCCTTTTCGGAGGTAGTCCTCGAATTTCTTCCAGGAATACATCAGAAAACTCCTTAAGAATGGGTACATCTTCCAGCTTTAACTTATCTTCATTAGTGGATTGTTCATCGTTAATTACATTTACAGCAAATAGCTTACACCCTTTACGAACAACCCTTTTAACTTGTAAAGCATAAGTTTGTCTAACAGATGTTTTTCTAGGAATACCTTTTACTGTTACAGTTTCACATGCGTCATTCAAGCAAGTAAAAGTCTTTTCAAAGCAATTTAATACAAACCTATGCTTTTCTAACCAATCCATTCAAATCAGAACATCATAAGAACCTAATGGTAACACATTCATCTTAACATGAGTCCTAAACTGATTCATCAGTATTTCACATTCTTTTACATAATCAGCCACCTTTCTTTTCGTGCCAGTAGCTAGTTGAACCAACCATGATTTATCAAAATTATCTATTTTCAGATTGCAACATTTAACTAAATAAGGTGAAACATAGCTAAGACTTGCCCCTGGATCAATTTAAAATAGAAATGGTTTTATTTTTCAGCATACCTTCCACTTCAACCATGGAAGTTTAATGATCAACTTGTCTTTTCTCGAGGGCTGCATTTATCCTGGGCATATCCCTTGCTAAGTCACCAACAGTATCCTCCTCCTGTATAGTATGTATGTTGTTGACTGCCTTCTTTCTGAGTGGACAGTTTGATGCATAGTGAGGCTCCTGACAGTCTCAACACTTAACAGGTTCCTTCTGTTCATTATTTTTAACAAAATTTTTAGGTGGTTCACTTTTTCTTGCAGCTGTAAATTTTGACTGTGTATTACTTGCTGCATTATTTCCAGAAAATTTTCTATTAGAGTAATTACGTGAATTATTATTTCCAAATTTATGATTAAAAGAGAACTACTTCTTCCTTTACTCAAAGTTGTTAGGCCTTTTTTCTTTCCAGCTTGGTATGCCTTCTCTTTTCTTGTTCTGTTCATAACAGATATTTTCCTTCCTTATGTCTTCTTCAAGAGTTCGAGGGCTATCATATTCAATCCTGTCTTTTATGTGAGAGGGAAAACAGCTCAGAAACCTCTGTACCTTATGCTTTTCTTCAATGAAATAAGGCACATACCTTAATAAATTCAAAAACTTGCTGCATAATTCTCTCATATCCATGGAACCTAGCTTTAACTCATAAAATGCTTTAGCTCGTTCCTCATAATACTGCTTTGACAAAAATTTTCTTTAAAGTATTACTTAAAATTACTCCAATTTATACTTTTCTCTTTTAAACCTTTCACTCTTTTCAGATCTTGCCACCATATGCCTTCCTTTCCAGTTAGATTATAAATTGTCATTTTAGTTTTTAGATGACTTGGGTAGTTATAAATCTGGAAATTATTTATTCATACGGGACAACCATGCTTCAGCTGGCTCACTTTTTTCCGTTTCTCCGTTAAAAGTTTGTGGTTTGATCTTTTTAAACTCATCAGAAATTTTTTCATAGGGCCTGTACTTATTTTTCTTAGTGTAGTAGTCACTGTCACTACTATCACTAGAATACTTATGCTTTTTCTTGTGTACCCTTTCATCACATTGAAAAGATGAATTGCTGTCATAATTGGTTAATTTTACCTTTTATCATTATGTTGATAGGACATAGTTCCAGATTCAACATTATTTTTTGTCTCCTTATCTTGATCATTTTTATGAAAATTATTCAATAGGATTTTATTCAACTCCTCTTGAGCTTTAAGGATTCGTTCATTTTCTTCCTTAACATATTTTATCTCAATTTTTAAATCTTTTACTGTGCTTAATAATTCAGATGAATTATCATTCAATGTGAGAAATAAATTTTCTGCATTAATGTGTCCTTGTTCATTATTATTCTGTTTGTTATTAAGGGACATGTCCTTATCCAACTCTGTTGGTCCTTTCATACCTGTAGTCTAGATTTATAAAATGTTGAAACTGAAAACAAGATAAAATATAATCAACAACTTGTGATTCAGTTATAATTTTTTTTTGCGCGAGTGAGCCACTTCAGCCCTAGTATTTGAACTTGCACTCTCACACCACATGTAGCATCCCCAAAAGTTCACTAAAATTTAAAATTTTCAAGTAGCAATAATTGCTTGTGTTTGCTCTGTGGAAGTGTTAACTTAAACTCAACTAAACGCTAACAAAGTAATTATCAATAATAAATTCCAAACATTTATCATTAATGACTAAGAGTTTAAATTACTTATGAATTGCAACAATTGTCCTTAACAGCTATTAAGTTAAAAAGTGTCCTATAAAGACGTAAAGTCAATTATCATCAAACCAATGTCAGAATGTTGGAATAATACTTGCATTTTGTACATTATTAATAGCATGCATGATGTCACTTTCGTTCTATGTTATACATTTGTTTCTAGAGACTAAATGTTCATCTTGGTGAAATGAAGGGGTCCTGGAATAGCCCCAAGGATTACTTAGCTATCGCTAGCTAATGCTCCTGAATTTTATTTGTAGAATGCAGGTAAGACAGAGAAATTTTGAATGAAGCATACCAATGCATTTCAGTTACTTCATGCAGCATAATGTTAGTCTTTTGAATTTAAAGATACGAATGTATAGAGAGATTAATTGTTTTGAAATCAATGCAGGTATTTTATTTTCCATCTCTATATACTTTCTCTTCACATATGATGTCTGCTTCTTATCTATTGTAATTGACCAAGAGTTATTGTAACATGCCCAGAAGTTAGTGAAATTTTCAAACATACTTTATTAACATAAGAGTTCTCCATAATGACCTTTATATGGAATATGAGAACCAAAAAATCCCCTTCTGGTTTGTTTGATTAAGACTATTAATAAAAGGAAAACAAAACGTCTTACATAATCATGTAAGTTCCATTTTTCCCATAACTAGCAAACTAGTAAACCATAATTTCCTATGCAAGGGTCTTCCAACTTTTATACTAGTCCAGCAGAAAACATTAGCTCAAAAACTTGAATACATCTATGCCAACATCACATGATGACGTGAACAAATCTAACACATGCATGACATATAATCATAATCATAATTCAACGAATCCCATTATAATCACACACAATGCACAAAAGACAAAGGCCGATATACACGTGGTTCACCCAAATCTTTTGGGCTACGTCCACCAATTAGTTGTTTCGTCTTGTAATATTTATCAAAGGGTTACATCCTGGCAACGTCATTGTTGCTCTTACAGCTTATCTCAAGGAGAGTATTTTTCATTACCTTTGTTGGTGAACACACTTACACCAGTTCAGAGGACTTCCTCTGCACCCCAAAATATAATAGTATCAATTACCAGGCTGAGAAAAATTGTTTTTACGCGATGCCGAAGACAAGGATTGGACCCTCAAGCGTTGCACCCACCGAAATTCCAGATCTGCGAACTAACTGTCCATATATATATATATACAACTTAATTTCACAAAAATAGGAGGCAATGATAAAAAATTTTGCTATCAACCAAATATTTGGCTTTATGTCCATCACGACAGGAGTAACATAAATACTAAAACTTCACGCAGACAGTATCACCATCTGCGATTTGTACTCATCCATAGACATAGAATATCAGGGATCTAGCATCCTTCGATAACATAATACAAAGGCATCGGGATATGAACCCATCATTTCCTTACTTTAGATACAGCAAACATTAAAACATAAAAACAGAGATTCACTCTGGTAACAGGGATCGTTTTCCAGATTCCTACCACAAGGCACAAATCAGCCAGGTAGTAAGCTTATCTAAAAAAAAAGCAACACACTTCTAGCAACTACAAATTCAGTACACCTTCATTGTCAGCCAAACTGAACAATATAAACACAAGGAATACGTTTTCGGAAGCCTTCTCTGTTCCATACATAGATCTTTTAAAAAAAATAAGCACAGGTATGAACAATACATCGATACCTTGCTTACACAAATGTTCTAGTTAACTGGCACTAACTCGGATCATACATAGATATGTTTAGGCTGAGTAATTAATAACATAAGTATTTTCCACACGTAGATTTATAGCGAACTGGGCGTTAAACTTGGATCATAATCGATCCAGATAAAGGGTAGAGTCAAATACGATTACTTATCAGTAATTCATCTGTGCCACAAATTTAATAAGATGAGTACCGATGGGCATCAACACCGAACTTGCACCATTAATCAGAGTTATTAAAGTATATAAATATAAAACGCTCAGCATCAACGCCGATCCAGCTTCATTTATGAGGTTATAAAAATATATAAATATAAATCGCTCGAAATCAACGCCAATCCAGCATCAGAGTAATAAAATATGTAATTATAAATCACTGAGCATCAACGCCGATCCAGCTTCGTTTATTAGGGTATAAAATATATAAATAGAAAACACTCGGAATCAAACACCGAACCAGCATCAGAGTATTTAAAATATATAACTATAACCCATTGGGCATCAACGCCAATCCAACATTATTTATCAGAGTTATTAAAGTATATAAATATAAAACGCTCAGCATCAACGCCGATCCAGCTTCATTTATCAGGGTATAAAAATATATAAATATAAATCGCTCGAAATCAACGCCGATCCAGCATCAAAGTAATAAAATATGTAATTATAAATCACTGAGCATCAACGCCGATCCAGCTTCGTTTATCAGGGTATAAAATATATAAATAGAAAACACTCGGAATCAAACACCGAACCAGCATCAGAGTATTTAAAATATATAACTATAACCCATTGGGCATCAACGCCAATCCAACATTATTTATCAGAGTTATTAGAACATATTAATCTAAATCCCTGGGCATCAAGATCGACTGTGCTGATGCAAGTACATAGAACCTTTCTTAATGCAGAGGTGTGAATCATTTTAATACACAGATACCCCCTTCTAACATAGTGATTGCGGCCATGAGTATAACCCAACCGTGGTAGTGTTCGGAAATCCACATCATCTTTTTCAGGATCTTGCATGCAAATTAGGGTTTGCATGCAGAATCTAGGGTTTGCATGCACTGGCATGCATCCCAGTCACCAGTTTGATTCCTCCAGCACCTTATCCACTCAATTCTAGCACCCAGGAGCCACCTACCACAGATTTTTAGCCCTCCTAAGCTGAAAGGCGCCCACTTCTCACCTACTGCTAGAGAAGGGCGCACTTGTTCACCTACCACTGCAGTTCCACTTCAGTTACATTCAGTTAGCTCCGATTCTCCATGATTTGAGGCTAGTTTCACTCCCGACTAACTGTATCACTTCCGTTTGACCTCTAGTTTGATTAGGTGACTTGTTCTGACTTCAGTTAGCCTCCCATGCGCCCCCACTGAGCCTCCAGATCCTATATCAGTGCTACACACTTCAGTTACACTTATTACACTCAGTTAGACTCAGATTGACACCTGGATGACTGGTTGTTGTGCATTGATGAGCACCACCGATTGATTGATGAGGACTCCTAGTTAGAGTCAAGCTACTCCATTCTGTAATTCGAATGACCTCCTTAGTCAATTCGAATTGCTCTGTCATTGTGACAGTTTGTATTGTAATTCATTCACCCTTTCTGGGATAGAGAGCACTGCTGCATGTTTTACACAGTTTTGCACCATATTTTCTATGTTCATCTGTTGTGATTGATTTACTTGTTCATTAGATCTGCTGTGACTAATTTTACATGGTATCAGAGCCATTGCAGGGACAAGATCTCTTTTCTACAGGTGTTTATACAAGAAGATTTGACTGAATTGCTAAAAATTGCAAAAAGTTTGGCATGAGATATCTCAAGGGCATTCGCTCCTGTGCATGCAAAGCTTGAAAATTATTCCAATACCACTCCAGAAGCTTGAGTTACCACATAATTCCTGGATCTGATACATTGGACCTATTCAACATTGCTTGAAATCCAATCCCAGGTGTGATGCAACTCTCAAAGGGTGGATTGTTCGACCTTATTGTGGTTGTTTTGATGTGATTTGCAGATTTATTGTCTCCTTCAAGTGCACTCGCTATCTTCTGCATGCAAGGTTTCCTACATCAATTGCATTCGCTATAGTCTACATGCAAGCTTCCTCTTCATCAGTTGACTCGCTCCTTGCAATGGAATACTCTTCTTCAAAGCCTATCCTCACCCCATTCAATTATTTTGATTGGAAAGATGATATGGAGATCATATTACGTTCAAAAGGTTACTACCGAGTCACTATTGGTCTTGAATTGGAGCCAAACAATGTATCAGATCGAACCAAACACTACAACAAGCTTGATGAAGCTTATGGTCTTCTTTGTCTCTCCATCTCCAAAGATCTTCACTTCCATCTCAGCGGATTGAAGACTCCAAAAGCCATATGGGAGCAACTTGAAACACTATTCACCAAGCAGGATGAGCTTAGGTCTTTTCAATTAGAGAATGAATTGATTGGCCTTAATCCTGAGAATTTCGAGACCATCAATGAATTCTTCACAAAATTCAAGAACTTGAACTTGCAATTGAAGAACAGTGGTGTTATCAAAGAGGATAAACAGTTGATCCTCTCCATTCTAAGCAAGCTTGGGAAAGATTATTCAGTATTTGTCTCTACTTTCAATTCCGGTCGGCTAACTACCCCGAATTGGAAGATGCCTACCTTGAATGCCTTCATTGAGTTCGTTACAAAAGAGCATGACAAGTTGATTCAAATGGGGTCCATAAGCTCCAAAGATTCAGCCCTATTTGTTCAAGGACCCAAGATCTCGAATGGTAAAGGAAAGCTAAAGAAGGAGAAGCCCAAATTCGAGCCTCACAAGCAAAAAGACAAAGGCAAGCAAACGGATGCACCATCCGGTTCGAAATCCAAGCAAAAGGGCAAAGAAGGTAACCAAAAATCTAAATGTACTTATTGTAACCATGGCTTTCATCCTGAAAGTTCATGTATGAAGAAGACTATAGATCAAATGGCCCTCCTTTTGGAAAAGAACAACATAACCCTTCCTGACGATGCAAGGAAGAAGGATCGGAATGACGATCATGAAAGAGGACAAGCACTCATGGCAACGGTTTCGAAGCCCACTACTCTCTTGATAGATTCGGGTGCATCAAATCATATGGCTGCAAATATTGATTCTTTTTCCTCATTCGATCCAAACAGCTCCATCCCCATCCATTTGGGAGATGACTCAAAAATTTCTTCAAAGGGAAAAGGTACGATTCATGTAGAACATGGATGCTTTCAGAATGTTCTCTATGTGCCTTCCTTAGCTTCGAATCTCCTTTCTGTGTATCAAATGACACATACTGGTGAACCAAAGCAAGTCACATTCAGCCCTAATATAGTTGAAATTTCTGATATCAAAAGTGGAAGACTAGTTGCGGTTGGAAAGGCAAACCACACCGCAAAATGCTATGAGTTTTCGCACTTTATTCCGCTTGCAAAGCCCACTGCTCTTCGGACACATGGTAATGAGGTTAGTAGGCTTTGGCATGAAAGATTTGGACATCTAAATTATAAGTATTTGCTGCTGCTATCAAATAAATCCATGGTAGATGGGCTTCCACAACTCCATTCCTCGAAGGGAATATGCACCGGTTGCATTATTGGGAAGCACCCCGAGCACAAATTCGACCGCGGCAACGCTAGCAGAGCCTCTACTATTTTGGGATTTATTCATTCTGATATCAGTGGTCCGCTGCCCCATATGTCATTAAATGTTTCAAGGTATGTTTTGACATTTATTGACGATTTTTCCTGCTTTACATGGGTATTCTTTCTCAAAAACAAGTCAGAAGTGCTTGGAAAATTCAAGGATTTTAAGGTTTCTGTTGAGACCACCACTGAGAGCAAGATCAAAGCTCTTAGATCTGATAATGGTGGGAAATATATCAAGTCCGAGTTGCTGCAACTTTGTGCCCAAAGCGGAATTAAGATCCAACATACAGTTCCCTACACACCCCAGCAGAACGGTGTAGCGGAAAGGAAAAACCGGTCACTGAAAGAGATGGCTACATGCATGATTGAATCGAAAGGTTTGGCTGCAAATATTTGGGCTGAAGCAATCAATGTTGCTACATATATATAGAACCGTGTTCCACATTCATCCGTGAAAGGTATGACTCCTTTCGAAGCATTCTTTGGTCACAAACCGGATGTGTCAAATTTGAGAGTTTTTGGCTCTACTGCATGGGCTAGAATTCCTTCTGAGAAGAGACGAGCTTTGGATCCACAAAGTATCGAGTGCATATTGATAGGATATGGGGAAGAATCAAAAGCATATAAACTCATGGATATCAGATCTAAAAAGATATTCATAGAGCACAGTGTGCAGTTTGAAGAACCGCTTCAAGAATTGCAACTAGTCGAGGAGAAGACTGCCGATTCACCGCCTTCACCAGAAGAAGATCCGAGCAGCGATAATGAAGGTATGAGTTCTGATATTTCTGATATTGTAGCAGCATATGATGATCATGACATATCAGGTTCGGAATCTGATCATTATGATCCTCCTCAGTTACCAAAGTGGGCCCAAAACACTCTACAATCTGCTGGTTCTAGTCTTGGAAATCCTGCTGATCCGAGACGAACAAGAGGAGACTTTCAAAGAGCAGGTATGGCTCTTTCTATTGCTGATCCATTTCTTCCTGAGATTTGTTATTTGATGGCTGGTTCAGATCGTACATCATACTATTCATCCCATCGAGATCCGAGATGGAAAAGTGCCATGGATGAAGAGTACAGTTCTCTTCAAAAGAACAATACATGGGAGCTAGTTTCTCTTCCACTTGGAAGAAAATTAGTGAAGTGTAAATGGGTCTACCGTACTAAAGTTGCTGCTGATGGCACTATCAGCAAATATAAAGCAAGGTTGGTGGCAAAAGGTTTTTCCCAAGTCCAAGGAGTGGACTACACAGAGACCTTTGCACCGGTTGCAAAGATGGATTCCATCCGCCTTGTTTTAGCTATTGCCGCATCCAAGCACTGGGAAGTGCACCATATGGATGTGAAGAGTGCATTTTTACATGGAGACCTTGCTGAAGAGGTCTATATGCAGCATCCAGAGGGTTATACATCAGATCCATCATTGGTTTGTAGATTGAAGAAGTCTTTGTACGAGTTAAAACAGGCCCCAAGAGCTTGGTACGCAAAGATGGACTCCTTCCTTCTTTCTCAGAATTTCCAAAGATGCAAATCTGATCCGAATGTGTATCTTCAGCGAGTTAAAGGTAATTTGCTGGTTATTGTACTTTATGTTGATGATCTGCTTATTACTGGTAGCACACTTACTTCAATAAAGAAGCTAAAATCTGCCTTAAATCTAGCTTTTGACATGAGCGATTTGGGCTTGCTGAGTCATTTTTTGGGCTTGGAGATAGCTCAAAATTTTGATGGGATCACTATATCTCAGCAAAAATATGCTTCCGACCTGTTATTGAAGTTTAATAGGGCTGAATGTAAGGAAGCCCCGTTCCCATTCCTCTCAGGAATCAGTCTTGAGGAGGGAGATTCCACACCGCTTGCAGATTGCAGTATGTATCGACAGTTGACTGGTTCACTACTTTATTTGACACACTCACGGACTGATATCTCATATGCCGTGAGTGCCGTGTCAAGATATATGCAGCAGCCACATGAGCTTCATTGGCGAGCAGCCAAGCAGATCTTGCAGTATGTGCAAGGTACGAAACAGTTTGGCATACATTATGCTGCAGATTCTGAGCTAGATTTCATTGGTTTTACTGATTCAGATTGGGCAGGTGATAGCATTGATCGGAAGTCCACTTCCGGTTATGTTTTCATGATTGGTCATGGTGCTATTTGCTGGTCCAGCAAAAAGCAAGCAGCCATTGCACTTTCTTCAGCAGAGGCAGAGTATCGAGGGGCAGTCAATGCCTGCATTCAGGCAGTTTGGTTGCAGGGTATTCTTTCTGAGTTTGGTTTTGGTGGCACTACTTCGACTATCCTATTTTGTGACAATCAAAGTGCTATCAAGATCTCCACAGATACAGTTCAGCGGCAGAGGACCAAACACATTGAGATTCATATGCATTACATTCGACAGTTGGTGCATGACCGCACCATCATTCTGCAATATTGCCCTACTGATGAGCAAATTGCAGACATCTTCACCAAGAGCTTCACTGAGAAGAAGTTCTCTTACCTCCGTTCACTGTTGGGGGTGAGTTCCATCATGGTGGAGACAGATTGATTCATTATTATGCTTTAGCTTGAGGGGGGGCTTTCTTCCCACTGGGTTTTCCCTCTTTCCTCACTTAGTTTATTTTCAGCATTTTTTTTTGGATTATTGTATTGGGGTGACCTTTGGTCTTAGTTACCAGGGCCCCACATTATTTTTGTTGGCACATCATAGTCTAGCTTGAGGGGGGGTGTTCGGATATCCACATCATCTTTTTCAGGATCTTGCATGCAAATTAGGGTTTGCATGCAGAATCTAGGGTTTGCATGCACCTGCATGCACTGGCATGCATCCCAGTCACCAGTTTGATGCCTCCAGCACCTTATCCACTCAATTCTAGCACCCGGGAGCCACCTACTGTTAACACCCAAAAAGTGCTCACTAGCTCATTTCCCTATTCGCATGACCCATTTATCCACTTTTTCACCATCAGAGCCTCTGAAACCAACAAAAGGTCACCAAAAGACCTTATTACACCCCTTTTTCCATTAAAAAAGATTATTTTTCCCAAAAAAGCATAAAAAACCCTCAAAAAGGGTCCAAATTCCCAAAAATATTAAAAAGGGAATTAAAATATTATTTTTATTCAAAAAAGGAAAAAGGAGGGAAAAGTACCTAAACCATGTTGGTCAATACCATTTGGTTTCCACAAAACCACAAATGGTATTTCCCACCACCAAAACCTATAAAAAGGTGGTAGGGGCTCCTCATTTCCCATCCATCCATTATCTCATCCTTATGCTGCTCAAAATCTCCCTTGAGCATTTTAGCCATTGCAAACCACATTGGAGAAGAGACCATTGGAGATTGGAGTTGCTCATCCTTGGAGCTATTCAACCTCACCATTAGAGGTATTAATTCCGCAAGCACTTGCTTACACCATTCTTTCAATACAAATTCTTTATTTTATATGTTCTTGTTCTTGATTTTAAATTATTTTTGTTATTTGCTTAATATCTTTGCTTAGATCCATGAATAGTCTTGTTTAATTAGTTTATTGTTATTTATTTCCATTGAAACTGCTGCTACTAGTTAGCAGGTGCCCATAGCACTAAGCCTGGTTGCAAAACCGGGCCAACAGTTTTTGGCGACTCCGCTTTGGTTTGAACTATAGATCTCTAGTTTTGCCTTTAATCTTAGTTTTTTATGATTTTTTAACCTTTAGATCCATAGATCTGCCATCTTAGACAGCAGATCCATTGCTGCTCTGAGTTTTGGCCCCATAAACAACCCAAAATTTTCAATTTTTGGGTTCGTTTCTCGGTTTCCGTGCACGGCTTCCGCCTCGCGGTTTTTTGCCAGACAGTCGCGCGGTCCATCGCGACTTTTCTGCATTTTTCCGCGCGGTCCATCGCGTCTTTTTGCCAGACAGTCGCGCAGTCCATCACGACTTTTCTGCATTTTTCCGCGCGGTCCATCACGGCTTTTTGCCAGATAGTCGCGCAGTCCATCGCGACTTTTCTGCGTTTTTCCGCGCTGCACACCGCGGCTTCGCGGCCAATTTCCGCGCTGCCCATCGTGACTGTGCGGCTAAAACCTGCGCGGTCCATCGCGACTGTGCGGCCAAAACCCGCGCGGTCCAGAGCGACTGTTCGACAGAAACCCGCGCGGTCCATCGCGGCTTTTCTGTCAAAACCCGCGCGGCTGAATTTTTTCATTCGGCCATCCCGATTTTGAAAAAAAATTTTACTGTACTTTCTGCCCATAGCACATTTTTTACAGTATTAAATCATGCATATTTTACAGCTTTGAAAAAAAATTTACTATTTAAAAAGTGCATATCTAGAAATCTTTTTAAAAATTTTCAAGAAAGTGAAAGAAAGACTCATTTTGCATTTTCATCTAGATTCAAATTTTTTCTTGTTTACTTCTTTAAAATCTTGCCCTTAGCAATTTTCCTGAACGAAGAAATCCATTTATTTCTTTTAAAAAGAAGTCTATTATTTGCTTTCATAAATCCAAAAAATCCATTATTTTTTGAGTTATTTTTTGAAAAGCATTTAAATTCCTTTTAGTGAAAAGTCATAAATATTTGCTTTTTATTTTCGAAAAATCCTTTATTTTTTGAAAATTTCCTGTAAAGCATTTAATTTTTTCAAGTTCAGTTTACAACACCTCACGTGCACTCACAGGATCACTTAATTGAACTAAGCCTTGAAACGTACCCTAATTTGAACACACTTTTAACCCCACTTGGGGAACACTAAAAGAATTCTTGTAGCTAGGTAGTATTGGGGGGATAGGTGTTCCAATAACACCCTTCAGTTCATACATCTGAGACATAGAAGTTGTCCAATTAGGGAGCTAAAATCTCTTAGTACTTTTTGGCGCAGTCACAACCGGTTTGTGGGAAGGCCTCTCCCTTAGGAGGGTTGAAGTCGCGAGGATGGTTCCGGAAGCCTGAGTGGAATACCGAAATCCATTCAGTAACCGAAGGGCTACCATTCGCAGTTCTCGGGATATCCCTGTATTGGGATATTGCGATCAAAGGACCAAACGACAGATTTACCTTTTCTCGACGCGTCATGAACGGAGTATCCTAGTAGCCTGTCTTTAGGATTGATTACCCGGTGTCCCTCCCGGTAGGGGGATATCTAGCCGTTGTCTCAACATTCATATTGTCTGACTTGGATTTCATCACCTTGCAGAGGATATCATCTGTTTGAGTCACAATACTTTTAGATTAGGTGTTTGCATGATTCAACCCACCCTTGGTCTAGTTACACCTATTTTTTATAGACGCCGTTTGCATGTTGGTACTCTGACCAGTTGTTGCATTCCTCCACTTATTGTAGCACAGCTGCTAGAATAAGTGCCCTTTTTTAGGATTGATTTTTGGCCTGAGAGCCTTCTTTTTTCACTCCCCTTCTTGCACCCTCGGTTGCATTAGGGTTTTGAGTCTTTTTCAGATATATCACCACTTGATACTTAAACAAATTTTTACATAAAACCTTAATTCTCACCATTGAGAATTTTAGATGCTCTCGTCGTCTACAGGGCGAACTCTCAGAGTTTAGTCCACTTGGCTCTCCACGTCACGGACGCAAAGCCTTATCCCTTGATTCGACACATCGTCAATCAACTACACAGTCATCTGATTCTGACACACCTCACTTCACTTTTGATTTGGAGGTAGAATCCGAAAAACCCACAGAGTTACCACCAACCACCATTATGGCTGGAACACCATTTGATCCATTGTTTACAAGCACCATAGGTGAGACATCCACAGACCCTTCTGCGGCGGTGCCATCCATGGCAACAACCACCCCCCTGGGTATTCCCAACATGGGTAACACTCCACATTTAGGAATGCCCAACACAGGGCCACCACCTGTCATAGGTATACCCAACATAGGGGTCACACCCCCTCTGGTTTCCACAAACCCTATCCCAGGAATCCCCACTGCTATTCCTAACCCAAGTGTAACCCATGTTGCACTTGGAGGCGCTGGCCCATACCAGACTACACCTATTGGAGGGCATATACCCTCCACACCTAGCATACCTTTAGGCACTACTGGACCCCTACACCATACCACAATGGCTAGGCAAGTCCCAGTTCCAGTCACTACATCTGCTAGCTTACCATACATGGCAAGTCTGAACCTGCCAGACTTAGCTAGGCTCACTAATGACCCCATCGGACACGATCCTGCATGGCCTCACATGCCAACCAAAATCCCCTCTGACATCCCTAAGTTTGAAGGTAAGGCAGGTGAGGACCCCCAAAACCATATCATGTCCTTCCATTTATGGTGTTCCTCCAACTCCATAGTGGACGACTCAATCCGCCTCCGGCTTTTACAGCGCACCTTCACTGGCTCTGCAGCCAAGTGGTATATCAAGCAGCCCCATGGGACGCATGCCACCTTTACCTCCCTTGCCTCGACCTTCCTGCAGTTTTTTCAATTACTTGTCCGCTATGATGCGGGCGTTGAGATCCTACTGTCTTGCAGACAAACCACGGCCACCCACATCACTGACCACATTCATGAGTGGCGTCGACGCCGAAGCCTCTGTAAAATTAAGTTAGACGACCGTATCTTTTTAGATTGGTTTCTAAAATCCCTCCTCCCTCTTATTGCGAAGGATGTGGCATCTGAAAGACCCCAGTCTGAAGAAGAGGCCATCCTCAAAGCCCAACAGTTTGATCTCATCTACGCCCAGTCGGGTTATCTATACACAATCATACCTGACGCCCCATGAGGTGACTCCTCACGTGGTGACGCACCGGGGGCATCACATGCCGCTGATGGCATCATTGGCCAAATCACCCCGCAACCTAAACCTTTCAGCATGGTGAGCACCATACCCGCCCCAGACCTCTCTAGGGCTACATCCAATTCCGGTGCAACAACTTCTTATGCTCCAACAAATCAGACCCATCACATTCATGGACCCTCTTGTCCACAACATTGTTATGGGCAAGCGCCATCAGCATATGTACCTCCTACATACTATGCTCAACCTGCTACACAGAACCCCATTCAGTTCTCACCACAACCGTTGCAGTACCCACAGCAAACTGCACCAGCTAATCCACCACATCCAATAGCTCAGGGGTACCAACAACCCCAACAGGCAACTGGACCACCTCCAGCTCAACCTGCATACTACCCACCGCAACCTGCTCCCGCACCTACGGCTCCCTAGAATCCCCCCAATGCTCAAGGGCATGCGTACGCACAACAACATCAGCCCCAATACCAAAATAACCAACGCAACCAGGGTGGGCAACCAAACCGCGAAAGAGGACGTAACCGTGGAAACAACCAAAACCATAACCATGCTCCACAACCTACCCATCCTCCGCAAAACAATAACGCGGCGCCTGCTCATCAGAATCCTGATCGGCCACCTAAGCAAGCCAAAAATGCTAATTTACGAACAAACCATCCTTGTTCCATTTGCGGTGTCTATGGCCACTATACCCACGCTTGCCCACATCTGGAGCGAGCTCGACAACTATGGATAGATGACGCCCATCGTCAGGGGCAGGCGGCTCCTCAGCCGCCACCCAACCCCCCACCACCTCAGCAACAACCTTTGGTGTTACAAAACCCTTTCCCAACACAAGGAGTGGTGAACACTCAACCGTTAGCCCCCCCACAGGGCAACGTGCAAACACAACAAATCACTTACGCCGCTCCTGATCAACCCATGTTTGATTCAGGCACACACCATTTGTTGATGATGTCAACTGCCGCTGCCAACCTCCAAACCCGTCGAAACCAATATGGCTCCACCTCTGAAGCCCCTCCCACCGACAAAAACACTAACATTAATCCCACAGATCAAACATTACGTATACCTCCGGCTCCACTTGATGGTGCTTCTAAAGCACCTCACTTCCCACTTCGTCGCATCAACAGTAATCCCAATGCTCGCGCTGCATCGAATTACAACATCGTAGACGACTTAGCCCAGTCTCCTGCAGCCATGTCTGCTTTAGAGGTTTTGAAAAACTGTCCTTCGCAGCGCAAAACTTTGCTCTCTGCCATTGGTGCCATTGACCCCAATGATTCACAGCTGATCGCATTCGATTCAGACCAATCTGAACCACGCCTGCCTTCCTCTTTAGCATTCCAAGTTTCCGTTTCTGTTCGGAATCTTGTCATCCATCGGTGCATTATCGATGAAGGGGCCTCCACATGCGTCATGTCCACATTCGTTTGGCAGAAGTTGGGATCCCCCACTCTCCAGCAGTCCACCACTGCGTTGCGAGCCTATGACGGTCGTTCGGCACAACCCCGAGGTCTTTTAGCCAATGTCCTCGTCCAGCTGGCGGGTAAAACTGTCCTCATTGACATTGAGGTCATCAATGCCCAACTAGACTATAACCTTTTACTTAGTCGTAGCTACATGTATGCCATGCGGGCTGTTGCCTCATCCGTATTTCGCACCATGCAGTTCCCCCATGAGGGACGCGTGGTCAAGGTCGACCAGCTCACCTATTACGATCCCAAGGCCCCCGCCACACCTGAAAATGTTCTCCCCATGGTTGAACAACCTGTTTGTGGTGCAACTACCTCATTCATTTCCTCAGTAGGACCCAGACTTTACTCCGAGGCACCGATTACCTCTACATTCCAGGCCATTCCACCACCGTCACCGGAGACCCAGGTCGCTAACCTCTGCACTCTTTCACAAACACCTGGTAATCAACCCTCCTTGTTACCCAAACCACCATTAGTCCCTAGTCACATTGGGGTTACACCCATCCACACAATCCCCTTTCTATTTCCTCCTTCGGGTGTAGTGAGCGCCCCGGTTATGGCTACCCTTAGTCTCCCCGGGTTAACATTGGGATTACCCGTGTGGTATATTACACCTCCCGTTCCTCCACCGACACCAAATGTCATCCTACAACCGGTGCAACCCATTTTTACTTCTACCCAACCACCTCCCGGTATCACGACTCCTTCGTCGTCGACGAATCCCCCTCCATTCGTCAGGCCCACTGGAGGCAGAGGCCCACAACCATACACTGCGGTTCGCCCACCCAAGGCAGTTAAACCTCCCTCCGTATTTCGTGATCCTCCAAAATGCTCGCTGTGTGATGAGTTAGGCCATCCAACCCATCAGTGCCCACAGTTACCTGCATTGCAAGAACACATGCAAATGCTGGACGACGACCCCAACATCCCGGTGGTCAAGCTCGACCCAAACCCCATGCCTCGTGATAAATCACTGCGTACCAACCAGCCATGTGCGATATGCGGTATTTACGGCCACTACTCCCACAACTGTCCTGACATCCCAGACTATAGAGCAGCTCTCTACGAGATGAATAATTTGGACCTAGAGACGGCACCCCCTACTATCGAGGAGATCTACCCTCCCGCATCATCATCATCCAGAGAGATTAACACCATCTACATGATCTCTTCGACTACCACTACCTCATCACTCGATTTGACCACTCAAAGCTCCCGCAATGACGAAGAGGTTCTCGAGACTCCTACTACCTTTGATTATCCCGGGGAAGACATGCACCATCGTCCATACTTCCTCCTGGAAGAGACTTCATCCACCACCGCTACCCAATCCGTGGTTGAGTCCAAGGATTTCCTTCCTACTAAAATCGACTGGTTAACGGATCCCATGGCCGATATTTCTCCCGTCATCCACATTGACATCTCTGACCCACTTGGTGCCCTTCATACCATCACATTAGGAACCTCCCACAGTGAGCATGAGATCGGAGAATACCAACAACTCTTCCAAGAATTCACTGATGTCTTTACTTGGTCAGATACCGAAATGCCTGGCCTTGACCCCGCCATTTATACGATCTCCACTGGATACCCCTCTGTCCGGTCGGCCCCTTCCATTGATCCCTTTGACACACAGGTTCAACCCTTTCAAATCGACCAGGAAACCACATGTCCACAACATGGGGGCAGGCCCAAAGCCTTGCCTACTCATCATCATCGTGATCCTCGTCGGAGATACTGGGGGCATCCACCCCACAAAGGGAATCCCCCATCATCATATCATCACTTCAGTATGCCACCACGACCCACAGCCTCATGGTATAACACCCCGCCAGTAGTTGCTCAATGCCCTATTGATCTCTCTCTGAGACAACATTTGCACCACATTGACACCTCTGAGTTAGGGGGCATAATAGATTACCTCGACCCTGGGATAGGGGGCATGATCAATCATTTTGAACCTTTCCCATCATCTCTATCTAAACACCTCAATGAGCCCATCGTTCAAAACAACACATATGTGATCCACAATCACAAACCCCATGCACATAGCATGGGGGCAGGTCATTAACCCTGCTCACTTTTTCATATTCGTGATCTCAACCATTTTTGAGGTCACGTGTCACTTGTATATTTCAGTTGATTTGATACACCTAGTATTTTGCCCCCACGGGTCATCATTTCTCCCCACCACTACATCCTTCGCTTGGTGGGATCACCTTTATTTGTAGCCATTTTTTAACCTAGTTCTTGCCTTTAACCATTCCGGAGTCCTTATGACCTCCGTTTTTCGCACCATTTGCACTGACGGATTCATATTTCCGTGCCCGTGATGATGCTTGAGATCATTTCTCGCTCTCACCAGGACCAATATCAACATTGTGTCCCGACACCTTGTCGCCCTAGTTTGCGTACCACTTCAGCTGCTCGCTGTTTTTGATATATTTGATATCATAGGATTCATTTTTTCGAGCCCGTGATGATGCTTGAGATCATTTCTTGCTCTCACGCCCAGATTTTTCGGGCATTTTTTACTATGCCCCCTCATCGCCTCGGTTTGCATGCCACACCGGCCGTTATCCGTTTTCGACGAGTTTAATATCGCCGGATTCAGTTTTCCGCGCTCGTGACAATGCTAGAGATCATTTCTCGCTCTCTTGCCTAGATTTTTTGGGCATTTTTTCCATGCCCCCCTCATCGCCTCGATTTGCGTGCCACAAAGCCGCAGCCCCCTTTTGACAATCCTTATGTCACCGGATCCAGTTTTCCGCACTGATGACGATGCTTCAGACCTTTTCTCGCCGTCATCAATCAATTTTTGTTCGGTATAATTTTATCCCTTTTTCGGGCCGGGCAACCCCTTTGACGAAAAAGGCACTTAGGGAGTTTCTGTTAAGCTCTTTTCTGACTCCTAAAACAATGAAAAGATCACCGAGCAATCTTGCTTCCTTTCATGCTCGTTAAACGTATCTGAAAGGGCATCTACCTGGTATAAGTTTACCCCTTTTCCGGACCTCGTAGACTAATTACGAAAAAGGTATACTCTAGTCACATCGGCTAGAAGAGTTCTCCATCCGCATCATTTTATGCTTTTTCGGGCCTTGGAGACTAAACTTACGAAAAAGAAACACCAATAGAGTCCACTCACCGCTTTCAGACTCTCTAAACATGAAATCAACCATGAGCATGAGCCGTCCTGGGCTCACAAAATCCACAGGACCGTACAATTTCAGAGCACACTTTTATCCCTTCTTGGAGCTCATTAAAACTACGAAGAAGGAATCAATGGTGCCTCTTGGTGCCACGACAGATCATATCTACTCATTTAGGCAGCTTCCCCATTTCGGTCGCCTTTGTTCAGAGTATTCTGCAGTATGTCACCTTGATAATTCCTCGATGACACCTCTCACCTCGTCGTCCCCCCCCAGAGTCAATATATACCAATCAGTCAAAGCAATGATCCCCACACCTACAAGTCAGTTCCCTACGCTGCCAGGTCAACCATGTCATCATGCTCTGAACAAAGGAAGTTTGAGTCTACCCATTTTTTGACCCAGTTATTTCCCATCCCCACAAGTATGTCAGCCCTACCATCAGTACTACATCACTTCGGTTCTACACCTCGTACTCCTATCAAGGAAACATCATTGCCTTGTTAGTTGCTGGTCTCCCTCTGTCGATGACAACCACATTGATTCCAGAGGATAGACCTAGAGGTCCCTGTGTCTTGGACTCATTACCATTTATGATGAGTGCCTACGAATCATTTCGAGAGGAATCCTCAGTGCCTCTCCGAATGATTGTTTCTCACATGCTCGACTTCAACACTTTGATCGCATCGTTGAGACTCGCACAGGGTATTGGTCCGTTCAGTTATTAGTCGAAGACCCCGGATACCACCTGACTCCTCCACATTTGAGAGTCTACCTATGGATACAACCAGTTACATTTTTTCTATAGATATCCTGGTTGCGTATGGCGACAGTATTCCAGATGGCTCACAGTCATTGAGTTCATATAGATGTTGGACACCTTCAGTTTCAGCAGTTCAACGGTTATTCCAGTGTATCAGTTATTGAGATCAGCCATGATCATGAGTATATCCCACAATAATGTCCCCTCTGGACCATTATGATGTACCAATATATTTCTTTACGTATTAGATCCCCCTTCTTGGGACTAATTGTTTTGTATATGTCTTGATACGAGCATGGGAATGCCCGCCTCGTCCTTTATCAGAGATTATACCTCATTCATATTGAGGCCATGTAATATTTTTTTTTTTTGCAGCTTCCAAGGGCCGTGGCTCCAGTCTCCAACCGGTCTCTTCTCTCCCCTAAAACCCTAGAAAAAGACAAATGAACTATGATGTCTATCGGCCATACGATGAGCTCATGCCCTCACACATCAGGGGGCAATCTGTTAACACCCAAAAAGTGCTCACTAGCTCATTTCCCTATTCACATGACCCATTTATCCACTTTTTCACCATCAGAGCCTCTGAAACCAACAAAAGGTCACCAAAAGACCTTAGTACACCCCTTTTTCCATTAAAAAAGATTATTTTTCCCAAAAAAGCATAAAAAACCCTCAAAAAGGGTCCAAATTCCCAAAAATATTAAAAAGGGAATTAAAATATTATTTTTATTCAAAAAAGGAAAAAGGAGGGAAAAGTCCCTAAACCATGTTGGTCAATACCATTTGGTTTCCACAAAACCACAAATGGTATTTCCCACCACCAAAACCTATAAAAAGGTGGTAGGGGCTCCTCATTTCCCATCCATCCATTATCTCATCCTTATGCTGTTGAAATCTCCCTTGAGCATTTTAGCCATTGCAAACCACATTGGAGAAGAGACCATTGGAGATTGGAGTTGCTCATCCTTGGAGCTATTCAACCTCACCATTAGAGGTATTAATTCCGCAAGCACTTGCTTGCACCATTCTTTCAATACAAATTCTTTATTTTATATGTTCTTGTTCTTGATTTTAAATTATTTTTGTTATTTGCTTAATATCTTTGCTTAGATCCATGAATAGTCTTGTTTAATTAGTTTATTGTTATTTATTTCCATTGAAACTGCTGCTACTAGTTAGCAGGTGCCCATAGCACTAAGCCTGGTTGCAAAACCGGGCCAACACCTACCACAGAGTTTTAGCCCTCCTAAGCTGAAAGGCGCCCACTTCTCACCTACTGCCAGAGAAGGGCGCACTTGTTCACCTACCACTGCAGTTCCACTTCAGTTACATTCAGTTAGCTCCGATTCTCCCTGATTTGAGGCTAGTTTCACTCCCGACTGACTGTATCACTTCCGTTTGACCTCTAGTTTGATTAGGTGACTTGTTCTGACTTCAGTTAGCCTCCCATGCGCCCCCACTGAGCCTCCAGATCCTATATCAGTGCTACACACTTCAGTTACACTTATTACACTCAGTTAGACTCAGATTGACACCTGGATGACTGGTTGTTGTGCATTGATGAGCACCACCGATTGATTGATGAGGACTCCTAGTTAGAGTCAAGCTACTCCATTCTGTAATTCGAATGACCTCCTTAGGCAATTCGAATTGCTCTGTCATTGTGAGAGTTTGTATTGTAATTCATTCACCCTTTCTGGGATAGAGAGCACTGCTGCATGTTTTGCACAGTTTTGCACCATATTTTCTATGTTCATCTGTTGTGATTGATTTACTTGTTCATTAGATCTGCTGTGACTAATTTTACAGGTAGTAAGCGGAGATCTACAGGTAGCATTAAATAGAGGTCTATCGGATTCGACATTGTATATAAAATAATTAAATAATCAAATCTATTCCCACAGAGATCCTACCTTCTAGGCGCTATAAAAAAAATGATTAAATAATCAAATCTATTCCCACAGAGATCCTACCTTCTGGGCGCTACCTAGTTCAAAGTTTCCATGCAATGTATAATATTCCAGTAAATGCTAGATGAGAGCCAACAATTCTTTAACCAACAATTTATAAACAGCGATCTCGGTATATAAACAGCAATTTCAGTAATTGCTCCACCAAAATATAGCAGGCAGAGAAATTAAACTACCATCGCTTTCAGCCTGCGTCAAGATTAAGAGGTTTTGGATTTATGAAGAAAAGCAAACCTGCGATGATATTGTACACACAGAGATCTCGATCACATGCCCGAGCTTACCAGCTTCTTATCACGGGCTTACCATATCTTTATATGAGATTCTGAAACCATGGTAACACCCTTGCTGAGTTTTTCTCCAAACGCAGAGACCTCAATAGGTAGTTATTGCTGAGTTCCCCACACTGAGATTCTCACCCATATATCATTCTACCGAGAATTTCCACGCAGATCTCTTTCCCCCTCTTTCAATCGAACTCGACTATTATAAAAAGGGGCCTCGCCCTTGATTCAATTGAAAAATGGTACGCTATAAGGAGACAAGTGGCGGCTTAACTAGAGCTCAATACTCCACTAAAGGGACAGCTCCCACTAAAATCTTCGCCGAGCATTCTAAACAGCTACACGATTTTCTTTTTATCTTCTATAGTTAATTTAGAAATTGGTGGGGTTAGTCGTCCTTAGGTGTAATAAAAAGAAAAGTCTATAATTATATAATTCCTCGGCGCTATTTAGGTGCATCAGCCTTGATGATAAATATCCATTCTTCATGGATAGTTAAGTGATGTTTTGACATAGATATATGTCTATAAGTATTTGTTTACATGTAAACTCCAATAAGTCTTTGTTAAGCACATTTATACATATAGGTTAATAATAACCTATTTTTTTAGCTCATTATTTTATAACTGAGGTATCTCTCTTTAATACTTCCAAGATAATAACATAGTGAAGATTTATAAAACCCATTTTCTTTTATCTTTAGCTTTTATATTCGTCGGAGCTGAAACAAATTTATTGAAGGTAACTATATATATATTATAAATAATATATATATAGTTATATAGTTATACTATTCAAGATCTAAACAAGCGTTTACTCTAGAGGTGGTTGTGTGACCTCATTGTTATTTCTTGACGGTTAATCACTTAGAAAACCTCTATAGGACTCGAAGTTAACTTAGGATTAAGATAACCTACGATGAATTTATATCTGAAGTTAATCAAGTAAACACCATTGTTCATTGTTTATTTACAAAAATAAGGGCATAAAGGAGGGATATTACATTCTCCTCCCCTTAAAATTAACACCATCCTCGGTGTTCATACTTTCTGCAATTAGTCTTCTCTTCTAGGATCATCATTTTCTTGCTTCATCATTTTTTTTTTTACTTTCTTTGAACTTTCATGATTTCTGTACGTTAGTATTGCTCGTAACCTTCATTTTCAACTTCAAAACTGGAAAATATATTGTTTAGTAAAACACATCATTAATCCCATAATCAACTTAGAAGCATAAACAATGCGCCCCATATCATTTGTAATCCATGGAATATCTTTAGTGTTTGTTTGTGCTTTTATCATCACAAGCACACATAATTCCAGTGCTTCCGAGAATGTAGATTATTAAAACACATCATTCACTTGATCCAGGGAATTATTGCCTAGCACTCCAGTGCTCTCAGAGCAATCCCTTCGGAAATTCTTGCCTAACACCTCAGTGCTCACACAGCGATTCTTTCGGAGACTCTTGCCTAACACCATAGTGCTCACGCAGCAATTCTTTCGGAGACTCTTGCCTAACACCTTAGTGCTCACGCAGCAATTCTGTCTCTCATGCATACTAAGAAGCGTCCTGCCTCCCACATATGCATTATATTATAGTTTGCCTAGGTCTTTACAACCAACCGATTCTTTCGAGAATCCTGGCGGTTGTCAACTCCCTCATTTCTAGGGAGTGTTTCAGTGCCATTAATGCACTCTTACTTAATTCCCCTCAAGCCTTCTCGCTTGAGTCCTGGAATTTTTATTTCGATAACATTCATTTATTATTTCTTGCAATAGGTTTAATTATTTGCTTATAATTCATGATAAATATCGCACATTTCTCACTAGTCAAGGTTTGTACCATGATGTAATCCATACCTTAATGAGATGTAAATCACTCACTCCTCAGAAATTTTTCGATTTTGCGCAATCTACACAAATGGATTTCTAATCAACGTTCCCTCTTGTTCGTGGCATCGGTCATAATTATGATAACTTCCCGAAGGGTAGTACCTAAATAACATAATCCATTGTTAATCCATGGTTATTAAAAATCGAAATATGACTAATATAATAATATATACAAAGTGAATCATCACTTACTCTTCAGTGGTTAACTCAACTATATAACCCAGTGAATAATCACTTTCCATTTTGATTTTTTTTCTTTTTTTCTTTTTTTCATAACGAAATCCTGCAATGTTAGTACACAACCACTATACAACATCTATTTATTCAATAATAATTCCACTAAAACATCTTTCACTTGTCGATCCTTGATCAGCTACCAGTAGAGAAAAAGCATTTGAGCTTTACACAATGTTAATGAGTGGTAAGCTAGATATGTATGGACTTCTGTTGTGATCTACTTATAGCGTTATTAATGAAACAATATAACTTAACAATGGAATTTGTATAACTTGCATTGGGTCCTTTTAACAACGCGACATATGCACACATAATATACTATGCTCTTACCACAAGTTTAATTGAGTTTTGACAATCTGTCAAAAATCAAATATTGTAAGAATGTTTTCTTCTATGCATAAGGAAAAGAAACTCTTCCTCCATTATAGTATCCATATGTGATCATCTAAAATAAACATTCTTCTTTTACTAAGCATAACTAGCTTACTATTAGGATTACAAAATGCCTTGAACACGAAATAACACTTTCCCTGTGACGATCCATGAACATTATGATTTCTTAACCTTGAATGTAGCTTTCACCATACCAAGCAAAATTCCTATTTTAGTTACACAACCTTTCTTTGTATACACTAACATCATATAAAAATAACCAATTGTCTAAAAACATACTTGCATACCTTATAAAGATATCCGCATAACTTGTAAGGGCGACTGCATAACTCCTTATTGTAAAATCCCTCGTATATCCAGGTACCCGTTTACTTGCATCATCACTAAATATCACATGAATCTTACCTTTACCAATTTATAGTTGTACGACAGTGATGTGTGGGAAATAACATTTGCTTGACCACAACATTTCGAGTGTTAGTTGTATAAGGGAAATCATACATATAACATATGTCCAATCCTCATCTTTATTCTGTTTCATAAAATGTTATACTTTAATTTCTTCTGATCTACCATTGACATTCCTTGACATAGAAGGTTTCCTTAATTCATAAGGCAAATATCAAACAGTCATTCCCTGTGATAATATAAGGACGTCAGAACTTTTAAAGTACCCTACTAACCTGTATTTCCATTCTATGTCGGTAATAATTTCTAATACCTTTATTCATACCACTACTCTTAGTATCTATCGCAAAGATCAATGAGATAAAAAATAAAAATGAGATCATGCATTTGCAGCATATATTATTTCCCTGCAAACCTAGGGAGAAATTTTCAAGCTCTTATAATCTTGTTGGCTAAAAGAACCTAGACCAGCAAATTTACACTTCTTGTGGAAGGTTAGTTTTAACATATGTAACACACCCTTAATTTCTAGTTGATATCTCTGTAATGGAAATAGAATTTGTGTTTTAAGGGAAAAAATATTAGCATCAACATGATTATGCTTCCTCAATGCTAAAGGAATATTTTAAATACACCGGTTAGATATGTTGACTCCTCTTGCACTATGCATTTTTTTTTTTTTTTACTTTATATGGACAGGGACTTGATAGTTCCAAGCATAGTTGGAACACTAGATCATCCTAAATAGCCAAATCCGATTAGCCATATACAGTATACAAAATGTAATAACCCTACTCCCTCAATAAGAGATCTGTTGGAACCGAAAGGTATCCACTCTCAAGAACAAAAAGGCAATGTGATACGTATTTAAGCCGAATTATCCAATCAACAGATTTTAGGAGAGTTTTCTCAGTTTAGCATATTTCCAACTATGCCGACTTTCCATATGCTCACAACTCATTCACAAAAACCTTAACTCTCTTAGTCTTGCTATTCTTAAAGAGTGCTTCCTCGTAGTCCAATGGATCTACTTGGAGAGTAAGAGAAGATATTTAGCGACTAATAATTACCAATAACAGATCATTCAACTTCAGAGGGAAACATACACTGTGTTTACTATGGACTAATTTATGCCATATAATGTGTTCACAAAATGAGACATACTTACTTGTATTTTAATGACGGTGTCGGTTACCTGGTGTCGTTTCTTGGAAATGGAATTCTTTGTTGTCTCTTTAATAGTTGGTTCCCTTGCTAGTTCGCCCAACACATCTTGCTTCCTCTGGCTGAGCCCAAATAAGCCCAAGTGTTGGTAACCTGTCGCTCTGATACCATATGTAACATGCCCCGAAGTTAGTGAAATTTTCAAACATACTTTATTAACATAAGAGTTCTCCATAATGACCTTTATATGGAATATGAGAACCAAAAAAGCCCCTTTTGGTTTGTTTGATTAAGACTATTAATAAAAGGAAAACAAAACGTCTTACATAATCATGTAAGTTCCATTTTTCCCATAACTAGCAAACTAGTAAACCATAATTTCCTATGCAAGGGTCTTCCAACTTTTATACTAGTCCAGCAGAAAACATTAGCTCAAAAACTTGAATACATCTATGCCAACATCACATGATGACGTGAACAAATATAACACATGCATGACATATAATCATAATCATAATTCAACGAATCCCATTATAATCACAAACAATGCACAAAAGACAAAGGCCGATATACACGTGGTTCACCCAAATCTTTTGGGCTACGTCCACCAATTAGTTGTTTCGTCTTGTAATATTTATCAAAGGGTTACATCCTGGCAACGTCATTGTTTCTCTTACAGCTTATCTCAGGGAGAGTATTTTTCATTACCTTTGTTGGTGAACACACTTACACCAGTTCAGAGGACTTCCTCTGCACCCCAAAATATAATAGTATCAATTACCAGGCTGAGAAAAATTGTTTTTACGCGATGCCAAAGACAAGGATTGGACCCTCAAGCATTGCACCCACCGAAATTCCAGATCTGCGAACTAACTATCCATATATATATATACAACTTAATTTCACAAAAATAGGAGGCAATGATCAAACATTTTGCTATCAACCAAATATTTGGCTTTACGTCCATCACGACAGGAGTAACATAAATACTAAAACTTCACACAGACAGTATCACCATCTGCGATTTGTACTCATCCATAGACATAGAATATCGGGGATCTAGCATCCTTCGATAACATAATACAAAGGCATCGGAATATGAACCCATCATTTCCTTACTTTAGATACAGCAAACATTAAAACATAAAAACAGAGATTCACTCTGGTAACAGGGATCGTTTTCCAGATTCCTACCACAAGGCAAAAATCAGCCAGGTAGTAAGCTTATCTAAAAAAAAAGCAACATACTTCTAGCAACTACAAATTCAGTACACCTTCATTCTCAGCCAAACAGAACAATATAAACACAAGGAATACGTTTTCGGAAGCCTTCTCTGTTCCATACATAGATCTTTAAAAAAAAATAAGCACAGGTATGAACAATACATCGATACCTTGCTTACACAAATGTTCTAGTTAACTGGCACTAACTCGGATCATACATAGATATGTTTAGGCTGAGGAATTAATAACATAAGTATTTTCCACACATAGATTTATAGCGAACTGGGCGCTAAACTTGGATCATAATCGATCCAGATAAAGGGTAGAGTCAAATACGATTACTTATCAGTAATTCATCTGTGCCACAAATTTAATAAGCTGAGTACCGATGGGCATCAACACCGAACTTGCACCATTCATCAGAGTTATTAAAGTATATAAATATAAAACGCTTAGCATCAACGCCGATCCAGCTTCATTTATGAGGGTATAAAAATATATAAATATAAATCGCTCGAAATCAATGTCGATCCAGCATGAGAGTAATAAAATATGTAATTATAAATCACTGAGCATCAACGCCGATCCAGCTTCGTTTATCAGGGTATAAAATATATAAATAGAAAACACTCGGAATCAAACACCGAACCAGCATCAGAGTATTTAAAATATATAACTATAACCCATTGGGCATCAACGCCAATCCAACATTATTTATCAGAGTTATTAAAGTATATAAATATAAAATGCTCAGCATCAACGCCAATCCAGCTTCATTTATCAGGGTATAAAAATATATAAATATAAATCGCTCGAAATCAAGACCGATCCAGCATCAGAGTAATAAAATATGTAATTATAAATCACTGAGCATCAACGCCGATCCATCTTCATTTATCAGGGTATAAAATATATAAATAGAAAACACTCGGAATCAAACACCGAACCAGCATCAGAGTATTTAAAATATATAACTATAACCCATTGGGCATCAACGCCAATCCAACATTATTTATCAGAGTTATTAAAACATATTAATCTAAATCGCTGGGCATCAAGATCGACTGTGCTGATGCAAGTACATAGAACCTTTCTTAATGCAGAGGTGTGAATCATTTTAATACACAGATACCCCCTTCTAACATAGTGATTGCGGCCATGAGTATAACCCAACCGTGGTAGTAAGCGGAGATCTACAGGTAGCATTAAATAGAGGTCTATCGGATTCGACATTGTATATAAAATAATTAAATAATCAAATCTATTCCCACAGAGATCCTACCTTCTGGGCGCTATAAAAAAAAATGATTAAATAATCAAATCTATTCCCATAGAGATCCTACCTTCTGGGCGCTACCTGGTTCAAAGTTTCCATGCAATGTATAATATTCCAGTAAATGCTAGATGAGAGCCAACAATTCTTTAACCAACAATTTATAAACAGCGATCTCGGTATATAAACAGGAATTTCAGTAATTGCTCCACCAAAATATAGCAGGCAGAGAAATTAAACTACCATCGCTTTCAGCCTCCGTCAAGATTAAGAGGTTTTGGATTTATGAAGAAAAGCAAACCTGCGATGATATTGTACACCCAGATATCTCGATCACATGCCCGAGCTTACTAGCTTCTTATCACGGGCTTACCATATCTTTATATGAGATTCCGAAACCATGGTAACACCCTTGCTGAGTTTTTCTCCAAACGCAGAGACCTCAATAGGTAGTTATTGCCAAGCTCCCCACAATGAGATTCTCACCCATATATCATTCTACCGAGAATTTCCACGCAGATATCTTTCCCCCTCTTTCAATCGAACTCGACTATTATAAAAAGAGTCCTCGCCCTTGATTCAATTGAAAAATGGTACGCTATAAGGAGACAAGTGGCGGCTTAACTAGAGCTCAATACTCCACTAAAGGGACAACTCCCACTAAAATCTTCGCCAAGCATTCTAAACAGCTACACGATTTTCTTTTTATCTTCTATAGTTAATTGAGAAATTGGTGGGGTTAGTCGTCCTTAGGTGTAATAAAAAGAAAAGGCTATAATTATATAATTCCTCGGCGCTATTTAGGTGCATCGGCCTTGATGATAAATATCCATTCTTCATGGATAGTTAAGTGATGTTTTGACATAGATATATGTCTATAAGTATTTGTTTACATGTAAACTCCAATAAGTCTTTGTTAAGCACATTTATACATATAGGTTAATAATAACCTATTTTTTTAGCTCATTATTTTATAACTGAGGTATCTCTCTTTAATACTTCCAAGATAATAACATAGTGAAGATTTATAAAACCCATTTTCTTTTATCTTTAGCTTTTATATTCGTCGGAGCTGAAACAACTTTATTGAAGGTAACTATATATATATTATAAATAATATATATATAGTTATATAGTTATACTATTCAAGATCTAAACAAGCGTTTACTCTAGAGGTGGTTGTGTGACCTCATTGTTATTTCTTGACGGTTAATCACTTAGAAAACCTCTTTAGGACTCGAAGTTAACTTAGGATTAAGATAACCTACGATGAATTTATATCTGAAGTTAATCAAGTAAACACCATTGTTCATTGTTTATTTACAAAAATAAGGGCATAAAGGAGGGATATTACAGTTATCCTACTCTAAACCAACTGCGTAGAATTCATTGTATTAATAATATCTACTATTGTATTCAAACTATGGTAATTTTCATTGTATTGCATGACATACTTCTTCATCCAAAACTATGGAGAGAATATTGTAATATTTCTTATTTACATGGATTACAATTATATTAAGTACGTGATGCAATACATCATACCTCTTACAAAATTATTGAGAGAATACTTGTATTAATATTACAAACTATTTGTCCTAACTATGGAAAATAGTACATAGTAATGCATTTCAAATTGCATATACTTTCAAATGATACTAATGTTATTGTATTCGAAATGTAATATCATAAGTTATGACTATGCTTTAAATGCATGTTCTAAATGCATAAACTATATGCATGAATACTATGGAAACATGTCTTTACTATGATACAATATGGATTAGCCTCCATATTGATACGAACCTAAAATTTAAACCTTATACCCCATGCAAGAAATATATTAATCGTAGATAACATAGTAGTGGTCTTATGCGTTGGTAGGTATGCAAGTGGTAGCATCAACAGTTAAGGTTCATTAATTCACATGCTAGTGGATTTCCTGTTGGCATCCCTTGTGGCAGACCTTCGCATGCTAAACTTGGGATGAGGATGGAAATTCTTTGCTACGTAATACCTAAATGCTGAGTTGTGCATGGAAATGTAAGGATGGAGGTATGTGTTGGCCAAATGCTTAACATTGCAAGATGTGGTTTTAAATTCCATTTAATATGGTAGGTGATCATATACATGCTTTAACTCATGGCAACATCCACACCGTCAATATCAGGGAGGTCTCAGGTTTTGGGTTTAACCCTAACCTGCATTGGAATCGCCACTTTCAATGTAATTCATTTCATTTCCAATTGCAACGAGAGAGGTTCACAAGCTCTACAATTTTTTTGGTTTTAATTTCTCATGGTTGTGAACTCGCCCGGGGTTTGATCTTGAGACCTCTCAACTGTATGTTAATACCTTAAGATGCAGCAGGGTTCTTCACTGGTTCGATGTAGATTCATGTTGGTCTTTATTGGTCTTCTGGGTGTCGTTGTTGTGGCTAGGTTATCGACCCTTCATGGTTCTCGGTTGAAGTTATTTAATACCAGTTTGGTAGCAGTAACAAGTGCTCAATCATTAGTTGAAGCATTCAAATGGACAATGAAAGTTGGAAGTAAAAAATCCAAATCTACCCTTAGCTTCGTAACTCTTTTCTAAAAAATTATTAATGTATTATTCACTACAGTTGATAAATTTTAACCACCAACGTAAATGTTGTCTGCAGGTTCTAAAATGACTAGAAATTGGGTTTGGCTAGATAGGGAGATGAGCACACGGGCACTTGTAAGCCTCGGTAACATCCCAAGGATATCCCAAGTACTTCGCAGTTTTCAATGCTGAACTATGACTCCAACCAGCCTTCGTTGGATAGCTGAGAAATTTATAATTTGTTTTAGTCTTTGGTTTTACTGTTATGGGTTAAGGGTTAGAGCTATATGGCATTAACAAGTTTGTAAAAGACTGTAGTTGTTACTCTCAAGCCTTTCAAGGCTCTCGTTGGATTCTCAAAGATTTCTATAAAATACAAGAGGTTTACCCATTATTTTATTTGTTGCTTCATTTAAAATGATGGCGAGATGCTCTCGGCCAAACCTTGGTTAAAATGTAGTGCTTGATATTTAAGGGGAAAGGCCCATCGTTGTTACTGTATGCAGTATTGTTTTATTTTTACCAATGTGTAAAATAAATGTTGACTGTGAACCTGGGTTTATACCCTGCTATATGAATACTGCATTTTTGTATGTAATTAATCTTGTTAAGGATCAAACTATCGAACTTGTTTTACATAAATACCTTCAATAGTAATTATGATTTTCACTTATGATTTGTTTGTAATATTTAATTTAGGTCAGGAAGTACTGAGCCTATACAATGCTCGTGGCTACCTTCATCATTTCTAGATTAAGGAAATTACTATTTGATGTTTTCTGAAACTTGGGCAAGGCCCATCGATAAAGGTAGATGAATATTTAAAGGAACTTAAGTCAAGAGTTTCGAGTCCCTGGACTCGCATTCTTTTTTATGAAATTTTGAATGTGAAATTGTTTACAACGTTTTACAATGTATGTTTAGCCACGGGGTTTGAATCCTGAGACATTTGCCCGATACATTAGTTGCTAAAGATTTGTATTATTAACTGTGGAAGAATTCAACTTGAATGTTAATGATTTAAGTAGATTATAATAATGTTGGTGAAGATGGGGTTTGAACCCTAAGGTTGTTGCTAGACTTATTAGAGTTGATACTTGTTCTTGATAACTATTTAATTTCATATTTGTAATACTATAACACTTTATATTGTGATGTTTAATAGTAAGTAATAATGTTTACATAAATATATTTTCTACTTCTGTATGGCAGTACCGAACTTTGTTTTGGTTATAAATGATGTGCATACTACTTCCAGTGTTATAAGGTTTTTAACAAAAAGACTATAGTGTTTGTAAAGTATGTTTATGTATGGCCCCTCCTTTAGGGTCCTCCTGAGCTTAACCTAAAACTTAAACAACTTCATACAAACAGATTAGCTATCATAAATACTGAAAAAAATAAAATAATTTAAGTAAATAACTTAACGATAATAAACAAAACCATAACCTATCAACCCGATCAAGCTAGTCCATTATAGTCCACGTCTTCCATAGGATTCCTCTAGCAAAGCTTGTTTAACCATAGACAAAGCAACTGTTAGCTTCACCAACCAACCATAGGCTCTTGCTTTCAGTCGCATCGCCTCCCCGAGCTTTGGGTCGTAAAGATCACACACAAAAATCAAGAAACTCAGCTTGGGATTCCCCCCTACCAAAATTTCCAGCCAAACCCTCAATAACAGCAAGTCATTAAATAATTCAAAATTACGACAGTCATCCAGGGTCTGGGTTCTTTACCCATTCCCAATGCCTTCCTTTTACAGGAAAATTCCATGCGACACATGTCGCTTCATGCATAAATATATATTTTATTAAATTTCTAATTTAATAAGACTCACTCATCCATGTGTCAATTTCTCTAGGAGATGCACCAACATTCCTAATTTTGCTCATGTTTGTACCCAAGATATTTCACTTAACTCCTAGATTTGTGGTGTAGGTGGAGTTGACTAGGTGTCCATGCCTAGGATTCCATTTTGCTCCTAAATAAATATTTTCAATATTTTTAAATACTCAAAAATATTCTTTCATGTGCAAATGCATAAATAACCATTTCTAATATTTTAAATGCCAAAATATTATTTTATGTGCAAATGCATAAATACAAATTTCTAATGTTAAAAGTACTAAAAATGCATTTTCCTAAGTAAATGCTCTAGGTGCAATTTATAGGTTTTTAGGCCATTAAGTTAACAATCATTTTTACTAGGATCTCAGTGCCATGCTATTGGGCCTCCCCGTTCCTTAATTCATTTCCCCGACATGGAACCACTCCATTGGGTGCATTCATCAATCATTTCCATTTCTCGGCAAGGTACCACATCATCGAGTCCTTGCGTCCACTCTTTTTGTTCTCGGCAGGGTACCGCATCATCGGGCCCTTTTGTCACCATCCTTTCATTTTCGACTTGTGGGAACTTCATGTAGGGATTTCACGATCCATTACCTTCTATCCTCAATATACACACTATTAGGGACTAATGGCGCTAAGGAGTGAGTCCATTCTCACTGTGCACCCCCAAACTCATACGTGACTAGCTCCGTCGTGGCCCACCTAATATGCCCTCACGCTTTCCCCTTGAGCAAGCGGATCAGTGCTTATTTGCTCATGCATGGTATTCTGTCGGAAGTCGACATCATCGTCGCTCTCCCCATTTGTGATTTATCCGTACTCTACGACCCTTCATATTCCTTTGTGTGTCCATTGGTGAACCGTTTCACCTGTCGCTACACACATTTCTCACCAACATATATTAGTAGTAATGTCCTCAATAATCATAATCTGATTCATAAATCTGCTACTTCGTTAAGCATTTATAATTTACTCAAACATTACTCATTCATCTAATTAGACATGCATTTTATCAATAATTACTTTCTTCGTTCTCATCACATAATCGATCATACAGCTTGTCGTTAAGCATCATTCACATGTGTAGTTTTCATATCAAAGTTAATCGTTAAACAACATGAAATCGTCCATTCACAATAACTACCCAAATGCACATTCATCATTATTGATTTACAATCAATCGTAATCATAAATATACTCAAAATAAAATCAAATGATTATTTTATTAATGTTTCAAACAGTCAGGTAACTCAATAGGTTCCCTCAATGTCTGCAGTAGTCTAGGGGCACTACATACACCCCTACTTATCTAGAACTTCATCGCGAAGTTCAGAATAAATGTGGAAAGTTGTGGCTCATCTCAGTTGTGTCCTCCCAAGTCGTAGAGCTAGCACTGTAACTGTCCCACTGCACTTTGACTTGATCAATCAAGGCGAATCATCAAGCAAGTTGTAATCAATCAATTATCCCACTCCACACATATAATTTAGTTCCTTGATTTATTTATCAATTATTTTCATCATTCACAACTTCAAGTTTTCCTCAATCATTTAAGACATAACAAGGCTTAAGAGACCACTATATCGAAGTTGTTCAACCGGGTCACTTGATAGGTGCCCTTAAGGTCCACAGTCATTCTAGGGGCATTACATACACCCCCTCTTAAATAGAACTTTGTCCCAAAGTTAATTTTTGTTCTTGTTCTTTCGATGCTAGGATTTATATTACTTTCTATTCTCATAATCATGTCATTCTATTCTATTTTTATCCAACAATCAAGGATATAAACACAAGTGGTTCAAGTCATTGATTCCTATATCATCAAGTATGGTTCCAATACACCCTTGGGAACTTAATCCTAACTTCGCATAATATCAATCTGATGACACATTCAATAATTGTCAGTCCAAAATGTAAGGCCCCTCCTGTAGGGTCCTTCTGTGATTAACCTGAAACTCAACAAATTGATACAAAAGAGATTAGAAACCATAATTAATAGATAAGTAATAAAAAAATTAACTAAATAAAAAAACAAATACAGACAAACCATAACCTATCATCCCGATGTAGCTGGTCCATTGCCATCCACATTTTCCGTAGGATCCCTCTAGTAAAGCTTGTTTAACCATAGGGAAAGCAACCATTAGCTTTGCCACCCAACCATACACTCATGCTTTCAGTCGCATGGCCTCCCCCGAGCTTTGGGTTGTAAATCTCACACACAATAACCAAGAAACCCATCTTGGGATTTCCCCCCACCAATATTTCCAGCCAATCCCTCAATAGCAGCAAGTCATGGAATATTTTTCTAAGTAAATACACATGCAGAGATTTATTTCCACATACTTAAATACAAAATATTTTAGCAAACAATTAGACTAAGTGATAAAACTGTTTTGACGTTTAGTCATAGGATAGTAAGCATGCTGGAGCGTTGTTCGATTGGGATCAATCCTTGCTTGATATTGTCTTTGTTGATTACAACTTTCCACGAATTTTACCGACAACCCCTTATAAAAATATGACTCCGATGCCCTCAAGGCTCGACCGGCTCTGATACCAAATGTAGGGCTCCTCCTTTAGGGTTCTCCTCAGCTTAACCTGAAACTTAAACAACTTCATACAAACAGATTAGCTATCATAAATACTGAAAAAAACAAAATAATTTAAGTAAATAAATTAACAATAATAAACAAAACCATAACCTATCAACCCGATCAAGCTGGTCCATTGCCGTCCGCATCTTCCGTAGGTTCCCTCTAGCAAAGCTTGTTTAACCATAGGAGAAGCAACTGTTAGCTTCGCCACCCAACCATAGGCTTATTATTTTAGTCACATGGCCTCCCCTAAGCTTTGGGTCATAAAGCTGACACACAATAATCAAGAAACTCAGCTTGGAATTCCCCCCACCAAAATTTCCAGCCAAACCCTCAATAGCAGCAAGTCATGAAATAATTCAAAATTACGATAGTCATCCAGGGTCTAGGTCCTTTATCCATTCCCAATGCCTTCCTCTTAAAGTAAAATTCCATGCGACACATGTCGCTTCATGCATAAATATATATTTCATTAAATTTCTAATTTACTAATACTCACTCATCCATGTGTCAATTTCTCTAAGAGATGCACCAACATTCCTAAGTTTGCTCATGTTTGTCCCAAAGATATTTCACTTATCTCCTAGATTTGTGGTGTAGGTGGATTTGAATAGGTGTCCATGCATAGGATTCCATTTTGCTCCTAAATAAAAAAAAATTAATATTTTTAAATACTCAAAAATATTCTTTCATGTGCAAATGCATAAATAACAACTTTTAATGTTAAAAGTACTAAAAATGCATTTTCCTAAGTAAATGCTCTAGGTGCAATTTATATGCTTTTAGGCCATTAAGTTAATAATCATTTTTACTAGGATCCCAGTGCCATGCTGTTGGGCCTCCCCATTCCTTAATTCATTTCCTCGACATGGCACCACTACGTTGGGTCCATTCATCAATTGTTTCCATTTCTCGGCAAGGTACCACATCGTCGGGTCCTTGCGTCCACTCTTTCCGTTATTGGCAGGGTACCGCATCGTCGGGCCCTTCTATCACCATCCTTTAATTTTGACTTGTGGGAAATTCATTTACGGATTTCAGGAGCCATTAACTTCTATCCTCCGTCTACACACTATTGGGGAATAATGGCACTGAAGAGTGAGTCCGTTCTCACTGTGCGCCCCCAACTCGTACATGACCAGGTCCGTCGTGGCCAACCTCGTACGCTGTCACGCTTTCCTCTTGAACAAGCGGATCATTGCTTATCTGCTCATGCGTGGTAATCCGTCGGAAGTCGATATCGGCATTGCTCTCCCCATGTGTGATTTATCCGTACTCTATGACCCTTCATATTCCTTTGTGTGTCCGTTGGTGAAGCGTTTCACCTGTCGCTACACGCATTTCTCACCAACATATATCAGTAGTACTGTCCTCAATAATCATAATCTGATTCATAAATCTACTACTTCGTTAAGCATTTATAATTTACTCAAATATTACTCATTTATCTAATCAGACATGCATTTCATCAATAATTACTTTCTTCGTTCTCATCACATAATCGATCGTACAGCTAGTCGTTAAGCACCATTCACATGTACAGTTTTCATATCAAAGTTAATCGTTAAACAACATGAAATCGTCCATTCACAATCACTACCCAAATGCACATATATGATTATTGATTTACAATCAATCGTAATCATAAATATACTCAAAATAAAATCAAAGGATTATTTTATTAATGTTTCAAATAGTCGGGCCACCTAGCAGGTGCCCTCAATGTCTGCAGTAGTCTAGGGGCACTACAGTTTAAAAGAGAGATTTAAAATCAGAATGTGTAATGTGTTTTTATGATTTGAAAAGTGGAAACCCTAAACAACCTAAGTTTGGACAGAAAACATAAAATCATCACTTCTCTTACTATAAATGTTCTGTTATTGAAAATAGTCTATATACTAGGTATTTGTCATGTTCTTATATATGTAATACAGAAGAGACTTATATTCAAGTGAATACAATTATAGTACAAAAACATTATAGACAAACATTCATCCATCTCTATCTGTTGCATATAAAAATTCATATCTAAATTTAACTACTCTTCCTTGTACTATAGTATGGCACTGAAAAGTGTGAGGAAAAATACAGGGAAGCATTATCATTCATTCATTCATTCATTTGTTTATCATAACATAAAATCTATATCTTATTCTAACAGCTGTATTCATCATTTAGAAAAGATAAAAATTGCAAAACTAAAACATTCACTAACAATACTGTTTGTCTAGTTAATAATTGAAAATTGATAACATAATAGCATTAAAATCATTAGTACTGATTGGACAGAATTAAATAAGCTAACACAAGTTGAACCTGATAACTATAGAAGAAACAAATAGCCAAAGGAGCCCGTTATACCCAACCTACTTCTCAAGACAGCCAAGTTACTTGCCTTAGGACGCCCAAGCCTGTTCATTGAACCACCAGGACGAAGATGTTGTGTGGAGTAATGAAATAAATTCCTTTGCAATTCAGTAGTAGCACTTAGCAGTAGTACTTCTTGCTTTTAGCAATATTGAACTTAACAATGTGGCTGCACTAGTTCAGAATGCAGTCTTAGTTCACTCAATCACTTCTAAGTTTCCCCTCATCAAATCTCTTGTGCTCAGAAATGATCACAAGGTAAGAATGAACAGCCTCCTACTGAATTCTAAGGGTAGATAGGTAGCATGCCTAGGTCTTTTGGTCAGTTTATTTCAGTAAATGAGCCACCTGCTCAATTCTACTTTCTTGGGGAACATGACCATAAATGTAAGGAAGTTGCCCCCTGCAATAGTTAGAAGTGAGTTGAGGATGCTGCAATGTAACATCCCGAAATTCACAAAAAATTAAATTTTTTCTTTGCGACATTTAATGTTATGTTATCTGTGCAAAAATATATAAAGTGCTAGTTTATTCATTTACATATGTGCTGGAATAAAAGTTATCATGATCATGTATGTATATTTTGTTTTACGATGCGTAAGAAAATGACTATGTCTACTTTAAGATGCTGTTGGATATTTCTTACCTCAGTTGGGCATCCTAGTTTACTTATGAGTTGATAATTATGATTATATGATTACTTTCTATTCTTTAAACTAAACTAACTATTTGTTCTTCTCTTTGATGGCGAATGGGTCCTATGGGTACCCAGAGGCTTACTTAGCATTTATGCTAAAGCATTTGAACCTTCTTTTTCTCAGATTACAGGTAAGAGAATAATAATAATTTGAAAGTGAATCCATGAAGATCTTCCATCTTGTCAAATAGCTTTCCAGTTTTTAAAAGAGAAATAGAGTAACTTTCAGAAGCTTTTCAGGGTGCGATATGCTTGAATCATTGCTTCAACTATATAACTAATTTGTATCAACTTCTTTATGATGGTTGTAGAGTGATATTTTTATATCATGATTCTCATTATGCACTATGAAATAGTATAGTGTACCCTTGTGAAAATATAGACTAAATGCAAATATCATGCATTCCTATAATATGTGAACTATATGCAAGACTTCATGCAATTTCCTATAATATATAAGCCATATATTATTTCATGCATTTCCTATAATATAAACTACATGTACATTCCATATAATTCCTATGGTGTGTAAACTATATGCAATACTTCATTTTCTAAAGTATGTACTATGTGCTATTTCTATGAGATTCCTATAGTGTATAAACTATATGCGTTGGTTCGAAATGTGATACAATATGAAAATGTGAACACCATAGTAAATCTTTTAACCATATGCTCAATACCTAGATTACTCAATACTAAGGTTGAACTGTGACTTATGTTTAAGACATATATTATGGAAGGTTTGCAAACTTAATCATCGTGCCATTGTATGACAAGGATAGTGTAATTTAATGGTGTAGTGGACATGTGCTGCCAGGCATTTGCATCTGGTTTTTTTTGCATTTAACACTCCTTCCTACTTTCTTGGTGGAATGTCTTAGTGGTTGCTGTCATGGTGTCTAACATGCGGATACATTGTGAGGATACAGTCAACATAGTCGAGCTGTATATGGCTTAACTTGGAGGTTAACCGAGCTGGTCTCCATGGTGGCAATGATTATTAATGTGGTCTTAAAAGTGGTGGTTGCTTGGAAATACGAGGCATTGTGATGTATGATCTCCACCGTTGATCTGGATATGCTCTTGGGATTTGGGAAATAACCCTAAACCTCCAATAAGTCTTGTCATTGTTGTTTCCTTTGGCATTCATTGTAAGTTGTTGTGGCTCGGTGGAGAGGCCGACAGGCCTGAGAAATTCTAGGGTTTCGTTAGCAGGTTTTGGGAGCTTCTTCCATGATTTGAAATCGTGACCTGAGGGTGATTTCTGTTACAAAATAATAGTTTAAGAGCTAATATATGGTGTGGAAGTTCACTACATTGTTTTAGTAATTGAATGACTCAGGAAAAGTATTGTCGGTTGCAGAGGTTATCATTTTCGATCTTCAGTTAAAATGAAGGTAATGTTTTACTGAAACTCTCGTAATGATGCAATCATCAATATGGATTTAAGCTTGAAACTTAGATTTAAGCACCTTCTATTCAAATGACTTGTGCTTTCGTCTACAAGGTTCTACGATCAAACTAATGGGAAACTATTGCTTGTGAATGGTAAGTCTCAGTGGTTTCCCCCTGTTGGTTCTTCTGGAAACTGTTGACTGTGTGTGTTTTAGCCGGAGGTTTCGATTTTCCTGATGGTGTGGCCGCCATTGTAATGTTTACATGGTTTAAGGCATGCATAGGGAGGATTTGCATCCTTGACCTACCCTTATGATGGATTCTGCAGTGTTACTGTTTATCAAAGTTTGTTGTAAGAGTAATAAGGGTTTTATCCCTCGGTTTTTTTGATGGTAGAACAAATAAAAAAAATACTGTTTCGGTCTTCGAAATCAATGTTGTTTGTATGACTATTGTTGGGGTTTGGCCTCATCTCAAAACTATAACTTTAAAGGTTGACTGTGTTTAATATGAAGGTCGATTATGGTTTAAATCGGTAAATTGTGGAAGGAAATGGAAGTTGTTGTAAGAAATTTAACCTTCATATATTTTGGTAATTATATGTTTGTATTGTAAATAAAGTTTAAATGCATCGAGTAAGTTAACAGTGCTCTAAAACCTGTGTTGATTTGTTTATCAGTGTTGTTCTTTGATTATGGCCATGAGCCTAAGGCTAAATGCCTTTCCTTTGTGCAAACGACTATGTTACTACTTGTATGAGGATGGATGCTTCAATTGAAACCCTGTCATAAAGATGGGGTTATGTTCTTTGATCATGAGCTAGTTTTCAAACCCTATGTTGGCACCTATAAATTTTCGCCCAAAATCCTAATCCTAAGACTATTCCTAGGGGTAGGCTCTTTAAAAAGATGGTTAAAACCCCTTCCCTATTCAGGTCTGGATTGCTAAGGCCAAGAAAATATCTAAGTCAGAAGGGAAATGATGGGAAATATGAAGGGCTTGAGCACTTTGAGCCTAAAGAGGTAGCCCAAATAATGAAAATGGGTGAAAATGTTGATAACCTATAGTTCGATGATAAATAAAGTATAAGATAAAGAGCAGGCATTTTTCAACCGTTGATCCGAGGCGCAAAAGATATCCACGGTCCATAGATCATCCTCGCATTGCGAAGTTGCGTGAAAGGAACACAAGAGAATGGTCGCGACAGGCATACTGCCTAGACAGATGGCAGTCAGAGGAGCTCTCATAGGAGTGTTTTGGCGGTAAATAAAAACCACTAAAAGGCTTGCGATACCACCACAGTGGAGAAAAAAGAAATAAGATCAACGGTGCAGATCACATAGACATGAATGTGACGACGTAGAAGACATATGGTTACATCAGCACAAGGATCAAAGCAGATCAACGAATCGCAACAAAAGAAGTTAGATCTATGGTTGGCAGATGTTAGTAGGCTCCACCTATGAAGGTACTCAAAATTAGACACTTGGGTGATTCCCCGCCGTAGATATGTCATAGGCAAGATCAATGATCCCCAGTGGTTCTCGCAAGGTAAAAGAGCGCTCCATATAAGCAGGGAGGCTGGTTGCGAGATTGTATACCATCTACCATGTTTCACCTTCTGAACACCTTGCGAGGAGAGCTAAGTGGTAATAAAAAACCAAAGTTCAGGTCGCAATACCATCATTGGATATGATCGACAGCTGGGATGCAAAGCCAATAAAAGATCCTATGGCTGAGATGAAGAAAGGTCAAATCAAAAAGGTTAAATAAAGGCTCGAATCAATGGATCGGAGACAACACCCGGCAGATCTACGGATAAGAGAAAGGGAGAGCTGGCAAAAGTGGGTAGAAGTTATCTAAAAAGGGTTTGATATAAATAGCACAGCATGAGAAGAATAAACATTTTGTTCTTGGACCCGTCGAAGTTGGAAGCTTCTAGAAGTGCAGAAGCCGAAGAGGACGACAGGGAAAAAGGTCGCTCTCAAGCTTTTCTTATGACAGGTAGGGTCCCAAACTTCTCTGTTTTCAACGTGCAGTGTGTTTTCTATCTATAAAATGACGGAAGAACAAGCTTCTGTTAGTTCTAAAGTTTGAGTAACCCTAGAAGACAAAAATTGTGACGTTTTCAGCCCAGGCCTTCGACTCCCTTTACCAGAGATTAAAGGAAGGCTAAGAGCTCTGCTCGAGCAAGGGGTAGATGTCCATAGGGTCCATCAGTCCTTTTTCATTTTCTTTTGTCAAGAACAGATTATGTCATTCCCTGAGTTCGTGTCGTGGTGTTCAATAAATTACTCAGAGCCCCAACGAGTAATAATGAATTCCAGGAAGTCTAAAATAGTTTGTAATGTTGACCCTGATGTTATCCAAAGCACCCTTGCTGTACCAGTGTCTCCAACCCTAGCCCCCGAAAGTTCCTCTGAAGAGTCAGTCGTCACTTTGTATAAACAAATTTCTCCTGAAATCCGTAAGGCTTTCCTTGACACCTATTGAAAACCTGACGTAGAGATTACAGACACCCCTTACCCGCTGGACGTCAACCTTTTTAATGACAATACCCAGTTGGTCCTCTCTTTGATAGCTCAGTTCTTAGGTTTAGATTCATATTTGTAGACAACTGAAGTACAGTTAAGCCTGTTGTTCAGGATTAGCGTTAGTTCCCCAAAGGCAGGAGATGAGTTAGTACCATCCCTCAAGTTTGAGGAGTTTTTGGCGAAGAAAATACATGCCCAGTTAAGTTGTTTTGAGAATACTAGATTTTTTCAATTCCAGACCTATTTGGCTAAAATGATTTTGCATAGCAATACAGATGAGTCGAGTTTCTCTTAGTGACTCTTTACAAAAAACTTGGAAGATAATGTTTTCAACTACATGAATTCCATTCTATCTGATGTGCATAAAGTCATGTTTGAAGAAGAATTACCCAGAGTATTAGCCAAGATGCAATCCCTGATGCAGTTGAAAGGTGAACTAGCCCTTGGTGACTGGTTCTTGTTAAAAGATGCCACAGTAATTATGGTATATGGTTTTGTACATGAACGATATGTTTTACTAGCATTCTTGACGATGAGGGTTTTCGCCCTCGAGTTCATTCAGCAAAGGCTGACTATAGAAGACGAGCAGTTTGGACAATATAAAAAAAGTTCTGATATAAAGCTCCCTTGGCAGGTTGGCCCTTTCATTGTAAAGTTTAAAGAGGCTATTGGTGAAGTGGAAAAGTTATTGAGAAAAATGGGATTCAGAAAGGACAAAGCTATCGCATATGATCCTTCGCATATCATAGCTAAAAGAAGAACGAAAAACGGTCTGAAAGCCTTGGAACACCAAGAAGCTGAAGGGCTACCGAAGGGGCAAAATTTATTATAGTATGAGGCCGAAGAGGCTGAAGATATAGATTTACAACTATAAGCCTTACTCATGGCTGATAACCCTATGGAGACAGACCAGCTGCTAAATGCTCATGAAGCATGCGAGAAAAGAGATTCATAGGAAGTCATTGAAGCATAGGAAGAGGAAGAAAGTGGAAGGAAAAGACTCAAACTAGAAATACCAGATGAGTTAGTTATCCAGACAAATGGTATGGGAGAGCAAGAAGAGGGGTCATCAGCTCCAGTTGTCCAGATCCATGAATACAAATTTCGAGATGCTATAGGGGGGAGCGAAGATAGCAGATTTAAGTCCCAAGAAGACATGTCTAAATATCATGGGAAAAATAAGCAGGCATCTGCATAAAAGCTATTTCATCTAATGCCCACTGTAAGAAATTTGTCTAAAGCAGGAACCTCTTTGACCACAAGTAGAGATATCCTAACACATACCTTTAACCTAATAATATCTAATAAATATAAATAAACTAAATAAAAAATAGATTGGAAAAAGATAGCCCTAGTAGATAGGATTAAATTCCACAGACAAATTGGGGAAGGCCTATATGATGACTTAGTGGAGGCGGCCTTGAAAATCTCTAATCTAGAGGTTAATGTAAATAAGATGCATGTCCAGCTGAAATATCAAAGGTCAGAAAATAAAGCCCTCCAGCAGCAGGTCAAAAAGTTGCAGTATGATTTAATAGAACAAGATGGGGGAGGCAAGGTAAGTAAAAAATTGTTGAAAGATAAAGATGATTTGATCAAAAAAATGCAGAAGAAAATGAATATTCCCAGTACCCAGCTAACATAAGCTCCCGAAGAAACAAAGCTAATACAAGAAAACGAAGATTTAAAAAGGGAGATTAGTGATAACAAAGCTGAATTACTAAAGTTTGCAGAAAAAGAGGAATGCTGGGAGAAAGAAAGGACAAGTTTGAAGAACCAGATTGAAGAACTAAAGAACAACTTGTCTAATATAGTTTTGCATCAAGTAGGAGAAGCCTTGACTGGAAGGGAAGATGACACCGACAACATTACATAGGCCAAGTCCCAGATCAACCTAAAATATGTTGAGATACGAGAGCTAAAACAAGAGAATTGGAGGTTGAAAGAAGAAAATGATGAAAAGGAAAAAGGGACTAAAGCCTTGCAAGAAAAACATAAAGAATTGGTAGAAATGAACAACAGGTTTTCTTAGCAAATAATAGGGAAGACAGCTATGCAGGGGTGCAAGCATTTAGTCTGGGATCTAATTATTCAAGAAGCTGAAAGATTCAGACCTTATCTAGATCTCATGAGGATGAAAGAGAAGATAGTCAATGACGTCTTTAAGAGCTGCACTGCCATGAGAGAAAAGTTGCACAAAAGGCCTAAGGAAACGACATATAATGCTATAAATTTCCCTAATAGTTTGATAGATCAAGATGTCATAGATTTGGCCATCAAAGATAGGATCACAACCATTACAACAGCAAAACAAATCCTTGGGAAGTATGCATTGGTCGAAGATGTGGAAGCCAAAGCCAGTGAAATGAATGAACAGTTAACATAATTCAAAGGACAGTTTGAAGGATTTGTAGAAAAAGGATTCCCTGCATTTTGGGATGCAAAACATAAGTTGATTCCTCTAAGAGAACATAAAAAGTTGATGGCCAGTAGAAGGATGGACCATTCCAAGTTTAAACACATCATCCAACCACTCTCAGGAAGGATCTTGTTGGACAAGCTAGATTAAGATTTTGAGATATTGTACAAGTTAACTTCTATTGGGGAAGGGCTTCCACCTATGTCTTCTGTTGATCAGCTTAACATAAGAGTCCAGGAGAAAGAGATGACAAGCTACGACATCCCAGCACCTGAGCTTTGGGTACCTGCGGAGAAGTATGGAACAACGAAATTGACTTATCATGCTCCGTCGGCTGCTACCTCTTAGATCTCAAAGTTGTGCCTTTTCAAATAGTAGTTTGTTTTTGATATAGAAGTTTCTAATATAATTAGGATTTTTATTTTCGAGGACATGGCAGTGGGTTTCCTGTTATGTAATGAAGTTTCACCATTGGACATATACTTTAATATTTTTTACATTGTTTAAACAACATATCGGCAAAGGGCAAGAAAGCATTTAAGCTTGTCTTGTTATATTTTCTATTTTGTGATAGTGACATCTGAGCTGTGATGAGGTGTCCCTATATTGTAACTAATTTCTGTTTCAAAATAGGCTGAGTATGAGACTCTAAGCCTCTATAAGTTCCGTGTAATTTCAAATGGAAAGTGTGGAGAACTTTTGGAGCTTTGCATATTTTTTCTATTGTTGTTATTCTGAGATATTTCTTGAATAAAGTTGTCAAAATCTTACGTTTGTTTTACAGAGATTCCTGTGTAATTGGTTTGGTAGTCTGTTTCTCCTTTTCCTATGTGATATGTGTTTCTTTCCATTGTCAATCCATATTGTTTACTTTCCTTCGTACTTGAATCAGTGTAGCATCTGAATGAGATTCATAGAGATTATGCCTTGTTCATTTCTTACCGAGTATTTCACAAAATATTTCTACTAAAGTTGGCATAGGATTCATTTGTGTATGCCTTATATCAATGGACTGTGCATCTTTCTTCTTTTTCGCCAATTAAATCACTTTGACTATTAGCTGGTTGCTACCTTGCCTCTGTGTAAATGTATCTGCAAAGCATTTGATGATGATGTTTATGTTATGCCTAAATTGACTCCATTGCCCAATATAAATCCCTGATGTTCTCCAACCAATGGTTCATAGAAGTTAATTTTTCCCTATAGAAAACTAACCTTCTACATATGTTTAAATAGAACATCTTGAGGAATGAATGCTGGTGTCGTTTTTCATGATTGACGACCTTGATTATTTCCATTGTTTCATTGGTTTATTGAGAGATCCCTCTTAGACTGTATTCGATCAATAATAACATTCCAAAGATTGGTTAGTGGTTACCCCGAAACCCCCTTCCTACAACCTGAGGGTCAATTTGGGTGTTAACAAATTGGCGTCGCTGCCAGGGAGCGCAAGTTTTCTTGTTTTCCTTGCAAGAACGACAAAGATTCGAAAAAAAAGAGAAATCCCTATGGGAAAATGGATATTTCCATATCTTTAAGGGTTGTACAATTTTTGCTCTGGCGACTCCACTCATAAAGATTCATATTCAAGAAAGCGCTCCACTGGGGAAGACCTCCGAAGCTGAATCCTAATTCTAAAGAAGATCTCAACAAGGCATCCTGGCCTCAAGAAAGATCCACACCAGAGGTAACCCTATTCCTGAAACTTTGTTAATTGTTGATAATCCAGAAAGTCTGCTTAGACGAAAAGCTGAAAAGGATAAAGTTAGCACTCCAAACAGTGAAAGAGTTGTGTCCGAAGTAGAATTCCTTGTTTTTCAAGAATTAGATATAGATATTGACATTGGGGAACCTTTACCAAGATCAAGATCCGAATCTTATCTAAGCTTGGGTAAGGGAAGCCAAAACAATACTAAATATTACTTGTTATATCCTATATGGCATGATTTACTAGATACTATCAAAGCTAAGAAAGCTAAACCCTATTTGAAAAATATCCCACCCCTTTCACAAAATCCGCCTATAATCATGGCTACCAGATTTGCGCCTTTAGCCCTACCAACTGTTTTACATGACCTACCTCAAAACTATGCACAAAGGATCGTCTCCTATGATGGAGAGGGAAATTTTTCTGCCAGACAACATCTAGACAGATTTGAAGATTTTATTGATTTGGAGGAGGTGAATCACGATGATGCAAAGATGAGGTTATTTTCCCAAAGATTATTTGGAGAACCTAAGAAATGGTATAGGTTACTACCAAATGCATCCATAAATGACTTTGTAGAGTTCAAGACCCTATTCTTAGAAATATGGGAAATGACAGGAAGTCCTGCCCTGGTCTTCTCCCAGTACAATCACATCAATAAAGGAGGTTTTGAGTCTATGCATGAATTTTCTACTAGGCTTATGAGGGTGTATAATTCTATTCCAGATGACCTAAGGCCCTCGGTAGGTGCTGTGAAACTCCATTTCATAGATGCCTTTCATGGATATTTCTCATGTACATTAAGAGAAAGAAAGTCTGTCTCCCTGCCTATTTTGTTAAAGGATGCCCTAGAAGTGGAGGCGAACATGACGGCCTTGGGGAAAATAAAGGGTAAAATAGAGGCTGAGAGAAAGAAGTAGGAGACGCAAATCTCTACCTCATCTGCCTCTAACGATGCTAAATTTGATAACATGATGAAAACCATGGAAAAATTGATGGATAAGTTGACCGTAGATACCAAGCCTCCTCCTCGAGAAAACCCTGAAAACCAGATCGAAAATCCAAACTTTAGGATACCACCGCCCCCTGCAAGAAATCAAAGAAGTGTTGAAGAACAGTCGATGTGCCCTCCTTTTGCGGAAAATATGGTAGACAATGAAATAGCTGAAGATCCCACCGAAGCCCAGATTCATTTTTTTGATTCTCTAGACCATGAAATATACCTGACTGAAAGGGAGCATGACTTTTTTAACAAAGGAAGTACTAGTAGCAAACCTGAGTCAGAATCCGAACAATACCTAATGGGTTATCAAAATGTTGTGGATGATCTTCAAAGAAAGCTAAAATTGAGTAGAGAAGTTGCCATGAGTAAAGGAAAGCTTCCTTTGAACCAACCTGCAATCACCCAACAAGTTGCAGAAGAACCGAAAGAGAAACAACAAAAGGCTATTGCAAACAAAAGACCTGAAAATAAAGAAGAAGAGGATCAGCCTTCAAAGGAGGTTAAACCACCAGAAATCACAGAGGTAATCAAACCTGCCTCCACTTTTATCCTCAGAGCTGAACTGTCAAAAGTAAAAATCTCCATCCCTCTTAACGAGTTATTGAAAAATAATGAATACAGGGAAGAGATAACGAAGATGGTTAAAGGGAAAAATGAACATCAACATGATATTCTAGAATTGTCTGATGATGCCCCTACCATAATCTTTGGATCTAAGTTTGAAGAACCAGGCGATGAAGAAGTCCCTCCTTTCTACTTAAGGCTAAATGTCCATGATCAGATCTTGCACAATGCCTTAATAGACTCTGGGGCATCTCATAACCTAATGCTAAAATTTGTGCTGAAAGAGATAGGATCATAAGTGACAAGGCCATACCAAGATCTTTACTCCTTTGATTCTAGAAAGGTACCATGTTTGGGACTGATTAAGAATATGGTAGTAACTCTAACCCAATTCCCTGCTAAAAGTATCGTGATGGATGTGGTGGTGGCTGATGTGCCTCCAAAGTTTGGGATGCTTTTGTCAAGATCCTGGGTTTCAAAGTTGAAGGGAACTCTGTAGATGGACTTTTCTTATGCTACGATTCCCGTGTTTGGAGCAAATAGGAGATTGTATAGAGAAAACAGGATGGAATATGTCGTCAGCAGCAAAAGCAAACCTGAGAATCACCCTATCTACGCCATTGATACAGACATGGGCTACTCCATTTTTGTTGTTGATGGTCATCATTGTGATCCTAACCCTCCCTCATATAGGGAATTTGATGAAGATAAGGAATTCACAGCCAGGTATGAAGCTTCTGAAAGAGAAAAAAATGAAGGAGGCTGGTGGAAAATGTATTTTGATGGTTATGTGAGCAAAAATGGTGCTGGAGCAGGGGTTTGGATCATCCCTCACAATCAGGAGTCTAGGGCACTCTCATACAAGCTAACTTTTGAGTGCACTAATAATGTGGCCGAATACGAAGCATTGCTATTGGGATTGCAGGCTCTAAAGGACTTGGGAGCTAAGAAGATAGAAGTGTTTGGAGACTCTGAGTTGGTAGTAAACCAGATAAATGATAGTTACGAAGCTAAACACTTGAGAATGAGGGCATATAGAAATGAAGCTTGGGATTTCTTTGGGAATATTTTCACAGAACACAAGATTAGAGTAATACCCAGACATGAAAATGATGTAGCAGATTCTTTGGCGACTACTACTAGAGGATTTAAGACTCCAATTTTCTCTCAGGCTAACTATGAGGTCGAGATAATAAACAAACCTTCTATTCTTGATAATTCTAAGTATTGGCAGGTATTTGAAGATGACTTACAGCTCAGGAGATTTTTGGAACTCTTTGATGAGTTTGCAAATGTGCATATTGATACCGAAAATGAGAACTTGGAAAACTTTGTGGAAGGATAAAATGATGAAGAAGAAGCCAAATAACAAAGGTGGAAAAGCATGATAGGTGGTAATGATATTATTCAATTGAAGAATAATTACATCCCTAAAGGTCTGATACCCCTAGAAAAGCTCTTTGATCAAGATGATGTTTCCAAAAATCCAAAATTTGAGCCTGCCCGAGAATCAGTAGAAGATCAAAACTTGGGTACAGAAAAAGATCCTCGAATGGTAAAGCTGTCTAAAAGACTACCAGCGAACAAAAAGAAACGCTATGTAGAGTTGATGAAAAGACACACTGATTCTTTCATCTGGACCTATGAAGACTTGAAGGAATATGACACATCAATCATATAGCATACTATTATGCTCAAGCCAGGTGAGAAACCTTTTAACCAAAAATTAAGAAGAATCAATCCTAAGCTAACATATATCATAGAGAAAGAAGTCAAAAAGCTTTTCAATGCAAAGATAATTGTTACCTTAAGGTTCTCACAATGGATAGCAAATTTGGTCCTGGTCAGAAAGAAAAGTGGAGAGATCAAAATCTGTATTGATTTCAAGAACCTGAACAGAGCATCAATGAAAGACAATTACCCTATGCCTAAAATGGAGCACATTTTGCAGCAAGTGGTAGGAGCTGAAAGAATTTCCACCATGGATGGTTTCTCAGGGTATAGTCAGATTAAAGTACGACCAGAAGACCAGGGAAAAACTGCTTTCACAACTCCTTGGTGGACTTTCATGTACGCTAAGATGTCGTTTGGTTTTATGAACACTGGAGCCACTTTCCAAAGAGCTATGGATATTACCTTTGCTCAAGAAAAAGACAAATTTGTGGTGGTATACATGGATGATATAACAGTTTTTTCAAAATCAGATGAAGAACATCTCAAGCATTTGGAAAGAGTTTTCATAAAATGCAGGAAATATGGCATTTCCTTGAATCCCAAAAAATCCTTTTTCGCTCTAGATGAAGCTAAACTTTTAGGACATATCATCACCAAAGAGGGGGTAAAAATTGATCTTGAAAGGGTCAGTGCTATTCATAAAGTAGGAGAGCCTAGAAGAAAAAAAGAAATACAATCTTTCATTGGCCAAGTGGGTTTTTTAAGAAGATTCATACCAAGTTTTGCCGAAATAATGAGGAGCATTACAAATATGCTAAGGAAAGAGAACCAGATAAAATGGACCGAAGAAGCCAGAGATTCTTTCAAAGGGATCAAGACAGCTATCACAGAAGCTCCAGTGTTGGCTAGCCCAAACTTCACGAAGGATTTCCTAGTTTTCTCATATGCATCTTAACATACAATAGATGGGGTGTTGTTGCAAAAAAATGATCAAAATGTTGAGCAACCTATTGTTTTTCTCAGTAGAGTACTGAGAGACAGGGAACTGAAATACGATATCATGGAGAAACAGGCTTATGCTCTCATAAAATCTCTGAAAGATTTCAGGGTTTATATCATACACTCACACATCATTGCCTATGTCTCAAATAGTTTTGTGAAAAGTATTTTGACCCAGTCTGATCTTGAAGGCAGAATGGCCAAGTGGATTGCAATGTTATTGGAATATGATTTGGAGATAAAACCCACTAAGCTAGTGAAAGGCCAGGGGTTAGCAAAATTAATGACCAAAGGAAATTGTGACTCCTTGCAGCTAAATTTTCTGGAGAATCAACCAAACCAACTGGATGCACACATACAGGTGAAACCTGAATTATATGAGTCTCCTTGGTATACTGACATTGTTTTTGTACTACAGAATTTACAAGCACCTGCAGGGTTAAGTAAGAGCAGGGCCAGGTCTGTAAAACTAAAAGTTGCCAAGTACTGTATCATAAACCAATACCTGTATTGGAAAGACCGTGGAGGGATGCTGCTAAACTGCTTGATTGAAGAGGAGGCTAGACACATAAAAGAAGAATTCCACAGAGGGGATTGCGGGGGACATCACTCCTGGAAAGAAACAGTAAATAAAATCCTGAGAGCAGCATTTTACTGGACCACTATGTTTTCCGATGTTTACAAAGAGACTGTGGTTTGTCACCAACGTCATATTTTCGACGAAAAAAGAAAGGTGGTTTCCCTCCCTCTACATCCTATTATAGTTGAAGCACCTTTTCAACAGTGGGGTTTAGATTTCATTGGAGAAATAAACCCAAACTCCTCTGGGCAGCACAGATGGATCTTGACGACTACTGATTATTTTACTAAATGGATAGAAGCCATACCTACCAGGTGAGTGACTGAAGGAGTAATCATGGATTTCTTGGAAGATAACATCTTTTCTAGGTTCGGATGCCCCAAAAGAATTGTGACTAATAATGCTCCAGCTTTCCGTTCCAAAAAGATGATTAATTTCTGCCATAAATACCATATCAGCCTAAACCATTCCATGACTTATTACCCCCAAGGGAACGGACTAGCTGAGTCTTCAAACAAAATCATGGTAAGAATCATAAAAAATTTGTTAGAAGATAACAAGAGGTCTTGGCACACAAAGCTAAAGTATGCTCTGTGGGCCGACAAAGTCAACACGAAAAGGGCCATCAGGATTTCGCCGTTTCAATTGGTGTATGGAGCTGAGGTAATTTTTCCAGCATTCCTAGGGTTTCCTGTCATGAGGTTATTGCAGGGGATAGAAGAAGAACCAAATCCCATGCAAAGAAGAGTAAATCAGATAGTCGAGCTGAATGACCTAGGAAACAAGTCATATGACAAACTAGAAAGCCATCAAGAGAAAACGAAGGAAGCTTTCGACAAAAAGGCCAAGGAAGATTATTTTCAGGTTAATGACCTAGTTCTGAAGTGGAACGCCCCTAAAGAAGAAAAACATGGAAATTTTGACCATATGTGGATGGGGCCGTATATTATTGCAGCGATTCGAGGGGTAAATTGTTTTGTCTTCGAACATCAAGACGGTTCTTCCTGGTCGGGAGGTCCGGTCAACGGGAGATTCTTAAAATGCTACTTGTCCTAAGGGAAGCAGGTATTCTATGTACCATAGTCTCTATATATATTTTTCATTTGTTTTTTGCAGTTGTTTTAGAAATCCCTGACGGCCAACCTGAAAGACTTGAAACCCTAAAGAAAAGAAGATAAGGTCTAGAAGGCCAGCCATGGTTCATTTTCTTTTTATGTGCGAAGCAGCCTAGATATACGGTAGATACAGGTGTAGTTCTAAGAATTCAGAGGAGGTCATTGACCCCGAAGTTTGAAACGCCCAATATATTAGGCACTTAGTCTACGGTGTTCTTTGCTACCTTGCAGGGAGGATAGCATCTCCGGTTGGAGCCAGTTGTTGGCACCTATAAATTTTCGCCCAAAATCCTAATCCTAAGACTATTCCCATGGGTAGGCTCTATAAAAAGATGGTTAAAACACCTTCCCTATTCAGGTCCGGGTTGCTAAGGCCAAGAAAATATCTAAGTCAGAAGGGAAATGATGGGAAAGATGAAGGGTTTGAGCACTTTGAGCCTAAAGAGGTAGCCCGAATAATGAAAATGGGTGAAAATGCTGATAACCTATAACATGATGAGAAATAAAGTATAAGATAAAGAGCGGGCATTTTTCAACTGTTGATCCAAGGTGCGAAAGAGATACATGGTCCATAGATCATCCTCACATCATGAAGTTGCGCGAAAGGAACACAAGAGAATGGTCGCGAGAGGCATACCACCTGGATAGATGGAAGTCAAAGGAGCTCTCGTAGGAGTGTTTCGGTGGTAAACAAAAACAGCTAAAAGGATAGCGATTCCACCACAGTGGAGCAATAAGAAATAAGTTCAACGATGCGGATTGCATAGCCATGAATCTGACGGCGCAGAAGACATATGGTTACATCATCACAAGGATCAAAGTAGATCAATGACTCGCAACAAAAGAAGTCAGACATACGGCTGGAGGATGTTAGTAGGCTCCACCTATGAAGGTACTGAAAATTAGACACCTGGGTGATTCCCCGCTGTAGATATGTCAGAGGCAAGATCAATGATCCCTAGCATTTCTCACGAGGTAAAAGAGCGCTCCATATAACTAGGGAGGGTGGTTGCGAGATTGTATACCATCTGCCATGTGTCACCTTCTGAACACCTCGCGAGGAGGGCTAAGTGGTAATCCAAAACCAAAGGTCAGGTCGCGATACCATCGTTGGATATGATCGACGGCTGGGATGTAAAGCCAATAAAAGATCCTACGACTGAGATGAAGAAAGAGTAAATAAAGGATTGAATCAATGGATCGGAGACAACACCCAGCAGATCGATGGACAAGAGAAAGGGACAGCTAGCTAACATGGGTAGAAGTTATCCAAAAAGGATTTTATATATATAGCATGGCATGAGAAGAATAAACATTTTGTTCTTGGACCTGTTGGAGTTGGAAGCTTCTGGAAGCGTAGAAGCCAAAGACGACAATAGCGAAAAAGGTCGCTCTCAAGCTTTTCTTGTGACAGGTAGGGTCCCAAACTTCTCTGTTTTCAACATGCAGTGTATTTTCTATCTATAAAATGATAGAAGGACAAGTTTCTGCTAGTTCTAAAGTCCGAGTAACCCTAGAAGACAAAGATTGTGACATTTTTGACCTAGGCCTTCGGTTCCCTATACCAGAGATTAAAGGAAGGCTAAGAGCTCTGCTCGAGCAAGGGGTAGATGTCCATGGGGTCCATCAATCCTTTTTCATTTTCTTTTGTCCATAACAGATTAAGCCATTTCCTAAGTTCGTGTCATGGTGTTCAATCAATTACTCAGAGCCCCAATGAGTAATAATGAATTCCAGGAAGTCGAAAATAGTTTGTAATGTTGACCCTGCTGTTATCCGAAGCACCCTTGCCATACCAGAGTCTCCAACCCTAGCCCCCGAAAGTTCCTCTAAAGAGTCAGTCATCACTTTGTACAAACAAATTTCTCCTGAAATCCTTAAGGCTTTCCTTGACACCTGTTTAAAACCTGACGTAGAGATTATAGACACCCCTTACCCGCTGGACGTCAACTTTTTTGATGACAATACCCAGTTGGTCCTCTGTTTGATAGCTCAGTTCTTAGGTTTAGATTCAGATTTGTGGACAACTGAAGTACAGTTAAGCCTGTTGTTCAGGATTAGCGTTAGTTCCCCAGAGGCGGGAGATGAGTTAGTACGATCCCTCAAGTTTGAGGAGTTTTTGGTAGAGAAAATACATGCCCATTTAAGTTGTTTTGAGAATACTAGATTTTTTTGGTTCCAGGCCTATTTGGATAAAATGATTCTGCATAGCAGTACAGATGAGTTGAGTTTCTCTCAGTTACTCTTTACAGGAAAATTGGAAGATAATGTTTTCAACTACATGAATTACATTCTATGTGTTGTGTATAAAGTCATGTTTGAAGAAAAATTACCCAGAGTATTAGCCGAGATGCAATCCCTAATGCAGTTGAAAGGTGAACTAGCTTTTGCTGACTGGTTCTTGTTAAAAGATGCCACAGTAATAAGGGTATATGGTTTTGTACATGAACCATACATTTTACAGACATTCTTGACGATGAGGGTTTTCACCCTCGAGTTTATTCAGCGAAGGCTGGCTGCAGAAGAAGAACAGTTTGGACAATATAAAAAAAGTTCTGATATAAAGCTCCCTTGGCAGGTTGGCCCTTTCATTGTAAAATTTAAAGAGGCTGTCGATGAAGTGGAAAATTTATTGAGAAAAATGGGATTCAGAAAGGACACAGCTATCGCATATGATCCTCTGCATATCATAGCCGAAAGAAGAACGAAAAATGGTCTGAAAGCCTTGGAACACCAAGAAGCTGAAGGGCTATCGAAGGGGCAAAATTTATTATAGTATGAGCTCAAAGAGGCTGAAGATATAGATTTACAACTACAAGCCTTAATCACGGTTGATGGCCCTATGGAGATAGAGTAGCTGCTAAACACTCAGGAAGCATGTGGGAAAAGAGATTCGCAGAAAGCCATCGAAGCATAGGAAGAGGAAGAAAGTGGAAGGAAAAGACTCAAACTGGAAATACCAGATGAGTTAGTTATCTAGACAAATGGTATGGGAGAGAAAGAAGAGGGGTCAGCAACCCTAGTTGTCTAGATCCATGAATACAACTTCCAAGATGCTACAGGGGGGAGTGAAGATAGCAGATTTAAGTCCCAAGAAGACATGTTTAAATATCATGGGCAAAATACACAGGCATCTGCACAAAAGCTTTTTGATCTAATGCCCATTGTAAGAAATTTGTCTAAAGCAGGAACCTCTTTGACCACAAGTAGAGATATCCTAACACAAACCTTTAACTTGATAATATTTGATAAAGATAAAATAACTGAATCAAAAATAGATTGGAAAAACGATACCCTACCAGATAGGATTCAATTCCACAGACAAATTGGGAAAGGCCTATATGTGACTTAGTGGAGGTGGGCTTGAAAGTATCTAATCAAGAGGTTAATGTAAATAATATGGATGTCCAGCTGAAATATGAAAGGTTAGAAAATAAATCCCTCCAGCAGCAGGTCAAAAAGCTGCGGTATGATTTAATAGAACAAGATGGGGGAGGCAAGGTAAGTCACAAATTGTTGAAAGATAAAGATGATTTGATCCAAAAAATGCAGAAGAAAATGAAGATTCGCAGTACCTAGCTAACACAAGCTCTCGAAGAAACAAAGCTAATACAAGAAAAGGAAGATTTAAAAAGGGAGGTCAGTGATAACAAAGCTGAATTAATAAAGTTTGCAGAAAAAGAGGAACACTGGGAGAAAGAAAGGACAAGTTTGAAGAACTAGATTGAAGAGTTGAAGAACAACCTGTCTAATATAGTTTCGTGTCAAGCAGTAGAAGCCTCGACTAGAAGGGAAGATGACACCGACAGCATTACACAGGCCATGTCCCAGATCAACCTAAAAGATGTTGAGATACGAGAGCTAAAAGAAGAGAATCGAAGGTTGAAAGAAGAAAATGATGAAAAGGAAAAAGGGACTAAAGCCCTGCAAGAAAAATATAAAGAATTGGTAGAAATGAACAATAGGATTTCGCAGCAAATAATAGGGAAGACAACTATGCAGGGGTGCAAGCATTTAGTCTGGGATCTAATTATCCAAGAAGCTGAAAGATTCAGACCTTATCTAGATCTCATGAGGACGAAAGAGAAGATAGTCAATGACGTCTTTAAGAGTTGCACTACCATGAGAGAAAAGCTGCACAAAAGGCCTAAGGAAACGACATATAATGCTATAAATTTCCTAAATATTTTGACAGATCAAGATGTCATAGATTTGACCATCAAAGATAGGATCAAAACCATTACAGCATCAAAACGAATCCTGGGGAAGTATGCATTGGTCGAAGATGTGGAAGCCAAAGCCAGTGAAATGAATGAACAATTAACAGAATTCAAAGAATAGTTTGAAGGATTAGTAGAAAAAGGATTCCCCACATTTTGGGATGCAAAACAGAAGTTGATTCCTCTAAGTGAACATAAAATTTTTATGGCTAGCAGAAGGATGGACCATTCCAAGTTTAAACACATGAGCCAACCACTCTCGGGAAGGATCTTGTTGGACAAGCTAGATGAAGATTTCGAGATTGTACAAGTTAAATTCTATTGGGGAAGGACTTCCACGTATGTCTTCTGCTGATCAGCTTAACATGAGAGTCCTGGAGAAAGAGATGAAAAGCTATGACATCCTAGTGCCTGAGCTTTCGGTACATGTGGAGAAGTATGGAACAACAAAATTGAATTATCATGCTCCGTCGGTGGCTGCTACCTTTTAGATCTCAAAACTGTGCCTTTTCAAATAGTAGTTTGTTTTTTATATAGAAGTTTCTAATATAATTAGGATTTTGATTTTCCAGGACGTGGCAGTGGGTTTCCCATTATGTAATGAAGTTTTACCATTGGACATATACTTTAATATTTTTTACATTGTTTAAACAACATATCGGCAAAGGGCAAGAAAGCGGTTAAGTTTGTCTTGTTATATTTTTTGTTTTGTGATACTGACATCTGAGCTGTGATGAGGTGTCCCTATATTGTAACTAATTTATGTTTCAAAATAGGATATGACTCTGAGCCTCTATAAGTTCCATGTAATTTCAAATGGAAAGCATGGAGAACTTTTGGAGCTTTTCATATTTTGTCTACCATTGTTATTCTGAGATATTTCTTGAATAAAGTTGTCAAAATCTTACGTATGTTTTACAGAGATTCCTGTGTAATTGGTCTGGTAGTCTATTTCTCCTTTTCCTATGTGATATGTGTTTCTTTCCATTGTCAATCCATATTGTTTACTTTCCTTCGTACTTGGTTCAGTGTAGCATCTAAATTAGATTCATAGAGATTATGCCTTGTTCATTTCTTACCGAGTATTTCATAGAATATTTATAGTAAAGTTGGTATAGGATTCATCTGTGTATGCCTTATATTAATGGACTGTGCATCTTTCTTCTTTTTCGCCAATTAAATCACTTTGACTATTAGCTGGTTGCTACCTTGCCTCTATGTAAATGTATCTGCAAAGAATTTGATGATGATGTTTATGTTATACTTAAGTTGACTCCATTGCCCAATATAAATCCCTGCTGTTCTCCAACAAATGGTTCATAGAAGTTAATTTTTCCCTACAGAAAACTGACCTTCTGCATATGTTTAAATAGAACATCTCGCGGAATGAATGCTAGTGTCCTTTTTCATGATTGACGACCTTGATTATTTCTAGTGTTTCATTGGTTTATTGAGAGAGCCGTCTCAGACTGTATCCGGTCAGTAATAACAGTCCAAGAATTGGTTAGTGGTTACCCCGAAAGCCCCTTCCTACAACCTGAGGGTCGATTTGGGTGTTAACACCCTATTCAAACTAAGATACTTGTTTTGTTTTCTTAAGGGTGATATGTTTCAAATCCTTGTTTGTTTGGTTTAAAAGTATTAATATGTTGTAAAGTGACGAGGGTTTTGAACCCATAACTGTTTGGTATGCAATTTCCTTCTATGGGTCGAACCCTGTCTTGGATACTTCCTTCGTTTTGTAGTAAAAGGAAAAGTGATGAAGCTAGGGTTTGTGTTTGAATAGCTAGGATCAGAACCTTAGGGTTTTTAATCTACAATAGAAATGTTTTTTGTTTATAACTGCACTCTGATATTGTAACACCCCAAAATTTCACAAAAACTTAAAACTTTTCAACGTAGCTTTTAATGCGCATATTAACTGTGCAGAATTGTAATAAAAGCTTCTTTGTCATCTTCTTGTACTAAATGTTGTAATGATCATACATGTATTGTTTGCGACATGATATTTAATATCTACATTTTGATGCTATTGAATGTTCTTCTCATCTCAGCTACATTTTCATATTACTTACGTCAATATTCAAACGATATGATGTTTATAAATGCTAACTGCTATTCTTCTGTTGATGATGAAAGGGGTCCTAAGGGTACCTCAAGGCTTACTTAGCATTTGTGATAAACTGTTTGAATTGTTCCTTTCGCAAATTATAGGTAAGAGCTTTAATGTTTATGAAGTGTGACAGAAGAGTTCCTAACTAGTTTCGGTAATCTCCAAATGTATTAATGGTTTTAGAGAATAATGTCGAAACGCAACCAGGTGAGATCTTTTCAGTTAATATCTGGTTTTCATATTAATATGTATGACTCCTATGCACTTTTTGCTCTATCCTATGTTTTACAAACTTCATGTAATTACCAAGCTGGTTCTAGTGTATACAACTGTATGTAATTATCATACAAATCCTTTGATATATTGACTATATGCAACTCTCGTGCATTTTCAATGTGCAAGAACTATATGCCATGTCATATGCATAACCTATAGTATAAACTATATGTCACCTTCAATATAATTCCAATATTGTAAACTATTCACAAGTTCTATGTATTTCCTATAGTATGCAAATTCTATTTAATTGTATAATTCCCAATGTATATAAACTATATGCAAGTTCTATTTATAGCTTAACACTATATACAAATTCCTATAGCTTATACTATATGTGAATCCTATTAAATTTCTATAACACATAAACTATATGCATAGGCTTGTGCCTTAGTCCCATACACCAAACACTATAACCAAAAGTATACAATTGTTGTGACCCTTTCGAACCAAATACTTGATACCATTTATATAACTAGGACTTACCAAACAAACTATACTTATCACATGATACATGTTATGATAGGGTGGCAACCGTATTCAATGTAGCCATGTGTGGTTTGGATATTAATGAAGCAGTGGATAATGTGTTGGCAAGCATTCGCATCCACCCTTGGCATTTAATACTCCCAACTACTAGTTCAGTGGAATATCTCTAGGGTTTCCAACGTGGTTCTTATCACATGAAGGTAATGTGACAGGGCAGTCAACAAGGTTGAGTTGTAAATGATTTGGCTTGAAAGCTGTCCTAGCTAGTCTCCATGGTGGCCAAGGTTATTAATGTTGTCATAACTATGGTAGTTGCTTGGGGATACGAGGCGCTGATCAAGTGAATCTCCATCATTGATCATACGTGGGTCTTGGACTTCGAAACTTAACCTTAATCTCCACTATGTTCGAAGTTATTGTTTCCTTTGGCATTGATTATGTTTGAGTGTGGTTCTAGGGAGATGATGACCGGCCTGTGAGAAGATAGGGTTTGTAATAGGTTTTTGAGTGTGCTTCTCTTGTTTTTAACCTGTGACCTATATGTGGATACTGTTACCTTTGGTAGATTAAGAGCTGAGCTCTGTATGGATGTTCACTGCATTGTTGGTAGTTAAATGTATATTGGAAACTTCTGTTGGTTGTGGTGGTATTGGTCTTCGAAGCTAGTTCACGAGGAACCCCTTCCTCCGATTAGTTATCACGCTTTTCAGAAAGGGTATTCAAGGTTAAGAGGTCGAGTCACTTTGGTACTGCGTTAGCTGCCTTCATGAGGTGCGAATGGCTTAGGATTCAACTAGTTGCAGAAGCTATCCTTCTTATCCTCCGGTTTTAATACTTCAAGGTAATGTCTCTTTTGTATGGTTATCTTCGTCAGTACATTGTTTAGCGTTGAATAATGTTTTAACCTCCTTTTGTGTTGGTGATAGGTACAGTTATCTACAGGGTTTTATGCTTTGGTTGAATGGAAACTACTGCGTACAAGTGGTAAGTCTCAGTAGTTCCCTTATGGGTTCTCCTGGCAGTTGTTTTGTTGTGTTGAAAGATTCAGAGCCTTGGGTTTATTGGAGATGTGGTTGCTATTGCAAATTTTACATTCTAACAAGATAACGTAGGGAGAATGGAAATTCCTCAACCTAATCTTCAATGAAATCTACAATTTTACTGTCTGTCGAAATGTAATAATTGTTATCAGGGTTCTCAACCCTCAACTCCTTAACATTGATGAATGGATTGGCCCTTAGTTTTACACTATGTCCAGAAACTATGTTATGTACTGATGGTCATGCTTGCTCGTCGTTTTTGGTGTTGGTCGAGAGCCAAAACTCAATGTTAAATTTTAAACTTTAAAACCCTAACCTTTTTGGTTCAGGAGTTGATTTTGGAAATAGAAATCTGGTTTTGTGTACTCACATGGTTGGTTGTAGATGATATTTATGAATGTATTCTAGGATGTTGAATATGTGTACTTAAACTATATGAAACCTAGTAATGACTGAGTTAATATTTTGATTGTAAGGGTTTGGCCATAGAGATGAGGTTTTACGATTTGAGTGTCTGGCCAAAAGCTCGCTATTGACAAACTTAGGGTTTTTAATTTCGAAACCTGTAGGCATCTACAAACTTTGTTCATGATATAAAATTGATACCTCTGTCAGATGTTATCGTTGACATATTCCATCATTTTAGTTTAAACAATGTATGTGCATAAGGTTTTCGTGACTGTACCTTACGATGTTGAAATGGTTTCTAAAATGTCTAAGTATAGGAGTTTATGGATTATGATGATGAAAGGATATTCGTACAAATAAGAATTATCATATGTTTAAAGTTATTATGTGTTTAAGAAGTTTTGATAAGGCTGATACGAGTTAATCAGTTCTATTTTCTCCATTTAATTTGTTAGTTACTTTGAATGTAAAAGTCAGTAGTTGTTTGACATTGAAAATAAAATAGAATGCAGGAATAAAATAGAAGCCTTTACAAGGTATAGAGAAACATGGAAAACATAAAACCCTAGATTATTCTAGTTTTGTCAGAAGTAGAAATAAAATTAAAATGTTGTGAATGCTGTTAAGTTCATTTTGCAGCTGTTATAAATTTATGAAGGTAAATAGAAGTAATAAAATGGAAGTAAAATACTATACTGTTTCTAGGTTTTGTACAGAGATGAAATGTTTACTTATAATACTATATAATAGAAAATATGATAATGCTTGTATTATGAGATGCTTTTTATAATTCCCGAGTCTAAATATATAATTTGGATTACCGAATGTAGCTGATAAGAAATATTAAGGAATAATACAATGTTAGTCTATTCAATCATTTGGTAATCTGCCTATCATTCATCTGAATCTAATTCTTCCTCCCTACACTAGAGTACTATACAGAAAACAGTATGGGGAAAAATACAGTGCAGGCATTTTATCAATTCATAAATCTAGTCAACAATTTATAAATTCCTAAACAGTACGGAAATTTACATTTAACTTCTACGTAATGTAAACTAACAGTTTCAAGATAATGAGATACTAAATCAGTGATTGAAAAAATTAATTTAACTATTTAGGATTTAACATAACAAGTAAAACCTGTAATTGTAGATAGGGTGGACAAACACCCAAGGAGGCTTGTTCCTCCCAACCTTCTCTAGAAGAAGCAGCCAAACTACTTACCTCTTTTGGACCCCCGAGCCTGTTTACTGAACCACAAGGTAGATGGACTCTGTGTAGAAGCAAGGCACTCAGAAATTGTATAGGCAGGAAACTATTAAGACTTGATCCTCATTTTTAAGACTTCAGTACTCATTTTTCAAGACTTCGGCACTCAGTAGTATAACTCTGCACTCAACAACAAAACAGACAGACTTACACCATGATAAAAAACTAGCATATCCCCTCATCGAATTTCTTGGGTGCAAGAAGCAAAACCCCAAGGTAAATTTCCTCATCAGGAAAAGTGATGAACTTTAGTCCATAATTCGATGGCTCTTATATAGACTGCCTAGGTCTTTAGTGGTCAGTTTTCAATAAATGAGCCTCACACTCCAGTCCCATCTTTCAGGGCACTATGACCACATTTCAAGGGAGTTGTCCCATACCAACAACAAGTTACTTGTATCATGAAGCTGTCATTTCTCCATTTCCTTCTACCCCAGATTCCATTCCACCTAGTGGGTCAGTAAACACTCTTTCAATGGTCCCCTTAGGTGTTTGTCTCCTATTTAATTTATTTAATCATAAAATATTGTGCAAATTACAGTCATCCTTAGACACCTATCCAATATAAAACTTTACAATAAAAGTTAAGATAATGTTTCCAACATAAAATGTTTTTCAGCAAAAAGGGTATGTTACAAACACCCCCACTTAAGCTCAACATCATCCTCGATGTTGCTTATTCTTCCTCAGAGCCTCCCTGGAACAGAACTGGATATGATGCCCGCATTTTACTTTCCAGTTCCGAGGTAGCTTCATTAGGGCTATGGTGCTTCCATTGCACCTTTACCTGCCCTATGGTACGATTCCAGAGCATAATTTACCTCCTGTCGAGAATACAGTCTGGTTCCACCTGAAAAACTCCTTCGGGTTCCACCTGTATGTCATTCCAATTCAGCACATGAGTAGCATCGTGCACATACTTCTTTAAGACATTAATGTGAAAGACATTATGGATTCTTAAGTATGATGGAAAAGCCAACTGATATGCAACAAATCCAATCCTTGATAGGACTTAAAATGGTCCACAATACCTTGGTGCTAGTTTAGCACAACTCCCAAGCTTTAAAGAACTTTTATTGGGTTCTACCTTCACAAAAACATGATCTCCAACCTGAAATTCTCTTTCAGTGCATTTTAGATCTGCATAATTTTTTTGCCGATCTTATGCAAATTTTATGTTGCCTTGAACCTATTTCACGGTTAGCTACATTTGTTTTAACTAATCTGGTCCTAACATTAATCTGTGTACAGGGTTATCCCAAGATATAGCGGTACAACATTTTCTTCCATATAAAATCTCAAATGGACTAAGTCTAGCAGATGCTTGATAATGATTATTGCATGCAAATTCAGCTAAATGCAAGTAATCTTCCCACTTAGTTGGCTGATCTTTAACATACATTCGTAACATGTCTTCTAAAATCTGATTAACCCTTTCAGTGCTGAAATTTAATTTAGTATGTAAACCCTTAAATAATGTTGTCCAAAAATTCCCAGTAAACTTGGAGTCTCAATTAGAAATAATTACCTTTGGAATTTTGTGTAAGCAAAAAATTTGTCTCATGAACAAATCTGCAATGTTAGCAGCTTTGAATGTAGTCTTAACATGAATAAAAAGAGCAGATTTACTTAATTTGTCCACAACAACCATTATTGAATCATTTTGTTTCTGATTCTTAGGCAAACCTGTAAAAAAATCAATACTTATAATATTCCACTTCCATTACGGAATTGGCAATGGCTGCAATAGGCCAGCTGGATGTTGATGTTCAGCCTTAATGGTCTGACATTCAAAACATCTAGCTATGTATTCAGCCAGTTCATTCTTCATGTTGAGCCAAAAATAATCATTTCTTAACATAGTTATCATTTTCTGATAACCTGGATGTCCTGAATAAAGACTCTTATGAACTTCATCCAAAATCAGCAGCTTAACTTTTGAGACATTTGGTACATAAATTCTGTTTTTATAAGTCATTAAGCCCTTTTTATTAATACTGTAATCTGTTATTAAATTTTTAGATAAATTTTCAGCAACTTTACCAAGCAATTTTTGATAATTTTCATCTCGCTTAGTTCCTTCTTCAATTTGATTTTCTATATCTATCTTAAACATGCTGATTGCTACCATAAAGCTTAATTTGGCATTTATGCTCAAGGCATCAACAACTTTGTTTTCTTTACCCTTAATGTGTTGAATTTCGAAATCATACTCGCTAAGGAAAGCTAGCCATCTAGCTTGCCTTGCGTTTAGATTTGTTTGATCCAACAAGTACTTTAAACCCTTATTATCTGTCATTCGTATAAATTTTCTCCCAATCAAGTGATGGCGCCACATTTTCAGTGCATGTATCCCGGCTTTCAATTCAAGATTGTAAGTTGCGTAATTCTTTTCGTGGATTTTTAACTTTCTAGACTCAAAAGCAATATCATGACCTTCTTGAGTTAAGACCCTACCAAGTCCATCGTTGCACGCATCAGTGCATACAACAAAGTCTTTGTTAGGATCAACAATTTTTAAAATGGATGTGGTTGTTAACAATTCCTTCAACTTATTAAAACTTTCTTGTCATTTTTGATCCCATACAAATTTCCTCCCCTTCTTCTGCAAAGAAGTGATGGGATTTGTAATTCGTGAGAACCCATCAATAAAATTTCTGTAGTAACCTGTTATCCCCATAAATGACCGAACATCAGTTACATCTTTAGGAATAGGCCACTTGTTAATTGCTTTTATCTTATCGGGGTCGATGGAAATTTTGTCTTTAGAGATTATGTGACCTAAGTACTGTATTTTATCTTTATAAAAGTCACACTTGCTAAAGTTCGCATAAAGCTGATGTTCTCTTAACACTTGCAGATTTATTCTTAAATGTTTGTCATGCTCTTCTTTAGTTTTTGAGTAAATCATAATATCATCAATGAGTACAACTACAAACTTATCCAAATACTTATGCAGAACGTTGTTCATTAAACACATGAACACTGCCGGTGCATCAGTTAGCCCAAAAGGCATAACTACGAACTTGTAGTACCCATATCGCGTTCTGAAGGTAGTTTTGAATATGTCTTCATCTTTTATTCTAACTTGATGATATCCGGACCTTAAATCAATTTTAGTGAATATTTCTGCTCCACGTACATGATTGAATATATCATCAATGCGGGGCAAGGGATATCAATGCTTAATTGTCATTTTATTAAGGTGACGGTAATCTATGAATAGTCGCATGGTTCCGTCCTTCTTTTTAACAAATATAACTAGTGCTCCCCAAGGAGAAACATCGGGCCTTATGTAATTTTTATCTATTAATTCCTTCAGCTAAGATTTTAACTCATTTAATTCCATAATATTCATCTTGTAGGGAGCCTTTGAGTTTGGTACTGCACCTGGTACTAACTCAATCATGAAATCAAGTTCCCTTTTCGGAGGTAATCCTTGAATTTCTTCCGAGAATATGTCAGAAAAAGTCCCTAAGGATGGGGATATCCTCCAATTTTAACTTATCTTCTTTAGATGAGCATTCGTCATTAATAACATTAACAACGAACATTTTACAACCCTTTTGTAACATGCCCATATTACCACTTTGTCTTTGTAAGGAACGAGGTGTAAAATTTTTTTCCTCGACATCAACAATCAAGGTATTGGTCATTTTATACACAAGGTCCTATATGTACTCCAGTCGCAAATAGTAATGCATATAACACTTGATCAATTATTACCTTTACCTCGTTCCATAACACTTACACATCTAAGTATGATTAGCCATATTCGCATAAACATCACTATTAATTCAGTCTTACAAATTAGTACATAATAACACAAATGGTAATACCTCGAACATTCCTCGTGATCATTAAACGATGAAAACCTCCACAAGTGAGCCATCATTTTACATGTAAACTTAAGCAATGGATAATTAACATTCTGCCTTGAATCTCACTTACCATTTTAAACCACAATTCTCATGTAAATTAAAACACACCAAGTACACATGAGGAAAATATATGTATACGTTGTAGCTGGGGTTTTCACCCCTGCTTGTGAAAATGAGCACCTGTTAAGGATTATGGAATCCTTAGCAGTAGTGTAGAAGTAAACAACAATAAACTAAGTTCAAACAATTTAAAGCAAATAACATTAAACAGTAAACTTGAGCTTAAACATGTGCATGAATAAAAGTATAACTTGAAACAACAAACGGTATACTTGCAAAAACTATAGAATAAGGAATCTTTGATTTTTATATTATGGGCAAGCAAAGGGCTTGAAAAAAATGAATTTACCTCAGAGATGAGGCTGGTGGAGTTGTGGCGGTGTGCTCCAGAGCTCTCTAGTTCCGTACTCTTCTCTCCAATGCTTTGATGGTTGCCAAAGTTTTTATCTCAAGAGGGGACAAAAATCTCAAAGGTAAATGGCTTAAGGCTTTGGAAAAAATTCAGCAGCATGAGGTTAGAGTGATTGAGGGATCTGGAAATGAGGGGCCTCCACCCCTTTTTTTAAATTTTGATTAGGGTTTTAGGGCTTTTTTAGGGTTTTTTCCCTATTTTTTTTCTTTTTTTCTTTTGAGTTTTATTCCCTATTATTTTGATTTTGACCCACTTTTGGGGTTTTGGTATGTTTTTGAGAGAATTTTGTGTATTTTTGGGTTTTGGAGGCTAGGTTGGTAGGAAATTTGGTCAACAGAGGTGTATGTACAAAGCGATGAGTTGGTGAGCACTTTTTTGGTATTAACAGATTGCCCCTTGTCGTGTGAGGGTAGGATCTCATCGTATGGCCAATGGACATCATAAGTACTATTGTTTTCCTGGGTGATAAGCATTGGGATGGAGAAAAGCACGAACTTGTTGGAGACTGGAACATGGGGTCTGTACGAACTGCTAAGAACTAACAAAATATATGTCTCACTCAGGAGTATCTCAACATATGGATGAGGTGGGCATACCCATGCTCGTTGTCAAAATATAATAATGAGGTCCAATAAGGGGGACCAGAACAAAACATGAAAAAAATGGTTGTGTACATTACATTGGTCGAGAGGGGATGCAAATCTGGGACATACCCATGGTCTAACCATGGTTGATGTGAAAAACTGATACACTGGAAAACATTCGTCATTCTGATCGTGGTATTAGAGTGACGGAAAAAAATGTTGGATCTGAAGGTGTCCAAAGACTGCAAATCAAAGAAGCATGCCACTGGGGTGTTTTCATAAATTGTCACCATGCATAGCCTAGATATCTATAGGAACATGTGACTGGCTGTTTCCTTCAGTAGACTCACAAATGTGCTAGAGTCAGGTGACATCCGGGGTCTTCCATTAATAACTGAAACAACTAATACCCTATACGAATCTCAACGATGTGATCAAGGTGTTGACGTCGAGCATGTGAGAAACAATCATTTGGAGAGGCAATAAGGATTCATTTCAAAATGATCCGTAGGCACTTACCGCTGATGGCGATGAGTCCAAGGTACAGGGACCTCTAGGTCTATCCTTTGGAATAAATTGGTTGGACTCGACAGAGGGAGACCTTGCAACAACTAACACAATGATGTTTCCTTGATAGGAGCACGAGGTGTACAACTGATATGGGATATTACTAGTGGCAGGACTAACATACGGTGGGGATCGGAAATAACTGTGGTCATGGAGTGGGAGGACTCAAAACTTCCTTAAATCAGAGCATGATGACAAGGATGGCCTGGCAGCATGCGAAACTAACGTTGGGTATGGGGATCATAGCTTAAGGGATCAAGGATAAGTATTGCAGTGGGAAAGACTCAGGGGGAAAAACTTATATCAGGAGACTCTCAAGGTGACATATTGCAGAATGCTTTGAACAAAGGCAACCAATATGGGGAAGCTTCCATAATAGTGTAATTATATATGCTTTGGTGTGGTGCCAAGAGGTACCGTTGGGGCCTTCTTCTGTTGAGATATTGTAACTTCAAAGAATATTATATTTGTACTTTATTATTCCGGAGATGTTTCATTCCTCCGTGAAGATCTTATTGTATATCCGGAGATGTTTATTCCTCCGTCGGAATGTGGTAACTCGGGTTATTAGCTTCCCTAGTAGGGGTCGGCCCTGTATGTGTCATGTGGGTCAAAGGGTTATTAGACCACCCTAGAGGGGTCGGCCCAGTTAGTTGTAGTGGGGTATTTAACCTATTGGTTAAATACGAGCCTACGTGTACTTGTGTAAAATACATATCAGAGTAGTGTATAAATAGAGGAGGTGTATTCCTCATTACATACACTCACTCACTTGAGAAAGGCGCATTTGTGGAGGAGAGGTCTTCTATGGAGGAGAAGGAGCTTATGCTCAGGGTTTGCATCTTTGTATATTACTGGTCATCTATATTGAGGAAGCTTTGCTGGGTTTTCTACCCCATGAGGGTTTCCCAGGATAAATCTCTGTCTCTTGTGTTTATGCTATGCTTGTTGTTTCTTCAGTGATCCTGTATATGCTATTATTGTGAAATGGAATGTAATGCTGCTATTTTCTGTCTTAGCATATTGAATTTTAACATGGTATCAGAGCTGACCTGAAGGAAGACAAGGTATGGCACTAAAGACACTTGCTTTACTTACGACAATTTGAAGGTTAAGGGTTTTACATAGCAAAAACCAGTCATCGTAGCACTTTCTCTATAAATCTGTTTTGGCGACGTTTTCGGATCTGAAATTGTTACAGGACGAAGCTAAAATCTCCAGGTACCTTGTGTCCAAAGGAAAACCTCTAATTCGTTGTACTTTGTGATTTATGATCTGTACAATATAGGGTTTCTGCCTCTTCCAGATCTGAGTCAAAATCAGGTGACCTTGGGAAAAAGCTCATATCTTGGGCTAGGAAGCTCCAAATGAAATTTCGTAAAAAGTGACAGGTAGTACACAGTCTTCACTATCTCAGAAAACGTTTTCAGAGGCCGAAGTTGAACCAGTGACACGTGGCACTCCGTACAATTGCGCTCTCCTGTATTATCCCATAAACAGGTCACGTTGCGACACTTGGCATAACTCTCTCTCAGAAAATCCAATTGAGGTCATACCTGTCAGGATGGAAAGATAAAAGGCCAAACTATCTCAGAAAACTTTTTCAGAGGCCGAAGGTCAAACAGTGACACGTGGAACGCCGTACAAGTTCGCTCTCCTGTATTTTCCCAAAACAGGTCACGTTGCGACATTTGGCATAACTCTCTCTCAGAGAATCCAATTGAGGTCAGACCTGCCAGGATGGAAAGATAACAGGTCAGGCTATCTCAAGAAACTTTTTCAGACCCTGTGGATCAAAATTTTCAGAGTTACACTAGAAACAATCAGGTACATATTTCTATCAAAACAAAATTATTTTTTGGTACCTTCATTCATGACTTCCAGAATTTAGGGCTTTGGAGAAAGTTGGAATTTTTGTAATCGGAGACCACGGCTGGATGCTACTCATCAAAATAGAAATTTAGAGACCAAGATCAGAATTTTTGGTTGGGCAGAAGGCCGGGCTTGATTAGACCCTAGTTCGGGACTTTGATCAGAAAAGCGGAAAACTAGGGCTTCTGTAAAAATGGGAATTTTTGAAATCTGTGACCACGGCTGGAAGCTCCTCAGAAAAATAGAAGCTTAGAGCTTTGGATCAAACTTTTTGATTGGGCAAAAGAGTGGGCTTCATCAAACCCCAGTTCAGGGTCACGTCCAGTGAATCCGAAAGTTTCAAAGGCAAAATTGAGGAGTAAAACTTTGCAGTTTTCAAATTCTGAATATATCAGTTTGATCAGCTCATCAAGGCGCATATCTCTATCCTTTCGGAAGTTTGAAATTCAAAGTTTTAATTTTTGTGGTTTCTCTGACAAACCCATATCCAGCTCCAGGTCCAGTTCTTGCAAATCAAGTGGATAGGGTTAATCCTAGAAGAAGATGGATTGGTCACCTACATAAGTGAAGGAGTTCATGTTTCAGAGGGAGATGAGGCTAAGGCTTTACATAAGGAGATTACAAGCGATCTCGATAGGTATGACTCATCGAGGTATGTTTTGAGATTTGTTCATGATTACGTTTATGGTATGTTTGTCTTCATGTTATTACAGTTAGTACAATCTTGATTTTAGATTTGTTGTATCACCTTAACAAAATTATGAATGCATGATAGAAGATATTCATTGGTTAGGGTGTTGACACTTATGATTGTACTAATGCATTATGGTGTTGTGTGAGGTTGAGGTTGTCTGCTAACAAGATACAGGTACAGAATGAATAGAAGTTCAAAAGACATACAGAAGATCAAGCGGGAGGCAGCCACACAAACATAAAAGATAAGTATTTGAGTTGCTATTTGAAATAGTAATGATATTGCCTGCATGCATATTTGTATTCCTAGAATATATAATGCTGAGTGTAAACATTCATAGAGCATTGAACAGTATACAACTAATGTGCATATCTTTGGACAAACATTCCATTGTTGCTTGTCTAGAATGAAACCTCTTTGCTGACATGCTGAGAGTTGTGCACACTCTCGATAGTATGTTCTGGCAGAGATGGAAGGCATCTAGATAGCCACTGTATGCATACAGGATATGGGAAAGTGGGTCTGGAAGTATGGCAAGGCTCAGAAGGAATATTTCTCAACCAGGGAAAGTATGATGAGAAATATGACTTGAGGTGTTGGAATGGCCACTCTTATGGATTCCAACTTGAAGCTGTTAGGGGATAACTCATCAGAGTTAGTGGATATAACTCTGTACAGTCAAATTATTGGGTCCTTGATATATCTAACATATACTAGGTTAGATATATGCTTTGTTATGAACACCTTGAGTTAGTATCTAGTGGAAACTAGATGTGTTTACCTGATAGTTGCAAAGTATGTGATGAGGCACATAAAGGACACGATAGAATTTGATCTATGCTATCTTGAAGATCATGACTTCAGATGGCTATTCAGATTCTGTTTGGGCAGGAAGTGTATCAGACAAGAAGAACACATCGAGAGGATGTTATTGTCTGGGATTAGCCATGATCTCGTGGTTTAGCTGGAAGCAGTCTAGTGTGGCTCTCAGCACAAGCGGAATATATGGATGCTTGCTCTGCTAGTTGTGAAGAAGTTTGGCTTTAGGATTGTTTGACTTAGAGATAGAACCAACTGAGATCCTATGTGATAATTAGAGTTGTATCAAGATGACATAGAATCTAGTGTTCCATGATAAGTCAAAGAACATAGGGAACTAACAAGATATGACACAGAAAGGAACTCTAAAAGTTTGATTTTGTAACAGGTTACCGTTGTACTAACCAAGCCTCTACGTCAAGTGAAGAAGTTACCAACCAAACCTCTGTCTCGAGTGAAGTTTGAATACTTCTGAGACAAGCTTGGTGTAGTTCAAAAGGACCCTCCTCGAAAGGGGGAGTAGTATAGTCACTCTGATGAGATTGTCTCATCAAACAACAAGGTCGTTGATGAGGTAACCTGTTCTCTACACCGAGTTACTTAGAAATACTTAGATTTAGGACTCTTATACTTAGAATACTTAGCTTTACTTATACATGCTTTTGATGATAGATGTATTGGTGAGAATACATGCTAGATGTATACATGTTTTGGTGTGATGTATACATGTTTTGATGTATTAGTAAGAATACATGCTAGTTGTGATGTATACATGTTTTGATGTTAGATGTATTAGTAAGAATACATGCTAGTTGTGATGTATACATGTTTTGATGTTAGATGTATTAGTAAGAATACATGCTAGATGTGATGTATACATGTTTTGATGTATTAGTAAGAATACATGCTAGTTGTGATGTATACATGTTTTGGTGTGATGTATACATGTTTTGATGTATTGGTGAGAATACATGCAAATGTGATAACTGCTCTTGTATAGATGAGAATACAGTTGAGGGGATTGTATCATCCCTGGACTTTCAGTCCTAAAGAGAGCCGTATACGTGAGGTCTCCGAGAATGAAGTCCTTAGTGGACAGTTGAGGGGATTGGGATCATCCCTGGACTTTCAGTCCTAAAGAGAGCCGTAGACGTAAGGTCTCCGAGAATGAAGTCCTTAGTGGACAGTTGAGGGGATTGGGATCATCCTTGGACTTTCAGTCCTAAAGAGAGCCGTAGACGTAAGGTCTCCGAGAATGAAGTCCTTAGTGGACAGTTGAGGGGATTGGGATCATCCCTGGACTTTCAGTCCTAAAGAGAGCCGTAGACGTAAGGTCTCCGAGAATGAAGTCCTTAGTGGACAGTTGAGGGGATTGGGATCATCCCTGGACTTTCAGTCCTAAAGAGAGCCGTAGACGTAAGGTCTCCGAGAATGAAGTCCTTAGTGGACAGTTGAGGGGATTGGGATCATCCTTGGACTTTCAGTCCTAAAGAAGAGCCGTAGACGTGAGGTCTCCGAGAATGAAGTCCTTGGTGGACTTGAGGGGATTGGATCATCCCTGGACTTTCAGTCCTAAAGAGAGCCGTAGACGTGAGGTCTCCGAGAATGAAGTCCTTAGTGGACAGTTGAGGGGATTGGATCATCCCTGGACTTTCAGTCCTAAAGAGAGCCGTAGACGTGAGGTCTCCGAGAATGAAGTCCTTGGTGGACTTGAGGGGATTGGATCATCCCTGGACTTTCAGTCCTAAAGAGAGCCGTAGACGTGAGGTCTCCGAGAATGAAGTCCTTAGTGGACAGTTGAGGGGATTGGATCATCCCTGGACTTTCAGTCCTAAAGGGAGCCGTAGACGTGAGGTCTCCGAGAATGAAGTCCTTAGTGGACAGTTGAGGGGATTGGATCATCCCTGGACTTTCAGTCCTAAAGAGAGCCGTAGACGTGAGGTCTCCGAGAATGAAGTCCTTAGTGGACAGTTGAGGGGATTGGGATCATCCCTGGACTTTCAGTCCTAAATAGAGCCGTAGACGTAAGGTCTCCGAGAATGAAGTCCTTAGTGGACAGTTGAGGGGATTGGGATCATCCTTGGACTTTCAGTCCTAAAGAGAGCCGTAGACGTAAGGTCTCCGAGAATGAAGTCCTTAGTGGACAGTTGAGGGGATTGGGATCATCCCTGGACTTTCAGTCCTAAAGAGAGCCGTAGACGTAAGGTCTCCGAGAATGAAGTCCTTAGTGGACAGTTGAGGGGATTGGGATCATCCCTGGACTTTCAGTCCTAAAGAGAGCCGTAGACGTGAGGTCTTCGATAATGAAGGGATTGGGATCATTCCTGGACTTCGGTCCGAAAGAAGAGCCGTAGACGTATTTCTCCGATAATGAAGGGATTGGGATCATTCCTGGACTTCGGTCCGAAAGAAGAGCCGTAGACGTATGTCTCCGATAATGAAGGGATTGGGATCATTCCTGGACTTCGGTCCGAAAGAAGAGCCGTAGACGTATGTCTCCGATAATGAAGGGATTGGGATCATTCCTGGACTTCGGTCCGAAAGAAGAGCCGTAGACGTATGTCTCCGATAAATGAAGGGATTGGGATCATTCCTGGACTTCGGTCCGAAAGAAGAGCCGTAGACGTATGTCTCCGATAATGAAGGGATTGGGATCATTCCTGGACTTCGGTCCGAAAGAAGAGCCGTAGACGTATGTCTCCGATAATGAAGGGATTGGGATCATTCCTGGACTTCGGTCCGAAAGAAGAGCCGTAGACGTATGTCTCCGATAATGAAGGGATTGGGATCATTCCTGGACTTCGGTCCGAAAGAAGAGCCGTAGACGTATGTCTCCGATAATGAAGGGATTGGATCATTCCTGGACTTAAGTCCGAAAGAAGAGCCGTAGACGTATGTCTTCGATAAAGATAGGACTGGATCGTCCCTGGACTTCGGTTCAAAAGGTACATGACTGGTTTACATCATTCCTTGACGATGTCGATGATCGTATGATGACGATGCTGATGATCGTATGATGACGATGCTGTTAACACCCAAAAAGTGTTCACTACCTCATTACCACATTATATGGCTCATTTGTCCATTTTCCTACCATTTTTCCTTAAAATCCCAAAAAATCCCATTAAAAAGCCTCCAAAAGGCCTAAAATGCCTCCAAAAGGCCACAAAACCATCAAAATAGCCTAAAAAAGGCTAAAAAACCCCCTTTTCCTCCAAAAATAGCAAAAATCCCCTAAAAAGGGAATAAAAAATATAAAATAATGAGGAAAAGGAGGAAAAAACCCTATACAGCTGCCCAAAACCATGTGTTTCCTAAAACCATGGGTCAGCACTCCACCACCAAAAAACTATAAATAGGTGATGGAGATCCCTTATTCCATATCCACAATCACAAGCACCCTTACTCTGCCAAAATCTCTCTCGAAACCCTAGTTCACCTTTGAACTATTTTCACCTTGAGAGCCACCTTTGGCCCATCCCCAACATTGGAGAAGGAGAAAGGAGCATCCTGAAGCTTGGAGCATCCTCTTGGACACTACAAAGGGCTTCATCAACCTTGACACTCAAGGTAACATTAATATAAAACCATTCTTTACATCTTTTATTTATGTCTCATGCAATGCTTAAAGTAGTTTGTTAATTGTTGTTTTAGCTTAATCATTTAATCATTATTGAACTGCTACTAAGGAGTCCATTCTCCTTAGTAGGTGCTCATTGGCACAAGCTAGGGGTAAAACCCTAGCTACAGTTTTGGCGACTCCCCTAGTTTTCGAATTTCTGGTTTCCGTTTTTTAAATTTTTTCCTTTCGGCTGTCCCTTTCGGCCGCCGCATACCGCGTCTTTTTCCCTCTACAGTCGCGTCCCGACCGCGCCTTTCAGGCCTTTACCCGCGATCCGACCGTGGCTCTCAGACTGCTTCCGACGCTCTGCCGGCGGATTCAAGTCTGTTACCTGCGATCCGACCGTGGCTAATCATCCTGTTTGCCGTGATCTGACTGCGCCTGTCGGCCTTTTTCACGCGTCCCGACTGCGGCTTTCTGCCTCTTTTGGGCGTCCCGACTGCGCCTGTTAGCCTTTTTGCCGCGACCCGACTGTGTCTTTTTCCATTTTTCCTGCGTCCCGACTGCCACTGTTGGCCCGATAGCCGTGACCCGACTGTGTCTTTTCCCCTGTTTCCTGCGTCCCGACTGCATCTGTTGGCCCGATAGCCGCGACCTGACCGCGGCTGTTTCCCTCAAACCCGCGGTCGGCCTGTTCTGATCCGCCACAGACCCACGGTCTGATTTCTGCTCTTTTCCTGTTTTGAGCCCAGCCCCTCTTGCTGCAATATTTTCTGCATTTGAACAGTCCTCTGTCCCACCTGCAGCCCACTTCCTTACAGCCTTTCTGCAACATCATTTTTGTTCCTTTTACAGAATCTTTTTAAAATTTCAGTATTTTTATTTCAGAAAATTTTGCAAGTTCAAAGAATCAATTTCAGCATTATTGATAGATTGGAAGTTGCCCTCCCTTGTGGCACTTCTATTTTTGGGATCATTACCTCACGAGCACACACTCTGTCACATAAAATCAAGTGAGCCTTAAAAAGTACCTAATTAAACCAACATTCTAACACCACTTGGGGAACACAAAAGAATCATTGTAGTTAGGTAGAATCAGGGGGATAGGCTTCCAATAACACCCCTTGGTTATTTCACTTGAGACATAGTTGTTGTCCAACTAGGGAACCAAAATCCCCTAGTACTTTTTGGCACGGTCACGACCAGTTTATCAGAGGGCCTCTCCCTTAGGAGGGTTGAAGTCGGGAGACTGGTTCCGGAGGCCTGAGTGGAATACCGCACTCCATTCAGTAACCAAAGGGCTACCTTTCGCGGTTCGCGGGATATCCCTGTATAGGGGTATTGCGGTCAACGAACTAAACGGCAGATTCACCTTTCTGGACGTGTCATGAACGGGGTATCTTAGTTGCCATTCTTCTAGGATTGACTACCCGGTGTCCCTCCCGGTAGGGGGATATCATAGCCACTTGGCTTTCCTACTCATATCGTCTGACTTGGATTTCATCACCTTGCAGAGGATATGTTTAGTTAAGTCAGAATACTTTTAGTTAGGTGTTTGCATGCTCCTTTACCTCCCTTTGGTCTAGTGAGTCCACCATTTTTCTTTTTTAGGAAACCTGCTGCTTGTTGGTATTCTGACCATCTTTGTTGTTACTCCACCCATTGTAGCACAGCTGTTGCAGTGGGTGTTTTGAGTTGGTTGTTGGCCTGAGTGCCTTGTTTTTTAGCTCTCCTTCTACACACTCGGTTGCATTAGGATTTTTTGAGTTGTTTTTATACTCACCTCAACCCACAGAGATTTGACACCATCCGTCACCATTGAGTCCCCGAGACATTCTCGGCGCCTCAGGGGCGAGCCCCCACAGCACGGTTCTCTTGACACCACACGTCGTAGATTCCGATCATTATCCGTTGATACCACTCATCACAGATCTGGAGCCTTGTCACTTGACTCCACTCGTCAGCGACGTAGGTCTCCGTCACCAGATAGTGACGCACCTTACTTTACCTCAGATTCTGACGAAGAGTCTGAGAACCCTATTTACACTGCCCCCACTAGCCCCATGGCTGGTACGACTTCCACTCCATTTGTCATAGGGACCATTGGTGGCACATCCACCACTACACCAGTTACTACACCTGTTTTTGGTATGCCCTCCATGGGGCAACCATCTACCGTTCCCCTCACGGTACCTATTCCAACAGCGGGAATACCTATCCCCACTACATCAGTGGCTCACACTACCAATGGTGGTGCTGGACCATCCTTCACTACCTCAGTTCCCCCACTTAGGGGCACCACCTCACATCTTGTCCCTCCACTTGGGGGCACTGGCCCCAACTTGGTCCATAGCACTACTGTGTCACAGCCTTCTTCCAGTTTGCCATTCATGGCTAGCCTCAACCTACCTGACCTGGCCAGATTGACCAACGATCCTATTCGACACGACCCCACGTGGCCTCATATGCCTACCAAGCTCCCCTCGGACATCCCTAAGTTCGAGGGCAAGGCTGGTGAGGACCCACAAAACCATATCATGTCTTTCCACCTATGGTGTTCCTCTAACTCCATCGTGGATGACTCTGTTCGCCTCCGTCTCTTACAGCGCACCTTCACTGGCTCTGCAGCCAAGTGGTATATTGAGCAGCCTCATGGGACCCACGCCACCTTTTCTTCCCTGGCCTCGACCTTCCTGCAGTTCTTCCAGTTGCCAGTCCGCTATGACGCGGGCGTTGAGATCCTTCTATCTTGTAGACAAAACACGGCTACCCATATCACGGACCACATCCATGAGTGGCGTAGACGCCGTAGATTATGCAAGATCAAACTAGACGACCGTATCTTCCTCGATTGGTTCCTCAAGTCCCTGCTTCCTGTTATTGCTAAGGATGTAGCTTCAGAAAGACCCCAGTCTGAAGAAGAGGCCATCCTTACGGCACAGCAGTTCGACCTCATTTACGCCCAGTCGGGTTACCTTTATACCATTATACCTGACGCCCCTCGCGGCAAGTCCTCCCAGCATGATGCGCCGGGGGCATCCCACGCTGCAGATGGTATCATTGGTCGTGTTTCTTCGCATCCCCAACCCTTTTCTATAGCACGACCTACCCCTGGCCCCGACCTGTCGAGGGCTACCTCCCAGTCTGGAGCAACCAACTCATATGCTCCCATGACACATCATCATGGACCCTCATGTCCACCTCAGTGCTTCGGGTATGCGACTCCTACTTATGCTCCTCCAGTCGCCCCTCAGCCTTACTACCATCAGCAGGCTGCCCCCGCTCCTGCACCTCCACAAGCCCAACCCGCTTATTATCCGCCCCAGGAAGCCCCTGCGGCAAACCCACAACCTGCTCCGCAGTCCTATCAGCAACCCCCTCAAGTTGCTGCACCTGCTCAGCCTCAACCTACATATCATCCTCCGCAGCCTGCTCCTGCACCTGTGCAACCTCAAAATCCACCTGCTGCCCAAGGGCAAGTTTACGCCCAACAAAACCCGCAGCAAAACCAGAATAACCAACAAAACCAGGGCCAACAGAACCGCGGCAAAGGCCGTAATCGGGGAAACAACCAACCTGCAGACCAAGCTGGTCAACCGGCCAATCCCCCTGACAACAACAATGCGGCCCCCGCTAATCAAAACCCTGATCGCCTGCCCAAGCAGGCTAAAAACCCCAATTTGCGAACAAACCACCCTTGTTCTATTTGCGGAGTCTATGGACATTACACCCACGCTTGCCCACATTTAGAGCGAGCTCGGCAGCTCTAAGTTGACGAGGCCCATCGCCAAGGGCATGCGGCTCCCCAAGCACCGCCCAACCCCCCCCAACCTCAACAACCCCCTTTGGTGCTGCAAAACCCATTACCGACCCAAGGCGTAGTGAACACTCAGCCGTTGGCTCCCCAGCAAGCCAATGCACCCCAACAACAACAGATCACTTACGCTGCTCCTGATCAACCCATGTTTGACTCAGGTACCCACCACTTGCTGATGATGTCATCTGCTGACGTCAACCTACAGACCCGTCGGAACCAATATGGATCCACCTCTGAAGCCAATCCCACGGACAAAACTACTAATGCCCTTCCCACCGATCAGGCGTTACGTATACCTCCGCCGCCCATAGACGGCGCTGCGAAAGCACCTCGTTTCCCACTTCGCCGTATCAACAATAACCCTAACGCGCGCGCTGCGTCAAACTACAACATCGTAGACGACCTAGCCCAATCTCCCGTAGCCATGTCTGCGTTAGAAGTCTTGAAGAACTGCCCTTCCCAGCGCAAGACTTTACTTTCCTCCATCGGGGGGATTGACCCAACTGATTCACATTTGATGGCGTTTGATTTAGACCAGTCTGAACCACGCCTACCTTCCAGCTTAGCCTTCCAAGTTACTGTCTCCGTTAGGAATCTTGTTATCCATCGGTGCATCATCGATGAGGATGCTTCCACATGCGTTATGTCTACATTTGTATGGAAGAAGCTAGGATCCCCTCCTCTCCAGCAGTCCACCACTGCGTTACGCGCCTACGACGGTCGTTCGGCCCCAGCCCCAAGGCCTTCTACCCAACGTTCCAGTCCAGTTAGGTGGTAAAACAGTTCTTATTGACATAGAGGTAATCAATGCCCAATTGGATTACAACCTTCTACTTGGCCGCAGCTACATGTATGCCATGCGGGCGGTTGCCTCTTCTGTCTTTCGCACCATGATGTTCCCCCATGAAGGACGCGTGGTTAAGATTGACCAGCTCACCTACTATGATCCCAGTGCTCCGGCGGCACCGGAAAACGTTCTCCCCATGGTTGAACAACCTGTTTCTCCTGCCACTACCTCGTTTATTTCCTCTTCGGGGCCTGGAGTCTACTCAGACGCGCCGATGACCTCCACCTTTCAATCCATTCCTCCGCCGTCATCTACGCCCGAGGTCTCTGACTTATGTACCTTGTCCCACGACAACCTACCCCCTAACACTCAACCACCCTTGTTGCCTAAACCACCATTGGTACCTAGCCACATTGGTGTTACACCGATCCATACGATCCCCTTCCTAGTCCCTCCATCGGGAGTAGTAAGTGCCCCGGTCATGGCTACCCTTAGCCTCCCTGGGTTAACCTTGGGATTACCTGTATGGTATCTTTCGCCTCCCGTTCGCCCGCCGACACCTGATGTCGTCCTCCAGCCGGTGCAACCCATGGCTACTACCACTCAGCCACCTCCCGGTGTCTCTACCCCTTCGTCCTCCACGACACCTCCTCCTACTCCCAAACCCACTGGGGGCAGAGGTCCTCAACCTTACACTGCTGTACCACCTCCAAAGACAGTAAAGAACCCTCCAGTGTTTCGTGCTCCTCCTAAATGCTCGCTGTGTGACGAGTTGGGCCATGCGACCCACCAATGCCCACAGTTACCCGCATTGCAGAAGCACATGCAAATGCTCGATGATGACCCCAACATCCCAACTGTCGAACTAAACCCCACTCCTAAGCCTAAAGATAAGTCCCTACGTACCAACCACTCCTGCGCCATCTGCGGTATTTACGGGCACTATTCACATCATTGTCCCGATCTCCCGGATTACAGAGCGGCTCTCTATGAAATGAACAATCTGGATCTTGAGACGGCACCACCCACCATTGAGGAGATTTACCCCCCGGTCTCTCCCCCTTCCGAAGAGGTTAATATCATCTATATGATCTCTTCCACCACTACTTCAACCACTACCCCCTCGTCAACCGACTTGACAACGCAAACTTTCCGTACTGATGAGGAGATTCTTGAGGCCCTTACTGCCCCGGATTATCCTTGGGATGATATGCACCACCGTTCCTATTCCATCCCAGAAGAGTCCGCCTCCAGCACCGCTTCCCAATACGCGGTTGAATCCAAAGACTTCCTCCCCACTAAGGTTGACTGGTTCAAGGACCCTATTCCCGCTCCTGACGCCTTCGAGGAAGGTAACATGGCCAACATCTCACCTGTCATCCAAGTTGATATCGATGCCCCAGGACGTGCCCCTGAACTCATCACCTTAGGAGCATTCTGCAGTAAACAAGAGATTGAAGAATACAAACAACTCTTCAAAGAATTCCGTGATGTCTTTGCCTGGTCCTATACCGAAATGCCTGGTCTTGACCTCGCTATCATAGAGCACCACCTTGACACCTCTGAGCCAAGGGGCATAATAGATTACCCCGACCCTGGGATAGGGGGCATGATCAATCACTTTGACCCTACCCCATCACATTTATCTCAGCATGTCAATGAACCCATCGTTCAAACCCACACATATGTGATCCATAATCACAAACCCTATGCACATAGCATGGGGGCAAGTCATTAACCCTGCTCACTTTTTCACACTTGTGATCTCAACCATTTTTGAGGTCACATATCACTTGTAGATTTGACTTGATTTTATACACCTAGTATTCTGCCCCTGTGGGCCATCATGATACACCTAGTATTATACCCTCCATTTTTTCGCACCATTTGCACCGCCGGATTCATATTTCCGTACCCGTGACGATGCTTGAGATCATTTCTCGCTCTCACTAGGACCAATATCAACATTGTGTCTAGACACCACTAGTTGCCTCGGTTTGTGTGCCACCTCGGTCGTTCTCCATTTTTCACATGTTTTATATCATCGGATTCATTTTTCCGAGCTAGTGATGATGCTTGAGATCATTTCTCGCTCTCACCCCCCGATCTTTCGGGTATTTTTTCCACAACACCCTCGTCACCTCGGTTTGTGTGCCACATCGGCCGTTACCCATTTTTGACATCCTTTATATCGCCGAATTCATTTTTTCGAGCTCGTGATGATGCTTGAGATCATTTTGTCACTCTCACTTGGTACAATTTCAACATTGTGTCCCGACACCTTGCTGCCTCGGTTTGCGTACCACATTGGCTGCTATCGGATTGTTCCACATTTTTACATGAGCCATTCACTCCTGTCATACTGCAAATGTTTCGTTATTTTGCCACCATTTCATCTACCCCGCAAGAAGGTCCATCAGTGTTCCCACCTACCCTCGTTCTTGGTCATCATTACTAAACCTTGATTGAACACTTCCTCCTTGCCTGGTCATTCCTTTTGTTCGGTATAATTTTATCCCTTTTTCGGGCCGGACAAGTCCTTTACGAAAAAGGCACTTAGGGAGTTTCCGTTAAGCTCTTTTCTGACTCCTAAAAGAATGAAAAGATCGCCGAGCAATCTTGCTTCCTTTCATGCTCGCTAAAGTACCTGAAAGGGCGTCTATCTGGTATAAGTTTAACCCTTTTCCGGACCTGGTAGACTAATTACGAAAAAGGAATACTCTAGTCACATCGGCTAGAAGAGTTCTTCATTGCATCCTTTTATGCTTCTTTGGGCCTTGGAGACTAAATCTACGAAAAAGCAACCCCCTGGAGTCTTCTTACTTGCTTTCAGACTCTCTAAAATTGAAAGCAACCACGAGCATGAACTGTCCTGGGCTCGGAAAATCCACACGACAGTACCATTCCATCATTTCAGAGTCTTCTTATTTGCTTTCAGACTCCTTAAAATTGAAAGCAACCACGAGCATGAACTGTCCTGGGCTCGTAAAATCCACACGACAGTACCATTTTACACACACTTCTTCTAGTTCTTTAACCCATGAAGAAGTTTTCCCCCGTGCCTCTTGGCACTTTGATCTATCATCTCGGCAGCACCCCCAATCAGGTCGCCTTTGTTCAGAGTATTCTGCAGTCTCCTGCCATTGTACCCCAGCTTGAGTCTCCCTCAGCCCAGTAACCTTCCCAGATCCTATACAGCTATGATCCATCTCCCCTTAGTCAGTTTCATATGCTGACAGATCATTCCCATTATCATACTCTGAACAAAGGAAGTTTGAGTCCACCCACTCTACTTGCCCAGTTGTCCCCCCACAGTTTATCAGTCCTGCCATCAGCACTATCACATTTCGGTCTTGTACCTCGCGCTCCTGTCAAGGAAACATCATTGCCTTGATAGTTGCAGGTCTCCCTCTGTCGACGACAGCTCCTCTATTCCAGAGGATAGGCCCAGAGGTCCCTACGCCCTGGACTTATCACCGTCTGTGGTAAGTGCCTACGGATCATTCTGAGAGGCGACATCATTGCCTCTCCGAGTGGTTGTTCCTCACATGCTCGACTTCAGCACCTTGATCGCATCGTTGAGGATCGCGTAGGATTATATTCCATCAGTTTTTAGTTGAAGACCCCGGATTTCCCCCGACTCTAGCACATTGGTGAGTCACTTCGAAACGCCCAGTTGTACGTTCCCGTGGATGTCCGGGCTACGTTGGCATTTGTATTCGGAAGCCATCCAGTTCCATGCTTCCTTGAGTACCCAGTTTCAGTTCCAGTTCAGTGTACCATGGAGAGTTTGACCCCAGTCACTATGATCCAGCAGCTCATCAGTTCCTTTGGTACCACACTCAGTAGCACTGTTGATTGTTCCAGTGCACCAGTTCTGCAGTTCACACATGATCCGCTCAGCAGTATGTCCCAGATTTGTGTCCCCTCTGGACTCTTATGATGTACACAGTGGTCATGTATCTTACAGGTCCCCCTTGTTTGGGCCTTACAGTTATATTTATGTATCTTGATACGAGCATGGGTATGCCCGCCTCGTCCATATATTGAGATTATTCCTCAGTCAGTATTTGAGGTCATGTATATTTCAGGTCCCCATTTTTTGGACCCCATTGTTATTGTTATGTTATATCCTGATACGAGCATGGGAATGCCCGCCTCGTCCATATGATCAGATGATTCCTCATCCATTATTGAGGTTATGTACTTTTAGTCCTTGCAGTTGTTCGGGATCGTTGTTCCGGGCTCTAGTTTGTTTCTTCTCTTCTCTCCACATCCCAGGAAAACCATTCATGACTTATGATGTCCATCGGCCATACGATTAGCTCCTGACCTCGCACATCAGGGGGCAATCTGTTAACACCCAAAAAGTGTTCACTACCTCATTACCACATTATATGGCTCATTTGTCCATTTTCCTACCATTTTTCCTTAAAATCCCAAAAAATCCCATTAAAAAGCCTCCAAAAGGCCTAAAATGCCTCCAAAAGGCCACAAAACCATCAAAATAGCCTAAAAAAGGCTTAAAAACCCCCTTTTCCTCCAAAAATAGCAAAAATCCCCTAAAAAGGGAATAAAAAATAAAAAATAATGAGGAAAAGGAGGAAAAAACCCTGTACAGCTGCCCAAAACCATGTGTTTCCTAAAACCATGGGTCAGCACTCCACCACCAAAAAACTATAAATAGGTGATGGAGATCCCTTATTCCATATCCACAATCACAAGCACCCTTACTCTGCCAAAATCTCTCTCGAAACCCTAGTTCACCTTTGAACTATTTTCACCTTGAGAGCCACCTTTGGCCCATCCCCAACATTGGAGAAGGAGAAAGGAGCATCCTGAAGCTTGGAGCATCCTCTTGGACACTGCAAAGGGCTTCATCAACCTTGACACTCAAGGTAACATTAATATAAAACCATTCTTTACATCTTTTATTTATGTCTCATGCAATGCTTAAAGTAGTTTGTTAATTGTTGTTTTAGCTTAATCATTTAATCATTATTGAACTGCTACTAAGGAGTCCATTCTCCTTAGTAGGTGCTCATTGGCACAAGCTAGGGGTAAAACCCTAGCTACAGATGCTGATGATCGTGCGGTGATGATGCTGATGATCGTATGATGATGATGCTGATGATCGTATGATGACGATGCTGATGATCGTATGATGACGATGCTGATGATCGTGCGGTGATGATGCTGATGATCGTATGATGACGATGCTGATGACGATGCTGATGATCATGTGATGACGATGCTAATGATTGTATGATGACGATGTTGATCGTGCTGCTGTTGATCGTGTGATGATAATGCTGCTGATCGTGTGATTACGATGCTGATGATCGTAATGCTGATGTTGATGTTGACATTGATGTGCCAGTAACTGTTTGAGTTACTGATGAAGACAAATTGAAGAAAGCTTCCAATGATTTATAGATGTATCATGTATGATGTTGATGACTCCTTGCTCGTGCAGATGTTGTTATAATATCCTTCTCGTTAAGGGGGAGTGTTGAGATATTGTAACTTCAAAGAATATTATATTTGTACTTTATTATTCCGGAGATGTTTCATTCCTCCGTGAAGATCTTATTGTATATCCGGAGATGTTTATTCCTCCGTCGGAATGTGGTAACTCGGGTTATTAGACTTCCCTAGTAGGGGTCGGCCCTGTATGTGTCATGTGGGTCAAAGGGTTATTAGACCACCCTAGAGGGGTCGGCCCAGTTAGTTGTAGTGGGGTATTTAACCTATTGGTTAAATACGAGCCTACGTGTACTTGTGTAAAATACATATCAGAGTAGTGTATAAATAGAGGAGGTGTGTTCCTCATTACATACACTCACTCACTTGAGAAAGGCGCATTTGTGGAGGAGAGGTCTGCTATGGAGGAGAAGGAGCTTATGCTCAGGGTTTGCATCTTTGTATATTGCTGGTCATCTATATTGAGGAAGCTTTGCTGGGTTTTCTACCCCATGAGGGTTTCCCAGGATAAATCTCTGTCTCTTGTGTTTATGCTATGCTTGTTGTTTCTTCAGTGATCCTGTATATGCTATTATTGTGAAATGGAATGTAATGCTGCTATTTTCTGTCTTAGCATATTGAATTTTAACATCTTCATGGTTTAAGGAGCTCAAGGAAGGGAGAAAAGTGTGCTCAAAGTGGTACTATTGTGTGGATGTGTGCGAGCCTAAGACAGTTAATGCTCGTAAGTGCTTCCAATTTTAAGGAGTTTGAGAGTGATAAGGAGACTCTGAAATGGTCAAAATGTACTATCCTATGGATTCGTACGAGCCCAAGATGGTGATTGCTCGTTGGTGCTTTCAATTTTAAGGAGTCTGAAAGCGATAAGGAGTCTCTGAAATGGTTAAAATGTACTGTCTTGTGGATTTGTACGAGCACGGGATGGTGATTGTTTGTTGGTGCTTTCACTTTTAGAGAGTCGGAAAGCAGTAAGAGGACTCCAAGGGGGTTCTTTTTCATATGTTAGTCGCCAAAACCTGAAAAAGTGTAAACGGATACAATGAAGAACTCTTCTAGCCGGAGTGGCCAAAGTCTTCTTTTTTTGTAATTAGTCTACAAGGTCCGGAAAAGGGGTAAACTTATACCAGGTACACGCCCTTTCAAATACTTTTAGCGAGCATGAAAGGAAGCAAGATTGTGCTGGTTGTGGAGCCAGATCTTCCATTCTCATAGATGATATTGTCTTAGCCGTGCACCCTGGAGGACTGTACACCCATTCTGCATTTTTAGGGGTTTAGGGCAACACCCCGAAAAAGGGGGTTTGGGGGCAACACCACCGAGAAAAAAATTTGGGGTTGTTTTTGCCAACTATTTTGCGGGCCCATGGTTTTGGGTATTCTGTGGTATTTTTCCCATTGTATTTTTCCTATAAAAGAAAGACATTGTAATACGGATAAGGTTGATGTATTCGGTTTTATGCATTGTAAAGATATCTAAGATCAAGAGAGAGATTGTGAGATAGTGAAGAGGAAGTGCAGCGGCTGTGTTGCAGGTTGTATCCCTTCACCTTGTTGGATGGTAATAATAATAAGGACTGGCAAATTCAGTGTGGATGTAGCCCAAGTTGGGGTGAACCACGATATATCTGTGTCTCTCTTGTAATGTGTGTGTGATTATATTTGAATTTATGTTTATCGTTATTGCTCTGCGATCCTATTTTTCTAACAATTGGTATCAGAGCCAAAGGTCTATTTGGGAGATAAACCCGCAAGAAGCTAGGGTTTCTGGTTCAAGTGGGAGCAATGGTGGAAGAAGGAAAGTTTAAGGTTGAGAATTTCAATGGCCAAAACTTCCGGTTATGGAAGATGCAAATGGAGGACTATTTGTACCAGAAGGATCTATTCCTACCGTTGGGAGGAAGAGAAAAGCAGTCGGTGGCCATGAAGGATGAAGAATGGGAGGTTCTTGACAGAAAGGCTCTAGGAACAATATGGCTGAGCCTGGCTTCATCGATGGCTTTAAATATCTCAAAAGAAATGACAATAGAGGGTTTGATGAGTGCACTAGGTAAGCTGTATGAAAAACCCTCGGCCTCCAACAAGGTATTTCTAATTAAGCATTTATTTAAGATGAAGATGTTTGAAGGTGGATATGTTACTAATCATTTAAATGAGTTTAATACAGTTACAAATTAGCTAAGTTCTGTAAGTGTGAACTTTGATGATGAGGTTAGGGCTCTTCTAATCTTGTGTTCATTGCCAGAAAGCTGAAATAGCTTGGTCATGGCTGTAAGTAACTCTGTCTCTGGTTAAAACACCTTGAAATTTGATGATGTTATTGGTGTTATTCTTAGCGAGGAAATGTGAAGAAAAACCATAGATGAGACATCAGGTAATGCATTGACCATGGAGAGAAGGGGAAGACAAAATGAGAGAGGAAAGAGCCAAGGTAATCATGGCAAGTCTAAAATGGGCAGATCCAAGTCTAGACTGGGAAAAATAGAGTGTTGGAACTGTGGAAAGAAAGGACATCTGAAGAAAGACTACAGATCTCTAAAGAAGAAAGGAGATGCACAGAAGGAAACTACCCAAAAAGCAAATGTAGCAGGTGATGTGTTACAAGATGCTTTGATTCTTGCATTAGATAATACTAGTGATTATTGGGTAGTAGATTTAGGCGCTTCATGTCATGATACACCCTATAGGAAATACCTTCATGAGTATGTTCCTGGCGATTTTGGACATGTTTTATTGGGTGATGATGAGCCATGTAAAATTGTTGGAATGGCTAAGGTATGGATGAAAGTTAATAATGGAATTGCCTGGCTGTTGAAGGATTTTAGGCATATTATTGCTATGAAAAGAAATTTGATCTCAATAGGGCAGTTGGGAGATGGCGGCTGTCTATCTACATTTGGAGAAAAGTGGTGAAAGATAACTAAAGGATCAATGGTGATAGAAAAAGGAGACAGGATAGGCACGTTGTATTTATGTCCTCATAATACTGACCATTCTATCTCTTTAGCTTCCATAGGAACAGATACAACATTGTGGCATCATAGGCTTGGCCACATGAGTGAGAAGGGGATGAAGATTCTCCACTCAAGGAAGTTGCTGCCAGATTTGAAGCAGGTAAGTTTGGAATTCTGTGAAAACTGTGTTTATGGAAAATAAAAGAGAGTCAGATTTCTCAGGGTTGGGAAACAGAAGAAGAATGAAAAGTTAGAGCTAGTGCATATAGATGTATGGGGACCAGCTCAGGTACAATCTCTTGGTGGCTCTCATTATTATGTTACATTTATTGATGATGCAACTAGGAAAACTTGGGTTTATTGCATTAGACAGAAATATGATGTGTTTGCTACTTTTAAGAAGTGGAAAGATTTGGTTGAGAATGAGATAGGGAAAAGGTTGAAGTGTCTCATATCTGATAATGGACGTGAGTACTGCAGCAAGGAGTTTGATAGTTACTGTTCATACCATAGGATTCGTAGAAAGAAGACAGTCCCAGGAACACCATAAGAAAATGGTGTGTCAGAAAGGATGAACAGAATGATCATGGAGCGTGCAAGGTGTATGAGACTGCATCTAGGGTTGCCCTTACAGTTTTGGGCGGATGCTGTAAATACTATTGTTTATTTAATAAACAGAGGACCTTCAAGTGATTTGGATTGTGGTATTGCAAAGGAGGCATGGACAGATAAAAAGGTAAACTACTCATTTTAGAGAACGTTTGGTTGTGAAGCATTTGTCCATATTGATAAAGAAAATAGAACAAAGCTTGAAGCTAAATCCAGGAAATGTACCTTTATTGGATATGGGGTTAATGAATTTGGTTATCGGTTATGGGATTATGAAAATAACAAAATCATCAGGAGTAGAGATGTGATATTCAATGAAAAGGTCATGTATAAAGATCAATTGCAGGGAAAGAAACTGGAAAAGAAAACCACAGAGTACACAGTACTTGATGAAATTCAAGAAAATGAAGTTCCAAAGGTGCCAGAAAATCAAGAACAACAGCAAGTACCTGAAACTTCTGCAACTATAAGAAGATTTACCAGGTTAAGTAGACTCCTTGAATGATACTCTCCTTCAATGTATTATTTGTTGATGACTAATGCTGTTTAACCATAATGTTTTGAAGAAGCAATGCAGGTGGAAACTAGAAAGAAGTGGGAGCAAGGCATGAATGAGGAGATGGACTCATTGTTAGGAAACCAGACTTGGGATCTAGTTCAGTTGCCTGCTGGTAAAAGAGCATTGCAGAACAAATGGATTTACAGGTTGAAGGAAGAAGAAGGAGGTAAGAAGCGGTGCAAGGCTAGACTTGTTGTAAAGGGGTTTGCATAGAAGAAATGCATTGATTTTGATGAAATATTTTCTCCTGTTGTGAAGATGACTTCAATTAGGACTATCTTAAGTCTAGTGGCGGTAGAAGATTTGCATCTTGAACAGTTAGATGTAAAAACAGCCTTTCTCCGTGGGGATTTGGAGGAAGATATATATATATGCAGTAGCCACAAGGGTATGAGGTCAAAGGTAAGGAGAACTTCGTATGCAGGTTGAAAAAGAGTTTGTATGGCTTGAAGGAAGCTCCAAGGAAGTGGTATTTAAAATTTGATAGGTTTATGATAGAATAAGGTTATAGTAGATGTCATTCTGACAACTGTGTTTATTTCAGAAAGCTAGACAATGAAAGATATATTATCTTGTTATTGTATGTGGATGACATGCTTATTGCAGGGTCTAACATGCAGGATATAAATGTACTCAAAAGGAAGATAGCTAATTCATTTGCGAGGAAGGATTTGGGTGCTGTAAAGTAAATCCTTGGTATGAGAATAACAAGAGACAGGAAAAATCACAAATTGACATTATCTCAGGGTGAACATAGAAAAGGTGTTGGAGAGGTTCAGAATGCAGAATGCAAAACCATTTAGTACACCTTTGGCTAGCCATTTCAATCTAGGTAAGGAAATGTGTCTCAAGACACAGGAAGAGACAGATTACATGTCCAAGATTCTCTATCAATCAGCAGTTGGCATCTTGATGTATGCCATGGTGTGCACAAGACAAGATATTAAACATGAAGTGGGAGTTGTGAGCAGATATATGAACAATCCAGGTAAAGAACATTGGAGAGCAGTACAGTGGATTCTCAAGTATTTGAGAGGTACCACCACTTAGGCATTATGTTTTGGAGGTTCAGACACTGTTCTACAGGGATATGTTGATGCAGATATAGCAGGTGATAAGGATAGCAGGAGGAGCACCATAGGATATGTGTTTACTGTAGGTGGAACAACAGTAAGTTGGATTTTGAAACTGCAGGAGGTTGTTGCACTTTCAGCAATAGAAGCAGAGTCTGTTGCTATTACAGAGGCTAGTAAAGAGATGATTTGGTTGCAGAGGTTTATGGAGGAAGTGGGTAAGAAGTAGAAGCATAGTAGGTTGTATAGTGAAAACCAGAGTGTCATTCATCTTGCAAAGAACTCAGCATTCCATTCGAGGACTAAACATTTACAGATCAATTACCATTTCATACGTTCTGTTATGGAAGATGAACTGTTGAAGCTGGAAAAGATACATACTAGCCAGAATCCTGCAAACATGTTCACAAAGGTAGTGACCAGAGAGAAACTGTGTTCTTGCTCGGTTTCAGTTGGCCTTCTAGCATGAAGGTGAAGAGGAGAAATTTTCGAAGTCCAAGTCCAGCAGTGGTGGAGTTGCTATGATCAGTCTCCAAGTGGGAGATTGTTGGTTGTGGAGCTAGATCTTCCAGTCTCATAGATGATATTGTCTTAGCCGTGCACCCCATAGGACTATACACCCATTCTACATTTTTAGGGGTTTGGGGCAATGCCTCGAAAAAGCGGGTTTGGGGGCAATGCCCCCGAGAAAATTTTTTGGGGCTGTTTTGTGGGCCCATGGTTTTGGGTATCCCGTGGTATTTTTCCCATTGTATTTTCCCTCTAAAAGAAATACATTGTAATATGGCTAGGCTTGATGTATTAGGTTTTATGCATTGTAAATATCTCTAAGATCAGGAGAGAGACTGTGATATAGTGAAGAGGAAGTGCAGCAGTTATGCTGCAGGTTGTATCCCTTCACCTTGCTAGATGGTAATAATAATAAGGATTGGAAAATTCAGTGTGGACATAGCCCAAGTTGGGGTGAACCACGCTATATCTGTGTCTCTCTTGTAATGTGTGTGTGATTATATTTGAATTTCTGTTTATTGTTATTGCTCTGCGATCCTGTTTTTCTAACAGATTGCTCGGCGATCTTTTCATTGCTTTAGGAGTTAGAAAAGAGCTTAACAAAAACTCCCTAAGTGTCTTTTTCGTAAAGGAATTGCTCAGCTCGAAAAAGGAGTAAACTTATACCGAACAAAAGTAATAGTGAGGCAACGAGGAATTGTTTAATCAAGGGACAAGTATGGGAACCAAGAGCAGTGATATGGGGGGAACACTGATAGGGTATCCTTCTGGGTTTGATGAATGGTAACAAAACAATGATATAATTGTAGTATGGATGGAGCGGAGGGCTCATAGATAAGTTGTGAGGTACAAACTCGAAAAGTTCGACAGTGGTGAGTGTGGCACATGAACTAAGGCAGTAAGGTGTAGGGATATAATGTCACAAAATTTGCTGGTGAGGGGGATAAATGATCTTAGGCCTCATCATGAGCACGAAAAATTGAATCCAGTGATATAAAGAACATTAGAAATGGACAGCGACCGAAGTGGCATGCAAATCGAGGCGACGAGGGACATGTGAAAAAATGACCGAAAGATTTTAGAGGTGAGAGCGAGAAATGATCTCAATCATCATCACAAGTGTGGAAAACTAAATCCGACGATATAAAGAATGTCGTAAACGAACAACGGTCGATGTGGCACGCAAACCGAAGCAACAAGGGACATGTGAAAAATGCCCAGAAGATTCAGAGGTGAAAGTGAGAAATGATCTCAAGCATCATCACGAGCGCGTAAAACTAAATCCGGTTATATAAAGAATGTCGTAAATGGAAAATGGTCAATGTGGCATGCAAACCGAGGTGATGAGGGGTATTAAAAGATTCCCAGAAAAGGTGCCGGTGAAAACTGTAAACTGACTGGACCACTGTGAAGTTCTAGCTACGCTGAGTGCATTGGTATCAATGGTTTGAGAAACGGGCCTCGAATGATCCCATAATGGCAAAAGGAAATTAAGGCAATGTCTATAAATAGTAAGTGGTCCCCATAATAGGTGTCATTTGTGTGTGGTGAGTTTGAAAGAGCAATGGAGGAGGTCAGAGTTAAAAGTTGAGTTTGTGGGAGGTTTCACCAGTGGATTTGCATTCCGGGAGTTGCATGTAAGAGCCCATGTCCTTAGCTTTGTCATTTAAGAGTTTTTGTTTTCTTTTGGGTCTTTGGGGGATCGTGCCGGCCATAAATGGGAACCTAGGTGGCATAGCGTGGGTTCCGGATGGTTTGGTGCGATCAAGACTGCAGCAAGGGAGTAGCTAGCTGCATTGAAAAGCGTGGTTTTCTTCGCCAAAGGTGCAATCTAGTCCGTGTTGGGGTATCCGGATATCTACGGTGTGCCCCGCGGGTGGACTCATCCTGGTTGTACTTTGAAGCACAACTTTCCAAGGGGAAAGTACGTTTCAAAGCACAACCAAGGAGTGGTGTGGTCCGCTATGTGCACCACAGCTTTCCGGGAGGAAAGCGCGGTGTGAACCATAGGAATATGTTTGGTAAATGCGTTCTAGAATGCACGTTTCAAGGGAGAAACGCACTCGAGAGGGTTGTTTGTTTATTTTTGTTTTTTTTTTATGGGAGCTGATGAGGTTTATTGTTTTTATTAGCAGGATGCCAGATGTGGGATGGAGAGAGTGGGAGATTCCTCCCAACATCCAGAGGAATATCTGGACAGACCGAGCAGTTCGGGAGGCACTAACGGATAGTGGGCTCTTGAAGTTTCCAGAGATCCCATACATGCGTTCAGCACCTCTATTGCTGAACAAGTTAGTTGAGTTCTAGGACTCTGATATCGAGGCTTTCATGATCTAGTGCGAGCGGCTAGATTTGACCTTAGCCGATCTATATATCCTGACTGGGTTGCCCCGGTTAGGTATGGTTACCGAGACTCAGCCAAAGAGGCCGGGGAATATCTTGATGGAGACTTTCCTGGAGAGACACTGTTTTCCTGTGGCGGAGGTGAGTGGGTCTTCACTCATGTTGTGTGACATAGAGAGCCCAGTTATGCAGGCTATTGTAGTGGCAGCGGTACGGGTTTTATTTTCCCATGGCCCTAATTGGATCATGGGAGGGAAGATGTTATTGATAGAGGGCGTCCTTAATAGGATGTACTACGCTTGGGGATAGATGTATTTGACCGCTATTTGGCAAGATCTGAGCAAGGTCCAGCACCTAGGGAAGGAGTTTTGTTTCCCATTTTTTGTGTTTTCCTTCTTCCTTGAGCGGGTCGAGATGCTGTGACACCACAAACCTATACGAGCGATGGGACCGACAGAGCCGTAGATGTGGTGATGGAGTGAGATGATGACTCGCAGGGGTGGAGGGCTAGTGGGCTATTTCTTTATAGAGGAGTTGTTTCTATAGTGGATGCATATACCTGTATCGATTGAGGATTACCCATATGCTGGGATGGACTTTCGTGGGGACCCAGAGATGCCGAGACCTCCTTGCCAGGCTTTGGGACCAGATGGTATGTCTATTTTATTTCGGTTTGTCAGGTGTTGTGTATGATATCATATGTTCGTGGTTTGACCTATATTGACATTTTGGTGTGTTTGTTTGACAGATGTGGGACCGTTACCACCACTGGGTCATAGGCTACGACGAGGGCATGTGGAGGGGTGGACCCAGTTGGTCGTGGACAGGGTCATCACCAGAATGCCGCGGTTACTTTGGATGTTTTGAGGCAAGAGATCGATCGGCTCCTGGAGGGGATCTCTAGCGATTGCTGGCAGCATCTGGACTAGGAGATTATAGATATCTGTTATGATGCACCACACGAGTGGAGGCCTATTATGCAGCGTATTGCGATGGCCGTGGAGATAGTGAGAGATTTTGCTCGAGGGGATGTACGTTACCTTGGGGAGGATGAGAAGGATGAGGAGCCCAAGGAGGAGGACCCTGAGGAGGAGCTGCGAGAGGATGAGCTTGCAGCGCTGGTAGCTGCAGCGACTGCCGCTGAGGTTGGGGGGTCAGCAGGAGATGATGATGATGAGGACTACTGGGAGGAGTGAGACTAGGCAGTTGATAGGGCTGCCCCCACTTTGATGTTCATGTAGGATTTTTTGTATATACGGCTCATGATATTTACCGAGGATGTTGTTAGGGCTCCTCGTTGTGTTTATATGTATATTTGGGTACAGTGGGTACTTGTGACATTTTCATGATGATATATATATATATATATTTATGGCATGTGGATGCCTTTTGTGGTGATGTTTCACTTTCTATGCACGTGGATGCAATTATGTTTATGCACGTGGATGGAGTTATGACTATGCACGTGGATGCACTTATGGTTAGTTTTCTTTTTGTTATATTTTTTAAATGATATTGTTATGTACATGTGGGTGGTATGTATGATTGATGCCCTATATATGGTGATTCGTGTGCCAATCTAGAATATTGTTAGCCATATGGTCTGCTACACTATTTTGATTTGGTGGGACATGAGTGAATGTAATGGATTCAAACTGTCTAATAATTTGTTTAGTGCATAGGAACTTTCTAAAAAGGCAGGGATCTCATACCTGATAATAGTTGTTGAGTTGAGCGACAAGCAACTGGTAGTCAAGAAGCACACGAAGGTGACATATGCCCATATGGAGGACAGCGGTCAATAGACCGGCCACAACATTGTACTCAACTTGGTTGTTGGTAGCGGCACCTATGCACACTCAATCAAGGTGTATGAGCTCGTCTGAGGGCGAATATAAGAGCCAAGTTGCAGAGGCAAGCTTCGGGGACTAGCGACTTGTGCCATTGGCAAAATCGACGTATTGTGGTGGGAGGGATCCATCTGTGATCATGCAGGGTAATCAAAATGTAAGGTCATAGATAAAAAGGGTGGGAAACAAAAATGAAATGAAACTATAGAAAAGGGGACTGGTGGGTCCTCAAAAAAGGTGTTATGGGTAGAAGCGTTTAAGGTACAACCCATTTCGAGGATTGCACAAAGGGGTCCCTTCAGAATCAGTGAGGATGTATCTCCCATGTCCGAAATAGGTATGCACAATGTATGGTCCTTGCCACATGGATTCAAATTTTCCTTTCCCGGTCTTATCGTGTGCTTGGTCATAGACTAGGACAAGGTCTCCTTCCCTAAAATTGCGTGGGTGAATGTGTTTATCATAATCCACTTTGGATCATTTTTTTGCAGCTTCGATGGTTTGGAGGGTCGTCTGACGATCTTCATTAGCTTGTTCCAAAAGGATTAAGCATTGTTCAAGGGGGGAAGTATCGGGAAGGATTTCTACAGCTATGTGGAGGGAGGGAATCTGGCACTCTATGGGGAGGATTGATTCGATGTCGTGGACCAAGTGAAAAGGGGTGGACCCTATGGCGGTCTATAACATACCCACCCTTGGACCCAGTGCAAGGAAGGGAACCTGATGGCGTTCTATGGGGATTTTCATAAAACTCAGCCAATTCATTAGATGCATACAGTTAAAAACCATGTGTGTAAATGTAAATCAAACAGATATGCACAGCGGGAATAAACTCATCCACACACATGTTTTCATATGCACTTAATATATCAATAACAACCATTAATTTAAACACTACAAAGGTAAAACACATATGTAGAAAAACAGTTATCTTTGTTGTGCAATTGTCCCAAACAACTAGCTATGTCGCTGCAACGTTCCTTCCAACCATAGGTCTCTTCCCACCCTGTATTCTTTCAGCACTCAGAGACCACCCCCGAGCTAGACATGATATCTACAAGGAAAAGGGAACCCTCAAGCACAGCACAGCCCAAAGCAATGGATACCCAACTCAACCCCAGCATTCTCTTGAACACAAAACTCAGATATGGGCTTGGAAACACACTTTCAGCAATTAGACATAGAAGCTAGACGGACATGGGTTTTCCCAAAAACATAGGCGCACCAAAAATGGATTTGTGGGAAGAGGGAGTCAATCCTAGGGAAGAAAACCGATTTCTCCCACAGATGTATGAGCATTCAATGGGCCAAACGGCCTCAATAAAACCCCCAAATTGTTTTCCCTTCTTCCCCACTGTTAGCCACAGCAAAAACGCCCTTCCTAGCTAGGAAAATGAAGGTAAACACAACAAAACCATGGAGGGAACTGCCCAGGAAGGTCCCCCAACTCGTGAGAGAGAAAAGTGATGGTTGAATAATGGCTTGGGGAGAAATTTCGTTGCCCTTTTCTTTCCCAAGAAGCCAAACATGAATCTCTAGGAAGGGTGGCTTTCCCATACTCGAATTTGGATAGCCATACCTCTCCATTCACCAAGGCATTAACTACCTCAACCAATTCTTGGGAGAAATTAATGATTGGGTGCAAAGTCAACATGGGTAGTTGAGGGTTCATGGGTTCTCTCATTGACACTTGGCTTGAATTGATTGGCTCAAGCGGTTGAATATTTCCCTCCCAATTTCCTTGTAACATCATGCCCCCATCTCTTGTTGCATTGCATAGCTAGTTGTGGGAATTTATATTAAGATGCATATTTACAATTCCCATGGTTCGCTAGCACATGGGTAGCATGATTTCAAATACTTTCCTCTTCTAGATCGAGTGTTCACTAGCCGGACCTTGGCCTTGAGCTCCACGCTAGGAATCCTATATAATATGCATACATTATTTACATAATAGCCCAAAATATTACAAGGGTCAAAATGGGGGACATTACACGGTCTTAGTGGAAGTGCGATAAGCCCAAAGTGCTGGAAATAACATGTGATGCCAGTTGGACTTATGGTGATCTACGTACGTAGAAGAATGGTCTTCAATATTTTATTGATGGACTCAACCTGACCATTCCCTTGAGGGTAATAGGTGGAAGACTATTGATGCTTGAATTTAAGAAGGATGGAGAGTTCCTTCCAGATGGTGTCTTCAAAGTGGCTGTCGTGGTCTGACACAAGTTGTTGGGGGACACCGAACCGAGTAATGACATGATTAAAGAAGAAACGAGTTGTGGTGTCAGCTTTGCAGTTGAATGTGGACATGGCTTCATCCCATTCAGTGAAGTAATCCATAGCAACAATGATGTACTTATGGCCATATACCGAGGTTGGGTTGCATTCCATGAAATCGATGGCCCATTTGGAAAAAGGGCCACTAGTGATGACTGGGTGGAGGGGGTGGGTGGGGTCCTTGCTTTTGGTGCAAAGAGCTGACAGTTCTGGAAATGTTTCACTGTAGTGATGCAGTCAGTGAAGAGGGAGGGCCAGGAATATCCAGCGAGGATAACCTTTTGGGCGGTGGCCATCCCTGAAAACTATCCACCACAGGCTCCGCTATGATAATCGTTAATGACTTGTTCGGCCTCATCGTTGGTGAGGCAATGCCGTAAAATGGTGTCGATACCGTGATGGTATAACACATATCCTAAGAGAAGGTAATGTGAAGTGTGGTGACGTATGAGTCTACGCCCATCGTGGTCAAGATCTGGTCGAAATTTCTGAGTGCGCAGGTACACCAATATATCGTTGTACCAAGGGTCATCTGAAGAGATGATAAATAAATGATCATCTGGGAGACTGGTATTAATGGGGGCTAAACTGGATGACGATCGCAAGTCTGTCATGAGTTGTGCCAAGGCAAGGGCCTTGATGCTCTTTGGTGTTGTAAATGTGAGGTCATATTCTTCGAGAATAACGACCCTATTAGCCACACGGCCTTGAAGTAGGTGACGAGTCAAGAGGTAAACCATAGGATTAGAGTTGGCCACAACAGTAGTTGTGCTCAGCAATATATAGTGATGGAGCTTTTGTACGTAGAAGACGACAACTAGGGCCAACTTCTCTTCAAGAGGGTAACACAACTGTGGGCCAGACAAGGTTTGACTCACATAATAGATTACATGCTCTTTCTACGCACTATCTTCTTGAGCAAGCACCCTGGAGATGGCGTGCTCAGATGCCGAAACGTACAGGATAAAATCCTTGGAGAAATCCGGTGGGGAGATCAAAGGGGCATTAGTTAAGGCTGTTTTAAGGCCTATAAAGGCTGCTTGAGCTTGCTCATCCTAGAAAAATGGGCTATGGGTATGGAGTAAGTGGAGGAAGCTGTGGACCGTCATGGCGTATTCAGGAACAAAGTGGCGGAGAAAGTTAGCTCTCCCTTGTAGACTTTGTAACTTACATATGGTGCGAGGGGGTGTAGGTCCAAGATGGCTTGGGCTTTTAATGGGTCAACAGTTATGCCTTTATCGGACACAATGAATCCTAACAATGGTCCTGCAGGAACAAAAAAGACACACTTGAGAGGGTTCAATTGGATTCTGTATTTGCGGCAATGGAGGAAGACATGCCGGAGGTCGTTTAGGTGGTTAGATCATTTTTTGGAGCGAGCGGTAAGGTCATCTAGGTAAATCAGGATGATATGAGTTAGGTCGTGGAAGTAGTATGTCATGGCTCGTTGGAAAGTGGCACCCGCGTTCTTTAGACCAAATGGCATGACCTGATAGGAAAAGGTTGCCCATAGGGTAGTGAATGCAGTTTTATATTGGTCTTCTTTCTGAATGTGTATTTGGTTATATCTAGAAAAACCATCGATAAAGGAGAGGACTTCATGTCTGGCACAAGCGTCAATGAGCTGGTCGATGAAAGGTGTGGGAAAGTTGTCTTTGGGACATGCTTGATTGAGATCTCAAAAATCTTTGGAAACATAGAGAGTGCCCTATTTTTTATTGATAGGTACAAGTTTGGACACCCAAGTGGTGTAAGCAATGGGATAGATGAATCCAGATTTCCAGAGCTTCTCAATTTCAGTTTTAACTATAAGGAGTTTGGAGGGGTGAATTGGTCTCTGCTTCTAGCAGACAGGTGGGAGCTTAGGCCATGTGTCAATGTGGTGTTCAATGATAGTAGGATCTAGGCCGGGCATCTCGATATCGGACCAGGAAAAGACATCCAGGAACTCCTGAAAAAGTTTTTTGGCTTCCCCGATTTTGTATTGTACAAATGGCACCTAAGGTGATAATCTCAGGTTGGCCACTCGGGCGAGCAATGTCTACTTGTGTGATGGGAGAAATATTTTCCATGTTTCCTTCCTCAAAGGCATCGGGGGTGGGAATAAGATTCTTGAACCAATCGACCTTCTTGGGGATAAAGTCTTTTGTTTCAATTTCCAGTTGGTTGGCTACGATAGGGGTGGACTGACTAGGAATGAAATATGATCAATGGTGCATGTTGTCCGATGGGTAGTCTAGTTCCGTAAGGGCTTTGAGGATTTCCTCATCGCTACAGAAGTGCTGAGTGATCAATTCATACGAGGGAAGGGTAGATGTTGGAGGAGAGTCATCCCTATCGACCATAGAGATCATGTATATGGTATTGACTTCTTCCGAAGGGGAAGATGTTGGAGGGTAAATTTCTTCAATGGTAGTAGGGGATGTCTCCAAGTCGGAATTATTCAACTTGTAGAGGGCTGTTCTATAATCCAGGAGATCGGGGCAGTGGTGCGAGTAGTGACCATATATGCCACAGATAGTGCAAGCGTGGTTAGTACATAGCACCTTGTTGCAATGATGGGATGGTGGGTTTAGTATGACTACGGGGATGTTGGGGTCATCGTCCAAGGTCTGCATGTGTTTTTGGAGATTGGGTAATTGAGGAAAGTTGTGGGTAGCGTGGCCGATATCGTCACACAAGGAGCACTTAGGGGGTGGTCGCAGGAGTGGTTGGTTTACCACTGGTTTTATTGTTGGTGGGGCAGTATAGTTTTGTGGGCCTCTCCCCCTAGTGTTTTTTGCTGGTGGTGGTGGGGGGGGGGTTTGTGGAAGATGTGGATGCTACGCTAGAAGGGGGATAGTTTGGAATGTTCATAATGCCTGGTGGTGGGCGGTTGGAAGTGTTAATAGGTTGAACTGGTTGAAGAATGACCTGTGGTGTTGGTGTAGGAGTAGGGGTAGGTAAATACCACATGGGTAGACCTAGGGTTAATCCAGGGAGGTTCAAAGCGGCCATCATCAGTGTACTTATCACTCCAAATGGTGGAAATAAAAATGGGATCGTATGGATGGGTGTTTCCCCAATGTAACTTGGTACTGACGGTGGTTGTAGTAGTAGAGGCGGTTACTGGTTGGTTGTTGTGTGGGTGGAGGAAATTGTGCACGGATCTGATATCTCAGTTATCTTCAGAGGGGGTGGAATGGATTGGAACATGGAAGTCATGGGTGATTCCAAGTATAATCCTGGTTCGACTGTGGAGACTAGCGATGTAGGAGCATTGTGCACGGTTGTTCGGTCATGGGGAGAACATTCTCAAGAGCAGCAGGGGCATTGGGATCATAGTATGTTATTAGGCCAATTTTGACCACACGTCCCTCATGGAGGAACATCATGATGCAGAAGATGGACGAAGCGATGGCCTTCATAGCATACATGTAACTACGACCAAGTAAGAGGTTGTAATCAAGCTGTGCATTAATAACCTCTATATCGATTAGGACCATTTTTCCCGCTAGCTGAATGGGAACATTTGTCAAAAGGCCCTGAGGTTGGGCTATGCGGCCATCATAAGCTCTTAATGCAGTTGTTGATGGCTACAAAGTGGAATATCCAAGCTTCTGCCAAACAAACGTCAACATACTGCAAGTGGAGGTGCCTTCATCGATGATGCATTGATGGATGACATGGTTCCGAACTACTACATAAACCTGGAAGGCTAGTGTTGAAGGAAAATGTAGTTTGGCTTGGTATAAGTTGAATGCCATCAATCTTGAGTCATTAGGGTGTATGGCACCGATTGCGGATAACATAAATTTTCTCTGTGCAGGATAGTTCTTTAGGACATTTAAGGCAAACATAGTAGCGGGGGACTGTGCTAGATCCTCTACGATAATATAATTTGTTGCGGCACGAGCGTTAAGATTGTTGTTGATCCACCGTAGTGGGAAACGAGGGGGTTTAGGGACCCCATCGCCGTGTGTTGGCAGTATGCGTAAGGGCTGGTCTGTGGGGGTAGCAGTATCAATGAGGGGGTTTTTGGGGTTAGGTCCGTATTGATTTCGACGGGTTTGGAGATTGACATTGGTTGATGACATCATGAGGAGATGGTCGGTACCCGAATTTGTCGATGGTGTAGCATATGTGATTTGCTGAGGTGCTTGTGCAGTTCCTTGAGGAGGATGGAGTGGTTGTGCATTTACTACTCCTTACGTGGGCTAGGGATTTTGCAGCACCATGGGGGGTGGCTGGGGGTTGGGTTTTGCAAGAGGAGTAGCTTGTTCTTAGTGTTGGGCATCATCCGTCCAAAGTTGACGAGCACGATCTAAATGCAGACAATTGTGCATATAGTGGCTGTATACCCCACATATGGAACAAGGGTGATTCGTTCGTAGGTTGGGATTCTTGCTCGGATGAGGTGGTCTATCATGGTTTTGGTCAGGTGGTGTGGCGTTGTCATTGGGGGGGTTTAGTTGTTGACCGCCTTGGTCCCGAGGTTGGTTATTTCTACAGTTCCATCCTCTACCCCTATTATGTTGGCCTTGTTGGTTGGGTTGAGTAGGTTGGTTTTGTTGTGGGTGCTGCTAGGCATATACTTGCCCCTGGGGGTTGGGAGGATTTTTTGGTTGAGAAAGTGGTGAAGGCGTTGGTGGTGGGTAGTAACCAAGATGTGCTTGGGGTTGGGCCGGAGCTGGTGTGGTCTATCATGGATGATAAACTAGATGAACTGGTGGTTGTGCAATTTGGGCTTGCAAGGGTTAGTAAGCCTGCTGAACTTGGGGGTGTGAATCTGCGGGCGGAGCCGGGTGTTGATAAAAGGTGGGTTGGACCGCAGGAGGAGTATAAGGGGAGTGTGCATGGACATAACAATGCTGTGGGCATGATGGTCCATGTGTATGAGGAAGACGAATGGCCGGGGCGTATGATGTAGTTGCTCCAGAATGGGACGTGGCACATGAAAGATCAGGGCCAGAAGGAGTGGGCATAGCCGTGTACGGTTAGGTGCGTGATGATACATGTCCGATGATACCATCGGTGGCATGAGATGCTCCTGGGGTGTCACTCCATTACGATTCGACACGAGGGGCTTCTGGTAAGATAGAGTATAGGTAGCCTGATTGGGCATAGATAAGATCAAATTGTTGGGCCTTGAGGATGGCTTCTTCTTCAGACTGAGGTCGCTTGGAGGCCACATCCTTTGCGATGGTTGGTATGAGAGACTTCAGGAACCAATCTAAGAAGATTCATTCGTCCAACTTGATTTTACATAAAGTGCACCGTTTACGCCACTCATGGATGTGGTCCACGATGTGGGTGGCCATATTCTGCCTACAAGATAGGAGGATCTCTGCACCGGCATCGTAACGCATAGGTAGCTGGAAGAATTGCAAGAAAGTGGAAGCAAGAGATGTGAATGTAGGGTGGGTCCCATGAGGTTGGTCAATATACCACTTGGTTGTAGCTCCAGTAAGGGTTCTTTGTAGTAGTTGAAGGCAAACAGAGTTGTCCACGATGGAGTTAGAGGAACACCATAAGTGGAAAGACATGATATGATTTTGAGGGTCTTCTCCTCCATTTCCCTTGAATTTGGGTATGTCCAAGGGGAGTTTGGTGGGCATAGGAGGCCACATAGGATCATGTCGTATCGGATCATTAGTCAACTTAGCCAAGTCAGGGAGGTTCAGACTGGCCATGAATGAAAAACTAGTGGAAAAGTGCTTTGGGGGTGATGGGGGAAGTGTGTTTTCCATGGCGGCGATGGTATGGCCATTGCCCCCTATGTGTGGGGCAATGGTGTGGGCCATAGCGACCATAGTGGAGGTGCTTCCCCCAATGTGTCGGGAAACAGTGTGGGTCATAGATGCCATGGTGGGGGCACTACCCTCAATGTGTGGGGCAATGGTATGGGCTAGGGAAGCCATGGTGGGGCCGCTGCCCCCAATGTGTGGGGCAACGATGTGGGTCATAATGGCGATAGTAGGGCCACTGCCCTCAAGTATGCTAGTAGTCACCAGGGGATATGTATTGGTGACCAATCCACTCCCTATAGGAATGGATAAGTTAGCGGGGATGTTTAGGGGTAGATGACATGACAGGGATAGACGTTGTGGTGTCTAGGTTGTTGTTGAGTCATGCGCCGACCATCTCACCAAAAAAGGGGTTGGACGTCATGCTAGCCAAGGGGCTAGATGGAGCAGTGTATGTGTTGTATTCTGGTTCTGAGTCGGATGAGGTATAAAGAGCGTCCGAGTTAGGCAATGTGGCTCTACATCGATGGCGAGGCAAGCCAATTAAACCGTGTTGCGGGGGTTGGCCCCATTAGTGCCGGGACTGTCTCTGGGACTCATTGACGATGATGAGGGTATTCCAAGTGAGGTGTGGTGAGTGAAAAGCTCAAAAATTCTAGTGCAATCATGTGTGCACAAGGAGCGTAGAAAAGGTGGCACTCAGGCCAACAACAATGTTGAAAACACGTGTTGCAACAGTTGTGCTGCAATCACATGGAGTGGTAAAAAAATGGTCAGAATACCAACAGAAAAATGCTCCAAAAAAGAGAAAAAGGTGTACTCACTAGACTCAGGGCATGTAAGGGAGCATGCAAAACACCTAACTAAAAGGTATACTAATTCAAACTCGACGTATCCTCTATAGGGTGATGAAATCCCAGTCAGACAATACGAAAAGTGGAATCAAAGGCTAATGATATCCCCCTACCGGGAGGTACACTAGGTAGACAATCCTAGAAAAAAGGAAACTAAGATACCCCATTCATGACATGTCCAGAAAGGTGAATCTGCGGCTCCAATCCTATCACCATGTGGGCCTAAAAGGAATCACCACACGTGGACCAATGAGTAGGTAGCCTTCGATGGCTTAATGGATTGTTGTATTCCACTTAGGGTTCCAGAACCAGTCTCGCCACTTCAACCCTCCTAAGGGAGAGGCCTTTCCAACAAATTGGTTGTAACTGTGTCAAAAAATACTAAGAGATTTTGGCACCCTAGATGAGAACAACTATGTCTCAAATGTGAGCGACAAAGGGGTGTTATTTGGATACCTATCCCCCTTGTCCTACCTAGATACCAAATTCTTTTGTGTTCCCCAAGTGGGGTTAAAAGTTGGTTGAGTTAAGTAGTTTTTAGGGCTCACTTGAGTTAGGTGTCAGAGTGTGTGCAATGATAATGTTGGCAATTAACTAAAAATAAAAAGATGGTATTTAAATGCTAGAAAAATGGAAACAATGCTGGAAATTGAATGTTGATTCAAAGACTTAAAACAAATTTTTTCTTTTTTTTAAACAACCAAAATTAAGAAAAAAGTCAAAATCAGAATGTGGCTAAGGGCCTGCTCAGTGTGGTGTGCAGTGCGACTTTTGCGTTGAAAGATGTGGTGTGCAGTGCAAGTTCTGGGAAGTTTGACGCGGTGCAGCGTGGGTATCAGCGAGAAACTCATGGTTTGTAGTGTAAGTTAGGGGAAGGTCAGCATAGGTATCGATGAGAAAACTACGATTTGCAACACAAGTTCCGACACGGAAACTGTGGTGTGGTCCGCACAAATGACAAGGGTTTTTGTGCACAGGTGGGGTGGTGGCAATGCATACGTTGCTAGGAAAGCTGTTTTTTGCAGCGCAGTTCACGGGGGTGATTCTGCGGTGGAAGCCGCACTTGTGGTGAGGTGGGAGGTGGTCGGGGATGCGTATGTGTTGAGGTAGTGAGCGGCACCGCTCTGGTGCGAGGACGAGGCCGCGGGAAGAGTGGTGTGAGCCGCAGTATGGTCCACGAGAAGGGGTGTGTGTTTCACACGGTGCATTCCACATAAAAATTGAAAATAGCCACGGTTGGGACCGCAAACAGGAAAGGCTAACACGCATTTTGAGTCACAGCAAGAGGCTAAGAAGCCAAAGTGCAGACCACGCGAAAATGGGGAATAACCACGGTTGGGACCACGAACAAGAAAGGATAACTCGTGTTTTGAGTCGTAGCAAAAAACTAAGAAGCCGATGTGCAGACCACGTGAAAATGGAGAACAGTCATTGTTTGGACCGCAGCTGTCGGTGGAAAAGATGCGGTTTTCTGATAAACTAAGCAAGAAAAAACAGAAAACAGAACTGAAAACAGTAATTTCAATAAAAACTAAACTTGTTAGAGAAGGTTTCAGAAAGTGGAGTCGCCAAACTCTAGCTTGGGTTTTCAACCATGCTTGTGCAAATGAGTACCTGTTAAGGATTATGGAATCCTTAGTAGTAGTGTAGAATTAAACAACAATAAACTAAATTCAAACAATTTAAAGCAAATAACATTAAACAGTAAACCTGAGCTTAAACATGTGCATGAAATAAAAATATAACTTGAAAAAACAAACGGTATACTTGCAAAAATTGTAGAATAAAGAATCTTTGATTTTTATATTATGGGCAAGCAAAGGGATTGCAAAAAATGAATTTACCTCAGAGATGAGGCTAGTGGAGTTCTCGCGGTGTGCTTCGGAGCTCCTTGGTTCCGTAGTCTTCTCTCCAATGCTTTGATGGTTGCCAAAGTTTTTATCTCAAGAGAGGCCAAAAAGCTCAAAGGTGGATGGCTTAAGGCTTTGGAAAAAATTCAGCAGCATGAGGTTAGAGTGATTGAGGGATCTGGGAATGAGGGGCCTCCACCCCTTTTAATAAATTTTGATTAGGGTTTTAGGTCTTTTTTAGGGTTTTTGCCCTATTTTCTCTTTTTTTTTAATTTTCTTTTGAGTTTTATTCCCTATAATTTTGATTTTGACCCACTTTTGAGGTTGTGGTATGTTTTTGAGGGAATTTTGGGTATTTTGGGGCTTTGGAGGCTAGGTTGGTAGGAAATTTAGTCAACATAGGTGTATGTCCAAAGGGATGAGCTCGTGAGCACTTTTTTGGTGTTAACATACATGGTTCACCCAACTCTTCGGGCTACGTCCACCAAGGAAATGTCACATCTTTTATTATCAAATAGAATAATACAATCTGCAACACCGTGTGTGCAATATTTTCTACTTTCTCATGCCTTTCACACAAAGCAACTTTCCAAGCATTTAATCCTCTATTCTGAGAGGAATTACAAGAATTCTCTCCCATACTGATCACAACAAGATCATTATACTATATACATTGAGATGCCCTTCCTTCCCCTAGGGATTCTAAGACAAAAATATAATATATACAAGACATATGAAAAATATTTTCCTTACCGGACCCTGTACACAGGGTTTCCATACCCCAACCAACATACACATGCATATACTAGTTAAAAAGAGGTGTGTCTATGACAAACAAAAGGAACCTTCCCAAACTCTCAAAAGAAAAGTACACTGAGATCCTTTCCCAACCCTACACAATAAGAGTAAGTATATAATTAATAACCCTGCACAATAAGAGTCAGCATATAATTAATAACCCTTAGAATATGTAATATATCACATTTAAGTGGAGGATACAGGGATCCTCCCCTATCCAACTCAACACAATAACACAACAACATATATAATAGGTGAATATTATTCCCTCAACCTCTCCGCAATACAGTACAACATTTTGGGCAATACAGGACAACAATTTAGTGAGCAAAACCACCGTACTCAGTTCATATATAATAAAATAGAAAATGCAAAGGGAGCTATCCCCAAGAATCTGCACATTGCATCCAGCATGCCACAACACTTATATATACATAAATCAAAAATTGTATACAGCGGTACCTTTGCAAATGCATCCAAACGCAGACACAAAAGACATATAACATATAATCTGTGTAATCTATCAAAATATGAACATGGGTCAATTATTGCAACCGTGTGCAATCTTGACATTCTGATTACAAGTATATAATATATGAAACTAGGAATTCTAAATAAATATCCACCCGAATCTCAGCAATTATATATAAATAAGAAAACAAAACTCTAGGATCTTTTTCCCCTCTACGCATGGCATCCAGAATGCAACAATATATACATATAAATCAAAGAACAATAAGCAAGATTCTTTTACCCCTCTGCGCAGCCATCAAAAGAGATATTGTATATAAGAATAAAACCTGCAGGGATCCATTCTCCCCAAGATCTAAGTTTGTTGGATCTCTTCGAGGGAAGAACTAAACTTTATAGAATTTTATGGGTTGGGGTTCGGCTTCTCATGGATTACTTCCCAAGGCAAGGCATACCATAAGTTGTAAATGCCTAAGGGTAGAGAAGTAAGGAATTTAGTCCAATTAAACATTAAAATAAAATCAGAGGCTTAGTTCTTGGGCTACACCCTCTTGGCTCGTCCGTTCCTAACCAGTATTAAAGGAATGGTTAGTGATAGCAATCACAACTTAGCCCGGGGTTGCTCCCTAACTGGTTGCTCACACATGGGGTGGGTAAAATAAAATATAACCAAAAAAAGTTTCATACGCCGATAAGTAAAAAGGAAAAACAAATATGTATATCACAAAGTTCATTCCCTATCTTCTAAGGAAAAACAAATATATATAACAAAAAATCGGGAACCCTTCCCCAAATTTCAAGCCACGGCCATCCTCCATATATTCAACCTACAAATATGTATATAATATATGAAAATGAAAACGGATCTTTCATTTGGACCAACATCCACTTCATTTGGAGAGAAGTTCCCCCAAACCTATGCGCATTACCACAATCATCAGCATTTAATATACAATGCATGAAAAGGAGCATACATGCAACAAAGAAAAGAATAAACCTATGTGCATTGCAGCAATACACAACATATAGTGTATAATGTATGCAATGGAGCACACATGCAATAAAGAATTGAATAAACCCTTCTCCAAACCTCCGTAGCAAGAAGAAGCAATATGGAATTAATAAATATAACATACAGGAATTCACACTTCCCCCTCCTCTGCGCATGAGATATCCAGCCTATCTATACAAGATTTGCAAATAACTGTATATTAAATATATTAAATCAAAATAATAGGGATCAATCCCCTATGCACAAGCGCAACCCTTTCCCAAGAAGCAATCGCTCATATATGATAAAGGGTTTCTTAAAACGCACACCCAATAATAAAAATATATATAAATAATAAAAGAGCTATGCTTTCAAAATGTATTTCTGTATATTAAATAATATTACATAATACTTCATAAATATAATTACAAAACAATAATAATGATTTACAAAAACTTATCTTTCCTTATTAACCTGTGTTGTTTATATGAACAATTACAAATAGTAATGTAATTAGTAAATGATGATCATTAATGATCTTTAATTGTAGTCACCATAATTATAACTATTCATCTCTTCTCTCAACGACCACTTAAAAACTACTTTCCTTTCTTTATGATTACCAAGCTATATAGTCATCTCTATAAATACATGCATTTTCCAATTAATGCATTCCAATATACTGTGTTACATAATAATAATATTCCACATAAAATAATAATATTTCATACATATAAGTATAATGCTTTAATAGTTACAAAATAATATATATATATATATATATATATATATATACACTAATGGTTTAAGTACACATCCGTATATATTAATACATTATTAATATCTATAGAATTATTAATTAATGCATTACAATGTAATGGATATAAAGTACTAATAGTACTTTATCAAAGTAATAATAATTATATATATATATGTGTGTAGATGCAATCTAAATAAGCATCTCTATACACATACGGTTTCTTTTACAAAATATTATTACGACTAATAATATTTATGCAAGGGTTTCTACATACCTATATGTATATAGTTTCTTCTTTGCATTTCAAGATATTAGGGTATATAACTCATAATAATTATTAAAATAACTTAGCTTATGCTAAATAATTAGGTAGTGGGTTTTTATGAAGAAAGCACTTGACGTCCTCTGTCGGGACTAGGATGACAAGAACATCCGTAGGATTTTCTTAGTTTTACTTAACATCTTTTAGCATAGATTAACTTAGTGTTAAGTTTTAGGTCTTAGGATACTTTTACCACCTCTCGACGGTTAAGGGTAACTTCGGCGTCCCCTTCAAGGACTAACCAAAACCCAAACAACTCAAGTAACCTTCAGTGAAGGTTACCATTGACTTAAGTGCTTGCGAAAACAAGATAACATATGTCATCAAGTCATGGCTTCCAAGCCATTCACCTCTTCCTCCTGAGAGGATTTGTGCTGTCAACGTTAGGTTGCAACATGAGTTGAGTCTCCTATGTCTAGTGTTAACAATTTAAATTACTTAGCTTACCACGTTTACTTGTGGGGCTGTAACATACCCTTTTTGCTAGAAAACATTTTGTGTTAACAAACATTGTTATAACTTTTATTGTAAAGTTTTATGTTGGACAGGTGTCCAAGGATGACTGTAATTTGCACAATATATTATTGTTAAATAAATAAAATAGGAGATAAACACCTAAGAGGACTATTGAAAAAGTGGTTACTAATCCACTAGGTGGAATGGAATCTGGGGTAGAAGGCAATGGACAAGTGGTAACATCATGATGCAACTAACTAGCTATTGGTATGGGACAAATCCCTTGAAATGTGGTCATAGTTCCCTGAAAGATGGGACTGGAGCTTGAGGCTCATTTATTCCAAACTGACCACTAAAAGACCTAGGAAATCTATATAATAGCCATCAAATATTGAACTGAGGTTCATCACTTTTCCTGACGAGGAAATTTACCTTGGGGTTTTGCTGTGTTTGCACCCAAGAGATTTGGTGAGGGGATATGCTATGTTGTTGATCATGTTGTGAGTCTTCCAAACTCTTATTGAGTTCAGGAGGTTGATGCTGAGTGGAGAAGGCATTTTATTTCAGGAGGTTGATGCTGAGTGGAGAAGGCATTTTATTTCAGGAGGTTGATGCTGAGTGGAGAAGGCATTTTATTTCAGGAGGTTGATGCTGAGTGGAGAAGGCATTTTATTTCAGGAGGTTGATGCTAAGTGGAGAAGGCATTTTTGAGTGCCTTGCTTCTACACAGATTCCATCCACTTATTGGATCGGTAATCAGGATCGGGGGTTCACTAGAAGTTCGCAGTTGATCTACTTCTTCTGAAGCACGTTGGGAGGAACATGCCTCCTTGGGTGTTTGTCGGCCCTATCGTCTTTCACAGGTTCCATTGTCTTATCTATTTTTATTTTAAAGTTATGTTATCTATTTAACTTTTTTTGTTTAAGATTTATTTCAGTATTCCTGAATAATTTAAATATCCTGTATAAATCGAACTGATTGAATAAAATATTCTCTGCATTTTTCCCCATGCAAAAAGGAACAGCATCGTACTCTAGTACAGAGACAGATTAAGTAGAATAGATCAAGAGAGTAAAATAGCCAAGTGAATGAGAAGATTAAATTATTATAAATTCCTCAAGTTTTCTACTTACTATTTAATTCCTGTATATACATTTACAGTGCACCATTATCAATTATTTTTAGCTCACTGTTTTCCTAAATTAAATGCAATGTTTATTTGTTTATAAATATATTTGTTTTCAAAGTAAATAGATTTCTGTTCTAACAGTAACGAATTGTTTTCTGCATTCAGTAGTTATAATGTATATGTTTATATTAGGATAAATATAGATTTACTTTCAATATACTGCATAATGATATTTCTTCTATAGACAGCAAGAATTTCCAATTATTTCATCCACACATTTATACATTGTTTTATACCATAAATTACACAGTGGAAGACCTAGTTAGCATTATCGATTTTCATAACAGGTTTTCATTTTAAACTTATAAACAAAAGACCAAACATTCACATAGAAACCATTTCCTATAGGTTAAACACTGTACATTCTTGGTATCATTTCCACAATTCAAGTATCATGATATCAGTAGGATATTTGTAAGCAAATACAACAGACAACAGTTTAGTGCCGAGACCATTTCGAAGAACAATATCAGACTATCCATTTCAATGCTTGACAAACCATGTGACATTTTGCCATAAAGCTAAACCATAAATTATTATTTTATTTATTTCCATAACTCGACAAAGTTGAAGACTCGACATCATAACGATGATCAAAATTAAGCCATACATTTCATACAATTCAAATCCTAACTTATAGATTGACATTGTCGAGAACTTCCCTCAACCGACGAACCTTACACAACCAAACTCCTCTCTAAAAACAAAAATGTATCGCATACGATTTGTAGAAATCAAAGGGTTATCACGATATCCAAGTCTGGAGAGACACACGATACAGTTTTCACAGTTACTTTATGTAGAAGAAATGATACAAAGAAGCTTTCATTTCATTTCACAACCATAACTTTTATCCATCAACCACAAGCACAGAACTATTTTGAGAACAAGATGTATCACTATATTAAGTCTGAGAATAGGAATCTCTATTACAAAATAGTTGTATTAACAATCAACATGGTTGTTGCCCTATGGGTCGAGGTATTATCCTCCCCATACTTTTAAAAAGTTTACAAACCCTATTTCTACAAATTTACAAAACTCTGTGAGTTAAAAACACAACACACAAAACATCACACAATCGGCCAACATCTTCACTTACACAAAGTTTCAAAGCAACCGCCGAGGCTTACCAATTGGTATAGCTATTTCCAACCTTCAACAACCATAGTTGAGGAGCCATTGCATATTACACCTACAAGAACATTACAGATGTGGTTAAAATAGTATCTCAGAAGGAAGGATTACAGTATGGAAATTTGAATAACCGTTAGAACTCATGTATGGACATTACAGTGAGGGAAATCAAACACATTACCTCTTAAATGATAGCCCGTAGCAGCAATGAACACAAAGACAGATGCAACTGTAACGAAACCCCTACTTCATCGAATGCTAGTATAGCTGGAGCTAACATAGAACCATCAACTATTTTGAAATAGTGAAACAGTGCCGAGAGATATAGCAACCATGGCGAGGCCCTGGCCATTCATTAGAAACCTAGCATTAAAATAAACAAACCCTCAACAAGTCAGGGTATCAAACCACCCAAAGACAAACTCTAATACTACGAAAATGAGACATTCACTACTATACAAGAACTGGAGAGAGCTCAACTCTATAAATTACATAGGTTACAAGTTCAAGAATCAGGAGCTATGCCTCCATAGATAGAACAACAAAACTACAAACCCTTAGCTTGTCGGCCACGCAGAGCTACCACTACCAAGTAACAAAGATCACAATAAACTCATTGATCGCAACAAAAGGTAGGGTTTAACCACATGCATTGAAACCCTTTCCAGATCAACGGTGGGATTTACGAAATCACAAACCATCTACCACATTAAATGAGCCATCACTACCACAGCCATGAAGGAGCCATCTTGGCAATGTTTAAACCCTTTTCAAGTTACAACTCAGCACTCAGATGTTACACCAAGATGCTTTCACGTGAACCAAGCTTACTAAGCCATCCACGAGGGAATCCCACTATTCTTGTTAGTTGAAAGCATTCATTGCATAGGATACAATCACATCTGCCAACCTGTAAACCATATTAACATTCATATCAAACAATGTGAAATGGTTATGGTAAGGTCGTGTAATAGACCCTTGTAACATTAAGTTAAGAGTTGGATAGAACTTCATCGAGGTCGCATAAGTATTACCTAGGGTCGCATAAGTGCACACAACACATAATATAATATCTCCAAAGTTCACATAGTATCGTAGGATCATATAGTATTATATGTTTACAAATCATCGATAAAGTTTGTTTAATATTTCATTCTGTATAGCATCACATGTTTGTATAGTTCACTAGGGTGGCATAATATCACATGGGGCCACACTATTGCACATAACACACAACATATAATATGTTATATATATAGTTTGTAATTGTTTGATAATGTCCCAAACACCATATAAATAGATTATATAAATAATCAAAGAAGATTGTTTATACATACATACTATTGTATAGTGAAATAGAAGACTTGTTGATAAATCAAATTATCATAACCATGGTAGAAGTATAGACCCTAGGCAAGTTAGCAAAACAGTTATACATAGAATTTCCACAAATTGCCATGGAGGAAGAAGGTAGATATTTACATATACAGTTCAACATGAATGGAAACCAAAAACAATTCTGGCTACAACACTATGAAATGATCATTACAGCCCTTCTCTGAAAAATTGTTTGAATACTTGTCGCAACTTTAAACTCATACCTGTAAACTGTCACAAGTGCGAAATCACATGCTTTAGCACGAATGCTAATTAAGCCTCGGGGCGTCCGTAGGACCCCTTCATCAATCAACACAAACACATTAGTTCAAGCAGTAAGTTCATCATTCATAAACAACAACAATAGAAGTTTGCAAACAACACAGCTGATTATGAATAACATCAAGACATAATCTGGAATCTTTTAGTCAAAATTTCTTTTACTATAAACCAATTGGCATTTAGTACAGTAAGTTAAATTTTCATGTATTATTTTATTTCCGCATACAGTAAGATAAGCAATAAATTTCACGTAGAAAAATTTTAAATTTTTGTGATTTTTCTGGGATGTTACATGTGGTATCATAGCGCAAGTTCAAACTCTAGGCCTAATTAAGACTCATGCGTGCAAAACAGAAAATAAATCAGAAAGTTTATGTTACTAACTTTTGTAATTTAATTCTATTTTTGCATAGAACAGATTGACCTTTAATTGCAGGTATGGAAATACTAGAGGAATCAGTAGAGGACAGATCTCGTCGTAATGAACGTATTAATCATAATAACACTGAAGGAATTTATGTTGAGTTAAACAACCAGTCTTTTGAAATTTTACGTACTATACAAGATTTAAAAGATGTTAAAGAAGAAAATGAATGAATCCTTAAGGTACAGAAAGAGTTACAAGAGAATTTAAAAGGAAACTATCATAGTGATGAAAGAGGTAGAAAATCAGAATTTAAGGTTGATTCTGAAATAATGTCCCACCAACATAAGTATAAGAAAACAAGAAATGATAAAAGGAATAGTTACTCATCCTCTAAATCTAATTCAAGTAATGAAGACATAAATTATGACAGCAGTAACAGTGAATGCTACTCTAAAAAGAGAAAATATAAGCATCATGAATAGATTACTAGGGAATTTAAAAAGATTAAGCCACCTACTTTTAATGGCGAAAGTGAGAAGAGTGAGACAGCAGAAGCTTGGCTGTCTGGAATGAAAAAGTACTTTAATATTTATGACTACTTTTCTCAACTGAAAGCCAAGATGGCTATTTATAATATGATCAGGAAGGCAGATATCTGGTGGCAAGATCTTAAAAGGATTAAGAGTATAAAAGAAAAAAAAAGTAACTTAGACTATGTTTAAAAGTTTGTTTAAAAAGAAGTTTTTGTCGGAACAGTACTTTGAAGATAAGTTAAAAGAGTTTTACAATTTAAAGTTGGGTACAATGAACAGGAAATAACTATGCAGCAAGTTCCTTAGCTTGTTGATGTACATACCTTACATGGTTGAGGAAAAGCCTAAAGTACAAAGGTTTCTCAGCTGTTTACCTTTTAATATAAAAGATCGTATTGAGTATGATAATCCTTCCACTTTGGAAGAGGCCACGAGGAAGGCAAATTTTTGTTTTGACCAAAACAGAAAAAGAGAAGGAACAACTGGCTAGAAGAACAGTAAGACTAATCAGTATGACTACAAAAAGAAGAATTTTAATCATAATGCTAGAGGTTTTAAGTAAACTTTTAATATCAAAAATTTTCCTAATAATTACCAGAATAATGCATCTCAGAACTCTAATGCTGCAAGAAATGTAGCTAATAATAATAATAATAATCACAACAATAACAATAACAACAACAATAGGTATGCTGAACAAAAAGGACCCAAAAAGTGATATGAATGTGGCGGACCACATAAGAGAGCAGATTTCCCACTCAACAAAAGGACAACTAACAATATTCATACTATGCAAGTAGAACCTACAGTTGGAGATATCACAAGAGAAATGCCTAGGATAAATGCAACATTGGAGAACAATCAAGCAAACCATCAAACATCCATGGTCAAAATTGAAGGTATGATACAAAACAAGTCTATTTCTATTTTAATAGATCCAGGTGCAAATATAAGTTATATTTCACCTACTTTAGTAAACCATTGCAAGCTAAAAATAGAGAAATTTGATAATGCATGGTTAGTTCAGCTTGCAACAGGAACTAAAAGAAAGGTTACAGATTATGTCGAGAATTGTGAAGTATTTTTAAGTCAGCTGAAAACACAAATTAATCTAAATGTTTTACCCTTAGGGTCATATGATTTGTTGATAGGCATGGATTGGCTTGAAGAACATAGAGTTATACTGAATTGTTATGATAAATCTTTTACATGTGTAAATAATGAAGGTAATTCAGAAATAGTAAAAGGAATTCATAGGCAGATTTCTGCCTTACAAGTAAAGAGACCTGCTAGAAAAGGTTGTAAATTGTTTTCTATTAATGTTGTTAATGATGAGTGTACATCTAAAGAAGACAAGTTAAAACTAGAGGATATTCCCATCCTTAGGGACTTTTTTGATGTATTCTCGAAAGAAATTCTAGGATTACCTCCGAAAAAAGAACTTGATTTCACCATCGAGTTAGTACCCGGTGCGGTACCAAACTCGAAGGCCCCCTATAAGATGAATATTCTGGAGTTAAATGAGTCTAAATCTCAGCTGTAATAATTAATAGATAAAAATTACATAAGGCCCAGTGTGTCCCCTTGGTGAGCACCAGTAATATTTGTTAAATAGAAGGATGGTACCATGCATTTGTGCATTGACTACCGTCAGCTTAATAAAATGAGAATTAAGAACCGGTATCCCTTACCTCGCATAGATGATCTATTTGATCAAATACGCGGAGCAGAGATATTCACTAAAATTGATCTAAGGTCGGGTTATCATCAAGTCTAGATAAAAGACGAGGACATATTCAAAACTGCATTCAGAATGTGTTATGGACACTACGAGTTCGTAGTTATGCCTTTTGGGCTAACCAACGCACCGACAGTGTTCATGTGTTTAGTGAACAATGTTCTGCATAAATATTTGGATAAGTTTGTAGTGGTATTCAGTGATGATATTCTGGTTTACTCAAAAAATAAAGAAGAGCATGACGAACATTTAAAAATCATTTTACAAGTACTTAGAGATCATCAACTTTACGCTAAGTTCAGTAAGTGTGATTTCTATAAGGATAAAATTCAGTATTTGGGTCCTATAATTTCTGAAGATGGTATTTCTGTTGATCCTGATAAAATTAAAGCAATTAATGAATGGCCTGTTGTTGGGTCTAGGAAATGTCCCTTTTTGGCCACCTTTATTACATCATTTTGCCTTGATTCCATCCTACTTTCATGAGCTATATCCATGTCCTTTCCAGATCAATCAATGATATTGACAGGTATAATTTGTTATCGCCTTATTTATTTTTATTCCTAAGATTGTTAAAGATTATGGATTTTAGTCCTTGGTTTGTACTGATCTGTGTGATTTCATTTAGCCAAAATCTAAAGCACAGGTGTATCAGCTCAATAGTGCCAGTTGTGACTCTTGAAGGCACCAGCTCGTCATAACTCCAAGGGACAGCGCATCCTCCATGCAAGCTGTATCAGATCCCCACTGTAACAGATTCCACTGAAGCAGGGCCTAGCTACGACAGACAGGTGGCATTCCAGCTGCTGAGTATGGTTACCCATTAATGATCAAAGCAACAGCCTCCTTCACAATTGGTGGCCCTGTTTAATACGTTGCATCAGTTAGCTGTAACTTCACAGCATGAAGATCATAGATCTTCATTGCTGTGCGATTTTAGTGGATTTGAAACTATATTTCCTTTGTATAAATTCCAAAACGCTTTCGTAGCCTGGGGTTGGACAATCGTTGCTTGTGTAAGCTGTAATAGAGTTCTTCAATAATATGAGAGCTGAGACTCACGATCTTCCATCAATAATATGAGAGCTGAGAATCACGATCTTCCATCAATAATATGAGAGCAGAGTTCTTCACTTCTGTGTTTTAATTTGTTGTGACTCTCGGCGTCTCTGTTAGAAGGCCAGGGCCCGCCTTCTCATAGAGGTAGCCAGTTTAAGTAGGTAGAGTAGTTTAGTTTTACTTCTGTTGTGTGGTGTGGAATGATTGCAGACATTATTGGTAGTTGTAACATAGTTTATCTTTCCTTTATGGCAGTTTGTAATTGCATCATCAATAGCTATAATAGAGTGGTGTGACACTTGACTGTGTAGGATAGTTTACTTAATTTGCATGTGCGTTTTAATCAGCTGTGACAGCCAAGCTCAGTTCCAATTATCTTCTAGTTGTTTACACTTTCTAGGATTTCCATTAATTATCAATTAGAGTTCAAGCTTGTATTTTAATTCTGGTTGTTGTTGTATCTTCAATACATTCATAGATTAGACAGATAATGGTAGAGTTACAGTAGCTACTGGATAGATCATTTTGGTAAAGATTGAATGCTGTAGTTTGATAATCATAGGATTTAACTTCTTGCAAAAGTAATCTAGTTTCATTTCATCATAGATCATTAATTTGCTTGGTTGATTTCTATAGGGAAGTTGCTTTCTTTTGGATTCTTAGATGTATGAATTAGATTAGTGTTCTTAAGGAACGAGTTGGCTGGACACATAGGTAGAATAATCATTTACATTCAGTAATCAACTCCTTGATCTGTTTATGCATAGACTGTGCTTATTTCCTTTGAAATAAAAGACTTTCCTGGGTTTGACAATTTATATTGACCATTCTGTATGTTAGCTTTAATTAACTGACATATAGAGTGACCAACATTTTGGCGCCGTTGCCGGGGATGGTAATATATAGACAGAGTTAGTAGTTGGTTTCATTTGATTTTATTTTAGTTCAATGTTTACAGCATGCATGAATACAAGAAAAACAAATCATGAACCCCCTTTGAATACTAACATTGCAGGTAGAAGAGGTCGAGGTCATAATGCAAGTTAGGGAAGACACACATATATTGATGAGATAATTGTTGAAGCTAATTCTTCCACTAGACCATCGCAGAACTCTACAGGCAGGGGAAATTTTGTTCCTCCCAATCTTGAACATTCGGCATCCACAGTGGAGAACACAAAGGGACCTTCAACTCATGTTGCAGAAAGTAAACCTCCTGAAGATAAGGGAAGTGCTGTAGATGTACTAGATAGAGAGGAGATTTATCATATTGATGAAACCAGAGTTACTAAAGAGGTGGGGTTGGAGACTCGCAGAATAGCAGAGGAAGAAAGAAGGCAAAGAGAAGAGAGGAGAAAAGAAGAAGAAGCCAAAGCATAGGAAGAACACATAAAGGAAGCTATTGAATTTTGGACTATAACCATGGCTGGTAGAGAACAAGGGGGTGAGAATGAACATGAGGATCGCCAGGAAGAAGAAGGAGATAGTAATCAGCCTGGTAATACGGTGGCTACATTAGAATTCCCTATCCTCTAGACACCTGGAGCAGTTCCTATGAAGAATATCTCACCATCAGTGCTCCCTAATTTTCATGGTAAGTCCTATGAGGATCCTGATGAGTTTCTTTTTGAGTTTGATATCCTCTGTCATAGCTATGATTACACCTCCAGTGCTCAGAAGCTGAAGCTATTCCCAGCCACCTTGAAAGGAAATGCTCTGCACTGGTTCATGAGTTTGGGTCATGAGACCATTACTACTTGGGACCAAATGAAGAACACCTTCCTTTCTAAATATCAAGAATATTGCAGAACTAGAGATAGAAAGGAAGAGTTGTTTGAAATGGTTCAAAAGGATGAAGAGAGTTTGGAAGACTTTATGGAGAGATTGCTGTACAATTTGCAAAGATCTGGTCATGCTGAGATTGGCAAGGATGTGCTCAAGATTATCTTCCTAAGAGGAATTAGAGAAGATTGCCTTGATATGTTGAATCTGCTAGGGAAAGGGGATATCTCGAAGAAACCTTTTGAAAATATTATTGAATTATGTCGAAGGTACTCCAGGGGCTCTTCCAGAATGAACAAACGAGACAAAGACCGAGACCAGGATGTCTTTACTAGGACTCAGAAGTCAGCTAGTGGAGGTGCCACTCGAGCAGAAATAGGCAACCTACTGGAGAAATTTAAAACAGACGTGATGAGCTCCATTTCCTCGGAGCTAGATGCCATGAGGGAAAATTAGAAACAAGTAGTAGAATACCTTACACTTGGGGTATTCTATCCTAAATGTAAAAAGAAGCATCCACTGAAGGAGTGCCCATTGGACAAAGTAGAGGTATGTAGGATATGTGAACTCGAGCATGATACTAAGGAGTGTCCTTCATTACCTAAGGTTAAAGAAGTCCTGCAGGCATCTATTCTGGATGTAGAGAGAGCATACTTTATGGCACAAAAGAAACCATGGCAGCCTAGAAACCAAGGTATGAATCCAGATCCAACATTTTTCCTGTATAGTATGAATGGAATGAACAACATGCATAATATGAATACACAATTCCCTTCACATTATTCCAACAGCCAGTGGCCTCCATCTCAAAACCCAATGCAAAATCCTAATTCATGGACACCATGGCCACAGTAGTCAAACCAAGCTCCTTGGAATTCCAACTGGAGAAACTCTTACCAAGGAAATAACTTTCCCCACAACCAAACTCAGTATCAACAATACCCTCATCAACAGTATCAGCAACCACAGCTCCCTTTCCAGAACAATGCTGCACCCATGAATGCACCACTTCGACCACAGCTACCTGCACAGCCTAACCTGAACCCAAACAATAAAGTAGTCCATCAATTTGAGACTGCCAACATGCCTGCATATTCCATCACTCAGATTCCTTGCAATGATATACAATTATGATCAGGAAGGGTGGTGGAGCCTATTATCACTAAGGATGTTTCACTTTCAGTTATTGCAACTGGAGTAAATCACCATTATGAAAACATGGTTAATTCATCAATCCCCATTATTGAGGATGTTGATACTCCTACTGAAGCAGCAACTGAAACTCAGGAAGCAACACAAGATCTGTCACAGCCTACATAGTTGAATAGAGAACCAACGTACCCTGAACGATTGCAGCTACAGAAAAAAGTGGAACAACCTCAATTTGATCTCGTGGGAGAGTTGAAAAAATTATATGTTAAAATTCCACTGTTATAGGCCCTCCCTGATGTGCCCACTTATGCTAAGACATTTAAAGATTTGTGTGTTAAGAAACTAGGAAGAAGGCCCACGGATCCTCCCACTGTCCACAAGCTGGGAAAGCTTTCAGAATTGATAACGGGAAAGGCCCATGTGGTAAAGTACGATGACCCTGGGAACCTGACTGTTACAGTGCACATAGGGAACACACAAATTTCAAATGTCTTGGTGGATTTGGGTGCAGCTATTACTGTTATGACCATAGAGACTGTGAAGAAATTGGGACTCACTAATCTGCGGCCAACCCCTACTATTTTGGAACTTGGTGATAGATCAATGATCAAGCTTGAAGGGATTCTAGATGACCTCGTAATCTTAGTTGACTCGTGGGAATACCCTACGGATTTTTTGGTATTACAACCAAAATCTCAGTTGGGGGGGCACCCACTAATCTTGGGAAGACCGTGGTTGGCCATAGCTGATGCCTGTATCAGCTGCTAGTCAGGTTCTATGACTATTTCAGACGGAACTGAGATAAAAAATCGAACCCTGTACCCTCCAGCTCTACCAAGCACAGAAGCCAAAACTCCATTGTGGGTAGATTTGGAGGAGGAAGAGGGTGTGTAGCCACTATTAACCATAGGGAGAGCCTTGACATTTAAAGATGAAATAGAGGATGATGCCATTAATAGTTTCATCAATGATCCCACATCAGTCAATAAGAATGTCTATCAGATCTTAGACAGTACTTTAGCTGCAACAGAACAAGAAAATATTACAGAAGAAACTCTGATAGGTGATGATAATGTAATTCCAGTACTTAAGAATTCGAAGAGTGTTCTAGTGGAAATTGAGCCAGGAAAAATATTGAATATCAATCCTAATCTGGCACCTAGCGAGCTGGAACAGCTAGTCACTCTGCTGAAACAACATAGGGGAGCTTTTTCTTGGGAGTACACAGACATGAAAGGAATTCCTTCTCATTTGTGCACTCATCACATCTATATTAAGAGTGACTCCAGGCCTGTATGCCAACCCCAACGAAGGATGAACCCAAACCTGAGAGACATAGTGAAAGAGGAAATCTAGAAACTATTGGAAGCTGGATTTATATATCCAATTTTAGACAGTGAATGGGTTTCTCCACTTGTGATCGTGCCAAAGAAGAATGGGAAATGGAGGGTCTGCGTGGATTATAGAGAATTGAACAAGGAAATTCAAAATGACCATTTCCCATTACCTTTCATTGATCAGGTCCTTGATACCTTGTCTGGGAAGAAGTATTTCTCTTTTCTGGATGGCTTTAGTGGCTATAACTAGATTCAGATTGCTCAAGAAGATCAAGACGAAACCACTTTCACCTGTCCTTAGGGGACTTTTGCATACAGAGTACTTCCTTTTGGGTTGTGCAATGCACCAGCTACATTTCAGAAAGCAATGATTGGAATCTTTTCAGAAATGGTGAACGATTGCATCGAAATTTTCATGGATGACTTTACTCCATATGGTGATAGTTATGAAGAAGCACTGAAGAACTTAGAAAAGGTCCTGAAATGCTGTGAACAAAGCCAGCTGTCTTTGAGCACTGAAAAGTGCCACATGATGATGAGCGAAGGCATAGTGCTGGGGCACTTCATCTCTTCTGATGTTATCTACGTAGATCCATCCAAAATCAAGGTAATTGAAAATATACCAACTCCTGGAACATAGAAGGATGTATGTAGCTTCTTGGGGCATGCTGGCTATTACAGAAGGTTCATAGAAAATTTTTCCAAAATAGCTTCCTCCTTTGTTCACTCTATTGATGAAGGATGCACAGTTTGTCTGGAATGATGCATGCAAAACAGCGTTTACTGAACTAAAGAAAAGGCTGTTTACAACACCCATCTTAGGAGGACCCCATTGGGCTCTGCCTTTTCACATTTCTTCAGATTCCTCAGACACTGCCATTGGAGCAGTTTTGGGACAGTAGGAAGGTAATGCTCCTTATGATATTTACTACATTAGTAAAAATATGTCTCCTACTGAACTGAATTAGACTGTCACAGAAAAAGAATTTCTTGCCATTGTTTATGCCATCAACAAATTTAGACATTATATTACTGGATATTCTACTTTTGTGCACACTGATCATTTTTCTATCAAGTATTTAATGAATAAACCGATCACGAATGCTAGAGTTACTGGATGGTTGTTACTGTTACAGGAATTTGATATTACAATTATTGATAGACCAGGAAAGGAAAATGTTGTTGCAGATTTCTTATCTCGACTTACTAACAGTGATGACAATTTACCAGTCGAAGATTCCTTCCCTGACGAATATTTGTTTGCAATATCGTCTCATTCCCCATGGTATGCAGATATTGCTAACTTTTTGGCTGTAGGTAAGCTTCCAGCACATTTGTCAAAGAGAAAAAGAAGGAAGATCATACAACAGAGTGCTAGGTACTATTGGATTGATGACCATCTTCTCTACACAGGGCTTGATTTAGAAATCAGAAGATGTGTTAGAGCATATGAAATCTTCAGCATTCTTAAAGCTTGCCATAATGAGCCCTATGAGGGACATTTTGCTGACAAGAGGACAAGTCATAAAGTTTTCAGAATGGGCTATTTATGGCCTACATTGTTCAGAGATACAAAGAAGTATGTTTAGGCATGTGATATCTGCCAAAGGATGGGCCAACCCAATAAATTAGATGAGATGCCTTTACATCCATAGCTTGTGGTTGAACCGTTTGATAGGTGGGCTCTAGATTTTGTAGGGCCTATCAACCCTCTCTCAAAGCAGAAAGTTCATATCTTGGTTTGAACAGACTACATGACTAAATGGGTAGAAGCTGTAGCCTTGGTTAAGGCCAATGATCAGGCTGTGATTGATTTCCTGTATGAAGATATTTTTACTCGGTTTGGAGTGCTTAAGGAGATCATTACAGACAGTGGACCACAGTTTGTATCTCACAAGCTGGAAGCACTGTTGCAGAAATTTCATATTCACCACAGAATAACCTCACCATACCATCCACAAGCCAATGGGAAGGTGGAAAACACGAACAAGGTTATTGAGGCTATTTTGACAAAAATAGTAAAGAGACATCGTAAAGATTGGGCTGAAAGACTTCCAGAGGCACTATGGGCCTATCGTACCACTTGGCGTAACACCACTGGTTTTTCCCCATATGAGCTAGTATATTGCAAGAACGATGTCTTCCCAATTGAATTTGAAATCAGATCTTTAAAAACAACTGTTGAAGCAAATCTGGATTTATCAAAGGCATAGAGGAATCGGCTAAATTAGCTCAATGAATTGGATGAGAAGCGCACATCTGCAGTACATCATATAGCTTTAATGCAACAACAGCGCTCTAGATGGCATGATATATTTATAAAGAAAAGAGTCTTCCAGGAAGGAGACTGGGCCGTGTTGTATGATTCACGATTTAAGAGGGACTTTAAAGGCAAATTGCACACCTGTTGGTTGGGACCCTATCAGATAGATCAGGTGTTTGATAATGGAACAGTCCAGTTGATCACCATTGACGAGAACAAAGTACCATTATTCGCAAATGGTCATCGACAGCGACTGTATCACAAGCCGATCTCAAGGGAGGCTTTTATTTCACAAGTTGCAGCTGATCCAGAGTATCAGTTAACGTCAGGACAGGGATTTTTAAACCATGTGAATTCCTAAAAGTTGCAGTTTACACACATATTTTTGTACATAAATAATTGGTTTTTCTTTCATTCTGTATTTTATCTATTTTTAATTTTTCTTGCACTTGATCAATTTGTTTTGAAGAACTATGCGCAGGCACTTATTGGAGGACTAGTAGGAGTGACTGGGCCAGACGACTACAGACACCCCATATTTGTTCCTGATCTAATAAAACTCTTTGAAGAAGTTGGATAATTCGTGGTCTTTCACAGATAAAATTTGCTTCTACTACAGTCTGACTCAGCTGCGACTCCGCCATATTTGCCTGCTCTGCCAAATTTCTGTTTACCTTTCAAATTTCATAGCTATGACTCCACCACATTTGCCAGTTTTGCCAAATTTCGCAGCTGTGACTCCGCTATTTTTTCTTTACCTTTCAAATTTTGTACTTGCGACTCCACCATATTTGCCCATTCTGCCAAATTTCGTAGCTGTAACTCCACTATTCCTGCGTACCTTTCTAAGTTGGCAGCAGCTACCTCACTATTTCCGCTTCATTTTTTTTTTCCTCCTTCCTAACAGCTAAGACTCCGCTACCTTTGTCCATTCTGCTAAATCCAGCAGTTGAGACTCCACTACCTTTGCCCATTCCGTTAAACATAGCATCTGCGACTCCGCTATCCTTGTTTAATTCTTCTAAACTTAGCAGTCACTATTCCGCTCTTTCTAGTGCATTCTCGCTCCTTCCGTACAGTTGCGACTCCACCATTTTTGCTTATTTTGCTAAATTTCACAGCTGATACTCCGCCAATTTGCCTGCTCTCTGATTAATGATGCCAATAATGATGTGACTAGGCATCAGTTTTGGCAATTGCTCCACAAGGTCCAATTACGATCCACCACGAAGGAAATTTCGGATGCCTTGAGTAGCTGTCAGCCTGGGTGGCAGTGGCCACGTCACTTCGGCACATGTGCATTTATACCCACAAGGACAACAGCCGGCTGTAATGATTAATCCATGGCTCAAACTCATAAATGCAAGGTATGGATCTTATCTTCTACATGATTTGGTAGAAAATTAATACGGTAATAACGATTATGTCCTATCACAACCCTCGACTAATGAACCCATGCGAATTACACTTTAAAAATTATGTTAAGGTCATAATTGTAATTACTCTCCATCAACTTACACTTTATAATTATGTTAAGGTCATAATTATGTTACTCCTATCCGCCAACTTCATCGCTTCAATAGAACATTCATACTGGCGCAGACTAGCCTACAACCTGATTTTTGAACCCCAACAACCCTTTGCATGTTTGTAAGCTACAACTTTCCACTTCTAAACTAGAAATTGTTGAATTATGAAGCTCGAGGGGAGATTAAAATGGGAAACCCAGTCAGACATGAACCAGTAAATACAGATGTTGTACACGCCAATGCAGAGGTTCTTAATATTTTCATAGTAGCAGGTTGGATGGCATATTTTGAATGGTTGAATGGATTTCACATAGAACCCACATTGCAATTTGCCCTCAACCTGAATGATACTCACTCTGAGGTGAGAGGACTGCGCGTGGATGCTACAGAGGAAATCATAGCTGAAGTTACTGGTTTACCCATGGTTGGGTAGAGGCTATTTGGATGGAAGGTACATAATGCAAATGCAGCGAGGGATTTTTTGTCAGTGGGAGAGCAGGTCATTCCAAAGTGTCATGGGCTGGAACTGGCTTCCTTACCACCACCCTAGAATCAAGTAGCAATCTTTGTGAAAAGATATATTTCTTATGGAGGTAGGTACCAAGTTGTTTCCTTTTCTGAACTTCCCTTACTGTATCATTTATGCCATGGTCATTTAGTAAATATACCATTCTATCTGCTTAAAGCCTTACAAACCAGGGCTGGATATGCAAGAGCTGCCCAACACCCAATTTCCTCCCTTACTAATCATGGTTTAATTAAATTACTGGTCCTAAGAGCCATTGCAATTCATAATTTAACCTAGGAGCAATTTTTGGCTGGAGATGCGCCAATCATACAACCTGTATTAGAAGTGGGGGGTGCTAGCGAAGATAGTGAGGACTGAATTTCCTCAAACCCAGTTGGGGGGGAGGCTAAAGCAACAGAAAACTAGGCCAATGATGAATGGGAAGTAAATAAAGGAGAAGCAACAGTAACAGAAAACCCTATAGTAGGGAAAATTGTGATGGAAACACTGGAACAGGAGGAAGAAAGAGTAGAATCTGTAACTGCAGAAGAATATATTCAATTAAAAGAAGCTGAAACTGGAGGAGTTGTTGAAGCTACGACAGTTGAAACTGCAATTGCAGAAACATAAATTCAAAGGAAAGGACATCAGACAGTAGAAGAAGGGATTGTGGAAGTTTTGGAAGTTGAATCCTCTTCAGAAATAAGGGGTACTATTATCGAAGAAGAAACGACTAAGGTAGGGACCCCTGTGTCAAAGAAACGAGGAGTAAGATCAAGAAACAAGAGCCAGACACCTGTTGCAACATAGAAAAGAAAAATCAGAACTGATAAGGCACCAATAGCAGTAGGCATGGAGTAACATCCAGTGGGAATGGTGAGAAGAAGGACTCGATCAGCAGCAACAAAAGAAGCAGTTGTGATGGCAAAAACAATAGAAGAAGTGGAGACAATAGATGCAACTAGGGGTAATATTTAATCACCCCTAGTAGAGACAACAAAAGTAGGAGAAGTAGCAGAGATAGCGGGAGCAGTCAGAGAGAATAGGGAACCATCTTGGGTGGAGGAAATACCTGTGACAAGAATAGATTTAGAGATTCCCATTTTGAACCCTAAGTCATCTACTGTTATGCAGGAACCTCCCAAAGAAGAACCCCAAATTGAAAATCTCCTGTTTGAAAATGAACTATTAAAAGAAGAGGTGCGGATATTGCAAAATGAGCTAGAAAAATGGAAGGGAGTGGCTAGAAAACAAGCTAAGAAAAATTTGAACACTTTAGCAAATGCTGCAAATTTATTGGAAAATCCATCTCTTGCATTTGAAAATGAGGAGTATGGGGAGACTGTTAGTCAAGAGTGTGGAGATATATTTTCTGCAGCAGGACACATAGTTGTTGTGTTGGGACTTTCATCACAAAATCATTTACATATAGAGGAGGTGGAACAAGGAATGCTATGAATCAAATTGATAGGGGAAAATGAGCCAAGAATTGAAGAGATCCCTGATTTGAATTTAGGGGATGAAACAGTACAGTCCCAGCCATTAAGGGACACTAAGCTTCTTCAAGACTAGTCTCATCAGTCAGAAAAATATGATATAAACCAGAAACAATCTCAGTAGCTCAAAGAAATTGAGGAACAGGGGACTGTTACACAAGAACCAGTACCCTTGAAAATGTCTAGTGAAGCTACAGTTCAGATAGCAACATCTAATATCAAAGACCAGGAGAAAAACACTGTTACACAAGAACTAGTGTTTCCAAAATCATTTGCTACATTGGCAACAAAAACTGAGATGGCTGAGATTGAAATGGAAAAGGAGGATGATGTTACACAAGAACCAACAATCCTAAGAGTATTAACTGAGACTGTAACTCATACTAAGGAAGTTGAGGAGAATATGGAAATGAAGAATGCTGTTACACAAGAACCAGCATCCCTAAAACCCATGGTTGAGACTGCACTACATGCACAAACCACTGCAGCCCCACTAGAGGATGAAATTGTCACAGTGCTAAGGAAATATAAGGAAGTCATTTATCTAGATTCTGATGATGAGAAGGAGGTAGAAGACAGAAAGATTCAACGGCTACAGAAGAAGGTTCTCTGGTTAAATCTTGAGTTGGATAAATGGCTCAAGTGGATTTAACAGTTCAAAACAGGTATGATCTCTCTCCAAGAACATAGGAATGTCATTAAGGGATTGATAGAAAAGTGGGCTGAGGATTTATTCTTCCAGAGACTCCGATGGGAGAAACTTCAAGAAAAAATGGAAGGATTAAACAAACTTAAGTCCCTGCAACAACAGAAAGACAAAATGTACACTCTCTCGATAGAATTGTTGAGTTGCAGGGCTCCATCCCCTTCTTACCCTGTTTTTATCCATGAGCAGACAACTTTATTCCAATTAACAGCTCTCAAGGAAGGAAGATCATTTGATTTGGCAATAGCTGATCAATTTTTGGAGACTTTTCTGAAGAGTGACTTTGAGGATCAGCATCTGTTATGTGAGTTATATTTGCATGACAGGGCTTGTTATATTACTTTCCCATCTGATCCTTTACCTATTCTAGGGGATGTTCAGCTGAGGGAATTTTCCTCCTTTGTCATTAACCATGTAAGATGGCAAGATGATTTCCAAACCATCCTTAAAAATGAGGAGAATTCTACTCTTTGGATTAGGGGGAAACCTCAGAATCCACCAGCATTCATGGCAAATCATTCTAAATCTCTCAGGGTTCCCTCAATTGTTCGATATTTTGAGAGCTTGCGAGATAGATTCCTTACCACATGTGTCCCAATGATTCTTAATATGCAGCAGGATGCCCTGGAAGTTAGTGAATACAGATGGCTATACTCCTCCTCATATCTGAAGGAAATGGATCCATATGGCTTTGAAAATTTCAGGCAAGCTTTGACAAGGATGCCTAGATATGTACAGTGCATGCAAAGGTGTGGGCCTTGGTGGATTGGTTTAAGATTCAAATTCCCTCTCATTTGGTTGACTATAAGAAATTCTTACAGAACCATCTATGCTCTAACATTAGAAGAAGAAGAGCTTTGGTGGGGGCGTTGGGTATCCTGCTATGGGTTTGTTCCTCAAGGGGAGGCACCAAAACGCGTTTACAACCTTACAAATCTCCACAGATTCCACTCAGACTCAGATTCGAATTAAGGGAGGTTGTTGCATGAGGACATGCAATTGGATAGTTGGGGGGAGATGTTGGGTCTAGGAAATGTCCCTTTAAGGCCGTCTTTATTACATCATTTTGCCCTAATTCCATCCTACTTTCATGAGCTATATCCATGTCCTTTCCAAATCAATCAATGATATTGATAGGTATAATTTATTATTGCCTTATTTATTTTTATGCCTAAGATTGTTAAATATTATGGATTTTAGTCCTTGGTTTACATTGAGCTATGCGATTTCATTTAGCCGAAATCTAAAGCGCAGGTGTATCATCCCAGTAGCGCCAGCTATGACTCTTCAAGGCACCAACTCATCATAACTCCAAGGGACAGCACATCCTCCATGCGAGCTGTATCAGATCCCCACTGTAATAGATTCCACTGAAGCAGGGCCTAGCTGCGAAAGACAAGTGGCATTCCAGCTGCTGAGTCTGTTGACCCATTAATGATCAAAGCAACAACCTCCTTCACAACTGGAAACCCTATTTAATACGCCGCATCAGTTAGCCGCAACTCCGTAGCATGAAGATCATAGATCTTCATTGCAGCATTATTTTAGTGGATCTGAAACTGTATTTCCTTTGTATAAATTCCAGAAGGCTTTTGTAGCCTGGGGTTGGACAATCATTACTTGTGTAAGTTGTAACAGAGTAGTGAGACTCACGATCTTCCATCAATAATATGAGAGCAGAGTTCTTCACTTCTGTGTTTTAATTTGTTGTGACTCTCAGCGTCTTTGTTAGAAGGCCAGGGCCCACCTTCTCACAGAGATAGCCGATTTAAGTAGGTAGAGTAGTTTAGTTTTACTTTTGTTGTGTGGTGTGGAATGATTGCAAACATTATTGGTAGCTGTAACAGAGTTTAGCTTTCCTTTCTGGTAGTTTGTAATTGCATCATGAATAGTTGTAACAGAGTGGTGTGACAGTCGACTGTGTAGGATAATTTACTTAATTTGCATGTGTGTTTTATCATCTATGATAGCAAAGCTCAATTCCAATTATCTTCTAATTGTTTATGCTTTCTAGGATTTCCATTAATTATCAATTAGAGTTCAATCTTGTGTTTTAATTCTGGTTGATATTGTATCTTCAATTACATTCATAGATTAGATAGATAATGGTAGAGTTATAATAGCTACTAGATAGATCATTTTGGTAAAGATTGAATGTTGTACTTTGATAATCATAGGATTTAACTTCTTGCAAAAGTAATCTAGTTTCATTTCATCATTAGATCATTAACGTGCTGGGTTGATTTCTGTAGGGAAGTTGCTTTCTTTTGGATTCTTAGATGTATGAATTAGCTTAGTGTTCTTAGGGAACGAGTTGGTTGGACACGTAGGTAGGTTCATCATTTACATTCAGTAATCAACTGCTCGATCTGTTTATGCATAGGCTGTGCTTATTGCCTTTGAAATAAAAGACTTTCCTGGGTTTGACAATTTATATTGACCATTCTGTGTGTTAGCTTTAATTAACTGACATCCCAACACCTATCCCAAAAGACGTATCTGATGTACGGTCACTCATGGGAATAACGGGGTATTATAGAAATTTTATTGAAGGGTTCTCTAGAATTGCTAATCCCATCACTTCTTTGTAGAAGAAAGGGAAGAAATTCATATGGGATCAAAAGTGTCAAGACAATTTTAAATAAGTTAAAAGAATTGTTAACTACTGCACCCATCTTAAAAATTGCAGATCCTAATAAGGATTTCATCGTATGCATAGATGCATGCAACGAAAGAATTGGAGGGGTCTTAAGTCAAGAAGATCATGCAATTGCTTTTGAGTCAAGGAAGTTAAAAATACATGAAAATAATTATGCAACGTATGATCTTGAGTTGGAAGCCGTGATACATGCTTTAAAAATGTGGCACCATCACTTGATCGGAAGAAAATTCATTTTAATGGCTGATAACAAGGGCTTAAAGTATTTATTGGATCAAACAAATCTTAATGCAAGGCACGCTAGGTGGTTATCTTTCCTTAGAGAGTACGATTTTGAGATCCATCACATTAATGGAAAGGGGAATAAGGTTGCTGATGCATTGAGTAGAAATGCTAGATTGGGTTTTGTGGTAGCAATCAGTGCTTTTAAATGTAACGTCCCCTTCCATCATCGAATGTGGGAAGGGAAACGTTAACAACACACAGGGCTTCCGTAAAGGCTTAGCCCCAATACTTCTTGCCCCTGAATTCCTAACATTTTAAAACTTCTATATGCAGATTCATCTCCATATAAAACATAGCGGAATGAACATGCTAACAAACACTCAAACAGACAGTAATTGCAATCATATCAATCACAGCAGAGAATGATTCAACATACAGAGACCCAATCTCATTCGTATGCCATGCATGGATTCCATATTAATTCATTTCATTAAACATGGGAAATTTAACATAATTTGCAGAACACAAAATGGAATAATCTATAATCCACAGAACACTTATCTTGAGAAGTTGATGTCCAACGACTAGCTACGTGAAGGCAACGTTCCTCCCAACCGTAGATCTCTATCCAGCCTATATTCCTTCAGCTGAGAGATCACCCCCGAGATGGGTTGTGTATCCACTAAGGAGGACTAGCTGGGTTCACTCACAGCCATGGTTTCAGTCAAGCATCTAGGAAGATAGAGGAGCGTAACGCTAAGCCAGTGAGCTCAACCACAGAGCTACAGGCCTCTCAAGTGAGTTCAACAGTTAGGCACCCACATTACCTACCACATCCAACACAAGGAAGATCCCCTTCTCTGTTACACAGTCCCTCAGGCAACTCTTCCCTCCAGTTCTCTTCAGGATGGGCATAGAAAGGTCCAGCTATTAATTCATGAGATCCTAGCCTTCACTGGGTTTATCAAGCACACCCAACCCCTGCATAGTCATTCCCAGCTTAATTTCTCACCATCCTGCTCACCAAGTAGCTCAAATCCGTCACTCGTTTTCTAGGCTGCAAAAACTGGGTTATCCTATTGATTTCGGGATAGCTAGTGCTCCAAAATTCGCCCCAAGGTTCATGCTAATGGATCCCCCATTGGATTTCCCTGTCCCCTGCTAAATCTGGGCGTTTTTGGTTGTTCAAAAACTGGGTTCTCTCAAGGTCGCGATTTTCTGATTCTCTCACTGTTGGCACTCGTTTTTGGATGCAGAATGATGCTAGGTAGTTTCCCAATGGAGTGGAGTGAGAATGAAGCAACCTCCCATGAGGTTGAGTGACTTCTTTCCCAAGCAAACAGAGCCCATGCCCACCCATACGAATTTCAGGGATGCCCATGCTCCATTGAAGCCATGGGCTGAAATCTCAACCACTTTCTTACAACAGGCATTAATGTCACCTAGGGAAGTCAATGGGTTCTCATAATGACAAATGGCATCCTAGGGTTTAGTCCCATAGCCCCCTCACCACTCCCTAGTGGATACACATGGCCCCTCCTCATTCGTTGCCTCCTTAGCCAGTTTTTGGTATTTTATTTCATTATTAAATATTTACATCGATTTACAATATCCCATGGCTTAATAGCACATGGGTAACAAAATATCAAGCGTGTCTAATTTAAATAAAATCCGAGCATAAACTAGCGGGGCCTTGGCCTTGAGCTCCACGCTAGGGAAACATACATCGTGTGTTTACAATATTTACATTAGAGCCAATATTTCCTAAGGGTCAAAATTGGGGTATTACATTAAAACTGATCTGGAAAATCAGATTGAAGAAGGAATTAAGCAAGACGAAAATTACCAAAAATTACATGATAAAGTGGCTAAAAATTCATCTGAAAATGTAATAACAGATTACAGTATTAATGAAAAAGGCTTCTTAACTTATAAAAGTAGAATTGATGTGCCTAATTTTTTGAAGGTTAAGTTGTTGATTTTAGATGAAGTTCACAAGTGTCCTTATTCAGGGCATCCTGGTTATCAGAAATGATAACTATGTTAAGAAATGAGTATTTTTGGCCCAACATGAAGAGTGAACTTGCTGCATATATATCGAGATGCTTTGACTGTCAGACTATTAAAGCTGAACATCAACATCAAGCTGGGCTATTGCAGCCCTTACCAATTCCAGAAAGGAAATGGGAAATTATAAGCATTGACTTTATTACAGGTTTGCCTAAAAATTAGAAGCAGAATGACTCAATTATGGTTGTTGTTGATAAACTTAGTAAGGTTGCTCATTTTATTCCTATTAAAACTACTTTCAAGGATTCTAACATTGCAGATATTTTCATGAAACAAATTTTTCCCTTGCATGGAATTCCAAAGGTAATGATTTCAGACCGAGACTCTAAGTTCACCAGTAACTTTTGGAAAACACTGTTTAAAGGATTAAATACTAAATTAAATTCCAACACTTCTTTCCACCCACAAACTGATGGTCAAACAGAAAGAGTAAATCAGATTTTGGAAAACATGTTAAGATTGCATGTTAAAAATCAGCCATCTAAGTGGGAAGATTACTTGCACTTAGCAAAATTTGCGTAGAATAATAATTATCAAGCATCTGCTAAGTTAAGTCCATTTGAAATTTTGTATGGAAGAAAATGTTGTACTCCAATTTCTTGGGATAATCCTGTAGATAGATAGATGTTATGACAAGATTTATTGAAAGAAATGGAGCTAACCATGAAACAGGTTCAAGGTAACTTAAAGGTTTCCCAAGATCGGCAAAAAAGTTATGTTGATTTGAAATGCACTAAAAGATAATTTCAGGTAGGAGACCATGTTTTTATAAAGGTAAAGCCCAAGAAAAGTTCTTTGAAGCTTGGCAATTGTGCTAAATTAGCACCAAGGTATTGTGGACCATTCGAAATCCTATCAAGGATAGGATTTGTTGCATATCAATTGGCATTGCCATACAATTTAAAAACCCACAATGTTTTTCACGTTTCTATTTTAAAGAAGTATGTGCACGATGCTACTCATGTGCTGAATTGGAATGACATACAGGTGGAACCCGAAGGAGATTTTCAGGTGGAGCCGGACTGTATTCTCTACCGGAGAGAAATTTTGCTTCGAAATCGCACCATAGGGCAGGTAAAGGTGCAATGGAAGCACCTTAGCCCTGATGAAGCTACTTGGGAGCTCGAAAGTAATATGCGGGTAGCATATTCAATTCTGTTCCATGAGGAACTTGATGATGAATAAGCAACATCGAGGACGAGGTTGAGCTTAAGTGGGGGTGTTTGTAACATACCCTTTATGCTGGAAAACATTTTGTGTTAACAAACATTGTTATAAATTTTATTGTATAGTTTTATGTTGGACAGGTGTCCAAGGATGACTGTAATTTGCACAATATATTATTGTTAAATAAATAAAATAGGAGACAAACACCTAAGAGGACTATTGAAAAAGTGGTTACTAATCCACTAGGTGGAATGGAATCTGGGGTAGAAGGCAATGGACAAGTGGTAACATCATGATGCAACTAACTAGCTATTGGTATGGGACAAATCCCTTGAAATGTGGTCATAGTTCCCCGAAAGATGGGACTGGAGCTAGAGGCTTATTTATTCCAAACTGACCACTAAAAGACCTAGGAAATCTATATAATAGCCATCAAATATTGAACTGAGGTTCATCACTTTTCCTGACGAGGAAATTTACCTTGGGGTTTTGCTGTGTTTGCACCCAAGAGATTTGGTGAGGGGATATGCTATGTTGTTGATCATATTGTGAGTCTTCCAAACTCTTATTGAGTTCAGGAGGTTGATGTTGAGTGGAGAAGGCATTTTATTTCAAGAGGTTGATGCTGAGTGGAGAAGGAATTTTATTTCAGGAGGTTTATGCTGAGTGGAGAAGGCATTTTTGAGTGCCTTGCTTTTACACAGATTCCACCCACTTAATGGATTAGTAATCAGGCTCGGGGGTTCACTATAAATCAGCAGTTGAGCTGCTTCTTTTGAAGCAGGTTGGGAGGAACAGTCCTCCTTGGGTGTTTGTCAACCCTACCATCTTTCACAGGTTCCATTGTCTTATCTATTTTTATTTTAAAGTTCTGTTATCTATTTAACTTTTACTGTTTAAGATTTATTTCAGTTTTCCTGAATAATTTAAATATTCTGTACAAATCAAACTGATTGAATAAAATAGTCTCTGCTTTTTTCCCCATGCAAAAAGGAACAACATCGTACTCCAGTATAGAGACAGATTAGGTAGAATAGATCAAGATAGGCAAATAGCCAAGTGAATGAGAAGATTAAATTGTTATAAATTCCTCAAGTTTTCTACTTACTGTTTAATTCCTATATATACATTTACAGTGCACCATTATCAATTATTTTTAGCTAACTGTTTTCCTAATTTACATGCAATGTTTCTTTGTTTATAAATATCTCTGTTTTCAAAGTAACTAGATTTATGTTCTAAGAGTAAAGAATTGTTTTCTGCATTCAGTAGTTAGAATGTATATGTTTATATTAGGATAAATATAGATTTACTTTCAATATACTGCAGAATGATATTTATTGTATAGACAGCAAGAATTTCCAATTATTTCATGCACACATTTATACATTGTTTTATACCATAAATTACACAGTGGAAGACTTAGTTGGCATTATTGATTTTCATAACAGGTTTTCATTTTAAACTTATAAACAAAAGACCAAACATTCACAGAGAAACCATTTCCTATAGGTTAAACAGTTTACATTCTTGGTATCATTTCCAGAATTCAAGTATCATGATATCTGTAGGATATTTCTAAGCAAATATAATGGACAACAGTTTAGTGCCGAGACCATTTCGAAGAGCAATATTAGACTATCAATTTCAACGCTTGACAAACCATGCGACATTTTTCCACAAAGCTAAAACATAGATTATTATTTTATTTATTTCCATAACTCGACAGAGTTGAAGACTCGACATCATAACGATGATCAAAATTAAGCCATACATTTCATACAATTCAAATCCTAACTTATAGATTGACATTGCCGAGAACTTCCCTCAACCGACGAACCTTACACATCCAAACTCCTCTCTAAAAACAAAAATGTATCCCATACGATTTGTAGAAATCAAAGGGTTATCACGATATCCAAGTCTTGAGAGACACACGATACAGTTTTCACAGTTATTTTATGCAGAAGAAACGATATGAAGAAGCTTTCATTTCATTTCACAACCATAACTTTTATCTATCAACCACAAACACAAAACTATTTTGAGAACGAGATGCATCACTATATTAAGTCTGAGAATAGGAATCTCTGTTACAAAATAGTTGTATTAACAATCAACATGGATGTTTCCTTGTGGGTCAAGGTATTATCCTCCCCATACTTTTAAAAATTTTACAAACCCTATCTCTACAAATTTACAAAACTCTCTGAGTTAAAAACACAACACACAAAACATCACACAATCGGCCAAGATATTCACCTACATAGAGTTTCAAAGCAACCACCGAGGCTTACCAGTTGGTATAGCTATTTCCAACCTTCAACGCCCAGAATCGAGGAGCCATTGCATATTACACCTGCAAGAAAATTACAGATGTGGTTAAAACAATATCTCAGAAGGAAGGATTACAGTATCGAAATTCGAATAACCGTTAGCACTCATGTATGAACATTACAGTGAAGGAAATCAGACACAATACCTCTTGAATGATAGCCCGTAGAAACAATGAACACCAAGACAGATGCAACTGTAACAAAACCCCTACTTCGTCGAATGTTGGTATAGCTGGATCCAACACAGAACCATCAACTATTCTAAAACAATGAAACAGTGCCAAGAGATATAGCAACCCTAGCGATGCCCTTGCCATTCATTACAAACCCAACATTAAAATAAACAAACCCTCATCAAGTCGGGGTATCAAACCACCCAAAGACGAACTCTAATACTGCCAAAACAAGGCATTCACCTCTGTACAAGAACTGGAGAGAGATCGGCTCTATAAATTAGATAGTTTACGAGTTCAAGACTCAAGAGCTATGCCTCCACAGGCATAACAACATAACTACAAACCCTCAACATGTTGGCCACGCAGAGCTACCACTACCAAGTAACAAAGATCACAATAAACTCATCGATCACAGCAAAAGGTAGGGTTTAAACACATGCATTGAAACCCTTTCCAGATCAACGGTGGAGATCACCGGTGGGATTTACGAAATCACAAACCATCTACCACATTAAATGAGCCATCACTACCACAGCCACGAAGGAGCTAGCTCGACAACGTTTGGACCCTTGTCAAGTTACAACTCAACACTTAGATGTTACACCAAGATTCTTTCACGTGAACCAAGATTACTAAGCCATCCATGAGGTAATCCCACTATTCTCGTTAGTTGAAAGAATTCAATGCATAGGATACAATCACATCTGATAACATGTAAAGCATATTAACATTCATATCAAACAACATGGAAATGGTTATGGTAAGGTCGTGTAATACACCCTTGTAACATGAAGTTAAGAGTTGGATAGAACTTCATCGAGGTCGCATAAGTATTACCTAGGGTCAGATAAGTGCACACAACACATAATAGAATATCTCCAAAGTTCACATAGTATCGTAGGATCATATAGTATTATATGTTTACACATTATCGATAAAGTTTGTTTAATATTGCATTTTGTATAGCATCACATGTTTGTATAGTTCACTAGGGTGGCATAATATCACATGGGGCCACACTATTGCACATAACACACAACATATCATATGTTATATATATAGTTTGTAATTGTTTGATAATGTCCCAAACACCATATAAATAGATTATATAAATAATCAAAGAAGATTGTTTATACATACATACTATTGTATAGTGAAATAGAAGACTTGTTGATAAATCAAATTATCATAACCATGGTAGAAGTATAGACCCTAGGCAAGTTAGCAAAACAGTTATACATAGAATTTCCACAAATTGCCACGAAGGAAGAAGGTAGATATTTACATACAGTTCAACATGAATGGAAACCAAAAATAATTCTGGGCACAACACTGTGAAAGGATCATTACAGACCTTCTCTGAAAAACTGTTTGAATACTTGTCACAACTTTAAACTCTTCCCTATAAACTGTCACAAGTACGAAATCACATGCTTTAGCACGAATGCTAAGTAAGCCTCGGGGCATCTGTAGGACCCCTTCATCAATCAACACAAACACATTGGTTTAAGCAGTAAGTTCATCATTCATAAACAACAACAATAGAAGTTTACAAACAACACAGCTGATTAGGAATAACATCAAGACATAATCTTAAATCTTTTAGTTGAAATTTCTTTTACTATAAACCAGTTGGCATTTAGTATAGTAAGTTAAACTTTCATGTATTATTTTATTTCTGCATACAATAAGATAAGCAATAAATGTCACGTAGAAAAATTTTAAATTTTTGTGATTTTTCGGGGATGTTACAAGGGCCTTGGCCTTGAGCTCTTAACTAGCAAACAAGTACAATAACATTTACACCTACAAAGAATAGTACGGAGGTAAAAGAGGGATATTACACCTTTCTTGTAGCTCTCTTAACTTGTAAAGCAGAAATTTGTCTTACAGAAATCTTCCTATGAATTCTTTTTATTGTTTTGGTTTTACCTTCATTATTCAAACAAGTAAAATATTTCTCATAACAATTAAGTACTACTCTATGATGTTCAAGTTAGTCCATGCCAATCAATGAGTCATATGAACCTAATGGTAAAACATTCAGATTAACTTACATTTTCAGCTGACTCATAAATACATCACAATTTTTAACAAAGTCTATAACCTTCCTTTTAATGTTTGCTGCCAGTTGAACTAACCATGAATTATCAAATTTCTCTATCTTTAACCTTCAATTTTTCAATTATTCAGTTGAAATGTAACTCAAACTTGCACCTACATCTATTAAAATGGAAATATATTTGTTGTGTATCATACCTTTGATATAGACATTTGATGATCTACTTGACGATTCTCCAGTGTTTTGTTTATTATGAGCATCTCTCTTGCTACATCTCCAACCGTAGGCTCTACTTGTATAGTGTGAATGTTGTTGACTGTCTTTCTGTTTCATGGGAAATCAACTCTCTTATGTGGTCCACCACAATCAAAACACCTCAAAGGTGCTTTCTATTCAGCATACCTGTTGTTGTTATTATTATTGTTAGCCACATTCCTTGTAGCAGTAAAGTTCCGTGGTGCATTACCTTTATAATTATTATTACTTGGAAAATTTCTGTTATTAAAGCTTTTCTTAAAATTTTCAGAATTATGACTAAAGATTTTCTGTTTTTGCTCATAATGATTAGGCTTGTTCCTTCTCTAGGCAGATATTCCTTCACTTTTTCTGTTTTGATCAAAACAAAAAATAGCTTTCCTAATAGCCTCTTCCAAGGTGGAAGGGTTATCATACTCGATCCTGTCTTTTATGTTGAAAGGTAGACAACTTAGAAACCTTTGTACCTTAGGCTTCTCTTCGACCGTGTAAGGTACATACCTCAGTAAACTAAGGAACTTGATGCACAACTCCTTTATACTCATAGTACCTAGTTTTAAATCATAAAATTCCTTAGATTTATCTTCGTAGTACTGTTCTGACAGAAAATTTTTCTTAAATAAATTTTTAAACATACTCCAGGTTATGTTTCTTTCTTTTATGTTCTTAATGCTTTTAAGATCTTGCCACCAAATATCTACTTTTCCCGTCATATTGTAAATAGCCATCTTGGATTTTAACTGAGAAGAGTAATCTTAAATATGAAAGTATTTCTTCATTCCAGACAGCCATGCTTCAACTGTCTCACCCTTTTCAGTTTCTCCATTAAAGGTTGGTGGCTTAATCTTTCTAAACTCTCTCGTGATTTGCTCATGATGCTTATGCTTCCTCTTTTTAGAACAACAATCACTATCATTGTTGTCATGAACAGAATTATAATTACTTTGATCAGATTCAGATGAAGAGGAATTATTATTTTTACCATTGTTTGCTTTCTTACTCCTATGTTTATGAGACAGTGTACCAGAATCATATTTTACTTCTGATTTCCTTCCTCTTTCCTCGTTATGGTATTTCTCCATTAAAATCTAATTTAACTCATCTCGTGCCTTCATAATTCAATCATTCTCTTCTTTCATGGTCCTTATTTCAGATTTTAAATCTTGTACAGTACATAGCAGTTCAAAAGATTGATTATTTAATTTGACATATATTCCTTCATGATTATTATTATTATGCTCATTATGAGGAGACTTGTCCTCTGCTGATTCCTCTAGTATATCCATACTTGCAATTTAACCGTCAAACTGTTTTGTACAGAAACAAAATTTAAATAAAGTCAGTAACTAATTTTTTTTGTTTTATTTTCTGTTTTGCGCGCGTGAACCTATTTCAAGCCTAGAGTTTGAACTTGTACTCTGATACCACATGGAACACCCCAAAATTTCACAAAAAAGTAAAACTTTTCAACATAGCTTTTAGTGCGCATATTAACTATGCAGAATTGTATTAAATGCTTCCTTGTTGTCTTGCTTTACTAAATGTTGTAATGATCATACATGTATTGTTTGTGACATGATATTTAATATCTACATTTCGATGCTATTGAATGTTCTTCTCATCTAAGCTATGTTTTCATATTACTTATGTCAATATTCGAACGATGTGATGTTTATAAATGCTAACTGTTGTTCTTTTGTTGATGATGAAAGGGGTCCTGAGGGTACCCTGAGGATTACATTCGTGCTAAAGAATTTGAATCATTCCTTTCACAGATTATAGGTAAGAGCTTTAATGTTTATGAGGTGTGACAGAAGAGTTTCGAACTAGTTTCGGTAATCTCCAAATGTCTTAATGGTTTTAGAGAATAATGTCGAAACGCAACCGGGTGAGATCTTTTCAGTTAATATCTGGTTTTCATATTAATATGTATGATTGCTATGTACTTCTTGCTCTATCCTATGTTTTACAAACTTCATGTAATTACCAAGCTCGTTCTATTGTATACAACTGTATGTAATTATCATACAAATCCTTTCATATATTCACTATATGCAGCTATCATGCATTTCCAAAGTGCGAGAACTATATTCCATGTCATATGCATAACCTATAGTATAAACTATATGTCGCCTTCAATATAATTCCTATATTGTAAACTATTCACAAGTTCTATGTATTTCCTATAGTATGCAAATTCTATTTAATCATATAATTCCCAATGCATATAAACTATATGCAAGTTCCATTTATAGCTTAACACTATATGCAAATTCCTATAACTTATACTATATGCCAATCATATTAAATTTCTATAACATATAAACTATATGCATAGGCTTGTGCCTTATTCCTATACACCAAACACTATAACCAAAAGTATACAATCGTCGTGACCCTTTCAAACAAAATAATTGATACCATTTATATAACTAGGACTTACCAAACAAACTATACTTATCACATGATACATGTTATGACAGGGTGGCAACCGTATTCAATGTAGCCGCGTGTGATAAGCTTTGGTGTAACATCCCAAGAAAATCACAAAAATTTAAAATTTTTCAACATAACAATAAATGCCTATTTTAACTGTGCGGATATTAATAATGTATGAAAGTTATACTTCTGTATTAAAATCTCTACTAGTTTTTAAGATGCAAAGTTTGCGACTAAATGTTTTATATCTACGTTTTGATGATATTCAAACACAGCTGTACTTTTATACCTTCAATGTTTAAATGTGATGCTTGATGTTTTTTATTGTCCTTAGCTAATACACTTTCATTGATTATGAAGGGGTCCTACGGATGCCCTGAGGCTTACTTAGCATTAGTGCTAAAGCATGTGAAATCATTCTTGTTGCAGTTTACAGGTAAGGTAATTTCATCATGTAATCAAAGGGTCCTAAACAAAATTATGTTCCTTCTACGTCTTACTGCTTGAAAGTTGTTAAGTGATAAGTGTCCATGGTGAGATTTTCAATAGGCTCATAGGTGAAATAATTATCTTACAAACAAAGTTCTGAATAAAATCTCTATACCAACTGTCATTTAATTAGTCAAATGGGATCTGTGGATTTCTGCTTTTATACACTTTTTATTGTAAAAGAAATGCTATCAATTTCAATTTGTGAGCAACAATCTAAGCCTATAATGTAATGGCTAAAGCATTTTTGAGATATATGATGACATGTAAACCTAGGAGATTCATACAAGAAAAGAATCGTTCTATTCTAGGAGTTATTTCAATTTACTATGTTCATTTGTTAAAATAAGATCCTTGTGCAATTTATTATATTATCCATCTACCCTATTGCAATGTGCATAAAATATGAAACAATTCCTATACAATAATATACGTGATATATGGTGTGTGCACTTAACGTGACCCTATGTGATACTATTGAAACCCTAGCAATACAACTATATCCACTATAACATACCATTTCATATTGTTTCAATGGTCGAATATCATGATTTACCATATATTATGCATAGGAAATAAATGTGTAATGATAACGTTCATTAAACATAACCTGCTAGCAGGTACTGGCATATCCTTGGCCATTTAATACTCACTACTGCCAAGGTAGTGGAGTTCCATTGTGGATAGCATCGTGGCTAAGGCGTGTGATGGTAATGTGGTAATCCCAGTCTTGTGATGAGTTGTAAACATACTGGTTCAAGGTTTGACTGAGTTGGCTCCTTTGTGGTAGTAGTAATGATGTAACAATTAATACAGTAGGTTTGCTTGGTGATCGTGAACTCCCCTGGTGATCTCCTCCGTTGATCTGGAAGAGCTCTGACAGTTGTAATTGAAACCCTACATCTAGTCCGTTTATTGTGTTAATGTCTATTGTTCCCTTGGCATTCGAAGGTAGTGGCTCTGGAAGAAGGTCGACAGGCCGAGAGCCTTCAGGGTTCTGTTAGTGAGTTTTTCTTCGTTGATTACCAAGAATTGAACCTGTGATCAGTTGATAGCTTGGGAAATTAAATAGTCATGGCGATTCACTGTAACTGATATTTTTCAATGCTTCAGGGTGTCTGATAATGTCTATGTGTAACACTTCATGTTTGAAGACTTAGGGTTGTTGAGAGTCTTTAAAAAATAGACTTGATGAGGATTACAGTCGCAGCTTGTTATTTCAGGGTAACAGACCAGTTTCTCCAGTAGTGAGTGTGGTCTTCGGCTTTCGTGGTTGCTCAGTGATAATGTATTGAGAGAGGTTTCCTCCTTCTTGGCATACGATGGTATAAGACATATTACAGTCACACAACTGGGCGTTCTTGTTTTATCTTCGAAGGTAAAGTTCTTCGTCTCCATTCTTGTAGCTTCCATACTTCAAATGTAAAGCTATCACCGTTATTGTATCAATACTAAGTATTTGCTTTAAATTATTTGTAACCATGTCTCAAACGATTGTAGGTCCAATATTGTTTATGGCTACTCAAGTCTCGGTTCTGGTAATGGCTGCTGCTATACAGACCAGTAAGACTCGGAGGTTACCTTGTACTTTGGTTAGATGGAAGTGATGGCCTTCAAATGTGCATTCTGAGATCTTCGTGTTTATATTTGATAAGTAGTATTTCATCTATTTAGGGTTTGTAAAGAAAATGTATTAGCTTGGGGAGGATAGTACCTCGACCCAAAGGGCACGAACCCTAATGATTTTTTATTTGTAATGCACAAACCCTATCGTTTTTTATTTATAACAGTCACGGGGAATTGTTCTTATTCACAGACTTGGATAATGTAAAAATCATATGTTTTAATGAACAATGGTAGATGTTTGAAATCTATGGAAAGCTCTTTGGTCGGTGTGTAGTTTGTCGATTTTATAAGTATTGCATTTTGTTCTAAATCAACTTTGAAAGTCAGGGTTTGACTTTGTGTTTTAAAATGTGTGATTTCTCATTTAACATCTTGGCATCAAACTTGTATTTGTCACTTCTAATTGGAGTTATTCTACTATCAATGTAATAACCGGAAACTTGAGATGATACTGAGAATTTTGACTAGCTCGATCTATAGAAACGAATACAGTTTAAATGTTTAGTTTTATGGAAATAAACACATGATTTGGCGTTATGTTTAGGAATTATTGAAATGTTGGCATTGTGCTGAGAGTTGATAACATGGTTTATAGTTATATATTGAATTGGTAATTGCTTCGTTTTCTACTTTGGAATGATAATGTAAAGCTAGATTTTCTAACTGTTTGTAATGTTTGAAGACATAACTCGATTCTGTCTCGAATGTAATGTATAAAAACCATAGGTTTGAAATGTAAGACTCTATTGTATGACAAGAAGATTGTTTGCTATAATGAAATAATAAATAGCATAGTAATAGATAATTATGTGCATGAAGAAATTGTTGCTTATTAACTGTGCACTGTTTTCAAAAGGGAAAATCATAATATGTTGTATGTTGAGATTTGAATCTGCAACTATTATGATATAAACATATATATGTTTTAAATACTATAACATAGAAAGATAATTCATGTACTTTTAGAAAGGGGAACTATTTATTTCTAGACAACTAATATTTATAGTATGAAGAAAACATTACTGTGAATTTTGAAAACAATTATCTGTACAGAAAATGACAAGGAAAACACCGATACATGTATACATAGGAAATTAACAGTAAGCATAAACTTAAGAAAATATAACATTTTTATCTTCTCATTCACATGGCTATTTTGCCTATCATTTATCTATCCAACTTAATTTGTCTCTGTACTAGAGTACAATGCAAATCCAATAGCATGGGGAAAAATGTAGAGAACTATTTTATTCAATCAAAATCATTTCTATACAGAATCTTAACTTACTCAGAAAACTGAAATAAATTTATAAAATAAAAACAGTAAAAGTATTTATACAACAGAACTTTAAATGCTTGAAATTAGAGAAAGATAATGGAACCTATAATTGAAGATAGGGCCGACAAACACCCAAGGAGGCTTGTTCCTCCCAACCTATTTCAGAAGAAGTAGCCAAATGTTGGATTCTTGTCAACCCCCGAGCCTGATTACTGAACCACTGAGCAGATGGAATCTGTGTAGAAGCAAGGCACTCAATATGCCTTCAGCACTCAGTATCAAACTTCTGAAACTCCAAAGAGTATTGCAGACTCACAACATGATCAACAACTTAGCATATCCCCTCATCAAATTTTTTGGGTGCAAATAGGGCAAAACCCCAAGGTAAATTTCCTCGTCAGTAAAAGTGATGAACCTCAGTTCATAATTTGATGGCTATTATATAGACTACCTAGGTCTTTAGTGGTCAGTTTGGAATAAATCAGCCTCAAGCTCCAGTCCCATCTTTCACGGCATTATGACCACATTTCAAGGGAGTTGTCCCATACTAATAGCTAGTTAGTTGCATCATGATGCTGCCACTTGTCCATTTCCTTCTACCCCAGATTCCATTCCACCTAGTGGGTCAGTAACCACTCTTTCAACAGTTCTCTTAGGTGTTTGTCTCCTATTTTATTTATTAAATAATAAAATATTGTGCAAATTACAGTCATCCTTGGACACCTGTCCAACATAAAACTTTACAATAAAAACTAACATAATGTTTCCAACATAAAATGTTGTTCAGCAAAAAGGGTATGTTACATTTGGATATTAATGAAGTAGTGGATAATGTCCTGGAAAGCATTCACATCCACCCTTGGCATTTAATACTCCCAACTACTGGTTCAGTGGAATATCTCCATGGCTGCCAACGTGGTTCTTATCACTTGAAGGTAATGTAACAGGGCAGTCAACAAGGTTGAGTTGTAAACGGTTTGGATTGAAAGTTGTCCTAGTTGGTCTCCACGGTGGCCAAGGTTATTAATGGTGTTATAACTATGGTAGTTGCTTGCGGATATGAGGTGCCGATCAAGTGAATCTCCATCGTTGATCATACATGGGTCTTGGACTTTGAAACTTAACCCTAATCTCCACTATGTTTGAAGTTATTGTTTCCTTTGGCATTCATTGTGTTTGAGTGTGGTTCTGGGGAGAGGTCGATCAGCCTGCGAGAACATAGGGTTTGTAACAGGTTTTTGAGTGCTTTTCTCTCGTTTTGAACTCGTGACCTGTATGTAGATACTATTACAATTTGGTAGCTTAAGAATCAAGCTCTATATGGATGTTCATTGCATTGTTGGTAGATGAATGTATATTGGAAACTTATGCCGGTTGTGGTGGTATTCGTCTTCGAAGCTGGTTCATGAGGAACCCCTTCCTCCAATTTGTTATCACGCTTTTCAGAAAGGGTCTTCAAGGTTAAGAGGTCGAGTCACTTCGGTACTGCGTTAGCTGCCTTCATGAGGCGCGAATGGCTCAGAATTCAACTAGTTGCAGAAGCTATCCTTCTTATCCTCCGGTTTTAATACTTCAAGGTAATGTCTCTTTTGTATATTTTGTATGGTTATCTTCGCTAGTACATTGTTTAGCTTTGAATAATGTTTTAACCTCCTTCTGTGTTCGTGACAGGTACTATTATCTACATGGTTTTATGCTTCAGTTGAATGGAAACTACTGCGTATAAGTGGTAAGTCTCGGTGGTTCCCTTGTGGGTTTTCCTGGCAGCTGTTTTGTTGTGTTGAAAGATTCGGAGCCTTCTGTTTTTTGGAGATTTGCTTGCTATTGCAAATTTTACATTCTAACAAGATAGCATAGAGAGAATGGAAATTCCTCAACCTACTCTTCAATGTAATAATTGTTATCAGGGTTCTCAACCCTCGACTCCTTGACATTGATGAAGGGATTGGCCCTTAGTTTTACACCGTGTCTGGAAACTATGTTACATGCTAATGGTTGTCCCTGCTCATCGTTTTTGGTGTTCACTGAGAGCCAAAGCTCAATGTTAAATTTTAAACTTTAAAAACCTAACCTTTCCGATTCAGGAGTTGATTTTGGAAATATAAATATGGTTTTGTGTACTCATATGGTTGGTTGCAGATGATATTTATGAATGTATTCTATGATGTTGAATATGTGTACTTAAACTATAAGAAACATGTTAATGACTGAGTTAATATTTTGATTGTAAGGGTTCAGCCATAGAGATGAGGTTTTACGATTTGAGTGTCTGGCCGAAAGCTGGCTATTGACAAACTTAGGGTTTTTAATTTCGGAACCTATAGGTGTCTACAAACTTTGTTCATGATATGAACTTGATACCTCTGTGAGATGTTGTCGTTGAGATATTCCATCGTTTTAGTATAAACAATGTATGTGCATAAGGTTTTCGTGACTGTACCTTATGATGTTGAAATGGTTCCTAAAATGTCTAAGTATAGGAGTTTATGGATTATGATGATGAAAGGATATTCGTACAAACAGAATTATTTTATGTTTAAACTTATTCTGTGTTTAAGAAGTTTTGATAAGGGTGATACGAGTTAATCAGTTTTGTTTTCTCCATTTAATCTGTTGGTTACTTCGAATGTAAAAGTCAGTAGTTGCTTGACATTGAAAATAAAATATAATGCAAAAATAAAATAGAAGCCTTTACAAGGTTTAGAGAAACATGGAAAACATAAAACCCTAGATTATTCTAGTTCTGTCAAAAGTAGAATTAAATTTAAAATGTTGTGAATGTTGTTAAGTTCATTTTGCAGCTGTTATAAATTTATGAAGGTAAATAGAAGTAATAAAATCGAAGTAAAATACTATATTGTTTCTAGGGTTTGTGTAGAGATGAAATGTTTACTTATAATACTATATAACATAAAATATGATAATGCTTGTATTAAGAGATGCTTTTTATAATTCCCAAGTCTAAATATATAATTTGGATTACCGAATGTAGCTAATAAGAAATATTAATAAATAATACATTGTTAGTCTATTCAATCATTTGGCAATCTACCTATCATTCATCTGATTCTAATTCTTCCTCCCTGCACTAGAGTACTATACAGAAAACAATATGGGAAAAAATATAGTGGAGGCATTTTATCAATTCATAAATATAGTCAACAGTTTATAAATTCTTACATAGTTCATAAATTTACAATAAATTCTACATAATGTAAACTAATAGTTTCAAGCTAATGAGATAATAAATCAGTGATTACAAAAATTAATTTAACTATTTGATATTTAAGATAACAAGTAAAACTTGTAACTGTATATAGGGTGGACAAACACCCAAGGAGGCCTGTTCCTCCCAACCTTCTCCAGAAGAAGCAACCAAACTACTTGCCTCTTTTGGACCCCCAAGCTTGTTTAGTCAACCATGAGGTAGATGGACTTTGTGTAGAAGCAAGGCACTCGGAAATTGTACACGAAGCAAACTATTAAGACTTGCTCCTCAGTTTGAAGGCTTCAACACTCGTTTTTCAAGACTTCAGGACTCAGTAGTATAACTCTACACTCAGTAGAAAAATAGGAAGGCTTACACCATGATAAAAAACTAGCATATCTCCTCGTCGAATCTCTTGGGTGCAAGCATCAAAACCCCAAGGTAAATTTCCTCGTCAGGAAAAGTGATTAACCTCAGTCGATAATTCGATGGCTCTTATATAGACTGCCTAGGTCTTTACTGGTCAGTTTTCAATAAATGATCCTCAATCTCTAGTACCATCTTTCAGGGCATTATGACCACATTTCAAGGGAGTTGTCCCATACCAACAGCTAGTTACTTGCCTCATGAAGCTGCCATTTGTCCATTGCCTTCTACCCCAGATTCCATTCTGCTTAGTGGGTCAATAAACACTCTTTCAACAGTCCCCTTAGGTGTTTGTCTCCTATTTAATTTATTTAATAATAAAATACTGTGCAAATTATAGTCATCCTTGGACACCTGTCCAATATGAAACTTTACAATAAAAGTTAAGATAATGTTTCCAGCATAAAATGTTTTTCAGCAAAAAGGGTATGTTATAGATATATAAGTCAGAAATAAAAGATATGAATATGAGAGTAGATATAATACTATATAACAATACTGTTGTTTGCAATTGATAAGAATTTTGTTTCAAAGATGTAAGTACTTGTAGCAGGTTCTGTGTAATTTGCAATGCTTATTTTTGTAGCTGTTATAATTCATAAATGTTGATGCAATAAGATAGTATAGTTTGGAAACTATCAAGTGTTAAGGAAATGATAACTATTGTGTATTAATCTCCTACAGTGAGAGATAGGTAACCTGTACTAAAATCCTAGATTTATGCAAAACCTAGAATTATTTTTATTTTTGTTATTTCTTCTATGGTAAAATAAGGAAACTATTTTTAAAGTCTGTATAGCAAAGCTGTAACTCCAATCGTTTAATACTAAGAGAAAAGAAATATGATCTAGATAAATTTATAGAATATAATAGAGAAGGAAACATAATAGAGTTAATCTATTCATGCATCATACCCACTAAATTAACATTCATCTATTCTAATCTTTCCTCCCTATACTAGAGTACTATACAGAAAACAGTATGGGAAAAATACAGTGGAGGAATTTTATCAATTCATATATCTATGCAACAGTTTACAAAATCCTAAATAGCTCAGAAAATCACACTTATACTTCTGCATTATCATTAGTTAGCTAAAGAGTACTAAATTAATAGAAAATAATTTAACTACTTGGAGGCTGAAATAACAAATAGAACCTGTAACTGTAGACAAGGCAGACAAACAACCAAGGAGGCGTGTTCCTCACAACCTTCTCCAGAAGTAGTAGCCAATCTACTTGCCTCCTTTGGACCCCCGAGTCTGTTCACTGAACCACTAGGTAGAAGACTCTGTGTAGAAGCAAGACACTCAGAAATTGTTTAACCAACAATCAATAGAGACTTGCTCCTCAGCTTTTAAAACTCTGCACTCAGCAGTAAATCAGGCAGACTTACACCATGATAAAAAAACATAGCATATCCCCTCTATTAGCACTCAAATTGTGCTAAATGATATGGCATATTTTTGCGTGAGTGGAAAAGACCTCATGAACATCAAGACCCGAGTGGATAATCGACTCTCGGACTACCTCCCCTGAGACTGAGGCATTGGAGGTTAGCATGGTAGGGAACAGTTCAAGGAATGAAGTAGTCAGGGAGGAGCTAGCGGTTTTTAGAGGTCATAAGGTAAACAAACATGCTAAATGCACCAAAAATAAGAAAAGTAGGCAATGATGGCTGAGATTGAATACCCTGAAGATCGACGGTCCCGAGCCCACTACATGAACAAAGATGTAGGCAGTATAACATTATGAGCGGGTGGTAATCAGCGGGCATGTGAGGAAATCAATCGACGATAGAGATTGGTGTATGGGAAGATCTACAGCACACAATCCCCACGCTGATCCAACAAGCATGAAACATGTCATGTTTCAAATCGCCATGGTCGAGTTATGTATCGTGCAACTATCAACGGCATAGATTCGCCAAGGGAAAATCAAAATCCCGAGATCACCACGCTGATTTTTCTCGCCGGTAATTTAACCGCATCTCAAATCGCCATGGTAGGCAGGGATGTTCCATCTAATAGTCAGACTTGGAACTATGTGTGACAAGGTGGGAAGCCACAGAAGTAGAAAAAGGGGCTACGATCTTAACCTAATCGCCGACTCCCACACGAGAAAGGGGCATCTCCTCCAGATATTAATGATGGCCACATGCGATAAGCCACCTCAGCACTGTCAAAGGTCTTTTATGTATGATCTAAAATGCACGGTTGTATGTGCATTATGTCAGTCCTATCCTCAGTCATCATGATAAATCATTTGGAGGGTCTAAGTTATAGAATCGTGAAAGCATAATTCACATGAAGACGCCATCACTATTGGTCGATATAAGCCTAACTCTCCAGGCCTGTAGCGTACGTCGAATCCCAAAGGGTGGTGAGTTCATCTGTCTGTTATTTTTGCATGCAAGATCACAAACATGGAGAGAGAGAAAGGGGTCGAGATAATAGTTGCACCAGAACATGTGTTGTCCGAGATAATGGAAGATTATACTCTCCCACCTCTTATGTTTTCTGACCAAGCAGAAGACGGTCCTTCTAGAGAACTCGAAGAGCCCAAGGCACTACAGGAGTGTTGGAATTTGCTGCAACAAAAAGGAGGAAAAGTCCACGAGGAAGAGGAGCCGAAAATCCCCTCTGATGAAGATATAATCCAGGACTGGATCCTCTCTACTAAAGAGACGCCCCCTATTTCCCCACCCAAGGAAACCCGAACGAATGTTCCTTTCGACGCTGGTGATTTCCTCGATTGGTATGATCAAGTGAGAGCCTAGAAATAGGGTGGCAGTACTCTTACATCTTTTTCATCCCACTATCTAGCAAGTTAGTTCTCTTGGCTATACAAGTATACTCATGGTTTCCAAGTTTTTAAGATAATCAGATGGCTAGAAAACCCATTTTTGGAAAGACAACGTGAAATGGTGCAGGGGAAAATAGAAAAGCATCCAGTGTGTATGTATCCAGGAATTGAAGAGCTCATGAAAGCAATCTGGCTGGCAGCAGCTACATCTTTGTATTTTTGCACTTTTTTTTAAAATAGTTAGACTGTGTAGAGAAGCGGCTATGTAATAGAGAAGCCACTATGTAATTATAAATGGCAGTTAAAATCTGTCTCGTAGATATTTGTTTAAGGATAGCTACAGCAAACGATGTTCGTTTTGGCTGTTAGATAGGTGTCAATTGGTTGTAACTAATTTCTATTGAGAAAGAGCCGAGTCTAGAGCTCAAGGCCACCTATATATACAGTTGTAATTAGAGACACGAGGGTTGGAAATTCTTATGAGAAAGTATTTGTATTTTGATAATCATTCTGTAATACATTTTCTTGGAGTTGTTTAATAGAATTTGCAGAGCTTTATGCCTGCGTTTTTTATAAGGATTCCTGTGTAATCGGTCTGGTAGTCTGTACCTTTCTTTTCCCATGTGCAAATGTGTTTCTACCTTTTGTTATTCCATTCTGTGATATTTCCTTCATGCTTGGATTAGGTGACAATTAAGTAGAATTCATAGAGATTATGCTCTGCTTAGCTTATTCCAAGTATTTCACCAAATCTATTCTGCTAAAGTTGATGTAGGATTCATCCTTGTTAGATGCCTTACATTGATGGGTTGTCTCTTCTCTCTTCTATTCCACAAGTTAAAGCTATTTGACTACTAGTTGCTTACTACCTTGCCCTTGTGAATGCGTTTGCTAAATCTTTGTGAATAATGTTTGCAGAACCAGTTAAATGTGACTCCATTTCCCCAAATGAAATCTATATGTTTTCAACCAAATAGCTCTTAAATCGTTCTTTGTTTCATAAACAGAAATCTGATCTTCTATCCATTGTCATAATTGAATATCTTTAGTGTTTGAATGCTGGTGTATGTTTTCGCTGATTGACACCTTTGAAGATTTCCAATATTCTGTGAGTATATAGAGAGAGCCCTCTCTGTTTACATTTGATCAAAAGTGTAAACCAAAGATTGGTTAGTGGTTACCCGAGATTACCCTCTTTCAGCCTTGGGGGTCAGCTTTCGTGTTAACACCCTCATCGAATCTCTTGGGTGCAAGCAGTAGAACCCCAAGGTAAATTTCCTCATTGGGAAAAGTGATGAACCTTAGTCCAAAATTCGATGGCTCTTAAAACGATTGCCTAGGTCTTTAGTGGTCAGTTTTCAATAAATGAGCCTCAAGCTCCAGTACCATCTTTCAGGGCACTATGACCACAATTCAAGGGAGTTGTCCCATACCAATAACTAGTTACTAGCCTCATGAAGCTGCCATTTGTCCATTTCCTTCTACCCCAAATTACATTCCACCTAGTGGGTCAGTAAACACTCTTTCAACAGTATCCTTAGGTGTTTGTATCCTATTAATTTAATTAATAATAAAATATTGTGCAAATTACATCATCCTTGGACACTTGTCCAATATAAAACTTTACAATAAAAGTTAAGATAATGTTTCCAACATAAAAAAAATTTAAGCAAAAAGGGGTATATTACAAACACCCCCACTTAATCTCAACATCGTCCTCGATGTTACTTATTCTTCATCATAGCTTCCCTGAAACAAAACTAGATATGATATCCGCATGTTACTTTCCAGTTCCCAGATAGCTTCATCAGGGCTAAGGTGCTTCCATTGCACCTTTACCTGCCCTATGGTACGATTCCAGAGCATAATTTCCCTCCTGTCGAGAATACAGTCCGGTTCCACCTAAAAATCTCCTTCGGGTTCCACCTGTATGTCATTCCAATTCAGCACATGAGTAGCATCGTGCACATGCTTCTTTAAAAAAGAAAGGTGAAAGACATTATGGATTCTTAAGTTAGATGGAAAAGCCAACTGATATGCAACAGGTCCAATCCTTGATAGGAATTCAAATGGTCCACAGTACCTTGGTGCTAGTTTAGCACAACTGCCAAGCTTTAAAGAAATTTTCTTAGGTTTTATCTTTACAAAAACATGATCTCCAACCTAAAATTCTCTTTTAGTGCCTTTCAGATCTACATAAATTTTTTGCTGATCTTGCGCAACTTTTAAGTTGCCTTGTACCTGTTTCACGGTTAGCTCCATCTCTTTTAAGAAATCTGGTCCTAACATTAATCTGTCCACAGGATTATCCCAAGAAATAGGAGTACAACATTTTCTTCCATATAAAATCTCAAATGGACTATGTCTAGCAGATGCTTGATAATGATTATTGTCTGCAAATTCACCTAAATGTAAATAATCTTCCCACTTTGTCGGTTGATCTTTACTATACATTCGTAACATGTCTTCTAAAATCTAATTAACCCTTTCAGTCTGTCCGTTAGTTTGTGGATGGAAAGCAGTACTGAAATTTAATTTATTATTTAAACCCTTAAACGATGTTGTCCATAAATTTCCAGTGAACTTGGAGTCTCGATCAGAAATAATTACCTTCGGAATTCCGTGTAAGCAAAAGATTTGCTTCATGAACACATCTACAATGTTAGCAGCTTTGAATGTAGTCTTAACAGGAATAATATGAGTAGATTTACTAAGTTTATCCATAACCACCATTATGGAGTCATTGTGTTTCTGATTCTTAGGTAAACCTATAATAAAATCAATACTTATAATTTCCCATTTCGATTCTGGATTTGCCAATGGCTGCAATAGGCAAGTTGGGTGTTGATGTTCAGCCTTAATGGTCTGATATTCAAAACACCTAGCTATGTATTCATCCACTTCATTCTTCATGTTGGGCCAAAAATAATCCTTCCTTAACATAGTTATCATTTTCTGATAACCAAGATGTCCCAAATAAGGACTTTTATGCACTTCATCCAAAATCAACAATTTAACTGTTGACACATTAGGTATACAAATTTTGTTTTTATATGTCATTAAGCCTTTTTCATTAATGTTGTATTATGTCATTGAATTTTCAGATAAATTTGCAGCAACCTTATTATGCAATTTTTGATAATTTTCATCTTGCTTAACTCCTTCGATCTAATTTCCCAAATCTGTCTTAAACGTGCGGATTGCTGCCACATAATTTAATTTGGCATTTCTGCTCAAGCAATCAACAACTTTGTTTTCTTTACCTTTAATGTGTTGAATTTCGAAATCATACTCGCTAAGGAAAGCCAGCCATCTAGCTTGCCTTGCGTTTAGATTTGTTTGATCCAACAAGTATTTTAAACCCTTATTATCTGTCATTAGTGTAAATTTTCTTCCATTCAAGTGATGGCGCCACATTTTCAGTGCATGTATCACGAATTCCAACTCTAGATCGTAAGTTGCATAATTCTTTTCGTGGATTTTTAACTTTCTAGACTCAAAATCAATAGCATGACCTTCTTGATTTAAGACCCCACCAAGTCCATCGTTGCACACATTATTGCATACAACGAAGTATTTGTTAGGATCAACAATTTTTAAAATGGGTGCGGTTGTTAATAATTCTTTTAACTTATTAAAACTTTCATGGCATTTTTTATCCTATACGAATTTCTTCCCCTTCTTCTACAAAGAAGTGATGGGATTCGCAATTCTAGAGAAGCCTTCAATAAACTTTCTGTAGTAACCTATTATTCCCATAAATGACCATACATCAGTTACGTATTTAGGGACATGCCACTCATTAATTACTCGTATTTTATCTGGGTCGACATAAATTCCATCTTTAGGGATTATGTGACCTAGGTATTGAATTTTATCTTTATAAAAGTCACATTTACTGAACTTAGCATAAAGCTGATGTTCTCTTAGAACTTGCAGAATTATTCTTAAATGTTCATCGTGCTCTTCTTTAGTTTTTGAATAGATTAGAACTTCATCAATGAACACAATTACAAACTTATATAAGTACTTATGTAGAAAATTATTCATTAAGCACATGAACACTGCTGATGAGTTAGTTAGCCCAAAAGGCATAACTACGAAGTCATAGTGCCCATAGCGCATTCTGAAAACAGTTTTGAATATCTCTTCATCATTTATCCTAACTTGATGATATCCAGACCTTAAATCAATTTCAGTGAATATCTCTGCTCCGCGTACTTGATCAAATAGATCGTCAATGCAGGGCAAGGGATATCGGTTTTTAATTGTCATTTTATTAAGTTGACAGTAATCTATGCATAGTCACATGGTTATGTCCTTCTTTTTAACGAAAATAACTAGCACTCCCCAAGGAGACACACTTGGCCTTATGTAGTTTTTATCTATTAATTTCTTTAGTTGATATTTTAGTTCATTTAGTTCCAAAATATTCATTCTATAAGGAGCATTTGAGTTTGGTACCGCACCCAGTACTAACTCAATGGTGAAATCAAGTTCCCTTTTCAGAGGTAGTCCTGAAATTTCTTCCAGGGATACATCAGAAAAGTCCCTAAGGATGGGTATATCCTCTAGTTTTAACTTATCTTCTTTAGATGAACATTCGTCATTAATAACATTAACAACAAACATTTTATAGCCCTTTCGTGTAGCCCACTTAACTTGTAAAGCATAAATTTGTCTTACATAAATCTTCCTATGAATTCCTTTTACTGTTTAAGTTTTTCCTTCATTATTCAAACAAGTAAAAGATTTCTCATAACAATTAAGTACTACTCTATGATGTTCAAGCCATTCCATGCCAACCAACAAGTCATATGACCCTACTGGTAAAACATTCAGATTAACTTGCATTTTCAACTGACTCATAAATACATCACAACTTTTGACAAAATCTGTAACCTTTCTTTTAATGCATGTTGCTAGTTGAACTAACCATGAATTATTAAAATTTTCTACCTTTAACTTGCAAATTTTCACTAAATCAGGTGAAATGTAACTCAAGCTTGCACCTAGATCTATTAGAATGGAAACAGATTTGTTTTGTATCATACCTTCGATTTCGACCATAGACATTTCATGGTCTGCTTGACGATTTTCCAGCGCTGCATTTATCTTGGTCATCTCTCTTTCTACATCACCAACTGTAGGCTCTGCTTGTATGGTGTGAATTTTTTTGACTATCTTTATGTTGCGTGGGAATTGAGCTCTAGTATGGGGTCTGCCGCAATGTAATGTCCCTAAAAATAGTAAATAAAAGAAAAACTTTCCGTTACCGCAATAAACTAGTTAGGAGATGATAATTTTAAGTTAACTTCAACACTATTAACAGAATACTATACTGATACTTATTTTGCGACATTTTGAAGAGTCTTAGTTTCATTAGAATCATGGTCTTACTAGTTGTGAATCCTATAGCTTTGCGGAATCATTGTAATGAATAGAAGTGTAAATTTGTCACCCTTGTACAATGTTTAGAGGATAATAATGCAAATCTCTTTCTTACAGTTTTAAGAGTTTGTATGCATGTTCATTAAAGTCTAACTGATAATTCAAGTGGGATGGACCCTATTGGTGGTGGTTGAGGCCCATGGCGATATGCTTGGTCTTTTCAAGGGAAAAGTACCCCAGCAGGGCTGCCAAGAGGTAGGGTGTAAGAAGTGGAGATTGTTGACTTACTTAGCGAGGTTTGCTAATGCATTCAATTTGTATCTATGTGCAGGTGTACTTATAGCGGCATTAACAGGTAGGGTTCCTACTACATGGTTCCAATAATTTCTGAAACCCAAAGTATGTGATGGTTAAAGATCGGCACCTTTAAAATCCTTGAAGGTCATTTGTAAAACTTGTTGAACTTATAATAATTGTTGACTTGGTAATCTATTGTTGGTACTAGGCAATTCTTATGGTCTTTGCAATACTTGTGTGTTTATAAAACTTGTTGATCAAGCGTGAATCTACTAATATAGAGATTTGGATCCAAATCAAAATCTTTGGGGTTTGGTGGTAGCATTGAATGCAACTTCTGCGATGGCACATGGCCAATGCTACCAACTATGATGAGGGTTTCTCCCTTGCTTTCTACACCAATGAAGGTTCAACTTCGTGGTTCATTTCACTTGTTTTGTTGTGGACGCATTTGAGGGTTTTGTATACTGACCTGAGCTTGGCTCATGGTCAGCACACCATATGGATTTTGCATGCAGAGATGGCACCTAAGAAATGAAGGTAACTCTCCCCTAAATCATGCTACATTTCCTGCTATTTTTTTAGATAGTTGTGATATAAAACCCAGGGTTTTGACTTTGTATGGCTTGTTTGTTTAGCAGGTGTTGGTTGGCGTTTCTCTTCTATGTGGCCAGTACTCGACAATGATGGAGTTACCAGTGGTAAGTTTAGAGTTCACCATTCCTTAACTCCTCCTCTCGCCTCTGTGGAGTGTACTGTTGGTGTTTTTGCTATGAGGAATTTCATGAGCCTGATTTGGGTTTCCTATATCGAGTTTTGGGGTTCCTTGAGGTTTCCATTGGTTGGACCATTGTGAAAGGTATCTGATGTTTTGAAGGGAGCATGATGCCATGGTTTGGGCCATTGGAATTTTATTGAAGCTCTAAACGTATTTTAAGAGAATGATAAACTTCGGTTGTGTGGATCTGGGGTTTTGAACAGTCATACCACAATCTGCATTTTCTATTGGGTTTTGAACTTGTATTAGCACGATGTAAGACATGTATATATTTATATGTTTATATGCCATGGTTGTGCTACCCTATGGTTTCTTGATTTTATGTCTTCATGTTTTTAAAAGAAATGAGAACAGACGAGACACTCTGTCTGTCGAAGGGATAATGTTTGTGCCTAAAATATTTGAAATGTTTTAGTTTTCTAATCGTGAATGTTTCATAGGATAGATCATAACCCTAAAGCTAAATGTTATAGATCTGAAATGTTCTGAGATTTGGTTCTTTTTTTACTACTGTGTATCTAGGATTTGAATAGGTAGAAACCAGAAGGGTTTTAAATGATGAAGTAATAGAGGGATTCGACCCCAGTTCCTGCATTTAAAACTAACGCTTGTTTGTATGTTAATGTATACTAGTTTGCTTGGAAGTGGATGTGGTGCTGCCGATTGTCCAACTCTTTTGACTGAGAAGTGACTGTGTAAAAACCTCCTATGTTTTAGTTAAAGCTGTAACTCTAACTGCTAAATGTTTTGCTTTTGAGAAGAAAAATATGGACTGATAAGCTAATACTACGTTGTAGTTTTTATTATGATAGCAGGGTCAAATGGTAAAGTCGTCGGTGGGGTTTGATCTCTTGACTTGTAGGTTGATACGTTTAAGGAAAATGATAGGTAGAAATCTATCTGTATTGTGGGCTATAGATTCCTTGAAATGATAATCATTGGGGTTCAAAATTTTATAAAGTAGGTTGTAAAATGAAATGCCTGAGTCTATGTTTGCAAATCGTAATTCCTTGAAATGCCCGATGCATTTTCCCGTTGTAATGAGTTGGGTCTTGGTAGCAATCCTATGGATGTTAATAATATGGGAGTATACCTAGATTTAAAAGAACAGAAAGAACTAAATAATACTGTTGTGGTCTCTTCCACTATTTGATGTGTAGTGTGACTAGGATATCTATTGTTTTTCTTACTACTGGTATCCTTTCTATTTAATGTTTCTCAAGCACAATGAAAATGATGATAAATGATTTGAAGAGAACATAAGAAATCCCTGCACTATGAAATGGTAAGACGATTCAGACATAGAACATAAGTATTTAAAACAATATAATAACCCTAACCTGGAAGTTAATATGGGAAAACAAAGGGAAGTCTTTTGAAATTCAGAGTAAGGTTCCTAAGTTTGCTTATGGGGTGTTGTTAAGTTTAAACCAAATAGACTAGAAAGATCACTGAAAGAAGCATAATCACAAGATAGACACAGAATTTACCCTGGGAAACCCTCAGGGGGTAGAAAACCCAGCAAAGCCTTCCTCAATAAGATGATCAACCAAAATATAAGATGTGCTCCCTCCTTCTTTATCTCCTTAGCAGACCTCCCAGACAAGTGCGCTACTTTTCTCAAGTGAGTGAGTTTGTCTAATGAGGAGTTCACCTCCTCTATTTATACTAACTCCTCACTAACTAAAATACCTAATGGGGCTGACCTCTCCTGGAGAAGTCTAATAACCCCTAATGTATAAGATCAGGGCCGACCCCCACATGGTGGGTCTAATAACCCTAGCTACCACAAACCCTCGGAGGAATAAACATCTCTGGATACATAATAGGGTTACCTCGGAGGGATGAAACATCTCCAGAATAATAATGTACAAATATAATATTCTTAGAAGCTACAATATTCAACACTCCCCCTTAACGAGAAGGATATTATAACAACATCTGCAGGAGCAAGGAGTCATTTGCTACATCATACATGATACATCTATAAATCATCGGAAGCTTTCTTCAATTCATCATCATCAGTAACTCAACCAGTTACTGGAACATCAATGTCATCAGCATCGTCATCGCATGAGCATCAGCATCGTCATCACACGACCATCAGCATCGTCATCGCACGATCATCAGCATCCTCATCACACGATCTTCAGCATCGTCATCACATGAGCATCGTCATCACACGATCATCAGCATCGTCATCGTATGATCATCAGCATCATCATCACACGATCATTAGCATCGTCATCGCACGAGCATCGTCATCACACGATCATCAGCATCGTCATCGCACGATCATCAGCATCGTCATCAAATGATCTTCAGCATCATCATCGCATGAGCATCATCATCACACGATCATCAGCATCGTCATCGCACGATCATCAGCATTGTCATCACATGATCATTACCATCGTCATCGCACGAGCATCGTCATCACACGATCATCAACATAGTCATCGCACGATCATCAGCATCATCATTACATAATCTTCAGCATCGTCATCACACGATCATCAGCACACAATCAATTTATAGCATGATCAATCCTACTCTCTTTAGGACATAGGTCCATGGATGATACAATCCAGATCAACTTCCAGGATGATCAGTCCTTATCACTTTAAGACAAGTCTCATGTCTAGGGACGATCCAATCCCGATCCAGTTCTAGGATGATCAATCCTTATCATTTTAAGACAAATATCATGTCTAGGGATGAGGCAATCCCAATCCAGTTCCAGGATGATCAGTCCTTAGCAAATTAAGACATATCTCATGTCTAGGGACGAGGCAATCCCGGTCCAGTTCTAAGATGATCAGTCCTTATCAATTTAAGACAAATCTCATGTCTAGGGACAAGGCAATCCCGATCCAGTTCCAAGATGATCAGTCCTTATAAATTTAAGACAAATCTCATGTCTAGGGACGAGGCAATCCCGATCCAGTTCCAGGATGATCAGTCCTTATCAATTTAAGACAAATCTCATGTCCAGGGATGAGGCAATCCCGATCCAGTTCCAAGATGATCAGTCCTTATCAATTTAAGACAAATCTCATGTTTAGGGACGAGGCAATCCTGATCTAGTTTCAGGATGATCAATCCTTATCAATTTAAGACAAATCTCATGTCTATGGATGAGGCAATCCTGATCTAGTTCTAGGATGATCAGTCCTTATCAATTTAAGACAAATCTCATGTCTAGGGACGAGGCAATCCCGATCACGTACATTTTGAACTGAGGTCCAGGGATGATGTAGTCCTATCTTCCATTCTCGGAGACACCTGTCTACGGCTCACTTTAGGACTAAAGTCCAGGGATGATCCAATCCCTTTTCTTTCTCGGAGACATCTGTCTACGGCTCTCTTTAGGACTTAAGTCCAGGGATGATCCAATCCTTTTTCTTTCTTGGAGACATCTGTCTACGGCTCTCTTTAGGATGATGCAATCCTATTATGTCCACCAAGGACTTCATTTTCGGAGACATCATGTCTATGGCTCTCTTCAGGATGATGCAATCCTATTCTGTCCACCAAGGACTTCATTTTTGGAGACATCGTGTCTACGGCTCTCTTCAGGATGATGCAATCCTATTCTGTCCACCAAGGACTTCATTTTCGGAGACATCATGTCTATGGCTCTCTTTAGAACTTGAGTTCAAGGATGATCCAATCCTCACATGTATTCTCATCAATACAGGTACAAGTATCCTCATTCATACAAGTACATTTAATCAATACATGTAATATGTATTCTCACTAATACATTTAATATCAAAGGCATGTATTCTCACTAATACATCAAACATCATAAGCATGTATTCTCACTAATAAATCTATCATCAAAATCATGTATACATCTAACATCACAAGCATGTATTCTTACTAATACATCTATCATCAAAAGCATGTATACATCTAACATCACAAGCATGTATTCTTACTAATACATCTATCATCAAAATCATGTATACATTTAACATCAAAAGCATGTATTCTCACTAATACATCTATCATCAAAAGCATGTATACATATAACATCAAAAGCATGTATACATCTAACATCAAAAGCATGTATAAGTAATAACTAAGTATTCTAAGCATAAGAGTCCTAAATCTAAATATTTCTAAGTATCTCGGTGTGGTGAACAGGTAACCTTATCATCAACCTTGTGTTTGGTGAGGCAGTCTCATCATCAGTGACTATACTACTCCCCCTTTCGAGGAGGGTTCTTTTGAACTACACCAAGCTTGTCTAGGAAGTATTCAAATTTCACTCGAGACAGAGGTTTGGTTAAGATATCTGCAATTTGATCCTCATTTCTTACATACTCGAGCTTGATAGCTCCTCTCTGCACCATACCTCTTATATAAAAGTACCGGATCTCTATGTGTTTTGACTTATCATGGAATACAGGATTTTCTGTCATCTTAATACAGCTTTGATTATCACACATAATGACAGTGGATCCATTTCTAAGTCAAACACTCCAGATAATAGTTTCCGAAGCCATACTGCTTCACAGCTGGCAGAGCAGGCAGCTATGTATTCTGCTTCAGCAGTACTGAGGGCCACACTAGATTGTTTCCTGCTGAACCAAGAGATCATGGCAGATCCAAGACCATAACATCCACTTGATGTACTCTTTCTGTCTGAGATACTTCCTGCCCAATCAGAATCTGAGTAACCATGTAACTTGAGTTCATGACCTCCAAGATAATATAGACCAAAATCCAATGTACCTTTTAGGTATCTCATCACATGCTTTGCAGCTATCAAATGGACCTTTCTAGGCTCTACTAGATACTGGCTTAGAGTATTTACAGCAAAGCATATATCTGGCCTAGTATTTGTTAAATACATCAATGACCCGATGATTTGTCTATATAGAGTTAGGTCCATTGGTTCTGATGAGTCATTAACTAATAACTTCAGGTTGGAGTCCATGGGAGTGGCCATGGGTTTACATTCCAACATATCAAACCTTTTTAGAATCTCCACAGCATAGTTACCTTGATTCAGAAAGATTCATTTTGGTTCTTGCCATACTACTAGACCTAAGAAGTAGTGCATTAATCCAAGATCTTTCATCTCGAATTCTGAAGAAAGCTTCTTCTTGCTTTCAATAATCTGTTTCTCATTTCCGGTTAGAAATAGATCGTCTACATATAACAACAATATAACTGGTTCATCATCCATCACTTTGAGGTAAAGATTGGGGTCAGCTTTACTCTTGGTAAAGCCCATACTTGTTAAGAAATTGTCAATCCTTCCATACCAAGCCCTGGGAGCTTGCTTCAATCCATATAATGACTTTTTCAGTTTGCATACATGAGTCCTTCCATCTTTAACCTCAAACCCTTGTGGTTGTTCTATGTATACTTCTTCTTCAATTACACCATTCAGAAAAGTTGTCTTAGCATCCATTTGGTGTAATTTCCACTTCATCATGGATGCAAGTGCCATGATAGTTCTAATTGAAGTCTACCGAGCAACTGGTGCAAATGTTTCTTCATAGTCAATTCCCTCCATCTGAGAGAATCGTCTGGCTACAAATCTTGCCTTGTACTTTTCAATGCTTCCATCTGCAGCATGTTTTATCTTGAAAATCCATTTGGAAGAAACCACACTTTTACCTTTTGGTTTGGGAACTATATCCCAAACATCATTTTTCATTATTGACTGATATTCTTCTGTCATTGCTTCTGCCTCTTCATAGCTAGTAGGTAGTTGATCCACAAGATCACACATCAAGGCCATATAGTTGGACACTAACTTTGGTTTCTTTCTTTCTCTGGTGGAGCCTTCAGGAGCTCCATATCTTTTAGCCCCTTGAATAATATCTCTATCCCATGCTGGCCTTCTTTTCTTAGATAAATCTGTAATAGGAGGTTCTTGTGGTTCCAACATGTCATGATCCTCTGGTGAATCATCTTCAGGAATGTGTACAACCTCTGTGATTCTAGGAGAGGGATCTTCTTCATAAATTTCTTCAAGTTGGCACTTCCTAGATTTCTTGAGAGCTGCTTCTTCATCAAATGTTACATCTCTACTGATTTCTATATGATGAAAACCTGGTATGTAAATCCTAAAATCTTTGGATGATTCACAATAACCAACAAATATTCCCTTCTTACCAGAAGGATCCAACTTGGTTCTCTTTTCTTTTGGAATGTGGATGTACACAGGACACCCAAATATTTTAAGATGACTTACCTCGGGCTTCTTTCCTGTAAACACTTCTTCTGGAGTTTTGAAATCAAGAGCACTATGAGATAGTCTGTTTTGCACATATACTGCTGTCTTGGCTGCTTCAGCCCATAGATACATGGGAAGATCCTAGTCATGTATCATAGTCTTCATAGCTTCCATGATAGTTCTATTTTTCCTCTCAGCAACCCCATTTTGTTGGGGATTGTAGGAAGTGGTTAGTTCTCTCTTAATTCTGGCTTCTTTACAAAATTCTTCAAATTCTTTTGAAGTATATTCTCCACCATTATCTGTTCTGAGAATCTTGATTCTCTTTTCTGAGAGATTTTCTATTAGAGCCTTGAACTCTTTGAACTTTCCAAAGACTTCATTCTTACCTTTTAGAAAGTATATCCAAGTTTTCCTCGAATGGTCATCAATGAATGAAAGATAGTATTCAAACCCACTTAGAGTAGTGGGCATTGGACCACATACATCTGAGTGTATTAGTTCCAAGATGCTCTTAGTCTTTGTTTCACTCTTTGGAAAGGGGTTCTTGATATTCTTCCCTTTCTTACACCCTTTACATGAGCCATCATGATCAGCCTTCAAGTCTAGTAACCCTATGACTACCTTGCTTACATAAGGTAATGCTTTGTAGTTGATGTGAGCTAATCTTCTATGCAATAGTTCACTGGGGCTAGAGATATCATGAGCAAGGGAAGTTTTTGGATGACCCTTGAGCTTGTAGAGACCTCCTTCTTCTTCACCAATGACAACTGCATCTTTAATTGACTTTCCTTTGGACCACATGAGTACTTGTCCATCTATGAAAGCCACCCTAAAGCCTTTCTTATCTAGAGCTGAGATAGAGAGAAGGTTCTTCTTTAAGCCTAGTACATATAAGACTTCTTTCATCTTCAAGGGTGTTCTAGAATCAAGCTTGTAGTTTGCTTCACCAATTCCCTTGATGGGATATTGATAATCATCTCCTAGAGACACCTTTTGGGGTGAGGACTTTTCTTCAATTCTTGAGAAAGTTTTCTTTTGACCTGTCATGTGCTTTGAGGCACCACTATCAATGAGCCATGTATCTTCACCAGTAGACACAGATCCAGAGAGTGCAGAAAATAGGACATATTCTTCTGGATATTCTTTCTTTACTTTAGATCTTTTCCTTTGAGGCCTTTCCTCCTCCTCCTCTTCTTCTTCTTCTCCTTCTTCTTCTTCACTATCATCTTCTGCCATATGTGCATGATGTCTTTTGTGAACAAACTTCTTCTTCTTCTTTCCTAGAAGAGAACAGTCTTTAGCATAGTGTCCTAGTTTAAAACAATTATAACATTGGACTGTGGAGAGGTCTCTTTCTGAGTTTGTTCCTCCTTTCCTTTTGAATCTATGAGAGGGTTGAGACCTTTTGTAGTTCACTTTCTTGAAATGGCCTCTCTTTCCTCTTTTGGTGTGGGTGGCCAAGGATTGGTCATCCTCTTTGAGAATAGCTTCTCTGTTGGCTACCCTAGCCTCTTCTTGAACACAATCCTCCCATACTACATCAAACTTCATGCTTTCTTTTCTAGCACACATGGTTTGTATGAAAGATTCCCAAGGTCTAGTGAGACCATTTAGGGCAGTCATCACAAGTTCATCTTCATCAAGAGTGTCACCAATGGCATCTAGTTGCTCCTTGATTAGAGAGACTCTTGAGAAGTAGTCTTGAATGGATTCTCCTTTGTGCATCTTGGTACTCTTCAACTCAGTCCTTAGATTCATCTTCCTATTGATGTTATTTCCTTCATACATTCTTCCTAAGGCATCATACATTTCCTTTGGAGTCTTCTTGGAAGCCCCTTGGGGAATCAAGTGGTCTTTAATAGAATCAGCTATGATTCTCTTTTCCCTAATCAAATCCTTTCTATGCTTCTCTTTGGCTTCATCTCCTTCCGGTTCTGCAACTTCATCTTTGATATAATGAGCAAGATCATTCTCTTCAAGAATGAGACCAATTCTGTATTTCCATGCTCGAAAATTCTCTATGCCTTCTAGCTTGTCTTCAAGCCTAGTGTTTGGAGCCATCTTCTCTTGGGGGAGTCCAAGAGATAAGAGACAGAGTAGTACTTACCCGGAAATATTTACCTTTTTACCTTTCCGGATTTTGGGACAGAATTTTTGGATGATCGCACTTTTGGTAAAACTAGGGTTTGACTTTCCCGGAGTTCTACCCAACCAAAAAGTTCGATATAGGGCTCAAAAGATAGGTTTTGAGAAGAGCTATCCAGCGATGTAATCAGAATTCAAAAATGCCAACTTTTTTTCTGAAACCAATTTCTGACTTATCGCACTTTTGGTAAAACTAGGGTTTGGATTTCCCGGAGTTCTACCCAACCAAAAAGTTAGATCTAGGGCTTAAAAGATTGGTATTGAGAAGGGCTATCCAGCCATGTAACCAAAATTAAATAATACCAACTTTTGCTGAAACCCTAACTTTCACTGGAGAGAGAGAGAGAGAGGTATACTTACCTTGTGAAAGATGTCCTATTCAGTCTAGCTCTGATACCATGTTAAGTTTAAACCAAATAGACTAGCAAGATCACTGAATGAAGCATAATCACAAGATAGACACAGAATTTACCCTGGAAAACCCTCATGGGGTAGAAAACCCAGCAAAGCTTTCCTCAATAAGATGGTCAACCAAAATACAAGATGTCCTCCCTCCTTTATCTCCTTAGCAGACCTCCCAGACAAGTGCACTACTTTCCTCAAGTGAGTGAGTGTGTCTAATGAGGAGTTCACCTCCTCTATTTATACTAACTCCTCACTGACTAAAATACCTAATGAGGCCGACCTCTCCTGGAGAAGTCTAATAACCCATAATGTATAAGATCAGGGACGACCCCCACATGGTCGATCTAATAACCCTAGCTACCACAAACCCTCGGAGGAATAAACATCTCCGGATACATAATAGGGTTACCTCGGAGGGATGAAACATCTCCAGAATAATAATGTACAAATATAATATTCTTAGAAGTTACAATATTCAATAGGTGTTGTCTAGCACAGGCTAGCTTGGCTAGACCTGCTAGACCCTCCATTGGGTTCTGGGAAGAACCTCTAAGTTGCTAATATTTGTAATGAGAGAAATGTTGAAGTATCAATTCTAATTTAAAAGCCTAGCTTTATTATAACTGGAGCATCGAACAATTAATACTACATACCTGGCTGCTTGGGCACTCAATCCTTTCCTGTAGGAGCTTGGTTGCTTAGCACTTGATCCCTTACTGTAGAAACCTACACGCTTAGCAATAATTAATGCAGAACCTATTGTGTTTAGCTAACCCGTTAGGATGATTTCCTTAGCTGGATAACTTTGGGGCTACCATGTTCCTCCCAACCATGACCCTTAGACCATTCCTGGTTCTAATTGGATCCCCCCAAGCTGGTTCCAACATGCAATGAGAGATAGAGGCCGTAGGTTCACTACTGGTTCAGATATGCAATTATTATATAGGGCTGCTTCGGTTTCTTGGAGCAGAAAAACTTCTCTCTGATTACCATAAGAGAATGATCATAAAAAAGATAGATGATCCCCAAAACTTGGTGTCTTCCCTCTTTATAATAATAATATTTCTAACGTAGGCATTAATACATTAGTAATACTATTTATAAATGTGGCTGCCCACTAAATATTAATACTTTATTAATACTATTAAATAATATGGCATCCCACTATGCATAAACTATATGCAATAATGTCTTTCTATAAATAATTAATCACATCATTATTTATTAAATATTCTTAATAATAATATTAAATCTTATATCTTTACATGATACTTAGTCTTAACAACTTAAGGGTAATGTCAACTTGTTTGGATGGTTTTTTGGTAAGCTAGTATAAGCACCTCTAGTCTCTCTTTGCATGTCGGATTCCCTCGTTTAACATGATAGTTCCCGCAGTATTTGATGATAGATAACAGATGAATCATTTAATCAATTTAAATAATTGTGATGAAAGTAAAAGTGCTATTCAGAGTCTTTTCCAATTCAACACTTTGAGATCCAATAACCCCGAGTGCTCTTCAAATCCTTTTAACCCAACACTCTCACATGGGCATTACGCTAGTGTAATTCCAGAGCCTTTGCTTAACACTAGTGCTAGAGTGTGGTTGTGAGGCACATCTAGAATATTTAAGTTTCCCTGGATCCGGTATTCGTTTATCAAGCTTGGAGTGCTCAAGGGCTTAGGCCCAACAGTCAATGTACCTCAGGGCTTATTCCCAGTACATAAACATTCTTCTACGTACATCGGGGCTTATGCCCAGTATGAAGGTTATATGTGTGTTTCTGAGTCCACGCTCAACACACTCATAAGTCAAATCATGTAAAATCATAGCTCTGCACAATAAATAACAAAAGGTCATCTCAGTATATTGGGGTTTGTACCCATATCAAAGTTGAAGAACATCATTAAAACATTAGGGCATTCTTGCCCAGTATACACTCAAATAAAGAAGTCAGTCAGGGTCTATACTCGATATGTTAATAAGTCATAGGTGCTAGGGCTCATGCCCAATACTCAAAATAAAACATAGGTGTTGGGGTCGTGGCCCAATATAACAACAAAAATAGTTAGTCCAAAATTCAGGATATTACATCCCTCCCGGCTTAGAAACAACATCGTCCCGGTGTTTCTAGGGACTAGGAATGAGGTCATGAAACAAGGTACGGTATGCCTCTTTCATGGTGGTCTCATTCTCCCAAGTAGCCTCATCTGGTCCAAAGTGCCTCCATTGCACTTTCAGCTGAGTAATGGTCCTCCTCTTAAGCTATACCTCTCTCTTGTCCAGAATGTGGAGTGGTTTCGGTGTGAACTCCCCTTCAGGCTCCACCTGTAATAAGTACCAATCAATAACATGTTTAGTATCATATACATATTTCTTTAATAATGAAGCATGAAAAACATTATGAAATTTTACATGCGCTGGTAAGGCTAATTCATAAGCCACTAGGCCCTTCTTGGCTAGCATTTAAAAAGGTCCACAAAATCTTGGGGCTAGTTTCCCAGAACGTCCTAAGCTCAACGAGCTTTGTTTTGCCTTTATTTTTAGAAACACGTGTTCACCGACTTGCTAGTCTTTGTATTTTGTTTTCTTGTCTACATACCTCTTCTGGCGGCCTTGTGCTTCTTTCAAGGTGAGTTGTACCTTGGATACTAGTTGTTCCAAGTCTTTTAGTAGGTCAGGTCCTAACATAAGTCTGTCTACTGGAATGTCCCAAGTCACGGGTGCCCGACATTTCCTACCGTAGAGTACCTCGAAAGGACTCATTTTGGCCGAGGTTTGATAACCGTTATTGTATGCAAACTCTACGAGGTGCAAATAATCTTCCCACTTGGTGGGGTTGTTCATGACATACATCCTCAACATGTCCTCGAGGATTTGGTTTACTCATTCTATTTGTCCGTTGGTCTAGGGATGGTACGGGGTACTGAATTGTAACTAGGTTTCCAAACCAAAGAACAATGGTCTCCATAAGTTGCTAGTGAATTTCGTGTCTTGATCGGAAATGATTTCCTTGGGTATCCCATGCAATCGAAATATCTCCTTTAAGAAAATTTCCACGATCTGAACTTCCTTGTAGGTAGATTTTACCGGTATGAAGTGAGCTGCTTTAGATAGCTTGTCTACCACTACAAAGATAAAGTTGTTCAGTTTCTTACTCTTGGGTAAGCCTGCAATGAATTCCAAACTTATTACCTCCCATTTCCATTCCGGAATGGGTAAAGGTTGAAGTAATCTGGAGGGTGTTGGTGTTCTGCTTTGACTAGTTGACACTCCTAACATTTCGCAATGAACATGACGATGTCAAATTTCAACTTAGGACAAAAGTAATGTTTCTTTACTGCCCATATCATCTTTTGATATCCAGGATGCCCTAAATAGGGTTTCTGGTGAAACTCGGTGAGAATGTTTGATCTAATGTCTCCACCTTCCGGGATGTAGAGTCTTTCTTTCAACCACAGTAGTCCTGACTCATCTATCTTATATTCCTTTTGTTGCTGGAATAATCTGTCTTCTTGGATCTTTGCAATGATCTCCATGTAGTAACGGTCACTTTTACGTGCCTTTCGAATCTTGTGCTGTAAGTCTGAGTTGGTTTGACTCACCATGAATTCGTAAAGCATATGTGCTCGATGGCTCAAGGCCTCCGCGATCTTGTTTTCCTTGCCTTTTATATGCTTTAGTTCGAAATGGTATTCACTAAGGAAGGCTAACCACCTAGCCTACCTAGCATTTAGATCGGGTTGGTTGAAAAGGTATTTCAAACAGATGTTATCAATCATCAATAGGAATTTCTTTCCCATGAGATAATGTCACCACATCTTGAGAGCATGGATGATGGCGGCTAGTTCGAGGTCATGTGTAGGGTAGTTTTGCTCATGCTCTTTTAATTTCCTTGATTCATAGCATATGGAAAAATTTTCTTGCATAAGGACTCCCCCAAGTCCTTCCTTGCTTGCATCCGTGAAAATGACGAAGTCCCCATTGGGATCCGCAATACATAGAATCAGTGCACTAATCAGCAGTTGCTTCAGTTTTTGAAAGATTTCTTCGCACTTATCTATCCGGATAAACCTGTTTTCCTTCTTCTGCAAGGCAGTCATGGGACATGCAATCCGTGAGAAGTTCTCAATGAACTTCTGGTAGTAACCGGTAGTAATGCAATTCCTCCATAGCTTTGACCTTTTGGGGGTTGATGGCTATTCCCTTCTCGAAAATATATGTCCTAAGTATTGAATCTAGGGTTTGTAGAAATCACACTTACTAAACTTGGCATACAGTTGGTGTACGCGTAGTATACATAGAACAATTCGAAGATGTTCCTCATGTCCTACTTCATTCTTGGAGTAGATCAAGATGTCGTCAATGAAGCCTAGAATCAACTTATCGAGGTATCCACTAAAGATGTTGTTCATCATGCACATAAAGTTGGCCGGTGCATTCGTCAACCCAAAGGGCATCACTATGAACTCGTAGTGGCCGTAATGGGTTCAGAATGCAGTTTTGTTGATATACTCATCATGGATCCTCACCTAATGGTATCTAGATCGCAAGTCAATCTTTGAGAAGATCTTCACTCCTCCGACTTGGTCAAATAAGTCGTTGATCCTAGGGAGTGGGTAGCGGTTCTTAATGGTCATTTTGTTGAGTTGGCAGTAATCGATGCACATCCGCATCGTTATGTGTTTCTTCTTGATGAAGAGTATCGGTGTGCCCCAAGGGGACACACTTGGTCGAATGTACCCTTTGTCTATTAAATCTTGTAATTGAAGCTTGAGCTCCACCAATATTGGTGTGCTCATGTGGTACGGGGCTTTAGAAGCTGGTACTAACCTGGGTGTTAGTTCGATGGAAAATTTTAAGTCTCGTTTGGGTGGTAATCCCGATATTTCTTCGAGAAATACATCTTTGAACTCCACGAGGACTGGGAAGTCTTCGAGCTTTTGTTCCCTATTAGTTTCTATGTTTTGGATATTGACGAAAAAGAGTTTGCAGCCTTTTCAGATACATTTCTTTGCTTGTATGGTGGAGATATGTCATACCGACACATTTTTAAGGATACCCTGAATCGTATTCTGATTCCACTGGTCATCCCTGCAAAGTAAGTATTTGTTTAAGCAGTCTAGTAGGACATGGTGTTATTCTAACCAATCCATGTCGATAAGTACATCGTATGACCCTAGGGGTAGAATGTTTAATTCTAGCCTAGTTTGGAAACCATTTAGGTCTATCTCACAAGTTTTAACTAACTCGGAGACCTTTCGTTTGGTACCGGTAGCTAGTTGTACCAGCCACAGTTTCTCATGAGGCTCTTAGTTCAACGTACAAGTGTCCACTAACTTAGGGGAGATATAACTTTGGCAAGCACCGAGATCTATTAAAACTGAAACGGTAGTGTTAGAGATCTTACCCTCAATTTCCACCATGGTGGCTTGGTGATCTGCCTGTCGACCATCAAGAGTGACATAAATCCTCGGTGTCTTTTCCATGTCTCCTACAGTAGGTTTTTCTTGGATGTTGTGTAAAATTCCATCCATTTTGCTGGGGAAGTCTCTATAGTAGTGTGGCCCTTGGCATTTCCAACAAGAAACAGTTGGTAGGACAGCTTTTGTCCCTTTGTTGAAAGATGTCATGTTGACAGGTGGTGGGGATGCACTTGGTCATGCTTGTGGTCAGTTGAAGCCTCTATTGGGAGGAAAATTGTTCTTATGTTTCTAGTAAGGTGGAGGTATAAAACCTGTTCTGCAATTGTCTGAGAAGGTTTGAACCTATCTCTACTTTTGTTGAGGTTGTCATTCCTTTGATGTCCGTGTTCCTAACATAGTATTGCTTTATGTAAGGTCACATCAAGGGTTTTGGGCATGTCAAACTCTATCTTTTCTCTAAAGTTTGGTGGCAGCCCTCCTAGGAACTGTTGTATTTTGACCTTTTCATCTTTGATGTATGGAACATAGTGCAACAAGTCTAAAAATCAGTTTATGAAAGCCTCCATTGTGAGGGAACCCATTTTCAAGTCATGAGATTCCTTGATTTTTTTGTCAAAAAATCTTTCAGACATATATCTATCCTGAAATATTCTGTTGTATCCCATGTTATGTCTCTCAATTCTTGTCCTTTGGTGTGCTTCAAGTCCTTCCACCATCTGGATGCTTTACCATTCAGGTTGTATATGGCTAGTTAGGATTTCATTTCACTGCAGTAATTATGAACTTTGAAGTACTTATTCATTCCTAGTAGCCACTCTTCATCCTTCTCCTTGGATTTAATCTCTCCGTCATACATTGGGGATTTTATTTTATCTTTCTGAATTTTCCTTGTAATTTGTCATCACCTTTCCTCCTTTTCTTGCAAGGAGGTGGTGAAACTTTATTGTTAGAAGAGCTCTAACAGTCGTCTTCCATTGATTCAGGTATGTGTTCTCCCTGCTCTTCTCCCTTAGGGTTGGCAGTCCTTTTTGTGTGACCGTTTCCCTTTTTAAAAGTGTTGACTGAGAGTGTGGGTTGTCCGTGAGGTTTTTCCCCTATTATAGTCTGAAGCAGAGCTTCATTTATGGATTGCTGCTCTCTTCTTTCCTGCATATTTTCATCTTGGAAACTTTGGAACTCTGAGTGCAAATTTTGCATAGATTTCATCAAATCTGAGTTTAGTTCCACCACCACTTCTTGCTCTCATGGTGGTGAGTTCAGATTTCTGTGTATGCTGCTACCCTATTCTGCATTCATTTTCAGACAATGTCTGTACGTGAAATGTTATATAAGTATAAAGAGCAGAAAAATTTGTTAGTTTATTTTCACATAAAACAAAAATAAAATTTAAATGTATGTTTCTATTTACTGAGTATCGGCAGTAGATGTTCTGTTTGTAATGTGCCCAATAGGTCACTTAGTTTTTGTAACTGAGATCTGATACCACTTGTTATAGATCTCAAACATTATGAGATTTGGTTCTTTTCTTACTACTGTGTTTCTGGGATTGCAATAGGTAGAAACCAGAAAGGTTTTAAATGATGAAGTAATAGAGGGATTCGATCCCAGTTCCTGCGTTTAAAACTAATGCTTGTTTGTATGTTGATGTATACTGTTTTGCTTGGAAGTCGTTGTGGTGCTGATAATTGTCAAACTCTTTTGATTGAGAAGTGACTGCGTAAAAACCTTCTGCGTTTTAGTTAAAGCTAACCCTAATTGCTAAATGTTTTTCTTTTGAGAAGAAAAATATGGGCTGATAGGATAATACTACGCTATAGTGTTTATTATGATAGCAGGGTCAAATGGTAAATTCATGGGCGGGGTTTGATTTCTTGACCCGTAGGCTGATACGTTTAACGAAAATGATAGGTAGAAAGCTATGTGTACTGTGGGCTGTAGATTCCTTGAAATTATAATCGTTGGGGTTAAAAAGTTTATAAAGTAGGTTGTAAAATGAAATGCCTGAGTCTATGTTTGCAAATCGGAATTCCTTGAAATGCCTGATGCATTGTCTCTTTGTAATGAGTTGGTTGTTGGTAGCAATCATATGGATGTTAATAATATGGGAGTATACCTAGATTTTAAAGAACAGAAAGAAATAAATAAAACTTTTGTGGTCTCTTCGACTATTTGATGTGTAGTGTGACTAGGATATCTGTTGTTTGTCTTGCTATTGTTAACCTTTCTATATAATGTTTCTCAAGCACAAAGAAATGACGATAAATGATTTAAAGAGATCATAAGAAATCCCTGCACTATGAAATGGTTAGACGATTCAGACAGAGAACATAAGTATTTAAAACAATATAATAACCCTAACCTAGAAGTTAATATGGGAAAACAAAGGGAAGTCTTCCGAAATTCATAGTAAGGTTCCTAAGTTTTCTTATGGGGTGTTGTCTAGCATAGGCTAGCTTGCTAGACCTACTAGACCCTCCACTGGGTTCTGGGCAGAACCTCTAAGTTGATAATGTTTGTAATGAGAGCAATGTTGAAGTATCAATTCTAATTTAAAAGCCTAGGTTTATTATAACTGGAGCATGGAACAATTAATACTACATACTTGGCTGCTTGGGCACTCGATCCTTTCCTGTAGGAGCCTGGCTGCTTGGTAGTTGATCCCTTACAGTAGAAAAATGCACACTCAACAATAGTTAATGCAGAACTTGTTGTGTTTAGCTAACCTGTTAGGATGAATTCCTTAGCTGGATAACTTTGGGGCTACCATGTTCCTCCAAACCATGACCCTTAGACCGTTTCTGGTTCTAACTGGATCCCTCCGAGCTAGTTCCAACATGCAATGAGAAATAGAGGCCCTGGGTTCACTGCTGGTTGATATATGGAATTATTATATATGGCTTCTTCAGTTTCTTGGAGCAAGAAAAATTCTCTCTGATTACCATAAGAGAATGATGATCAAAAAGATAGATGATCCCCAAAAATTGGGGTCTTCCCTCTTTATGTAGGGGAGCCTTGAATTTTGACTATCGGAATAATTAGTTTCTTTAAATTAGATAAATAATATTTAAAAGATATTATTTAAAAAATATCTAGTCTTTTGCACTAAGACTTTTTCAATGGTTTGATCTATAAGTGATTTCTGATTTAAGCTCTTCATAATAATTATGATAACAATAATTATAATAATAATATTTCTAAATTAGGTATTAATACATTAGTAATACTATTTATAAATGTGGCTGCCCACTAAATATTAATACTATTAAATAATGTGGCATCCCACTATGCATTTAAACTATATGCAATAATGTATTTTCATAAATAATTAATCACATCATTATTTATTAAATATTCTTAATAATAATATTAAATCTTGTATATTTACATGATACCTAGTTTTAACAACTTAAGGATAAGGTCTACTTCTTTGGACGGTCTTTCGGTAAGCTAGGATAGGCACCTCTAGTCTCTCTCTTTGCATGTCGGATTCCCTCATTTAACATGGTAGTTCCCGTAGCATTTGATGATAGATAACAGATGAATCATTTAATCAATTTAAATAATTGCAATGAAAGTAAAAGTGCTATTCAGAGTCCTTTCTGACTCAACACTTTGAGATCCAGTAACCCTGAGTGCTCTTCAGAGCCTTTTAACCCAACACTCTCACATCGATGTTACGCTAGTGCAATTCTAGAGCCTCTGCTCAACACTAGTGCTAGAATGTGGTTGTGAGGCACATCTAGAATATTTAAGTTGCCTCGGATCCAGTATTCGTTTATCAAGCTTGGAGTGCTCCAAGGCTTAGGCCCAAAACTCAATGTACCTCAGGGCTTACTCCCAGTACATAAACAGTCTTCTAGGTACATCGAGGCTTATGCCAAGTACATAGGTTATATGTGTATTTCTGAGTCCACGCTCAACACACTCATAAGTCAAATCATGTAAAATCATAGCTCTGCACAGTAAGTAACAAAAGATCATCTCAGAATATTAGGGTTTGTACCCATATCAAAGCTGAAGAACATCATTAAAACATTAGGGCCTTCTTTCCCAATATACACTCAAATAAAGAAGTCAGTCAGGGTCCATGCTCGATATGTCAATAAGTCATAGGGGCTAGGGCTCATGCCCAATACTCAAAATAAAACATAGGTGTTGGGGCCGTGGCCCAATATAACAACAAAAATAGTTAGTACAAAATTCGGGAAATTACACGCAATCATAACACTTCAAAGGTGCTTTCTGTTCAGCATATCCGGTGTTGTTATTATTGTTGTTGTTATTATTATTAGGCACATTCCTTGCAGTAGTAAAATTCTGTGGTGCATTACTCCTGTAATTATTATTACTTGGAAATTTTCTTTTATTAAAATTTTTCTTGAAACTTCAATAATTATGATGAAAAATCTTCTTTTTATGATCAAAATGATTAGACTTATTACTCTTCCAGCCAGATATTCCTTCTCTTTTTCTGTTTTGCTCAAAACAGAAATTAGCTTTCCTCATGGCCTCTTCTAATTTTGAAGGGTTGTCATATTCGATTCTTTCTTTTATGTTGAAAGGTAGACAGCTTATAAATCTTTGTACCTTAGGCTTCTCTTCGACCATGTAAGGTACATACCTCAACAAGCTAAGGAACTTGCTGCACAACTCCTTCATACTCATAGTACCCAATTTTAAAACATAAAATTTCTTGGATTTCTTCATAGTACTGTTCCGACAAATATGAAAGTATTTCTTCATTCCCGACAGCCATGCTTTACTGATCTCACCCTTTTCACTTTCTCCATTAAAGGTTGGTGGCTTAATCTTTTTAAACTCTCTTATAATTTATTCATGATGCTTATGCTTCCTCTTTTTATAACAGCAATCACTGTCACTGCTGTCAGGATCAGAATTACAATTACTTTGATCGGATTTAGATGAAGAGCAACTATTACTTTTACCATTATTTGTTTTCTTACTTTTATGTTTGTGAGACATTGTACCAGAATTAGAATTTACTTTTGTGTAATATCCCAACTTTTTGACTGACTATGTTATGATGTTATATTCAGCCACGGCCCCAACATATGCGATTTAGTATTTAGCATCAGCAATAGAATGTTTTGATTTTATTCTTTCAAGAGTTGATATATTGGGCATGGACCTTGATTGTTTCATTATTGAATATATATATGGGGCAGGAAAGCCCGAATGAATAGACTTATGTTTTATTATGAGAATCGGTTACAAATTATGATATACTGAAACTTTCATCTTTTGTTACATTATACTGTGCAGAGCATGATTCACATGGATGATTATGTGGTGTGTTGAGCATGGACTCAGAAACACATGAATGACCTATATATTGGGCCTAAGCCCCGATGTATCTAGAGGACTCTTATTACGTGTTGGGCCTAAGCCCCGATGTACGTTGAGTGTTGGGAAGAATCCCTGGAGCACTCCAAGCTTGAAAGAAAATGATTATCGGATCTGAGGCCACTTAAATATTCTAGATGTGCCTCACAACTACATTCTAGCTCTAGTGTTGAGCAGAGGCTCTGAAATTGCACTAGCATAACGCCCATGTGAGAGTGTTGAGTTAAAAGGCTCTGAAGAGCACTCAGGGTTACTAGATCTCAAAGTGTTGAGTCGGAAGGACTCTGAATAGCACTTGTGTATCTTACCATAACTATTCGAATTGATTAAATAAATCTTATTATCATCAAGTACTGCAGGAACTAATATGTTGAAACAAGGGAATCTGACATGCAAAGGGAGAGACTAGAGGTGCCTATCCTAGCTTACCAAGACCGTCCAAAGAAGTGGACCTTATCCTTAAAGATTTTAAAAAGAAGCATCTTGTGAAGTGACATAAAAGATAACATCACCACTTAAAGCATGAAGTAAGTACTAGTAGTCTTCTAAGGTTAACATGCATAAAAACCTCAAAGCTATTATTATTCATAATGGTAATAACGATGTTATTATTATTTATTTATAAAATACATTTATTTTTATAGTTTGTGCATTGTTATAATAAATCAATGATACTTTAATAATTGGATTGGAATATTAATATTGATCACAAGTGTAGAAAGGCTTAATCGAAAACACTTTAGTTAAATAAATTTGAGAAGTCTTAGTTCCAAAAGAACTAGTAGTTAATTAAAAAAATACTCTTTTATAAATTAATTTATTTAATTTAAAGAAACCAGTAAATTCCAACAGTCCTAATTCAAGATTTCCTACTTAAAGAGGACAGGCCCCAAAGTTTGGGGGATCCTTTCTTTGAGGGCTATAATCCTTTATGGAAGCCAAGAGAAACTCTCTGCTCCAAGAAGTGAATCCTTCCCACATCAATTTCCCAGAACTAAACCAGCTACGAATCTAGGGCCTCTATCTCTCAGTTTGCATGTCAGAACCAGCTCGGGGGGATTCATACTGAACCAGGAATGGTTGTAGGATCATGGTTGGGAGGAACATGTTAGTCCCAAAGTTATCTATTCCAGGATCAATTGTCAGGTTAGTTAAAAGTTCAGCAGTTTCCCATTAATCATTTGAATGAGTGTGCAGGTCATTATAGTCAGGAGCAAGCTACAGAAATAAGCAAGTATGTGAAACTTACAAAAAATTCAAACCCATTTATTTTCAAAATGCAAAATTATAATAGTATTGTTATCCTTATTAGTATTAATTCAAGATTCTTCCCAGAGTCCAGTGGCATTCCCTAGCAGGTCTATCCAGCTAGCCTTTGCTAGCCAAATCGAAATTTTAACTTCTAAGGTTAGGGAATCACTAAATATTGTTTTAAATAGTTGTTCTAATTCTTTCTCACACCTGTCATTAAATTCTTTTACAAATGCAAATTATTATTTAGCTACTGCAATCAATATTTATTTTTATACCAGGCATCGATTTCTTTTCTTTCATTCAAAACGATTTGAAAACAACATTACACAAAACTTATATAAAAAAACATAGTCAATTGCAAAGACCTGGAAAAATGAGTCTTTAGGGCTTATTCCAGCCATCATTCCTTTATATATATATATATATATATATATATATATATATATATATATATATATAGATATATATTATCATTAACCAAAGGATTATATATTACTTCTGATCTAAACCATTATGTTTCAAATCCAAAATGAATTGCTAAATCCAAACCATATAGACGCCATACAAAAAATGAAATTTAGTAGATGCAGATAGAACATTAGACTTTCACACTAACTCTCATTTTATAAATCAAGTACCAATATAGGGGTCAAATCCCATTTGTCAATATTTTTCCAAAATGCATCAAAACATAGCTGTAAGCTACAGACCCACACTCCCGTGAACTAAGAATTTTGGGTGTAGATAGCCAACATACGAATCTAGGGTAGCCAACTGTCTACAGGATAATTTCAACAATGATTGCCATATACATAGGATTCCCACCTAGGCGTTATCATTTTCCCTCTTTTAAATTGCCACTTTAGAAATTTAAAACAAGCATTCCGTCTATCAACCCAACACAGATATAGGGAAAACACATTTAGGGATTCCTTGAATTTCTAGTTACAATACAAGAGTAGCTTCAGTTATGAAACCCCTGATGCATGCAGTTACATCTCTCAACAAAACGTGAACACATAGCATAGAAATCGAAACAAGAAGTTTACAATCATATAAATCAACAGACCATGTTTTCATTCCTTAAACCAAGGATTTCGTTAATAAAAGATTGTATAGAAAACTATAGTTCCATTTCACACCCAAAGATTTACATTTCATACATCACACATTTTGTTACAGGAAAGAGTTCCCTTCTTAAAACCACAGTGCCATGACAAACCACAAGAGTCACAACACATATGCCAACTAGGGATCCAAAACCAGAACACGACAGTCATTAAGCACAAAGCAAGTCTTGAAGGTGATCATCTAAAAACTCCTTAGAGAATTACACAGAAGTCCTACTTCTCATAGTTCCATTGTACAAACCCCATAACTCCAACTATTCGATGGTCCCGCCAATAGGCGACCCTTCTAAGATTCCAATAGAACTAGTGAGTCAAAGACTCAGGAAAGCCCCCATAAAACCAAGTAGAATACACAAGTACACCACCATAGTTGCAAGAGACAGAGTAGCACGAATGACTAGACTTACCACGATCTTTGCCATATCCACAGTAGCTCAGAGTTCCCACAACGACCACGCAGTACGCCTTTGTCAACCTACAATACAAACGCAAGATCAGACCTATCATTTGTATAGATCACTGCTTAGCGAATGAAGAAATTTAAAACGCAGATTGAGGGGCAAACTGTTACCTGAAACCAAGCTGGGAGTTCACCTTTGCCTTAGCAGAACAAACATAGGAAACCCTGACCATCAGCAAAGCTCAGGTTAGGGCCTGTAGACACACCATAAACACAGTATAGGGTAGAGACAAACCACCATAAAAACATAGAACTCTAGAGAAATGAGAAAAGCGAAACCCCAACCTTGCCTTTTTCGTAAACCCTCTCTTCCAGCCTGTCACCCACTACATAGGGAGCATTTAAGTTTACACCAAACCCTGTTCTAGTGGAGGCTCGATTTATTTATGCAAAAACTATAGTGTTATCATATGACATTAGCCACGTTTTTGGCTTAGTATGCACAGAGTCCTTCTACCATAAATAATTACATTTACAAACCCCTTGGGTACTACAACTTCTATAGTTTGGCTATCCACCAAAGTACTTGACCATCCTTCATGACATATTACCTTGTAACACTTAAACAATTGGTATAGAATGGGTAGATCCTCTAGGGTGGATTTGTCATAGGAGAATTACCTGCAAAAACAAACATGAGAATATAGTATTATCAAAATGCTAAGTAAGTCCAGAAACACCCAAGAGTGCTCTTACCTCTCGACATCCCTGTCGGGGTATTTATCCCTTCGCCTCTTTTGCTACTAGTGACCCATCATAGCACTCAAACCCCTCATCAACAAAGGCCATATCACCTGAAGGTTCCATTCAGACGTTTATAATACATTCACATGCATTCATTAAAACAATATGAAAGAATTGTAAATCCAGTTACACCGACTATTGTAAACTCGTAACCAGGACACATCAGTATTTATTTCCACATTGCTTCCGCAGAATTGAGAATGAAAGTTAGAGAGATCATGAATTCTAAGGAATGGTAGACCTTCTTTGTTACAATTAGTATTTATATGTTTTCGTAGTATCATAATTAACTTGCGAATATTGTTATTACAAACAACATCTATTATAGGGACAGGCAAAAATTTTAAATTTTTGCTATTTTTATGGGACATTACATTCTGATTTCCTTCCTCTTTCCTCGTTATGGTATTTCTCCATTAAAATCTGATTTAACTCTTCCTATGCCTTCACAATTCGTTCATTCTCTTCTTTAACAGTCCTTATTTCAGATTTTAAATCTTTTACAGTACGTAGTAGTTCAGAAGATTGATTATTTAACTCTACATAAATTCCTTCATTACGATTATTATGTGCATTGTAATTATGTTCATTATGATGAGGAGATCTGTCCTCTGCTGATTCCTCTGGTATATCCATACTTGCAATTTAAACGTCAAACTATTCTGTACAGAAACAAAATTTAAATAAAGTCAGTAACTAGGTTTTTTGTTTTGCGCGTGTAAGCCTATTTCAGGCCTAGAGTTTGATCTCATGCTCTAATACCACATGTAACATCTCAAAATTCACAAAAATTTAAAATTTTTCTTTGCGACATTTAATGTTATGTTAGCTGTGCAGAAATATATAAAGTGCTAGTTTATTCATTTACATATGTGTTGGAATAAAAGTTATCATGATCATGTATGTATATTTTGTTTTATGATGCGTAAGAAAATGACTATGTCTACTTTATGATGATGTTGGATATTTCTTACCTCAATTGGGCATCCTAGTTTACTTATGAGTTGATAATGATGATTATATGATTACTTTCTATTGTTTAAACTATATTAACTATTTGTTCTTCTCTTTGATGGTGAAGGGGCCCTATGGGCACCCTGAGGCTTACTTATCTTTTATGCTAAAGCATTTGAACCTTCTTTTTCGCAGTTTACAGGTAAGAGAATAATAATAATTTGAAAGTGAATCCATGAAGGTCTTTGATATTGTCAAATAGCTTTCCAGTTTTAAAAAGAGAAATAGAGTAACTTTGAGAAGGTGTTCAGGGCGAGATCTGCTTGAATCATTGCTTCAACTATATAACTAATTTGTATCAACTTCTTTATGTTGTTTGTACAGTGATATATTTATATAATGATTCTCATTATGTACTATGAAATAGTATAGTGTGCCCTTGTGAAAATATAGACTAAATGCAAATATCATGCATTCCTACAATATGTGAACTATATGCAAGACTTCATGTGATTTCCTATAATATATAAGCTATATATTATTTCATGCATTTCCTATAATATAAACTACATGTACATTCCATATAATTCCTATGGTGTGTAAACTCTATGCAAGACTTCATTTTCTAAAGTATGTACTATGTACTATTTCTATGCGATTCCTATAGTGTATAAACTATATGCGTAGGTTCGAAATGTGATACAATATGAAAATGTGAACACCATAGTAAATCTTTTAACCATATGCTCGATACCTAGATTATTCAATACTAAGGTTGAACTATGACTTATGTTTAAGACATATATTATGGAAGGTTTGCAAACTTAACCATCATGCCATTGTATGATGAGGATAGTGTAATTTAATGGTGTAGTGGACATGTGTTGGCAAGCATTCGCATCTAGTTTTTTGAATTTAACACTCATGCCTACTTTCTTGGTGGAATGTCTTAGTGACTGTTGTCGTGGTGTTTAACATGTGAATACATTGTGAGGATATAGTCAACATAGTCGGGTTGTATATGGATTAACTTGGAGGTTAACCGAGCTGGTCTCCATGGTGGCAATGATTATTAATGTTGTCTTAAAAGTGGTTGTTGCTTGGAAATACGATGCGTTGTGATGTATGATCTCCACCATTGATCTGGAGATCCTCTCTGGCTTTGGGAAATAACCCTAAACCTCCACTAAGTCTTGTCATTGTTGTTTCCTTTGGAATTCATTGTAAGTTGTTGTGGCTCGGTGGAGAGGTCGACAGGCCTGAGATTTTTCAGGGTTTCGTTAGCAGGTTTTGGGAGCTTCTTCCATGATTTGAAACCGTGACCTCAGGGTGATTTATGTTATAAAATAATAGTTTAAGAGCCGAGCTCTGCTGTGGAAGTTCATTGCATTGTTTTGGTAATTAAATGGCTCAGGAAAAGTATTGCAGGTTGTAGAGGTTATCATTTTCAATCTTCCGTTAAAATGAAGCTAATGTTTTACTAAAACTCTCGTAATGATGAAATCGTCAATATAGCTTTAGGATTGAAACGTAGATTTAACCACCTTCTATTCAAATGATAGGTGCTTTCGTCTACAAGGTTCTACGCTCGAGGTAATGGGAAACTATTACTTGTGAATGTTAAGTCTCGGTGGTTTCCCCCTATTAGTTCTCCTAGCAACTGTTGACCGTGTGTGTTTTAGCCAAAGCTTTCAATTTTTCTGATGGTGTGGACACCGTTGTAATGTTTGCATGCTTTAAAGCATGCGTAGGGATGATTTGTATCCTTGACCTACCCTTATGATGGATTCTGTAGTGTCACTGTATATCAAAGTTTGTTGTAAGAGTAATGAGGGTTTTATCCCTCGGTTGTTTTGATGGAAGAACAAATAAAAAAAATATTGTTTTCATCTTCCAAATCAATGTTGTTTGTATGATTACTGTTGGGGTTTGGCCTTGTCTCGAAACTGCAACTTTAAAGGTTGACTGTGTTTAATATGAAGGTCGATTATGGTTTAAATCGGTAAATTGTGGAAGGAAATGGAAGTTGTTGTAAGAACTTTAACCTTCATCTATTTTGGTAATTATATGGTTGTTTTGTAAATAAAGTTTAAATGCATCGACTAAGTTAGTAGTGCTTTAAAAACCTATGTTGATTTGTTTATCAGTGTTATTCTTTAATTATGGTCACGAGCCTCAGGCTAAATGCCTTGTCTTTGTGCAAATGAATCTGTAACTACTTGTATGAGGCTGGATGCTTTAATTGAAACCCTGTCGTAAAGATGGGGTTATGTTCTTTGATCGTGAGCTAGTTTTCAAACCCTATTCAAACTAAGATACTTGTTTGTTTTTCTTAAGGGTGATATGTTTCGAATCCTTGTTTGTTTGGTTTAAAAGTATTAATATGTTGTACAGTGATGAGGGTTTCGAACCTGTAACTATTTGGTATGCAATTTCCTTCTATGGGATGAACCCTGTCTTGGATACTTCCTTCGTTTTATAGTAAAAGGAAAAGTGACGAAGCTAGGGTTTGTGTTTGACTAGCTAGGATCGAAATCTTAGGGTTTTTAATCTACAATGGAAATGTTTTTAGTTTATAACTGCAGTGTGATATATAAGTGAAAAATAAAAAATATGAATATGAGAGTAGAGATAATACTATATAACAATACCGTTGTTTGCAATTGATAAGAATTTTGTTTCAAAGATGTAAGTACTTGTAGCAGGTTCTGTGTAATTTGCAATGTTTATTTTTGCAGCTGTTATAAATCATAAATGTTGACGCAATAAGACAGTATAGTTTGGAAACTATCAAGTGTTAAGGAAATGATAACTACTTTGTATTAAGCTCCTACAGTGAGAGATAGTTAACCTATACTAAAAACCTAGATTTATGCCTTGAACCTAGAATTATTTGTATTTCTGTTATTTCTTCTATGGTAAAATAAGGAAACTATTTTTAAAGTTTGCATAGCAAAATTGTAAGTACAATCTTTTAAGACTAAGAGAAAAGAAATATGATCTAGTTAAATTTACAGAATATAATAGAGAAGGAAACATAATAGAGTTAATATATTCATGCATCATACCCACTAAATTATCATCATCTATTCTAATCTTTCCTCCCTGTACTAGAGTACTATATAGAAAAAATTATGGGAAAATACAGTGGACGCATTTTATCAATTCATATATCTATTCAACAGTTTACAAAATCCTAAACAGCTCAGAAAATCACACTTATACGTCTGCATTATCATTAGTTAGCTAAAGAGTACTAAATTAACATAAAATAATTTAGCTACTTAGAGGTTCAAATAACAAATAGAACCTGTAACTGTACATAGGGCGGACAAACACCCAAGGAGGTCTATTCCTCCCAACCTTCCCCAGAAGAAGCAACCAATTACCTACTTTGGACCCCCGAGCCTGTTCACTGAACCACTAGGTAGAAGACTCTGTGTAGAAGCAAGGCACTCAGAAATGTTTTAACCAGCAATCAATAGAGACTTGCTCCTTAACTTTTAAAACTCTACACTTAGTAGTATAGCTTTGCACTCAATAGTAAATCAGGCAGACTTACACCATGATAAAAAGCATAGCATATTCCCTCATTGAATCTCTTGGGTGCAAGCAGCAGAACCCCAAGGTAAATTTCCTCGTTAGAAAAAGTGATGAACCTCAGTCCAAAATTCGATGGCTCTTAAAAATATTGTCTAGGTCTTTAGTGGTCTGTTTTCAATAAATGAGCCTCAAGCTCCAGTCCCATCTTTCAGGTCAGTATGAACACAATTCAAGGGAGTTGTCCCATACCAACAACTAGTTACTTGCCTCATGAAGCTGCCATTTGTCCATTTCCTTCTACCCCAGATTCCATTCCACCTAGTCAGTCAGTAAACACTCTTTCAACAGTCTCCTTAGGTGTTTGACTCCTATTTAATTTATTAATAATAAAATATTGTGCAAATTATAGTCATCCTTGGACACTTGTCCAATATAAAAATTTAGATAATGTTTCCAACATCAAATGTTTTTTAGCAAAAAGGGGTATGTTACATGTCGAGTGTCAGTTTGCTCCCCACCCCAATCCATTGCTCCAAGTGGGTCAGTGAACACTCATTCAACAGTCTCCTTTCGATGTTTCTCTCCACTTTTATTTATTTATAATAAAATATTCAAAGTAATTAATTACAGTCATCCATGGTCCCACTTGGTCAATAGTCATAAAACTTTACAATAAAAATAAAACATAATGTTTTTTGCATAACACAAAATGTCTAGAGTTTGGGTATGTGACACAACAACAAGGGAATAATGCAAAAATGATGTATCTGTGCGGACACTCATTCAGAAGCTACATGACGATCCCAGTGTATCAGATACTTTTGTGTGGAAAAATGATTCACTATGGTATAAGGGTCTCTTATATTTATACAAAGACTCCCAAATCAAACAAAAGGTCCTATTAGAATTACACACCTCTCCTATAGGTGGGCACTCCAAATTCATGGAAACTTACCACAAGGTCAAGAAGGAATTTTTTGGGGAAGGTTTTAAATCTAATGTTCAAAGGTTCTTGGTCGAACGCTTGGTTTTCCAACAAAATAAGGTGGAAATTGTTAAAACCCCAGTACTTCTACAACCATTAGACATACCTTTCCAGTGTTGGGAAGAAGTCTCAATGGATTTTATCACACGTCTACCCAAGTCAGAAGGAAATAATGTTATTATGGTGGTTGTTGATAGACTCATGAAGTATGCACATTTTTGTGCACTCTCTCAACCTTTTAATGCAAGTACAGTAGCCACAAATGTTTTGGACAGAATTCATAAGTTACATGGAAATCTAAAGATTATTGTAAGCGATATAGCTCAGTTTTCACTGGAAAAATTTGGACTGAATTATTTTCTTGTTTGGGTACCCAATTGGCTCACAGTTCATCTTAACATCCTTAATCTGATGGGAAAACTGAAATAGAGAACAAATGTTTGGAAGGATATCTTCGTTTCTTTGCATCTGATAAGAAAACATAGTGGGTGAAATGGTTATCTTTGACAGGGTAGTGGTACAATACTTCATTCCATACATCATAAAAAATATCTCCATTTATAGAATTTTATGGGTACCAGAATCCATCTATCACATATCCATTAAAGGGAAAATATAAAGTTCAATCCATGGAATATCACATAGAGAACCAACCAGAAATTCTCTAGATACTTAAGGACAACCTAGCTATGTCACAAAACATGATGAAACAACAAGATGATCAACATCGGAGTGAAAGGAGTTTCGAAGAAGAGGATTGTGTATTTATGAGGCTACAACCTTACAAGCATATGTCCCTCAAGCAACTAAATAAGGACAATAAATTAGAACCCAAGTATTATGGTCCTTATAAAGTGTTGCAGAATATTGGTAGTATGGCTTACAAATTGGAGCTCCCTTGATCTTCAAGAGTGCTTGTAGTTTTACATGTTTCTTGCTTAAAGAAGGTAATAGGAGAAAAGATCCCAGTTCAAACAATCTTTCCCGGTCTTGATGAAGAAGGAAGATTCATATTGGAACCTAAACAAATGACTGAAACAAGGACTAAACAACTACGAAATTGAGCTATTACTGAGTACCTCATCAAAGGGAAGAACTTGCCAGTGGAAGAATCAGCATGGAAAGATGAGTCCTTCATATAGAAGCATCCATAATTAATCAAGTGTTAAGGACAACACTTGTCTAAGGGAGAGGGGCATGTTAAGCCCTAAATATTGGCACATTACACCCTTTATTATGGTGCATTACATATTATTGTTGTCATCTTAAGTCTATTAGTGGGTCTATTAGTTTTTATTGTACCCTTTTGTCTCCAATATATTTATAGGAAGGAGACCTTTTCATTTTAGGCATCATTGTATCTTGTCATGTCTTATGTACTTAGTACATTGTGTAAGGAGGTTCCTCCCTCGAAGAGGATTGTTATTCATCTCATTTCTTCATTATTAAGGTGTGGATTCTTCTAGACTATTTTTGCTATTTTTATGTTATATCTAGGACTTGGTTGCATAACAGTATTATTAAACCAAGAAGTACTTCCTTTTTAGCACCAATAGTGATGGTAACAAGAAAATATAATGCATGGAGGATGTCTTGATATTATATATCTATGCACAATCACCATTACAGATAAATTCCCTATTCCAAATATTGATGCTCACTATTAGATTGGCTTCATGTAGTGGATTATTTCATAAAGTTAGATATTACATTAAGATAATGGTGAGAAGAATGAATTCCCAAAATAAATATCATAACACCTTAGGGCACTACAATTTCATGGCCATGCTTTTTGGATTAACTAATCCTCCTTCTACTTTTCAAAGCCTTATGAACCAAAAAATTCTACATTATATTATAAAGTTTGTGTCAATTTTATTTGATGATATACTTATTCATAGAAAATCATGGGAAGAACACATTAAACATGCGTATCAAGTCCTACAAATTCTTGAGAACAAAATCAATTGTATGCAAAAGGTCCAAATGTGCTTCTAGGAAACAAGAAGTAGATCTTTCGGGTCATATTATTTCATGAGAAGGGGTCAAGGAAGATCCTCAAAAGATTCGAGCCACCACAAAATGGTCTATTCCTAAATCAATAGTATTAGATGAAGATAATGGGAACAAGAATGGCTATGATTTCAACATATCATCCACAAATAGATGGTCAAATAGATATGTTTAACAATTTTTTAGAGGGTTATCTTCATTTCTATTATTTAGACAGGCAATCTCAATGGATCAAATTGCTTCCTTTAGAGGAATGGTGGTATAATACCACCTATTACACATATATTAATATTTATCCATTTTGATCTCTTTATGGTTATCCAACACCTAGGATCATATATTTTTTGCAAGACCATTCAAAAGTACATGTAGTAGATTCACATACGGAAAAAACTAAATAAATCGTGCAAATCCTTAAGGAAAATATTCAAATGGCATAGAATAGGATGAATCAACAAGTAGATCAACAATGAAGTGAAAGGTGATTTGAGGAGGGTGATTGATCATTTTTTAGACTGCAGTCTTGTAAGCAATATACTCTCAAAACAAAACAAGAATCGAAAATTAGCTCCAAAATTTTATGGATGCTAAAAGATTCTTCACAATATTGGAGAAATGGCATATGATATAGACTTTCCTTATTCTCGCATTCATAATTTTTTTCATGTATCTTTCTTGAAAAATGTTTTGGGAGAAACTATGTCATTGCAAATGGAACTACGAGAAACAAATGAAGAATGGAAGTTGATTCTTGAACTAGAAAAGGTTATCATTCAATGTTCTTTATATATTTGGAATAGAACCATTATGGATTACCTAATAAAGTGGAGGAATATGCCTCCAAAAGAAGCTACATGGGGAAATGACACATTCATGAAGAAACACCTTCAATTACAAGCTTTGAGGGAAAATATTTTTTAAAGAGGGGGCCTATGTTAAGGCCCTAACGATCAATTATTATTAATATATTAGTTATGTTTAGTTCATATTAGTTGTAGGTTACATTATGATATATTCATCTACTATTTATAATAAAGGATATTCATTTGTGTAATCATCTCATCTTCTCTTGTGAATTTCAGACATTGTAAAACAAGGTTTCTTAGTAAGAAAGGGCTTCATAGTCATGTTGTTATTTCATTCTTAAGGTATTGGTTAATCTCTCTTTATAATTTTATGAAATTTTACAAATTTTGTGCATATTAGAATACTTTGAGAGCATATTATGCTTATATTTATAGGTATGCACCCACAACATAAGTTCACATTGCCAATGTTGCATAATAACATTGAAGACATCAATTCAAGGTTAGTTGACGGAAGGTTAAGAAGTTGAGTGATTGTTCAAATGGTGAATTGTATGAGTGGTAGCCACTTGGTGAGTGCCATTATTTGATGATGGTGGTGGTGATTTTGGTGGTTAACATATAGTGACGACAACATTGGTATATTGGACCTTAATTAATAAAAAAAAGGAATTATTTATTTTGTTTTGAAATTTTAAATTACTATGCTCAAAGAGATTGAAGAGAAGTGGTCTCAAATCACCATAATTTTGATAGGTTAGAAGGTTAGGAAGGTTTGTATTGTAATAAATATTTTGAAAATAAGATCTAATGTGGGTGTACGTAGGGAAATTTAAGAGAAAGTGATTTCATCCTCAATGCTCATAGTCTCGCACAGATGGAAAATTCTTTCATTCCACAATATTTTACTATCTTTCCATTGACTTGTTTCACTATGGAGTTCATGAGAGTTCATTCTTATCCTGGCTATATTAATTTTATTCTTTATAAGTATTGTTAAAATAGATATATACTTTTGATCCTGTAGAATATGATTACTGAACTCCTTATAATATATTGATTTTATTTTAACCTCTAAATCGTTATCACACCACATTTTCTCTTTAAACGTAGATGTAATAATATTTGTAATATTGTTGATATTTTCCTAGGTGACATTTTTGTCAATTCTCCAATGCTTTAACTAAGATGTGGCATCTTTAATACAACCCCACATTAGCCTTAGGTGGTTTTGACTTGATTTTAAATAAATTTTAGGAATCCTCTAGTCTCCCATGTTATTTATCTTGTGCTATACATCGGATACCTAGTAGTCATGGCCATTATCTCAATAGGGGAATGAACCAATTTAATGAGCATAATAGGTTAGGCAACATTTCTTTTAGTTTTTAGGTTGTAATTTATAGAACACTTCTATATTTGGGTAAACTTTTTCCAATATTCTCGAGATATGTTGCAACGCCAAAATTCACAACCATACAAGATAATGAGAGTGAGGAGAGTCTCAAATAGGAATTTAATTTTATCCCACATCACAAGGTTTGTTGATTTACAATTGTTTTCAAGACTTGAATAAACATTCCACTCTCCATTAATCCTTTTCTCAATGCTATAGTTCCAATTGAGCTTGTGATGGATATCAATGTCGAGATATTTGTATTAAGTCACTTCCTCCAATTTGTTATTTTCATACACAAAATTAACGTAAGTGACCTTCTTGGATTTCATAATCATAACTTTTGTTTTGTTAGTGTTAGTAGTCATTACCCATATTAGAGTAAAAACGATTGAGAATTCTTAATTGATTATCAATATCGAAGGGACATCTTGCATAAGAAAAATATCGTTAGTATATAGAAGAAGCATGATGAAAATTCATGCTAATGCCAGTACAGTGCAACCTCCTTCTTTTAAACAAACTTTTTGTCTTATTTATATATATGTCAAAAGGGTAGGACAGAGGGGGATACTTGCTTAACCCCAAGATTACAATTAATATGTTTTGACTAACCCTCATTGTTGTACACAAAGGAACAAAATAGATTAGATTTATTATTACAAGATTCCTCCACAATGATCCTAATTGGAATGAGATGGTCCATGGTTGAGTGATGTCTTCTAAAATATCCTAGGATTTAGCCGATGTATCTTCACTTTCTAGCCATATGTTGATCTTATTTTCCAAAATAATACCATATAACTTGGCCAAGAGAGGGATAATCATAATAGTATGATAATTAGAAGGGTTATTTTTATTACTGCTTTTAAAAATAGCAAGAATGTGTCTCTAAGTCAAAAGTTTATGGAAACCTTATTTGATCACTAGATTGAAGAGCTTGTGGATGTGAGGGATGAGGAAATACCCTCCAAATTTTAAGATTTATACTTGGTAGTCTTCAATGTCCTGATCTTTTCCATGTGTTAGGTACTTAACCCAAAAATATATGTATTATAAAGACAAACATTATTATGGTGTAAGGAGGATTTTAATGTTATCTGTGACATTTGAGGATTCATAAATCTTCTTAACGTAGGAATTCTAGTCCTTCAAAAAATTCCTATTATTTTCATTAATTTTGTGAGTTAGATTGCCTCTAGAATTTCTTAGGAGCTATCTTATAGAAATCTAAAAATTTCTCCTGCTTTTTATTTATGTAGTACCATTTTGTTGTTTCAATTAGGGATTTGTACCTATTTATCTTGTCAACTGTTAGGAAATTGTCAATAATTTCCCTAATTTATCTTCTTGCATTTTTAGACTCTTCATCATACCAAGGGATGGTTCTTATATTTCCATTTTTACTTGATACTTTGGTAGAGAGATTGCTAAAGAAAGATGAGATGGATGTAGTAAAATTACGATAGAGGTGTTCTATAGTTTCCTTACTTTTAATATAGGAACTAATTAATTTCTTGAATAATTTAGAAAAAAGATCATCTTTATTTCTATAGAAGACCAAGTGCTTTTGGCTATGAAAATTTTCTTCTATAGTATCACTGTGCGTGAAAAAATTAATAGTTACAATTAAAGGTCTCTGAACCAAGTCATGCTCATGGTCACTTAAGATTTCAAAATTTATTATTTCATTATATAAAGAGATATTGATTATTACATAATCTACCACAATACGGCCAAGCCCATGAATACAAGTCATCTTGCTATAATTTGGCCACTTGAATAACTTGATGCAAATTATTAGATCATTTTTTAAACTCTAACCCTTTTAGATATCAGTGTCTCCTAATCATGCTAATCATGTAGTTGAGTATAGTATCTCCTCATTACATGTTGAAAGTGTATATTCAAAATATCTCAATGCTACTACCCCTTTCACATGTTGCTAAAAATACACATTACTAAGTTGGATATGCCTAAAATCTATGCATTTTGGAATCTTTTTGTGACATAAATTTCTATACAAAAAGTTAATCTTGCATTGGTTGATAGATGTGGCCCACATCAACATATAAGCTTCAATATACCATGATCCTTATACCAAAGGTGACAAATACAAGGTTGTGGTACATCCTACTAACATAAATGTTGAATAATTGTGGTGTGTATATACTTTTTACTTGGTCTTTCTCCCTCCCTTCATGAAATAATAAAACGTTCTCTCATTGGAAGTTCTCCATAGTTTTACATGCCGTCCTAAAAATATTCCATTACTAAGTCTGATACAACTAAAATTTGTACATGTTGCAATCGTTTCTTTGACACAATTACCTCTCTATATAAAAAACAATCCTACATTAGTTGTGAGATGTGACCCACAAATTAATCATATAATATTCAATATACCATGATCCTTATGACAATGGGTTCAAATGCAAGGGAATGGTGCCCCCTACTAACATAATGGTTGATTGATTACAATGTGAACATGATTGCTGCTTGAATTTCCCCTACCTCTTACAAAAAATAAAAATAATAATGTACTAATAATACTCAAGTGAACAAAAAAATCTCATCATAAAATGATCAACCTCTTAGTCCATAATGATCTTCTCGTCATCAATAAAACAATGAGACACAATGAGACACTTATATTTAAATAAGTTTATATTAAATATATTTCCAATTACGTCAGTATTGTTCTTGTACAAAATTTTATTTCATGCTATAGTTTTGTTATATATTCATCATTCCAACATTGTGAGTCTGCAACATCTATGCTCAAGTTGTTTTCTCTTCCTAAATTGTAAAATATTTACTAGCATTCTATTAACAATTTCATTAATAATCAGAATGAAAGAAACATGAATAGAATATAAAACAAAATGTTTCAAACGTCTTTAATCCCCACCTATTAGAACATTTAAAAAATAAATAAGTGCATGCAAAAAATGTCAAGAATGAATACAACATGATGTCAATACTTTTGATAGTGTTAATAGTGTTGGTACCAGAATCTATTCCCATCAAAATTTCTTGTTCCGACAGAGTGTTGACTTAAAAGTCTAAGAGAAACCCATTGAAATGCGTAGTAACATTATGCCAAAGTCTGAGCGTTTGTGTATGTTTAGTCAGTTCTCTTCATTTCAAATCCATTTTGCAGTCATAAAATGTCAAACCTCCATCACCACGGGCTTGTCGAGTATCCAATGTCAAGCATTAACAACCGAGAGCAAAGATTGAAACACCTGTGATGCAGCTTCTACACGATGAACTCCAGGTTCCATTCAGCATTGATTTCTTGATCAAGTTTGCACGCAGATGTCAAATTATTAAGACCGCCAGGAAGGCAAGTCTGCCAAAATCCATATGAAAACAAGTTAGCGTTCTAAATTTTTAGAAGATTCAGGTGTTTATCTTATGAAGTTCTGATTATTCTAGTTGAGGTCCATGGTTATGGTGTGGTCACATATTGATTTTTCACACAGATTAAAATTCAAAAGCCAAGCGCATAGGAGCCAATGATTTGGGAAATTCATCATTCCTGATTCTAAACTCATATTATGTATATGCCAAGGTCAAGTTAGCGATTGACTATGTTGAAGGAAGAGTTTATTATTTTCTATATTCTCAAGAAGTACCCATTAGAAATCGTGTATCATCCGAGTGTAATTGTTAAACATTTAAAAAGAGCCCGATATATGAGTTCCAAATGCCCAAAGAATGAGCAAGCTGAATTGAAGCTTTAAGTTGGACATCCAAGCATTAGGCTTAATAGTCAGGAAATTCCAAATACTCTGCCCGAATATTTCAGAAAACACAGAGGATGTAAAATGAAACGGCGTTGGTCTTCACTACAGCAAGTGTTCAAATGAATGAGTTTCGAGCTAATTGCTTTTTCTTGTGAAGGTTTTCAATAGACAAGTTCAAAATCAAAGCAAGGAAAGTTGCTTTGGATGCAACCATAGTTTAGAAAGAAGAACATTAAGGAGGAAGAGCCAAAGCAAATTTTAACAGCTAGGTGAAAACATGAAGTTGGGAAACAATTTTGGTTTGTTTTTGACAAAAAAAACTGCTAATTTTTATGTTTTTCAACTTCGACCTCTTCAAACCCATATCTCCCTTAGGAATTTCAACTTGAAGTAAACACAAAGGTTTTACAGAATTGAATTAGCTTTCTACTTGTATTTTTTTTAATTTTTTTTATGGACATATCGTGGGACAAATTTGTTGTCAATTTTAGGTATGGATAATGAGTGACATGTGTTGACGACGACGGTTTTCTGATAGATGGTTATTCATTTTAGGGAAACCATTTGTATGCTTATAATCTACGCACACTAAACTTGATCCTGGACTATATTTCGAGTTTTTTAAAACTTGGGAACTATTTTTTATTATTTATTCAGAAAATGGTGCATTATGGACACATGTTTTTGTCTTCATATTTTCTTTCAAATGTTACTCTTATAAAACAAACTAAAACCAACCCATTGAAGAGGACACTTCAAGGGACATCCTTGTATTTTTTAAATTTTTTTGGCTTCGTCATTGTGATGATATTGAATTTTCATTGTGACTGACTTTTCAGTCACTTAATTTTTTAATGATAAAGTTTAGTAAAAAAATAGAAAAAAATAGTAATCCTAAATGAAATTGAAATAAACTTATATTACTAGAAAGTAGATTGAATGGTGAATCTATTGGTATAAACTCCGACATGTAATTCTCATGTTTTGCAGTGGTCCGACCTTGTTAAAGTGACACATTTCTGAATTCTGCAGAAATGGTAATGGAATTGTTGACCAGAAACTCTCGGGCAAGAAAATGTCTTCAAAACTCTCGGCCCAGAGTTTGAACTCTCAAAACTCTCGGCCTAGAGTTTGAGTTTGACTTTTTTTTCACATGATAATCCGTCTGCGCTCAATTATTTTTTACTTTGTTTGTCACCAAAGTGTTTCCCAAGTTCGCGATTTCACCCAGCTTTCAACAACAAATTCATGTTGTGGGTATACTGATGGTGATTATTTTATTGGCAGTAGTAATTAGGCATGATCTTCACATCATCACAATATAAAGATTTGAAGAAAAAATGATCCCATATTTAATGCATAAAATTAACAGTTAAGAATTTTCATGAATCCAATAAGCATCTTCGAGTAGCATTTAAGCATTCAATGAACAGATGACACAACTTTTTGGCATGAAATATTCAATCCCAGGTTTCCAGCAACAACCCAGGTGACTAAGGATTATGTGGCATTCGAAAGGTTTTCATCAAAGAGGCAAGAAGCCAAACTAGCAAATAGAGAATCAGTCATCAAAGAAACAGTTCCATATTTCTTGTGCCAGCTCGGGATTTATTCTATTTTTAGGGTTTGATGATAAAATTTTATTCCTGAAATTTGTAACATCTTATAACTTCTATATATTCCACGAGCTTGTAACATGAGAGAAGGGGGTTCCAGCTCGTGAGGCTGTGTTATTTTAAGGGTTGAGAGTCATTAAGTTTGAAAACTTCTTTGGAAACTTGTAAGTGTATCCTGTAAGTATATTTTAGGACTGTATAAAGGATGACAAATACTATATGAGCTAGTTTTTTTAATTTTAATCAATGCAAATACCATTTCAATTTTTTTGATCTTTCTGTGATGATTTTTACGATTGATAGTGTTTCTATCTAGTTTCTCATTACAAATATATGTGTTTGTATCCCTCCTTTACACAGAATGTTTTTCTGCTTTAAAGATTTTTCTTTATTGGATATGTAATCAATTGTTTGTGATTATATACCTGATTCATAGCTGGCTTGTGCATACATACTGTTTGTATTTATATGCTTCTACATCATCCTTGTTTGCCATCCTTTGTATATACCTATCAGTACCTATTTTATTCCAAGTATTGGTCATTCATTAAAATCTTACCTAAAGGAATTATAATGAGTATTAATTGCCTATGGTATGAGGATCGTTTCCTAAATCCGAATATCCTTAATGTAATTCTAGTCTATCTTGTGATCCTGTGCATCATATGTTTATTCCATAATGTAATGATTATGTTAATGCTAGAGTATTTTCAAAGTATCTATAGTTATATACCAAAAGCTATTTGTGCTTCTTCTATAGTTTGTATCAATGATAAATATAGTGCCTAGAGCATATTTAGCATTGTGACTAAACAATAATGTTAACATGGCCTTTATAGTTTATATACTATATAGAAAAAGGTGGTCTTCGTATTAATTTATAAGCATGGATTGGCAACATACCATAATAGCTTGATGTTGAAGAAATGTAACCATAACATAATGTTTATGAGTTCCGCCAAAGTGGATGATCAAGAATTTAACCTAGGGTATGATATGAATAGTTGGCCAATGATAATATTACGTAACCATATATGATAATGTTATAAAGATTGATCGAACCCTCACCTAAGTTATAATGCATTGACAGGTTACACGTAAACTTGGATATGTAGTGGCAGTTTGACTTTTGATTAAAAAAATCCTACCCATACTATGGTATGCTAGTAATCCTTTACGAAATTTCGACCATAACCTTGTTAACATGCGATGGCAGGCTACGTACATGGTAGCTAAGGGAATTAAAGCGCATTAAAGTGTTTATGAGTGGATGGTCTATTGGCACCTCCGTGGCAGCTCTTCACATGGTCTCCTTGGTTATGGTGCTAACCCTAGCAGCTCTGATTGCCAGTTCGATGGCATTACCATTTTGCATTCAGTGTTACGGAGTGGTGTGGTAGAGAGGCCGACAGGCCTGTGGGTCTTTAGGGTTTCAGTTCTTAGTTATTTTGAGAGCACCTCCTGAGTTTTGAACCATGGCCTGTGGAAGAATTGAATTCATTAGTTAAAGTATTAAGAGCCAAGCGAGAAGTGAGGGTTCTGCACCAGCTTTGGTGGTTTGAATGTCTCATATTAACGTCGATTTTAGGAGTACTCAGTTTCGAACCACAGTTGTTTTAAGAAGGTAATGTCTCAGTTTTCATAATGTTATTGTTGCCTATATTTTGTTTCTGAAACTTCGTATTGCATATTTTTAACAATCTAATGATTTTGATGTTAGGCAAACTCATCAACAGGGTGTTATCTTTGAAGCTACGTGGAGAAGTTGCTAAACAACTAGTAACCCTCGGTGGTTTTTCCTATAGGTTACTCTTGGAAACTATTGGCCATTGTTTGGGTGTTAGCCGAAACTTATGGTTTGATGTCTTGCTGAAGGTATTGTCGTCATTGTAATGTTTTATGAGCTAAAAGATAAGTGTAGGGAGGATGGGATCCTCGACCTACTTTGGTGTTAGCTCTGCAGCGTTTCATTGTGTATTTATTTGTTGAAAATGTAACAAGGGTTAAACCCTCGGTCATTTTAATGGAATGAAAAGGTTCTGGTACTTGTAAATTAATACTGTTGTGTGCATTGTGTCTAACAGCAATCCTCTAGGACCTGTGTTATTTGAATTCATTGCTTGTTTATGAAATGTTATATTTTGTTAAATGGCCAAAAGTCAAAGGCTAAATGCCTCGTGTTGAAGTTCCAAACCCTGAACTTGTTATCTTTTGATTTTATTTTTTTTGTTGAAGAATAACTTCGACAGGTTTAAGAAGTCAAACTAAGTGTTGAGACCCAGTCTCATTTAACTAACTTCGTTTTGATGTAAGGATTTGTTCAACTATTTATGGCCTTGAGCCCTTGGTTCTGTGCATGACTATGATGTTGAATAATGTTTCAAGGGTTGAGAGTCGAATGGCTTGGTTCCTTGAACTATAGTTTCACACTCATTTTTGTTTATATAAAATAATATTATCGATGAGTAGTTGGTTTTGCTACTGTGACATGTCTATTTTGTTCTGTTTATAGCTGGGTTTATTACCATAGACTTGTTCTACAAAAGAACATTTGTTTTTAAAGTTTAAAGGCTTGATCCCTTTCGTCAAATGAAATTTTATGTGTTATGGTTACAATGTACAGGATGTGACTGCATTCTAAAATATATAAAAAGAATAAGGTATAGTGCCTTAGTTCGAGACACTGCTTAGCGACGCCTATGTTTTTAAAGGGTTTCGGTTACTAGTGTTAATATGTTGTACCTATAGAGATGATGAGAGTTTCGAACCCATGAAAATATTCGCATACTGTAAATGAAAGGTCTTCATGCACTCGGGTTTCATTTGAAAGATTTATTTGCTTGATATAATGTTTAACCTAATAATGTATAATGTTTGGGACAGTCATCCGAAAATTAGAGTTGTTTTGTTAAATAAAAGAAGGATAGTATCAAGGTCTATTTAATAATTGAAAGACTAAAGATGTATCAGTATTGCACATTAGTTCTATTGTTTTTATTTTATAAGGTGTTGGTGATAATATCAGTGCTTAGCAGCTCTATAATAATAATTGTGTTTTGTTTCAGAGTTGTTAAATTTCATAAATGTTGATGAAAGATTAAAGTGACGTTTGAACACTATAATGTATGAAAAGAAATGATAGGAGAATGTATAGTATTTATCTACTGTAGGGAAACAGTTAACCTACAACGAAACCCTAGGTTTTGTGCAGAATAAGAGATGTTTACTTCTATTGCTAGAGAAATATTATAATGTCTGTATAATATGAATGTTGTTATGTTTTTCTGAGACTAGACATAAGATAATTTAAATTGCAAAATATAACAGATAAGAGAAATTTCAGGAAATACATAAAATGATTAGTCTATTCAATCACTGCATATCATCTATCTATTTTAATTTTTCCTTCCGTGTATGAGAGTATGGTACAAAAACAGTACATGGAAAAATACAAGGAAGACATTTATTCCATCATTTCATATACTCATTCAACAGTCTACAGAATCATAATCAGATCAGAAATAAAACAATTACTTCCGCATAATGATAACTATCAATATTTAACCAATGAATACTAAATCAACTGTTACAGAAAATAATTTAACTACTCAAGGACTGAAATAACAAGTAGAACCTGCAACTATAGATAGGGTGGACAAACACCCAAAGAGGCTTGTTCCTCCCAACCTTCTCCAGAAGAAACAACCAATATCACTTGCTCCTTTGGACCCCCGAGCCTGTTTACTGAACCACTAGGTAGAAGACTCTATGTAGAAGCAAGGCACTCAAGTTGTACTTCTAGCAATCAATGAAGACTTGCAATACACCTCAAAACCTCTGCCCTAAGCAGGAAATAACTCTGCATCTAGCAGAAATGGAACAGACTTACACTACAACTCAAAACATAGCTTCCCCTCATTGAATCTCTTGTGTGCATACAACAGAACCACAAGGTAAATTTTCTCGTCAGAAAAAGTGTGAGCCTCTCCTCAATTCGATGGATTTATAAATATGCTTAGGTCTTTAGTGGTTAGTTTCCAAATAAATGAATCTGAAGCTCTAGTCCCATCTTTCAGGGAACTATGACCACAATTCAAGGGAGTTCTCCCATAACAACAACCAGTTATTGGGTTCATGATGCTGCCACTTGTCCATTGCCTTCTACCCCAGATTCCATTCCACCTAGTGGGTTAGTAAACACTCTTTCAACAGACTCTTTGGGTGAGTGTCTCCTATTTTATTTTATTAAATAATACTATTGTGCAATTACAGTCATCCTTGGCCACTTGTCCAAATATAAAAATCTACAGTAAAAATTAAGATAATGTTTTCTTCAAATATAAAATGTTTAAGCAAAGGGGTATGTTACACTTTAACCATAGAAACACCCCAATGGAGCTAGGACTGGTTTATAACCTAGTTTTAATTTAAGGAAATTAAATTTGCTGAATGAAATATCAAGAAACCGCCACAGGATGAGGGCCACGCTTACTGCGTTGGTCCTAGTATCAAACCAAAAATTTATAGTTGAACCAAAAAAAATAACTAGCAACTAGAATGACATTCATCTCTAAAACACGCCTAGGTCGGTTAAAGCATTTCACGCTTAGTATTTATAGCTGGATTTGAGGGACATTACAATAACAAAAAACAATGCATTGTTGTAATCAATGAAATTTTTTTACTTTTTATTAAATTGATAAATTGAATACATACATGTAAAAAAAAAAAATATGCATTCCTAAAATCAATGCAACTAATCAAATAAATATGCATCTTGGGTTATTTAAAAACATTTGTGTGTGGTCTATTGGTAAGCAATATGGTTATTGGGCTTGTGTTAACCTAGAGACCAAGGTTCAAAACTCATTTTGGTAAATAGTTTTGTTTCTACTTCTTATGTCTACTAATATATTTTTTACTTGTTTACTTTATTTCTTATATTTCTACTTTTTATGTAACCTATAATATTTTTTACTTCTTTATCTTTTACGCATTGTTGAAATCAATTTATAGATGTAAATAACAAAAAAAATGCATTATTGAAATCAATGCAAATAATCAAATTAATATGCATCTTGTGTTTTGAAGAACATTTGTTTCTGATTTATTAAACAATGCATTGTTGAAATCAATGCAACAATGTTTTTTTATTAAATTGATGGATTCAATACATACATGTAAAAAATAAAAACAATACATTGATGAAATCAATGTAACTAATCAAATTAACATACATTTTGTATTTTTTAAGAATATTTGTTTGTTCTTTATTGCTAAGTAGTGAGATGATTGGACTTAAGGTTAAAATCTCTTCTATTTTTTATATTTCTTATGTTGGTTATAGTAATTTTTTTTTTTACTTCTTTTGTTTCTACTTATTTTGTCTACTATAATATATTTTTTACTTTTTTATTTTATTTCTCATATTTCTATTTTTTATGTCAACTATAAAATTTTTTATTCTTTTATCTTTTACGCATTGTTGAAATCAATGCAACTATTTTTTTACTAAGGTTAAAATCCTTTCTATTTTTTCTATTTCTTATGTCAGCTATAATAATTTTTTTTCTTCTTGTGTTTACTATAATATTCGTTTTACTTCTTCATTTTATTTCTTATATTTTTACCTTTTATGTCAACTATAATATTTTTTACTTTTTTTTTTTTTCTTCTACACATTGTTGAAATCAATATATAAATGTAAATAACAAAAAAAATGTAGTGTTTAAATCAATGCAAATAATCAAATTAATATGCATCTTGTGTTTTTGAAAAACATTTGTTTGGAAGCACCCAAAATTTCAAAATTGATTTTTAAAAATTTCTCAATTTTTTTCAAAATCATGTCGAAAAAAAATCAAATTTTTCCATTTGAAATATAGTAAAACTTTTAAACCATGCACTTATTGTTTTAGAGTATTAACTTTTTCAAGACATTTGGTTTAAGTTATTCTCATATTTTTTTATAACCATTAAAAAGTCCATCCTTAGGTAACGTGTATTTGTATGTATTAGATGTAAATGTTTGCAGATGTTTATATCAATGCAACAATGTTTTTTATTAAATTGTTGAATTCAATGTATACATGTAAAAAAGAAAAACAATGCATTATTGAAATCAATGCAACTAATCAAATCAACATACATCTTGTGTTTTTTAAGGACATTTGTTTGTTTTCTATTGGTAAGTCATGAGATGTTTGGAATTAAGGTTCCATTCCCTTCTATTTTTTCTATTTTTTATGTGAGTTATAGTAATTTTTTTTTACTTTTTTTGTTTCTACTTCTTATGTTTACTTTAATATATTTTTTACTTCTTTAGTTTATTTCTTATATTTCTATTTTTTATGTCAACTATAATAATTTTTACTTCTTTATCTTTTACGCATTGTTAAAATCAATGCAACCATGTTTTATTTGTTTATATAGTAATTTTATTTATTTATTTTTTATGTCTACTATAATATATTTTTACTTTATTTTATTTCTTATATTTCTACTTTTTATGTCAACTATAATATTTTTACTTCTTTATCTTTTATGCATTGTTGAAATTAATGTATACATGTAAATAACAAAAATCAAATGTATTGTTGAAATCAGTGCAAATAATCAAATTAATATGCATATTGTATTTTTGAAAAACATTTGTTTGTGGTTTATTAAACAATGCTTTGTTGAAATCAATGCAAGAATGTTTTTTTATTAAATTGATGGATTCAATGTATACATGTACAAAAAAAAACAATGCATCCTTGAAATCAATGCAACTAATCAAATTAACATACATCTTGTTTTTTTTAAGGACATTTGTTTGTTGTTTATTGGTAAATAGTGAGATGATTGGACTTAAGGTTCAAATCCCTTCTATTTTTATATTTCTTATATCGATTATAGTAATTGTTTTTTACTTCTTGTGTTTCTACTTTTATGTCTACTGTAATATTTTTTTACTTCTTTATTTTATTTATTAAATTTCTACTTTTTATGTCAACTATAATATTTTTTACTTTCTATCTTTTAGGCATTGCTAAAATCAATGCAACCATGTTTTTTATTAAGATTGAAATCCCTTCTATTTTTTATGTGAGCTATAGTACTTTTATTTATTTATTTTGTTTATATTTCTTATGTTTACTATAATATATTCTTTACTTCTTTATTTTCTTTCTTATATTTCTACTTCTTATGTCAACTATAATATTTTTTACTTCTTTATCTTTTACCCATTGTTGAAATCAATGTATAGATGTAAATAACAAAAAAAAATGCATTGTTGAAACCAATGCAAATAATCAAATTAATATGCATCTTGTGTTTTTGAAGAACATTTGTTTATGGTTTATTAAACAACGCATTGTTGAAATCAATGCTACAATGTTTTTTAATTAAACTCATAAATTCAATGCATACATGTAAAAAAGAAAAACAATGCGTTGTTGAAATCAATGCAACTAATCAAATCTACATACATCTTGTGTTTTATAAGGACATTTGTTTGTTGTCTATTGGTAAGTAGTGAGATGATTGGACTTAAGGTTCAAATCTCTTCTATTTTTTCTATTTATTATGTCGGTTATAGTATTTTTTTTTCTACTTCTTTTGTTTCTATTTCTTATGTCTACTTTAATATATTTTTTACTTCTTTATTTATTTCTTATATTTCTATTTTTTATGTCAACTATAATATTTTTTACTTCTTTATCTTTTACATATTGTTGAAATCAATGCAACCATGTTTTTTTTATAAAGGTTCAAATCTCTTCTATTTTTTTCTATTTTTTATGTCGGCTATAGTAATTTTTTTTTATTTCTTTTGTTTTTGCTTCTTATGTCTACTATACTATATTTTTTTTCGAGTAACAAAATAATACAAAATAAACAAAAAATAATAATACAAAGTAAAAAGTACTAAATATTATGTAGTTCATAAACAAAAAAGAATAATACAAAGTAAAAAGTAAATATGCCACTTAAACTAGAGAAGTTTTAGAGCTTAGGATTAGGTGGTAAATATTATGTCCACCATAAACAAAAAAAATAATACAAAGTAAAAGTAAATATGAGAATTAAACTAGAGACTTTACTTTCTACTTTTAATACAAAGTAAAAAGTAAATGCGAGACTTTAGAGTGTTTGTCGAGTAACAAAATAATACAAAGTAAACGAAAAAGAATAATAGAAAGTAAAAAGTAATAAATATTATGTAGGCCATAAACAAAATAGAATAATACAAAGTAAAAAGTAAATATGAAACTTAAACTAGAGACTTTCAAGTTTGGGATTAGGTGGCTCAGGTATTGCACTCAAGGAACTATTCAAGAAGAGGTTTGCACCTCTGCAGATTTGATCTCTCTAGGCCCTTGGTAGAGCCTAGGGTTTGGATCTATGTTCGTTTTATGTCACACTCGACAAACTGGACAAACGTTACAAGATCTCTCTCATACTGGACAATATTATTTATAAACATGGAAAAACATTACAAAATCTCCCTCATACTGGACTTGACACAATAAATGTTTAACGATGCTGATATAATCATCACTAAAATTCAAGTATTAGGAAGTGACATTATTCTATTAAGGATTGCATTTACAAATGTTTTTGTTAACTTTGATTCAATAAATATACTTAATTAAATGGTGTTAGTAGATCCTCGAAATACCAAGACTTAATTAAAAAATAAATCATCTATACTTAGCCACACTTTTGTACAAAGATTTAGAAATAAACAAAGACGTGTTTTTTTTGGCATTCCAAACTGCTAACAGTAAGTAGTGTTTGTTCACATCTTGACCTAATCCTTAATTTGCACTCTGTCGCCGTGGATTTTCTGGACCGTAACAGTTATGGGGTGGCCAGAGTTGTCTACTAATTATTAATAACGTCCCAGCAAACCCAAAAGTACATGAAGATACCACTCAAAAAACTTATATTTGACTTTAGATAACGAACTACATCGGCAAGGATCACCACAACTGGATCAGAGAGAATGGTGGCCCAAGATTTCCTGCCCTCTAACGGTAGCTGTAGACCGAAGCATAACGTTTCTAGCAGACAAAAGTACAATTCATGTGATACGTCGGAGAAATACGTTTCTTGCAATAATCTGATGCGTAGAAACCATTTCTTGCAATAATCTGATGCGTAGAAACCGGTAAGGGCATATATTAGGGATATATTGCTGTGCCTGAGATGACCAGTTATCACAATATATTGCTGTGCTTGAGATGACCAGATCGATAACAGTGCGATTGGGTAGGTGATTCTTTGATTCTTCCTCACTGGTGGAGGATGCGGAAGTTTTCGCAACTGGGAATTATGGCAGGCGTTACCATCGGCTTTTCCATTTTCTATTTTTCAATAAGCATCTTCGTTATACGAGGTGAGATGCTTCCCAAAAGTAGCCCCACACTGATATTGCCCAAGTATGACAGTTGGACCACTTCATTAAGGTGATAGAAAATCAATTCGAGTAGAGTGGACAACCCTATTATAAGTGCAGTGCAGAACTGTATAGCCACTTCCCGGGTCAACGAGAGTGACATGGTATACGGTGAAGAAGACACGTGGCACTCTGCCAACCTATTGCCATTGGACAAATAGGATATGGTAATGAAACACATGCAAGAAAAAGCAATGTTATAAGCCACTCAATCAAGTGAATTAATAAGTGGGTAAATTTATGATTATTATGTTTGTTTTTTTTATAAAGTTTTCAATTAGTGGGTTTTTATGGGAAATTTTGTAATCAAAGTTCACCTGAATCATATAAAATTATAATTTTTGATAAAATTAATAAAAGATTTAGGAAATAATTTGAATCTCTAATTTTTTTAAGGAGAGCCACATGTCCTCATGAAGGTTGTGGATATATACATAATTTTTTACAACACAATTATAAAGTAATTTTATTTGTGTGAATTTACTCATCTTTACTTTAAGGGGCTTGCTAAGTAGGAACAATTTTAAAGATTTATAATTTTTTAGTGTAGAAATCCTAACAAAACTTATTAATTCTTAAATTTCCAATCATAAAATTTTGGGCCATACTTTTATAAAAATATTCAAATTTAGATAAATTTGGTGATTTATAAACTAAACAAAATTTATTTCATGGAATTTGGGTGAATCAATTTAAATAAAATGGAAATTGGGGAATCTTTTTTTGGAAAAAAGTAAAAAATTTGACCATGGCTGAATTTCACCCCTTAAATTTTCCTTTAACAATCATCTAATATGAAGTAGGGCTTTATGTACACACTTTTACTCATTCTTTTGCATTTATGGATATTAGATACATCTTGGAACCAAGGATAATTTTAGCGGCGAGTTTTATCCCATGGGTTATTTTTCCATGTTTTTTTCGAAAAAAATATTGTGTAAACTTTTTCCACTCCAAAAATCGCAAAATTATTATATAAACTATATAAAATCCTTAGAAATTGAAATACTTTTAGAAAAATATCACCAAATATTTTATAGTTGAAATTTTAGGAATTGGGAAGATTTGCCAAGGTTTATACACTTCCAGATAAGTATTGGTCCTTAAAATTATCCCTGCTTGGAACCACACCATAACCATGATGTGATGGTTTTAGTTGTCTACTAGTTTCAACCAAGGTATTTTTTAACGATTCTAATATTATACTTAAGTATAGTATTTTAGGCGATTATTTTGGATTGAAAAAGACATATATATAGATAGTTGCGCGAATATTAAATATGAAACATAGAATTTACTAGTGAAACTTATAAAATTTAGCGAATATTATGATAAAAAAACATATATTAGAGACTAAAAATAACCAAATAGCAGATTTATTTTTTGAAAAGAATACCCAAAAAATTGCTAATTAGAGAATTTTCGCCCCTAAAAATTACTCTAGTTTCAACATAAAATACAATAAAGCATTTATTTGGTATCATCTATCTTAATTCAAGTCCCTCACATCCTTTGTCAATGAAAAAGATCTTCAACTCATCCCCAACTTCTAAAAGTCATTTTAGGGCATACTTGATATGTTTATAGCCTTTTAGCTTCAACACAATGATGAACAAGGTTTTGAATCAAATTCCTAAATGCATTTTCTTCAAATATATAATCATCAAAACGTATGCATTTGGAAAGATAATAGCTTTGATATCACACAGCTATAAAAAAAAAACTTAACACAACTCAACATAACCCATGTGAATTTATCTTTGGATATCAACTTGCAATTTCCAATGAAATTTTCTATCTAACCCCATACAACCATGGACATCTATACATCATTACAAAATAAGCTGAAAAGGATAGACACTTCATCAAACAAATTCATAATCATGTTTACCATGATAATATCAATGATATTCTATAACAAATATAGAAGTGTATTCGCTCTTTTTGCAAGCACAAAATACCACACAAATTTTCTTTTAGGGAAAGGTTTGGCTCCATTTTCAAAAAGAAAGTTACAAGGATCAACATTGTAAGATTAAGCAATTGATATGCATTTCATATATCATCTCTAAACAATGTAATAACAAATAACTTTCATCTTGATTCACCACTAAACTTTAATCTTGATTTTCCATTAAACTTTAAAATACATCCAATATTTAACGTTTAGTTGTTATAGCATTAGAAACCTCCAATTATAAAGTAAAGCATTGTGTATCTTGACGCTTCATTGCAATGATATGCACACTGAGTTGAATAGAGTGGCCCCTTCTTATCAAGTTATTGAGAGGACATTATGATTGCTTTCCCTAAGGTTGCAAAATCTTCCAAAAATGTTAAACTAGGCTAGTTTCGTATAGTTGAATGGAGTGGCTCCTTATTATCAAGTTATTGAGAACATTATCATTGCTTTCAATGAGGCTGTTAAATCCTTCAACAATGTTAAATTACGTTAGCTTTTTAGAAAAGAGAAGTATTTTACACTCAAATAGGTGTAATAGAAATTTCCTCATTTATTCCATAAAGTTATCTAATTTTTTTCTTTAGAAAGAATTGTTGTAGAAGGAGATTTTGACTTCTACTCTCCTATAATGAGGAATTATTGTGCTCCTATATAAATAAATTTTGTATTTATGAGTGATTTTTTTTTAGGCTGGTTCATATAGCAGATCACTAAATTAATTGTGATTGCACCTATTAATGTATTATCATTAAGTTAGTAGAAATGTGTCTTATATGCATTAATAGCTCATTGTTATGTTAGTGAAGAGGTTTTATTATGATATTTGTATTGAAAAGAATCGACTCACTTCACTTTTGTTCGAATCAATTCATTTTATTATTAATACAAACTTTTCACTCATACGAATATCATTTTACATAGAGATTTCTTCCTCCATCTTTTAAGATTTGTAAGTGCATTCTATCACTAGGTGTAGAAGTGCCCCTAACAATTTATCTCTTTCTATTAATTATATTTCAATATATTCCTTATTATTGTTAAATTTGTTCCATTTTGATCATGAAAACACTTCACGTTGCTATTAGATCATGTTGATTCTTATTTTTGTTTTGAACAAAATAAAAATATTAAAAAAAATTAAGATAGATTTTTGAAACTTTCAAAACATCATATTCATAAACAAAGTATAGGTTTATATTTTATTAGGGAAAAAATGCATTTTGATGGAAAAAAAATACTCATATCAAAAGTCATATGGTAAAGATATCGCAAACTATTTTTATTTTTTTAACTTTTTTAATGTTACACATAGAACTCTATTATGTGTATTATTGAGTATATAAGTTTTGACACTAACCAAATTGAATCCAAACCAAATGCATTTGATCGAGCACTTATCTGGCTTTAATGTTATATATTATATGATATGCTTTTTAATATCATTTAATGAATTACAAGATCTGCAATTTGACATACATTTTTAGCTCCAAACCACTTGTAGAAATGGGAAAGCCATAATCAAGGAAAGATTTAATTTTTGTTTAAAACTTTAGCATGCTCTATTTTAAAGATGTGGTGGAATTATTATTAGAGGTATATGATATTATTATTAGAGGTATATGATAGACTTTAGATAGTATTGGTTATAAATATGGAATATATAGTAATAAAGATAGATTTAATGAGATATTTATTTCATAACAAATTTGTGATTGTACTTGGAATAGGTTTATGAAGAATGGTATAAATATATTTCTTAGTAGTGTGAAGATATCAAATTTCATTTTGTCTTTGGTAACTATATTCTTTCTTATGATCAATCTCCATCTCGAGAATATTAAGAAGACGTAAGCATGATCTTTAAACATCTCTTCCAAGGATCTCCTTTTCTCATTAATAGATCTCCTAGTACGAAGAAAGGTGAATCTCCTTATGAAGAGGACTTACATGATGATATAGTCATTGAAATTGAAATTGAGGAGGAACAAATTTTCCAATCAAAGCCTCTTCACATAGCACATTTGAAAGAGACAAACAATGTTATACACTTCAATTTAGTAGAATAACACCATGAAGATTAAGACATTGCTAACGACATCCACACATCACAAGATCGCGTTGAGTAATTCTCAATCATTACTAGTGTTGATCTCTACCATGGCTTTGCAAACACTAGAACCAAGAAAGGATTCAGTCTAATGGCACCAAATTAGTGAGGTATTGTATGTTACTTTTTTATTATTATTGTGACTACAAGTTTGCAGTTGCATCTTCTTCCTTATGCTTTGAGTTTGACAAGCATTATAGGAAGGAGGGGCATGATATTTATGTAAGACCACCATAATGGGAATAATGTATTTGTTATTCATTGGGTTTCAAAGGCTAATAATGACTCAATAAGTTTGTAAGCATCATTTTTTATAATAAAAACTATTTTAACATATATATTAAATAAATAATTAAAAATAACTTTCACTTATGTAATTCAATACTACATGAATGTTTATATATATATATATATAGTAGTAGTGTGTTTGACAGATGGAGAGAGTATGATAAATGTATTTTCAAATATAATTATTTATTGAATTAAATAAGTGAAAGTTGTTTCTAATTTTGTTATTAATTATTTATTTTATATTTGTATAAATAAAGTTAAATTTAAATAATACAAAAATGATGTTTGAAAACTTGTTGGCTCATTCTTAGTTTTTGAAACCCAATGACTAACAAATACATTCTTCTCATTATAGTTGTGTTAGGAAAATATCATGCCCTTCCTTCATAGAATGCTTGCCCAACTCAAAGCATAAGGAAGAAGATGAAACTGCAAATGTGTAGTCACACTAATAATAAACGGAGTAATACATAATACCTCACTATTTTGTCGCCATTTTCCTCACTATTTTCTTGATTCTAGTGTTTGCAAGATCAACACTAATAATGATTGAAAATTACTCAACACGATAACGAAATGTATGAATGCCATTAACATTAGGTTGATCTTTCCATACTCATTTTCATTACACCTCCCTCTTAATCATATTTTCTCTATATAACCAACTTAACTCTTTGGATTCATATTGTCTTTATATATTTTTTATAATAAAAAATATTTTTATAAAAGTATTAAATAAATAATTAATAATAAAATTAAAAACAACTTTCACTGAATTAATTCAATACTATATTATAATAAATATTTATATATGAATATATAATTAATTCCCATAATCACTTTCCTTACAACTAACTTAAATCTTTAGGTTAAGTAAGCTAAATAATTTCTATACATTTCCACATTTTTTAACTTGTTACCCTATCATTTAGATCAATGCAAGCTAAGTCATTTTTTGATAGTTTTTGCCAATTGTCATCCAATAGTTTTTGTCAATTCGCATCCTTGAAATTCCAAAACTCTCACTTTTGTATACATCTAATCCTTGGAATTCCACAACTCCCACTTTCGTAGGACTTGTTTGTTTGGCAAATCATTGTGGTCCACACCTAACTATCATGAGTGTCCTGGTTTTGGCATCCACATCTTTTAGCCTTCACATCACAACAACGTAGTGCGACCTTACAAGCAACTCTTGGTTGTCTAGTCTTTCACATGGTGCAATCCAAGTTATGACAATTTATTAGTCCATTTTGCATTATCCTTTCATCACGTCAATCTATTGATGGGCACATTTTGCCTTGTCCTTTCTTCACGTTAATCTATTGTTGGGCACATCTTGCCCTGTCGTGTCTTAAGTCAATCTATTGATGGGCACATTTGCATCGACATTCGCCATCCATATTCCTAGTGCAATTTTTTCAATAAGGTCATTGTTACGTATTATTGGGAAGTGTTATAAAAAATAGGAACGCTTTTGGTAAGACTTAAAACTTGTTCATGTGGTTAAAGTGATAAGTTAATATATGAAATGAAATCTTAAACTTTATAAAGTTTCGAACAGAAACTTAGCACTTCAAAATTTCGAGTAATAATTAAAAAAAAATTATTATATTTAAAAAAAATTAATATTTATTGAAATTTTATTAATTTGAATTTAATTCTTCATTATGTTATTAACTACTACCATAGATTCATCTTAAACTTGGATATATTAAGCATCGCGAGGGATCCAGTTTATTGAGGTGTAATTTTCTTTTTAATTTTAAACTTAAGAAATCAGATTGCTCTCTTGCTTGATAATTACCATTTTTTTTTATTTTTGGTAATGTAGTATTACCTTACATACATAACAACATCTCCCCATACCAAATTGTAGAGCACCTTGCTCCTCTCTGTACAATTATAGAAAAAAAGTAAAATGTATTAAAGATACATACCTTTATATTTATTGTAAGATAATGTATTGATTCTAGATAAAGTAAAGACAAACCATAATATATATTTTCTTTAATATCTCTCCCCACCCACACCTATATATAATATGTGGTTTCTCTTTAAAATATGAGTCTCCACCTCAACTTTCTTTCCTATATGCATACAATATGTTATTTCTATATTATTTCTCAATTTCATCCTAACATTCACCTTCACTTCATATATTATATATATATGACCTAAACTTGCTTAATACTCTTTTAAGAAAGATGACCATTATTATAAAGTAATATATATGTATATGTATATAATATAATTAATATTGTAATATATATTATGTGTGTTTTTTGGAAATATTTCATGTATAAATTTAATGAATGGTTTTTCATATTTCTACATATGAAAGATTGTTTAGTTATTCAATTGATTGTATAAAAGTCAAAGATTTTCAGATATTCATTAATAAGACATTTTTAATAATTTCATAAATATAGATTAATGTTATTTATTTAAAAAGATTTGAATTAAAAATATGTTAATATGACAGTAACAAAATTCGAACAACATTCATAACAATTTATTTAACTAACACTTTAAACTTTATATATATACATATATATATATAAAAAAAAAATTATTTTTTAAAAATAAAAATATATAAATATACAAAATTTTATCTATGTGAATTTCAATATCCTTCTCTCACACACAAAAATTATTTAAAAATCTTAGTATGTGTGAATGTGCTTAGTTCTAAATATATTTAAATTCTTAAATATATTTTTTATTATAAATTCTAACAATAATTTATTGGAAAGAATCATTGAAAAAAAGTAAAATAAACATGCTTAATAAAATTTGAACTTCTTACAACGAAAAATGTTCCTCTTTAAGAGAACTTTTCCTAGTACAAATATAAAATCGTGTTAATTGATTTCCATTTGATTTAGTTAATTTTTTTTACAACAAATTTTTATGTAGTAATAAATTTAAAATTATATATATAAATAAAGAGATTGGTAAAATGGAGATTATTGCCACTATCTATATAAGAAATAAGAGCCATACGGTGGTAATGTCCCTGCAGTTGCTTTTGGCAATTGCTTACAATTATCGCTATAATATGATACTTTTGCCACAAAATTATAATAGAAAAGAAAATTATTTTGTTGCAAAATTGCTTAACCATCGAATCAATTTTCAATTTTTTTGACGAAACAAAGGTAATTGAAAAATATGCAAAACATGTCAACCAATTCCATAAAATAACCGAAACAAGATTGAATATAGTCATTATATATTCAACATAACCTAATTCATACTTTCTATTGTGGGAATTGCATGCTAGGATAGGTTGTTATGTACAAATTTTATATTGAAGGACGCAGGTGCCAAGTTCCTTTGAAGCATTGGTGTGCATAAGACCGTCAATCCTAAATTAAATTTAAAAATGGAATCCTTTATTATATAAAACACTATCACATATACATATATCTCATATTGGGGTTGGGGTTTATGCCAGAGGATGGGGTGTATACCACATAGTTAAGGTGGTGTTTATGCCACATAGGTAACACGTTTCTCTTTAGAATTATGAACCGTGCATTTTCTGTTCTACGTGTTGACAATTTGTGCAATAAAAGCTAGGAAAAAGGTTTTGAGTTTAGATTAATTATTACTAATATTAATTGAACAATTTCAGTATTAATAATTATTATTAAGAGTATAAATTATCTTCCGACATGACGAGAGAGCATATCACAATCTCAAATAATTCAAAATAAGTATAATATGATAAAGACTGATAAAAACATAGAGAACTCCATCAAAACTTTACGAGGCAGAGTCAAGTCTGATGTATATAACAATGAAGATTTATTTCATTAAATTCACAAGAGAAGAAACAAATGAATGGTTAGTGAACAAATGGTTATTGATATACAACCATGTACACCAAAAAGGAAACGACAACTATATAACAATAGACATTTCGAAAGAAGAAGAAATATGAAGGAGGAAGTTGAAACATAGAGGGTATATGGGTGAAAACACGAAGTTGGGTAACACTTTTGGCTTGTTTTTGACAAGCCAAACTGCTAAATTTTATGTTTTTCAACTTCAACCTCTTCAAACCCATATCTCCCTTAGGAATTTCAACTTGAAGTAAACACAAATGTTTTAGAGAATTGAATTAGCTTTCTACTCATATTTTTTTAATTTTTTTTATGAACATATTGTGGAACAAATTTGGTGCACACCAACAACATATACTTGAAAATGTTAGGTATCAATAATGAGTGACCTGTTGGACATTGTTTTTTTTATAGATGGTTATTCATTTTAGGGAAAACAATTGTATGCTCATAATCTACATACAGTACACTTGTGCATGGACTATAGTTTTAGTTTTTTAACACTTGGGAACTATTTTTTATTATTTATCGAAACAACATATGTTCAGAAAATGGTGCATTATCAACACGCATTGGTGAGCTTCAATTTTCTTTTTAGTGTTACTCTTATTGGAAAAACTAAAATTACCGTTTTGAAGAGGACAAGCCAATTATGATCTCTGTGAAGATTTCAAATTTTTTGGTGTTGTCTTTGTTATGATATTGAATTTTCATTTCGAATGATTTTCAGAGTAATAAAATTCTTAAGGGATAAGGTTTAGAAAAAATTTATTAATAAATTGAAATTCAAATCGAAATGAAACAATTATTATATGATTGGAAACTAAATTCAGAGATGAATCCATTGCTACCAAGTCCGACAAATAATACTTAAAATTTCCATGGGTTTGGGCTTGCTGAAGTTGCAAGTTCCAGAAAGATGCCAGATATTTTCGCAGTTTTTGTTGACCATAAACTCTCGGCCGAAAAAATATCTTCCAAACTCTCGGCCGAGATTTTAGTTCAAACTCTCATTCAAGATTTTTTTTTAAATACAATGCGGTGATTGGTTCAAACTCTCAGCCTAGAGTTTGAGGCTGAATTTTTTTCTCCTTTTCATCCACGCACCCTTTTTTTTCTCTCCGTTGTCACGAAATTGTTTCCCAGCTTCGCGTTTTCACCCATGTACCATATATATATCTATATATCTATGTATATATATTAGGAAAATGGTAACAGGAATCAGGTGTTCTTGTATTTAGACTCGTCAATGGGGATACCCTCTTCAACTTCCCGTTCTAGTCCACTAGACTTGTCTTGTGTGCTAATCCCTCCCTTGTGGCCCATATCTTGGTATCCTTCTCTTCCAATTTGTCCCCTTCGAATGTGGCCCCCTTTGCTCCAACTTGCAATTCAATTCAATACACATACAAATGCTCAGAACTATAATATATTGATACAACTTACAATACAATGAAATATGTATTTATAATACAAGGCAATCAATACCTTCAGCAAGAATCTCTTGGGAATCAAGGGACTTCCCTTCAATTCCACCAAGCATGAAAGTATCTCCCTCCCATGCCTTGGCATCTAAATATCTCGGATCTTGCCTATGTGTCATATTTCCTTCTAACACTTACTACTTTCTCTGAATGAACAAAGAATCGCAGCAAAATGAAATGCAATATCACCTTCTTCAAACTAGAAATAATACAAAGCAGTAACTTCAACTTCAAGTGATATCTTTGTGGTGGTCTTCATCTCTACTTATACAAAATCGTGAGTAGTGAATAGTGGATTCATCGATATCATGAACATATTTGGTGGCAACTGATTGCTGTGAAACGTGTGATGGTATTTAAATGTGTCTGGTATATGGAGGAAACAAAATTTACATAAATACAACAAAGGCATACATTGTTTACAGGTCCCACGGATCTAGAATTGGGCCAAAGGGACACATTCTCAGCCAAACTATACAAATAAACAAGAATGAAAATACATATGGATAGCCTAAGCACAATGCTACATGAAAAGATACATCATTAATTCCCAGGTGTAAGCCCTTTATGGATTATCCAAACATTTAAATAAAGTAGGTGTGGTGGGTAATTACATAACATAAGAGCCAACAAAATTTTTAGACCCAAGTTTGTTGGTAGCATTTTAAACTTGCCAAACAAATATTTTTAAAAAATTTACAAATAATATGGGTCGCACTCAATGGCTATGTCCATAGCAACCTAGAATTGATGGCTAAAAAGAACATGCTGATGACTTAGAGTCGATAATTGGGGTCTTCCCTTTCAACAATTACAAAATTTATCCACACAAAATAAGTATTGTATACAAGCCAGGCCTTATATAAATCTAGAGAATCCATAAACATTAACAAAAGCATAATCCTTGTGTGCTATCCAATTTCCCATTAAAAATAACATTAATATTTTACAAATGTTGTTACGACCATGCTATCTCAAGGCTAAGCTACAACAAATACATCGATATCAATAACATAATAACCATTTATCCTGTGAATGTTAGCCCTTGACCTAGAGGAGAGTGAGCCAATGATGGCTATGAGGTTACTGAAGGTTCACTTTCTTGTGCAAACTCTTGGGGAATACCATGGTCACGACCAATTCCATGATCAACCTGCAAAAGCAATAGGAAAAACAAAATTAGAAGGGATTACATTATACAGTGGACAAATAACATTACAATGTATACAATAATGAAGAATACATAACTAACCTACCTATGAATCGAACGAGGGATTGGAAATGTGAACCCAAGTGAAAACTCGCAAACCCTCACGACTCTAGAATGTTGAAAATCCCCTTGCAAATACAAGCCACTCATCTAAAATCTTGGCAGTGAATGCCATGGACAGAATTAGGTACAACTATAGAGTTCATGAAGCCAAACGAGTTGCATGTGTGAAGGTCAAATGAAATAATTGTCTAGTAGGAGGCCGAAGAGTCAACCCCTCAACTCTCAATGCACAAATGACCACCAAAAGGTCTCGAAATTCTTGTGAACTACTTTACGAGTGTCGGTACGAGTCTTTAATGGTACTGACAGTACCCGTCCCAGCTAGAGGCCTAGCGGTAACACATTGCATCTGCATTACTGCACCAAAGCATGGGGACCGAACCTGCCATAGGACATAAGGACGTCGCCACATCCTGGAAGATTTGTCACTTTGTCAGTGTGATGTCAGCCTGCTACCGGGGGTGGGAAAAAATCCTCGAGGATGACATAAAATTTTGGAACCAATTCTAATCTAAATAAATATTTTTTTTAAATTAATTTAAATAGAAAAAATGTTTTATAAAGTTTAACTATATAAACAGGAAAAATATTTAATTGTACATACACATTAATTTGGTTGAGTGAAAACTGTATAGTCCCTTGTGGGGACATAATAATCGTGAATGAAATACCCTTATAACCATAAATGACCATCACCTAAAAACTAGGGTTTTTTAAAGATGAGTTAGGATTTTATAAAGACATGGTAACTAGAAATGTGCACAACTTTTGATTGGAATATCTTTTTTGGGTGATTCAAAAGGTGTGATAAAGAGGAAAAATAAGAAAATTATAGGTAAATATTATCTTGGGCTCACATGGAAAATAGTCTACAAAAAACTATACACAAATTAAACCTCTCAAATGATCAACCATGACTCCTCAAGAAAATCAAGAATTGTTTAATAAGCTATTCAATTTGGATGACACTTAATAAATTGAGTGATAGATCACTAGCACATACTCAATTGTTAGACACACAAAATAAATAGAAGTTACTATGGAATGGAATGTGCCAATAATGGAACAATAAATGGATCAAAATATGTATTAGAATATGTTCAAGCTAATAAAAATCTTAAAGCAGAGACTCCTTAAAAGTGATAATGTGTGATTAAAGGAATTCATGAAAATAAAGAGAGTGTTAATTTGGAACAGCATTCCATTAATATACATGTTATTACAAGAGGATTTAACCGTAATAATGGATGGGTTACTAACGATATTCTCTTCCCCAAGGTTGAATTAAGAATTTTTGATGGAATTTATGTGTTTACATGGGTGAACCAAATAGAGAAATACTTTGAATTGCATAATAATTTGGATGATAAGAAAAAAAATTCCTTAGTTACTTTGTATTTTGAGATAAAACCCTACCAATGGTATTTAAAATGAATCCTCCTTTTCATCATTATACTTGGGGTCTATTTACAAGAGACCTAGAAGCTCAATATGGTGAATTTTGGGAACAAGATTAATTTAGTCAGTAGATAAGAATTAAGAACTTAAGTGATGTTGAATATTATAATTCATAATTTCAAGTAATCTCCACATGGGTGGATAACATAAGTGATTATTATATGTTAGAATATTACATGGGTTGATTAAAAGAAGACATTAAACATGGTTTTTTTTAAACATCCTAAAAATGTTATGAAATCTATGCAGTGTGATCTCCATATCCAAGCCATGAATAGGGATACACACAAGTCTACCATTTCCCAACATATGTAGGAAGCAAAGATAGATTTTTTCCTTATAGGTAAACCTTATCTCAATCGACTCAAATATTGCAAAATGAAATGGATGAAAGAAGAGCAAAAAGACTATGTTTTCATTATTATAAAAAAATGTCGAAAGGGCATAAATGTCAAGAAACAAAGTTATTCACTTTAGAGAATAATGATGAGAAAGAAATAGAGGCATCCACATAAATGAGAGAGGACGAAATTTTGAACCAACAAAATAAAGTAAGGATATCGAAATTTTTCACAACATATATCTAGATAGGTGTGAAATATTAGTATGTGCATTGGTAGGTGTGTTAGCACCTCAAACCCTCAAGATTACATGATACATTAAGAAGAAAATGGTAATAGTATCGATCGATTCAAGTAGTAAAAATTAGTTCATTAACACAATTTTAGCATAGCGCCTCGGTTGTTTTGTTTATCTAGTGATATGTTTTCAAGTATTGAGGTTGCTAATCAATGCAAGTATTGATTGGGGAAAGAAATTCTATAAAATTAAAATTAGTACAACAGAATGTAATAAATTAAGCCCCCTGTATAGCATTCCCATTAGAAGAGTAGATGTTGTTCTAGGGATTCAATGGCTGAGAAACTTGGTTGAGGTTTCTATAAACTATAATGAATTATTCATGAGATTTTAATTAGAAGGAATTCAATGTGAACTCAAGGTGTTAAAATATCCATGATACTAGATAATCATCTCTCATAAAATGGAGAAGATCCTAAAAATGGTTGTACTAGATTTATTTATATAATTTATTCAGTGGGTCTGTGGGGGGCAGCTCAAGCGGTAAAGTCAAGAAGTTGTAAATGGAAGGTGATGTGTTCAAATCCCCCCAATATTACTTGTGCTACATGTTTCGGGCCATGTGGATGCACCTAGGGGTGTTTTGGTAGCGATATTGGATCCCTAGACCTCATGTCACATGACTACTAGCTCAACTCCAGTTTTCAATTCCCCTAGTACCAAAAATATAAATATATATTCTGTGGCAATGAAGTATGAAGATGGAAATAATTTAAATGCCTTAAAGGGAACCTTATAAAATCACCATATAATATTCCAATATATTCCTAAAGGACCACCTCCATATTCATATCACGATCATCAAATTAAACACATACCCAAAAGTATTCATCCTAATAAAAGTCCTTATAGATATTTGCGTCAACAAAAAGGGGAGATTGAGAAAATGCTATAGACATGTTGGACATACGTATTTGTTAAGCCCTAAATATTGTCACATTTACCCTATGTAGTGGTGCATTAAATATTATTGATATTAGCTTGGGTCTATTACTTATAAATGTACCCCTTTGTCTCCTATATATAGGAAAGAGACCTTTTCATTTTAGTCATCATTGTGTCTTGTCTTGTCTTATGTACTTAGTACATTGTGTAAGGAGGTTCCTGTAGTATCCCTTTTTCAAATTTTATTAAAATGCCTAATTTTCTACTTTTTTTCCCAATTTCAACCTTTGACTAGTTTTACTGTTTTGACTTCCAAATCAACCCAAATGCTCCCAAATCTTCTGTAGGAGTGTATGAATGGTATTTAGACTTGAATATAAGGTTCAGGGATGTTTTATGGCCCTCCAAATACTGCTGCAAACTTGATTTGTATTCTGATCAATATATGTAATTTTGACTAGTAATTTGTGCATCAAATCTCCCTCGGGTAACACTGCAAATGGCCTTCCAAATGCCTCCAAACTCCCACAAATTTATGAACAGAGGTATATAATGTGTTAAGTATGTGATTAAGGTCTCATATGCACCATTAATTGATTTTTAATACTGTTCTAACTCTCTCACATTCAACAGCAAAAACCCCCAATTCGACCCTTGGGGAAATGGCACTATTTCACCTCCCAATACAACTAAACTGAGTAAAAATGCTTCAAATGCTCAAGTAAAGTACATGAAACGTGTAGAAGACATCCATGGAAGTATATTTATCACAAATATATCATAGAATCATCCATCCATTTGAAATAATCAACATTATAGTGTCATACATCAATGCATTGGGGAAATGGACATTGTTTGCTCATTAATCAATAGTTTTGCATACAACCAGTGGGTATTTCGACCTGATACTTTCTGAATATGAATAAAAGAGGATATGAAGCTATTACAATCATAAATATATAATAATAAGCTCTCTCAAGAAGCACAAGTGCTCACCAAAAATGCCCTCCCTCAAGGAGCATGAATATGCCTTCAAAACTGGAAACGGTGGAGACAAAGTGCTGCACTAAACCAAACCATGAAACTTCCTGTAGATACTACCTGCAAATACAAACTCCATTAAAGCACCATGAAAGACCTGAGTGGCCTCTCCAAACACCAACTTGGATGGGAATCTTTCACCCTCGAAATTGGCTAAGGCAAGAAACTAGTCATCCACTAGCTCTCTCTTCACAAATGCAATTTTTCTCAAATCATCAAAAGCCATTCTCATACTTGATTTCTACATTTTATAACCAACATTAGCCTTCAAGGGGTCGAAATCCTCTCAGTAGATTCAATAATTTTCCATTTAGAAAATATTCATCATTTGCCACTTGTCTCCTAGTTCCAACCTTCCATCTTCTCCCAAATTCGAATTTGAGTCTCTTTAGATTCCTCCAACTCCATGAGCGCCTTCTTGAGCCCATTTTTGGGGCTGACATGTCATAACGGTCAGGTGTAAGAAGTCAGGTCTGAATTTTGTCATAAAATGTCATAGATGCTTCATTATTGTTGTCATAAAACTAGGGAATCTAGCCCATGTGTCCACTAGTCTCCAATTTGACTCTTCCTCTCCCATGGAGGTTACTATTCCTTCCCATTTCGACCTAATATGCTCAATGCCATGTGTTATGACTTACCAACTCACCCAAGAGTGTTCACCTTCCCATGAATTCGAATTGGAAAGAGAGAGCTGCCATGTGTCATTAAAAAATAAAGCTAGTGTGGGTCCCACCACCTCCATATGTCTCCAAAACCACTTGCCACCTAGAATTTCTCTTGAATTTATTTATTCATCATATTTATTAAATGCTTGAACCCTTCTAATGTCTAAATATCATTCATTACTTTCCTTATTACCATCCCACATGTGCCCATCCAACCTAGGAAACTAGTAGGATTGATGGGATTGTCTTACTATGCACTTATTTGAATGGGGACATTACAGTCCTCCCCACCCAAGATTGCTTGTCCTCAAGCAATTTCAAATTTGGATGCTGGAAAATCTTCTCCTCTTCCCATGTGGCATCTTCATTTGGTAAGTCCTTTCATTGCACTAAATATTCTTTGATGATTCTACTCCTCAACCTTCTTTCCCGTGTCTTCAAAATCTTTTCCGGAACAAGTGTGAGCTGAACTTCATCATCCAAAGGAGGAAGTATTTCTGAAGTGATGATTTGCTGACTAAGATCTTTCTTAAGACAAGAAACATGAAATACATTGTGGATTTTACTCCCTTCCGGAAGTTCTAGTTCATATGCTACTTCTCCAACCTTCCGCACTACCTTGTATGGCCCATAGTACCTTGGTTTTAATTTTTCTGCTCCATTTTTTTTTAGAGATGTTTGTTTATAGGGATGCAACCTTAAATATACTAAATCATTGACTTGAAAGGTTCTCTCTTCTCTATGTCTATCAACATATTGTTTTTGCTGATTTTGAGCAACCTGCAAATTGTCTTTCAAGAGCTTTAAAATTTCTTGGCTCTCTTCCACCCAATCTTTAGCCTTTGGGGCTCTACTATCACCAAATATAATGTCAGAAAATGTAAGTGCATCATAACCATATAATGCTTTGAAAGGAGACATTCCTATTGACATATGATAAGTGGTGTTGTAGCAAAACTCACCCAAGTGTATCCATTTTGCCCATGCTTTTTGCTGCCCTCCCACATAGTTTCTTAGGTATCCTTCCAACCATTGGTTTACCCTCTCTGTTTGTCCATCAGTTTGTGGATGATAGCTGGTACTTGGAGTCAATTGAGTGCCTACCAATCTAAAAATTTCTTGCCAAAAAGCACCCATGAATCTACTATCTCTATCACTGACAATGCTCTTGGGGAGCCCATGCAATCTGAAGATTTCTTTGAAAAAAATATCAGCCACATATGCAACACTAAAAGATGATGTAACAGAAAATAAATGAGCAAATTTTGTCAACCTATCAACTACCACATAGATGCAATCCTTACCTAAGGATTTAGGCAATCCGGTGATGAAATCCACAGAAATACTGTCCCATTTTTGCTCCGAAATGGGCAATGGTTGTAATAGGTCGGCTGGACATGTAAGTTCTGATTTGTTTTGTTGACATGCTTTACATTCATTCACATACTTCTGAACATCTTCCTTCAGCCCCTTCCAAAAAAATCTTTGCCTAAACTGTCTATAAGTTTTGAAGATCCCCAGATGGCCCGCTAGTGGGGAATCATGTGCTTCTTGCAAAATTCGGTACTTGAGCTTGGAGTTATGAACTAAATAAATTATTCCCTTATAATATATCAGCCCATTCAAAATCCTATAATTATCATCCCCTTTGATTCCATCCAACACATCACAAGCAAGTTTGTCTTTGGCATATTCAACTAGTAGCATGTTTTTCCAATCCTTGGCAATATCCATGAGAGAAAAGGAAGGCCTTCTTGACAAAGCATCTGCTACTATATTATTCTTTCCTTTGACATATTCAATATCAAAATCATAAGCTTGAATCTTGCTTACCCACTTTTGTTGCCTTTCATTTAGATCTTTTTGGGTGAGAAAGTGTCTTAGACTATTATGGTCAGTTTTCACCACAAACTTGCTTCCCACCAAGTATTGTCTGAATTTGGCCAATGCATGCATAATGGCCAACATTTCTTTATCATATATGGAGTAAAGTTTTTCATGAGGCTGCAACTTTCTGCTCTCAAAGGCTATAGGGTGTTGGCCTTGCTTTAGGACAGCCCCTATTCCTTCACCTGAAGCATCACATTCCACAACAAAAGGTTTAGTAAAATTAGGAAGTGCAAGTATGGGACAACTACTCATTACCTCTTTCATTTTTTGGAATTCTTTTTCAGCCTCTTCATCCCACTTGAAAGCATCCTTCTTAGTCAAATCAGTGAGTGGAGAAGTCAACTTGGAGAACCCTTTCACAAATTTTCTGTAGTAGGTGCATATGCCAATAAAGCCTCTCAATTCGGTAATATTTTTTGGTGATGGCCATTCCAAGATAGCCCTGATTTTTTCCATGTGTACCTTCACTCCTTCTTGCCCAATAATGTGCCCAAGATACAGTAGTTCTTTCATCCCAAACTCACATTTTGATAATTTAGCAAATAAGGACTCTTCTTGCAAGATTTTCAACACAATCTCTAACTGTTGCAAATGCTCTTCCCATGTTTTACTGTAAATGAGAATATCATCAAAGAAAACCAAAACAAACCTTCTTAGTTGCTTGCAAAATATCCTATTCATACATGCTTGAAAGGTGGCTGGAGCATTAGTTAACCCAAAAGGCATGACAAGAAATTCAAAGTGGCCAAAATGACATCGAAAAGCGGTCTTTTGCACATCTTCATCTTTCATTCGAATTTGGTGATACCCTGATCTAAGGTCAATTTTTCAGAAGTATTTGGCCCCATGTAGCTCATCCATGAGCTCATCAATCCTAGGAATAGAATGCCTATTCTTGATAGTCTTTTTGTTCAAGGCTCTAAAATCTATGCACATTCTCAATGTTCCATCTTTTTTATTTACTAGCACTACTGAAGAAGCATAAGGGCTAGAGCTTGGTCTAATGAGCCCCAACTCTAGGAGTTCTTGGATAGCTTTTTCAATCTCATCTTTAAACCTTTTAGGATGTCTATAAGGTGGTATCTGAATGGGTGAAGTACCCTCCTCCAAAACAATACTGTGCTCAACCCCCCTATCTGGTGGCCTACCATGTGGAAGGTCTCTGAAAACCTTTTCATATTTTTGCAAAAGTCTCTCTATCTCCTTTGGGTGTTTGACAATATTTATAGTTGGCTTGGGAGATGTAATATGACATTCAGCAGCCCATTCTATATCTCCATGCCTCAATATACATCTCATGCTATTGCAAGTCACTACTTGATTTGGATAAGTGTGTTGCCCTCTCACAACTCTTTGTACTCCTTTTGAATCTTGGAATTTTATTTCGGGAATTTGATAATTTACTGTATGCTCTCCTATTGAATACAACCATTGCACTCCCAAAACCACATTAGTATTAGCAACATCAACCACATAAAAACTATCAACAAAAGTATAGTTACCTACGATTACTTGCAGCTTTGGAACCCATGTTTTGCATTGCATTGTGTTGTGACCGAGAATGACAACTGTGAAGCCATCAAATGGTTCAATAGGTATCTTTCTTTTCTCTACCATCTCTGCATCAATGAAGTTATGAGTGGCTCCTCCATCTACCAAAACTGAAGTTCTTTGTCCTTGTACCACACCTTTGCATCGGATAGTATGATAGCGAGGTACTGCTGAAAGCACTGCCATTCTTGCTTTGTCCGGTGAAGGCTGATTTTCTTCTTGTCCTTCCTCTTCTACTGCTGTCTCATATGCCTCTTCTTGATCTGAAATATGTCCATATTCATCCATGCCCCCATCATACCCCTCATTATTAGAAAATACTTCTATGTATTGAGCCTTTCCTTTGGTACATTTGTGCCCCGGTGTCCATGGTTGGAAGCATGTGAAGCATAGTTTCTTTTTTCTAAGTTCATCCCTGTTTAGTCCCTCTTTTTTATTCCTCTCAAATGACTCTCTTTGCCAAGGTTTCTTATCATATCCATCCCTTTTCCAAGGTTTCTTTTCAAATTTATAGCTAGGCTTAGGAGGAAATCTCGTTCTAGGAAGCACATTTTGGAGATCCCTAGTCAAGCTCATTGCATCTTTTAATGTAGTTGGCTTGTGGTCTTTGACCAAACCTCTTAAGGGTTCAGCCAAACCTTCAGTGAATAGCAATACTAATCTTCCCATAGATACATCAGCCACCTTGACTGATAATTTTTGAAAGTCCAACATATATTCGATAGGGGACCCAGTTTGCTTCAATTGAGCTAGTTCTTTGAAAGGCAATTCTGGATCTTTTTGTTCAAATCTTTCTAGTACCCTGCCAACAAATTATCCATATGTTTTAACCTGATTATGACCCAAGGTTTGCATCCCATGAAACCACCATTCATTGGCATCTCCTTCCAAATGCAAAATGGCCATTTTTAATGCATCCTCTTCCAACATAGGATTCAGCTGAAAATATACATCCAATTTTTGCACCCAAGTGTTAGCAGAATTTTGAGAAGAACCATCAAAAGTAGGAAGTGACATTTTTCCAATAACACTATTCAATTCTTTGTTTTGGAATGGACTCCTATTGTCTCCCTTCATTTTAATCTTTTGCATAGCATCAATGTAGTCACTGAGTGGTACACCTCTTTTACACTCTTCATTCAAATCATTCCAATCATTTACTAGTTTCTTGTAATCTAATTCAAGATTGGGATCTTCTTTGGGTGTGAGAAATTTAGGTGCAGTATGCCTTTGTGTGCTTTGAAATTCATCAGGTCTATTATCAGGTCTTGTACTTGAGAAAATATGCTCATTCCCTTTCATCTTTTCCCCTGAGTGTGAACCACTATTATCTCCTATCATCCCTTTGCGTGAAAGTTGGCTACCCAACAATTCGAAACCTTTCATCATTTGTTTATTCATATCTAGCATAACCATGGTAAGTCCTTCAAAACATGGTTTTAAGGCTTCAATAAATTCCTCCTTATGTCTTAATTTTTCCTCCTCCTCTCTACCCATTGTTTTAGAAAAAAACTCTTTTTCTGCTACTATCTCTTCTTCAACCAAAACTTCTTCAACTACTGATTCAAAGGGTGGTGTTTTATTTGTTTGGCTTCTTGTTAATACCATCAGGTTCCAAGACCAAGCTCTGATACCACTTGTAGTATCTCTTTTTCAAATTTTATTAAAATGCCCAATTTTCCACTTTTTTTCCCAATTTCGACCTTTGACTAGTTTTACTGTTTTGACCTCCAAATCAACCCAAATGCTCCCGAATCTTCTGTAGGAGTGTATCAATGGTATTTAGACTTGAATATAAGGTTCAGGGATGTTTTATGGCCCTCCAAATACTACTGCAAACTTGATTTGTATTCTGATCAATATATGTAATTTTGACTAGTAATTTGTCATCAAATCCCCCTCGGGTAACACTGCAAATGGCCTTCCAAATGCCTCGAAACTCCCACAAATTTATGAATAGAGGTATATAATGTGTTAATTATGTGATTAAGGTCTCATATGCACCATTAATTGATTTTTAATACTGTTCTAACTCTCTCACATTCAACAGCAAAAACCCCCAATTTGACCCTTGGGGAAATGGCACTATTTCACCTCCCAATACAGCTAAACTGAGTAAAAATGCTTCAAATGCTCAAGTACAGTACATGAAACTTGTAGAAGACATCCATGGTAGTATATTTATCACAAATATATCAAATAATCATCCATCCATTCGAAATAATCAACATTATAGTGTCATACATCAATGCATTGGGGAAATGGACATTGTTTGCTCATTAATCAATAGTTTTGCATACAACCAGTGGGTATTTCGACCTGAGACGTTCTGAATATGAATAACAGAGGATATGAAGCTATTACAATCATAAATATATAATGATAAGCTCTCTCAAGAAGCACAAGTGCTCACCAAAAACGCCCTCCCTCAAGGAGCACGAATATGCCTTCAAAACTAGAAACGGTGGAGAGAAAGTGATGCACTAAACCAAACCATGAAACTTCCTGTAGCTACTACCTGCAAATACAAACTCCATTAAAGCACCATGAAATACCTGAGTGGCCTCTCCAAACACCAACTTGAATGGGAATCTTTCACCCTCGAAATTGGCTAAGGCAAGAAACTAGTCATCCACTAGCTCTCTCTTCACAAATGCAATTTTTCTCAAATCATCAAAAGCCATTCTCATACTTGATTTCTACATTTTATAACCAACATTATCCTTCAAGGGGTCGAAATCCTCTCAATAGATTCAATAATTTTCCATTTAGAAAGTATTCATCATTTGCCACTTGTCTCCTAGTTCCAACCTTCCATCTTCTCCCAAATTCGAATTTGAGTCTCTTTAGATTCCTCCAACTCCATGAGCACCTTCTTGAGCCTATTTTTGGGGCTGACATGTCATAATGGTCAGGTGTAAGAAGTCAAGTCTGAATTTTGTCATAAAATGTCATAGATGCTTCATTAGTGTTGTCATAAAACTAGGGAATCTAGCCCATGTGTCCACTAGTCTCCAATTTGACTCTTCCTCTCCCATGGAGGTTACTATTCCTTCCCATTTCGACCTAATATGATCAATGCCATGTGTTTGACTTACCAACTCACCCAAGAGTGTTCACCTTCCCATGAATTCGAATTGGCAAGAGAGAGCTGCAATGTGTCATTGAAAAATCAAGCTAGTGTCGATCCCACCACCTCCATATGTCTCCAAAACCACTTGCCACCTAGAATTTGTCTTGGATTTATTTATTCATCATATTTATTAAATTATTGAACCCTTCTAATGTCTAAATATCATTTATTAGTTTTCTTATTACCATCCCACATGTGCCCATCCAACCTAGGAAACTAGTAGGATTGATGGGATTATCTTACTATGCACTTATTTGAATGGGGACATTACAGTTCCTCCCTTGAAGATGATTTATATTCATCTAAGTTATTCTATTCTATTTATTCTATTGTTATGCTATAGCCTATATCTAGGACTTGGTTGCATAACATTCGGTATCAGAGCTCTTTCCTCGGGACTGGTTTCTTCAAAACGAGTCATCCTGCAATTTTTTCTATAATTTTTTTTCTACAATGATTCAGAAGGCAAGATTAAAAATGCATCTCCAAAACAGAACGAGCTATCTATGGTACAATTTTAAGAGCCTGAGACCATACAGGTTCAGATATATTTTCCATTGAATCTATCCTTTTTTAGTACTCCAAAAACTAGTCATAAACATGTGTTCTGGGGAAAAAGGTCATATTTTTGGCATAAAATATCCAAATTGAGTGATACCTATTGCATCATAAATAAGATAGAACAAAGTACCTATGGTAGGGTTTTCATCCTCATATATGAAATATTGGACATGTGGAAGACGATAGAAGTTAGTTCTTCTGGAAAGACCAAAAATAAGAAGTGTTGGGAGATTCACAATAACTTATTATTGGTACATATGAATTACTTCATATCTATGACATTGGAAAAATAACACATCAGGATACATGAGGCCGAATTTTCATACCTAGGGGAGCCAAAAAAATTAATTTACATCAGTTTCAAGTTGGCCCTAAAACAATCTTCCAATTAGGGTTTGAAAAAAGGTACACCATTTTAAATTTGAATAACTTTGAGTAGAAGGATCTATTTGTTGTGAAACATAGGCTGTGATATATTTGTATTGTTCATAATGCCACCAAAAGGAAGTGTAAAAAATCACACTCCACTCAAACCACTTGAGGAGTCATCCCCAACGTGCGATGAAAGGGAAGACCTATGTTTTCGAGTGTCCCAATTGGAAGAGATGATTAAAGGATATGTGAAAGTAGTTTATTTAGTTAATTTAGAGGGGAATTTGATGGAACATATGGATAATAATATGGAAGAAAATATGAAAGGGTCGATGGAACAAATTGAAAATATTTCTAATCTCATACAAAATTCAAAGGATACTCGTTCTCCAGGTGATGATGTGTTCCAAAATACTGAGGAGGATAAAGATAGGGTCCATGTTGAAAAAATTCCATGAATAAGAATATTCCAAGAGGAAATGATTCTGATAATGGAAATAATCAGGGATGGTCACTAAGGGGTACCCAAATTCCCAAGATTCACATGAGAAAGTTTGATGGCAATGATCCAATAACATGGATATTCCAGATGGACCAGTGCTTTGATCTACACCAAGTTCCAACTTTGTAGAAGGTAACTATTGCATCCTTATATTTAGAGCTTGATTGATTTGTATGGTAACAATGGATTTATGACCATAAAAAGGACTCTATTATCTCTTGGTCTATATCTAGAGAATAATTGATTGCACATTATGGGGATATAAATAACAACACCTTCTTTAGCCAGTTGGTAAATCTCAAGCGGAAAGGCCCGGTTAGTGAGCACATCAAGTAGTTTTAGAAGCTAAGTCTCAGAGTGAAGAATATTTTAGAAGATCATTTGTTGGATCTCTTTATTGGAACTTTGAAGGATCACATCCAACATGAGGTTCTCCTTTGGGAACTTAAGTCCTTGGATCATGCATTTAGGGTGGCAAGAAAAGTTGAAAATAAAATTATGGAAACAAGGAAGTCTACCACTTACAACTATAAAGAAGGAATTTTGGTCTCTAGTCATCCACAACCTACAAGGTTGACACCACAACAAATAGAGGAAAAAAGAGAAAAAGAGATTTGTTACAATTGTGATAGAAAATACAGTAAGGGACATATGTACACTGAGAGGAAACTATTTTACATAGATTGTGAGGTAGAGGAATAAAATGAACAAGAAGCACCAAAAGAATAGGAACTGTCTCAAGATGAAGAAATATAAGATACTACTTCCAAAGAGATTAATCCCACCATATCTTGTCATGCATTTGGATGGAATTAGCACTCCTCAAACTCTCAAAATTGAAGGATATATAAAAAATAAAAAGGCAATAGTGTTGATTGATTCTAGTAGTACTCATAATTTAATTCATTGTAAATTAGACAAGGTTCTCAATTGCTTTGTATATCTAGCACCAAAGTTTCAAGTAATGATTGCAGATGGAGGAACTCTCAATTGCTTAGTAAAATTCCATAATATCAATCTCACTATGGGGGAATATGTATTTAATAGTGCAATTATTTCTATTCCAATGAGGGGTGTTGATGTTGTCTTAGGAGTACAATGGTTACAATCATTGGGAAAAATGGCATTTAATTTTCAAAATCTTTTCATGAAATTTTTATGGGAAGGAAAGGAATATGAGTTAAATGGGATCACAAGGAAACCAAGTAAGGTGATAATTGTTAGGATATTTAGACACTTAGGAGTTAGTTAAGATCAACTTGTGTAATATATCCGTTAGGGATAGTGTGTTTCTTTAGTATGCATTAGTATGCATTTGTAAATACTTAATCCGACGGTCACGATATGTTTCCGACATAGAGTGATCCGACGGTTCAACTTCTCTTAGATCAAACCTAACCTTAATCCGTGGCTTAACACCCGATTGGTCCATGATCTCTATTTAAAGAGAATGGAGGGTCATTGTTTAGTTGATCGATTATGAGAAGCTCATTTGTAACTTTCTTTCTTTGCATAATAAATTGTCCCGTAGAAGCTTCAGGGAATCCAGATTGGGATGCAGCCATGGATGAAGAATATCGTTCCTTAATGGCGAACGATTCTTGGGATCTTGTACCTCTTCCAAAAGGAAGAAAACTTGTCAGATGTAAATGGGTCTACAGAACTAAGTATGCATCAGATGGAAGAGTTGAAAGACTTAAGGCAAGGTTAGTTGCCAAAGGTTTTTCTCAAGTTGAAAGGATTGACTACAATGAAACCTTTGCTCCCATCGCCAAAATGAACTCCATCCGCCTTGTTCTTTCCCTTGCAGCCTTACACAACTGGGAATTCCATCAAATGGATGTCAAGTCTGCCTTCTTACATGGTGATTTACAGGAGGAAATTTACATGGAACAACCTCCTGGCTATGTTCAGAATAACTCTAGCCTTGTCTGTCGCCTTAAGAAATCCTTATATGGCCTTAAGCAAGCTCCTAGAGCTTGGTATGCCAAAATGGATAGCTTTCTCCTTGACACTGGTTTTTCTAGATGCCATTCTGACCCCAATGTCTATACCAAGAAAGTAGGAAACCATCTCATCATACTTGTTCTATATGTTGATGACCTTATTCTTACTGGTAGTGACCCTAAGGTTATAACCCATGTGAAATCCAGTCTTAAACAAACTTTTGAAATGTCATACTTAGGACATTTGCATTATTTTCTTGGTCTCCAAGTTTTGCAAACAAAAGAAGGAATCTTTCTTTCTCAGTCTAAGTATGCTTGTGACCTTCTTCGTCGCTTTCACATGGAAGATTGTACACCAGCCCCTTCTCCCTTCCAGTCTGGAGTCAAACTTTCTGCCACTTGTACTTCACCTGAAGTAGATGCCACCTTGTATCGTCAGCTTGTTGGTAGTCTTTTATACTTGACTCATTCCCGTCCTGACCTTTCCTTTGCCGTTGGTCGAGTTGCCCGTTATATGAAGACACCTCATGAAAGTCACTAGAAAGCAGCTAAAAGAATACTTCGATATATTCGAGGTACAGTTCAGTTTGGGATTCATTACAGTACAAGGGGGAAACCTTTGTTGGTTGGTTTCACTGATTCAGATTGGGCCGGCGATCCTGATGATCGAAAGTCTACTGCAAGTTATGTTTTCAGTCTGGGATCTGGACCTATTACTTGGGCTTGTAAGAAACAACAAGCTCTTGCTCTTTCTTCAGCAGAGGCAGAATATCGAGCAGCAGTTAATGCCAGTCAGGAAGCCTTATGGCTTCGACAGATCCTTTCAGAGTTTGGATTCGAGCAGCAGCAGCCTACTCCACTTTGGTGCGACAATCAAAGTTGCTGGGTATGTTATATCTCTTCACATGGTCGCTGCGTGTACAACACGATCCCTACGGCACCTTCGATTCGCCTGCGCCGGGCGCGTCCGGAGGGGGGGGTTTAGAGGGGGGGGTAGCCCGACAGGGCCCACCCCCTTCGTTTCGGACCGTTAGGTTCCGAAACGACACGGAGGGGGCCGTTAGGCCCCCGGAGTCCGCGCGGAGCGCAATTTTTTTTTTGGGTTGCTTTTTGCTTTTTCGCGATTTTCGACCCATTGTACTCTATCTAATTCCGGTAAAAGGAATTAGGGTTGTAACCTAATTCGGGTAAAAGAATTAGGGTTTTTAGATGCTGCAGAATACCATTTATTGTATTGTACATGTAAAATAAACATATAATGAAAAAGGAGCTATGCGGCTCTAAGTTTTGCTGGTTTTTCCCGGTTAAGGGTTTCCAGGTGAAAATCTCTGTGTAATGTGTGTGCCATTGTGTATTGTCTGTAAATGCTTAAGAATCGATATATGTTTGTACTTCACTGTTAAGGTTTAAAACTTACATTTGGTATCAGAGCAATTTTGGGTTCAGAGGGACGCCTTTGTTTCCAGGGGTTTGGCTCGATCTTGGATTTGTGATAAACCTGGTTTCAGTGGGAGCTTTGCAGCGGTGATTTATTCTTTGTTTAAAGAATGGCGAGCAGTTCTAGATTCGAGATTGAGAAATTTAATGGTCATAGCTTTGAGCTATGGAAGCTCAAGATGGAAGATCTTCTGGTAGATAGAGAACAATGGATCGCAGTAGATCCAGGTACCATGCCCTCTGGTGCGGTAAAAGAAGAATGGGAAAAGCTGGAAAGGAAAGCAAGGAGCACTATTCGTCTTTGCCTTGCAGATTCGGTATTGGTGAACGTATCTGGAGAAGACACTGCAAAGAAGCTATGGGATAAACTGGGAAGTCTGTATCAGTCAAAGTCCCTGGTAAATAAGTTATTTCTGCGAAAAAAATTGTACCTTCTGAGGATGACTGATGGAGACTCTGTTTCAGAGCATCTAAACGCCTTCAATACTCTGGTAAGTCAGTTGACATCTGTTGGTATTAAACTTGATGATGATGAAAAGTGTATTAGTCTGTTGTGCTCTTTGCTAGATTCATGGGATAATCTGGTCATAGCTATTGGGAGTAATGCAACCACGCTAAACTTCGATGATGTGGTTGCATCCCTACTATCGGAGGAAATGAGGCGGAAATCCATAGATAGTTCAGCCAAGGATGCCTTATTTGTAAGAGGTCGCCCTGGAGATAGATCTAAAAATAAGTCTTCAGGTGGTAGATCTAAATCTAGAGGGAGATCTAAATCTCCAGGACCTTCTGTAAGAAAATGCTGGAAGTGCGGAAAAGCTGGGCATTACAAGAAGGATTGTAAATCGAAAATTACTGATAAAAGTAGAGGACCTAATGACGCTCCATCCGCAGATGGGAAAGAATCTACAGAGGAAGGAGGAGATGTGTATCTGGCATCTTCAAGTACACATGCAGAGCATGATTCGTGGTTGATTGACTCAGGTGCGTCTTATCATATGACTCCCCACAGGGAGTGGTTTTCTGAATACGAAAAGTATGATGGAGGAGATGTATTTCTGGGAGACAACTCGGTAGCGAAAATCATAGGTCGAGGAAAGGTCAAGCTACTGCTCAAAGATGGAAGGGTTAAAACTCTTCCCGGGGTTCTGCACATTCCAAAGTTGGCTAGAAACCTTATATCTGTAAGTAAAATGGATGATGCAGGTGTGAAAACTCTATTTGAAAAGAACACATGCAAAATGGTTCGAGAGTCATTGGTGCTGATGAGGGGAGTTCGGATTGGAACTCTATACAAGTTGTTGGGAAGCACCTTCAAAAATGGATGTAACAGCACTATTGTTTCTGAGGGTAAAAATGAAGGAGACAGAGTCCTTACTGTCTCTAGTGAGAAGACATCGCTATGGCATCGAAGGCTGGGACATATTGGAGAAAAGGGTCTTCGACTATTACAAGGTAAAAGTATGGCTGAAGGCATGTCTGATTTCACATTAGATTTTGATTTCTGTGAACATTGCTTATATGGTAAACAGAATCGAGTAAGATTCTCATCTGGTGTTGTAAGAGCTAAAGGAATCTTAGAGTTAATACACAGTGATGTTTTTGGACCTGTGCCTGTTCCATCACTTGGTAAATCTGTGTATTATGTTTCATTTATAGATGATTTCTCAAGGAAAACTTGGATTTATTTCATGCGTAAGAAATCTGAGGTTTTTAATAGATTCAAAGAATTTAAGGCTCTTGTAGAGAATCAAACTGAGAAGAAAATAAAAGTACTCAGAACAGATAACGGTGGAGAATTCTGTGAAAGTGAATTTGAGGAGTTCTGTAAAACGTGTGGAATAGCAAGGCAAAAGACTACTCCATACACACCTCAACAGAATGGGGTTGCAGAAAGGATGAACAGGACATTGATGGAAAAGGCAAGGAGTATGCTCAGTGGTGCAGGGCTAGCACAACAATTCTGGGCAGAAGCTGTTGACACTGCGTGTTACCTAGTGAATAGGACACCCACATCAGCGTTGGTTGACAAGACACCTCATGAGGTTTGGACTGGTAAGAAACCCTCTCTCTCTCATCTCAGAGTGTTTGGGTGTGATGCTTTTGTACATGTTCCAAAGGAGAAAAGGAGCAAGTTGGATAATAAGGTGGAAAAATGTATCTTCATTGGTTACAAGGATGGAATGAAAGGTTACAAGCTGTGGAACCCAGTAAAAAGGCAAACAGTTTACAGTCGAGATGTGATCTTCAGAGAAGTTGAAAGCACTTCCAGGATTGAGGATGTACCAAAGGAAAAGGATTCAGAGAAGCTACACTTTGATATCAAGGATGAAAGAGGTGACTCTTTTGAGGAACCAGATTCGTCTGAATCAGATGAGGAGGTAGAATCGTCTGAATCAGATGAAGAGGCGGATCCACAGACTTCGGTATTGAGGAGATCTGACCGAGAAAGAAGGCAAGTTGAAAGGTACAGTCCCCCTGATTTTCGTTCTAATTTTGTGTTATCTATTACTGATGATGATCCTAGAACTGCTAAAGAGGCAATGGATTCAGAAGATAGTAAACTATGGAAGAAGGCCATGATAGAAGAAATGGATGCCTTGGACAAAAATGAGGCATGGGATCTGGTTGAGTTGCCAGAAGGAAGAAAGCCTATTGGAAGCAAATGGGTATTCAAGAAGAAGTTAAATGCAGCAGGTAAAGTGGAGAAGTACAAGGCTCGACTAGTTGCGAAAGGTTACTCCCAAATTGAGGGCATCGATTTTGGTGAGATTTTTTCACCTGTTGCAAAATTGACTTCTATTAGATTTCTTTTATCTATTTCTGCTGATTTTGATCTTGAAGTAGAACAGATGGATGTAAAGACGGCTTTCCTACATGGAAATCTTAATGAAGAGATCTATATGAAGCAACCAGAACGGTTTGTGGTGAAAGGAAGAAAGGAGCTTGTCTGTAAGCTGAAAAAGTCTCTCTACGGTTTGAAACAATCTCCTAGAATGTGGTATCAAAAATTTGATACTTATATACTGGGACTTGGTTTCTCAAGAAGCAAAGCTGATCACTGTGTTTATTTTAAGCCAATTGGTGATCATTTTATTTATGTAATATTGTATGTTGATGATATGTTGCTAATTGGAAACAACAAAGAAATCATCAAGGATGTCAAGAATCAGCTGTCATCTGAATTTGACATGAAAGATCTTGGTGCTGCAAATTTCATTTTGGGCATGGAAATAAAAAGAGATCGTGAAAACAGGAAACTCTGGTTAAATCAGAGGAAATATGTTGAAACGATATTGAAGAGATTTAATATGCAGGAAAGCAAACCAGTGAAGGTGCCCATTCCTGTAGGTGTAAGGTTATCTGCAGAACAGTGTCCCACTACACAAGAAGAGGTAGAGGACATGTCTCATGTTCCATATGCTAGTGCAGTTGGCAGTCTGATGTATGCCATGGTCTGTACTAGACCAGATATAGCCCATGCAGTGGGAGTTTTGAGTAGATACATGTCAAAACCAGGAAAGGAACATTGGACTGCAGTAAAAAGGGTCTTCAGGTATTTGCGTGGCACTACAGATTCTGCAATCTGCTACCAAGGAAGACCCGGTCTAAACAGAGAGATAGATATACAAGGATTTGCTGATGCTGACTGGGCTGGAGATCTTGATCACAGAAGATCTACAAGTGGCTACGTTTTTAATCTATTTGGAGGAGCAATCAGTTGGATGAGTAGAAGACAAGCTGTAGTTGCACTCTCAACTACAGAAGCTGAATACATGGCAGCTACCCATGCAAGTAAGGAAGCTGTATGGTTGCAAAGATTGTGTTCAGGTATTGGTTTTGTTCAGAATGCAGTAAAAATTGGTTGTGATAGCTCAAGTGCAATATTTCTGGCAAAGAACCCTGCTTATCACTCGAGGACAAAGCACATTGATGTGCAGTACCATTTCGTCAGAGACATGGTTGAACAGAACAAAGTGTTGCTGGAAAAGGTTGACACTTTGGTAAATGTTGCAGACTCTTTGACAAAGTCTGTGAGTACTCAGAAGTTCTCTTGGTGCAAAGAGAACATGGGCATTGTTGCCCTGAATTGTTGAAGTCATAAATTTCTCCTGTATGTGAAGAGAACAACAAGTGGGAGAATGTTGGGTATGTTATATCTCTTCGACCCATTGTACTCTATCTAATTCCGGTAAAAGGAATTAGGGTTGTAACCTAATTCGGGTAAACGAATTAGGGTTTTTAGATGCTGCAGAATACCATTTATTGTATTGTACATGTAAAATAAACATATAATGAAAAAGGAGCTATGCGGCTCTAAGTTTTGCTGGTTTTTCCCGGTTAAGGGTTTCCAGGTGAAAATCTCTGTGTAATGTGTGTGCCATTGTGTATTGTCTGTAAATGCTTAAGAATCGATATATGTTTGTACTTCACTGTTAAGGTTTAAAACTTACAAAAGTGCCATCAAGCTTGCCAAAGATCCAGTTCTACATCAATGCAGCAAACACATTGAGCTACATATGCACTTCATCAGAAATCTTGTTCATGATCGTGTTCTCGAAGTGCTCTTTTGCCCTACAGATGATCAAGTTGCAGACATCTTCACCAAGTCTCTTACAGAAGCGAAGTTTTCTAAACTTCGATCTATGTTAGGAGTTTAGGAACTTGTCATTAAGGGGGGATAGGCTCTAATGCCTCCTTCCTTCTCCTAATAGTGTCACTTTTGTAAATCCTTCAATCCTATCCCAAGTTGTTCTTAAGGGGGGATGTTAGGATATTTAGACACTTAGGAGTTAGTTAAGATCAACTTGTGTAATATATCCATTAGGGATAGTGTGTTTCTTTAGTATGCATTAGTATGCATTTGTAAATACTTAATCCGACGGTCACGATATGTTTCCGACATAGAGTGATCCGACGGCTCAACTTCTCTTAGATCAAACCTAACCTTGATCCGTGGCTTAACACTCGATTGGTCCATGATCTCTATTTAAAGAGCATGGAGGGTCATTGTTTAGTTGATCGATTATGAGAAGCTCATTTGTAACTTTCTTTCTTTGCATAATAAATTGTCCCGTAGAAGCTATTTGGCCGGGGTCGTGGAGTGTTTCCCTCAAGAGGGTTTAAACCACGTCAAAACATCGGTGTGTTGATCTGTGATCTGTTTGTGTGAAGTGGTTGCTCTTGGTGCTCGGTCCTTTGGTAGTACCCTGTGTACCCGAACAATAATCTCTAACGGTATGAAAAAATTGATAAAAAAGGGACATCAAGGTGTAATTGCACACTTATGCTCATTAGATGTTCAAACATCTAAGTATCCTATTTCCCCAGGTATCCAAAAGGTGATTGATAAGCATTCCAAGGTATTTGAAGATATTCCAAAAGGTATTACACCTGTTCAATATTTTGAACATGCTATTCACTTAATTCCAAGAAGTGTTCCCCCTAACATTAGGCCTTATAGATACCCCTATGGACATAAGAGTGACATTGAGCGCATGGTTGATTAAATATTAGAGGCCACCATAATTAGGCCTAGCCAAAGTTCTTACTCTGCACCAATGGTAATGGAACATGAGATGGATGGATCATGGCGTATGTGTCCATATTATAGAGAGCTCAACAAGATCACCATTAAAGATAAATTTCCCATTCCTATCATCGATGGATTGTTAAATGAATTACAAGGAGCATTTTTCTTCACAAAGTTGAATCTTCATTCCGGATATCATCATATTAGAATGAAGGAGGAGACATTAAAAAAAAAGAATTCAAAACTCATGAAGGTCATTATGAATTTTTGGTCATGCCATTTGGTTTCACGAATGTGCCTTACACATTTCAAGGTTTGATGAACTCCATTTTCAAGCCTTTCCTTAGAAAAAAATTTCTTGTATTCTTTGATGATATACAAATCTATATCAAGTCTTGGGAAGAACATCTTCAACATGTTGACAAGGTACTACAACTAATAGAGGAGCAACAACTATATGCAAATTCTTCCAAATGTTTCTTTGGGGTAAACAAGGTAGAATATTTGGGTCATATTGTATCTCAAGAAGGTGTCAAGGTAGACCCCAAAATTATTAAATCCTGGACTGGACAATTCCCAAAAACCTGAAGAATCTTCGAGGATTCTTAGGTATGAAAGGGTACTACCACAAGTTTGTTCGAAACTCTGGAAGAATAGTAGCACCTCTAATAGCATTATTGAAGAAATATGCATTTTCTTGGTCTCCATAGGAAACTCAATCTTTTGAACAAATTAAGGAGGGAATGTGCAAAGCGCCTGTTTTGGCCACACCGAAGTTCAAAAAAACATTTATTGTGGAATGTGATGCTTTAGGAAATGGGATTGATGCTGTTCTAATGCAACAAGGACACCGACTTGCTTTCATAAGTCATCCAATTAAGGAAAAGCACTAACAGAATCCCATTTATGAGAAGGAAATGTTGGAAATTCTACATGTTCTTAAGAAATGGCATCCTTACCTAATAGGTAGACACTTCAAGGTCAAAAAAATAACGATAGTCTTAAATACTTCTTGGAACATAGATTATCTTCGGAAGAGCAATAAAAATGGGTAACCAAGATGTTGGGATATGACTTTGAAATCATCTATCGAAAAGGGAACCATAATGTGGTGGAATATGCGCTTTCCAGAAAAGATGAAGATGTCGAGGCATTATTTTGTACAATTTCCATTCTACAACCCAATTGGGTAGCAGCAGCAAAGGAAAAAAGGAAAAAGGACCTATCTGTGTGGACACTCATTCAAAAGCTACATGACGATCCCAGTGTATCATATACTTTTTTGTGGAAAAAATCATTCACTATGGTATAATGATTGCTTATATTTATGCAAAAACTCCCAAATCAAACAAAATTTCCTCTCGGGATTACACACCTCTCCTATAGGTGGGCACTATAGGGTAAATATATGTATCTATTGTGTATTTTTTCTATAGTTTTATATTTAATACGTCACAGAAGTGAAATATTTGAATCGTGTGTTTTTTCTTTTTCGTACATTATAAACACAAAAAGATAGTAACATAATATAGTATGGACTCAATATAGTTGGTGTAATTTTATATTTTTTTCGATGAGGTGAGCATTGGAATATCTAAGGAAGTTTACAAATAATATTGGTATCAGAGCATATTTATTGGGGTGTTTATGGTTTGAGCACAATATATACTTACTTGAATCGAGATGTCTAAATCCGCAAGATGGTTGTACCCTGTGGATCCCAAGATCTAGATTCCTGAAAACTTACCATAGGGTCAAGAAGAATTGTTTTTGGGAAGGTCTTAAATATGATGTTCAAAGGTTAGTGGTTGAATGCTTCGTTTTCCAACAAAATTAGGTGGAAACTATTAAGACCCTAGGACTTATACAACCATTAGACATACCTTGTCATTGTTGGGAAGAAGTATCAATGGATTTTATCACAGGTCTACCCAAGTTAGAAGGAAAGAATGTTATTATGGTGGTTGTTGATAGACTCATGAGGTATGCACATTTTTTCACTCTCTCACCCTTTTAATGCAATTACAATAGCCACATATTTTCTTGACACAATTCAAAAGTTACATGGAAATATGAAGATTATTGTAAGCGATATAGATCCAATTTTCACTGGAAAATTTTGGACAGAATTATTTTCTTGTTTGGGTACCCATTTGGCTCAAATTTCATCTTATCATCCTTAATCTGATGGGAAAACTGAGATAGTGAACAAATGTTTGGAAGGATATCTTCGTTTCTTTGCATCTGATAAGAAAACACAATGGGTGAAATGGTTATCTTTGGCAGAATGGTGGTACAATAATTATTTCCATACATCATAAAAAATGTCTCCATTTATGGCATTTTATGGCTACTAGCATCCATTTATCAAATCTTCCTTAAAGGAAAAATCTAAACTTGAAGCCATGGAAGATCACATAGAGCACCAACAAGAAGTTCTCCAGATACTTAAGTCAACCTAGCTATGTCACAAAACATGATGAATCAAAAGGTGATCAACATCGGAGTGAAAGGAGTTTTGAAGAAGGGGATTGGGTATTTCTGAGGCTACAACATTACAAGTGGGCCATAGCCATTATCTCAATAGGGGAATGACCCACTTCTATTAGTGTAATAGGTTAGGGAGTATTTCTTTTAGTTTTGAGGTTGTAAGTTATAGAACACTTCTAGATTTGGGTAATCTTTCTCCAATATTCTCTAGAGATGTTGCAACACCAAAATTCACAACTGTAAAAGATAATGAGAGTGAGGAGAGTTTCAAAGAGGAATTTAATTTTATCCCACATCACAAGGTTTGTTGATTTACAATTGTTTTCAGGACTAGAATAAACATTCCACCCTCCATTAATCCTTTTCTCAATGCTATAGTTCCAATTGAGCTTGTGATGGATATCAATATCGAGATATTTGTATTGAGTCACTTCCTCCAAGTTTTTATTTTCATACACAAAATTAACATAAGTGAAATTCTTGGATTTGATAATGATAACTTTTGTTTTGCTAGTGTTAATAGTCATACCCATATTATAGTAAAAACCATTGAGAATTATTAATTGATTATTAATATCAAAGGGGCATCTTGCATAAGAACAATATTGTCAGCATATAGAAGAAGGATGATGACAATTCATGCTAATTCCATTACAATGCAATGTACTTCTTTTAAACAAACTTATATCTTATTGATATATATGTAGAAAGGGTAGGAGAGAGGGGGAACCTTACTTAACTCTAATATTACAATTAATATGTTTTGACTAACCCTCATTGTTTTTAAACTTGGCAATGAAATTCTCAGATAACCTTATCGTATTAGCTCTCAATCTGAAAGGAACCTTTAGCTCTTCTAATATATTCCATAGGTTATTTCTAGGCATTGTATCAAAATAATTTCTAATGTACACAAAGGAACAAAATAGATTAGATTTATTATTACAACATTCCTCCACAATGATCCTAATTGGAATGAACTGGTCCATGGTTGAGTTTTGTTTTCTAAAACCATCCTAGGCTTTAGCCCATTTATCTTCACTTTCTAGCCATATGTTGATCTTCTTTTCCAAACTAATACCATATAACTTGGATAAGAGATGGCTAACTATAATGGTCCGATAATTAGAAGGGTTATTTTTATTACCGCTTTTAAAAATAGGAAGAATGAGGCTCTAAGTCCATGGTTTAGGGAAAACTTATTTGATCACTAGATTGAAGAGCTTGTGGATGTGAGGGATGAGGAAAGACCCTCCAAATTTTAATATTTCTACTTGGTAATCTTCAATGTCCTCATCTTTTCCATTTGCTAAGTGCTTAACCCCAAAATATATGTATTCTAAAGAGAGACATTATTATTTTCTAAGGAGGATTTGAATGTTATCCATGACATTTGAGTATTCATAAAGCTTCTTAATGTAGGAATTCTAGTCCTTCAAAAAAGTCCTATTATTTTCTTTAGTTTTGTGAGTTAGATTGCCTCTAGAATTTCTTAGGAGCCATCTTATAGAAATCTAAAACTTTCTCCTACTTTTTATTTATGTAGTACCATTTTGTTATTTTAATTAGGGATTTGTACTATTTATCTCGAAAACTGTGAGGAAATCATCAATAGTTTCCCTAATTTCTCTGCTTTCATTTTTAGACTCTTCATCATACCAAGGGATGGTTCTTCTATTTCCCTTTTTACTTGATACTTTTGTAGAGAGCTTGTTAATGAAAGATGAGATGGATGTAGTAAAAACATGATAGAAGTGTTATATATTTTCCTTACTTAATAGAGGAACTAATTAATTTCTTGAATAATTTAGAAAAATATCATCTGTATTTCTATAGAAGATCAAGTGCTTTTGGATATGAGAATTTTCTTCTATAGTATCACTATGTGTGGCAAAATTAATAGTTACAATTAAAGGTCTCTTATCCAACTCATGCTCATGGTCACTTAAGATTTCAAAATTTATTATTTCGTTGTATAAAGAGATATCGAATATTACATAATCTACCACAATACTGCCAAGCCCATGAATACAAGTCATCTTGCTAGAATTTGGCCACTCCAATAAATTGTTGCAAATTATTAGATCCTTTTTTAAACTCTAACCCTTTTAGATATCGATGTCTCCTAGTCATGCTAATCATGTAATTGAGTATAGTAACACCTCATTACATGTTGAAAGTGTATATTCAGAATATCTCAATGGTACTACCCCTTTCACATGTTGCTAAAAATACACATTACTAATTTGGATATGCCTAAAATCTATGCATTTTGGAATCTTTTTGTGACATAAATTTCTACACAAAAATGTAATCCCGCATTGGTTGATAGATTTGTGCCACTTCAACATATAAGCTTCAATATACCATGATACTTATGCCAAAGGTGACAACCACAAAGTCGTGGTGCCTCCTACTAACATAAATGTTGAGTAATTGTGGTGTGAATATACTTCTTACTTGGTATTTCTCCCTCCCTTCATGAAATAATAAAACGTTCTCTCATTGGAAGTTCTCCATAGTTTTACATGCCTTCCTAAAAAAATCCATTACTAAGTTTGATACAACTAAAATATGTGAATATTGGAATTTTTTCTATGACATAAGTACCTCTCTATAAAAAAAACAATCCCACACTAATTGCGAGATGTGGCCGACAAATTAATCATATAATCTTCAATATACCATGATCCTTATTAAAATGGGTTCAAATGCAAGGGAATGGTGCCCCCTACTAACATGATGGTTAATTGATTACAATGTGAAACATGCTTATTGCTTGACTTTCCCTACCTCTTACAAAAAATAAAAATAATAATACACTAATAATAGTCAAGTGAACAACAAACTCTCATCATAAAATGATCAACCTCTTAGTCCATAATGATCTTCTCGTCCTCAATCAAACAATGAGACACTTTTATTTAAATAACTTTATATTAAATATATTTCCAATTACCTCGGTATTGTTCTTGTACGAACTTTTAGTTCATGCTAATGGTTTTGTTATATATTCATCATTCCAACTTTGCGAGTCTACAGCATCTATGCTCAAGTTGTTTTTTCTTCCTTTTGTTTGTTTTTAAAATATTTACTAGCATTCTACAGAATAAAAAGAGCATGAATAAAATATAAAACAAAATGTTGCAAACATCTTTAATCCCCACCCTTTAGAACATTTAAAAAATAAATAGTGCATACAAAAAATGCCAAGAATGAATACAACATGATGTCAATACTTTTGATAATAGCATCCATTGGTGCATTAGATTATAAGGTATTACAAACCTTTATTAGGACGTTGTCTTTTTTCTATATATACACATTACTATTACAATATTAGGATGTTGTTTGTTTATATATATATATATATATATGATTTGCTACTACAAGACGTTGCCTTGCTTTTAGCTAAATATAATATTTCTTCATTTCATGAATAAAATAATGCTTAACATATATTAAAAATAGCATGTAATAGAAATTAGTATTAAATCTCAAAAATGTAGACATAACTCTTTCTTCATGATTTTATGAATGAAATCATGTTTAACATATATCGATGATATTCTCTTTGATTGTGTTAGGTAATATAGATTAATGTTACACTTCATAAATGAAGATATCATTTTTGTAACTTCAAAAACAAAAGAGAACATTGTCTAAAATTGTGTTAACGGTAATCATTGGTCGTTGTAATTTAAATGGGACTGTTAAATTGAAAGTTTGTTGAATAATTTCAATTACTTACTCATACTTGAAGTTATATTAACATCATAAAGCGAAAAAAGTGAAATTATTGATCGAATAGATCCAAAGTGTTGTTGCACATATTTACCACTATTGTATATATAAGTATGAACTATGTTCAAGGTAACCATTTTTATATCAAAGCATAATAGAAGTAATGATTGAATTTAATTGCATGGGAAACAATGAATGGTTGAAATAGAAACCATTTTTTTTGCAAGTAACAACTTTCAATATATAATTTCCTACCAAACAAAGGCTTATATGAATTATACATAGCATGGTTGATAAATACACAAGGATTTTTAACAAGTGATTCTTACAACTCTAACACAAAAGATTCATTTGATTCTATGAAATGTACAATGCAAGTTGAACAAAAATTTTAAATTCAAAAATTGTGTAGAGAAACATTTTTCATAATATTATGATAGTTGATTAGAATAAAGGATTAAAAAAATAACCTTGTCAAATAAATACATTAATAAAAAATCATCAAACACCTAAATAATTTAAGACATACCAAAATCCTAAATGATTTAATCAATGCCTCATTTATTGTACTCCATGTATATACTAAATTCAAGGCTAAACAAATCCATGGGAATGTAAAGAACTACCTTAATACTAGAGATTAAGAAAACCCATCCCATCCACTGGATTTGAGAGGGACCAACAATTGACATAAGAACCAAAACTAGATCAAGATCAAATGTCGTTTCAAGCAAGAAAAACTTGAATCCTTAAATAATTTAACCAGTGCTCAAAAATTCACATCCAATGAACAAACGACATCATTCATTCACTCAATCAATTTACAAACAACACAGTGAGGTTGGTTTGTTATCTTAAGATACAATAATAAGTCTCCTAGGAAACTTTCCCAACATATTTATACAACAAAAAAACAAACAATTAAAATTGCAAATTGAAAGCTTCATTTTTTATGTTTATATGCAATAGCATTTTTTTTTAAGAGAGAGCAAGAAAAAATTGAACAAGTTGAAAAAACAAATATACAAAGAAAGATAATCATGGAAAATTGAAAGTGGTATTGCAACTTAAAGAATACAATATTGGATGATCAAATGGAAGATAGGAATCTTGGCACATACAAAAACTCTAAATAAATGAAATTCCAAACTAAAGTGACCTAAATTATCGATTTGACATAATGTGACATACAAAAAATAATAGCATGCATTTTTTGAAGTACATTTTTAATTTTTAATTAAAAAATGTTACACTTATACATGGAAATAGTGTAATGACCTTAAATAGGCCTCAAGGCACATCACATGGATTACTGAATCAAATGGAAAATGCAATAAATCTATATCACAAAGGATGCCCCTCCTTTTTTAAAATATTCAACAACATTACATTTTTGTATCACAACATTATAACTACCTAAAAGAGATATCAATGAATAACACATTGGTTACTGACTTAAATTACTAAAGAGAGAAAAAAGGTTGCCTCCACAAAGGATACCCCTGTTGCAATTAGAAGAGAAAAGGTTATGTTTTTTTCTTGTAATATTACACATTCCTTTATTTAATACCAACCATTATCATGTCAAATGCTATTTTCTAGTAGAGTCATGGCCCAACATTGAAGGTAGTGGGATTTCAAACCATCCCCCAAGCTTCAATTCTCCCAAAGACATGGGGTGATTAGGATAAATGAGTAACACATTGTCATTGGTGTTCAATCTAATTGAAAATGACTTTGTTATGGAGATAAGATACTTTTGGTGCTCAAAGTATTACATCAAATTGATTTTGGATATTAACAAAATAGCCTAATCCACTTTCCCATCCAAATTAATGTCTATGTTGTAGTGTTTGTGAAATTCCTCCTCTAAGCTAAGATGAAAAGTGCTACATACAATGCCTTGGATCCATAACTGACAAGATGAAGAGGAATCCAACATCAACGCCTATTAATTAGACATACAAGCTCTAAAGACTCGACCATCTCAAGCGATAAAATAATGAAAGAAAATATACCAATGTTCCATCATAAGATTGGAGATTACTTGATCGGGTTGCATATAACAAATAAAAGTTATTATATAAGTATAAATATATATTCCAATAGCATGGTGTTCCTATTTGATAGAGTATTTTGCTATTGATTCCACAATGACAAGCCATAGACCTTACATAATAAAAGTTAACATAATGTAAGCAACAAACATTGCATTTGGCATATAAATACTAATAGGGTTGTTGCATCACTCTATTATAGGTATCAAAAGAACTCCTAGATAGGCCCTTCAAAATTTAGGATTACGTACTTTAGTTTAAGATGGGTAGGGTTCCTAGAGTACTTTGTCACAAATCTGATAAAAAATTCCCAATCCCTTTGATAGTTGGGATTGTGTTCTCTAGTTTAAGAACACCATTTTAGCATTATTAGTAATAGATGTTTACAAAACACCATAATGACAATATACTCAAATAACAAATTTTATTAATTCAACTTGCATTTTAAAAGTATTAACAACCTTGGATTATACCTCATTATAGTCAATTAACCTACATTTTAAAAGTATCAATAGGCTTAGAAACATAACTATACTAGAGAACGGCCTATTAGATTTTGCATGTCCTATAGCCAAATGTTGGATCCCATCTTGATCCTGACATCTATTTCCCAAGAATATTTCTCATAATTTCTTTGTTCCGTCATCTAGTTTTCCATCCTCTTCTTTAGAGAAGGAACTCTCTAACACCACCATCATCTAACCAAATTCCATATTCCATATGATTAGGCTAGTGTCAATGAATTTTTGTATCAATATTCAAACATCAGAGCATCTTACCTCTAAGAAGTAACAATATCCCTTTGACATATTGCCTTTAATATACTCATTATTGAACAATTTAGTGCAATCCCAATAATATGGGACATGCAAACCTACCTTTTTTAGGGATTCTTCTAATTCCATTAGAAAACATGTGGAAATTAGGGGATCTATTCCATGATTTTGATGTCTTTCATGAGAATAGGATCGAAAGGTGTTTAATTGATATTTAGTGGTTGTTCTTATACATCTATTTGGTTTTAAAACATAACCACCATGAACAACTTGAAGGATGTCCTTCCAACAATCCCACCTTGGGTTCTAGTCTTCTTAGATTCATAAATAAAAGCAGATTCATTGAGAATGAAAAATAAAAATAAAAACAACCATCATCCAAGATACCTCCTCATCCATGCCTCCTTACCTTAAATGTCAATGAAGATGGAAAATTCAAACAAGGTTTCTAGAAAATGAAAATTAAAGTAGGATTTGATGTCACCTAGGTTCTATTCATAAGATTTCCTCATTGAAGGACTATGGAATAACAACCATAGTGTCTATATTTATGTCCAATGTCCAACCCTATGGGGTGAGTACACCAAAAAAAATATTATGGAGCAATAGAAAAATACCAAAATCATTGCGGTTCAAAACATCAACCTTTATTTGAGATTAATAATTCCTCACGGAACATGGTCATGTTGAAGGGTTGTTTAATTCATTAGTTAAGGACAATGAGTTGGGATTAGATTAGGAAAAAGTAGAGGGAAAAAAATAGACAAAAAAAATTATGCATAAGAAGCTTTGGGTTTGAAGGGAATCAACACAACTAACATGGGTATTTCTGAGTAGATGACCATAAATTCCACTTGGTATAAACATGAAAACATATGAAAGGCCCTCTATTTGGGTGTCTTGTTTTCTTGAGAATAGTATAGAGTGAATTTCCCCTCAATATTATCCAAAGTAGTGTGAACTGCCGACATGGGAAAATAAATTTTCTTTACCAGCGAAGAATCCCATTACCAAACAATTTCAAATGCTTGAGAACCACAAAATTTAAAGTGAAAAACAACCATATTTACATCACCACTACAACATCTAGGGAAGAAGATATCGAAGTGAATAAAACATCCAAAATTGTACACATGCACGTGTTGAAATGAGGTGAAACTCAATATGTTATGTTGAGCTAAATCATGCTAGGTCATTCTTGCTAGGTCAGCCCACCAATATGCAATAGGAAAAAAGGATTAAAGAAATGAATGGACATAGAATAAAAAAAAATTTATGGGAGGTGGAGAAAATGAAACCTAAACATCATGTACTATATCTATCAATGTATGAAGAGTTCCATTTAAGGTTTTGTGTTTCCTCGGAATAATCTTTCATGTGCACATAGACATAAAAAACAAGTGGAATATGTACTATATATGAGTAGAATAAGTCCATGTACAAGTAGAATAAGTACAACGGAAGGTGGAAGGGTAAAGTATTTTTTATTTTTTATTGAAAAATACCTTATTCCTAGTGTATGGAAGATAAAAACTTGTCACATCAACAAATTTAACCAATTTAATTAAGAAATTGTAATTAAAAAATAAAATTAAAAAAAAAAACTAAAACTAAAACTATATATTGAAACACTTTAAAGCTTTAGATTTTTATATTTTGGGTTTATTGTATGGGATAAACTAATACAAAAATTAAAGAAATAGTCCTTGTAGGTAGGGGATAACAATTCAAAATGGGATAGAGGTGATAGGTTATGGGGGTCATATTTGACCCCAAAAGAAATGAATAAACTCCATTTGCATAAGGAGTTGGTGAAACCACGAACAACTAGTCTAAATCGTTTGGCCTTCTAAAAAGGAAGATTAATTATCAAGAGTCAAGGTACCACATCCATAGGGAATTCACCCTCCTTGTTCTCATATTTTCTTTCAATCCCTAGCAATTGTGTCACAGCACCTCACTTTTAACATGAGCACTTGGCCACTTGTAGCTACTTTCCAGTGGATTACACATCTTCTCTTAGAGATTTCGCATACTTCCACTCTAGGATATAATTGTTAAACCTACAAATATCTTACTCTATCCTACTTAATAGTGCTTCTTGCATCCAACCGTGGACTTAAACAAGCCAAACCAACAGTGTTCTCTTACATGTGCAATTTAACACTTGTCCATACCTTATAAGCCATCCACAACAAACAATACAATACACCAGATATGTCCACACCCAAGCAAGGTGTCGTAAGGTTTTTATTATTGAATTGTACAAATACAATGCAATAGAGTACTAAAAAGGAGGGTTCCACACAATGAGAACACCCGTTTATAGTCAACAAACAAGCCTAGGAAGAACTACCCAATTCACCACCCTACATTCTGATGAACCCAATCTTCAACAATCTTGGAATGATGCCACAATATCATAAATATTGAACCTTTGATTCTAGCTCATTGATATATTGAATACCTATGCCTTGAATGTTCTTCCCATCCCCCTTCAACAGTGTACATATATTTTCTTGCTACCTCAAACTTGATGCCTAACTGACATATTGTCTTCTTCATGTTATGCTTGTTTCCTTTTCCTCTTGGTGCATCCTTTTTATATAGGAGGATATGTGCCTTTTTGATTCCCACAAGGTGGGAATTTCACATGCTTTTGCATAAAAGGTAGACACTAATGTTCAACAACATCTCCTGATGGTTACAATGGTCCTCCAAGGTATCTAATGGAGTTTGCTTAAGGTTACTAGTTTATAATTGTTTTCCCCTCACTGAGGTGTCTTCCACATCATTTTAGGTTAAGTGGTCGCATGTCCCTTTTCCCATTCCAATCAAATCCTTTCATCGCACCAAATAGTTATTTCATCTTGTTGATGTGCCCTTTCTTGCTATATTATGTCCACATGGTGAGAACCTTCCTTTCCACCTTGTGCAAGTTCACTTTCCACGTGTGTTGACTTCCAAGCCTCTTTGTTGAAGTTCCTTTTCCAAATCCTTTTTTCTAAATTCCTTGTTGTCTTGCATGAACCTGATCCATCATTCTCCTACCTAATGTTTCTTAGCATGTTCATTGTCCTTAAATTTTCCCTAATCATGCATGACCATGTTGGATTCAATGCAATTGAGCCCAATTAGGACCGCCTCGATGTGGATTCCTTTATTGCTCATATATAGGGAAATTACATCCTCCCTCACTAAAAGTGTTTTGTTCCTCAGAAACTTCCGGATAATTATAGTAATTCTTTAAAGGTTGTTGTTGATCCTATGCTTACACAAACTCATCAAAGAAACTTTCCATTAACATCATCCTCTCCCTAGCAAGAACATGTGTTATCTTTCCATGATATTCTCACTTTCACCCTTGGTCATTCTATCCCCAACAATATACTACCTAGAGAAACTTCTTCTTGGAAGCATTTCCTTGATTCCCTAGGATTCTCTACATAGAATAAGTTAGCTTTTCACAAGAAATCCAAGTTGTTTCCCATTGTTTCATTGTCCTAACTTACTTTTTCATCGATAATCAACCAATATTTCCATGCTCATGTACATTGATGTCCTCCATCCCTTAGACTTAGTTAGGTAATTAGTCCAACCATTGTGCTCAATAAATGAGAATGGCGTACTTCCTCATGTTTTAAATATTTGATTTTATTTTCACTTTAGACTCCTATCTGTTTTCTTTGGGAAGGGTAGACATATTCTTCCGTCAACTATCAAGTCACCACTGCAAATCAACAAAACATTTCTAGGTTTTATTCATTTTTTCCAATCCTGCATGCACATCTTAGCACCTACATGCCCACTTCCCCTCATTCAAAAAGTGGGTCACTAAAGGAATTTCATATCAGAAATAAGGGGGTGATAAATATGAAATGTTGTTTTCATATCTTCCATTTCTTTGCTCACCAAGTCATTGATGCTCATGCCCAATTCCAGATTAATTTGGCTTGTAAACATGGATTGCTCTTTTGGTGTCACCTAGTATTATTTTCCCAAGAACCACTTACAATCCTATGCATACTACCATGTTTCATTCTATGGGATCCCCAAATCTGCATTGCTTCCTGATTTTCGAATTACTTCTTCTTGTATTAGTAAGGGGACCATATTTACCTCTTTCTACTTCCCATGTTTATTCTTGGTTTGCCACTTTGCATGGGGTATTCACTCAGTGGAAATATGCCATATCACCTTCGTTCGTGGGATATTAAAGAATACCCCTAATTTCACTTGATATTAATAAATACCTACCAAAATCCTTTTGTTGATCCCCCCTCCAAATACATCTTTCCAATTAAAAAAACCCTATTTTTACCAGATACCCTTTTTTACACCCCCTATACCCTACGTGAACCTCACTACCTACATTATATTGACCCTATTTTTTACAATTTAAAAACACCCCTTTATGAATGAACATGATAAGATATTGGTCAACAAGGTGAAGCCCCGGTTCCACTTCGTCAATTTACTCAACCTGTTAATAGGAGGTTGATCCTCCTCAACAACTTCCTATAGGTTTTGTAAACCAACCGAAACATGATTTGAACTACATTATACAGTTCGAACGATATCATTTTAAATTGCACTAATCATGGGATCAAATTTTTGAAGCCATGCTTCAACTAAACTTTCACTTGAAACCCTTATGTACTGACTATGCCCAATGCTTGGGTTATCTCCACTTGAAGACTTGGTAATCGCTTGGACTTCCTCCTCTAGGATACTACCCAAAGTGTTTCAAGGTACCAATCCTCTCCTCATGTTTCTCCATCCTTCGCACCCAAGGTTTCTCAACCTAAACCCTTCTCTTTTTGTTTTCATGTGATGCTACTAGACTAGCCTATCGGATTTCACCTAACTTCAATTAGCCATACTACCAACATATGTGTGATGGTCCCCAACTTTTGTTTAGCTATCATTGTCAAAGAACAATTTTGGGTTTCATACAAGAATAATAAACAACTCTATGGGGCATGAGGATGGATTTAGCTAGTCTTAGAAAATCCTATCCTTGTATGAGATTGTGATCATCCAAGGGAACCATTACCAAGACTAAAATTCCAAACCAATCCCAAACCTTCAGTGGTGTTGAATGGATTACTTCTACCAATGCCTTCACTAATGAGTTCACTACCTTATATAAGGTGCTACCAACTTCAGTCTCACAAAAAAATCCCCTTTGCAGTTTGTTCACTATTGAGGATATGGGTTGAACCTATGTAAATCAAGGACACCACATTCAAACCACTCACAATTGTATTCATAAAGTAGAGTCCATTTTTCCATTGTCCTATACCGCTTGTTGTTGACATTCCATCACAAACCTTCCCAAGCATTCCATTAAGACACTTATAACCTGCAATTATGCATCCAAAGATTGCTTCCCTTGAGCTTCCATCAGGAATGTTGATCTCTCCCTCAAAGGGGTATCCTACAATAAGTATTTCTATTTACAAAAGAAGAACAATGTGATTTTAACTCTATACTTAGGAAATTATTGTTCCTTCTTGTATGTGACGACTCCATTTTCTTTTGCATCCTTCACTTCTTGAATATATCCCATGTTCAGTTACAAACAAATATCTACCTAGTCTATCAATGCCTACAACTTGTACAATAAGAAATCTACCAACGTGTTGACTTGCTAACCATTCCTGAATTAGCTCACATGCATCCTGTTGCAACTATTCCAACCTAGCCTCATAGACTTACACCTTGTATTCAAAGGCTCTTCGCCTACATTATTTATGTTATCGTATCAACACAACCAAAGAGTTATTTATCCATGTCTTAAAGACTTGGCTCTTTTTCATTTCACATTCAAGTCAACACCAAGTGCTACCTTTGAACTATTTCCTTCTGCCAAACTTGCCACTCAATGTTATATTGGTTCTCTGCTTTGGCATAGTCTCAATAGTTTGAAGATTGACTTGTTATACTGTGCATAATTGAAACAACAAACCAAGTATTTACCACTCTATCGAGTCCTTGGTGGAATGTTGTATTTCGTTCCTCACTTGTTGACTGACCCTTTCCTACACATAGACAACGTTGTCCAAATAATACCTTTTCCAATTCTAGGTGGACTTGACTACTTTGGTTTCCTATTTCAACTCTCTCATCTCTACGCATTTACTTTGGAAAATTCTTGTTGGGATCACTACCAAAACTCATCATTCCATTCAACCACTATAAGGAGTGTTAATTCTACCCAAAATGCCCAAAATTGTTGTTGCATCACCATTTATAGAAGTCCCACCATCATAGTTGAATGGATTATCTTGACAAATTACTTGTCACAACAGCAATTCTTAACAAACCAACTTCCACAACTCTTGTAACCAACTTTTCTCAACTTTGGTGAAGAGTGCCCAAACTAAGATTTGATACCGACTATCACAATAGGGAAAATTGTGAAGATCTTTGTCAAAACTTCACTTCCAACTTTGATACCAACTATCACAACCCTAAGGCATGCAGCCATGTGCAGCACCACTTGACTTTTATCACAGGGACTTGGCCACCCATCACTAATTTCCAATGGACTATGCCTCTTCAGCTAGATATCACCCATTCCTCCACTATAAGATATGGTTGTTATACTTGTAGCTATCTTAATCTAGCATACCTAAAATTGTTTCTCACATCCAACCATGGACTTAACAAGCCAAGACAATATTTTTTTCTTACATATGCAATTTAACACTTGGCCAATCCTTATAAGCCATGCAAAAAAAAATACTAAAATATATCAAAGATGTAAGCACCCAACCCAAGTTCTATATGGTTTTATTATTGAAGTGTGAAAATATGATACAATGGAGTAGTAAAAAGGAGGGTTCGACACACTACTACCACCATTTTATAGTCAATAAACAAGCATAGGCAGAAATTACCAATTTGACACCCTTCTTGCAGATGAACCCTATCATAACCTGTGATTTTCCCATGGAATAACTCAATATTCAACAATATTGGATTGCCAAATCAATCCCTTCAACCTTGAACTCTTGGACTTATCTCATTATCAGATTGTAAACCTCTTCCTTAGATTTTTTTCCAATCCCTCTCCAATAGTTTTCATATCATTGAATGATACCTCAGATTTGATGTTTAACATACATATTTTCTTCTTGTTATTTTTCTTATTTCATTTACCTCTTAGTGCATCCTCTTTATACAAGAGGATATGTGCCTTATTGATTCCCCAAGAGTGGGCATCGCACACACTCTTGACCACAAGTGGATACCAATGTGAAACAACCTTTTCCAGCAGTTACAATAATCCTCCAAGGAATATCACAAATTACTCTTAATCTTATCAGTGTACAACCATTTTCCCATCACTAGGATGTCTTACCATTGCATCCTAGGCTAAATGGTCACACGGCCCTTTTTTCATTCCAATCAAATCCTTGCATCACATTCAAGCTTCCTTGCATATTGTTGGCATGCCCTTGCTTGGAACCTTGCATCCATGAGTTGAGAACCTTACTTGGTTCCTAATGCAATTCTACTTGATGTCTATGCTAACTGTCAAAGCCCCTTTGTGAAAGACTCTGTCAAATTCCTTGCTTCCATTTATGCTCCTAGTCCATCATCCTTCTGCCCAATGCTACCTTGCACACATCCTAGCATGCTTGATGTGATGACATTTTCCTTAATCATGCACAACCATGACAATTGTGATGTGCAAAAGCTCAATGAAGACTGTGTTGATGGGGGTTCGTTGCTTGCCCAAAGGCAGGGGTGTGATGTTACACATGGAATAAAAATATGATATTTGTTGGTGATTATATGATTAGTACGCTACCCTACATCATATGGTCTATAAAACTTATCCCAAGGAACCATATTTCGATAGGTTCCTACTTCACATACAAATATTGATAGAAGGATTTGAAATTTTCAACTACTATCAATATTTGAGAGGGATAAACTCTTTCTTGGATAAACATTCACCTTTCGATCATCTTGGCATTCAATCCACAAAGGATGTGGAAATAATGTATCTCTTAAAATGCTAGCACATCAACTTAAGTCTGTTATATAGGTCAACTAAGCTAAAATATTTTAGGAGTACATCAATCAATCATATGTCTGATGATTATGGTTCGTTTGTTGAATATTATGATCTTTTTATGTTCTTGTGTATGGTTTTTTTAATCCTCCGTAGTAATGAAATCTCTTCATATTTGTTTTTGTGGTGTCTCCCAAACCCTAAGAAAAATGTGTTACTTATTTTTCTCCAATGTCAAAAAGAAACACCCCCCGTCCACTACACCTACCACACTTGATTCATTTCTTCAATGTTAAATCTCTCTAGATGTCTAGTTCAAGAATCCCTTTCAAGTATGTTGGGTATAATACTTTCAAATTGATTTACTATGCTACTTTGGGAGTTCATGTGGGTATAAATTGGGAATTCTTCATCATATTTTGGCCATCTAATTGTTCTCCAAGTCTAGTATTTTTAAGGCTATTTCCTTAGTCCTCCATTCTAAACCATTGTGTGTTCGATGAGAACTATACTCTCTAAAACTCAATTCAAAGATGTGAACAAGACAATGAGAACATTCAATAAATGATTATTGGAAATGGGAAGATGGGGAACTTGGAGAATAGTTGTAAACAAAACTATGCAAGGGAGATAAAAAGAAACCTAAAAAATAAATGATAATGATGAAAGATCAACTAGAAAATCACAAAGCAAAAATTGTGCTCTTCAAAGTAGGGGAATAAAGCAATAGAGATACATTGGAGGAGGAAGAAGATATGATAAGCATATTACAAGAGAAAGTACAACACTTGGAGCAAAACCTAGATTTGAGGAATTGAGTAATTCTACATCCCTAGATGTATCTGTTGGTTCCTTTAGAGAAGGTGAATTAGAGGAAATGGGAGAAGATGTTGTTGAACACAAGACTAACTAGGCAAAGAATATATATCCTTCTTTTCTAGTTGTTGGAAGAATGAAGGTTTCCCATTATCAACATGCCACTTACAAGAAAAGAACACAGGTGGGGAGGAAAACACTACATTCCAAAGCTACATAGACTAAACCCAATTGAGACATGTGTGTGTGTGTGTGTGTGTGTGTGTGTGTGTGTGTGAGAGAGAGAGAGAGAGAGAGAGAGTATTAATATTTATTATATTGTTATTATCTATAATTGTAACACATTATGATATTTTGTGTCATCTCTTCAGATATTGTGATTTTGGATATATCAGTTTATAGATATCATAATAAGAGATGGCATTTTTTCTAAGTCTCTAAATTATATTAGTTATATATAAAATAGTTTTCAATATGTTTTTGTTGAGACTTGTTTCCAAGGAGTGATACATCATGTCAAAAATTTATTATGGTTTATCTGATATTTCCTATCCTCACAAATGGAATTTTTGAAAATATCAATTATATCAAAAAAGAAAACATGTCTACTAAGATAATATTATAACAAACTACATAGTTAATAATCATATCTATTTAAAACTGTATGTTTATCATAACAAAACTTAGGATGACATCTACTATTGCTTATAAGATGAGATGGAAGCAACAATGATGAAGATGGGGTGGTCCTTAGGTGATTATTCTTGTGACAATCGATATGCCATTACATTTCCATGCATTTTCTCCTCTGTCGTGGTTGGCTTAATCTATCCATTTGTGTCCTCAATAAATTTGCATGGATTTCAATGTATTGGGTAGTATTGACCTCTCTATTGTCATGGAAACAAATATATTCATATGTCAATATACTTATGCAAGCTCCAAGAACTTTATATCTCTGTTTCTAAGGAATCCTAGGTCTAGAATCCAAGGGAATATTTCCTCATCCACTTCTTCATTGGATGTTCTCCCACTATTTTCCCATATTTTTTTGTCTATATTTTCAAAATAATTTTTTAATCTCTGAGGAAATCCCATTGTTATATATCTATATCAGTTCCATTGCAGAAGCATTAACCTTTATAATTATTGGATCTAGACTTTTACTGGAATTCCCCTTGCATTTTTATATATAGGTGTCCTATACACATGTATGAGCTAATATTTGCATTCCCTATTGTATTTCTACTTGCCATATGTCATAGTCTCATTTCCATGTAGGGAAGCCACATACCTATAGGTGAGTTTAATGAATAGCAACTCTATTTGAGCTAGAGAAATTGCAATCCCCGTGTAAGCTATGATTTGAAACTTTGTGATAGCTTTATGTGAGAATATAGTAGCACCTTTCTAATGCCCAAGACCTCATGCTTTCAAATTATAGCATTAAATCAACATTGATCTTCATAATGAATTTTGTATCTCTTCCTCCCATCACATTAATCATCAATGTAGAGGTATGTCTTGGTACTGGATGCAAAGTGTTAGGGCAAGCGATGAAAGCTTCAACCGTGATTTTTGTCAACCTTTTCTCCCCTAAATCCAATCACATCCATTGTTCCAACATGACAATTGTCCCCTTTTTCGATCCAGATTGATGTCATGTCTTTCCCATTTCATCTTTCCTCCCTATTACCCCATTTGAGGGAGAAAGCACTAGCATATTGGTTCAATGTTCATTTTTTAAATTTTAGTTGGAATACATATATTTTGTTTTATTTTAATTTAAATTATGAATGTTAATTAAGGCGATATTTTATTTCATGCAAAAAATATGTTCTTATACTTCATTTAGTTATATATGCTATAAATTTTATATTAAAAATTTTCAATATTAATTTTATTTAAATATAATTTAGTTCACTTTGTATTATCTTGTATTTATATTTATATTGAAAATGTGTTTTTGATTGATTGATTATATTAATTTGGATCTTATAAAATATTAATTAATATTTTATTAAAAAAATTATTAATTTTTAAAAAATTATGGATTTAAAATTGAGATTCTAACATTTCTATTTACATTTATATTGGATATTTGTTTTTTATCTCTTAATTTATTATTTTAAATCTTAAAAAAAAACACCATTAATTCTTTATTTTAAAAGTTAATAATATAATTTTTTTAATAAAATTGATACTCGAAAAATATATGATCATTACACAAAGTGTGTTTAATAGAAAGTGGTGAATTACAAATGTTAACATACTATTTTTTCTCATGACTATTTAAAAAAATGGTTGTGTTGATGTAATAACACGAGTTTCCATTTCTTTGGAAGTTTCTTTTTCTAATAGTTCCATTGTTTTTCATTAATTATTAGTTTTTTTTTTTTTTTTTACTTTGAGATCATATTTCTTTTTAGCAAGTTTCTTTTTCTAATAGTTTCATTGTTTTTCATTAATTATGAGTCAATTTTTTTTTTTACTTTGAGATCATATTTGTTTTTACTTTGAGATCATATTTTTTTTCTTTGAGATTATATTTTTCTAATAGTTATATTTTTTTTTCATTAGTTATCTAATTTAAATTTTTAAATTTTTAAAATCATATTATATTTAGTATTTGTAATTTTTTTAAAATTTTAAAATCATATTTTTTTATAATTGTATTTAGTATTTTTTAATAGAAAGCGAAGAATTCACATAACTTAAGTTATAATTTCCTCTATTCTAATATTTTATTTTTTTACCGCACCAATCCTTAGCATGATTGGACTACCACTTTTCGACTTAGAGATGTCTTAACCATCACTCGCCACCGAGTATTCTACATCTAGGAATATCCATCTTAATATTATAATATGAAGAAAATTTTCCTAGATTGTATGAGGTTGAAACAAGTGTATTGTTATAAGCATCATTCCAAATTAAAAATAAACAATTATAAAAGAAAATAATATAAAAAAATAACTGTAACCGATGCATTGGTAACCGACAGCAACCCGTTTAAACTAAAATAAAGTGAATGATAACAAGTGGCATAGAGAACAAAATTTAAGACACTTAACTTGTGGGGTATCAATGTTCATTTACAATCGGTGTTCATTAACCACAAGTTAAATGACCATGCTAATTATCGCTCAAATAAAACTAAAGCAACTAATAATAACTTGTCATGTCAATAAAAATGAGTAACTAATATAAGCCCCAACATGGTTCAAGTTCTACCATGACACAGATCGTCAATTCATCTATGACCTCAATTCCGGTCTTTTAAAGGTAGATTCAAGTGCAAAATTTGTAGCAATCTAACATGGGCGAACACTATTCAACCTGCTGCAGGCTATTTAATGCAGCAGCAGTGGGTACATACGTTGAAGAAATACTTGTCTTATATTAATCCAATGCGTGGCAAGCTGCGAGGGAATATATCGCTCTGCCTGACATGACCAAATTGATAACGGTGCGATTGCGTAAGTGATTCTCGCTCACTGGTGGAGGAAGATTTCACTGCTGGGATTATGGCAAGCGTTACCATCGGCTTTTTCCATTTTCTGGTTTTGCAATAAGCGTCTTCGTTATACGAGGTGGCAACAGATGCTTAGCCAAAGTTAGCCCCACATTTCATATCGCAGAAATATGACAGTTGGACCACTTCATTGAGGTGCTAGGCAACCAATTCGAGTAGAGTGGACAACCAAATATGACAGTTGGACCACTTCATTGAGGTGCTAGACAACCCCCATAAGCGGAGACCGGTACAGCCACTTCCAGGGTCAACGAGAGTGACATGGTGAAGAAGACACGTGGCACTCAGCCAACATATAGCCATTGGACAAGTAGGATGCCAACTGTGATGTGATCAAGCACGAGCATGACAAAGGTAATGTTACACCAAACTCACTCAGCAAGCCAGCTAGCAACCACTAGGAAATGAGTTTGTCAACGCCATTATGAAGCAAATCTAGTTTTCTGCCAATTTACTCATGGAGGGAGTAACATAGTGGACTTTTATATAATGGACAACTTGCCATTGGAATATTGTGAGTTCCTAGGGGGAATGAGTGTCCCAAACTTATATGGGAGGCACATTCTTCCCAGTTAATGGTTTATTTTGGTGTACTTGAGTGATTTTCTTATTTATATTGGCCATATAATAATTGAAGAGCCCTGTTTATTTGTGTCCTTTCAAAATCTAGGAATATGAAGTAGAGTGTGTACACACTTTTTGCTATTTTTTCTCAAATTTGATGTCTCCAAACCAGTCACTATAACCATTATGTAATGGTGGTAATATGGTTATAGTTGTCTATTTGTTGTCTCCAAACCAGTCACTATAACCATAATGTAATGGTGGTATTATGGTTATAGTTGTCTATTTGTTATCGAGAAAAGTGTTTGTCCCTTTTATGAAAACCGACTCAACGTAGTGTTCAAGAAAACTGTTTTTTTTCATTGTTTTCATTAATTTCAAGGTCTCTATATCCATTGGTAAAAAACAAACTTTTTAAATTATTTTCAACTTTTGGATGTTTCTTTAGGGTATGCTTGATATGCCTATAGCCTTTCAGGGTGTCAGAGCAATAATAAATAAAGATCAGACTGTCACAGCAATAATAAATAAAGATGATAGGGTTAAACTTTCACGCATTTTCTTCAAATATATAATCATCGACATCGGAAAAACAAATTGTATGACACAATTATAATCGAAATTACCACAGCTTAATATAAACATAGCGATGTAAATGTGAAGTTTATTTTGGATATCAAGCTACAATGTCTAAGGAAGTTCCCTATTTACCCCTATAATTGTATGCATATATATTAATGTATAAAAATAATTTAGCAAAGCAGTGGCAAAGCAACACACTTTGTTGAACAAATCTATACTGTGTATATGATAATAATGTCAATGGAATTCTACAAACAACCAAGCTGAATTACAAATTTCAGCAATGAAAACATTATATGTCTTGGAGACAAGGTTTTCCTTGATATCGAAAAAAAAATGAAAGTTTTAAGGATCTAAAACATGAATTTAGAAAATTGAGATATAATTTATACATTATCACTACATAATGCATGAACAAATGTTTTTAGTGTTGTTTTGCCTTGGAACACATATAATATGCAATGCTTAGTATAACTTTAAACCATGAACTTAGAAAATTGAGATACAATTCATGCATTATCACTACACAATGCAGGAACAAATGCCTTTAATCTTGTTCTACCATTATATCTTAGGACACATACAATCTTGTTTCCTATCTATGAGGAGGTTTCGTGACTTGCTGCATCTTTTGCTCGGATCTCTTTCTGCCATATCTTTAGGGAATGGAATTCTATGGCAGATGAGCTATCAAAAAAAGGTCTTCTCCCCGGAGACGACCTTTGGCAAACTTGGTCTAACGATCCTGGGGATAACTATGGCCCTGGCCCTATTCCGTTCTGATATCTTTCACTGTTTTTTGGTGATGTAAGGTTGGGTGCCATGCTCACATGAATATTGAACATGTCCCATTGTTTTTATCTCATTTTGAACTTATGTTTGGACTCTTAAGGATGTATTAGTATACACATGTTTTTATTGGCAATGTAATGAAATGTGATGCAGATCAACTTCATGAGACCTATATGGTCATGTAAAATGTTTCTCCTTTATATAAAGCTGGAACGCCTTTTTTCCCGGGAAAAAAAAAGGGACACATACAATATTCAATGTTTAGTATAACCTTACATAGCTTTGATTTTTAAGTAAAGCATTGTATAGTTTGAGTCTTCAATTATAATGAGATATACATAGAATTGAATTCATACCATATAGAAGACATTGTGACATGCTTGTCATAAGTTTACTAAATACTTCAAGATTGTCAAAGGAGGGGATAGCTTCTTATGTACGACAAGTATTTCACATTTGGGTAGGTGTAAAATAAATTCCCTAGTATATTAGGTAAATCCATCCATTTTGTTTCATACATTTTTTTTTGCATAACAAAGACTTTCACTTCTAGTTCTCATGTAAGGGGAGACATTGCTACTTATGGGAAGAATTGATATGTGCATAACCATATTTTTTATCCATGATGAGCCTCTTTCAATGTTCACCATCCTAAACTTTTAAAGACACTTTTTTCCACTACAATGTCATGCTACACTACCCTTTCTTCATTGTGCTTGATGCTTCACATGAGACCATTGCCTAATCTGCATTGCACCAATAATATAGCCCTAATGACCAATCCACTTTGCATGAATATAATAGACAAATTTGAATGTGATATGACATGTCTTTTCAACAACAACTTAATAATCTTACATATATTCAAGATTTAATATGTTGTCATTAGTTAATCCTTACATACACTTACATATGCTTGCACACTCCATTGTTACCATTGACTTTCTTTGCAACAAAACCCTTCCATCATTATGAGGAACTTAATTTTTTAACTCAAGCAACCAAACCAAAGTTACTTTCATACATCAGTTATAAGTAATCACCTTGGTTCATATCTAACTCTTATAATTATTCAAGTTGCACTTTTGTAAAAAATGGTTCTCTATAAAATTACATTATAACCTAATTTAATTATTTATACATTTATTAGTTATCACCCTTGTCCACATCTATTCATTATAATTTTAGAAGTCTTCCTTGTCATTATAATTTTGAAAATATCCTTTGTAACAAAACTTATTCCCCTATCAAATCATCATTGTGGTCCACACCCAACCATCCATCCTTATCATTTTGTAAGTCCCAAATATATAAGACTTATTCCTTGTCAAATGATTTTGTTCCACACCTAACCATCAATGGTATTCACATTTTTACATCCACATATTTAAACTTCACATCAATAACCACCAATGGAGACTTTAAAAGATTATCCCTATGGAGTCCTTAGAATATTACCATGATGGGTGTCGTAATTTTTGTATATGATTCTTTTAACCTTGACATCACAACCACCGATTTCCTCCTTACAAGCATCTCGCAAAGTTTGCATATTCTTAGATATCCAGGTCTTAACCTTTTACATAAACTACAATATGCCAACAAATTCCCATAGCCCACTTCACTTCAATTATGCCTTTTTCCTTTCTTCATGTTAATTTTTGATGGGACAATATCAACACACACCATCGTTACTCCCAATGCAAATATTCCACATGATTGCTAAATTTCACCTATACCAATTTGAACCCAATTTTTTATTATAGGATGAGGGTAAGATATAGTAGGGATATATACACTTGTACCACAATTGTATTGTATGGAATATATAAGTAGGGTATATATAGTTATAGGGTAAAGTATATTTGGCACTTCGTATAGAGGTTGGAATATAAAAAATTCTTAAACAAATTCAAAAAGTTATAAAACATTTAGTTACTATAATGGTTAGAAGGGTATAGCTCAAAGGTGAAGAGGTAAGTGTTGCACTTTTTACTTAGGTTTAGATATCCAATTAAATATTTGGTCTATTGTGATAAGACTAGATGGGTAGGTGTCCTTCTTACATTTGGTCTATTGTGATAAGACTAGATGGGTAGGTGTCCTTCTTACATGGGACCCCATCTTAGGTGTCTTTGGACATATTAGCCTTTCCTAAGCCATAAGTTAATGGTATATTTTACTTGTAGGTTGTTGGATATATTCATATTGCATCGAGAATATTGAGGTGCTTACAACCTAGTATGCGGTCGGAGATGATGTCATGTTTGTCATGTTATGTAACGTAACGTTCCATGTCGACTCATAACTTATCGAAAATAAAAACAAGTAATTAAAAAATTTATGCCGACTCATAAAATATAAAAATTAATAGATCCATCTTAAATCCACATCTATTAAGCACCGAGGGGATCCAATTTCTTGAAATGTAAATGTTTTCTTAATGTGTAAAAAATTTAAAATATTTTTTTCTTAATGTATAAAAAGATTAAAATATAAAACGTTTATGATAAAAAAAATTATACTTCAAAAATTGGATCTCTCTCAATGCTTAATAGATCTTGGTTTAAAATAGTTCTATACTCATTATAATCACAATTAATCAAATTTAAACCTAAACCTCGTCCAAGTAATCCAAACCAATTATTGATTCTCATTATTTAAAAAACATAAAACAAAACAATTGCATTACATGGCTAGACACTAAGTAAAAATACCCCAACCATATTGGCTCAAATTGACTATAATTTTATATTATTGCGTTGAATAGGCGCATTCTACAACCTAGTAGGGGGAGATGTGTAACTCCTTCCCTGCTCATCTTAACATGTGGGCTCAAATTATATTTAAATATTTAGAACGGTATATATATAAAACTACACAAATTAGATATATTAAAACCATAAATATTACATTACACACTTCCTAAATATTTCTAGTTTAAAAGGGGTTTGCACATGTAAGAGATTTTGATCTCTTTCGATGCTTAGTAAATCCTCTTTTAAGATGGATCTATGCTAATATAACTAACAATGAGTATCATTATATGTGAAGAATAACATAGACAATACACATAAAAATTCCCCAATCAAATTAGGGCTTTAGCTCCAATCAGCTATACGTTTATATTATATAGGAATCGTTCGGTATCATTATGTGTGAAGAATAACATGTGATTGAATCACTATTTCGTTGGGTCTCATCCTACATGATGTTTAGACATTGAAGAATAAATTTTCTGTTATAAGGACAATGGCCACCACATGAAATATAACATGTGATGGTTTACTTTGGACGGAATTACAATACGGCTTCCATTTGGTCTCATCCTATATAAAGTTTGATAAATGAAGAATAAATTTTATATATTTATATTGGGTATCATCCTCTTAAGAATAAGAATAACATGTTCTTGAATCATTATATACGCTATTATATTTGGAGTCATTTTTCGATGTATAATTGATGTTGCAATGTTGATTATATGTGAAAAATGACTATATCTTATGTTGAATTGGTAATAACGATTTGATATTGAAACATGTAGATATACATGGTGGTATGGCGGTAAACTCTTTATATATATAAATAATGTGTTGGTTAATCGATATTAGTTTAATATATGATTTGTCTTAGCCACATTAAAGTAGTGTTGATATGCATAGCTTGAAAACAATTTAGAAGCCTTTGAGATCAATTAACTGATGTGATATTGACATTAAACCGATGATCCCTTGACATAACTTTGATATATAAGAGATTATTGCGCTACCATGTGGTTGATTTCAAAGCTGACATATAATATATTATTGATTCTTCTTTCAAGTGTTATTTGGTGTGGGAAACGGGAACCCGATCTACTATAGGCATTCTTGGATTTTCTTACAAGACTAATACTTGAATCTCAAGCATCAAAAGAGTAGCAAGTGCACAATGGGCTAAGGGTTCCTAATTTGTTTATTCTTCATGATCACCTACAACCATCTTTCATCCAAGGTTTATAATTTCCTATTCACAATAATAAATGTTAGAAAAACCAGATCACAGAATAATAGAACGAAATCAGATGTATAAATAAAACACATAAACACAATACAAGAGAGACACCAATATGCGTGGTTTATCCAATATGGCTATGTCCATGGAGAAATTGCTAGTCTTTTTATTATACCGTCCAACAAATGAATGGATACAACCCGCAACACATCCATTGCAATTTCCTCTTCACTCTCTCACGAGTCACTGTCTCTCGCACACAATCACAAAGATCTTTTTACAATACAATACTACCACAGAAAACCATATTACAATGCCTTCCTTTTAAAGAGGGATTACAATGGGAAAATACCATGGGCTCGTAAATTACCCATTATTGACCAAATCATGACTATGAAAATACAACATTTTACAAGGCATTTTTTTTCAAAATTTTCGCTACGGGAGCACTTCCACCAAACCCCTGCTAGGAGTGGGCTCCCAAATCAGTCGCTGCCCCCCTTCGACCCCCCATGGAGACTATAGTAGGGGACCAATCCACCCCACACCCCCCATCATGGTCTAATATGAAAACATGGCTGAAACACAACTTCTTAATTAAGAAAATCAGGCTCCAAAACTAACAATCTCCTACTTTGAAACTGATCACAACAACTCCACTGCTACTGCATCTGCTAGAATCTGCTTCAAACCTTGGACCTGGAAAATATCTCATCTTCACCTTCATGCTTGAAGGCCAATTGAAACTAATTAGGAACTCAGTTTCTCTTTGGTTACTACCTTTGTTAACATGTTTGCAGGATTCTGGCTAGTATGTATATTTTTCAACTTCAACGGTTCATCTTCCATAACAAATTGTATGAAATGGTACTTGAGATATATATGTTTAGTCTTAGTATGGAAGGTTGAGTTCTTTTCAAGATAAATGGCACTTTGGATGTCACTATACAACCTGCTATTCTCCCACTTCTTACCCAATTCCTCCATGAACCTATGTAGCCAAATCATCTCTATACTAGCTGTTGTAGCAGCGACGTACTCTGTTTCCATTGTTGAAAGTGCAACAACCTTTTACAGTTTCGAAATCCATCTTAATGTTGTTCCACCTACAATAAACACGTACACTGTGGTGCTCCTCTTACTATCTTTATCACTTTCTATATCTGCATCAACATATACTTGTAGAGTAGTGTCTGAAACCCCAAAACATAATGCATGAGTAGAAGTACCTCTCAAATACTTGAGAATCCACTTTATTGCTTTCCAATGCTCTTTACCTAGATTGTTCACATACTTGTTCATAGCACCCACTGCATGTGCAATATCTGGTCTTGTGCACACCATAGCATACATCAAGCTGTCAATTGTTGATGAATAAGGAACCTTAGAGATGTATTCTATCTCCTCCTATGTCTTGGGACACATCTCCTTACTTAGTTTGAAATGGATAGCCAATGGTGTACTAACTTGTTTTGCATCCTTCATTATAAACCTCTCTAGCACCTTTTCTATGCACTCACCCTAAGACAGTGTCAATTTGTGATTTTTCATATCTCTTATTATTCTCATACCAAGGATTTGCATTGCAAAAATCAAATCCTTCCTCGCAAATGAATTGTCTATTTTCCTTTTCAGCGCACTTATATACTGCATATTAGACCCTGCAATAAACATGTCATCCATATAAAATAACAAGATAATATATCTTTTGTTATTTAACTTCTTGAAATAAACACAGTGGTTATAGTGAAATCTACTATAACCTTGTCCTGTCATAACCCTATCAAATTTTAAATACCACTGCTTTGGAGCTTGCTTCAAGCCATACAAGCTCTTCGTCAACCTACAAACTAAATTCTCCTTCCCTTTGACGTTATACCCATGTGGTAGTTGTATATAAATCTCTTTCTCTAAATCCCCATGGAGAAAGGTTGTTTTACATCTAATTGTTCAATATGAAAATATTCTACCGCCACTAGACTTAAAATACTTCTAATTGAATTCATTTTAACAACATGAAAAAATATTTCCTCAAAATCTATACATTTCTTTTGTGGAAACCCCTTTACAACAGGTATGGTCTTGTACCACTTATTTCCTCCATCTTCTTCCTTCAACATGTAAGCCCATTTTTTCTACAATACTCTTTTACCTGCAAGCAACTAGACCAAATTCCAAGTCTAGTTTCTTACTAATGAGTCCATCTACTCATTCATGCTTTGCTCCCACTTCTTTCTAGTTTCCACCTCCATTGCTTCTTCATAACATTCTACTTCGATTCACCATAATCAGTCATCAATAAATAATATAGCGAATGAGAGTATCATTCAAGGGGTCTACTTGATATGGTAGTTTTTTTAACACTTGCAGGAGTTTCGGGTACCTATTGTTGTTCTTGATTTTCCATCACTTTGGAACTTCATTCTCTTTGATTTCATCAAGCACTGTGTACTATTTGTTTTACTTTTCCCATTTCTTTCCCTGCAACTAATATTTACACATGACCATTTCATTGAATACCACATCTATACTCCTAATGATTATTTTATTTTCATAATCCCATAAGGGATAACCAAAATCATCAACCCCATTTCCAATAATGGTACATTTCTTGGATTTAGCCTTTGTTCTATTTTCTTGATCAATATGGACAAACGTTTCACAACAAAAAGTTCTCAAAAATGAGTAGTTTACCTTTGTACCTATCCAAACCTCCTTTGGAATCCCATCATCCAAAGAACTTGAAGGCCATATGTTTATTAAGTAAACAACAATATCTACAAAATTTGCCCAAAATTTTAAGGGAAACCTTGCATGCAATCTCATACACCTTGCACGCTCCATGATTGTTCTATTCATCCTTTCTGAAATACAATTTTATTTTGGTGTTCCTGGAACAATCCTCTCTCTACGAATCCCGTGGTATAAAAAATAACTATCAAACTCCTTGCCACAACATTCACCTCCATTATCGAATCTGAGACACTTTAATATTTTTTCTATGTCATTCTCAACCAAATCTTTCCATTTCTTAAATGTAGCAAAAACATCAATTTTTTGTTGAATGCAATAAATCCAAGTTTTTCTGGTTGCATCATCATTAAAATTAACATGATAATGAGATCCACCAAGATATTGTACCTAAGATGGTCCCCGTGCATCTATATGCACAAGATCTAACCTTTCACTCTTCTTTTGCTTCCCAACTCTAATAAATATGACTCTCTTATGTTTTCCATAAACATAATTCTCACAGAATTCCAAACTTCCCTGCTTTAGATCTACTAGAAACTTCCTTGAGTGGAGAATCTGCATCCCCTTCTCACTCATGTGGCCAAGCCTATGATGCCACAATGTTGTATCTATTTCTGTGGAAGCTATAGAGGTAGAATAATTAGTATTATGGGGACATAAATTTACAATGTACCTATCGTGTCTCCTTTTTCTATTGCTAGTGATTCTTTAGTGATCTTCCACCACATTTCTCCAAACGTAGATAAACAACCACCATCTCCCAACTTTCCTATTGAGATAAAATTTATTTTCATAGCAAGAATATTCCTTACATATTTCAGTAGCCATTCACCTACATTCTTTAACTTTATCTATACCTTACCCATTCCAACAATTTTACATGCTTCATTATCACCCAATAAAACATATCCAAAATCACCTCGAACAGAATCATAAAATAATTTCCTATGGGGTGTAGCATGACATGAAGCCCCTAAATATACTACCCAATAATAATTAGTGCTATCTAATTCAAGAATAAAAAAATATGGTAACATGTCACCTGCTACATTTGCTTCCTAAGTAGTCTCTTGTTTTCCATCTCCTTTCTTCTTTAGAGATCTACAATATTTCCTCAGATGTCCTTTCTTCCCACAATTCCAATGCTTTATATTTCCCAGTATGGAATTGGATCTACCCTTCGTAGACTTCCCACAATTATCTGGGCTCTTTCGTCTCTCATTTTTCCCTGCTCTCCATGGTCAACACATTACCTAATGTTTCACCTATGCTTTTCCTTTGCATTTCCTCACTAAGAATAACACCAACAACATCATCAAATTTCAGAGCATTTGAACCAGAGACAGAGTTACTTACAACAATAACCAAGCCATTCCATCTTTCTGGAAATGAGCATAAGATTAAAAGAGACCTAACCTCATCTTCAAAGTTCAATTTTACAAAACTTGGCTGGTTAGTAATTGTATTAAATTTATTTAAATGGTCAGCAACAGGCCCACCTTCTGACATATTCATATTAAATAAATGCTTCATTAGAATACCCTGTTGGAGGCCAAGGTTTTTTCATATAGTTTAGCCAATGCGCTCATCAGACCCTCCATTGTATTTTCTTTTGAAATATTGAAAGCCACCGATGAATGCAGGAACAACCATATTGTTCCTAGTGCCTTTCTATCAAGAACCTCCCATTCTTTATCCTTCATAGTTGCTTACTGTTTTTCTTTTCCTCTCAATGGTAGAAATCAATCCTTCAAATATAGATCTAGTCCTCCATCTGCATCTTCCATAACTAGTAGTTTTGACCTTAAAATTTCTCAAACCTAAAATTTCCTTCTTCCGCCATTGCTCCCACTCAAATGAGGAACCCTTCTTTCCTGCGACTTTATGCACCAAACGGGCCTTTAAATCTGATACCAATTGTTAGAAAAACAAGATCACATAACAATAACATAAACTAAGATGTAAAAATAAAACACATAAACACAATACAAGAGAGACCCCAATATATGTGGTTCACCCAATATGGGCCATGTTCACGGAGAAATTGTCAGTCCTTTTATTATACCACCCAGCCAAAACAAGTTATACAACTTAATGAGAACCCGACTTTGTTCTCATTTTTTTTATGGTCAATTTTAGTACCTGTTTTTGCCCCCGTTTATGAAAGTGTGTATACTGACAGCACCATTTTTCATTTTGAGCCAATTTTTGTGAATTTGAAACTTCTTAGTTATAAGAAAACGATAACTTTTATTTACAAGGGCATTTTTTCAAAGTTTATGAAAAAATCTACATTTAGTAGCTAGTTATAATGAAAACATACACACTGTTTTGAATTTTTTTAACTTTTAGAAACCATTTAAAATGAAAAATATATGTATTTTTGAAGTTTTTTTTTTTTAATTTTCTCCTAAATAAATTAGTTTATGAGCAAATTTGTAAAAAAAATGAAAAAAGAGTTATTTCAATATTTTTTAATGCATTTTAAGCCCTTTTCATGTTTAGAACTAAAGAATTTTTTTTTTTTAATTGAAAAAACACTCAAAACAAAACAAAATAAATAAATAAAAATAAAAACAAAATAAATAATTAAATACAACAAAATTTCAAAAAATAAAATCTAAAATTTATAACTAAATTTCAAAAAAAAAATCAAAACTATAGAAAAAAATTAAAATAAAAAAATGTGTAAAAACAATTATATTTTGAAAAAAAATATATCAAAAATACAAATTACAAATTATTAAAAAAAACCCTACCCATAACCCCCGCCTCCGCCCCCCTCCACTACGTCCCTACCCCTCTCGCACCAATCGCCTACCTCCTCTCCTCCCCCCTCCCGCCGCCCCTACCTCCTCTCCTCCCTTCACTCTCCTCCCCTTTCGTCCTCCTCTCTCCCCCCTTCCCCTTCCCCTTCCTCTCTCCCCCTTCCCTCCACCTCCACACCCTCCCCCCTCCCCCCTCTCGCGTGCTTTCCAGCCAACCCTCCCATGGGGTGGCGTGATTCCGAGAATCACGCCGCCATGTAGAGGCGACGCCTGGGAATAAGAAGGAGTGGTGCTTCTCCTTCTTTCATCCAAGCACTACCTACATGGCGATGCAATTCTCATAATTGTGCCACCCTATGGGAGGGATGGATGGGAAGCACGTGGGCGGTGAGGAGGCAGAGAGGGGAGGGCACGGGGGGAACAAAGGTGGGGGGAAGGGGGGAGGGGGAAAGGGGAAGAGACGGAGGGTAGGAGAGGAGGTAGGGGCGGTGGGAGGGTAAAGGGGGTAGTGTATGGGTGTGGGAGGGGTAGGGAGTTAGAGGAGGGGGAAGGGATAGTTACCGTAGGTTTTTTTTTTTAATTTATTTTGAAATATCTTTTTTTATGTTTTAAAATTTTATAATGTTTTAATTTTTTTTATTAATTTAGTATTTTAAGTTTTTTTTTCAAAATTTTTAATTAAATTTTCTTTTAATTTTAAAAAAAAATTGTTTAATTTGAAAAAATTTAAGAATTTTTTTTTTGAATTTGATTTGTAATTTTTTTTTAAATGTTAATTTTGGTTATTAAATTTGTATTTTTTTGAAATTTTTGTTTTATTTTTTATTTTTACAATTTTTCTAATATTTTTTAATTTATTTTTAAAATTTTTTGTTTTATAGATTTTCTTGTAAGGTTGTAATTTTTTTTTGTTTAATTTGGTTTTTGAATTATTTTAATAAATTTTGCAGTTTTTAATTTTCATATTTTCGATTTTTTTATTTTATATTATGAGGTCTGCTTTCCAATCCAAGGGTAAGTTTAGCGTTTCGAATACAACGATATCACTCACGGTTCATTTTGAGGTTGTTTTTGATGCAAAAATAATAATTTTATAGCTTGAGTTCTCGTTCTTTATAAATATTTGTCGTTTTAGAGTATACTACATTTCCTCTTTCTCTCTTATGCACTCAAATATCATAACTTCTATATTTTATGGTTTAATCTATAGCTTTATTATGAATACTATCATAAATCCTTTTATTTTATATGAAAAGTGTGGTGAAGTATTTTCTTGAATAATCTGTGTTTAACTCAATGCTAGATTTATATAGTGTTACTAAGACATTTAATAAATACAATTTTAAATTATGATGCAATGATATAATAATGCCATTTTTTGAAAAAGTGTGGTACTGGTAGCATTAATTTTCAATTTAGGGCTAGATTTTAAGGTTTTTGTAAACAAGAATAAGGATTGTTTTGGTCACTGTCTATATTTTTAACCACAAAAAAGTGGTGCTACCGGTAGCACCACTTTTTGATTTGGGGTTGTTTTTTGGTGTTTTTTACGCATAAATATGAGTTTTTATGGCTAGAGTTATCATTTTGACTATAAAGTTCTTGTCAGGTTATATAACTTGTTCAAATGAAGGGATACAACTCACAACATATCCGTTGCAATTTCCTCTTCACTCTCTTATAGTCTCTCTCACAAAATCACAGAGATAATTTTATAATACAGTACTATCACACACAACCATATTACAATGACTTCCTTTTAAAGAGGGATTAGCATGGAAAAATAACACGGGGTACCCAATACTATGGGCTCGTAAATTACACACTATTGACCAAGTCATGACTATGAAAATACAACATTTTACAAGGCATTTTTTTTGAAATTTTTGCTACAGGGGTGCTGCCCATGAGCCCTTGCCAAGGTGGGGGGGGGGCTCCCAAATCAATCGCTTCCCCCCATTGGAACTCCCATGGTGATTGTAGTGGGGGTGTAACCCCCCCCACACCCCTCGTCATGGTATAAGATCAAAACATGGCTAAAACGTGACCTTTGAATCAGCAAGATTAGGCTCCACAACTAACAATAAATTTTGGTTAATTTCTAGATCAGTAATGGTTAGCAATGGAGAACACAATAAGAGATCTATATAGCATTAAAGAGAGTGATGAATGAATGTTAGAGTGAACGAAAATGGAAGGAATGGGGGAAATGATGGATCACACTACTTTTAACAGGTGAAATGTAGGATTCTTACACTTCGTAGGGTAATTGTACTTATCCCAAGCTTCCATAACTACATGAGGAGACATCCCTTCCATTGTCTTATGTGCATTCAATGATTGGTTTGACAAGATAAAGAAGATGGATGGAATTATTTAAGGCACATGGTGGAAAAGGGATGAGTTCTATGTCTGATAATTGGTAATAGTATATTTACTTTCCCTTAGACCCCCCTCACTCTTCCCCTCAATAGAATCATTGCCCTTCTCATGCTCTTCACAACCATCTTAGACCATTATATACTATATTCAAACATTAATATTTGAATACCTTTTTTTCACCGTAAGAAGCCTACCACAGGATCCATAGAAGTATATTTACATAAGGAAATCCTAGCCATTCACTAGTTAGGCATTGGCCTTTAGCTTTTCACTAGCAATCCATACTAGCATATTTACATAATATACAAGTGAGTTCACTTACTTAAGCCTACATGGCTTGATTACCATCATTAGATATCCATATTTACATTTTATGCATAATCTAATCCAATACATTTTAAGGGTAAAAAATAGCATATTACATTTTGCCCCCCCTTGGAATAACATTGACCTTGATGCAACTCAAAATCAAAACAAAATGGGTATGCCTCCTTCTTGTCATCCTCCAACTTCCATTTAGGCTTATCATGACTAAAGTCCTTCCATTTCATTTTCCAATCCAATGTTATTTTCTTATCAACGATGCATAATGGCTCTATTTAAAACTCTCTTTTCTGTTCCATCTGGACCACATTCCAATTAATCATATGGTTAGAATCATGTACATAATTTTTAATTAAATAAACATGAAAAAATTATGATATTTAGTGTTAGTAGGAAATGCAAGTTCATATGCAACTGATCCCATCCTATCCAGCACTTCAAATGGCCCATAATATCTAGGTGCTAGCTTAGCACAACTTCAAAGATTCAAGGAACTATTCCTTGGTCTCAGTCAGAGGAAAACACAATCTCTAACATGAAATTCCATATGCAATCTATTCTTATTTGCATATATGTTCTATATATCATGGGTTGCATTCAAATTCTATCTATGTCTAGCAATTTCTTTCTCTATTCCCTTCAGCATGTTTGGGCCAAGCAATTTTTTTTAATTGGGTTATCCTATCTCATTGGTGTTTTTCATTTTTTCCATGTAAGACCTAAAATGAAATCATTTTCAATTATGTTTTGTTCCCATTGTTATATGCAAAATCTACTAGGTGTAGACAATCTTCCCACTTGGATAGTTTATCCACCACATACATGTGAAGCATGTATTCTATAACTAGATTTTCTCTTTCAGACTCTCTATTTTCCCATGGATTGATATTCTTCTAAGTACCCAAGTCACCAAAGGGACTCTTCCAGAATTTAGATGTAAACATGGTATCCTTGTCATATGCAATTTCCTTAAGTAACCCATGGAATATAAATATTTCCTTAATAAATATGTTTGGAGTGTCATTAGTCTTATGAGTCAACTTAACAAGAATAAAAATTGTTAACTTAGTTAATTTACCCTATTTGTAACTTGGTAATATAATCCATTTTTATTACATCCTATTTCCATCCTAGAATTGATAAAGGTGGTAACAAACATATTGGGTGTTGATGTCCAGCCTTAACTTATTGGCATTTGATACATTTTCTAATGTAATTGGAAACATTTGAGTTCATCCCAGGCCAAAAGTATTGATATCTTATTTTATTAATTAGTTTTTGATAACTTGGATGTCTAGAATGCGACATCTTATGTATTTCATTCGCGCTCTTTCTTTTCAAAAATGAAGAATTGGAAATATATATTCTATTTTTATAAAAAAAAAACTACCTTCATGTTTATTTTCCAAATTCTCTTTGTTGGCTCAATTAATTGTTCATTTACAAACATCTAATCTACCAATAATTCAATGTCAAACTAGGGAAATACTTTTAATTTCAAAATTATTGCGCAAAATATATGCAAGCTACATAGTGTTGTCTTTCACTGGTTCCTCTTATGTAGTATAAGTAAAATGCTCAAAAACAACCTTAAAACCAACCATTCTACTCCCTCAACTCTAACTAAGAAACATTCTCTAGCATTTCCACAATACGTTTAATATAGGTATGTTCCTTTCTTGTTCTTGAGAGATGCACTAAATAAAATCTAATTCAAACTACAATGGCCACATTGAAAAATGAAAGAATGAATTTAATAATTCTAACCTAAGAAATGCATAAACCCGACTAACTATTTCTACCACAAATTATTAATAACAAGTTGCAAAATAGAAGTATAGACTCATGAATTTTGAACAATTGTTTGCAAAGAACAAAAATATGAATTAAATATAAACTAACACATGATCATTCCACAGACACACACACACACAATACCTATTCTAAGAATCAGGGCCTCCTCCTTTGAATAGATGCCGAGGAAATCACAAAGGATGCAAAGCACTCACATAAGCATAAACGATTCAAGGATGAAACTATCTTATATTAACAAACTTTGAGAAAAGGTGCAATCCACTATCTTCCTTCTGTAACATCCAAACAAGCCCTACTAGAGAGGAAGAACATTTTATTTGTTAATTTTTCAATAATTTCATTCCATTATCATTATGATCTCTAAGAAAATAACATGTACAACATATCTCTATAGCATATCAATCATAGACACAAAAGCAATCACACAAGAGACATAGAGTTTCATGAAAAAAACCAAGAAGGTGAAAGACCCCGCAACTTCCTCAGAGATAGAATAAACCTAAGTACAAGATCACAAGGATCAAACCCAATAAGATGTCTCTAGCATATGCTACTCCTCCTCCACATGTGCGCCACTTTCTCTCTTACCTATGCGAGCTTTTGAAGTGAGTGAATGAATAGGATGAGGGACACACCCCTCTTATTTACACTTGACTTGACCTACCAGTACTTCACTGGGGACGACTTGATACTCAAGTCTAATAGCCCAACCACATGACCTAATCAGGTCCAACCCCACACTGGTTGTCTAATAACCCATCAATACAAATGATGACACTTCCAAATACAAATGACGACACTTCCAAATAGAGGAATGCAACATCTCTAATGGTTATACAATAAAGTACAAATGTAATACATAGAAGAATATCTTCCGAAGTTACAAATACTTCAACAATCCCTCTTAGCTAGGAAGGTATTCTTTCGTCACAGGCCAGCAATACATATTGGCGCAAGTCTTCAATTTTGGAGCTGGATCATCATAACTGGATCATGGATCATCATCATCATCACTGCTACTATACTCGACATCTCGATCACTGGGCTATCTCTAAATTCTGCTCATCATAGGAAGTTCTACAGAGCCAGCCCTTTTTCATGCTGGATGTAGGCCTACCACCTATAAGTGTTCATCATCACTGGCCATACTGTGGATCCCAGGACTTATTACGTGTGTCAACAAAACCTAGCTTAGACTATAGGATCTTTTACATGTTGATTGTCACAAAACCTTAAAAGAGTGTCTTTCAAACTGCAAGAACTCTAAAGAGAATCCTATCTCAGACTATAGGATCTCTAGGACTGATTACATGTGACCCCCACCACAAAACCTCGAAAGAGTATCCTAGCTCAGACTATAGGATCTCCCAGGGAAATATTATATGTGGTCACCACAAACCATCGAAAGAGCATCCCAGGACTGATTATGAGCATAATGCTCAACCTATCGGATCTCCCAGGGCAAGATTACATGAGGTCATGGCAAAACCTCGAAAGAGCATCCTAGGACTGATTACAAGCATACTGCTCAACCTATCGGATCTGCCAGGGAAATATTATATGCCATAGGACAAAACGTCAAAAGAGTATCCTAGCTCAGACTACAGGATCTCCCATGGAAATATTATATGTCCTCCCAGAGAAAAACCTCAAAAGAGTATCCTATCTCAAACTATAGGATCTCCCAGGGAAACATTACATTCTCATCTGCACAACCTTTCCACGGCCACAGAGTATCAACTTGATACCCACCATACATCATCCTGACGTACATGATCATCCTGATCATCACACTTCATCATCCTGGTGCATGTCATCATCGCATGATCATCCTGATCATCGTCACTACATCGTCCTGATGCATGTCATGTAGAGCATCGTCCTGATACTCATCACACATGATCATCCTGATCATACAATGTATCCACCTGATACATATACAAATACATGATTGACCTGATCATACAATGTATCCAACTGATACATATACAAATACATGATCCACCTGATCATACAATGTATCCACCTGATACATATACAAATACAAGATCCACTTGATCATATAATGTATCCAACTGATACATATAGAAATACATGATCCACCTCATCATACAATGTATCCACCTGATATATATACAAATACATGATCCAACTGATCATATCAAGCATCCAACATGATGCATATGCAAATGCATGATCCAACTGATCATATCAAGCATCCAACATGATGCATATACAAAGCAGTAATTGGAGCATCGTCTTGATGCTCATCACACAGCGCTTACACCCACAACCATGGGAAGGATCCTCCTCTCACCATGCTTGGAATGGCTTTTGCAAATGTGTCCATCACTTCTTCCTTGAAGTATATTCTAACTAAAGAACACCAAGCCTCTCTATAAAGTATTCAAACTTCACTCTGGCTAGTGGTTTCGTCAACACATCTGCAACCTACTCATCCATCGCAACATACAGGAGCTTCACTGCTCCTCTCTGCACCATATTCCTGATATAGTGATATTTGATATCTATGTGCTTTGACCTGTCATGGAACACCGGGTTCTCAAACAGCTTCACATAACTCTGGTTGTCACAAAAGATACCAATAGAATCCAACAGGAGATCAAATAACTCAGACAGTAGCTTCCTAATCCATACTGCCTCACAACTAGCCGAACAAGCTGCAACATACTCTGCTTCGGCTGCACTCAGTGCTACGTAGGATTGCTTCCTGCTAAACCAAGAGATCACACCTGATCCCATACTGAAGCAGCACCCCAAACTTCTCCTCCTATCTGCAGCACTACCTGCTCAATCTGAATAAACATAACCCTCTAGGTTAAACCTTTGATTCACATCATACTTGATCCCATAATCAACTGTACCCTTCAGGTGCCTCAGAATATGCTTTACAGCAACCAGGTGAACACTCCTCAGATCTGTTAGGAATTGGCTCAATGTGTTCACTGCAAAGCAAATATCTAGTCTTGTGTTCGTCAGGTACATCAAGGACCCAATCATCTGACGATACACAGTGACATCAACCGACTCAGATGAAGCATCACACAGAAGCTTCAGGTTTGATGCCATAGGTGTGGCCATGGCCTTGCAGTCCATCATTCCGAAACTCTTCAAGATTTCTACTGCATACTTCCCTTGTCCAAGGAATATTCCATTTGCACTATGCCACACCTCCATGCCTAGAAAATAGTGCATCATCCCCAAATCATTCATCTCAAAATCGGAAGCAAGCTTCCTCTTTGTGTCAGCAATCAATCTATCCGCACCCGAAACAAACAGGTCATCCACATACAAAATTAGTATCACAAGATTTCCTTCCTCAACCTTGTAGTAAAGGTTGGAATCCGCTTTACTCTTAGTAAAGCCCAAACTGGATAGGAAACTATACATCCTACCATACCAAGTCCTAGGTGCTTGCTTCAAGCCATACAAGGATTTCTTCAATCTGCACACATATGACTCCCTGTCATGTGTCTCAAAACCGAGTGGCTGCTACACATACACTTCCTCTTCGACTACACCATCCAGGAAAGTTGTCTTGACATCCATCTAGTGTATCTTCCATTTCATCACTGCAACTAGAGAAAGTATTGTTTTGATGGAAGTCTATCTGGCTACAGGAGCAAAAGTCTCTTCATAGTCTGTTCCCTCTTTTTGGGAGAAGCCACGAGCTACAAATCTCGCCTTGTATTTCTCTATGCTACCATCTGTAGCATGCTTGGTCTTATAGATCCACTTGGAAGTCACAACATACTTCCCTTTAGGTCTTGGGCCCACATCCCAAACATCATTCTTCATGATCGAATGGTACTCCTCGACCATTGTGAAAATCCTCACAGCAGATCTAAGAGATGATGTATCTCACAAGAGAATAATTATGATTAAGCAAGAAAATAGAAGAAGAGTGATACATGCAGTATAATGAGCAACAGAATAATATGGTACAGTAGAACTCAGATAGAAGCAATAATACTTCGGTCATACTAGATTATTAATCACAAATGGACATATAAATAATACAATGCATGAGGAATTCGAATGCCTAAGGTGGCAATTCGAATTAGCCTTCATGGAGTGATCAAAGGATCACTGGAGTTTCATCGGAGCACAACTAGGTTTCCTCATGATCATCGGAGTGCAACTGGAAGTCTTCATCATCATCAGTGGAGTCATCAATGCTCAAGTAACTGTCAACCATCAGTCAAACTAACTCTGGTAGGTGTAACTGAGTGTAACTCAATGTAACTGAGTGTAACTGAATGTAACTGAATGTAACTGACTGTAACTGACTGCAACTGAGTGTAACTGAGTATAACTGAGTGTAACTGAGTGTAACTGAGTGTAACTGAGTGTAACTGAGTGTAACTGAGTGTAACTGAGTGTAACTGAATGTAACTGAATGTAACTGACTGTAACTGACTGTAACTGAGTGTAACTGAGTATAACTGAGTGTAACTGAGTGTAACTGACTATAACTGAGTGTAACTGAGTGACAACTGGACTGGTAGGTGAAGGAGGGCGAGTTGCTCCCTAAAATCAAGGAAGAAGGGCGCATTAAGCAACTGGAGGGCTAAAACTGAATAGTGAGAAGCTCCTGGGGGCTGGCTAACTGAGGGCTAGGTGCTGGATTGATGACTGGGATGCATGCAAAATGCATGCAAACCCTAGAATGCATGCAAACCCTAAAAGGTGCATGCATGACTGAAAATGTAAATGATCAAAATACTGGTGGGACTAGGATGGAGTATAGGAATATCCTAACACCCCCCCTTAATCCATCCTGGGCCCTGGTAACTAAGACCAAAGGTCACCCAATACAATGAATAATAACAATCAATAAACCAAGGAAGTGGAAAAATTTCATGGGAAACATACCCCCTCCTCAAAAAATAGACTGTAAGGCACACATAAAAATAAATGCTCCAAACTCAAACATGTGTGATGCTTGGTCATATGTCTGGAGGTATCTTCTTCTTGGGAAGAAGTGGATCATGCTCAAAAAGCATGTTCTTGTACTTGCTCTTCAGATCGAATGTGATGAGAACAAATCCAATAGTATGAGAATGATCCTTGAACCTATGATTCGAATCAGCTGAGGTAGGATCAAATCTGTGAAAGTGCATATAGTCTTTTGTCTTCTCCTTTGAACCACCATGGGTGAGATTATGCCAAAAATAACTACTACATGTTTGCTTGAAATCAAAATCAGATTTAAGACTTTCAAAACAGTTTCTTGAGATCTCCTTTGAACCAGCAAGGGTGAGATCAAAACAATCATATTCATGAGAAATTATCTCAAGCGGGTGGCAATGGCCATATTCTTCAATAACCTTCTGAAAGCATGTGCTAATGATCATATAGTAGTAAATAAGAGATGTTTGCTGAAGAGGAGCGAATGCATTACCTCCAATAGCTGATGTTACCTCCGAAATAATCATGTGATCATGATGCAAACCAACAAACTCTGGTGCAAGAGAGGATTTAGGACCTTCTGCAATATCTAGAGTGTGAGCTGGCACAGAAAGAGAAGAAAGTTTGAGCATGAGCGGAGAATCTGCAAATTCTTTGTCAACAACTTCAATATGAGATGATACTGGTTCATGATCTGAGAGATCATCAAGGGGAGCGAATGCAACATGATCTGAGAGACCATCAGGAGGAGCGAATGCATCATGATCTGAGAGACCATCAAGTGGAGCGAATGCATCACCTTGCTTGCTTTTGAAGGGATTTGGACCAAATCCATCATTCTTTTTGCCGAATCTTTCATCTAGATGAGCCCATAACTCTTTTGGAGTTTCAATATCAATGATGGTCGGGTACAATATGTAATCAGTCATAGCAAGCATCATTCTTCCAATGTGCATGTCACCTTTATTCAACCATTTAATCTTCTTTGTAGAGGATTCGAACTCTCTTTCAAAATAACAATCAAAGAGATCATGGCTCTTTAAATATGCTATTATTTTTGGTTTCCATTCATCATAGTTGAATAGAGAAAGAGGAGGGATTTCTTCTAAATTCATTGAAGATGTAGAGGACCTGCAAAAACAATATAGAATCACTGCAACTGCTACTGCTGCAAAAATGCAGATTTTGCTACAACTGCTGCACTCGAAATCTTGGTAATAACCTGCAAAAAACTCTCAAGAATGGAGATAAACAATACTCTCAACCTTGCTCTGATACCATGTGAAAATCCTCACAGCAGATCTAAGAGATGATGTATCTCACAAGAGAATAATTATGATTAAGCAAGAAAATAGAAGAAGAGTGATACATGCAGTATAATGAGCAACAGAATAATATGGTACAGTAGAACTCAGATAGAAGCAATAATACTTCGGTCATACTAGATTATTAATCACAAATGGACATATAAATAATACAATGCATGAGGAATTCGAATGCCTAAGGTGGCAATTCGAATTAGCCTTCATGGAGTGATCAAAGGATCACTGAAGTGTCATCGGAGCACAACTAGGTGTCCTCATGATCATCGGAGTGCAACTGGAAGTCTTCATCATCATCAGTGGAGTCATCAATGCTCAAGTAACTGTCAACCATCAGTCAAACTAACTCTGGTAGGTGTAACTGAGTGTAACTCAATGTAACTGAGTGTAACTGAATGTAACTGACTGTAACTGACTGCAACTGAGTGTAACTGAGTATAACTGAGTGTAACTGACTGTAACTGACTGTAACTGACTGTAACTGAGTGTAACTGAGTGTAACTGAATGTAACTGAATGTAACTGACTGTAACTGAGTGTAACTGAGTGTAACTGAGTATAACTGAGTGTAACTGAGTGTAACTGACTGTAACTGAGTGTAACTGAGTGTAACTGAGTGACAACTGGACTGGTAGGTGAAGGAGGGCGAGTTGCTCCCTAAAATCAAGGAAGAAGGGCGCATTAAGCAACTGGAGGGCTAAAACTGAATAGTGAGAAGCTCCTGGGGGCTGGCTAACTGAGGGCTAGGTGCTGGATTGATGACTGGGATGCATGCAAAATGCATGCAAACCCTAGAATGCATGCAAACCCTAAAAGGTGCATGCATGACTGAAAATGTAAATGATCAAAATACTGGTGGGACTAGGATGGAGTATAGGAATATCCTAACAACCATGGCATCCTTCCATTCTTTCTTTTCTGCTGCTTCTTCATAACTAGAAGGTTCTTTGTTCATAATATCACAGAGTAAGGAAACATAACTGGTGTGTGATCTAGTCTTCTTCTTTTCTCTGTGTTCTTCTTCTGGAATGCCATACCTTTTTGCATCTTGAATGATCTCTCTATCCCATGCAGGTTTCCTCTTGTGAGAATTCTTCTCACGGGGTGTATCTATAGTTTCTTATGGATCTTCAATTTCATGAACTGCTTCTGAAATTGCTTCATTCATGGTGGTGTCTTGGAATCTGGTTACCTTTGGTTCTTCATGATCTTCAACAAGTGTCTTCCTTGATTTGATGTAAGCTGAGTCTTCATCAAATGTTACATCCCTGCTGACATCAATATTATTGAACCCTAGAAAGTATACTCTGTAAGCCTTCGAGCTTTCACTGTAACCCACAAAGATGCCTTTTTTTCTTGAAGGATCTAGCTTTGTCATCTTTTCTTTTGGAATGTGTGTATATACATGACAGCCAAATATCCTAAGATGGCTAACTTCAGGTTTCTTACCAGAGAATACTTCTTCTGGTGTCTTTTTGTCAAGTACTTTGTGAGGTGTTTTGTTCTGTACATACACAGCTATCCTAGCTGCTTCTGCCCATAGATGCATAGGCAGATCCTAGTCATCAAGCATTTCCTGTGCTGCTTCCATAATAGTTATGTTCTTTCTTTCTGCGACTCCACTCTGTTGATGATTGTAAGGAGCAGTCAACTCCCTCTTAATCCCTGAATCACTGCATAGCTTCTTGAAATCACCTGAAGTGAATTCTCCACCATTGTCGGATCTGAAGGTCTTGACCTTCTTATCAGTTTGATTTTCCATCAAGGCTTTGAGTTCCTTGAACTTATCAAAGACTTCATCTTTGTTCTTCAAGAAATAAACCGAGTTCTTCCTAGAGAAATCATCAATGAAAGAAACATAGTATACATACCACTCAGAGAACTGGATGACATCGGAGTGGATAATCTCCAAGATTCCCTTTGCTTTGCTTTCACTGCTTAGAAATTCCTTCTTTGTGTTCTTTCCTTTTGCACATCTTTTGAAAATGCCTTCATGCTTTGATTGAATTTGAGGAAGACCCTCTACTGCTTTGCTTGCCATTGGAAGTGCTCTATAGTGCACATGAGCAAGCCTTCTATGCCAAAGTTCACTTGGCTCCATGGATTCATGCACCATGGCATGTTTAGGTTGTCCCTTTAATTTGTACAATCCTCCTTCTTGCTCTCCAATCACTACTGCATCATCTATGGCCACATGACTACTTGGCCATCCACAAATGCAACTCTCATACCTTTTGCATCCAAAGATGATATGGAGAGAAGATTTTTCTTGAGTCCAGGTACATATAGAACATCTTTCATCTTCAAAGACTTCCCAGAGTCTAGCATGTAGGAGGCTTCACCACTTCCTTTGATAGGATATTGAAAGTCATCCCCAAGTTTCACCTCATGGGGTGACTCATGTTCAGATAGATCTACAAAAGATTCTTTAAACCAAGTCATGTGTTTAGAAGCTCCACTATCAATAAGCCAATCATTATATCCATGAGAGATAGTACTTGTGAGAACAGAGATTAGAACGTATTCATCTTCACTTGATGAGTTATCACTTTCTTCTCTAGCCTTCTTCTTGGGAGGTTCATCATCCTCAGCAGCATGAGCATGATATATCTTCTTGTTGTTCTTCCTCTTCTTATTGAAGTTGTTGTTGTTGTTGTTACTTTTGTTCTTGGTACTGTATGAAGCAAAGTGTCCCTTTTCATCACAGTTGAAGCATCGAACATGAGACAAATCCTTCTTCTTTTGATGGAAGTGAGAGTGTTTCTTGTTGTGATATTTCTCCCTCTTAAACTTTCTCCCCTTAGTGTGAGTTGTAAGGGCTTGGTATTCACTTCCCATCTTTTATTCTCGAGCCACAACCTTAGCTTCTTCTTATGAACATTCCTCCCACAATTTGCTGAAGGTGATTAGTTTCCTTCTTGCATAGATTCCTTGGATGAAGGAGTCCCATGACCTAGGTAGGCCATTGAAAGTGGTCATCACAATTTCACCGTTCTCCACTACTTCATCCACAACTTCAAGTTGTTCCTTGATTTGAGAGACCTTAGAAAAGTAGGATTGAATGGTCTCTCCATTCTGAAGCTTTACCCCTTTCAATTGGTTTCGCAGAGTCATCTTCTGATTTATGTTCTTTCCTTCAAACAACTTGGTCAAAGAGTCAAACATCTCCTTGGGTGTCTTTAGGGAAGACACATGGGGTATGAGATGGTCCTTTATAGAATCAACAATGATTCTCTTAGCCTTGACCAAGTCCTTCTTGTGTAAGGCCTTAGCCTCATCTCTGTCCGGAACTGGAACCTCTTCTTTTATGTAGGTGTCCAAATCATTCTCTTCTAGGATTAACCCAATCCTATACTTCTATGCTCGAAATCTATCAGCTCCATCAAGCTTATCCTCAAGCTTGGTGTGGTGAGACATCTTAATGAGTACTTCAAATGGAAATAGAAAGGTTTAGGTATTACCACTTGATTTGTTGAAAACTGGATCTAGAGCTAGATTAGGGTATGTCAGAGAAACCCTAAAAATTCTAAATTCTAAAAGGATAGAAAGATGCGCCTTGATGAGTTGATCAAGCTGGTATACTCAGAATTTGAAAACTGCAAAGTTTCACCCCTCAGAAATGCTTTTCAATCTCCCGGATTCACTAGGGAGGACCCTGAATTAAGGTTTGAGTTTCCCGGAGCTTCACCCAACCAAAAAGTTCGATCCAAAGCTCTAAACTTTGATTTTTCGAAGGATCTTCCAGCTATGGTCTCAGATTTCAAAAATTCCACTTTTTGTGGAAACCCTAATTTTTAGGGCCAAAACTGAAAAATCATCAGAATTGAATTCTGTCTCGACAGAAAGATGCTACCTTGCTAGGAGATTCAATATAACCTCCTGCATTTGATGATATGTGAAGAGAAACCCAAATATTAAGAAGCCCTAGCTTCTGCAGCTGCACAACGCCTTCTTCTTAGGTCAGCTCTGATACCATGTTTTTTTCGATAGTTTCATTCTATTATCATTAGGATCTCTAAGAGAATAACATGTACAACATATCTCTACAGCATATCAATCATAGACACAAAAGCAATCACACAAGAGACACTGAGTTTCACCGAGGAAAACCAAGAAGATGAAAAACCCCACAACTTCCTTAGAGATAGAATAAACCCAAGTACAATATCACAAGGATCAAACCCAATAAGATGTCTCTAGCAGATGCTCCTCCTCCTCCACATGTGGGCCACTTTCTCTCTTAGCTATACGAGCTTTTGAAGTGAGTGAATGAATAGAATGAGGGACACACCCCTCTTATTTATACTTGACTTGACCTGCCAATAATTCACTAGGGCCGAGTTGCTACTCAAGTCTAATAACCCAACTACATGACCTAATTAGGGCCGACCCCACACTGGTGGTCTAATAACCCATCAATACAAATGATGACACTTCCAAATAGATGAATGTAACATCTCTAATGGATATATAATAAAGTACAAATGTAATACATAGACGAATATATTCCGAAGTTACAAATACATCAACATTATTTATAGTTAAAAATAGTTCTACAAACACTCTAAAAGAAAAACACTTTATCCATGGTTCAAATTGTCCCGATCTTTAAGGAAATTTCATGTTAATAATAGGACTTTTCTCAACCAATCCAAACCAACCACTGAGAGAATTCCATGGGATGCTATATTCGAAACAACTATTCCGATCTGAGTGAAAACACCTCATGTTTAGCTAATGACAAGTAGATTTGTAACACACAACTTGTTACAAATATGTTAATCCTATATTTTCTACCATCGGATTCTCAGCTTCAGTAATGATCATCCATTGTGCAACTGCCACAACATGTTTTGTATATTCCGTAGTATTATGCAACTTTCGTGGCTTCTGCAACTTATTCACCATTCTGCAACTCATTCCACAACTTTTGCATCTTCTAGAGAGTTTCACAACTTTTTTCATGCAATCATACACAAAAGGTAATCAAAAGATATAAATTATCCTCGTTATTAATTCAAAATCCAGGGAACACAAGTATAGATAAATATTATCAAAATTGTGCATGTTCAACCCAAAAGGTATTCTGATGGTGACAAAAATATGACAAAGGTTTGATGAAAGGTATCAAAATAATTACATTTCTAAATCCCAACATCTTCACCTAGGTGGATCCATTGCATGTCCCCATTCATCAAAACTAGTTGTCCAACTTAGGATTGTCGGGAATGTTATATTATTTGCATCATATCGATTGTCAAAGTAGGCAGTCAACTAGTATAAGTCGATTGTAGTCAGAAATCAGCATATGGTGGAAGTTTGGTCGATTGGTTTACTGGAATAGTTTTTTGGTTGAAGACAAATGATTGGTCAATGTAAAGCCAATGGAATGAATGAAAGCTGAATGGGCGATTGAACAAGGTTGATCAAGTCAATTCGACTGGAACATATTAAATAAAAGTGGTTAGGAAGTTATGGATTTCCATTAATGAGCAATTGGTTGTACTGAATTTATAAACAAGATGTAATGGCTATGAAAATAGAAGGATGTAATGAAGTGTGATTTGCGGTCTAGTAAATCACAGCTGTGAGACTATTTAAGAGTGTTTATTAATATATGACCCGGGAATGACTCCAGATGGTGTGTTGAAGGAAGTTTGGTAGAAAATCGATAGGAAGGAAATGAGTACCAATGCTACTTTGTTTAGCATATTCTGTATTGTTGAATGTCTCAAGAGAAGACACTACCAATAAGCTATTAAAAAATTTAAAGAACTTTCACCAGTCAAAATATCTAGTTAACAAGTTGTTTCTTCAGAAGAAGTTACATCTTCTAAAAATTAGTGAAGATGACTCATTTACAAAACACCTAAATATGTTCAACACTATGAGTAGTCATTTGTTGTTTGTGGATTTAAAATCACTAAGGAAGAAAAATGTATCATCATATTGTGTTCTTTTCTAGATTCCTAGGATAACTTGGTCATCAACCTCGAAAGAGATGAGATGAAAGAACATGGAAGGTTCAACGCACAATATACCTTAATTGTAAGAGGTGGATCGATAGACAAAAAAAAAGGAAAAACCTCTAGTAGAATATTGAAGCCGAGGGGTAGATCTAAGAATATATCTAAATATCCTTGTCCAATGAAAAAAACATATCGACGATGTGGCAAAGCTAATAATTATAGAAGAAACTATAAGAAAAAAGAAGTCGAGAGAAACAAAGGGTTTGAGTAAAGTCATTTGGATGACAATAAGCCTTCACAAAAAGAGAAAGTTAGTGTTTATTTGGACTCCACAAGTACATAGTCAGGTCATGACTCTTGGTTGATTGAATCTAGTGCATCATATCATATGATACCTTGCAGAGAATGGTTTTATGAATACGAGAAGTTTGATGATAGTGATGTCCTTCTTAGATATGATTTACCAACCATGATAGTTAGACAAGGAAAATTTCGATTGAGACTGGATGACAGAAGAATAAGAATGCTTCCTAGAGTGTTGCATATCCCGGGTTTGGTTTGAAACCTAATATCATATGGGGAATGAAAGTGTGAAGTCTATATTTGAGAAATATACGTGCAAGATGGTGCAAGAAGAGATGGTACTAATGAGAGGAGTTTAGACAGGAACCCTGTACATTCTATTGGAAAGAAGATACATCGATGACTGTGATAATGTAGTCTGTCTTGACTCTGACAACATATCTTCTTGTCTAGTCAACCTGACTACATTGTGACATCAACAAATGGGAGATATTGTTGATAAATTTCTTTGTGATATGCACAATAAAGGTGTGGTCAAAGGTCTCCCTAACCATTATGAAGAATTCAAATTATGTGAACATTGCATTGATGGTAAACATAGTCATTTAAGTTTCTCATATGGTTCTACTGGGGTAAGAAAATACTGAATTTAATTCATAGTGACATGCTTGGAGTAGTGTAAATCCCTATACTAGGAGGATCGTAGTATTACATCTCTTTCATAGATAATTTTCCATAATTACATGGTTGTACTTTATGGGGAAGAAATATGAGGTATTTGAGAAGTTCTAAGAATTCAAGGCTCTTATAGAGAATGGAACTTGTAGAAAGATCAAGGTGTTGACAAATGATAATGGATGAGAATTTTGTGGGAAGGTATTTGACTAGTTATGTAGACAACACGATATAACTTGACAAAACACAACTCCATACACACTTCAACAAAATGAAGTTGACGAAAGAATGAATAGAATGAAAATGGAGAAAGTGTAAGGTTTTCCATTACACCAAAACCTGTAGATCCCAGTGTGACGATCAATCTATATTTTTTTTGGATTATCGGTTATAACTGCCACATCTCTGGGAATATAATGTGGATTTATCTTCACACTGGTAGCCTTGGACTATGTGCTTGGTTTCAATTGTTTACCAATATCTTCAGGTTTTGGTGTAAAAACAAACCTTACAAAAATGAGTTTGGTTTGGACCCCAGGAATCATGGAGTTAAGGTCTATTAGCCTATGAGAGATGTATAGATCTGACAGCCCCCATAATCCTAACTAGATGAAATAATATAGAAATGAGTCTCAACAATTTGTAGCCATATTAGGTACTCATGCACAAAAAAAAGTTCTTTGTAAATTGTGAAAGAGGGAAAAGAACCACATGGGAACCCCCGACTCCCAAACCCATACTAGAGAATGTGAAAACAAGACTTTAAGGATCCTCCAAAAAAAATGCGTTTAGTTCCAAAGAATATCTCAACTAGGTGAATTGTTGCTCAACAAATGGATTTGTGAAGATCCCTACAAATATTTGTGAACTCCTCCTTCTTTTGAAGTGCATGTAAGACATTTCATGATATCCAAACACTTTGAAGTTCCTGAAAGGTGGTTCTTTACAACTCCTTTCTTCGAATGGAAGAAACTGGTGGTGTGTTGACTTGAAAAATATGAACCAAACAATGCAATATACTCACTACTCTACCTTTCAATCCAATGGATGTTCTAAACTAACGAAAGGTTAGAGATTCATGTGTGTCTTTCAAACATGCAAAATTTTTTGGTAGATTTTTTATATTTAGGAATAGTTCTTCTGAAATATGGATAATAACTGATTTTAAAAGAGTCAATGTAACCAAACAGATATCTTAGTGAAAAATGAATCTAATTCTATTACACGGGGGATCTATGTTTCTCGTTTGCAGGGCCACCCAAAGTGAAAGAAAATAGGATATGTAGATCCGTTTTGACTACTTATGAATTCAATTATTACACTTGATATCTACTTTCTTTTTTGTAGGGCCACCCGAAAGTGCAAGCAAAGAGGATACAGTAGCTCGAGAACTGTATGCGAAAATTGAAATCTACACTATTACACTTGAGATGCACTTTTTCATTCACAAGATCGCTTGAAATCCCAAGTGAAGAGGATACAGTGGCTCAAACACAACCTATCACAAGAAAATCAAGATTTAAACCTACAAATTTATCTAATTGTGCATGAGAATAATGAAAATATTGTATATCCAAAACAAAATTTAAATAATTAAAGCTTGTTTTTAGTTTTGGAGGGAAATTGTTTTCAAAATATCTCAATGTGTGATTTTCATTTTTTTTGTTTTTTAATGCAAATATATTTGTGAAATGTGTTCAAGTAATATTTTCATATGTCATAACTGATATTTGGTTCAATGTTTCAAATAAGCAAGTGTATCAGAGTAAAAAATTAAAGGGCCTTAAGGTTCTTTAAACAAATATTTATGTTTTTTTTTCAATTTTCACTATTTGCAAACTATGAAATGAATCAAAATTATTTCAGGCTCAAACCTAATCCTATCCAATCATGGATCTAATATAAAAAGAAGACTTTAATCAAATGGATCTACCGCAAATTGTAAGATTTTTTTTTTTTTAAATGCCAATTTAGTCCATTTTTAAAGGTTTTTGGAGGGAAATTCCAAATCTAAAAATATCAAACCAAAACCTTCCAAATTTTTCTTAATTAGTGGTAAGTGGATCATAACATTTACTAAATCAACGTTGAGGTCGACAAGTACAAAAATGAATCCTAAATGTGTCCCTAAAACATTGAAATCTCAAAGCTAGTTCTAGCAATTTTTGCAAATTTGAATCAAGAAACCTTTAAAGATATTTAAAAATATCCCAAATCTGTAACTAAAGAGGGTTCAAGTGAGGTATAAACCCTAATATAAGGGATTCCTCAGCCCTTCCAATAAGAAATAATCACAAAAACTGAGGCAAGGAGGAAGAACCAAGCTCAAAAAACTGAAAAACCCGACCGACACACCGTTTAGAACATAGTAGAGCATTGAAGGGGGATCAATGCACCTTGCACACATGCATAGTGCATTGGTGACACTCCTTTCTAGTATGCAGGGTGCATTGATGACCTTTCAATGCTCTGTATGCACATACACAGTGCTTCAACCCTGCAAATGAAGAAAACCATGATTCTTACCTCTATTTTCAAGATTTTTGGGTGTTTAGGAGGTGATTAAGGTCGGTTTTGAGATTCTAAACTTGGAAGATAGGTTTGTTAATGTTTTTGAGGAAATCTTTAAGCAGATATGAAAGATTGAAACACCAAAATATTGAATAAATTTTCAAATTAAATCAAGTTATATAGACGCCAATCTGATAATAAAATTTAAGGTATGTATGAATCTACATTAAACAACTATCTTACTATGAATAGGTGAGGTTCATTGTCAGAAATACATCAGTATATAAAATTCCCTAATACATTTAACCATTTAGAATTCAAATCAAACTTGGAAGAAAACTTTAAAATCATGAATGGAAGGGAAATTGAATTGCTTCATAATAATGGAAGGAAGAAAAATACTTACTTACAATAGTGCTTGAGATGCACCCATCCTCCCTTTCTTTGAGCCATCCTTCTCCATCCTTGATTTTGATGAATATGAGCTTTTCATTCTCCAAATCTCCCCAACATGCATTTTATTTCACCTTTTTCCTCCCTTACCATGTCCCAAATGCCTTTGTTTTATAGCATTGGGAAATGGGATCTCAAGTTTCATCTTTCAATGTGGGATCATCCCTTTTATTGGATTTTTATTCTTTTTACCCAAAAACCCACTTTCCATAGTATTTTCAAAATTTTGTCATAACCTCAATATTCTTAAGTACAATTAATGCAATCTTATGCACTTCTTTTCACTGTTGACTGGTGGAGTCTAGATTTGAGCTTTCAGTTGAGTAGTTCAATCACTGAACTATGTCTCTTTGGGATCCTTCTTTCTTCACTAGTAGTTCAATGATTGAACTGCTCAATATTGAACTATTGTGTTCATAGTTCTTTCTTCACTATTGAACAGTTCTCTTATGTATTTGTCCTCTGTATTCATGTTGCAGGCGCATAGTAAAGTGTACTTGTACCTTTTACTTTGTTAAGGGTGTTAATTTAATTGTTAACGGGCTTTTGACTTATGTGCTTTCTGTTGTTAGTACTTCTTCTACTTTTTGTTACTTCTAGGAATACCATATGTATAGTCATCTTCCTACCATGTCTCCAAGTGATCTATTTCATGCTCTTTAATGTCTGCTGCATTTTTATGTTGTTTCTACAATTACCTTTATGTCGATTCTTCTCTGCTAATGTGTAACCAAATTCATGCATAACTACCACATGTTATTTCAACTTCATGCATTTCTACCCCTTTGACATCAATGGAAAATAGGTGTCATTAATTGCACAATGTAGGTTCTCTTTTTGTTTTATTTTTTCACTAGCCTCTACCTTAATTATTTTAAGGGATGAATCCCAATGAATTCATGCTTCATTTCTTTGCTGTAATTATGCACTGATATCCTTTCATAATTATCTTTGGATGCTTTATTGTTATATATGTTACATTATCTCTTCATTTTAATCTCTTGTTCCTGTCACAACAGTTCATCATTCTTTCCACTATGATTCATAAAACTTCCTTTCGTGCCAACTACGCAGTGCCAAAAACATTTCTTGGTTCCTCTTTGTCTTTTCATTTGATTCCTTTCCATTCATGATTGCTTCATCTGTTGCATATACTGCGCTGTCACCTTGCCTTGTCGCATTTATTATTTTTGCATCTCATTACAATGAAAGTTTTGGCACATTTTTCTGCCAGGTCAACATTAAAGTAGATATACCTAGTTCATGTGAGAAGCATTGCATGTCATCATCATACTTGATATTTTGGGGAAACATCATTTCATTGCATGACTAACAGAATTTAATTTTATATTTCCATACACCTTTCCATCACTTATTAAACTCGACATTCTATTTTGGTGATTCCACCACCTTCTTCGAATTGCGCTACATTGAATGGATATCTTATTAAATTAATGTTGAACTTTGGTTTTCATTGATGTCAACTAATGTCAAAGAGGATGTCAACTGATTTCAGAGTGGATACAACATTCCTATAGCAATGTGTAGAGGTATATGGAAACCACTTTGAAGAAGTATCTGCACAAAATGGTGAAGACATGGATCCCAATATGACGAAGTATATCTAGAAGTTGCATCCAGTATGAAGGTGTGTTCCCAAGAATACATCATGCATATCTAGTTTGAATAAGTACATAAAAAGGATGCATCATGCATGATCAGTGTGAAGAAGTACATAAGAAAGGCACATCATGAAATGTATCCTACTTTAAGTAGTACCTACGTAGAGGTCCAGTCCGCCATGTCATGCACTTTCATGGTAGAATTCAAAAGCCAGGTCGGACAATGGTACATGTGCACAAGCATCCAAGGAGTTGGTTGAGAAAATAATACAAGTGTGAAATCATGTTGAAAGAAGTCTCTGGTATGCACAAGCATTTCTTAGTAAAAGATTGGGAGTGCACTTACAACCTATCGTCAAACAATCCTGAAAGTGTGCAAGTTGAGCCAATCAGAAGATGCTTTCAACTAGTGGAACGTGCGCAATATCTAAGAAGGGTATAGTAGTTGAATTTAGTCTATGAACGAATTACAAACCGAAAGAACATTAGGTTCTAAAAGTCCCACCAAGTATAAGTTGGAGTATGTGCAAATTCCACAAAGCATAAACATATCAAGGGCGCATTGCCCACAAGGAATGGTACAACGAAGGCTGAAGATACACCAAGTTGAAAATCAAGGATGCACACATACCTCAATAAATGGTACATCAAGAGTGCAAGAGTAAAACAACAAGGTGTACTCTGACACTCTTCTTTGGGGTGTTGTAGAGAGCGCAACATCCCAAGGAATTCAGGGGGACCACTGCGACAAGGTACAAATGAAGCATACAATTCAAAGAAGATCAAAAATAGCTTCATAAGTTGTTGACATCAATTCCAAAGGGATTTGGTTTTCATTGATGTCAACTAATGTCAAAGAGGATGTCAACTGATGTCAAAGTGGATACCACATTCCCACAACAGTGTGAAGAAGTATATAGAAACCACTTTGAATAAGTATCTACGCAAAATGGTGAAGGACATGCATTCCGATATGACGAAGTATATCTAGAAGTTGAATCCAGTATGCAGGTGTGTTCCCAAGAATACATCATGCAGATCTAGTTTGAAAAATAGTTTGAAAAATTACATAACAAGAAAGAATGAAGATTATGCAAGGATGTGCATTACCCAAAAGGGATGGTACAATGAAGGTTGAAGATACACGAAGTTCAAAATCAAGGATGAGAACGTACATCAAGCAATGGTACATAAAGAGCACAAGAGTACAACACAAAGGTGTACTCTTACCATCTTCTCTGGGATGTTGCAGATAGTGCATCATCCCAAAGAAATTAGGGGGAGCAATGGGACAAGGTACAAAGGAATAATACAATTCAAAGAATATCATACACAACTTCATAAGGTGTTGACATCAATGTCAAAGGGGGGTATTGTTGAAATTTGGTTGTCATTGATGCCAACTAATGTCAAAGAGGATGTCAAATGATGTCAAAGTGGATAAATCATTCCTACGACAGTGTGAAAAAGTGTATGGAAACCACTTTCAAGAAGTATCTATGCAAAATGGTAAAGGACACGGATTCCAATATGAAGAAGTATATCTAGAAGTTGCATCCAGCCTTAAGGTGTGTTCCCAATAATGCATCATGTAGATCCAATTTGAAGAAGTACATAACAAGGATACATCATGCATGATCAGTGTGAAGAAGTACATAAGAAAGGTACATCATGAAATGTATCCTACTTCAAGTAGTACCTACACAGACATAAAGTCCACCATGTCATACACTTTCAAGGTAGCAGTCAAAATACTTGCTAGACAATGGTACATGTGCACAAGCAACCAAGGAGTTGGTTGAGCAAATAATACAAGTTTGAAAGCACGTTTAAAGAAGTCTCTGGTATGCACAAGCATTTCTTAGTTAAATATTGGGAGTGCACTAACAACTTATGATTGGACAATCCTAAGAGCACACAAGTTTATACAATCAGAAGATGATTTTTGTTAGTGGAACACATGCAAGATCCAAGAAGGTAAAATCAGTTGAATTTAGTCTATGAATTAATTTCACAGCTGACGGAACATCAAGTGATCAAGTCCGACAAGTGATGACAAGGCACAGGTCAAATTCCCACCAAGCAGAAGTTGGAGTATGCACAGATTCCGCAAAGCATCAACATATCAAGGGCACATTACCCACAAGAGATGGCATGGTGAAGGTTGAAGATACACCAATTTGAAAAGCAACGATGCGCACATAGCTCAAGCAATGGTACATCAAGAGAGAAAGAGTACAAAACCAAGGTGTAAAATACCACTAAGTTGTGGACCATGAAGGCACAAGACACACAAAGGATGACACATAAATAGCACAGAAGATGACATGTGGAAAAAGTATAATCCGTGAAATATGGAAGAAGGGATGCCACGACCAACTAGTGGACATAAAATCTGTGCAGGACCTCTATAAATAGAGATGCAAGTTGGATATTTTATATAAGCTTGATGGCGAAAGCATAAGAGATTCGATTGTTTGTTACAGTTTGATATTCGGGGCATTAAGGGCTCGAGGACATAATAGAATGATCTAGAAAGGAGCTGAGAGAACACATGCAACAGAATGCAGAATTGGTGGTGTGCAGAATGGTGTTGTAGATCTGTGATGGATGTTCAAGTACTGAAAGGAAGAAACATTGAAGCATGTGCAATTGCTTGATGTTTTGAATGACCATATTACTGTTAGCATGACGATAGTAGCAGACTTTGTAAAGACAAAAGAGCATATACAGAACCGAAGAATTTCAAATGATGTGTAGATGTCTAGCTAATGCATCTAAGTAGAAGTTAAAGTGTGCGAAGTTGAGAAGTCCATATGATGTGCGGCGATAGAGAAGTAGCAGGATCCAACGAGTGCATCATGATGTAGATGATATAGGACAAGTTTTTCAAATAGAAAGGACGAATCTATTGATGCACGACATGTCGCGGATGATCTAAAATACTGTAGCACCTATATAGAAAAAACTCATCAGTAAGTGTGCAGTTCTATCTTTTATTAGTGGAGTATCTCATATCAGTAAATTGTCAAGTAAGAACAAAGTATTAGTTGGTGAAAGCAACAGTGCCATAATAGAAAGACAAAGCTTACCTCAGCATAGGTTGCAGTATCAACAAGTGCAAAATACATGAAGTAAGACATCAACAAAAGTGTGAATTGATAGGAATTCGAATTCAAGTGATGTATGCAGCTCAATGACAGAGAATCGACTACATACGAAAGTAGTGCACAGTAGAATTATATTTTGAAGATTAGATGAGTGTGCGCATTTTAATTTTAGTAATTCAGAATCACATTTTGGATATTTGGGTGGTAGGATGGGGTAAGGAGAAAGTGGGTTGTAGCCTACTTCCGGTTGGTGCTAGATAAACAGAGGGAGTCAATGCTTCCTTTAGGTCGAAGCCTATAAAATGAGAGGTTCAGTGCCTCCTTCCAGTTGGTACTGGTAAATACAAGAATTTGGTGATTCCTTGAATGTATTCTTTCTCATTATAAAGAAGCATTCCATGGTTTTCTCCCAATTGGGTTTCCACGTCAAAATTCTTGTGGTATGTGTTCTTTTTATTAGTGAATTTAGGGATGAATGTTTTATTTATCGATGCATAATTGAAGATAAGAATTAGGTAAAGGATAATTCGTTTAAGAAGGTAAAAATTGTTGATAACTGCACTAATACTGATTCACCCCCCCTCTTAGTATTAAATCGATTCCAACAATTAGTACTAGAGTGGGTGTCTCTAGAAATAGATTAACATCTAGAAGATAAATCAATGCCCAGTTATGGGAAAATAAGGTTCTCTAAGAGAAGAACCATGGTTATAGGAAGATGGTTTTTTAGACAAGATCTTTGTCATATAAGCACGAAACATCATTCGAACACAGAGGAAGACGAGAGAATAAGTTAAAAAGATAGATACCAAAACTTCGGATATCCTGAAGATGAAATATGACTCCGAATAGCCATTTATAGGATGTAAATGAGATCTATTAGGATGAAATATTGAAGAATCAAGTCTTGGATACCAAATAGAAGAGGTCCATTGTAGATAATCAAAAACTTGAGAATGAGATTGTTATTCTAAAGGAGAATTTGGCAATTACCACCAAAGAAAAGGAAGGAAAGATCAAGGAAGTCTTGTCATTAAAATATCATCTACACAGGCAATATGACAGTAAATATCATGTTCAATAAATTCAACTAGAGGTGGTGTCTCTCAAAGAAAAGAATTCGGAGTATGAAAAAATACTTGGCAAGCAACGAATCACATTGCAAGGAAAGGAAGAAGAAATGAAAAGAATGCAAGGTTGAGTTTTGGTGACAGATTTTTTTTGCAAAATAACAGAGGTACTAATTGAGATCCTGAACAAGCAAATATATCCTTATGATAAAACTGGTATAGGTTTTAAGGATAAATGCAAAAAGGATATTGAGGAGGTTGCACAAATAAAGAAGACGAACTTGCACAAATCAGTTCAATGTTGGAAATGCACAATGACTAGACATACTGGGCAATATTGCAACAATTTTTTCTGTTACAAATGCAACAAAATTGGTCATAAGGATTAGGACTATGGGAGTCAGGAAAGACTATACAACGCTAGATAAAGAATTTTGATAAGGATCTTCAATCTAACAACAAACGCAATATCTCTGAAGATTAAAGAGAAGATCATTTTTGCAAGACAGTCTGGAGGAATTTAAATGTAGACACTGATCATACACCATAAGGATTTCTAAATGAAAGGGTAGAGAACTTGGGAGACCCATCTGTCTCCACTCCAGTAAAAAAATGACTCACTATTAGTCGGACCCGCCCTAATAAATAAACACGTGCGACATAAAAAACTATGGCAATAGGTAAAGTATTAATGAACTAGTGGAACACTGGCACAAACGACAATAAATTTTCAAACGACAACAACAATATTGGCATAAAATAATTAAGTGAATTTAGACCGATCAACTAGAATTTTGAGAAACTTTCTAATCTCAGAAGATGGACCAAATCAAGGGAAATATGCAGATCATTAATGACAGACAAAATTGAGAGTTCTGAAAAACCCTCCATTTATCTGGTAAGAACCCTAGCACCTATTGAGAACAATTATTGAAAGAAGATCAGTGAGTTTGTGAAAGAGTGAGACTTGAGAACTATGGCACCCAAAAGACAACAAAAGAGTAAAGATGTAAATGCGTCAGTGCAAGACAATTGTGAGTATGTTCCCTCATGAAAAATGGATACCCCAATGTTTATCATTATTGAGCTGGAAAAAACGAAGCTGCAAGATCAAAAAGAATCTGAAGGTGCGACTGTTGAAGAAAACTTTAATGGGAAAATAGACGAGGTTGTGTTTTCAAAATACGATATTTGTGACTTGAAAAAATTTCCATAGCTCCCCTAAACAATGTATATGGAAATAAGTGCATCGGGTGAAATGGTACTGAAAGAATGGGCCATTGGACTATCTAAGTCCGTAATAATGAATCTACTGGAGGTTCCCTTATTTGGAAAATATGAACACACAAAAATGTGTGAAAAAATACTTCTATCGCAAGTGCATGGAGGATACCTGTGTCTCAATAGATAAATATCCATTGATGTCGGTCTAATTGAATCAATAATTTGTATACCCACCACAGGAGAAGATGCAAGTCTTCTCTTTGACAGAAGGAATGATAAAGCACTTGAAAAGAGGATTACTGATAAGTGTGAAACTCAGCGGGCCAATAGAGTTGTTTCCATTGCACAAATAAAAAATTTCTCTGTGAATTTCGCTATTAAAATAATTTCTTGTAAGTTATTTCAAAAAGGGTGTCATGATCAGGCCTCAGCAGCAATCATCGTAGCTACAGAAAAATGTGTAGAAGGTGTTTGGATTAATTGGTCGACATTCTTGTTGAATGATTTACTTGAAGGCTGCGTAGAAGCTCAAGAAAAACATAACCTTTTCTATACACATGGATGTTGATTTGCATTTCATTTGTTGGTTGGAAGAAATCAAAAGGAAGCCAACTTTTTGGGGGTCAATTTTTCAAATATGTGGTACTCTGCAAATGGATGAATACAGGAGCATAACGATATCAATTTTTGTGTCTACTATGAAGAAATCAAACATGTTACAAGAGAAACCCGTTGGATATGGCCTCATATAGTTGAAACATACAAAGGAATAGTGTATTTAAATATTGGGATGCATTTTACCTCTATCCAGTCCAAAATAGACCCTAGCAAGCATTTTTTCCCACCAAATTCATGTGTACTGAAGATGATATTGCGGAAATAATACAAGAATGGGTTGAATACTGGAGAAGACCTTTGACAGAAGAATAATAGGTTGTGATGAATAATAATGCAGTATCCATAGTGGAAGATAAGTTCACCGATATTCATCCAAAGTCCACTCAATAGATTGTTCCCATCAAAAAGAGAAAGGAAATTGAGCTTCTAGAAGGTTCAGTAAGAACAGGTAGAAATCATGTTGAAGACGAATGAAAATTTTGCAGTTCTGCAGAAGAAAATACATACTTCCAGATAAAAAAAGAATAACAAACCTCATCCAAGTAGCTCGCAGTCACATTCAACAGCATAAGGAACTTTGTCATATCAAATCCTAAAGATCCCATATGTAGCGTTGGGGCTCTCCACCCAGGAAGCACAAAACTCGGTAAGATATGCAGAATAATATATCACCATGAAGGTATGATGAGGTGCTTTAATTTATGATGATATTGAGGATTTTTAACAATATTAGGAATACATATGGCTCGGTTACATTTATGTTGATATTTGGATTACATTCAATAATCGCTATGATATTTGTTGACCAAGATATAATGATGTGATATTCTTGAAATGGCATGATAAAATTAGACAATGATTTCTTTGATAATATTTCATAATTTCATGACATATGATGACGACATTTGATTATTTATGAGAGTATTTCATGATGGCATGATATGATAACATGTGGTTCTTTGTGGAAATATAGCTTATGGTTGGCATGCATGGACATATGGTGTATCACAATGATAAGATAACATGATGATTTTGTGATGACATGTGGTATTTCATGGTATGTTGATTATTATGATAGAATGCAACCCATGGCATGTGGATACTCTATAATTCATAAAGATCCGATGAGGTAAATGACTATGATTTCATATGTTCTTTAAATTATGATCATGTTATCATAATGTGCTTTTCCAAGGTAGCTTGGTAGAATCGCTTGATTTTCATATGCTTATGGTATATGGACCATGTTATTATGATAAGGATGCCATGTTATTATATTCTATCCATGATGATGATACTTCATGAGAACCATGTAGTTTTATGTTGACATTTCCATCATATGATGGTATAAGGTAACATGTCCTTATTTACTATTCATGGTTTATTATGGATAGTGTTGGTACCATCATATACTCAGCTTATGATAGTTACAAATATGGGTGCATGGTCCTATTAGGTGATGCATGATGAATTTTTCATGCTAGTAGGATGATGTTTTTGAAGGAATTCCAACTCAAGAGATAAATATAATAGTCATGTGGGATATAGTAGTCTGAGGATGAAGGCATTATAAAATATTGTCCTAGTAAAGCGATGGAAACTCAAAATACTTTGAGGTTAACTTTATATTCAATAAATGGTTGGCATGCAATTTCTGATGGATAGGATCATTCTCAATTAAATCAATAGCGCTGATATTTTCAGGCTCACAAACATGCTCGAGTTTAATTTTTGGTGTCCTAATCCTGAAGGAAAACCACTCAAGAAATATGGTGTTACTTGAGGAGCTTAGGCTCATAAAAATTGTTTATAAAGTCTTCCTCTTGCTGGATATTGAAACCTACAAACTAATCATAATGTTGATCAAAGTGGTAAGGCATGCCAAGTTATCTAATCAACCTAGCAGAGCATTAGTGGTTCGACAATGTGACATGATGGGACAATAGGAAGTGATGTAGTATTATCAGAGATGTGCCACGCTCAATGCAAAAGCATATATTAAAACCAGAAGATTGATGTTCAAGAAGAATTTAGGATGATGAAAGTGATCACACGTTATCTAAAGGCATATGATCCTGAAAGAAAAATGTTCTAGACACATGTGCTCACCACATTACTTCAGGCTCACAAAAGTAGTTTATAAAATCCTTCCCTTAGTTAATCCTAAAACCATTAACGACTCTTATTTCTCACATCCTAAACAACCAACCTAACAAGTCATTTACCAATAGCTTGTTTCCACATGTCCCCGCTCCAAAACAATTAAAATGTTTAAATGATCACCTACTTCCAGATCACCTCGGCCTACTGCAATATGCCAAGTGGAAGTCACATTAATTGCATGAATTTTCCTATATAAATTGCCCGTAGCTCTCTGAATTTTAAAAATTTAAATTATCTGAAGAGTGTCGAGCACTGATAGAAGCCTATTTTTAGAGTTATCTCTTCCCAACAAAAAACATAAATTCTCCAAACTCACCATGTATTTGCCACCATTATCTCCTCCCATGGTATTTGTACGAACTTCACCTATACCTGAAACTATTTCAACTACCATAGTACCATACGACCACATGTTGGATTCTTTTTCAGAGGTTTTTGATACTATTATGCTAATTTCCAATGTGCATTGGGTAGTGAGGGAAGAAAAATACATATTTGAAGTAGGGCACGATGATTTTCACCTATGGGGATCTGGTCTTCCTCTTATAGTTGTTCCTTGGATGCACCATTTCCCCAAGTTCATGGATTGGTGCATCAAATTGTACTCAGAGGATAAAAATGAAGTGATTGCTCAGGATTGGACACCAATATGTCCAATTAATAAAGATTTCATCCAAAATATTCTCGACATTCAAGCTGATGTGCCCCATAAAGATTTCAACAAAGATTAGTTGAATGCTAAATCTAAGGAGCTTTCACTAGAAGATAAGGCTAGATTCCTTCAGAACCTGCTACCACAAGATGTCGAGCTACTAGAGAGAGACCCCCCTTTTAGGTTAGGATTTAAATGAAGTGATTGCTCAGGATTGGACACCAATATGTCGAATTAATAAAGATTTCATCCAAAATATTCTCGACATTCAAGCTGATGTGCCCCATAAAGATTTCAACAAAGATTAGTTGAATGCTAAATCTAAGGAGCTTTCACTAGAAGATAAGGCTAGATTCCTTCAGAACCTGCTACCACAAGATGTCGAGCTACTAGAGAGAGACCCCCCTTTTAGGTTAGGATTTTTTTTTATTTTTATTTTTATTTATTTTTATTTTTATTTTTATTTTTTATTTTTTATTTTTATTTATTTATTTATTTATTTATTTTTATTTTTATTTTTATTTTTTTTATTTTTTTTATTTTTTCCTCAAATTACAATGGCCCTAATTTGTCAACTTTTGGCCTTCACTAGTGAATGAAATAATTCTTGGTTCGTTTTTGTAAATAATTCCCAACCCAACTGAGCCAAGCATATGACCATACTTTTCCCAATTTTTAGATGATACTATGAATGATCTGATATCCAGTTTCTCCAATCTTTGATACTTCAGATACCAATATTATTTGTCATACATGATTACCTATCGATTCCCTAATCATTTCCATCAACCCTTCTTGATTTAGTATTGCATCATCCAATAAACAATAGGTATATTTAATTTGTTAATCAAGTGATGTCTGAAGTCTACATATTCCTAAATGGAACCTCCCTTCCTAGAATACTTCCTGACTATAAAAAAATGATGCAATTGAGGCCTAATTCTTCCTGGGGAGACTGGTTTTTATTTGAATACCATACAAAGATAAGGACTTATGGATGTGAGATTCCCTCTAATTAGCATCCTTCATTCCTTACACCAAGAATATTTTCTCTCAAGTATATTCACCAGAGATTCAATTCATACGAGGTCCATTTCAGGAATAATAATAGTCTTATAACCTTCATGATCACACATCATGTTGGCCCTTTTATTGTCAAGTCCTGCACAACATGTGTGCTGGTGGAAGAAATGTTAAAGATCAAGAGCTTACCTCTAGGTTTTAGATGGAATTATGATCCCAATGGACTAATTTAGAAGAAAAATAAAAATGTAAAGTTGGATGAGTGCATACATCAACCACTTGAAAAATTGGACAAAACAACCAACTTGGAGAGTTGGAAAGAAGTCCAAAGTATCCTTCTACCAAGGTAGAAAAGGAAGTCTCAATTTATACCAAACCAAATTAAGACAGATGTAGGTTTAAAGAGGACCCAAACAAAAAGCACCTTAGATACAGAGATGTTAGACATGCAGAAGGAAGTGCTAGAAGCTAAAAGGCCAAGGATTGAACCTCAATTGAGCATAGAGGTTTATCAGTCACAGGGACGCATAGTATTGTCTTCTTCTCAGCCACTAGTTATTATTGAAAATTTTAAAACAACCAGCTAGCCACAAGAATTAGAGGAATCCTATCAAGCCCTTTCATATGCATCTAAACTGGCAGGAATGTTCTCATCCATCCTATTCAAAAATGCATAATGAAAGAAGTATATGTTTATGAGATCAAAATTCACATCAGCTAGATAGTCAAAGTTAGTATATGTAGATGATCTTAAGCAAGGCACATTTAAAATAACAGTTTTAGAACCTACTATGTTGGAGAAAAAATTGACTCTAGATTAGTATAGAGCTACTCAAATGGAATTCCAGTTTGATGACTTCACCTCACTTGACAAAGTCTAGTTACACAGGAAAACTATAGATGTTTTTCCTAGAGATATCCTAAAATCAACCATGAGAATTAATAAGCTCCATAATATAGTGAAGAGATTGGAAAAGAATCTCAAAGATGAAAAGGTGGCAAACAAAGCTAAACTATTAAGGATAATAGAGCTATAAAATAAAGTGATTGAGAAAGGGATAAGCACCCTCAATATTGCTCTTGCACAAGGATTACTAAGAGACAAAGACAAAGAAATTCAATAAATTAAATAAGAGATTAAAAATTCCTATGACAGAGCATGTTCAAATGTCAGAATTAGTGGTATCCAAGGAGGAGATAGAGCAAGCAACTAAATTGGACCAAGAATACAAGACCAGAATACACATCCTTGAGAAATAAATAAGTAGTAGTGATATCAAAAGGATTTGGAGCAAATATGAATTTTTTTACAACATATCACCCACAATAGTATGGATGGATTGAAAGGGCAAATCAAGTCATTGAATATATGATAAGGATACATGTGATGGACAAGGAATCCAAGTGGGATTATTAACTTTACTTGGTGGAGTTTGCACATAATAATGGATATCATGCTTATCCTAAGATGAGTCCATTTGAAGCTTTGTATGGAAGAAAGTGCAATACTACCATTAGTTGGGGTAATCCATCAGACAATAGTTGGGCTAGAGTTACTTAAGGAAATGGAAGAAAAGATGGTTAAGATCAAGAATAATTTGATAAAAAAATAGACATATAGAAAATATATGTATTTGGGGAGAGAATCAAAAGAATTTAGAATTTGAAAACATCTGTATTTAAAATTCATTATGAAGAAGAGTTCACGAAAGTTCATAATTTGAGCTAAGCTAATACCCAGACACTACAGGTTGTTTGAGATTCTATCTAGGATAGGACCCATTGCATATGAAATTGCATTGCCTACCTGCATAGAAGTCCATAATGTGATTCATGTGTCATTATTGAAAAAGTATGTACCTGATCCAAACCATACTATTGATTGGGATTTGATTCAAGTTGAATCAGAAGGAGATATCTTGTTAAAACCAATATGCATCCTAGATAGGAAATTTATGCTGCTCAAGAATATATAATAGGGTAGGTAAAGGTACAATGGATCCACTAGCCTTGAGTAAGCAATGTGAGAGATAAAGGATGTGATGCAGGAGGCATACCCACAATTATTTTGAATTTTTTGTTGTAAAGTTTTGTACATGTACATAGTGTTGATATACATCGAGGATGTTGCATAAATTAAGGGGGAGGGGAATTTAACACCCCATTTTTGACCCCATGATGTGATTATGTATATAGTGATGCAAATTATATATGCTAGACATATATGGTTTAGGAGACCATGAATATTGTAAATTATGTACATTATATTTTAATATAAAAATCCCTAATTGCTGCAAATGAAGAAGGACAAAGAATAGATCATGAGATATAATCTCACAAGTGGGGGAAGTGAGAGGGAGTTATATAATTTTATAACTCACATATGCTAAAAAACCTTTACATCCCTCTTACACATAGAAATGTGGAAAATATCCTTAAAAAAACTCATTTGTGACTTCCATATGTGTGTTGTCAATTATCAACTAATGTATATGCTTGTTTCCCTTAAGAAACATGCGTAAATCTCTAAAAATTTGAAGAAAAAAATTCAAGTTTGATCTCATGTGTGTTTCTAGTGGTTGGAAATCATTGCTAGTCCACATGGACTCAGTTATACTCGACCCAACACCCTAAACCAATTCTCTTAAAAATATAAAAGAATGTCCCAATATGAAGGAGAGGAAAAATATGCCAACATTGTAATTATATGCTTGAGAAATTGAATTAGAGTTTCCTTAAGGTTCTTATAGAATCATTCCTATCATATTTCCATGTGTTTTGAGTTTCATTTCTCTCTAGAGTGAGTTAGGATATTGATTTTCCATAGTCAATCCCTTTTATTCCTAGACTGACGAAGAGAGCAAAACAAGGTCTATTAATGGCTCAAGCAAGGATCATCCAGGCTAGTGATGGAGGCACTATGCTAAAGGATCAAGTTATAGTTTCCTTTGTCATTATCTCTCTATGTCAATATAATATCACTCTTCTTTCCCTCCCCCAAAAATATTTCTATATATAGTGTCATTTGTTTGTATATGATGTTTTTGGCATGAATTGGTGTTAACCTTAGACAATGATTTTTCTTTGTCAAAGAAAGAATCCAATGTTAACTTTTTGTTATTTCTTTTCAATAGTCAAATTTATTTGAGAAAGGTCATTGGTTGTGTTGTTTTAACGTACAAAAGAGTTATATTTCAAATGAAAGACAATACTTGGAGCAATGCACTTGTGAATCATTCAACAGCCAAGGTTTGGGTAAGTCCACTTTTCTCTTTCACTGGATTCAAAATTGATTGAGTATGTAGGAGTTAAGGGTAGATATCTTCCCATGATCTGTTAGTATCCCTGATCCTAGTTGCATAGGTGCTTTCCCTTTCCAATGCTTTGAATTAATTGTGCATGTCATTGGAAAATGTCATGCTTTCTCTGGGGTTTTAAAAGTGGAACTTGTTGTTGGATTCTTTCTTTGGTGTTTGGATAGATTCAAGTTCAAATTAGTTATAAAATAATTGTTGTTTCTAATTTTATTTCAAAGATTTATTAATTACAATGTTCGTAAATTTCATAATTTTCTTTAAGTGTTAAAGTTCTTGCTTTATTATTTACTCTAACAAGAGTCTTAAAAAAAGAATCATTAGTTTCACCTATGTATGCCTTGAGTAATAGAAGCCATTAAAATGTATGCTTAAATTAAAAGGCATTAGAATTTTGTTTTGTAGCACATTAACAAGTCTAGGTTATTAGGGCCCTGGTTATAGGATTGCAGAGTTAACTTCTCCAAGGAGATGAAAAAAAAACTAGGAGTACTAAATAGTGTAAAATTCATAAGTAACGTGAAGTAAGTGTTGGGAAAGCACCTCTAACATAGGTTTCAAGTGATATGTTAATCTATTTCAAGTTGTCAGATTATTCCTTGTCACTTGAGTTAGTGGGGTTATCCAAGCCTGGGAGTTCTTCAGTTGTGGAAACTCCTCAGGGTGACACCACTACTATACAGAGAACTTTGGGTCTTGGACTTAGTACTATATTCCTTTCCCAATCACAAAATCCCTTTCCAATGACCTTTCCACCCTACTACCTAGCATGAAGTGTCAATAGTTTATTTTTCTAGGTTCAACCTAGGTCACTGCAAGTGGGAATTTCTTATGATACCTAAGATGAATGCTTAACCACCACCTCATCTCCCTTGTAGGGTACTCATCTTCACAATAATGCTTGGCCCTTGGGTTATTTTTGTGGGAGAGTTAACATAACTCTCTCTCGGACCTTATCTTGTTGGACTTGGGCCCTCATCATCCCATTTCAACCTTCAGAAGGTCCCTATGATTCTCTTCACTAATTAGACTCATGTCTTAACCACCATGGGATAATTGTTTGCGGTGTGAGTTTGTTTGGTTTTATCTTAGAGATTCTTTCATAGGTGTGTGCTAATTTCAATCTTTCAACCCCATAGAATTCCTTAGAGATTTATTTCTTTTGAATTCGAATATATGGATAAGGTTTCTAAGGATACCAACCAAGGTACCCTTGCACAAGGAGATTCTTGTTCTCTTTCATGGTTTGGAAATGTTGGTTCTCCTTTGATGGCTGCCTTGAATCTTCTTGGATTCACTATGAGGCTACCATTTTTTTTTCCACTCTAAATTTATTGAATGCTTCCAATGCTACTGAAGTAAGTTTTCTATGTCAAGAGCATCAAAACCATTTTCCTTCTTTGTAGATGAAATCTTGTCCTCCTCCTTCCACATTATTTGGTGAAAGTTTGGATTAATAGTAACCAACATTATAAAGGGAATGGAAAGAGGAAGAAGAACAAGAAGATGTGAATAAAAGGGGATGTTAAATATACAGCATCAAGAGACATTCTCCAAACCAATATTGTGTATCCAAGATTGATCCTCTCATATAGAGGTGAGCACTTTGATTTCCTTCCGTTTAAAGGTTATTCCTCTCGTATGGAGGTAATTGATCAAAGCAATGATGTTGTAAGGTCTTGTTGGACAAGGCTCTGAACTTGTGTGTATCAAGTCATGATTATCATGTGAACCTTTTGTATAAAGTTATCCATGAGATGGACCTCCCATATAGAGGTGAACCTTGTGTATAAAGGTATCCATGAGATGGACCTCTCGTATAGAGGTGGACCTTCCATATAAAGGTCATGCTTTACTTATTAAAATCATTTAATGGTGTGCGATATATTATTAACCATGATCACCAGATTGATATTAAGTCTCATTTAGAGATTAATCACCTCTAAAGTGAATTACTTTAAAATATGATCATTTGGTTCGAAATGATATAATATGATCACAACATCCAATATTATTTTGGGTATAATGTAATGTGATGGATAATTAAAGTTAGCACATATTGACCATGCAGTAAGAGATAAAGATATAAAATATAAAACATAGAGATCAAGAGAATTCGAAATTTCCCATGCAGAAACTTTAGCTAATTAAAGAGAACTCAAATTGTTAAAGCTTCAGTTATAAATCATTAGTTATAAAGATTCAGTTATAAAGCTTCAGTTAAGTATAAATTATTCAGTTAAAGCATTAGTTAAAGATATGCCTCAGTTAACTAAAGAACTCACAGTGGTCACTTCAAGTAAATCAATCAGCTTGATTCCAGTTAACTAAGTGTTAAATAAGGACGAGTTAACTAAAGTGTTTTCACTTTAGTTAAACTAAATGATGACACTTCAGTTAAAGAGAGTTAACTAAGTGACAACAAAGAAGATCTAGTTAATTAAGTGGTAATACATGATGACACTTATGTTAAACTAAAAGATGACACATGATTTGTTACACTTGCATGTCGACAATTGAGTTATCCACATAACTAAGTGGGAAATCTTTCAGTTAATATGTAATGTACCAACAAGTGCTGATGATACACTAACTCTAACTCCTACAAGAGTTAGCTAAAAACAATGAATTCAGAGGGCTAGTTTTAATGGAAGTAGGAAAGATAAAACAATATGGATGGGAGGAGGACTATGATGGCTGATAATACCTTTTCACAAAGCACTGGTATCATTTATGGTTCTAAATTAGCAATGTTGAAGTCTACTACAATGCTCCTGGGCAGCCCAACATATGAAAACTAGTATATCATTCAATAGACAGTTAGGATGCATTCCATAACGTTATAGAAATTTCTTAAGAAGTCTCACAAAAATATGACAAAAATTGCTTAGTTGGATTACACAACTAGTGAGAATTCAGGACTCCCAAATAGTCAGTAAAGTCTCACTAAATTATTATATGAGGCTTGGAATATTACATATCACATATTAATCAACTCAAGGAACAATAATTACTTCATTTCTATCAATAATCATTCATTTATTAAATGCATTCTGAAAACTAGTCAAATTCTAGGAAAATTTAGAAGGGGTGGAGAAAACTCAGAATATTTCAGACTTCTGCAATATTAAATATTATTAATGATATAATAGGTTCATAATTAGTGTAATTAAATCATATTTGAGCCAATAGTATTATCAAAATATTAAAAAAACTCCTCTCCTCTTCAACACAACAATCTACCACTCAAAATCAACAAGAAGCTTTGAGATTCGAACCATAGACTTCATGAGAATTTTCTAAACTTCAAACTAGCCTTGGATCAGATACATGACCTACAATAAAAATCAATAATAATGTATGAATACCATCATCCTCTCATAGGAAGTAGGGGCACATCACCCATATTGGAATAGGGGCACATCTCCCAACTCTCTGAGGCACAATTGCTCTCATACCAATACTCAAACTAACAAAAGATGTGAAGGGGGTGTGCATTTGTTTATTTATAGAGAGAATGTGAGTTGAGGTGCAATTCTCCTTAGCCAATGTGCCCTCCATGAGTGGATAAGGAAAGCTAGCTTTCCTTCCTTTTTCCTTCTTTCTTTGCTTTCCTCCTTTTTCCTTTTCTGCTTTCTTTTCCACTTTCTACTTTAGCTTTTTATGGCTTTTCCAGTTTATCCTACTTTTTTGAAGTTTCCTGCTTTTCTGATTTATCCTGCTTTCTACGTTTGTACTACTTTCTACTTTTTTGCTGCTTTCTTCTTTATGCTGCTTTTCCTAAGTTTTTGCTTCTTTTCTGATTTGCTCCATCTTTCATTCCTTTTTCCTGATTTTCTAGATTTGGGCGCTTTCTCCTTAACTTCTTCTTCAAGTCATCTCCAATTCAACCTCATACGCTAATCCTCCCTATTGGAGAATTATCCTCATTTACTTATGATAAAATTATAAAATGCATGGAAAATAAATATTCCAAGTGCATAATAAACTTTGGATAAAATTTAATTCACTCTCCTAATTAATTAAATGCCTGGAATTCAAAATTAACCCCATGTAATGAAATTGTCTCCTCAACCCAAGGGATTGGTTGGGTTAGGATCTTGATCCAATTTTCACTATTGAAGGGACATGATAGTCTTCCTCACCCAATATTGCTTGTCCTAAAGAAATTTCAAAATGGGATGTTGTAAGATGTGTTCTCCTTCACAAGTAGTATCCTCACTGGGCAATCCTTCCCATTCAACCAAAAATTCTGTAAGGATTCTACTCCTTAGCTTCTTCTCTTGGACCTCCAAAATATTCTGAGGGATCAGCAAAAAATGTCCTTCATCGTCAATGGGTGTAAAATCTTGTGAAACCTTGACTTGATTCCCTATTTCCTTCTTCAAACAAGACACATGGAAAACATTGTGAATCTGGCTTCTTGGAGGCAACTCTAGCTCATAAGCCACTTCCCCGATATTCATCAAGACTTGGTAGGGACCATAGAACCTTGGATGCAACTTCTCATCCCCATTAGACTTCAATGATGACTGTCTATAGGGTTTCAACCTCAAATATACCGGATCTTTTACTTGGAAAGCTCGCTCAATTCTATGCTTGTATGCATGCACTTTTTTCCTTTTCTGTGCTACCTGCAAGTTGTCCTTGAGAGGTATGAGCATGTCTTGACTCTCTTAGAGCCAATCCTTTTCTTTATGTGCCTTATATCCACCAGATATCATATCATAAAAATTGAGTGCATCATATCCATACAGAGCTTTAAAGGGAGACATACCAATCGAGAGATGAAAAGTAGTGTTGTAATAAAACTGTCCCAAATGGAGCCAAGTAGTCCATGAATTTTGCTAGCCTGTGACATAGTTTCTTAAGTACCCTTCTAGCCATTGTTTCACACTTTATGTTTGGCCATCAGTATGTGGATGGTAGTTGGTTCTCATGTCCAAACATGTCCCCACTAACTTGAACAATTCTTGCCAAAAATTGCTAGTGAACTTGTTATCTCTGTCATTGATGATGGACTTGGGTATGCCATGAAGTTTGAATACTTCTTCGATGAAATGTTCAACCACATGGATGGCTGCAATATTAGTTGTGACAAAAATTAAATTTTCATATTTAGTCAACCTATCAACCACAACAAAATATTGTCTTTAGCTTGGATTTTTGGAAGCCCGGTGATGAAATCCATGGATACACTTTCCCATTTTTGTGCAGGAATAAGAAGTGGTTGTAAGAGCCCTTTTGGATGAGTATGGTCTAATTTTTTTTGATGACATGACACACATGTTATAACATACTCCATAAACTCCTTCTTCATCCCCTTCCATGTGAACCTTTCCTTCACTTTCCTGTAAGTCTTCACAAACCCCGAATGACCTTCTAGAGGCACATCATGGGAAGCCTGGAGGATATTATTCTTTAGTATGGATTCTGGAACTAAAAATATCTTATCCTTATAATATATAATATCATTGAGAATATTGTAATCATCATCATTAATTAATCCATCAAACAAATCACAAGCAAACTGGTTCTTTGTGTACTCTACCCCAAGCTGTACTTTCCAATCATCATGAAATTTGAGCAATGCAAGTGTTGGTTTTCTAGAAAGTGCATCAGCTAAAATGTTGATCTTACCCTTCTTATATTTAATATAAAATTCAAATTCTTAGACCTTTCTTACCCACTTTTGTTTCCTATCATTCAACTTGTTTTGGGTTAAGAAGTGCCTCAAAATGTTGTGATCAGTCTTGATAATGAACTTACCCCCTACCAAATATTGTCTGAACTTGACTAGCGCATGCATGATGGCTAAGATCTCTTTGTCATAGACTCAATATAATATTTGATGTGGATGCAAATTTATGATATCAAAGCCCAAGGGGTTCTTATTTTGCATCAAGACTGCTCCAATTCCATTCCCTGGAGTATCACACTCAAGAACAAAAGGTTGAGAAAAATATGGAAGTGCAAGAATAGGACAATTGCTCATTAACTTCTTCATTCTATTGAACACTTGCTCAAATTCTTCTGACCAATGGAAAGCTCCTTTATTGGTGAGGTTTTTCAAAGGAGATGTCAACTTGGAAAATCCTTTGACAAAATTTTGGTAGTAGGTACATATCCCTATAAAACCTCTTAGTTCAGTGAGATTTTTAGGACTTGGCCAATCTAGAATGGCTTGGATATTTTCCATGTGAACCTTAACTCAACATTTCCCAATCACATGACCAAGATACAAAATATCATTCATTACAAACTCACACTTGGTTAGCTTTGCATAGAAATATTGATCTTCCAATATTGTTAGTACAATATCCAAATGATGCAAATGCTCTTCCCAAGTTCTACTATAGATCAAAATATCATCAAATAAAACAAGTACAAACTTACAGAGCTCCCTGCTAAACACTCTATTTACGCAAAATTGAAAAGTTGCAGGTGCATTGGTTAGGCCAAAAGGAATAACCAGAAACTCAAAGTGCCCATGGTGATACCAGAGGGTTGCCTTCTAGATGTCTTCTTCCCTCATGATGATTTGATGGTATCCAAATCAAAGGTCAGTATTTGAAAAGTACTTGTCCCCATGGAGCTCATCCATAAGATCATAAATCCTTGGAATAGGATATATGTTCTTGATAGTCTTCTTGTTGAGATCTCTATAGTATATGAACATCCTCATGGTCCCACATTTCTTCTTCACAATGACTACCAATGAAGAAAAAGTACTTGAACTCGGTCTAATGAGTCCCAAGTCAAGCAGTTCCTTAATGGTTAGCTCTATGTCATCCTTGAATATTTTTTGGTGTTTGTAGGGATGTACTTTTATAGGTGAGGTTCCTATCTATAACTCAATTCTATGATCCACTCCTCTATTGGGTGGCCTACCATGAGGAATGTCCCCAAACACCTTCTTATGCTTTTGGAGCAACTTCTGAATGTCTTCTAGATATTGGGATACTTACAGTGAGGTACCCTTTGTGGTGATTAGGAATTCGACATCCCATTCAATGTCTCCATGCCTTCATATGGATCTCATACCGTGTTCACTTACCACTTGTTTTAGATAGGTGTTGATCCCTTTCAGCATTACCTCCTTTCCATATTCTCCGTTGAAGATCATCTCAGGAACTTGGTAGTCTATTGAATTATTCTCAATGGCATACACGATTGTACTCCCAAAACCATGTTAGAATCAACCACATACATAATAGAAAAGCTATATGTAATGGTATGTTATCCTATAGAAATATGCAATTTAGGAATCCATCTACAACAGTTCATAGAATGATTACCTGGAATGATAATAGTGAAGCGTCCAAAATTTTAAGTAGATAACTTCCTCCTTTCAACCAGAGTTGAATCAATGAAGTTATGTGTTTCTCCTCCATACACTAACACAATGACTCATTGTCCTTGAACCACTCCTTTGAATCTAAGTGTATGGAGGCGAGGCACCCCTGAAAGTACTGCAATATAGCTCACCTCGGGGGTAGGTTCTTCTTTTGCAGTCTCATAGGCCACTTCTGCATCTGCTGGGGCCTCTTCTTCTTCTTCCTCAACTTCAATCTCTGAGTAAACTTCAATTTAGTGTTATTTCCCTTTAGCACATCTATTCCCTGGAACCCATGGCTCCTGACAAGTGAAGCACAACTTCCTTCTTCTCAATTCATCTCAATCCTTAGAATAGTTATCCTTTGATGTGCCCTTTGATTCTTGAACTGAGTAGGACCAACAGTCCTAGACAGAAATATGGTCCTTGGAATAGAGTCTTGCAAGTCTTTGGTTCGACTTAGTGCATATTGCAAGGTAAAGGGTTTGTAAGCCTTCACCAACCCTTTCAAAGGTTTTGATAACCCTTCAATGAATAGCAGGATCAATCTAGCTTCTAATATATTAGAGACCATCACAACTAGTTTTTGAAACTTAGATATGTAGGCTTCAAGAGTTCCAATCTGCTTCACATGCACTAGCTTCTTCAAGGTGATAGCAGGATCTTTTCTCTCGAATATTTCATCCAACCTTCTTGTGAACTTTTCATAAATGGTCACTTGATCATGCCCAAGAGTTTTTAGGACATGAAACCACCAGTCATTTGCTTCTCCATATAAGTGTAGAGTGTCCATCTTTATGGCATCTCTCTCATCCATAGGATTCAACTAAAAATATGTGTCAAGCTTATGAATCTAAGAGTTAGAAGTACATTTCTGTTAACCATCAAAATAAGGTACAAAAATATTACCAATAGAATTTGTCAGCTCATATTTCTGATTTTTCATCTGGAATCCTCCTCTTGGGTTGGTCTTGTATTGTATATCACAGAAGTCTTTGAATGGTAAAGAATTTCTTCACTCTTCATTCAATGTAAGTTACTCAACATATTTGTCCTCCCATGAAGCAAGACCTCCATTTCAAACCTCGAGTACTCTCTTTGTTCTTAAATAAACTTGGGCATAGTAGGCTTGGAGTGAACTTGAGATTCCATCTTGAATTCATCAGGGCGATTGTGAGACCCGATTCTTGAGAAAATATGGCCACTGTTGCTCTTGTTTTCTCCATGTGGGGTACCATTGTTGCTCCCCTCTCCATTCTTGCTTCATTCAATGTAAGTTACTCAACATATTTGTCCTCCCATGAAGCAAGACCTCCATTTCAAACCTCAAGTACTCTCTTTGTTCTTAAATAAACTTGGGCATAGTAGGCTTGGAGTGAGCTTGAGATTCCATCTGGAATTCATCAGGGTGATTGTGAGGCCCAGTTCTTGAGAAAATATGGCCACTATTGCTCTTCTTTTCTCCATGTGGGGTACCATTGTTGCTCCCCTCTCCATTCTTGCTTCCTAGATGCTGAGCTGAGAAATCTATGGTATCTTTTCCGCATTGAAAAAATGTGGGACATGTCTTGGAATCCTTTCATCGTGCCTTGAACAAAGAGTTTGAACTCCTGTTTGTCTTCATTGTGAGACATATCTGACTCTCCTTGTAGTTCCCCTTCATTAGAATTTATCTTTTCTTCCTCTTCTCCTTCTGAGAAAGGATCCTTCTTAGAATCTGAATATCTTCTTGGAATCATAGAAAGAAATTAAGAGTAGGTTCATAGGACCATGCTCTGATACCAATGTAATGTACCAACAAGGTATTATGATACACTAACTCTAACTCCTACCAGACTCAGCTAAAAATAATGAATTCAGAGGGCTAGTTTTACTGGAGGTAGGAAGGATCAAGCAATCTAGATGTGAGGATGTATATGATGGATGATAATAACTTTTAAAAAATCACTAGGACCATTTATTGTTTGAAATAAGAAAGGATGAAGTCTACTACAATGCTCCTGGGCACCCTAGCATATGCAAACTAGTATATCACCATTCATTAACTGGAAGCTATGGGTGAAGGATTATGAATTTAAGAGACTAAATAAAATCAATATATAGTCATTTTTCATTTCATAAATGTATATAAAGTTTTGAAGAAGTCTCACAAAAATATGACAAAAATTGCTTACTAGGATTGCACAACTAGTAAGAATTCAGGATTCCCAAATAGTCGATAAAGGCTCACGAAATTATGATATAAGACTTGGAATATTACATATGAAATATTAATAAAATGTAAGAATAATAATTAATTAATTTGGATCAAGATTCATTCATTTATTAAATGCATTATGAAAACTAGGCAAATTCTAGGCAAATCTAGAAGGGGTGGATAAAACTCAAAATCTTTCAGACTTATGGAATATTAAATGTTATGAATGATATTAGAAATTCATAATGAATTTAATTACATCATATATGAATCAAAAATATTCTCAAAATATTACAAAAAAACCCCTCCTCTTCAACACAACAATCTAGCATTGGAAATCAACAAGAAGATTTGAGATTCAAACCATAGACTTCATGAGACATTTTCGAACTCTGAACCAGCCTCGGATAAGATAAAAGACCTGCAATAAAAAAAAATGATAATGGATGAATACCATCATCCTCTCACATGAATTAGAGGCACATCAGGGGAACGTCACCCTACTTGGACTAAAGGCACATCTCCCAAGCCTCTGAGGCACAATTGCTCTCATACCAATACTCAAACTGACAAAATATGTGAAGGGGATGCACACTGGTTTATTTATGGAGAGAGGATTACTTGAGGATAAAGTGTCCTTAGCTAATGTGCCCTCCATGAGTGGATAAGGAAAGCTAGATTTCCTTCCTTTTTCCTTTTTCCTTTGCTTTCCTCCTTTTCCCTTTTCTGTTTACTTTTCCACTTTTTGCTTTAGCTTTTTCTAGATTTTATGATTTATCTTGCTTTTATGATTTATCTGGATTTATGCTTTTGTGTTGCTTTCTATTTTATGCTAGTATTCTTGATTTTTTGTTGCTTTTCTGATTTGCTCCATCTTTCTTTCCTTTTTGTTGATTTTCTAGATTTGGGTGGTTTCTCCTTAAATTACTTTTCAAGTCGTATCCAAGTCAACCTCATCCACTAATGTGCCCTAGTGGAGCATTATCCACATTTATTTATGATAAAATTATTAAATGCATGAAAAATACATATTCCAAGTGCATAATAAACTTTGGATAAAATTTAATTCACACTCCTAATTAACTAAATTCCTGGAATTCAAAATTAACCCCACGATAATGAAGTTGTCTCCTCAACCCAAGGGATTGGTTGGGTTAGGAACTTGATCCAATGTTCATTGTTGAGGGGACATGACATAAGAGGAAAGTTCATCCTAATTGAAAACTTAGTGAGATGAAGCACTACATGCGAAGTGGGTGTTGTGTAGGAAAAATACCTTATAGTGGGGAGATGACACTACCAACTTGGATGGGGTGACAGGTATATACATTCATCATCTTGCATTAGTTACTACAAATGGAAAGAGATTAAGATATCGAAATTTGTACCTTTTTAATGATGGCTGGTCCTAGCTTTCGCTTGATCTTCCACTATGATGAACCTGTAAAACAAATTTAAACTTCCTCAGCGTATCTTGACTATAATAAATATGATGAAATCAAAAACAACGTAACATCAAGTACAATCATATATTTAACCAAATAAAAATTCAATCAAATAGACATTCAATTTGGGATGGGAAGGGTATTTCCACCTTTTATTGTCAAAGAAATGTAGAGAAGTACAGATATACCTGATCTGTCCAGACATTTATGCAACCGAGTCCTAGGCTCCTGCTCTTCATAATGAATTGGGAATTCCTCCAGCGTAACAGCAGTTAAAGCATTCCTTCTATGTGCCTCTCTCATGGCTCCCCCTTGTAATTGTGGGACAAGGTAGACAGTTGAATTCGAGAGGTGGTTGAATTGGGAGGTGGGGGAAGTTGCAGAACCAACTTCAACTAATCCCAATTCATAATCTTAAGATATTTTTTCATTTCATCTTAAGATGTGCGTAGGTTCCATACAACCAGACTAGCGCATAGTAAGCAACTTTTGCACTTTACAACCAACGTTTGCAACATTTGTAGGATGTGCGCTGGTTGTCTTCAAGCAGAGTGGCATTTAAAACGCTGAATCACTATAGCAATAGTAGCGCACAAGTCATGAAAATTGTAGAAAGAAAATAAGTTTTTCAGCTGAAGAGTGTAGTTTCAGCAATAACTCATCCAAGTCAATGTTAAATTTTGAGCATTAATTCACAATACTCTAGGATCTTCACTGAGAAAATAACATATACAGTATATCAATGCATGACAATCATAATAAGCATGAAAAGCATCACAAGAATCAAAAGCATGAGAGACAAGAGTCACAGAGCTTCCGTGGGGAAAACCCTAAGGTGAAAAACCCCACAACTTCCTTAGAGATAGAGAGAGTAATGGCTCAACCAAAGTACAACCAAAATACACTGAGATAATCTCCTAGTAGTAGATGATCCTCCTCCTCACTAGTGCGCCACTTTCTGAGTGAGAGAGATATAACTTTCCGAATGATCTAAATAGAGATCACCTGACCTCTATTTATACTAACCTGTTTGCCTAGTGACCTTATGGGGCCGACTTGTCTAGCTAGGTACATCCACATTATAATATATATATTTCAGGGCCGACCCCACACATGGTGGTCTAATAACCCATCGGCAAGTACACACACTTGTGACACTTGTCAATCCACATGACGATACTTCCTTATAGAGGAATAACACATCTCTAATAAGGGTACAATAAATATATATGAAATACATAGATGAAATACATTCTGAAGTTACATATACATCAACACTCCCTCTTAACTAGGAAGGTATTTCTCAACACAAATCTGCTAGACAAGTCTTCTTCTCAGGATCATCATCGCTGTTGCTATCTCAACCAAGCTCTGACTCTACTTGTCATAGGAAGTTCTATAGAGCCAGTCCTTTTTCATACTGGATGTAGGTCCAGCACCTGCAGGTCTTTTTTATCACTGGCCATACTGTGGAATCCTCAGGACTTATTACGTGCGTCACAAAACCTTGAAAGAGCATCCCAGGCTGTTACGAGCACACGACTCTACCTATAGGATCTTCCAGGGCCATATTATATGTGACCTCATCACAAAACCTGGCAAGAGCATCCCAGGCTATTACGAGCACACAGCTCTACCTATAGGATCTCCCAGGGACAGATTATATGTGGTCACCACAAAACCTCGCGAGAGCATCCCAGGTTGTTAGGAGCACACAGCTCTACCTATAGGATCTCCCAGGGACAGATTATATGTGGTCGTGGAAAAACATCGCAAGAGCATCCCAGGACTTATTACGGGAACACAACCCAACCTATCGGATCTCACAGGGACATATTATATGCCATAGGACAAAACTTCGAAAGAGCATTTGGCAGAAATCCCAGGGCCAGATTATATGCCATAGGAAAAACCTCGAAAGACTATCTGCAGATCTCCCAGGGCCAAATTATATGTCCTCCCAGAGCAAAACCTCAAAAGCGCATTTGCCAGATATCCCAGGGCCAAATTATATGCCATAGGAAAATCCTCGAAAGACTATCTGCAAATCTCCTAGGGCCAAATTATATGCTCATCTGCACAACCTGATCCATAGCCATAGAGTATCAACCTGATACTCACCATACATCATCCTGATGTACACATGATCATCCTAATCATCATCACTGCAACATCTTGCTGCATGTCATCTGGAGCAACATCCTGAAGCTCGTCATCCATGATCATCCCGATCATACAATCCATCTACTTGATGCATACCAAGTATCTACCTAATACATATCATCATACATGATCCACCTGATCATACAGTGTATCCACCTGATACAAATACAAATACATGATACATATCACCATACATGATCCACCTGATCATACAATGTATCCACCTGATACATATACAGATACATGGTCCCAGCATCCAACATGATGAATATACAAAAATAGATACACATGATCCAACCGATCATATCCAACATCCAGCATCATGCGTACATACATATAAATGATCCAACTGATCATATCCAGCATCCAACATGATGCGTACATACATATATAAATGATCCAACTGATCATATCCAGCATCCAACATGATGCATACATACATACATAAAAATGATCCAACTGATCATATCCAACATCCAACATGAAACACACATACATACATAAAAATGATCCAACTGATCATATCCAGCATCCAACATGATGCATACATACATACATGAAAATGATCCAGCTGATCATACAAAGCAGAAACCAGAACATCATCCTGATGCTCATCATCCAGTGCTTACATCCACAGGCATGTGAAGGATCCTCCTCCCAACATGCTTGGAATGGCTTCAGCAAATGTGTCCATCACTTCTTCCTCAAAGTGTCATCAATATGAAGAACACCAAGCCTCTCTCTGAAATACTCGAACTTCACCCTGGCTAGTGGCTTTGTCATCACATCCGCAATCTGCTCGTCCGTCGCAACATACAGGAGCTTCACAGCTCCTCTTTGCACCATATCCCTGATATAGTGATATTTGATCGCTATGTGCTTTGACCTGTCATGAAACACTGGGTTCTCAGATAGCTTCACACAACTCTTGTTATCACAGAAGATACCAGTAGCATCCAACAGGAGATCAAATAACTCAGACAGTAGCTTCTGTAGCCATACTGCCTCACAACTAGCTGAACAGGCTACAACATACTCTGCCTCAGCTGTACTTAGTGCTATGCAGGACTGCTTCCTGCTAAACCAAGAGATCACACCTAATCCCATACTGAAGAAACACCCAGATGTGCTCTTCCTATCTGCAGCACTACCAGCCCAATCTGAATCAACATAACCCTGCAGGTTGAACTTTTGATTCGCCTCATACTTGAGCCCATAATCCACTGTACCCTTCAGGTACCTTAGAACATGCTTTACAGTAACCAGGTGAAAACTCCTTGGATATGTCAGGAACTGACTCAATGTGTTCACCGCAAAGCAAATATCTGGTCTTGTGTTTGTTAGGTATATCAAGGACCCAATCATCTGACGATACATAGAGACATCAACCGGCTCAGATGAAGAATCACATAGAAGCTTCAGATTCGATGCCATAAATGTGGCCATGTCCTTGCAATCCATCATCCCGAATCTCTTCAGGATATCTATTGTGTACTTCCCTTGACCAAGGAAGATCCCACCTGCACTCTGCCACACCTCCATACCTAGGAAATAATGCACCATTCCCAAATGTTTCATATCAAACTCAGCAGCAAGCTTCCTCTTCGTATCTACAATCAATCTGTCATCTCCTGTTACAAATAAGTCATCCACATACAGGAGTAGAATCACAGGATTCCCTTCCTCAACCTTGTAATAAAGGTTGGAATCTGCTTTACTCTTGGTAAATCCCAAACTAGATAGGAAACTGTCCATCCTACCATACCAAGTTCTGGGAGCTTGTTCTAAGCCATACAAGGCTTCTTCAATCTGCACACATATGACTCCCTCTCATGTATTTCAAAACCGAGTGGCTGCTCCACATATACTTCCTCTTCAACTACACCATTCAAGAAAGTAGTCTTGACATCCATCTAGTGTATTTTCCATTTCATTGCTGCAGCCAAGGCAAGTACTGTTCTGATGGAAGTATACCTAGTTACAAGTGCAAAAGTTTCTTCATAATCTATTCCCTCTTTCTGAGAGAAGCCACGAGCTACGAATCTTGCCTTGTATTTCTCTACACTGCCATCTGCAGCATGCTTGATTTTGTAAATCCATTTGGAAGTCACAACAGAATTCTCTTTAGGTCTTGGGACAACATCGCAAACATCATTCTTCATTATTGATTGGTATTCCTCAACCATGGCATCCTTCCATTCTTTCTTTTCTACTGCTTCTTCATAACTGGAAGGCTCTTTGTTCATAATGTCACAGAGTAAAGCAACATAGCTATTATGTAATCTGGTTCTCTTCTTTGCTCTGTGTTCTTCTTCTGGAATGCCAAATCTTTCTGCATCCTGAATGAGCTCTCTAGCCCATGCAAGTTTCCTCTTGTGAGAGCTATCCTCATGGGGTGGATCTACAGGTTCTTGTGGATCTTCAAACTCACGAACAACTTCTGGAACTGCTTCAGTCATGGTAGTGTCTTGAAATCTAGTTTCCTTAGGTTCTTCATAAGCTTCGATAGGTGCCTTCCTTGATTTGATGAATGCTGAGTTTTCATCAAAGGTTACATCCCTGTTGACATCAATCTTCTTTAACCCTGGAAAGTATATTTTGTAAGCCTTCAAGCTTTCACTGTAACCCACAAAGATACCCTTCTTTCCTGAAGGATCTAGTTTAGTCCTCTTTTCCTTTGGGACATGAGTGTATACTAGACAACCAAATATTCTAAGATGGTTGACTTTAGGTTTCTTAACAGAAAAGACCCCTTCTGGTGTCTTCTTGTCCAATATCTTGTGGGATGTTCTGTTCTGCACATATACAGTTGTTCTAGCTGCTTCTGCCCATAGATGCATAGGTAGATCCTGGTCATACAACATTGAACTTGCTTCTTCCATGATAGTTCGGTTCTTCCTTTCTGCAACTCCATTTTGTTGAGGATTATAAGGAGCAGTCAACTCCCTCTTAATCCCCGAATCACTACAAAGCTTCTTGAAGTCACCTGAGGTGAATTCTCCACCATTGTCGGATCTGAATGTTTTTATCTTCTTGTTAGTTTGATTCTCCATCAAGGTTTTGAATTCCTTGAACTTATCAAACACCTTGCCTTTGTTCTTCAAGAAGTATACCCAAGTCTTCCTGGAGATGTCATCAATAAATGAGACATAGTAAACATACCCTCTAAGAGAACTAGATGACATAGGACCACATACATCTGAGTGGATGATTTCGAGGATATCTTTGGCCTTGCTTTCACTGCTTGGGAAAGCCTTCTTAATGTTCTTACCTTTTGCACATCCTTTGCAAACACCTTCATGTTTGGTCTTGATTTCAAGAAGACCTTATATAGCCTTGCTTGCAATTGGAAGTGCCTTATAGTGCATATGAGCAAGTCTTCTATGCCAAAGTTCACTTGGCTCCCTGGATTCATGCACCATGGCATGTTCAGGTTGTCCCTTCAATTTATACAATCCTCCCTCTTGCTCTCCAATCACTACTACATCATCTATGGTCTTTCCCTTTGGCCACATTAGGACTTGGCCATCCACAAATGCAACCCTCGTACCTTTTGCATCCAATGCAGATATGGAGAGTAAGTTCTTCTTGAGCCCGGGTACATAAAGGACTTCTTTCATCTTCAAATATTTTCTAGAATCTAGGTTGTAGGAGGCTTCACCACTTCCTTTGATTGGGTATTGATAATCATCCCCAAGTTTCACCTTATGGGGTGACTCATGTTCAAATAGATTCACAAAAGATTCCTTAAACCCAGTCATGTGTTTGGAAGCCCCACTATCAATCAACCAATCATTACAACCATGGGAGATAGTACCTGTGAGAGCAGAGATTAGAACATACTCTTCTCCACTTGATGAGTCATCATCACTTTCTGCCCTAGCCTTCTTCTTTGGAGGTTCATCATCTTTGGTAGCATGAGCATGGAACTTTCTTTTGATGCCCTTCTTCTTCTTGTTGAAGTTGTTGTTACTATCCCTTTTGTTCTTGGGACAATCTAAAGCAAAGTGACCCTTCTCATTGCATGTGAAGCATCTTAGATCCTTCTTATTCTTTTGATAGGTTCTTTTGTAGTGAGAGTGCTTCTTCTTGGGCTTGCTTCTTTTGGTGTGAGTTGCGAGAGCTTGACCTTCACCTCCCATCTTTTCCTCACGATCTACAAGTCTAGCTTCTTCTTGAGAGCATTCCTCCCATAGTTTACTGAAAGAGATCAATTTCTTTCTTGCATAGATTCCTTGAATAAAGGATTCCCATGACCTAGGTAGGCCATTCAGAGTGGTCATAACAACTTCACCATTGTCCACTACTTCATCCATAGCTTCAAGTTGCTCCTTGATCTGAGAGACCTTGGAGAATTAAGATTGAATGGTTTCTCCATTCAACATCTTGACCCCTTTCAGTTGATTCCGCAGAGTCATCTTCCGATTTATGTTCTTCCCTTCAAATAGCTTGGTCAAAGAGTCAAACATCTCCTTGGGTGTCTTTAGAGAAGACACATGGGGTATGAGATGATCTTTGATAGAATCAACAATGATTCTCTTTGCCTTGACCAAGTTCTTCTTATGCAATACCTTGGCCTCTTCATCCTCTGGGATAGGGATGTCTTCTTTTATATGTGAGTCCAACTCATTCTCTTCCAGGATTAACCCAATCCTATACTTCCAGGCTCGAAAGTTATCAGCCCCTTCAAGATTATCCTCAAGCTTGGTGTGGTGAGACATCTTAAAGAGTACTTCAAATGGAAATAGAAAAGATTTAGGTCTTACCACTTGAAATGCTAAAAACTGGATCTGGTCCCGGATTAGGGTTTGTTGAAAAACCCTAAAAATTCAAAATGTGAATTTCAATTTTCTGAAAGGATAGAAAGATGCGCTTTGATGAGATGATCATCCTGGTGCATTCAGAATTTGAGATCAGCAAAGTTTTACCCTTCAGATTTGCCTTTTTGTCCTCCCGGGTTCATTAGGGAGAGCCCTGAATTAGGGTTTGAGTTTCCCGGAGATCTTCCTAGCCAAAAATCTTGATCCAAAGCTCTAAACTTCGATTTTTGCAAGGAGCTTCCATCTATGTCTTCAGATTTCAGAAATTTCTATTTTTATGGAAACCCTAATTTTTAGGGTCAAACAACTATATTGCTTTTCCAAAATTTGTGAAGAGAAACCCAATAAACAAGAAACTCAAGTTTCTGTCACTGCAAAATGTCTTCTTCTAAGGTTAGCTCTGATACCATGTTAAATTTTGAGCATTAATTCACAATACTCTAGGATCTTCACTAAGAGAATAACATATACAGTATATCAATGCATGGCAATCACAATAAGCATGGCAAGCATCACAAGAATCAAAAGCATGAGAGACAAGAGACATAGAGTTTCCATGGGGAAAACCCTAAGGTGAAAAACCCCACAACTTCCTTAGACGTAGAGAGAGCAATGGATCAACCAAAGTACAACCAAAATACACTGAGATAGTCTCCTAGTAGCAGATGATCCTCCTCCTCACTAGTGCGCCACTTTTTGAGTGAGAGAGATATAACTTTTCGAATGATCTAAATAGAGATCACCTGATCTCTATTTATACTAACCTGTTTTCCCAGTGACCTTATGGGGCCGACTTGTCTAGCTAGGTACATCCACATTATAATATATATATTTCAGGGCCGACCCCACACATGGTGGTCTAATAACCCATCGGCAAGTACACACACTTGCAATACTTGTCAATCCACATGATGACACTTCCTTATAGAGGAATAACACATCTCTAATAAGGGTACAATAAATATAGATGAAATACATAGATGAAATACATTCCGAAGTTACATATACATCAATAGTCAACCTAGCTCTTCCATCCATAGTGTCCTTTTGTGTGATCAACAGAGCAATTTTATCACATACAGTGAAGTGCAGATTTGACCTATAACAGATACCCCCTAATGTGTGAGGTCAAAGGGAAACGATGGCCAAAATACATTATAATTCCAAGTCAGAGGAGGAGCAAGAAACCGCAGAACCAAGTCACAAAAGTACGTGAAAACAACGATCAAGGTCAGCGAGCAATTACAATCTTGACATCATATAGATATTCGATGTGATACAAAATGATCTCCAATACATAACTGGGAGATGTATATATAGCATGGCCACTGAAATACAAGCGTGGAACCATGACACAGATAAGAGATCATAGCCATAACAACAAGCTGGATCTATGTCTCATGAAGAGACAAAATGAGTGAGGCTCATTCTTGCATAGCTTGGGTGATAGAATGAATATGGTGATGCTACCAGAGTCCCAAGGTATTCATCCAAACAACTCAAAGTACAAACCCTAACCATGTGAATAAATGAGCCAGAGTCAAACGTGGGGAGTATCATTGGATTACCAGTCATTGATGTATACCATTAACAAATGCGAGGACTTCCATCGATAATGATAATGGGGCCCAAGGTACCTAGTACATTCCAACAAGTGTGAATAAATGGGCTTGAAGTCGAACACTAGAGGAACTTGTCGAATAATAGGCAATGATGTATTCATATTATTCAACAGCAAGGGAAACTGCCACTGATGATTGCAATCCCCAAGGTACTAACTGAAACTCTAAACTTCATTCCCAGAGCATAATGAGTTGAAGTCGATGGGAAGAAGTCCAATGGAAGGGACACCTTAATGCATCCTCCATCATCCAACATGAGGAACACTCATAAGTTTAAGTTGATTTGGAGTAGGAATAACACATGATGAAACAAACTGACACTAGGATGATCGACACATGAAGTCAAGCTAAACTGCAGAATGACTGACACAGGTTGTATCCTTGAATAGTGAGCATGACACAAAGTGACTTAGTCAGCTTTTAACATGAAGAGGAAGTGATATAAGCCTGCATTGTAGGACACATTAATAGACCCTCCATATGATTGGAAGCATAACCAATCGGGGGAGTGAAAACTCAGAGATCAGGTTCACCCTAAGGTCAAAAACTAAAACCCAATTGAAATGATAGACTCAAATAGGTGTTGTGTTCAAGGATATGACTGACTTAACTTCCTTTGAAATTGAAAAGATGTGATTTCTCATCCCTTATTCTTTTTGGTAAAAGAATGTCTTACTTGTTGTTTTAATGAGTCCAAGAAAGAAAACTCAATAAGCCCAACCATGTAAAAGTTTAATGATCTCATGGGAGAAAGACTCAGGACCTTCTTCATTGTTTAAAGAGTTCAAAGAAGAGATAGAAGCATACTCTATCATACTGATATCTAGATTTTAATATCGAGCCGAGATCTATTCTTGCTCGCCGGTGTTTTCAATTTTAAGCAGTCTGGAAAACTTAAACAATAACTCCATACACCTACCCATGGATTTTAATATTGATCCCGGGCTGGTATATGCTCGCCAGTGTTTTCCTGTTTATAGAGTCTGAGAAACGTAAACAATCCTCTATATACCCTCTCGTGGATTTCACATTGGGCCCGAGTAGGTGAATGCTCGCTGGTATTTTCATGTTTTGAGAGTTTGAAAACGCTAAAGAAGAGTCCAAAAGGTTCTTTTTGGTACAGTTAGTCTCCTCACCCGAAAAAGTGTATAACAATGAGAGAAGAACTCTTCTAGCCACGTATTACTAGAGTAGTCCTTTTTCATAAGTGATCCGCCAAGGTCTGGAAAAGGGGTAAACTTATACCAAAGTGGATGTCGCTTCAAATCCTTTAACGAGTCTTAAAGGACAACTATACTTGGTAATCTTGTCATATTTAAAGAGTCTAACAAGAGCATGAAATAACTCTATAAAAATCTTTTTCGTAAAGGTTTAATGAGCCTGAAAAGGTAAACTCGTGACCTCCTTACTATTTTTAACGAGTTCAAAGGAGATATGGAAGAATGCTCGTTGCCTCCTTACTGTTTTTAACAAGATTGAAGTGAAGGTAGAAGAATGCTCACTGCCTCCTTACTGTTTTTAACGAGCTCGAAGTGAAGGTAGAAGAGTGCATGTAACCTCCTTATTGTTTTTAATGAGCTTGAAGTGAAGGTAGAAGAATGCTCATAACCTCCTTATTGTTTTTAACGATCTCGAAGTGAAGGTGGAAGAATGCTCATAGGTGGATCAATGTCCAAATGAATGGCAGACTGCATTATAGACTCTAAGAAAACTTCATCAGAAGGAAGTATATTATCCCAGATGGAACACATATCTAAACATTCATATGGATTCATCACCTGGTCAATTTACGGGACCCAGTCCCGAGAAGGTAAGCATGAATTCAGATGCTTCTTCTCAGCAACAATTGGACTCAAGGAACAATATGCCACATAAATTGATTGTGACATGGTAGTGCATACTGATGGAGGACATACTTGGTCTATAGTTGGATAATAAGAGGGATCAAGAAATGTAAGATGATCGATAGTGAAAATTCTTTCGTTGTGAGGAAAATGAATCACACGAAAAAGCGTAGACGCCATAGCTTGCATAGCATATAAGTAATCACTTCCTAGGATCATATCAAGGTCCATAACGTCCTTTAAAACCATAAAATCAATGAATACTATTTTTCCACTCAAGGCAACAGCTACTTGAGGGAGGAATCCCAACGGTTCACTAGGTCTTCTGTCGAAGGTCAACGACCAATTAACAGTTGGAACAAGGTTAGGAAAACCTAAATCTATCCAAGCATAAGGGGATAAGATACTAATAGAGGCTCCTTCATCTACAATACATTGGTGAACCACATGGTTTCCGATATCAAACTTTATCTGGAAAGGTGAAGAAGAAGGAAGGTGAGGCCCAGCTAGACTATTCCAATCAAAGGAAATGATCCTAGAGCTTGGTAGGGGTTCACTCGGCACAGATGCAGTGCCCCCATTTTCATAAACATCCGAACTAGTAATGCAAAAGACTTCAGGGGCGGTTGCATCAATCTCTGAAGGACTGATGGGATCGATCGAGGATTGCATAGATTTGATCACTTCACTCTCCGAAGGAAGAGTGGGGTTGACCAAAGATTGGATTGGTTCTACCACTTCATCAGCCAAAGGTTGATCAGGCTGTTGGGAATCTATAGACATTGCAGGAGCAGAGGATCCGTCTGACATGGACCACACTCTCTGCACCTCTAGAATAGCAGGGCACAAGTGAGTAAGGTGATCTCCCTTACAAAGTTTACAAGGGAACTTTGGCTTGCGTCCTATAAACCGAGACTCCTTTATAACAACAGTACTCTCAACATGACTAGCATTGGCTGACAGCTTGCCCCCAGCATGACTTGCAGTGGTTGGTTGCTTAGAAGAAAAATAATTTTGAACTATGGACCACACTCTTTGCACTTCTGGAAGTACAGGGCACACATAGGTCAGGTAGTATCCCTCGTAAAACTTACAAGGGAACTTAAGCTTTTGTTTATTAGGTTTGTCAACAATGTAAATTTTCTCAGCATGACTTGCAGTGGCTGATTCAGTGTCTCCAGTATGACTCACAGTAACTAGTGACTTGTCATTAATATGACCAACAATGATCAATGAAGTTTCCTCAACATGACTAATAGTGGTTGAAGACATGCTTTCAGTATGATTTGTAGTGACTAAAATGTTTCTCCTAGCATGACCTCCAAAGGTTGGGTAGGTGCCTTTAGCATGACTTTCAGAGGCTGGGTGGGTGCCCCAAGCATGGCTTCTAGAGGCTAGGTGACTCGGTTCAGTATGATTTATAATGACTGAGTGAGTTATCCCAACATGATCTCCATAGTTTGGGTAGGTGCCCCCAGCATGACTTCCATAGGCTTGATGGTTTCCCCCTTGCTTTGGAATCTTCTCTCTATTCTTCCTTCGTCTATTCGTTTTAGACTGTTGGTTACTAGTATTACTACTTTCACCACATGAGGTAGAAGGATAAGGATAAGATGTTACTGGCAAAGGAGGAATAGGATTATAATGCTCTTGATGTTAAATACTTACTTGAGAAGCATCAGGAGCATGCAAGGCATTTGGAGTGGAAAACAACCAAACTAGTAGCCCTATAGTGAATCCCGGAAGATTCAAGGTAGCCATTAAGGGAGTACCAATGTAACCAATGAATGGAAAAGCGCAAGTAGCCCCTTGCACAAGGGTCCCTTGATTGGTTCCCATCAGGATGTTATCCATATTTTGTGACTCAATCAACCAGAAATCTCTAAGGCCAACTAAAAATAAGCAGCACAAAGAGCACACCACTAAAAAGGTCCTAGGTAATCCAAACCAGGAAAACAGATGCCTTCTGGAGGGAAGTGTGGGATGATTAGGGCCCAGAACTAACAAATGAAGGATGAAGAACAATTACCCAAGGTCCACATATAGGTCCTCTAGGTGCAAGCATTTGAATCACCAAACCTCCTTCCCAAATTTCTATAGAGGGTTTCCTCCCACGTCTATCCTAGGTACAACAGAAATAGCCTTCTATTGTCACCTATATAGATCCCTAGAGTCTGGATACTAAGGTTACCACAAATATGAAAATACCTGGGGGACAGTCGTCATCCTAGCCAAGACACATGGGCAAGGTAGCAAAGCCCGAAATCCAAAAGAAATTAAAAGTACTAGTGGACCCTCATATGCGAATCAGCTCTGGTTTATGTTTGAAAGGAAAGTGAGGGGGTATGCTCAATCGTTCCAGTCGCACACAGCCTCATGCTTAACTCTGGTTTGAGTAGATTGTTCCCAGGATATTTTAATATAGGTGGATTTACCTAAGATATTGTCCTACTATGATTGTTGAGTAATGAAGCTGATCTCAGGCAGTTTAAGGTGATTTAAACTAGAAACCCTAGCCTAAGCTAGTTGATGATGTGTATACCTTAAAAGAAAAAGTTGCTAGTTAATTTTATTAAGATTTTGTTTTAAGTGCTACTTTTTACTCAATAAGGGTAGTGACGTGTCTGGAATGGTTTCGATAGAAAGAAAAGTGCATGAAACTTCACAAAAGACTATTTTCTTTTTCGTTTATATTTTCAAAAATGACAAATAGGTAATCCTAACCAAAAAAAAATTGTAAATTTTCTTTTAGTTTTTCAAAGAAAATGATCTATGCTACTTCGAAAAAGATGATAAATCTTACTACTAAGCTACCGATTTCAATTTTTTGTCTTTTCTAATATTTGCAAAAGAAAAAGAACTTGGAAAGGATCAAGTAAGACCTAATGCAGTGTGGGTAAAGAAAAACAACCTAATGGCTTAAAACAATCAAAACAAAAAGACTTGAGAAAGACTCTACCTACCAAATTGTTTTGATGGAAAAAACTCTAGGTTCGGAACAAAGTGTAAAATAAGAAAGGAAAACAGATGCCTACAACAGAAAAACAGACCTAAAAGGATGCTCCTAAGCACCAAAACCCAAGAAAACACCTGCCAAACAGAAAAGTAGGTAAGCAAACCAAAAGTAACCCTACCAACACACAGACTCAAAGAAAAAGCTAACTAGAAAGCTTCAACTCACTCAGATTGATCTAAACAGATGCTTAGAAGGTATCTAGACTAAATAACCCTTCAAATCCACCCTAAAAACTCAAAATGGGATCAAACCCTAACAAAAGGAAAAGTCTCAGTAAAAGTACGCAGCTATTGCCACATACAAGAAGCATTAGAACGCGGGTCTGTATAACTGCAACAAGCGTCTAGGGAAAAAAGTACATAGCTATGTCTAGCAAGGAGTAGTGCATAGCCTTAAACAAGGTTTAAAAGCATAAAAGACACCTTAAACAAGTGCTAAAGTAGGTAAAGGAAAACTACAGGTCCTTAGAGAGGCAAACATGTCTCAGTAATCAGTCAAAGAGGCAAGGAAGAATGCTAGAAGTAGACCCAACCACTTGGAAACCAAACCCTAACAAAAGGTTTGAACCTACATGGAAAGTGCACTATTGTGTGGTATAGAAACTAGCGCCGGTCACAAGAAGTGCACTACTATGTTTGGGGGAAACCAGCGTACATGATAGAAAATGTGCTACTGTAAGTATAGCAAACCACCGCACAAAGACTTAAAGTGTCACGTCCCCACCCATCATACCAGTACAATGGAGAGGATCGTGATGCTAATAATGGGAAATTTTCCCCAATGCTTACTAAATAAAACATCCACATATATAAAAGACAGGCATGCAGATGTACAAATCTAGGCAAACATAGCAGAAGTAATCATGTGCCGAATTAACACACATCCATCATACATTCTAGATTTTCATGTCATTCGTCAATTGGGCAATATCAAACTATCAAATGAGAATACTTATCTTAAAACAAGTAGTCCCTGAGCAACCAGCTACACTTCTGCAATGTTCCACCCAACCGTAGGCTAGTGTGCTCCTCAATCTCTCAGCACCACTGTCACCCCCGAGCTGGGCATGATCTCCACAAGGAAAAAGGGGAAACAGGCTCTCACATAGCCAAAGATATGCCAGAATCAACCAAGCCAACTAGCAGTTGGGTTTCTCAGGCTGCTAAGAGATGGGCAAAGGTGAATTACTAGGCTAGTGGCTCAACCATGGAGCTATGGATACTTCATTGGGCTCATCAAGCCAAATCTGTCCTCTTCCACTCTTGAGGCTCTTGCTCACCGGTTCAAATCCAAAACGGGATGCACTTAACAACAAAACCACAATTACTGGGCATGAGGAAAACGCTTTCCACAGTGGGATGCATGAGATGGGGTTTCAACTCACTCAGAAAAACGTGGGAACACACAAAAACGAAATGGGAAGATGGGGAACAACCCTGGGAAGCGAATCCGTTTTTAGAAAAACGTCCTTGGACATTCGGGGGCAAAAACGACCTCCATACAGTCCCCAAATCGTGGCCCTTCTCTCCCAAGCTACCGTATATGCAAAAATGAACTCCCGGGCATGGAAAAATGCAGGATTTGGATGAAAAACGTGTAGGGAAAGGCCCAGCTAACTCCAACTACGTGAGTGAGAGAAGACTGACTGTTCAGAATGGCTTTGGGCACCATTTTGTGGGTGTTTTCTTGCCCAACAAGCAAAAACACGAATTTCTAGGTTGATGGCTTGCCCATGCACAAAATTGGATGCCATACTTCAACAATCCCAAGACATTAATAGCCCCAACCAATCTTTGGAAGAATTAAATGATTGGGTCCATAACCCAAAATGGGTAGTTGGTAGTTTTATGGGTTTCCCCATTGACACATGGATAAATACCATTGGCTTCAAGGGTTTGAATAATTTCCCTCCCTATTCCTTTTAAATATCATGCCCCCATCTCTTTGGTTGCATTGCATAGCTAGTTGTGGGTTTTGCATTAAAATTGCACATTTACATGATGTCCAATTTTACATTGTGCATTGCTAGCACAAGAACCATATGCATCTATTCTAATTGCCGATACATAAAATGATAAGTCAGTGGCGGGGCCTTGGCCTTGAGCTCTTCGCCATGACTAAATGACAATATTTACATCATTTATAATATTAATGCGATAGGTTCAAGCTGGGGACATTACATAAAGCAAACAAAAAGGCTTTGCTGAAGTAGACTAAGATGAATCAAGATAAAAAGAACAGGTAAAAATGACCTATAAAACCTCTCATAGAACAAAAGACTGAATAAACTAGAAGAAAACCTAACAAGGTCTCTTAGAGCATAAAAACAACCGGTTAGTCCCTAGCGGAGTCGCCAGTCTGTTGTGCAGGAAAAATACCTTATAGTGGGGAGACAACACTACCAACTTGGGTGCGGTGACAGGTAAATACATTCATTGTCTTGCATTAGTTACTGCAAATGGAAAGAAATTAAGATATCGAAAGTTGTACCTTTTTAACGATGGCTGGTCCTAGATTTCACTTGATCTTCCACTATGATGAACCTGCAAAACAAATTTAACCTTCCTCAGTGTATCTTGACTGTAATAAATATGATGAAATCAAAAACAACTTAACATCAAGTACAATCAGATATTTAACCAAATAAACATTCAATCAAATAGACATTCAATTTGGGATAGGAAGGGTATTTCCACCTTTTATTGTCAAAGAAATGTAGTGAAGTACAGATATACCTGATCTGTCCAGACACTTCTGCAATCGAGTCCTGGGATCTTGCTCTTCATAATGACTTGGGAATTCCTCTAGCGTAACAGCAGTTAAAGCATTCCTTCTGGGTGCTTCTCTCATGGCTCCCCCTTGTATTTATGGGACAAGGTAGCTAGTTGAATTCAATATGTGGTTGAATTGGGAGGTTGGGGAAGTTGTAGAACCAACTTCAAATAATCCCAATTCGTAATCTTAATATATTTTTTCATTTCATCTTAAGATGTGTGCAAGTTTCATACAACCAGACTAGCGCACAGTAAGCAACTTTTGCACTTTACAACTAGTGCTTGCAACATTTGAAGGATGTGTGCTGGTTCTCTTCAAGCAGAGTAGCATTTAGAACGCTGGATCACTGTGGCAATAGCAACGCACATGTCATGAAAATTGTAGAAAAACAATAATTTTTTCAGCTGAAGAGTGTAGTTTCAACAATAACTCATCCAAGTCAACCTAGCTCTTGCATCCATACTGTCCTTTTGTGTGATGAACAGAGCAATGTTATCACGAACGAAGAAGTGCAGATTTGACCTATAACAGTGGGTCACACCACTCCATGCAAGATTAATACATCCAATTTGAGGGTGAGTTTATCCTTAATTTGGAAGTTAAAAATAGAATATAAGAATGTATAAATATGATATACAATATTGTTGAATCCAGTGTGAAGCAAATTCTCTTATCCATTGAAGGAAAGGCACTTCTCTTTGTGTAGGGTATTGTTTGTGCTTGTTATTGTTGTGTTGGGAACACATTTGATTGATCTCTCTTTTCTATTGCTTCTATATCTTCAACAAGAAGTTCGGTGATCTCTTATCTTCCAAAATTAATGTGCTATGCTATAAAAGAAATCATTATCTGCTATCCATTATATTATACTGAAAATAATTGTTGGGGTTTTTATTCTCATAATTTTGAGGATTTTCCCCAGGGTATATCTTGTGTTATGGTTGTATGAATTTCATGGATTAAATTCTCATTGCTTCAAGTCTCTTCATATAAAATAATTAAAGATCAAATCTCAACCAAATTTCAACATGGTATCAGATCTCAGGGCGTGAATAAGCTCATTTTTTCATGCTAGCTGGAGCCTATGTAGATATTGATAAGTTGAGCACAAGATTTGAAGACTATGGAATTAGTCTATGTACGAATGGAGGACCATCTTGAGGGCACTTTAAACTTCAACACTTGGAAGGATAGGATTCTCAACATCCTAGAGAAGCATGACTTGGATGACTATGTATCCACTGTGGTGGAGAAGCCTACATCTAATGTAGGGCACATCAAATTCAAGAAGAATCAAGCTAAGGCTAAACAGATCATCTATGATTTGGTAAAGGATAACTTGATGCCCGTGATCACACCATTGAAGACCGCGAAAGAATGCTCTAATACATTGACTAATCTATATGAGAAGAAGGCCCTGATTCAAAACAGGGAATTGAAGAATAACCTTTGGAACTTAAAGATGGATATGGATGACAGAGTGGCCTCTTTCTTCTCCAATATCTCTCAAGTAAGAGATCAGCTTGCTAGTATTGGAGTAGTGGTGGATGAAGATGATCTTCTCCAAACCTCTATTGATGGTATCCCATCCTCATGGGAGACATTATTGGTTGTAGTAAATGGCCGAGAGGTACAACCTAACTTCGAAAGGTTGTGGCGTGACTACCTCCAAGAGGAGGGGTGAATCCAGAGCAACTCAGTGTGCGTCAAAGAAGAAAATATTTCCCTCATGGCAAGAATGAAGATAGGAAAGAAATACTTCTTCCAAAATAATTTATCTCATTCAAAGAAGAAGGAGTTAAACAAATGATTTGACAAGTCAAAATATAGATGCTTCAATTGCAACAAGAAAGGCCATTTCTCAAGAGATTGCAGAGCAAAGTGGAAAGGAAATTTTCATGCTTATATCTCCATAGAAGATGAAATCACTCAAAAGAATGTATTCGAAGAAAAGGAGACAAGAAGGGAGTATTATCTTGTCTCATCCCTTTCGGGATCCATCATCATAAATGCAGACACATGGTTGAATCACAGTGGTTAATCCAAACATATGACTGGTTACAAGGGTTCCATCACTAATCTAAAAGAGATATAATTCACATGCATGGTAGAGTTGGGGGAAAACTCAACTTATTCAATCCAAGGAGTTGGATCCAACTCATTCCAACTGATCACAGGTGATATTATACATCTGGAGGACATTCTATATGTTCCAGTCTTGAAGAAGAACCTCCTCTCAATTTCCATTCTTGAAGACAAAGGCTTCTGATTTATCTTCATGGATAACAAAGCACTTTTATGTCTGAAGAACAAAAGCCCAAAATATGCTACTGTGATTGGAGTTCAAGAGGGAGGACTCTACAAGGTACTCGAGAGGTACATTCAAGCTATGATTCACTACCCTATCATTCCATGCGATCTATGGAACCAAAGGATTGGGAACCTACACTACAAAGCGCTACCAGGACTTCAAAATATGGTAAAAGGTATTCCCATATTTGATTTTGAGCATGATATTGTATGTCGGGGTTGTGCACTAGGGAAGAATGTTAAGAAAATATTTTCTAGTAGTTCTACTAGATCTAAATGGATTTTAGATTTAATACATTCTGTTATCACTCCAGGATTCTTTCCCTGACTGTGAAGGGAATGAGCCTAGTAACTTAGATATTCAATAATGTAGGAGAAAAAAAATCAAATTGGATGACTTAATATACTCACATTCACTCAGTAACATATGAATCCACTTGAAGACAAAAGGATTTCTACTATATTGCTCAGCGGGCTTAAATCAAAGGTGTAAAAGTAAGAAGAATACTTATCATACTAGCAGATCTACATATAAAATATATGTGAATGGCTCGCTATGATAGATAAAATATATTGCAGTTCCAGCTCATCAACCCAGTGATAAGATGACAATTACCAAGCATTAGATGAAACATGAAAAGAATACATGAAGGCTTAGTATATTGATAAAGAGATGAGACAACAGTCATCTATCATCAAATACACATAAATAGAAAAGAAAGAAAATGAAATTGAACAAACACAGTGAAAGAAGCTTCCTGTGTCAAAATGTATTCATCAAAATCTGAATGAAGTATGGTTACAAGTATCTAAAGTTGAACCTCAGTTCCTCAGACTATTTTTCTTCCCCTTTTTATTTACAGAAATCTCAGGCTTTATAGCCTTTACAAATAGTTTCAAAATCCTAAAAATAGTACATAGTTAAAACAATTTAGAAAAAGAAAGATTGGATCCTATCTATAAGGGATCAAGCCCTTATCACAATCTTATGGTCTTTGACATCTTCCCTGTATGCTGGAGTCTGGATACACCTGGCAAAGGCTTCTTTGATAGCTATAGTAGATCCTTAGAAGCTGATGGAGAATTCGAAATTGCTTTTGGCAGACAAGTCACTTTTACAAAAAATAGGCAAGAAGCCTTATCACCTCCTCCTTGCTAGAAAACTGAAACAAAAATTTAATATTGATACCTTTACTCTTTATCTATCATTATAAATCATCCTCAAGGCATCTAGATCAGATAATCTTGGATCTATGCAAAAATGGTAGCATTATGCCATATCCTGTTTTCGGCTGTTAAGAGAACCAAAATTTATGGTGAGTAAGACATCGAAAGTCTTGGTTTTGGTGGCTAATAACGCCTTTTGAAACCTGTGTAAGCCACCGAAACCACAGTCTTTCAAAATTGAAAAAAGGTCCTTCATTCAATCATGCTCTTTTGACTGCACCTACATGTTTATATCCTTATATACGAAATGCCATTGAGGATACTTTCTATAACAACCAAATATTAGGCCTCCTTAGGTATATGAAATTGTTCTCAGTATTTTAGAGGTGCAGTCACTAGATTTAAAGCTGATGTTCCCAGTAGCAGAAGATATAATTTTCAATCAACAATATGAAAATTGGAAGCACGTCTTAAGAGTACTAATGCAAATTCCCCAATTTGAGCCAAAGATATGCCAACAAGAAAAGACGTCTTGTTACTATAACCAAAACACATAGATTAGCATTCTGATGCAGCAAGGAATAATACTGCAAACAAATCGTGAATGGGTTCTAATACTCAAGGGTATGTTTTGCAAAATCAAGTGTCAATATCATTACACCAGCATCATCCTTTTTCCTACCTGTAACTTCACTCTTCTACTTCATGTTGTGTATTAATAAATTATAGGCTCCAAATTTGGCACAAGACTCCAATCTCTGCATACAATTTGGGTATTAAATCGGCTCTGCATGATCTTAGGGCACTTGGTGTTATGCGATTTTTGTGACCTTCAAATATCTGTAAGCAACTGGGAATTTTTTCTATCTATTCGATGCGCATTGCATGTCTTTGATATGTCGACATATGACTTGACCTCGCTTGTGACTTAACCTGTCGATTTGGCATACAAATTAGAACTAAGGGTTAACCCGTGTCTTCTCTTCATGGCCATATTTTTTCGACATGTCAAACATTCCAAAATCTAATGCTACATTCACCATTGAGTAGTTGTGCCATCTTTGACACCTGTATCATTGAGCACTTGGTAACCTCTATGCGTTTTTTATATTATTTGCTTGTGGAAAAAAACTCACATTCATCGAGATGTTTAGGCATGTTGTCTTTCTATATACAAACACTTTTTTATTTTATATGAATGAGGTGTGTAGAATATAGATCATGGCGTTCAGCGCTGGGCATAGTTTGACTTGGTTCATAGACATGGAGTTTGGTATATATTGGATGATTTGGTCGATAAGATAGACTAGGTTGACTTAAGCACACACCCTTTGGTAAAATAAAATCATATATATATATATATATATTAATTTACAAATTTAAAGAGCCATAAAACCAAGATTTAGGCTATGTAACAATTATTATGCTTTTGAAATGTAGGTAAAAAGGAAGAGACCAAAGGATTTCTAGGCAAGAGAGATCAATGGGAGCTGAATGAAGAATTTGGAGATTAAAGACTGGCCGTAAGACTAACGAAAATGACACATTAAGCAATAACGAATGAAATTCCTCAAAATTTACAAAACCATTTGAGGAGATAACACATTCTTATGTATGAGGTCCCATGTCATCCCCCTCCCTGGGTGACTTCTTATATTATGTACTATTCATACATGATTTTTGTAGGAAGGCATGGATTTATTTCATGAAGGATAAAAGTGAAATTCAACAAATTTAAAGAGTTTAAAGCCCTAGTTGAAAATCAGAAAGAAAATCACATCTGTGCATTAAGGTCTGATAATGGAGGTGAATTTGATTCACATGCATTTAATGAGCTATGTAGTGATGTAGGAATATATAGATAGTTAACCATACCATGCAACACTCAACAAAATGGGGTTGCCGAAAGAAAGAATAGAACCATATGTGAGGTTGCAAAGCCATGATGCATGATCAAGATATGTCTACCTCGTTATGGGAAGAATCCACCCGTACATTTGTGTACATACAAAATAGAATCCTACATGCCATTCTAGATGAGAATACACTAGAATAAGTGTTTATCGATGAGAATCCAGACATCTCAGAATTGAGGATCCTTGAGGGCCCAATATACATTCATGTACCGAAAGAAAAGAGAACATAGATGGATCTTTTTGGAAAGGAAGGGACCTTTGTGGGTTATAGCGAGTCATCCAAAGCATACCGAATATATGTATTTGGGGAGAGACACATTGAAGTCATCCAATATGTTACCTTCCATGAGGAAGTTGATTTCAAAAGATCGAAAGAGATTCAATTTGATTCAGAGATGGAGGATCCCGAGTCTGATTATCCCCCTTCAGACTTAGAGAGGGAGAAGCGAGAAGGTGCCTCATATTCGCTAGCTCCTGAAGAACTAGTAGAAATGGTTGAGAGGTCACCTTGTGAACCTCCCACTAAACTAAGATATGCTTGGTGCCGATGCATCTTACAAACTGAAGAGAAACATGGAGCACCAACAGGCTCATCCAGAGAGCGCAAGCAACCTAACGGATAGTCAGGGTATGTTGCATTGATGAGTCACATCAGTGATTCAGAACCATCCTCATATAAAGAAGCTACAAAGAAACAAGTTTGGAAATATGAAATGAAAGAAGAGTACACCTCCATAATGAAGAATGATTTTTGGGAGGTTGTTCCCAAACCTGATGGGATGTCTAGTGTGACGTCGAGATGGATTTACAAGATAAATCATACTGAAGATGGTAGCATTGAGAAGCATAAAGCCAGATTCATTTCTAGAGGTTTCTCTCGAAAAGAAGGCATCGATTATGATGAAACATTTTCCACTATGGCAAGGTACACCACAATCCGAGCAATGATTGCACTTGCATCTGTGCTAAGACGGAAACTTCACCAGATGAATGTGAATAAAACCTTTCTCAATGGTGAGGTTGAGGAAGATTTTTATATTCAACAACCTGAAGGATTTGTGGTGCATTGGAAGGATTCCCATGTGCGCAAGCTAAAGAAAGCTCTATATGGTCTTAATCAAGCCCCAGGGCTTAGTATTCCAGAATTGATAGCTACCTTCAGAAATTGGGTTTCTGTAAGAGTGAAGGTGATCCAAATTTTTACTTCAAAGTAGTGAAGAACCAACCGTTGATATTGGTCCTATATGTTGATTATTTGTTTCTCAGTAGAGAGGAACATATTATTGCTTGGTGCAAGAGGGAGCTCACCTTAGAGTTAGATATGAAAGACTTAGGTCTAATGCACTACTTTCTTAGCCTTGAGCTTTGGAAAAGAAAAGATGAAATTTTTATATCTCAAGGGAACTATAGTGTTGATATATTGTGCAGGTTTGGCATGATAGATTGAAAATATATGACTACATCGATGCTTTCCAATTTGAGGAAACTTCATGAGTTGGTCTCTGGATCAGATCCAATAGATCCCACTTTGTATAGACAACTTATAGTCTCGCAATGTGCTTGATACAGTCGATCCTTGATCTAATTTATGTTGTGAACATTCTGAGTCAATTTATGAATGATCCAAAACACACACACTAGACATCTACTAATCATGTTCTTAGGTACCTTCAAGGTACAATTTCATATGGACTCAGATATGCCTCCAATGGAAGAGTCATGTTACTTGGTTATAGAATGGCATACTAGGGAGGAAGCATTGTCGACCGTAAGAGAACATCTGATTATTTTTATAGCCTAGGATCATCTATGATATCTTGGTCAAGGTGGAAGCAGGGCTCTGCAGCCTAGAGCACTACCGAAGTAGAATACATAACTGCTAGTGTTTCTTGCCAAGAAGCAGTGTGGATCAGAAAGGTGCATGCAGGGTTGTTCAGTGAAAATATTGAGCCTATAGTTATTAGGTGTGACAATCATAGTTGCATCAAGCTTTCAGAAAACCCAGTGTTTCATGACAATTCTAAGCACATTGAAATGAAGTATCACTTCATCTGAGACATGGTCCAGAAAGGTACAATGAAAATTCAATACATTTCTACTGATGAGAAGATTGGAGATGTGTTAACAAAGCCTCTATCAGTGATGAAGTTCAGGTACTTTCGAGACAAGCTTGGTATGGTAGAGAATGCCTCCCTCGCTGAGAGGGAGTGTTAAATGTACACCATTAGGAGACATTCTCCAATCCAATCTTGTGGAACCAAGGTTGATCCTCCCGTATAGAGGTGAGCACTTTGATTGCCTTCTGTGTAAAGGTTATTCCTCTCGTATAGAGTTAATTGATCAAAGTAATGATGTTGTAAATTCTTGTTGGACAAGGATCCTAAATTGTGTGTATTAAGTCATGATTATCATGTGAACCTTTCATATAAATGTATGCATGAGATAGACCTCCCATATAGAGGTGAACCTTCCATATAAAGGTATCCATGACATGGACCTCCCGTATAGAGGTGGACCTTCCGTATAAAGGTCATGATTTACTTGTTAAAAGCATTTAATGTTGTGTGATATATTATTAACCAAGATCACCATATTTATATTAAGTATCCTTTAGATATTTATCACCTCTAAAGTTAATTACTTTAGCATATGATCATTTGGTCCGGAATAATATAATATGGTCACAAAGTCCAATAATTCTTCTTAGTATAATGTAATGCGATGGATAATTAATGTTAGTAGATATTGACCATGTAGTAAGAGATAAAGAATTGAAATATAAATCATAAAGATCAAGAGAATTTGAAATTTCCCATGCAGACACTTTAACTAATTAAAGAGAACTCGAATTATTAAAGCTTCAGTTAAGTATAAATGCTTCAGTTAAAGCATTAGTTAAAGATATGCCTCAATTAACTAAATAAATCATAGTGGTCACTTCAAGTAAATCAATCAGCATGATTTCCATTAACTAAGTGTTTTAAATAAGGACTAGTTAACTAAAGTGATTTCACTTTAGTTAAACTAAAGGATGACACTTCACATAAAGAGATTTAATTAAGTGACAACAAAGAAGATCTAGTTAACTAAGTGTTATTGCATGATGAAACTTATGTTAAACTAAAATATGGAACGTGAGTTGTGACACTTGCATGTCAACACTTATGTTAGCAACCTAACTAAGTGGGAAAGCTTTCAGTTAAGAGGTGAGTTCATCCTAAGTGACAACTCAATGAGATAAAGCACTACATGAGACATGGGGAACACCACTCCATGCAATATTAATACATCCAGTTTGAGGGCGGGTTTATCCTTAATTTAGAAGTTAAAAATAGAAGAGAAGAATGTATAAATATGATATACATGATTGTTGAATCCTGTTTGAAGTGAATTATCTTCTCCATTGAAGGCAAGGCACTTCTCTTTGTGCAGGGTATTGTCGGTGCTTGTTATTGTTGTGTTGGGAACACATCCGATTGATCTCTCTTCTCTATTGCTTCTATATATTAACCAAGAAGTTTGGTTATCTCTTATCTTCCGAAAGCAATATTCTGTGTTGTAAAAGAAAGCATTCTCTACTATCCATTATATTATACTGAGAATAATTGATGGGGTTTTCATTCTCATAATTTTGAGGATTTTCCCTAGGGTATATCTTATGTTATGGTTGTATGAATTTCATGGATTGAATTGTCTCATTGCTTCAAGTATCTACATCTAAAATAATTAAAGATCAAGTGTCAACAAAATTTCAACAGGGGGCATGCTACAAGCCACTACAATTCATGTTGGGGACAATTCCCTTTCCAATGCAAGTCATGATAGGGGAAATTCACTAGGCACTATAAGGCATACTGGATATAGATCAATAGTCACTAGAAGTCATATTAGATACCAAAAATCGGCCACTACAATTCATGTTGGTGGAAAGAAACCACTGTAAGCGATGCTATGGGAAAAAACCTAGCCAATGCAATTCATGTTCGAGGTATTCATATTGTTGACAAATCTAGAAGAATAGGATGAAATCCTAAGTTCCCTTGTAGTATTTGCAAGGGATATCACCTTACTCATTTTTTCCTTTCCATTCCAGAGGTACAAAGAGTGTGTTCCTTGTTTGATGAATATTCTACTCCTAAACAACCTATAATTTCCTGACATCCCATTCAACCTTTGGTTGATAAAGTGATTGAACTGATGCAATGTTCAGTTGATCCCACTCTTCCCTTGGAGAGTGATAAGATTCAATTGGTTAAACAAATGTAATATTTGGTCGATCCCACTCTTCCCTTGGAGACTGACAAGATTCGAGTGGTCAAAATGATGTAATATTCAATCGATCTCATTCTTATTTTAGAGAGTGATAAGATTACATTCATCAATATGATGCAATTGTTAGTCGATTCTACTCTTCCTTTCAAGAGTGAAGTGACTAATACTCAAGTTTTCTTCACTACCATTTTAGAACTCTCTAGATAATGGTGTAGTATGATCACTTCAAATGACCCCCCGGCAAGATCTAGGATTGCCTCCTTCAATTGGAATAGTCTAATTGGGCCTTTCCTTCCTTCTTATGCACCATTCCAAATAAGTTTTCAAGTTAAACACCATATAGTTTTTCAATGTATTATAGATGAGGAAATTTGTTTTTAGTATTTTATCTACATATACTTGGAAAGGTTTGGGTTCTCCAAACCTTCTGTCATGTTATAGCTAATCAATGGATTTTGATAAAAGACCTAGTGAACCTTTGGGGTTTCTTACTAAATTCCATATTACATTAGGTGGAAATATTGTCTTAGATGAATTAATGGTTATGGAGGTCACATTAAAGTTCAATATGATCCTTGAGTGTGATTATGTATATGCGATTAATTTTGTGGTGTCTACACTCTTTCACGTGATTCATTTCCCTCGCAATGGAATAATTATCATTATTGATCATATTGAATTTATTGTCCTTCTCATTATCCAAATTTATACCAAGCATCCCCTTTTCCTATTCCTACTATTTCAGAATATAGTACCCTTCCATGGGAGAATTATGTGGCTTCATATCCCTCATGTCCAGTCTCTATTGAGAAGAATCCTTTGCATTCATGCTCACCTTCTTGGGACTCAATTTTGGTAGTTGATGAGGTGATTTATCCAATCGGTTCATTGGAGCTCATCCCCCCCCCCCTATTGGTCCAAGTGAATGTTTTTACATGTGTTCTCTATGAGATCACATCCTTCCCTAATATGAATCTCTCCCAGAGGTTATGATCAACTCTAACATTCCTTTCGATATTTACGTCCTTTCCAAATACCATTTCCCTCGATTGGACCTAGTTGCAGCCAAATCTAGCCCCGATTTTCCTTTTGAGTTTGATCTCATTGTTTTTGGACCCTCAATCGGTGGAATTTGTTATACTTTGAAATCTACCATTGAGTTTCTTGTTTATGTTCCTAATGAGTTTGAATATTTTAGAATATTCTTAGACTCATGTAATGATGAGTCTATCATTGTAGACCTTATTATTACTTTCATCATTGATATTCCTCATGAGTTTTATCTTATTGATCATAGGTCCTAGAGCTTTGGTACTCTTGCGTCTTTAATCATAGACTCTGCATTGGTAATAAATATTGTTGAAGACATTGAAGTTGAAATACCGCTACCAAAGTGACCTATATCAAATATTTCTTTTCAATTTTTGGTATATATGATCATGGTATTGTTTTTTCTTGGGTAGAGAATTTTAAGTTGGATTCATGGTTTCTAAGGGATCATGTTGTACATATTGAATGATCCAGGAAGGTATATTTAGAAACTTGCATATAGATTTAGGACTTTCCTCTATTAAAATGCATTTGAAACTTTCTCCACCTGAATTTGCAACCGGATTGAAATTGTTGGATATTGGTGTGTCATACATCTCTAACTGCATTTTGCACTAGTATAGGAAAAGATACTTCCTAACATGGGACATCGTAGTCAATAACCTATTTTCCCTCAGGCTATACCTTGACTGGATTGGGTATCCCTCTGATTTTTCATGACAACCATAACTTCAAACAACACAAACAATGGATATGGTTGAAATATAAATTCCAAGGAGGGTTGTGCAAATAGCACCATATCTGTGCCACTTTATCCCAGTAATCCAATCCTTTGACCAAGGGAGGGGACCCTTAAAAGTGGGAGGTATGAATATTAGTAGATCACCCTAGGTACCTTTCAAATATTCGTTGCAAAACTTTGACTATATTTAGAACTAAAATATAAGGTGCATGGGGGGAATTTCAGTTGCGAAATGGAATGTGAGTGTTGAAATTTAAGAGGGAGGCGGAACTATTCCAAAATACATCAAACTCAAAGTAAGGGAAACCCGGGCTCCTTAATCATAACCCAATGCCTAAAAAGAAGAATAGCGTCATGAAATACATATAAACAAGAAAGCATTGTCGACTATCCATTAAAATGCATTCAAGAAAATTATTGAAAATCACATAGGCGTAATGATGTTCTAATCCATGTGACTCATGGACTCAGATAAAGACTTATCTACTGCTTCAAAAGAACATTATACATCATATAAAATTCTTTTGATTCAGAAACCTAGTGGGATCATTGCCTTGATCGTGGTTCCAAAATTTCGTGCAATTTTATTTCATTGATATAATAGAGTATAATTAGGGGGGATTAATTCATCTTTTCCCTAGTCCTATCATCTATTTAAAAAAAAATAGAAGATCTCTAGTATTCTATAATGAAGAATGAGAAAAGAATAAAAGAATGAGCTAGTGTTGCACATTCTATCAACTTATTTTATGTCTCATAATTATGGAAATGACTGAACCTCCTTTGTGCCTCTTCATGTTGACCTTAAGTATGCTCACTAGTGTTGACTTTGTCCTTAGGTCATAGGTACGAGGTCTTGTCTCTATGCTAGAATCTACATCTTCATGTTGAGGTGGCATAACTGATTTTGTGGATAGCTCACCCATAATCATGATCCATCTTTTGAATTTTATCACCTTGATCCAGCTTTTGATGGAAACAACTACTATTTCCCTCCCATGTCTTGTTTCTACTATTGTTTATCTATCACAAGAAAATTCAATTCTTGTATGCTCTTCCAATCCCGATCATGTAGATTTGGTACACTCTTCAAAATCCTAAAATATTTGTCTAATTTAGACTAATGTGGGTAGTCAAGATCTCCTAGGACAACAATCATATTCTTCAATAATGTGGTAGTGTCCATTGAGGGTTGTAGGTGTTCATGTAGTTCACCTATGGTGTGTGGGTTTACGCTTTGAGAAATTGCTATCAATTTTGGCATTTGTTCTTGCACCTTTTGGTTGTACAAGATCTCTAAGAATAACTCAAATTTTATCATTCCAAGGAGTTGGAATCCCATTCTACACCATGGTAGTCATTTTATTGAAGAAGGGATGACTAGAGATGAGGATTATTTTAATTTTTCTTCCAGTATTCTCATGGAAGTGACCTTATGAATACAGTTGTCCGTGTGCGTTATGGATGATATCCTATCATATATCTACATATGTTGTAATTGTTCTAGAGTTAAGTTATTTATCATTGAGTTTTCTATTATATACACCTAACACTTATTAAAAATGCATTCTTTATTTATGTCCAAATACTTAGTTCTTTCCAAATAAAATTTATATAAAAATAAAGCAAATTGTATGTGATATTGACTCTTAGACAAATCCTCAAATATATGCAATTCCACAAATATTTATTGATCCTTATAATATTTTCCACTATTAAGGCTTGGTTCAAGCCATATTCATGTTTTGATTTCCCATATTCCACTTGTAATTTAACTTCAGTGATTTCTTTATTTAGAGCATGGACCTCTTGTTTTGCTTTGTTCAACCCTACCCCTTGTTCTTTGATATTTTCATTCTTCTCCTCAATAATGTCTTGTAAATTGATAATATCTAGCTTATGACAAGATGCACGAGATTTTCATTTATTTCATGCTCACTCTACTCCAACATCTATCTTAGGTCAATTATTTGCTCATATAGGCCTATGATTTTAACGATGGTAGGGGATAATTCAAGTTTCCTCCTTTCCTCGATTAACTTCACCTTATAAGAATCTAGTTGTATAGTCATCTAATCCAATTTGTTTTTAGCTTCTCTTGCTTCCACTTTTGACTGTTGCAACTCACTAATTCTATCTTCATTCACATTCTTTAGTGCGATCAATGAGGCATTTTCTATTTTAAGAAACTGCAACTTGTCTTGGAGTTGTTGGTATTCTTCCATCACTTGGAGGGTAGCTATAAAATCTTGAGTGACTTGAGAATATTCCAGCTCATTTATCCTTTGATCCTTTTTATGTAGTAGTGTTAAAATTTTGGTTGAATCATGTGTGCCTTTCCCTATCTTGATTACAGATTTCTACAGACTTTTATTTTCACCATCCAAAATTTTCGCAGGCACTCAAAAATTGGTTTTTGGTCTTATGACCTTCAATTTGCCTTTTGTATCTGTCCAGATCAGATGTAGTATTGGCATACTTGTTGTACACTATACTATTTCTCCCTTCAACCATTGACACCTCATCTTCAGGAGGAAAATTTATAGTGTCTATTATGACTTGTGAAGTCCTCCATTCATTAGGATGCAAGTCCCTATATGTTCTTTTGGCTAGGGGATCCATTGTGACTACATTGAACTCATTTTTGCTAGTCTCAAACCTAGAGATCAACCTAGCTTTGGCCTACGAGTCCAAAGGATTTTTTTATAGGAAATAATTCTAGAATTTTTTCTCTACTTTGTTGTTCTTATTACAATAGCAAGATAAGTATTGTGATCTCAGTGGAACGCTTCATCCCACTTCCAACTGATTGTTGAGTCATATCTGAGACTGTAAATCTTGATGAAGCACTGATAATATTTCTTGACACTATAACAAACATCAAATCATTAGATTCAAAAATATCATGACTAGGATTGATGGGAGTTTCACCTTTTTTGGTATGGGATTCTTGAAATTGATCAGTATCCTGATGGATGATCGTTGTCCCTTCATCTTGTCTTCTTTTTTCCTTTGATTTCACTACTACTTTAGTTGTTTTACTCCTTTTATTTTATAGTTCATCCTAAAGCATTTATTCATCTTTTATTTTCTCAACATCGGAGGATCCTTTTATTTCTTGACCCTTATCCTCTTCACTTCACTTTCTCTCTTCTTGACTAATATCTTACATAATGGAGAGGAGAGCGCCCTCAAGTCCCATCATTGTATTGACCACATTATCATATTTTTATATGAGAGAATATGGGGTATTCATTACAATTGGATTACAAGAGATCTCATTTAACTCACTGGACCTAGCACCTCCCAAGTCATCAAGGCTCTTTTTGGTATGGAAAACCATTGTTTCCCTGGCTTTTTCGGATATTTTTTGCTGGCATTTTTAGTTAAATATGAATGCTCCTACTCTAAATAAATTCCAGTATGTTTATGATGTTGTATCTTAGTTGATTGGTTGTGCTCCCAACGTAGTGGTAACTCAACTTCTTGTTCCCCTTCTTGGTTAGATTCATGTGACACTCCATCAAGGGTCTGTCTGAAATCTATTTATGTCGATACCAGTTGTCCTTGATTTGACCATCCCAAATATGCTCCAAAGACTAATCTCTTAGATCTATACTTAGTTTGGATTTATTGCTTCCTTTATCCTTTGACCCTGGAATGGACTCTCTTGTTCCTTCTCAGGAGTTTAACCACATCCTAGGACCTTTCCTTGAGACATCATTAGCATGATAAGCTTGATATAAACAATCAAAACTCTTTTCTTCAGGAATAGACAAATAAAGAGAGCACTCCTTTTTTAGGTACTTCCTCATCCTCCACTATGATCCTCTACTTCTTCTATCTCTAACATCATTGTGTGCCAAATAATCATCACATATTTTTCGCAAAAAAACTACAAATTTAATCTCTGTTTTAGGGACTTGAGTTCCTTTTGGCCTGTAGAAAGTATAATAGGGAGGAACCTTCAAGCGATATAAAGTGGGCTTAGGGAATGCTTGAGCCATCACTTCAATGGGATTTTATTTATCTTGAATTATCTATTTCATCTATTCATAGGTTTTCTTAAATACCATGTTGAGATATTGTAACTTCAAAGAATATTATATTTGTACTTTATTATTCTGGAGATGTTTCATTCCTCCGTGAAGATCTTATTGTATATCCGGAGATGTTTATTCCTCCGTCGGAATGTGGTAACTTGGGTTATTAGACTTCCCTAGTGGGGGTCGGCCCTGTATGTGTTATATGGGTCAAAGGGTTATTAGACCCACCATGTGGGGGTCGGCCCAGTCAGTTATAATGGGGTATTTAACCTAATGGTTAAATACGAGCCTACATGTACTTGTGTAAAATACATATCAGAGTAGTGTATAAATAGAGGAGGTGTGTTCCTCATTATACACACTCACTCACTCGAGGATAGCGCACTTGTGGAGGAGAGGTCTGCTATTGTGGAGGAGGAGATCATGTCTCAGGGTTTCATCTTTGTATATTGCTGGTCATCTATATTGAGGAAGCTTTGCTGGGTTTTCTACCCCATGAGGGTTTCCCAGGATAAATCTCTGTCTCTTGTGTTTATGCTATGCTTGTTGTTTCTTCAGTGATCCAGTATATGCTATTATTGTGAAATGGAATGTAATGCTGATATTTTCTGTATTAGCATATTAAATATTAACATGGTATCAGAGCTAACCTAAAGGAAGACAAGGTATGGCACTTACGACACTTGCTTTACTTATGACATTTTGAAGGTTAGGGTTTTACATAGCAAAAACCAGTCATTGTTGAACTTTCGCTATAAATCCATTTCTGAGAAGGTTCAAGGTCTGAAAAGTTTACAGGTCGAAGATAACATCCCCAGGTACCTTGTGGCCAAAGGGCACCCTCAGATTCGTTGTACTTTATGAGTTATGATCAGTACAAGTTAGGGTTTCTGCCTCTTCCAGATCTCATTCAAAATCAGGTGACCTTGGAAAAAAGGTCATAACTTGGGCTAGGAAGATCCAAATGAAATTTAGTAAAAATTTACAGGTAGTACACAGACTGTACTATCTCAGGAAACTTTTTTCAGAGGCTGAAGGTGAACCAGTGACACGTGGCATGCCGTACAAGTTCGCTCTCCTGGTTTATTCCATAAACAGGTCATGTTGCGACACTTGGCATAACTCTCTCTAAGAGAGTCCAATTGAGGTCAGACCTGTCAGGATGGAAAGATAACAGGGCGAGCTATCTCAGAAAAAGTTTTCAGAGGCCGAAGTTGAAACAGTGACATGTGGCACGCCGTACAATTTCGCTCTCATGTTTTATCCCATAAACAGGTCACGTTGCGACACTTGGCATAACTCTCTCTCAGAAAATCCAATTGAGGTAAGACCTATCAGGATGGAAAGATGACAGGTCAGGCTACTACAGAAAAAGTTTTCAGACCCCGTGGAGCAAAAATTTCAGAGTTATAGTAGAAACAATCAGGTACATATTTCTGTCAAAACATAATTATTTTTGGAGCACCTTTATTCATGGCTTCCGAAAATTAGGGCTTCAGCAAAAGTTAGAATTTTTGAAGTCTGTAACCACGGCTGGAAGCTCCTCAGAAAAATAAGAGTTTAGAGCCTTGGATCAAACCTTTTAAATGAGCAGAAGGGTGGGATTCATCAAACCCTAGTTCGGGATCCTGTCAAGAAGATCCAGAAGTTTCAAAGGCAATTTTGAGGGGTCAAATTTTGGAGATTTCAAAATTGAAGTATGCTAGTGTGATCATCCTAGCAAGACACATCCTTCCATTCATTCGGAAGTGTGAAAGTCAAAGATTGAATTTTTAGGGTTTCTCCAGCAAACTCTAATCAAGCTCCAGATCAAGTTTCAGGGGGAGTTGAGGCTAAGAAGAAGTCTCGACAGGTATGACTTAAGGAGGTTCAGGTATGTCTTGAAATCTGATTCTTGATTAAGTTCATAATGTGTTTTGTCTTCATGTTATTTATTAGTACAATCTTGATTAATGTTAGAATTGTCTTATCACCCTAGTAACAGTATGAATGCATGTGAATGATCGAAGACATTCATTGATTAGGGCTATATGATTGTACTAATGCATTATGGTGTTGTGTGAGGTTGATGTTGTCTGCTAACAAGATACAAGTACATCACAAAAGACAAATCAAGTTCCATGACCATGACATCATGAAGACAAAGACTCATCCATAATCTTTGTTCTACTTACGAGGTATGTATGACTTTGTTATATTATGCTTAACCTATGAGACATGCAAGTTCTAGCTCAGGATCTCTAAATCATTGAAGAGATTGTTTAGGTATGTTGTACATAACTAAGCAGGTATACTAATCCAAGCATGTTCTCCTATGTCATGTTAGAATCTTACCTTGTATTGGGATCCCTTATATAAGTATACTTGGCACGATTAGATATTCTTATTCATAAAGTTAGTAATCAAGGGATTATGCATATTATGTCTTTTATCTTGATTGATGATATGCATGAGTACAAGAAGTCTTCCCTGAAATCTTGAATACTAATGTTTATTATTTATGATCATGACTATACATATTCAAGACTATTTAGATGTTTTGATAATGTTTATAATATACTAATGAATGTATGTTTGTGTATGAGATCATGAGGATGACACTAGTGCACACTTGAGCATGCATAGTGGTACAAAATGAATACAAGTTCAAAAGACATATAGAAGATCAAGCGGGAGGCAACCACACAAACATAAAAGATAAGTATTTGAGTTGTTATTTGAAATAGTAAATGATATTGCTTGTATGCATATTTGTATTCCTAGAATATATCATGCTGAGTGTAAACATTCATAGAGCATTGAACAGTATACTACTAATATGCATATGATTGGTAAGTTGGACAAACATTCCGTTGTTGCTTGTCTAGAATGAAACCTCTTTGCTGACATGCTGAGAGATGTGCACACTCTCGATAGTATGTTCTGGTAGAGATGGAAGGCATCTAGATAGCCACTGTATGCATACAGGATATGGGAAAGTGTTGTGCCAAAGTATTGGTCAAAATAGTTGCATAACTATGCAAATGATATCTGTATGCATAATAGGTTATCATGTCAATATGATTTGATGATTATGAAGTATTACTAATCATGTACTTAATTTTGATTTGTAGGAAAGATCATGATGAATGATGAACACTGAACAAGCGATGGATGTTAAACAAAAAAAAAAAAGATTTTCAAATCAAACACACTATAGAAGGCTTGTGGCTAGAAGATTCTCTTAGAAAGAGGAAGAGAATCATGATGAGATGTTTGCTCCAAGTGGCTAGAAGAAGTGTGAATTAGGTTCTGTATGGGTTCCCAAGATCGATAGTAATTGATGAGAAGACATGTGAGGATTGCATCATCCTTGAACACAAGTTCTAAAGTGAGCCGTAGACAAGTGTCTCCGAGAAAGAAGAGGGATTGTATCATCCTTGAACACTTGTTCTAAAGAGAGCCGTATATGTATGTCTTTGAAAATGAAGTCCTTGGTGGACATGATAGGATTGGATCATCCCTGGACTTCAGTACAAAAGAAGAGCCGTAGACGTATGTCTTCGAGAATGAAGTTCTTGGTGAACATGTGAGGGGATTGGATCATCCCTGGACTTTAGTTCGAAAGAAGAGCCGTAGATGTATGTCTTCGAGAAAGAAGTTCTTGGTGAACATGTGAGTGGATTGGATCATCCTTGGACTTCAGTCCGAAAGAAGATCCGTAGACGTATGTCTTCGAGAATGAAGTCCTTGGTGGACGGTTGAGGATTAAGTCATCCTTGGACGTGGTCCTAAATGTACGGTTGAGGATTAAGTCATCCTTGGACGTGGTCCTAAATGTACGGTGGAGGATTAAGTCATCCTTGGACGTGGTCCTAAATGTACGGTTGAGGATTAAGTCATCCTTGGACGTGGTCCTAAATGTACGGTTGAGGATTAAGTCATCCTTGGACGTGGTCCTAAATGTACGGTGGAGGATTAAGTCATCCTTGGACGTGGTCCTAAATTTACGGTTGAGGATTAAGTCATCCTTGGACGTGGTCCTAAATGTACGGTGGAGGATTAAGTCATCCTTGGACATGGTCCTAAATGTACGGTTGTGGATTAAATCATCCTTGGACAATAAATCCAGTAATTCCGAAAGGAAGGATAGTCCTAAATGAATTGAGTGGATTAAATCATCCTTGGACAGTAAATCCAGTAATTCTGAAAGGAAGGATAGTCCTAAATGAATTGAGTGGATTAAATCATCCTTGGACAGTAAATCCAGTAATTCCGAAAGGAAGGATAGTCCTAAATGAATTGAGTGGATTAAATCATCCTTGGACAGTAAATACAGTAATTCCGAAAGGAAGGATAGTCCTAAATGAATTGAGTGGATTAAATCATCCTTGGACAGTAAATCCAGTAATTCCGAAAGGAAGGATAGTCCTAAATGAATTGAGTGGATTAAATCATCCTTGGACAGTAAATCCAGTAATTCCGAAAGGAAGGATAGTCCTAAATGAATTGAGTGGATTAAATCATCCTTGGAAAGTAAATCCAGTAATTCCGAAAGGAAGGATAGTCCTAAATGAATTGAGTGGATTAAATCATCCTTGGACAGTAAATCCAGTAATTTCGAAAGGAAGGATAGTCCTAAATGAATTGAGTGGATTAAATCATCCTTGCACAGTAAATCCAGTAATTCCGAAAGGAAGGATAGTCCTAAATGAATTGAGTGGATTAAATCATCCTTGGATAGTAAATCCAGTAATTCCGAAAGGAAGGATAGTCCTAAATGAATTGAGTGGATTAAATCATCCTTGGACAGTAAATCCAGTAATTTCGAAAGGAAGGATAGTCCTAAATGAATTGAGTGGATTAAATCATCCTTGGATAGTAAATCCAGTAATTCCAAAAGGAAGGATAGTCCTAAATGAATTGAGTGGATTAAATCATCCTTGGACAGTAAATCCAGTAATTCGAAAGGAAGGATAGTCCTAAATGAGATTGAGTGGACTAATCATCCTATAAATAGATTGGGATTGCCTCGTCCCTAGACATGGTGAGATGTCTTAAAGTGATAAGGACTAATCATCCTGTAAATAGATTGGGATTGCCTCATCCATAGACATGGTGAGATGTCTTAAAGTAATAAGGACTGATCATCCTATAAATATATTGGGATTGCCTCGTCCCTAGACATGGTGAGATGTCTTAAAGTGATAAGGACTAATCATGCTGTAAATAGATTGGGATTGCCTCATCACTAGACATGGTGAGATGTATTAAAGTGATAAGGACTAATCATCCTATAAATAGATTGGGATTGCCTCATCCCTAGACATGGTGAGATGTCTTAAAGTGAGAAGGACTAAACATCCTGTAAATAGATTGGGATTGCCTCGTCCCTAGACATGGTGAGGTGTCTTAAAGCGATAAGGATTGATCATCCTGTAAGTTGATCTGGATTGCATCATCCATAGACATGAGATTTGTCTTAAACCGAGAGGGACTGATCATCTCGTAAGTGGATCAGGATTGTATCATCCTTGGACCTATGTCCTAAAGTGAGAGGGATTGATCATCCCGTAATTGGATCTTGTGTGTTGCAGGGTATGCTGCTATTGTGTATACTTGTATTGATGAGGATACTTGTATTGATGATATGTATACTTGTATTGATGAGGATACTTGTATTGCTGATGTGTATACTTGTATTGATGAGGATACTTGTATTGATGATGTGTATACTTGTATTGATGAGGATACTTGTATTGATGATGTGTATACTTGTATTGATGAGGATACTTGTATTAATGATATTTATACTTGTATTGATGATGTTGTTGATCGTGATGATCTAGATGACGATGTTGTTGATCGTGATTATCTAGATGACGATGCTGCTGATCGTGATGATCTAGATGACAATGCTGCTGATCGTGATGATCTAGATGACGATGCTGCTGATCGTGTGATGAAGATGCTGATGATCATGTGATGATGATGCTGATGATCGTGTGATGATGATGCTGATGATCGTGCGATGACGATGCTGATGATCGTGTGATGACGATGCTGATGATCATGTGATGACGATGCTGATGATCGTGTGATGACGATGTTGATGATCGTGTGATGACGATGCTGATGATTATGATGCTAATGACGATGCTAATGATCGTGTGATGACGATGCTGATGATCGTGAGATGATGATGTTGATGATCGTGAGGATACAGATGTTGATGTTGCTGTAGTTGTTCGAGTGTTGCAGAAGATAAAGACTCAGTACTGAAGATGTTGATGTTTCAGTAACTGCTTGAGTTACTGATGATGTTGAGAAAGCTTCCAATGATTTATAGATGTATCATGTATGATGTTGATGACTCCTTGCTCGTGCAGATGCTGTTATAATATCCTTCTCGTTAAGGGGGAGTGTTGAGATATTGTAACTTCAAAGAATATTGTATTTGTACTTTATTATTCCGGATATGTTTCATTCCTCCATGAAGATCTTATTGTATATCCGGAGATGTTTATTCCTCCGTCGGAATGTGGTAACTTGGGTTATTAGACTTCCCTAGTGGGGTTCGGCCCTGTATGTGTTATATGGGTCAAAGGGTTATTAGACCCACCATGTGGGGGTCAGCCCAGTCAGTTATAATGGGGTATTTAACCTAATGGTTAAATACGAGCCTACATGTACTTGTGTAAAATACATATCAGAGTAGTGTATAAATAGAGGAGGTGTGTTCCTCATTATACACACTCACTCACTTGAGGATAGCGCACTTGTGGAGGAGAGGTCTGCTATTGTGGAGGAGGAGATCATGTCTCAGGGTTTCATCTTTGTATATTGATGGTCATCTATATTGAGGAAGCTTTGCTGGGTTTTCTACCCCATGAGGGTTTCCCAGGATAAATCTCTGTCTCTTGTGTTTATGCTATGCTTGTTGTTTCTTCAGTGATCCTGTATATGCTATTATTGTGAAATGGAATGTAATGCTGCTATTTTCTGTATTAGCATATTAAATCTTAACATACCAATATATCAAATTCTAGTTTGGATTGATTATCATGAGGGTTCAAGAGCTTTCTTCCCTTCTCTAGTCTAATTAAAAGATGTGGACCATATTTCCAAACAATATCCATCTTCACTTCCAAAGTTTTCAAAATATTATGTAACTTTTTTGATGGATTTCTTATTGTTAATGGAATATCCTCACATATATAAGGGAAAGGTAGCACTCCCCTTCCTCTTGGACTGAAGAAAATGAATTTCATCCAATTCTACCGTCTACCTAACATATTCTACGATAAAATTTCTGGGAGTGAGAAGCCTAGGTATCCTGTAAGGAGAGTTTTTAGTGCCATATTTAAAGGGGTATATTCCACCCCATACATTCTAGAAACAATAAAATAACCACCCCCATGAACCAATCCCCTCTTTTGCTGTCATTAGCCACATATAGCTATGGTAGGATTCAACGTATTTTTTAGGTGTTCAAATATTATACCTAGTATAATATTCTTGGCAACTATTTTAAGCTTAAAAAATCATACATATAGATATGTAGGAGAATATTCTATAGAAAACATATAATATACTATTAAAACTTATAAATTTTGATAAATATTATAAATGTTATCATATTTTATGTTAAAAATACCTGAATTGTTTAGGAAAAAATAGTCACTTGGCAAATATAATTTTCCAAAAAATAGCCAATTTGTGAAAATTCACCCCTAAAAAATAATCTGGAACATGGATTTCTTCAAGCATTCTATTTAACTCCTTCCTTATTGTGACCATAAAATAAATATACATGAGCCTATTTATGTAGTAGAACATGGAATTTCTTCCACCCTTCTTGATCCACGACAAGTAGTTAATACACCTTTGAGGATTTTCCATATTTAAACAATTATATCACTAGGAGGGATAAGAAAATGCCTTGATATATTATGAATAGATAGACCAACCATGAAGGATAGTGGAAAAACTTGTCAACTTTAAAATATCCCAATTGGTTCCTCATGTTTTTGGCAATGGATCTAACATACCAAAAAGCACTTGAATGGTTATGAAATAAATCCATGATGGCAAGCATACCCTCTTGTACTATGGAATCATTATTTCTTAGATAAGAGTGAACAAGGATATGTAGTCCTAGAGGCACAAAGGAAAGTTTTTAGTTATAAATGATGGGGACTAGTTTGGATTGGTCCTTTTCTATGTAGTTATTTCAATAATAGGATTTTCTTTTGGTCATCTGATAGGTTGAGATATTTATTTATTTTCACTTTAGGAAGCAATAGAATTGAACCCACCTAGGTTTCCAACATGGTAGATATATACTTATTTTTAATGGAGATGATTCTATTTTTACTATATGAGGATAAGATAGATCCAATGAATGGATTGTATCATTTGGTAGAAAGATCAATGATTCTTGGAATTCATATGTATCAAAAATGACACATTGAGGCAATCCAGAGGAATTGTATGTTAGGAAATAAAGTACATAATAAACAATAACACAAGAAAATGGAGAATAACCTTTTACCATGGAAACCCAAACCCGAGAAAACCACACCTAATGCCAAATCTAGGCTCTTCAATTCATGTTGTCCTTTTTTGTGATCAACAACTGTAATGCCGTCATAAATAGAGAAGTGTCAATTTGGGATATAAAAGATGCCACCTAATGTATGAGGTCAAAGGGGAACAAGATGGCCGAAATTTCATATTACATTAGGTGGAAATATTGTAGTAGATGAATTAATGGTTATGGAGGTCACATTAAACTTCAATATGATCCTTGAGTGTGATTATGTATATGCGATTAATTTTTTGGTGTCTACACTCTTTCACGTGATTCATTTCCCTTGCAATGGAATAATTATCATTATTGATCATATTGAATTTATTGTCCTTCTCATTATCCAAATTTATACCCAGCATCCCCTTTTCCTATTCCTACTATTTCAGAAGATAGTACCCTTCCATGGGAGAATTATGTGGCTTCATATCCCTCATGTCCAGTTTCTATTGAGAAGAATCCTTTGCATTCATGCTCACCTTCTTGGGACTCAATTTTGGTAGTTGATGAGGTGATTTATCCAATCGGTTCATTGGAGCTCATCCACCCCCCCTATTGGTCCAAGTGAATGTTTTTACATGTGTTCTCTATGGGATCACATCCTTACCTAATATGAATCTCTCCCAGAGGTTATGATCAACTCTAACATTCCTTTCGATATTTACGTCCTTTCCAAATATCATTTCCCTCGATTGGACCTAGTTGCAGCCAAATCTAGCCCCGATTTTCCTTTTGAGTTTGATCTCATTGTTTTTGGATCCTCAATCGGTGGAATTTGTTATACTTTGAAATCTACCATTGAGTTTCTTGTTTATGTTCCTAATGAGTTTGAATATTTTAGAATATTCTTAGACTCATGTAATGATGAGTCTATCCTTGTAGACCTTATTATTACTTTCATCGTCGATATTCCTCATGAGTTTTATATTATTGATCATAGGTCCTAGAGCTTTGGTACTCCTGCATCTTTAATCATAGACTCTGCATTGGTAATAAATATTGTTGAAGATATTGAAGTTGAAATACCGCTACCAAAGTGACCTATATCAAATATTTCTTTTCAATTTTTGGTATATATGATCATGGTATTGTTTTTTCTTGGGTAGAGAATTTTAAGTTGGATTCATGGTTTCTAAGGGATCATGTTGTACATATTGAATGATCCAGGAAGGTATATTTAGAAACTTGCATATATATTTAGGACTTTCCTCTATTAAAATGCATTTGAAACTTTCTCCACCTGAATTTGCAACAGGATTGAAATTGTTGGATATTGGTGTGTCATACATCTCTAACTGCATTTTGCACTAGTATAGGAAAAGATACTTCCTAACATGGGACATCGTAGTCAATAACCTATTTTCCCTCAGGCTATACCTTGACTGGATTGGGTATCCCTCTGATTTTTCATGACAACTATAACTTCAAACAACACAAACAATGGATATGGTTGATATATCCCACTTTATCCCAGTAATCCAATCCTTTGACCAAGGGAGGGGACCCTTAAAAGTGGGAGGTATGAATATTAGTATATCACCCTATGTACCTTTCAAATATTCGTTGCAAAACTTTGACTATATTTAGAACTAAAATATAAGGTGCATGGGGGGGAATTTCAGTTGCGAAATGGAATGTGAGTGTTGAAATTTAAGAGGGAGGCAGAACTATTCCAAAATACATCAAACTCAAAGTAAGGGAAACCAGGGCTCCTTAATCATAACCCAATGCCTGGAAAGAAGAATAGCATCATGAAATACATATAAACAAGAAAGCATTGTCGACTATCTATTAAAATGCATTCGAGAAAATGATTGAAAATCACACAGGCGTAATGATGTTCTAATCCATGTGAATCATGGACTCAGATAAAGACTTATCTACTGCTTCAAAAGAACATTATACATCATATAAAATTCTTTTGATTTAGAAACCTAGTGGGATCATTGCCTTGATCCTGGTTCCAAAATTTCATGCAATTTTATTTCATTGATATAATAGAGTATAATTAGGGGGGATTAATTCATCTTTTCGCTAGTCCTATCATCTATTTAAAAAAAAATAGAAGATCTCTAGTCTTCTATAATGAAGAATGAGAAAAGAATAAAAGAATGAGCTAGTGTTGCACATCCTATCAACTTATTTTATGTCTTATAATTATGGAAATGACTGAACCTCCTTTGTGCCTCTTCATGTTGAGCTTAAGTATTCTCACTAATGTTGACTTTGCGCTTAGGTCATAGGTACGAGGTCTTGTCTCTATGCTAGAATCTACATCTTCATGTTTAGGTGGCATAACTGATTTTGTGGATAGCTCACCCATAATCATGATCCATCTTTTGAATTTTCTCACCTTGATCCAGCTTTTGATGGAAACAACTACTATTTCCCTTCCATGTCTTGTTTCTACTGTTGTTTATCTATCACAAGAAAATTCAATTCTTGTATGCTCTTCCAAGCCCGATCATGTAGACTTGGTACACTCTTCAAAATCCTAAAATATTTGTCTAATTTAGACTAATGTGTGTAGTCAAGATCTCCTAGGACAACAATCATATTCTTCAATAATGTGGTAGTGTCCATTGAGGGTTGTAGGTATTCATGTAGTTCACCTATGGTGTGTGGGTTTACGCTTTGAGAAATTGCTATCAATTTTGGCATTTGTTCTTGCACCTTTTGGTTGTACAAGATCTCTAAGAATAACTCAAATTTTATCATTCCAAGGAGTTGGAATCCCATTCTACACCATGGTAGTCATTTTATTGAAGAAGGGATGACTAGAGATGAGGATTATTTTAATTTTTCTTCTAGAATTCTCATGGAAGTGACCTTATGAATATAGTTGTCCATGTGCATTATGGATGATATCCTATCATATATCTAAATATGTTGTAATTGTTCTAGAGTTAGTTATTTATCATTGCATTTTCTATTCTAGACACCTAACACTTATTAAAAATGCATTCTTTATTTATGTCCAAATACTTAGTTGCTTCCAAATAAAATTTATATAAAAATAAAGCAAATTGTATGTGATATTGACTCTTAGACAAATCCTCAAATATATGCAATTCCACAAATATTTATTGATCCTTATAATATTTTCCACCAATAAGGCCTGGTTCAAGCCATATTCATGTTTTGATTTCCCATATTCCACTTGTAATTTAACTTCAGTCATTTCTTTATTTAGAGCATGGACCTCTTGTTTTGCTTTGTTCAACCTTGCCCCTTGTTCTTTGATATTTTCATTCTTCTTCTCAATAATGTCTTGTAAATTGATAATATCTAGCTTATGACAAGATGCACGAGATTTTCATTTATTTCATGCTCACTCTACTCCAACCTCTATCTTAGGTCAATTATTTGCTCATATAGGCCTATGATTTTAATGATGGTAGGGGATAATTCAATTTTCCTCCTTTCCTCGATTAACTTCACCTCATAAGAATCTAGTTGTATAGTCATCTAATCCAATTTGTTTTTAGATTCTCTTGCTTCCACTTTTGACTGTTGCAACTCACTAATTCTATCTTCATTCACATTCTTTAGTGCGATCAATGAGGCATTTTCTATTTTAAGAAACCGCAACTTGTCTTGGAGTTGTTGGTATTCTTCCATCACTTGGAGGGTAGCTATAAAATCTTGAGTGACTTGAGAATCTTCCAGCTCGTTTATCCTTTGATCCTTTTTATGTAGTAGTGTTAAAATTTTGGTTGAATCATGTGTGCCTTTCCCTATCTTGATTACAGATTTCTACAGACTTTTATTTTCACCATCCAAAATTTTCGCAGGCACTCAAAAATTGGTTTTTGGTCTTATGACCTTCAATTTGCCTTTTGTATATGTCCAGATCAGATGTAGTCTTGGCATACTTGTTGTACACTATACTATTTCTCCCTTCAAGCATTGACACCTCATCTTCAAGAGGAAAATTTATAGTGTCTATTATGACTTGTGAAGTCCTCCGTTCATTAGGATGCAAGTCCCTATATGTTCTTTTGGATAGGGGATCCATTGTGACTACATTGAACTCATTTTTGGCAAGTCCCTAGCTTTGGCCTAAGAGTCGAAAGGATTTTTTATAGGAAATAATTCTGGAATTTTTTCTCTACTTTGTTGTTTTTATTACAATAGCAATATAAGTATTGTGATCTCAGTGGAACCCTTCATCCCACTTCCAACTGTTTGTTGAGTCATATCTAAGACTGTAAATCTTGATGAAGCATTGAAAATATTTCTTGACACTATAACAAACATCAAATCATTAGATTCAAAAATATCATGACTAGGATTGATGGGAGTTTCACCTTTTTTGGTATGGGATTCTTTAAATTGATCACTATCCTGATGGATGATCGTTGTCCCTTCATCTTGTCTTCTTTTTTCCTTTGATTTCACTACTGCTTTAGTTGTTTTACTCCTTTTATTTTATAGTTCATCCTAAAGCATTTATTCATATTTTATTTTCTCAACATCGGAGGATCCTTTTATTTCTTGACCCTTATCCTCTTCACTTCACTTTCTCTCTTCTTGACTAATATCTTACATAATGGACATGAGAGCGCCTTCAAGTCCCATCATTGTATTGACCACACTATCATATTTTTATATGAGAGAATATGGGGTATTCATTACAATTGGATTACAAGAGATATCATTTAACTCACTGGACCTAGCACCTACCAAGTCATCAAGGCTCTTTTTGGTATGGAAAACCATTGTTTCCCTGGCTTTTTCGGATTTTTTTTGCTGGCATTTTTAGTTAAATATGAATGCTCCTACTCTAAATAAATTCCAGTATGTTTATGATGTTGTATCTTAGTTGATTGGTTGTGCTCCCATCGTAGTGGTAACTCAAATTCTTGTTCCCCTTCTTGGTTAGATTCATGTGACACTCCATCAAGGGTCTGTCTGAAATCTATTTATGTCGATAGCAGTTGTCCTTGATTTGACCATCCCAAATATGCTCCCAAGACTAATCTCTTAGATCTATACTTAGTTTGGATTTATTGCTTCCTTTATCCTTTGACCCTGGAATGGACTCTCTTGTTCCTTCTCAGGAGTTTAACCACATCCTAGGACCTTTCCTTGAGACATCATTAGCATGATAAGCTTGATATAAACCATCAAAACTCTTTTCTTCAGGAATAGACAAATAAGGAGAGCACTCCTTTTTTAGGTACTTCCTCATCCTCCACTAGGATCCTCTACTTCTTCTATCGCTAACATCATTGTGTGCCAAATAATCATCACATATTTTTCACAAAAATACTATGAATTTAATCTTTATTTTAGGGACTTGAGTTCCTTTTGGCCTGTAGAAAGTATAATAGGGAGGAACCTTCGAGCGATATGGAGTGGGCTTAGGGAATGCTTGAGCCATCACTTCACTGGGATTTTATTTATCTTGAATTATCTATTTCATCTATTCATAGGTTTTCTTAAATACCAATATATCAAATTCTAGTTTGGATTGATTATCATGAGGGTTCAAGAGCTTTCTTCCCTTCTCTAGTCTAATTAAAAGATGTTGACCATATTTCCAAGCAATATCCATCTTCGTTTCCAACGTTTTCAAAATATTATGTAACTTTTTTGATGGATTTCTTATTGTTAATGGAATATCCTCACATATCTATGGGAAAGGTAGCACTCCCCTTCCTCCTGGACTGAAGAAAATGAATTTCATCCAATTCTACCGTCTACCTAACATATTCTACGATAAAATTTCTGGGAGTGAGAAGCCTAGGTAGCCTGTAAGGAGAGTTTTCAGTGCCATATATAAAAGGGTATATTCCACCCCATACATTCTAGAAACAATAAACTAACCACCCCCATGAACCAATCCCCTCTTTTGTTGTCATTAGCCACATATAGGTATGGTAGGATTCAACGAATATTTTAGGGGTTCAAATATTATACCTAGTATAATATTCTTGGCAACTATTTTAGGCTTAAAAAATAATACATATAGATATGTAGGCGAATATTCTATAGAAAACATATAATATACTATTAAAACTTATAAATTTTGATAAATATTATAAATGTTATCTTATTTTATGTTAAAAATACCTGAATTGTTTAGGAAAAAATAGTCAATTGGCAAATATAATTTTCCAAAAAATAGCCAATTTGTGAAAATTCACCCCTAAAAAATAATCTGGAACATGGATTTCTTCAAGCATTCTATTTAACTCCTTCCTTATTGTGACCATAAAATAAATATACATGAGCCTATTTATGTGGTAGAACATGGAATTTCTTCCACCCTTCTTGATCCACGACAAGTAGTTAATACACCTTAGAAGATTTTCCATATTTAAACAATTATATCACTAGGAGGGATAAGAAAATGCCTTGATATATTATGAATAGATAGACCAACAATGAAGGATAGTGGAAAAACTTGTCAACTTTAAAATATCCCAATTGGTTCCTCATGTTTTTGGAAATGGATCTAACATACCAAAAAGCACTTGAATGGTTATGAAATAAATCCATGATGGCAAGCATATCCTCTTATACTATGTAATCATTATTTCTTAGAGAAGAGTGAACAAGGATATGTAGTCCTAGACCCACAACGGAAAGTTCTTAGTTATAAATGATGGGGACTAGTTTGGATTGGTACTTTTCTATGTAGTTATTTCAATAATAGGATTTTCTTTTGGTCATCTGATAGGTTGAGATATTTATTTATTTTCACTTTAGGAAGCAATAGAATTGAACCCACCTAGGTTTCCAACATGGTAGATATATACTTATTTTTAATGGAGATGATTCTATTTTTACTATATGAGGATAAGATAGATCCAATGAATGGATTGTATCATTTGGTAGAAAGATCAATGATTCTTGGAATTCATATGTATCAAAAATGACACATTGAGGCAATCTAGAGGAATTGTATGTTAGGAAATAAAGTACATAATAAACAATAACACAAGAAAATGGAGAAGAACCTTTTACCATGGAAACCCAAACCCGGGAAAACCATCAAGAATAGATCAATTACCCTTCACCACTCAGGCCAAGGAATGGTCAATATGGCCATCATATTCCTCTCTAGTGAACTTTACAATGGAGTTCCTGAAGCACTTAAGTAGTCTTCATCACATGAAATACCATGGGAAAATACCATTGATCACCCAAAACCATGTGTCCATAAACCACCAATGGTAAAACCATCTTTGAGTCTTTTACCGAGTAAAGTTTAACCTAACATAGTAGATGGTTCTCTCTTGTCTCTATGTAACTTGACCATATGCATCCCTTATCAACAACGATATGGACTCCTGGATCCACTAATGAAAGTTATTGGATATAATTGGTGAGGATTGGTCTAGATTTGATCCTTTTCTATGTAGTAATTTCAACAATAGGTTTTCTTCTCGCCATCTGATAGGTTTATATACCTTTATTTTCACTTTAGGAGAGAGTATCATTGAACCTATCTATGTGTATAATGTGGTAGATATAGATTTAGTTGTAATGGATAATATTGTTTTTAATTATTTAAGGATAGGATTGACCAAGTGGATAGATTGTAGTGTTTGGCACAAAGCTCAAATTGTTTTGAGAATGGATATGTATCAAGAATGGCATGTTGATCCCATACACAAAACTGATAGTGGGATCTCTCTGTCCCCTGTGCGACTTAACCATATTGGGCCCCTATCAATCAACTAGGGTTGAAGTAATGGAGGTTGGAAGAGGAAATGTTGGTGAAATTTTCTATGAATGAAAGTTATTTAGGTGAATATACATCACTCATTAAGAGGAAGAATCCATGGAGGAAACCTTTATAGTATTAGGCATAGTGGATAGGATTTTCAGAGAGAAAATAAATAAGTCAAGTAGATTTGTGGATGAGGTGTACATGATAAATGTTAGTACTATATTGAAAATAGAGATTGCTGGATTTATTGGTGGTGGGGATCCAATTTCAAAAGATAGAAACTGGAGGTGACTTGGTTATTTTCACTAGTAATTATTCTACTTCAGTTACTTTGAAAAAATGAGGGGAAAAGGGATCCTCTCTTCTGATTTAATGAAAAAATTATAACATTGTGTGAGACTTTAGTTTACATGTATCTTCATAAATAATAACTTCATACTCAATTTGTTAAATTTTCATGCAAGATAGGACACATGATAAATTTCTATCAATAGGATATATTTGGACCTTGGGGGACCCCAATTAAATCCTCGTATTGAAGGTGATCCTTAATTCTCTATACTGAAGGTGATCCTTAATTCTATACGAGAAAATATTCCTTAGGAGGTGCCACCATTTCAACCCTAGCAAGGGATACCACATGAGTGTCCGTGTACCATAAATCCACTTCATTACGTGTAATGTTGTCCATTCATGGTATTCCATTTTATCAAATTGATCTCTTTCTCCAACCCACATGATGAATCCTAGGCCATTGATCTCTCCCAGCATGATTTATACTCACGATTCATGGTGGTTTAAATTCTTATGACCTCTGATGCGTCCATCCCCGATGACAAATATTGGATCATATATCTGGTTTGGTGGGTAAAATATTATATGATAACAACATTATCAATATTTTGGGCCTTCAACGAAACCAAACTAGTGAAGAGTTATAAGTCATTGATTAGGGTGACAAAGGTAAACAATGTTCATTCAAATTCCTTTTCTACATTTTTGAACCATGCCTCCTCTTTCCCCATTAACAAATATTGACAATCAATATAACTTCTATAAAATAATTATCTACCATCATTAGTAGCTAGGGTTCCATGCTCAACAACTTCAAACATTTCTCATCTTTATAAAGTGTTCTCTTGTGGAAAAAAAGGTGAGGAATTTTGTGGGTGTAGGAATTCCTTATGAGGTTTATTCTTAGTGAAGAAAAAGAGGAACCTCAAGGAATATTGGGAAGGATACATATCTTGCAAGTAGGTGATGGAGTTCATACTAGGATATTATGATTTTGGAGTGCAAATAAACAAATTTTTTGTAAGGATATTGTAGAGGGACAACCAACATCATTGCATCTAAATACATTCTATGAATTTCCACCAATGTTGGTTCTATCTATTTTATATGAAAGAATTGTTGTAAAATTCGTTTAATTATGCTACACAAGTTGTGTACATAGGTGTATTGTGATTAATTTTATACTATGACTGGGGTTGAGGTCACCAACATAGTAAGGTTTCTAAGAAAGACATATAGAGTTATGTAGATATCAAATGAGGGTTTGCAATAAAAAAAAAGCTAAACTAGTAGTTTAAAAGATAAAAATGATGCACCTTGTTTATGTCAGTTGATCCAATCTTTTGTTTCTCCTTAGATTTTCTCAATGCCTTTAAATTATTGATCTAAGAACCTAGAAAAACACAAAAGTACCTTCCTGAAAATATTTTGACCATAATGAAATAATTAAAGGATTTAGAATAAAGCAAGAATATAATCAAATGAACCTATTTCAACATAAGATATTAATCATTCTACCAATCGGATCATAAACTCAAAAATATGGAAGGAAAGGATGTCAATTCTTTGTTGATAATAGTAAGTAAGTACAAGAGTATCTTATAACTGTTTCAGCACCTCGCAAATCCTCGAATCTAGATTTCCTTGCTTCTCTTATCCAACACTCCAAATCAATCTCCAATTCTACCAAGGGTATGATAGCAAATGCACAAGGCTAATGGGATGGAGAAAACACTATTATTCTAGCATATCCTTACTTGTGGTAAAAAGGGTCCTCCTCATGGCATTACTCCCATGTTTTTATACTAAGTGTGGGTAGATAGGCTTGAATGGGTAGAAGTTGAAACTAGTGGGGTAGTTATAAAAACCACTCCAACTGCCCCATTTTTGAATTTTATTTTCTTTTTTTGATTTTTTGGGGAAAAACACTGGTGTGAAAGGGGAAACATGTGATTTACATGCATTTCACCCTAGAGAAAGATGCATTTTCAATCATTTGTTGAAAACGCTAGTGGAAAAAAAACCACCAACGTGTAACACACAGTTTACTTGACCACCAAAAACATTTTTATGTTGACACTCAATTGCAAAATTCATATGTGCTAGAGAATCTATGAATGATCAGGGTCAAAACACCTAATGCCAAATCTAGGCTCTTCAATTCATGTTGTCCTTTTTTGTGATCAACAACTGTAATGCCGTCATAGATAGAGAAGTGTCAATTTGGGATATAAAAGATGCCACCTAATGTATGAGGTCAAAGGGGAACATTATGGCCAAAATAAATTATAAATAGTTTGGAGGATGAAGTTGAGAAACTTGGAAAATCCAAGAATATCAATCTCGATGAAGTACCTGAAATAGTAAAAGGATTTCAGGAAATATTAACCTTGTTTCAATGTTCAAGATGGTAGAACATGATCTCCCGAAATATACAATGATGAGCCAATATACATGTATAGATAATGCACATATCATGCCCACAAAAATAAAAAGTGGACCCATGAGAAAATGGATCATGGCCACAACATGACAAAGTGGATCCATGTCCAAAAAATAATCACAGTCATAGGAATACAAAGTGGATCTATGTCAAAACTAGAGATCATAGCCACAGTTAACAAAGTGGATCTATGTCAAAACTGGAGATCATAGCCACAGTTAACAAAGTGGATCTATGTATCATATGGAGCCAAATGGAGTATATCTTTTTGTTATGAAACTTAGGGAATAAAAAAAATTGATGATGTTACTATAGGCTCAAAGTATTCAATCCAAACCTCCTAGAGGTATGAATCCTAACCATGTGAATAAATGAACTAAAGTCCAACATGGAGGAAACCGTTTTATTATTGTCCAATGACATAAAATGTTAAAAAATGTGAGGGAACCCATCAATAATGAAAATGGGTGCCAAGGTACCTAGTACATTCTAACAGGTGTGAATAGATGTTCTTGAAGTTGAACACCTAAATAATCCATCAATCAATATACATTGATGTATTCCCATAACTCGATAGTGAGGGAAATTACCATTGATGACTGCAAACCCCAATGTACTATCAAAAATCTAAACTTCATTCCTAGAGAAAAATGAGATGAAGTCGATAGGAAGAAGTTGGTTGGAAGCAAGGAATTAAGGCATCCTCCATCATCAAACACGGGGAACAATTAAGAAATGATTCGATTTGGAGTAGAACTGAGTACATGATGAAACATATTGACACCAAGGAATGGCCAACATATGAATTCAAGGTCACTATGGCTGACATAGGTAATATCCTTGAATAATAAGCACAATACAGTAGTGAATTAGGCATCTTTGTACACAAAAGAGGCTAACAATGTAAATATGTGATGTAGGAGACACCAACAGACTCTCCATATGATTGGAAGAGTAACCAATCGAAGGAGTAACAATTCTGAGCTTAGGTTTATCCTAAGGCCAAAAATAGAACCCAACTTGTTTAGTAAACTCAAAACAAGTGCTTTGTTCAAGGACATATTTAACTTGATGTCATTATGTTAAAATGCATTTGATATCATTCCCTTCCTTTTCTCTTTTTCAAGTACCTTTTCATTTTTTAACAAGCTTGAAACAATAAAAGTGTGCTCGATAATATCTTCTTCGTATGATTAACAAGTCCAAAAAATTAAAATCTACACTTTTTCCTTGTTTAACGAGCTTGAAGAAAAGATAGAAATATGCTTGATAAGATACTAATCGATGGATTTTGTATTGATCTCGGATCTATTCGTGCTCACTGGTGTTTTCAATTTTAAAGAGTCTAAAACACTTAAAAAATAACTCTATATACCATCACATGGATTTTATAGCGAACCCGAGTTGGTAAATGCTCATCGGTGTTTTCATATTTATAGAGTCTACAAACTTAATTAATAACTTTGTAGTATACTTTTTTGTATGTTTAGTATTTACGGTTCGAAAAAGTGTAAAATGATACAGTGAAAGAACTATTCTAGCCACCATGAACTAGAGTATTCATTTTGCATAAGTAATCCAAATGATACAAAAAGGGGTAAACTTATATCATATGGATGTACCTTCAAGTTATTTAATGAGTTTGAAGTGAACATGTTAACTTGGCCACCTTTTAAATTTTTAAAGAGTCTAAAAAGAGCTTAAAGAGTACTTTATAAGAGTGGTATCCTCTTAGGGATGGACACAAAGATGAGAAAGAGAATATAATATTTCTTCTCGTTTAGTCATGGAAAAACTATCAACGATCCCTAATCTATCCCAACATAGAATGGGCACCAAAATAGAAAAATTGGTGCTAACTATGGTGACCCATGTGAGGTAGGCTCTATCACGGAAGAACAATGATGATACTATACAATAAGAAGGCTAATGTCGTAGTTCGTGAAAAAAGAAGGTCTTCAAGTGTTACATATGGTAAGGTCAAAATGAAAAATGCATAATGGATATGCCCTAGCCTATATGCTAGATAGGATTACAAACATTTTAATATGGAACATCTATAGTCAAAAAACCTTAGTTCCTCTACAACCTGCTTAACAATGTCAATACTAACCAAAAAGATGTCATTAGTAATAAATATCGCTTTATAAAAATATCAAACTATATTAAAAGTGGGTAAAAGTAAAAATATTTTTACCACCAAATAGGAATAATAGTGAAAAAACATTTTGTTTGTAAATTTACCACTAGTAGAGAGCATGAATCCCTAAAATTTTGACTAAAGATTGTGGTCAATTTGGTGGAAAATTTTCACATCCGTCTATTGCAGGTAACTCATCTCCCCTACCTCATCATTTTCATATTTTTATTTCAAGTTTTTAAGTCAATATTTTAGTGTTTTAAACTCACTTTGCAAGATCTACTGCACACACGTAGGTGGGAAAGTATCAGGCTATGATTTTGAGCCAAACACACAATCGTACTTTGGTACATCGGTGTGTAGCACACAACTATTGTTTTACTAGCCGGCATGTGCCGTAGTTTAAAATTTGAACTTGAACATTGGGTCACTACAACTTAAAATTTTGCATGTATGGAACTTGTTTGGCATGAGAGGGAGCACAAGGATATCGACCGGGATGCAATTGATGACCCATTGACCCTAATGGATTTGTTAGGACTCAAATCGACCTCAAGGTTGTGGAAAGGTCTCTTTAAGCTAACAAACAAAACCAAGCTTTAGGATTAGTTGGCTTGTGTCTTTCCAGAGAGGGATCTCTCAATGTTTGTTTATCAAGGCCAGATATATGGATTGGAATTTAAATCAAATTGGTTGTTTGGTTGAAACAATGTGAATATTCATGGGGCAATGGAGTCAAAAACACTTAAGATGATAAAGTGGCAATGATTTGCAAGCAATTCATAATAGAGGTAGGGTAGCTACTCACTTACATTCAAAAAGATTCTTGTCTAGTGATAGAGAAGAAAATAAGAATAGTCCATTAACACAAAGCATTGTAAAAATGAATTATGCATTAACTTTAGTAGAACAAGTTTGTGGATGCTTGGAATAAAAAAAAATAGAGCATAACATATGAATTCTGCCTCAATATACACTTATCCAATCATGAAAAGAAAACAATATGGCATAGATAACAAGGAAACATTCACATAGAGAAATGGAAATACAGATTGTAGAACAAATAACACAAGAATCTCTGCTTAAAATGCTTGCTCAAATCTGCCAATTTTTATTAAAGGAGCATCTCAAAATACATAACACAAAAAGCCGTACGAGTTCCAACAGGTTTCAACCCTTTACTCTTCATTAAAAATGGATATATATAAGAGATTATACATCAGCTCCCCAACTCGAAATACCCTGTTCTAATCTCCAAAACTGAAAGCTCTTATAACCATAAGGACATCTGGCTAACTGACTTCCTCATTTCAAGGAATTTGTTACAACTGAGTTCTTCATTTCGGGATGCAGACTACTGAAAACTAGGCTTTAGAGCCCCTGCTGTATTTCTCCAATGGTGACAGATGTATAAATTCTGAGACAGGTTCTGGTAATTTAGCATGTTCCCCAAAAAACTCATGTCCCCATTTTCTTAGATTCCCCTCCAGAGCATTGGAATTTGCTTTTGAAATCGAGGACTCAGATATGGTTGCGAATTTATGGAAAAATACCCTGTGAAGATGACCTTGATTCTCTTCAATAATGATACCTCTGTAAAACCAGGAGAGGTTATTGTATATAAGCATGTTCGGAAGAAAAACCTCTCTCTGTTTCTCAAAATTCATTTTGTTTTGGTGGAAACCGTTGCTTCAAGTTAATGACTAAAACAATCGCTTTCATGGAAAAAACGTTTTTTAAGCTGCTAGTTGTGCAATATTTCACTAATTTTGAAAGTTTCCCTGTCCTTGCATGTTATACTAGAGAAATAGATGTCGACTGTGGATCTATTTCACCCTAGATCTCAGCTGTTGAAACCTGTGGGGCTTTACCACAATTTTGCAGATTTGAAAACTTTGTTTCTCCATGCAAGTTCATGTTGGTTGTGGAGCCTGATCTCCAGATTCAGACATATTATTATTAAGCCATGTCCATACCCCAAGTTTGGTTATGATCCCAGCACGATCCCCAGGGGGTCCGAGGGAGTTTTCGGGCTATTTTCACCAACAGTTTTCGGGCCCATGGTTTTGGGTAACCCATGCTATTTTTCCATTGTATTTCTCTTATAAAAGAAAGACATTGTAACATGGCTAGGGTTGATGTATTTGGTATTATGCATTGTAAATATATCTGAGATCGAAGGAGAGACTATGAGAGAGCGTGAAGAGGAAGTGTAGCGGTTGTGCTACAGATTGTATCCCTTCACTTTGTTGGACGGTATAATAATAAGGACTGGAAACTTCAGTGTGGACGTATCCCATCTTGGGTGAACCACGATATATCTGTGTCTCTCTTGTAATGTGTATGTGTGATTATATTTGCATTTATGTTTATTGTTATTGCTCTGCGATCCTATTTATCTAACAGTTCAATCTACGAAACGACTAACGACCGTAGATCTATTTCAAGCATTGATCTGACGGTCCGTTTTGGTGACAATTTAATGCCCTTTCTCCCACATCAACAAGACATTTAGAGTGGGCATCTCACCTTTGTGAAACCACTCACAACCGTTGAAATTTATGTTAGGATGATGGACGTTGGGAACGCGTTCGAATGCTAAGTTGTAGGTCGTTTATGACCCATCGTCTTATGTGTTTACAGGTGCATGGATCTGGAGCTAAGAGTTCGGGAAAAAATATACTTTGCTAACAACTGTCTCCAATTGGGGATGTTATCCTGCCCGCGAGGTAGCAAAGAACCTCATAGACTAGTGCCTGATCCATTGGGATGCTCCCATAAAAAAAATGCAACCTGTAACTCTTTATCTAAGAATGAAAGCAAACTGAACACTTAGGCCGAACCACATGCTACAAATTTGAACCGAAACTTGAAACTGAAAAATGAAATGCTTGAAATCAAAATGAAACTAAACTGTACATGCTGAAAACCAAACTTAAAACTGTACCACACTACTGCAACTAAAAATGCTGAAAAGGTGCTCTCCATCTCGAGCTTATTTATATACAAATCACTCTACCCTATGCTGCTAAAATGACTGCAATATCAGGCAATACAGAAGTGCCAATGTAAGCAATCAAGCAAATGGCTTCTTAACTGAAGCATGTATTCATCTCTTCCAAACAGAAAGAAAAACTCAGTAGATGGAAATTCAAAAGTGTAAACCTCTTCATGACCCATTAATACAACAACATTCCTCTGTTGTAATGACTGCAATAGGATGGAAAAAGGGTCATGGAAATCATGAAAGACTACCTGTACTTGATGATTAACAAAAAGACAAGCATTCCTCTTACTTTTAATTGATATTCCTTCTCCTATTTCATCCAACTCAAGATTATTTTCAACATGACGGGAAGCAATCTATTCATTTTTTTACCAAATATAACAAGAAAAAGTTTTATATGTTTTTGAACAATGACAAAAATATGATTTTGATTGTCTTTCTGCATCTTTGATTGAAGAATGTCATACTCTGTTTTGTCCTTTTCCTAGAACTCTATGTCATTTTCTGATTTACAACTTAAGGTCTCTATGTCTGGAGCTTCAGAAATTTGAAACGAACCACCTCCTTCTCAAAACAGAAGTTTAGAGAATGAATGATATGAGGAAAAACTCGATTGACCAACCTTCTCTTCTTCTTGATCAATTATTATTTGACCAGTTTGTTGAATGTATTCGTTAAACTTAGGAGAATCAACAAGAAATTTTTCATCAAGATTACAATCTACTTCATTTTCAACCAAGGAAAAAACGTATGTCTGCTTGAAATTTTCATGAATATCCTGCTAAACACATACTTCTATGCCCTGCTCTGTTTCATCATGCTCAAGATCATTTTTAAATAGAATAGAATCAAAACTTTTCCCTCCCCTGTCACCCATGTCAAGTATAGGAATTGAGTGTTCAGGATAAGTTTCAAATAAAACATGAATATCATGTATGATTGATTCTTCATGGAACCAAATAGGACTAAGATAGACATATTCATACACATCACTGTCAATAATATCATCTTCTTTGCTGCTTAGAATTCCTGGATTAAAAACCTGATTTCACTCTTGTGTTTCAAAAGAAATACCATCTTGATTTCAAATGGATCATGGAGAATAACTTCTTCTTAATAGAAAGATTCTGGAAGTTAATGACATGAGAGAAAATTTGACTGAATATTCTGGTCTTCTTTTTCAGTCATAGAATTATGACACAAGGGTTGCAAGCTATGGTCACATGTATGGGAAGAGTGCTTCTCTAAGATAAGATATTCAATTAAGTGCTCAGAGAAATCATCTCCATGGTCATTATAAATAGGTGAACTAGTGTCCATTTGGTTATTAATGACTAAGGGTCTTAACGAAACAACTGGGACAGCTAGTAACTCAGGAAAAACATCCTCATAGTTATCATAAATTGGTAGGTCTTGGCACACTGGTTCATCATGTTGATCTCTTTGTAACTTCGGAATGTATTTCAAATATGTATATTGTATTCCTATAGAGATGTTATTATTCCTCTATACAGACGTGTCATCATTTATATTGTAAGTGTCGTGACTTATACTTGATGGGTTATTAGACCACATTGATGGGGTCAGCCCTGTATAAGTCATGTGGGTTAAAGGGTTATTAGACCACCCTATTGGGGGTCGGCCCTATTAGCATTATGTTATGTGATTAAGTTCAGGCCTGTTGATATATATGTAACTTCGGAATGTATTTTCATCTATGTATTATATATATATTTATTGTACCCTTATAAGAGATGTGTTATTCCTCTATAAGGAAGTGTCGTCATGTGGATTGACAAGTGTCGCAAGTGTGTGTACTTGCCGATGGGTTATTAGACCACCATATGGGGTCGGCCCTAATTAATATATAATATAATGTGGATGTATCTAAGTAGACAAGTCGGCCCCAGTAGATCACTGGGAAAAAAAAGGTGAGTATAAATAGAGATAGGAGATCTCTATTTTACTCACTCGGAAAAGTAACTCACTCTCTCTCTGAAAAGTGGCGCACTAGTGAGGAGGAGGAGGATCATCTGCTAGGAGACTATCTCAATGTTATTTGGTTGTATTTTGGTTGAGCCATTGCTCTCTCTATCTCTGAGGAAGTTGTGGGGTTTTTCACCTTAGGGTTTTCCCCACGGAAACTCTATGTCTCTTGTCTCTATGCTTTTGATTCTTGTGATGCTTGTGATGCTTGTCATATTATGATTGTCATGCATTGATATATTGTAGATGTTATTCTCTCAGCAAAGATCCTATAGTATTGTGATTTAATTGTTGATGTATATGTAACTTCGGAATGTATTTCACATATATGTATATTGTATTCCTATAGAGATGGTATTATTCCTCTATATGGAAGTGTTGTTATTTATATTGTAAGTGTCGTAACTTATACTTGATGGGTTATTAGACCACCTTGCTTGGGGTCGGCCCTGTATAAGTCATGTGGGTCAAAGGGTTATTAGACCACCCTATTGGGGGTCGGCCATGTGGGTCAAAGGTTTATTAGACCACCCTATTGGGGGTCGGCCCAGTCAGCATTATGTTATGTGGTTAAGTTCGAGCCTACATGAGTTAGGTAAAAAGGCAAGTCAAGTCAAGTATAAATAGAGTGCGGGAGGCACTCTATTTGCTCACTCACTTCTCACTCATGCACTAAAAGAGGAGTGGCGCACTTATGGAGGAGGAGGATCTGCTGCTAGGTTGTGTCTATCTCTTATGGTTGGTTGTATCATTGCTCTATCTATCTCTAAGGAAGTTATTGGGGTTTTTCACCTTTATGGTTTTCCCCAAGTAAATCTTTGTGTCTCTTGTGTGCTTGCATTATTGTCTCCATGATTGATATGCTATAGATATGTTGTACATGTTGTTCTCTTAGTTAAGATCCTAGATCAGATTGAAGTAAATTCTGAAAATTTAACTTGGTATCAGAGCTAGCCTGAAAGAAGGCATGATATGGTATGTATGACACTTGTTGCACTTACGATGCTAGGGCTTGATATAGCAAAAACCAGTCATCGTAGAACTTTCGTTATAAATCCATTTTGGCGAAGTTTTTGGATCTGAAATTGTTACAAGACAAATATAAGATCTCCATGTACCTTGTGTCCAAAGAAAAACCTCTAATTCGTTGTACTTTGTGATTTATGATCTGTACAATATAGGGTTTCTGCCTCTTCCAGATCTAAGTCAAAATCAGGTGACCTTGGGAAAAAGGTCATAACCTGGGCTAGGAAGCTCCAAATGAAATTTTGTAAAAAGTGATAGGTATTACACAGACTGTACTATCTTAGGAAACTTTTTCAGAGGCCGAAGTTGAACCAGTGACACGTGGCACTCCATACAAGTTTGATCTCCTGTATTATCCCAAAACAGGTCACGTTGCAACATTGGGTATAACTCTCTCTCAGAGAATCCAATTGTAGCTAGGGTTTTACCCCTAGCTTGTGAAAATGAGCACCTACTAAGGAGAATGGACTCCTTAGTAGCAGTTCAGTAAATGTAAATAATTAAGCTAAAACAGAAATGTAAAAACTACTCTTAACATGCATGAAACATAAACAACAAATTTAAATAATGGTTTTTTGGTATTGATATTACCTCCAATGTGGAGGTTGATGAAGCTCCTTGCAATGTCCAAGAGGGTTGCTCCAAGATCCAAAGTGCTCCTTCTCTTTCTCCAATGGTGGGAATGGGCCAAAAGTGGCTCTCAAGGTGAAAGTAGTTCAATGGTGAACTAGGGTTTCGAGAGAGATTTTGGCAGAGTAAGGGTGCTTGTGATTGTGGATGTGGAATAAGGGATCTCCATCACCTATTTATAGTTTTTTGGTGGTGGAGTGCTAACCCATGGTTTTGGGAAACACATGGTTTAGGGAAGCTGTATAGGGTTTTTTCCTCCTTTTCCTCATTATTTTATATTTTTTATTCCCTTTTTTGGGGATTTTTGCTATTTTTGGAGGAAAAGGGGATTTTTTAGCCTTTTTGAGGCTATTTTGATGGTTTTGTGGCCTTTTGGAGGCATTTTAGGCCTTTTGGATGCTTTTTAATGGGATGTTTTGGGATTTTAAGGGAGATATGGTAGGAAAATGGACAAATGAGCCATATAATGTGGTAAATGAGGTAGTGAGCACTTTTTGGGTGTTAACACCAATTAAGGTCAGACTTGTCAGGATGGAAAGATAACAGGTCAAGATATCTCAAGAAACTTTTTCAGACCCTGTGGATCGAAAAGTTCAGAGTTACACCAGAAACAATCAGGTACATATTTCTATCAAAGCATAATTATTTTTTAGTACCTTCATTCATGGCTTCCGGAATTTAGGGCTTCGGAAAAAGTTGGAATTTTTGTAATCGGAGACCACGGCTGAATGCTACTCATCAAAATAAAAATTTAGAGACCAAAATCAGATTTTTTAGTTGGGCAGAAGGTCGGGCTTGATCAGACCCTAGTTCGGGACTTTGATCAGAAAAGTGGAAAATTAGGGCTTCTGTAAAAATGAGAATTTTTGAAATCTATGTCCACGGCTGGAAGCTCCTCAGAAAAATAGAAGCTTAGATCTTTGGATCAAACCTTTTGATTGGGCAGAAGAGTGGGCTTCATCAAACCCTAGTTCAGGGTCACATCTAGTGAATCTGGAAGTTTCAAAGGAAAAATTGAGGAGTAAAACTTTGCAGTTTTCAAATTCTGAATATACCAGTTTGATCAGCTCATCAAGGCGCACATTTCTATCCTTTCAGAAGTTTGAAATTCAAAGTTTGAATTTTTGGGGTTTCTCTGACAAACCCATATCTAGCTCCAGGTCCAGTTCTTGCAAATCAAGTGGATTGGGTTAATCCTAGAAGAAGATGGATTGGTCACCTGCATAAGTGAAGAAGTTCCTGTTTCAGCGGGAGATGAGGCTAAGGCCTTACATAAGAAGATTACAAGCGATCTCGACAGGTATGACTCATCAAAGTATGTTTTGAGATTTGTTCATGATTAAGTTTATGGTATGTTTGTCTTCATGTTATTACGATTAGTACAATCTTGATTTTAGACTTGTCATATCACCTTAATAAAATTATGAATGCACGATAGAAAATATTCATTGACTAGGATGTTGACACTTATGATTGTACTAATGCATTATGGTGTTCTATGAGGTTTATGTTGTCTACTAACATGAAAGGTACACCAAGAAAGACAAATCATGTTCTGGTTCAAGAACATATGACCATGATGACATGAGGACAAAGATTCATCCATTGTCATGGATCTCATAGAAGATCCATTTACGAGGTATGTATAACTTGGTTTTATAATGGTTAACCTATGAGATATACAGGTTACCAGCACAAGTCATTGAAGAAGAACAAGAAGACATCATGTGAGTATGTTAGACATAACTAGCTAGCATGCTAATCCAGGTATGTTTTTCCTATATCAAGATAGAATCCTACCTTGTGTTAGGATCTTATACTGTTGTTGATAATGATTATTCATGAAGTCATAGGTTTGAATAGTCATGGTTGTATGCATATTATGTTTCTTACCATAATTGATGATATGACTAACCAGAAGAATCATGAAGGCATAAGTTTGAATAATCATGGGTATATGCATATTATGTGTTTAACCTTAATTAATATGACTAACTCGAAGAGTCATAGGTTTGAGTAATTATAAGTTTAGACATGTTATGTTTCTTATGATTTGACTAACCATAAGAATCCTATATAAACCTTGAACGCTAATGCTTATTATTTATGTTTGAAATGATCATGACTATACATGCTTGAGATTATTGTGTTTTAAAAGTATACTAATGAATGTATGATTTTATATGAGATCACAAGGATAACACAATCATGATACTAATAAGCATGCATAGGGACCAAGGATGAATATGAGTTCAAGAATAGGTAATCCAGGAAGCTAAGATCAAGAGGGAGCACACTATAGTTGTTCCTGCAAGAAAGCAAAGGAACACACTTCAGTAGTTTCTGCAAGGATGCAGATATCCAGAGGGAGTTGACCATCTCTCTACATTCCACAACAGAAAGGTGTAGAAGAAGCTACTTCAAATTAGGACTCCAGTAGCTCTTGCAAGGAAGTGAAGACTTAGAGGGAGTCCACCCAACTAACAAACAAAGATAAGTATTTGAATTGTCATTTCTTAAATAATACTGTTCAATATTGTATATACTGATGTTCCTAGAATTAGGTTGTGTATTATGCATATTAGAATAATTGCATTGATGAACAAGTATACTACTAATATGCATGGGTAAGTGGCCTATGGCACTGTACAACATTCCATTGCTACTTATCTAGAATGAAACCTCTTTGCTGACATGTTGGGAGTTGTGCACACTCTTAACAATGTTCTGGTAGAGATTGGAAGGCATCTAGAAAGTTATGGGATATGGATAAATGTTGTATTGAAGCATTGGCTAAGATAATTGCATGACTGTATGACATATTTCTTTATGTGTAAAAATTTGTTTTGAAAACTATGAGATGTTTTCTAATCATGCAATTTAACTTGTTGTGTAGGAAAGATCGTATGCCATCTCCTACAAAAGAAGAACTACAACATTTGTTCAGCAACAAAGATATCTATTGAAGATCTTGAAGATATTGAAGTTCCCAGGATCTGGGATGAAGAAATGAAATACCATGATCCGTCGATCATGAAGAATGATGTTTGGGATGTAGTCCCAAGACCTGAAGTGTGTTATGACTTTCATATGGATCAAGCATGTTGCAGACAGCAACATAGAGAAATATAAAAGTGATGAAATAGAAGATGCACCAGATGGATTTCAAGACAGCATGGTGTAGTCATATATGTGTTCAGAACTTGGTATGGTAGGATAGACAACTTTCTATCCAGTTTGGTCTTTACCATGAGTAAAGCGGGTTCCAACCTTTTCTACAAGGTTGAGGAAGGAAATCCAGTAATACTACTATGTGGATGACCTGTTTGTATCAGGTGAGGATAGATTGATTACCGACATGCAGCGGAAGCTTACTGCCGAGTTCGAGTTGAAGAACTTGGGGCTGATGCACTATTTTTTTTGGCATGGAGGTGTGGCAAAGTGCAGATGGAATCTTCCTTGGACAAGGGAAGTATGCAGTAGAGATCCTGAAGAGGTTCGGGATGATGGATTGCAAGGCCATGGCCACACCTATGGCATCGAATATGAAGCTTCTTTGTGATGCTTCATCTGAGCCAGTTGATATCTCTATGTATCGTCAGATGATTGGGTCCTTGATGTACCTGACGAACATGAGACCAGAAGTTTGCTTTGCTGTGAACACATTGAGCCAGTTCCTGACAGATCCGAGGAGTGTTCACCTGGTTGCTGTAAAGCATGTTCTGAGGTACCTGAAGGGTACATTGGATTATGGGCTCAAGTATGAGGCAAATCAAAAGTTTAACCTACAGGGTTATGTTGATTCAGATTGGGCTGGCAGTGCTGCAGATAGGAAGAGCACATTTGGGTGCTGCTTCAGTATGAGATCAGGTGTGATCTGCTGGTTTAGCAGGAAGCAGTCCTGTGTAGGACTGAGTACAGCTGAGGCAGAGTATGTTGCAGCCTGTTCAGCTAGTTGTGAGGCAGTATGGCTATGGAAGCTACTGTATGAGTTATTTGATCTCCCGTTGGAAGCTACTGGTATCTTCTGTGATAACCAGAGTTGTGTAAAGCTATCCGAGAACCCAGTGTTTCGTGACAGGTTGAAACACATAGAGATCAAATATCACTATATCAGGGATATGGTGTAGAGAGGAGATATGAAGCTCCTGTATGTTGCAACAGACGAGTAGATTGCAGATGTGCTGACGAAGCCACTAGCTAGGGTGAAGTTCGAGTACTTCAGAGAGAGGCTTGGCATTCTTCAGATCAAGGACACTTCGAGGAAGAAGTGATGGACATATTTGCTGAAGCCATTCCAAGCATATTGGAAGGAGGATCCTTCACATGGCTGTGGATGTAAGCACTGGATGATGAGCATCAGGATGATGTTCTGGTTTCTGTTTGATATGATCATTTGGATCATTTTTTATGTATGTACGCATCATGTTGGATGCTGGATATGATCAGTTGGATCATTTTTATGTATGTATGTATGCATCATGTTGGATGCTAGATATGATCAATTGGATCATTTATGTATGTATTTTGTATATGCATCATGTTGGATGCTTGGACCATGTATCTGTATATATATCAGGTGGATACATTGTATGATCAGGTGGATCATGTATGGTGATATGTATCATGTATCAGGTGGATACATTGTATGATCAGGAGGATCATGTATGATGATATGTATCAGGTAGATACTTGGTATGCATCAGGTAGATGCATTGATGATCAGGTGGATCATGCAGCAGGATGTTGCAATGATGATCAGGATGATCATGGATGATGAGCTTCAGGATGTTGCTCCAGATGACATGCAGCAGGACGTTGCAGTGATGATGATCAGGATGATCATGAGTACATCAGGATGATGTATGGTGAGAATCAGGTTGATACTCTGTGGTCATGGATCAGGTTGTGCAGATGAGCATGTCTGGGAGACCTATAGGTCGGAGTTGTGTACCCATAAAAGCCTGGGATGCTCTTTCGAGACATTGCTCTGGGAGGACATGTAATTTGTACCCTGGAAGATTTCAGGTTGGAGTTGTGTACCCGTAACATCCTCGGATGCTCTTGCGAGGTTTTGTCCTATGGCATGTAATTTGGGCCCTGGGAGATTTCAGGTTGGAGTTGTGTACCCGTAACATCTTGAGATGCTCTTTCGAGGTTTTGCCATGACCACATGTAATTTGTGCCCTGGGAGATTTCAGGTCGGAGTTGTGTACCTGTAACATCCTAAGATGCTCTTGCTAGGTTTTGTGGTGACCACATGTAATTTGTGCCCTGGGAGATCCTTCAGGTTGGAGTTGTGTACTTGTAACATCCTGGGATGCTCTTTTGAGGTTTTGTGGTGGGGTCACATGTAATAGCGCCCTCGAAGATCCTACAGGTCAGAGTTGTGTACCCATAACATCCTGGGATGCTCTTTCGAGGTTTTGTGACGCACGTAATAAGTCCTGAGGTTTCCACATTATGGCCGGTGATGATGAAGACCTGCAGGTGGTGGGCCTACATCCAGTATGGAAAAGGACTGGCTCTGTAGAACTTCCTATGACGAGTAGATTCAGAGATTGATTGAGATAGCAGCAGCAGTGACGATGATGATGACTCGATGACGATTATCCAGAGAAGATGACTTGTGCTAGAAGAACTGTGCTGAGAAATACCTTCCTAGTTAAGAGGGAGTGTTGATGTATATGTAACTTCAGAATGTATTTCACATATATGTATATTGTATTCCTATAGAGATGGTATTATTCCTCTATACGGAAGTGTTGTTATTTATATTGTAAGTGTCGTAACTTATACTTGATGGGTTATTACACCACCTTGCTTGGGGTCGGCCATGTATAAGTCATGTGGGTCAAAGGGTTATTAGACCACCCTATTGGGGGTCGGCCCAGTCAGCATTATGTTATGTGGTTAAGTTCGAGCCTACATGAGTTAGGTAAAAAGGCAAGTCAGGTCAAGTATAAATAGAGTGCGGGAGGCACTCTCTTTGCTCACTCACTTCTCACTCATGCACTCAAGGAGGAGTGGCGCACTTATTGAGGAGGAGTATCTGCTGCTAGGTTGTGTCTATCTCTTATGGTTGGTTGTATCATTGCTCTATCTATCTCTGAGGAAGTTATTGGGGTTTTTCACCTTTATGGTTTTCCCCAAGTAAATCTTTGTGTCTCTTGTGTGATTGCATTATTGTCTCCATGATTGATATACTGTAGATATGTTGTACATGTTGTTCTCTTAGTTAAGATCCTAGATCAGATTGAAGTAAATTCTGAAAATTTAACACTAATACTAAAAATTTAACATGGTATTAGAGCTAAACTGAGAAGACATTTTGTAGTGACGGAAGCTTGTGTTCCTTGTTTATTGGGTTTCTCTCCATAGATTTTTGAAATTCAGTATAGTATATTGGATCTAATCATCAAGGCGCATCTATCTGTCCAATCATAATTCAGTTCCGAGCATTTTTAGATTTGGGCCTAAAAATTAGGGTTTCCATAAAAATACGAATTTCTAGAAACTGAAGGCACAGCTGGAATATCCTTGCAAAAATCAAAGGTTAGAGCTTTGGATCGAGATTTTTTGCTGAGTAGATCTCCGCGAAACTCAAACCCTAATTCAGGGCTCTCCCTAGTGAACCCGGGAGGACAAAAAGACAATTTTGAAGGGCAAGACTTTGCTGATCTCAAATTATGAATGTACTAGGCTGATCAGCTCTCTAGGGCGCATCTTTCTATCCTTCCAGAATTTTGAAATTCACATTTTGAATTTTTAGGGTTTCTCTAACAAACCCTAATCTGAGACCAGATCCAGTTTTCAACACTTCAAGTGGTAAGTCCTAAATCTTTTCTATTTCCATTTGAAGTACTCTTAAAGATGTCTCTCCACACCGAGCTTGAGGATAAGCTTGAAGGGGCTGATAACTTCTGAGCCTGGAAGTATAGGATTGGGTTAATCCTGGAAGAGAATGAGTTGGACTCATATGTGAAAGAAGACATCCCTATCCCAGAGGATGAAGAAGCCAAGGCATTGCACAAGAAGAACTTGGTCAAGGCAAAGAGAATCATTGCTGATTCTATCAAAGACCATCTCATACCTCATGTGTCTTCTCTTAAGACACCCAAAGAGATGTTTGAATATTTGACCAAGCTATTTGAAGGAAAGAACATAAATCGGAAGATGACCCTGCGGAACCAATTGAAAGCAGTGAAGTTTCAGAATGGAGAAACCATTCAATCTTACTTTTCAAGGGTCTCCCAGATCAAGGAACAATTAGAAGCAGTAGATGAAATGGTGGAGAATGGTGAAGTGGTGATGACCACTCTAAATGGCCTACCCAGGTCATGGGATTCCTTTATTCAAGGAATTTGTGCAAGGAAGAAATTGATCTCCTTCAACAGATTGAGGGAAGAATGCTCTCAAGAAGAAGCTAGACTTATAGCTCATGAGGAAAATATGGGAGGAGAATATCAAGCTCTTGCAGCTCACACCAAACGAAGCAAAACCAAGAAGGATCACTCTCACCACAAAAGATTCCATCAAAAGAGTAAGAAGGACCTAAGATGCTTCACATGCAATGAGAAGGGTCACTTTGCTTCAGATTGTCCCAAGAACAAAAGGGATAATAACAACAACTCCAGTAAGAAGAATAAGGGAAGCAAAAGAAAGTTTCATGCTCATGCTGTCGAAGATGATGAACCTCCAAAGAAGAAGGCTAGGGAAGAAAGTAGTAGTGATGATGACTCATCAAGTGAAGAAGAATATGTTCTAATTTCTGCTCGTATAGGTACCATCTCCCATGGATGTAATGATTGGTTGATTGATAGTGGGGCTTCCAAACACATGACTAGGTTTAAGGAATCCTTTGTGAACCTATCTGAACATGAATCACCTCATAAGGTGAAACTTGGGGATGATTATCAATACTCAATCAAAGGAAGTGGTGAAGCCTCCTACAACCTAGATTCTGGAAAATCATTGAAGATGAAAGAAGTACTTTATGTACCTGGGCTCAAGAAGAGCTTACTCTCCATCTCTGCATTGGATGCAAAAGGTATGAGGGTTGCATTTGTGGATGGCCAAGTCCTAATGTGGCCAAAGGAAAAGACCATAGATGATGTAGTAGTAATTGGAGAGCAAGAGGGAGGCTTGTATAAATTGAAGGGACAACCTGAACATGCCATGGTGCATGAATCCATGGAGCCAAGTGAACTTTGGCATAGAAGACTTGCTCATATGCACTATGGGGCACTTCCAATTGCAAGCAAGGCAGTAGAGGGTCTTCCTGAAATCAAGACCAAACAATAAGGTGTTTGTAAAGGATGTGCAAAAGGTAAGAACATTAAGAATGCTTTTCCAAGCAGTGAAAGCAAGGCAAAAGATATCCTGGAAATCATCCTCTCAGATGTATGTGGCCCTATGTATTCCAGTTCCCTGAGTGGGTATGTTTACTATGTATCATTTATTGATGACTTCTCCAGGAAGACTTGGGTATACTTCTTGAAGGGCAAAGATGAGGTGCTTGATAAATTCAAGGAATTCAAAACCTTGATGGAGAATCAAACTGACAAGAAAATCAAGACATTCAGATCTGACAATGGTGGAGAATTCACCTCAAGTGACTTCAAGAAGCTTTGCAGTGATTCAGGGATTAAGAGGGAGTTGACCGCTCCTTATAATCCTCAACAGAATGGAGTTGCAGAAAGGAAGAACAGAACTATCATGGAAGCAGCAAGGGCAATGTTGCATGACCAGGATCTTCCTATGCATCTATGGGAAGAAGCAGCTAGAACAGCTATATATGTGCAGAACAGAACACCCCACAAGATATTGGACAACAAGACACCAGAAGAGGTCTTTTCTGGTAAGAAACCTGAAGTCAGACATCTCAGAATATTTGGTTGTCCAGTATATACTCATGTCCCAAAAGAGAAAAGGACTAAACTAGATCCTTCAGGAAAGAAGGGCATCTTTGTGGGTTATAGTGAAAGCTCGAAGGCTTACAGAATATACTTTCCAGGGTTCAAGAAGATTGATGTCAGCAGGGATGTAACATTTTATGAAAACTCAGCATTCATCAAATCAAGGAAGGCACCTACCGAAGTTTATGAAGAACCTAAGGAAACAAGATTTCAGGACACTACCATGACTGAAGCAGTTCCAGAAGTTGTTCGTGAGTTTGAAGATCCACAAGAACCTGTAGATCCACCCCGTGAGGATAACCCTCATAAGAGGAAACCTATATGGGCTAGAGAGCTCATTCAAGATGTAGAAAGATTTGGCATTCCAGAAGAAGAACACAGAGCAAAGAAGAGAACCAGATCACATACCAGCTATGTTGCTTTACTCTGTGACATCATGAACAAAGAACCTTCCAGTTATGAAGAAGCAGTGGAAAAGAAAGAATGGAAGGATGCTATGATCGAGGAATACCAATCAATAATGAAGAATGATGTTTGGGATGTTGTCCCAAGACCAAAAGAGAAATTTGTTGTAACTTCAAAATGGATCTACAAAATCAAGCATGCTGCAGACAGCAGCGTGGAGAAGTACAAAGCAAGATTCATAGCTCGAGGATTCTCTCAAAAAGAGGGAATAGATTATGAAGAAACCTTTGCAACTGTAGCCAGGTATACTTCCATCAGAACAGTACTTGCCCTGGCTGTAGCAATGAAATGGAAAATACACCAGATGGATGTCAAGATTGATTTCCTGAATGGTGTAGTAGAAGAGGAAGTATATGTGGAACAACCACTCGGTTTTGAAATACATGACAGGGAATCATATGTATGCAGATTGAAGAAAGCCTTGTATGGCTTGAAGCAAGCTCCCAGAACCTAGTATGGTAGGATGGATAGTTTCCTATCTAGCTTGGGCTTTACCAAGAGTAAAGCAGATTCCAATCTTTACTACAAGGTTGAGGATGGGAATCCAGTGATTCTACTCCTGTATGTGGATGACCTATTTGTGACAAGAGATGACAGACTGATTGTAGATACTAAGAGGAAGATTGCAGCTGAATTCTATATGAAATATTTGGGAATGATGCACTATTTCCTCGGTATGGAGGTGTGGCAGAATGCAGGTGGGATCTTCCTTGGTCAAGGGAAGTACACAGTAGATATCCTGAAGAGATTCAGGATGATGGATTGCAAGGCCATGGCCACACCGATGGCATCGAATCTGAAGCTTATATGTGATGCTTCATCTGAGCCAGTTGATGTCTCTATGTATCGTCAGATGATTGGGTCCTTGATGTACCTGACGAACACGAGACCAGACATTTGCTTTGCTGTGAACACATTGAGCCAGTTCCTGACGGATTCGAGGAGTGTTCACCTGGCTGCTGTAAAGCATGTTCTGAGGTACCTGAAGCGTATAGTGGATTATGGGCTCAAGTATGAAGCGAATCAAAAGTTTAACCTACAGGGTTATGTTGATTCCGATTGGGTTGGCAGTGCTGCAGATAGGAAGAGCACATCTGGGTGCTGCTTCAGTATGGGATCAGGCGTGATCTCTTGGTTTAGCAGGAAGTAGTCCTACATAGCACTAAGTACAGCTGAGGCAGAGTATGTTGCAGCCTGTTCAGCTAGTTGTGAGGCAGTATGGCTATAGATGCTACTGTCTGAGTTATTTGATCTCCCGTTGGAGGCTACTGGTATCTTCTGTGATAACCAGAGTTGTGTGAAGCTGTCCAAGAACCCAGTGTTTCATGACAGGTCGAAACACATAGAGATCAAATATCACTATATCAGGGATATGGTGCAGAGAGGAGCTATGAAGCTTCTGTATGTTGCGATGGACGAGCAGATTGTAGATGTGCTGATGAAGCCACTAGCCAGAGTGAAGTTCGAGTACTTCATAGAGAGGCTTGGCCTTCTTCAGATCGAGGACACTTCGAGGAAGAAGAGATGGACACATTTGCTGAAGCCATTCCAAGCATGTTGGAAGGAGGATCCTTCACATGGCTATGGATGTAAGCGCTGGATGATGAGCATCAGGATGATGTTTTGGTTTCTGCTTGGATATGATCAGTTGGATCATTTTTATGTATGTATATACGCATCATGTTGGATGTTGGATATGATCAGTTGGATCATTTTTATGCATGTATGTACGCATCATGTTGATGCTGGATATGATCAGTTGGATCATTTATATGTACGCATCATGTTGGATGCTGGATATGATCAGTTGGATCATTTTTATGCATGTATGTACGCATCATGTTGATGCTGGATACGATCAGTTGGATCATTTATATGTACGCATCATGTTGGATGCTGGATATGATCAGTTGGATCATGTGTATGTATTTTGTATATGCATCATGTTGGATGCCTGGACCATGTATCTGTATATGTATCAGGTGGATACATTGTATGATCAGGTGGATCATGTATGGTGATATGTATCATGTATTTGTATTTGTATCAGGTGGATACATTGTATGATCAGGAGGATCATGTATGATGATATGTATCAGGTAGATACTTGGTATGCATCAGGTAGATGCATTGATGATCAAGTGGATCATGCAGCAGGATGTTGCAGTGATGATCAGGATGATCATGGATGATGAGCTTCAGGATGTTGCTCCATATGACATGCAGCAGGACGTTGCAGTGATGATGATCAGGATGATCATGAGTACATTAGGATGATGTATGTTGAGTATCAGGTTGATACTTTGTGGCCGTGGATCAGGTTGTGCAGAGGAGCATGTCTGGGAGATCCTATAGGTCGGAGTTGTGTACTCGTAATAGCCTGGGATGCTCTTTCGAGACATTCCTCTGGGAGGACATGTAATTTGTGCCCTGGGAGATCCTTCAGGTCGGAGTTGTGTACCCGTAACATCCTGGGATGCTCTTGTGAGGTTTTGTCCTATGGCATGTAATTTGGGCCCTGGGAGATTTCAGGTCGGAGTTGTGTACCCGTAACATCCTGAGATGCTCTTTCGAGGTTTTGCCATGACCACATGTAATTTGTGCCCTGGGAGATTTCAGGTCGGAGTTGTGTAGCTGTAACATCCTGAGATGCTCTTGCTAGGTTTTGTGGTGGACCACATGTAATTTGTGCCCTGGGAGATCCTACAGGTCGGAGTTGTGTACCCGTAACATCCTGGGATGCTCTTTCGAGGTTTTGTGGTGGGGTCACATGTAATAGTGCCTTGGGAGATCCTATAGGTTGGAGTTGTGTACCCGTAACATCCTGGGATGCTCTTTCAAGGTTTTGTGATGCACGTAATAAGTCCTGAGGATTCCACAGTATGGCCAGTGATGACGAAGACCTACAGGTGGTGGGCCTACATCCAGTATGAAAAAGGACTGGCTCTGTAGAACTTCCTGTGATGAGTAGAGTCAGAGATTGGTTGAGATAGTAGCAACAGTGACGATGATGATGACAATGAATCGATCATGATGATCCAGAGAAGAAGACTTGTTTAGCAGATCTGTGTCGAGAAATACCTTCCTAGTTAAGAGGGAGTGTTGATGTATATGTAACTTCGGAATGTATTTTCATCTGTCTATTATATATATATTTATTGTACCCTTATAAGAGATGTGTTATTCCTCTATAAGGAAGTGTCGTCATGTGGATTGACAAGTGTCGCAAGTGTGTGTACTTGCCGATGGGTTATTAGACCACCATATGGGGTTGGCCCTAATTAATATATAATATAATGTGGATGTATCTAAGTAGACAAGTCGGCCCTAGTAGGTCACTGGGCAAAAAAAGGTGAGTATAAATAGAGATAGGAGATCTCTATTTTACTCACTCGGAAAAGTAACTCACTCTCTCTTTGAAAAGTGGCGCACTAGTGAGGAGGAGGAGGATTATCTGCTAGGAGACTATCTCAGTGTTATTTGGTTGTATTTTGGTTGAGCCATTGCTCTCTCTATCTCTGAGGAAGTTGTGGGGTTTTTCACCTTAGGGTTTTCTGCACGGAAACTCTGTGTCTCTTGTCTCTATGCTTTTGATTCTTGTGATGCTTGTGATGCTTGTCATATTATGATTGTCATGCATTGATATATTGTAGATGTTATTCTCTCATCAAAGATACTATAGTATTGTGATTTAATACTAAAAATTTAACAAGGACGACCTAGTAAGGTTATTAGGCAAGTCAAGTCATGTATAAATAGAGTGCGGGAGGCACTCTATTTGATCATTCACTTTCTTACTTATACACTCATTGGAGAGTGGTGCACTAGTGGAGGAGGAGAATCTACTGCTAGGAGACTATTTCTTATGATTGGGTTTTGTATCATTGCTCTATCTATCTTTGAGGAAGTTATTGGGGTTTTTCACCTTTATGGTTTTCCCCAAGGAAACTCTGTGTGTCTATTGTCTCTTGTGTTTGCTTCTTGCGATTGACATGTTGTACATGTTATTCTCTCAATAAATATCCTAGAGTATATTTAATTAATGCTAAAAAATTAACATGGTATCAGAGCTAACCTGAGAAGAAGACACTGTGCAATTGCGGAAGCTAGGGCTTCTTGTTTTTTGGGTTTCTCTCCACATATCTTGAAAGGCAGGAGGCTATATTGACTCTCCTCAGCAAGGCATATCTTTTTGTCGAAACAGAATTCAATTCTAAGCATTTTCATATTTTGACATAAAAATTAGGTTTTCCACGAAAAGTGGAATTTATGAAATCTGAGACCATGGCTGGAGGATCCTTGGAAAAATCGAAGTTTAGAGCTTTGGATCGAACTTTTTGTTTGGGTGAAGCTCCGGGAAAATCAAACCCTAGTTTGGGGTCTTGTCCAGTGAAGCTGAAAATTAGGGTTTCTGCAAAACATGGAATTTCTGAAATCTAAGACCATGGATGGAACCTCCTCTAAAAAATCAAGGTTTAGAGACCAAGATCGAACTTTTTGGTTGGGTGAAGCTCTGGGAAAATCAAACCCCATTTTGGGGTCCTGTCTAATGAAGCCGAAAATTAGGGTTTCTGCAAAAGTTGGAATTTTTGAAATCTAAGACCATGACTGGAATCTCCTATGAAAAATCGAAGTTTAGAGACCAAGATAGAACTTTTTGGATGGGTGAAGCTTGAGAAAATCAAACCCTAATTCAGGGTCCTCCCTAGTGAATCCAGAAGTCTGAAAAGCAAATTTGAGGGGTGAAACTTTGCAGTTTTCAAATTCTGAGTATACCATCTTGATCAACTCATCAAGGCACATCTTGATATCCTTTCAGAAGTTTGAAATTCAAAGTTTGAATTTTTAGGGTTTCTCTGACAAACCCTAATCCAATTTTCAGCAAATCAAGTGGTAAGACCTAAATCTTTTCTAGTTCCATTTGAAGTAATCTTTAAGATGTCTCACCGCACCAATCTTGAGAATAAGCTTGAAGAGGCTAATAACTTCCGAGCATGGAAGTATAGGATTGGGCTAATCCTAGAAGAAAATGAGTTGGACACTTATATAAGTGAAGAGGTTCCAGTTCTAGAGGGAGATAAGGCTAAGGCTTCACACAAGAAGATCTTGGTCAAAGCCAAGAGAATCATTGCTGATTCTATTAAGGACCATCTCATACCCCATGTGTATTCCCTAAGGACACCTAAGGAGATGTTTCATTCCTTGACCAAGCTATTTGAAGGGAAGGACATAAATAAGAAGATGACATTAAGGAATCAACTAAAGAACATTAAGATCCAAAATGCGGAGACCATGCAGTCTTACTCTTCAAGGGTCTCCCAGATAAAAGAACAACTTGAAGCTATAGAGAATGGAGAAGTGGTAATGACCACTCTTAATGGCCTTCCTAGGTCATGGGATTCCTTCATCCAAGGAATTTGTGCCAGGAAGAAACTTATCTCTTTTAACAGGCTGTGAGAAGAATGATCATAGGAAGAAGGTCGGATTAGAGCTAGAGAAGAAAAGATGGGGAATGAAGATCAAGCTCCCATAGCACATACCAAGGAGAGGACACTTTTCCTCAGATTGTCCTAAGAACAAAAGGAACAACAACTACTACTACTACAAGCAATCTGACAAGTATGACTTACAGGTATGTTTTGAAATATGTTCATGATTAAGTTTATAATATGATTGTCTTCATGTTATTGAGTTTAGTAACAATCTTGTCTAATTTTAGACTTGTCTTATCACCCTAGTAAAAGTATGAATGCATGATAGAAGACATTCACTGATTAGTGTTATGACACTTATGATTGTATTATGATTGTACTAATGCACTATGGTGTTGTATGAGGAGAATGTTATCTGCTAACATGAAGGTACAAATCAAGTCCTAGATCAAGACCATAGTGACATGAAGCCAAAGACTCATCCATAGTCATGGATCACATAGAGGTATGTATAATTTGGTTCTACAATGGTTAACTTATGAGTTATGTAGTTCATTGGAGAGAACAAGAAAAACATTGCTAGACATAACTAGCAAACATGATGACCAAGTATGTTTTTCCTATATCGAGTTAGAATCCTACCCTATGTAAGGATCTTATACTTTTTTATGATTGATAATGATTATTCATGAAGTTATAAGTTTGAGTAATCTAGGGTTTATGCATATTATGTTTCTTACTTTGATTGATGATATGACTAACCAGAAGAGTCCTATGGTCAAATAAGAATATGCATAAGTAAAAGAAGTACTCCCTGAAACCTTGAATAGTAATGCTTATTATCTGTGTTTGAAATGATCATGACTATGCAGGTTTAAGATTATTGTGTTTTGATAGTGCTAAGATTATACTAATGAATGTAGGATTATGTATGAGATCTCAAGGATAACACAATGATGATACTAGTAAGCATGCATAGTGATTGAGGATGGATATAAGTTCAAGGACAAGTAATCCATGAAGCAAAGATCAAGAGGGAGCACACTCTAGTAGTTCCTGCAAGGAAGCAAAGATTGAGAGGGAGTCCACCCAACAAACAAACAAAGATAAGTATTTGAATTGTCATTTCTTGTATATTTGATTGTTCAAATAATACTGTTCAATGATGTATATACTTATGTTCCTAGACTCAGGTTGTGTACTATGCATATTAGAATAACTGCATTAATGAACAATAGACTACTAATATGCATGTGATGGGTAAGCAACCTATGGCACTGTACAACATTCCATTGCTACTTATCTATAATGAAACCTCTTTGCTGACATGTTGGGAGTTGTGCACACTCTTAACAATGTTCTGGTAGAGATTGGAAGGCATCTAGAAAGTTACGGGATATGGATAAATGTTGTATTGAAGCATTGGCTAAATTAATTGCATGACGGTATGACATATTTCTTTATGTGTAAGAATTTGTTTTGAAAACTATGAGATGTTTCTAATCATGCAATTTAACTTGTCTTGTAGGAAAGATCATGTACAATCACCTACAAAAGAAATATTACAACATTTGTTCCAAACAATGAAGTTCAAGAAAACTATCTATTGAAGATACTTCGAGGAAGAAGTGATGGGACACATTTGCAGAAGCCATTCCAAGCATGGTGATCAGAGGATCCTTCCCATGGATGTGGATGTAAGCGCTGTGTGATGATATGCATCAAGATGATGTTATGACGATGATCAAGTTGATCATCTGATGATGTACATCAGGATGATGTATGATGAGTATCAGGATGATACTCCATGGCCGTGGATAGGTTGTGCAATAAGCATATAATAGTGCCCTGGGAGGATAGACAACTTTCTATCCAGTTTGGGATTTACCAAGAGTAAGGCAGATTCCAACCTTTACTACAAGGTTGAGGAAGGAAATCCAATGATACTACTATAGTATGTGGATAGGTTGATTTCCGACACAAAGAGGAAGCTTGCTGTCGAGTTCGAGATGAAAGACTTAGGTATGATGCATTACTTTCTAGGCATGGAGGTGTGGCAGAGTGCAGATGGAGTCTTCCTTCGACAAGGGAAGTATGCAGTAGAGATCCTAAAGAGGTTCGGGATGATGGACTGCAAGGCCATGGCCACACCTATGGCATCGAACCTGAAGCTTCTGTGTGATGCTTCATCTGAGCTAGGTGATGTCACGATGTATTGTCAGATGATTGGGTCCTTGATGTACCTGACAAACACAAATCCAGATATTTATTTTGCGGTGAACACATTAAACCAGTTGTTGACGGATCCGAAAGGTGTTCACTTGGTTGTTGTAAAGCATATTCTGAGGTACCTGAAGGGTACAGTTTATTATGGCCTCAGGTATGATGCGAATCAAAAGGTTAACCTACAGGGTTATGTTGATTCATATTGGTCAAGCAATGTTGTAGATATGAAGAGCACTTTAAGGTGTTGTTTCAGTATGGGATCAGGTATGATCTCTTGGTTTAGAAGGAAGCAGTCCTACGTAACACTAATTATAGCCAAAGTAGAGTATGTTGCAGTTTGTTTGGCTAGTTGTGAGGAATTATGGCTGAGGAAGCTACTATCTGAGTTATTTGATCTCCCGTTGGGTGCTACTGGGATCTTTTGTGACAACCAGAGTTGTGTGAAGCTATTTGCGAACCTGGTGTTCCATCACAGGTCGAAGCACAGTGAGATCAAATATCACTATATTAGGGATATGGTGCAGGGAGGAGTAGTGAATCTTCTGTATGTTGTGACGGACGAGCAAATAGCCGATGTGTTGACCAAGCCGCTGGCCAGGGTGAAGTTTGAGTACTTCAGAGAGAGACTTGGTGTACTTCAGATCGAGATTCCTTCCAAGGGGAAGTGATGAGTCCGGAGACACAAATGCACATGAGCCATTCTAACATGGTTGAAGTGTGTCTTCCAATGGCTGAGATAAAAGGGCTATGGCCATTCCGACATGGTTGAAGTGTGTCTTCCCATGGTTGTTGATGTAAGAGCTGTGCCATTCGAGCATGGTTGAAGTGTGTCTTCCCATGGGTGCGATATAAGTGTTGTTCCATTCGAACATGGTTGAAGTGTGTCTTCCCATGGCTGTGATATAAGTGTTGTGCCATTCCTAGCATGGTTGAAGTGTGTCTTCCCATGGCTATGGATATAACTGCGATGCCATTCTTGCATGGTTGAAGTGTGTCTTCCCATGGTGTAGATATAAGTGTTGAGCATTTCACGGATGGTCGAAGTGTGTCTTCCCATGCCGGTGAATGTAAGTGTTGTGTGATGTGCATCTAGGTTGTGCTCCGTGGACTATGAGGTGATCTAAAGATGATGAGGTGACAGTATGGTACACAAGTTTTGCAAAGGCATATAATTGGTCCTGAGATGCTCTTGTAGGTTTTGCAAAGGCAATGTAATCAATCCTGGGATATCTTGCAGGTTTTGCAGAGGCAGTGTAATCAGTCTTGAGGTGTACTTACTTGATGGCTTACTTGCAGAGATGATGAAGACCTACATGGAGGCTAGGCCTACATCCAACATGAAAAAGGGCTAGCTATGTAGATGTGATACATCCAGCATGAAAAAGGGTTGGCTCTGTAGATGTGATACATCCAGCATGAAAAAGGGTTGGCTCTGTAGATGTGATACACCCAGCATGAAAAAGGGCTGGCTCCGTAGATGTGATACATCCAGCATGAAAAAGGGTTGGCTCTGTAGATGATGAAGACATGTAGGTGGCATGCCTACATCCAGCATGAAAAATGGATGGCTCTGTAGAACTTCCTATGATGAGTATATTTGAGATTGTTTGAGATAGCAACAGTAGTGACGATGACAATGATCCAGTGATGATGATCCAAAGAAGAAGACTTGTGCTAGTATATCTGTGTCGAGAAATACCTTCGTAGTTAAGAGGGAATGTTGATGTATTTGTAACTTCGGAATGTATTTCACATATGTATATTGTATTCCTATAGAGATGTTATTATTCCTCTATACGGAAGTGTTGTCATTTATATTGTAAGTGTTGTAACTTATACTTGATGGGTTATTAGACCACCTTGATGGGTTCGGCCCTATATAAATCATGTGGGTTAAAGGGTTATTAGACCACCCTATTGGGGGTCATCCCTGTCAGCATTATGTTATGTGATTAAGTTGAGGCCGACCTAGTAAGGTTATTAGGCAAGTCAAGTCATGTATAAATAGAGTGCGGGAGGCACTCTATTTGATCATTCACTTTCTCACTTATACACTCATTGGAGACTGGTGCACTAGTGGAGGAGGAGAAGCTGCTACTAGGAGACTATCTATTATGCTTGGGTTTTGTATCATTGCTCTATCTATCTCTGAGGAAGTTATTGGGGTTTTTCACGTTTATGGTTTTCCCTAAGGAAACTCTATGTGTCTATTGTCTCTTGTGTTTGCTTCTTGTGATTGATATGATGTACATGTTATTCTCTTAGTAAAGATCTTAGAGTATATTGAATTGATGCTAAAAAATTAACACATCAACAATAGGAGGGATTAGTAGAACAATGAGTAGATCATGAATTTGGTCACAATAGGCTGCAATACTTTCCTCATGATGAGATAAATTTGACCCTACACAGACCTCTTGATGATGGCAGAATGGGTGTAAGAATTTTCTATTCATAACCTCAAAGCCTTTCTTCATTGTATCAAATAATTCAGAGCAGAGAAGTAAGGTATTACCTTCATTAGAATCACTGTCTTCCTTATTTGCAATGATGAAATCGTGAGATGCAACCTGATTTATTTCCATGGCTAGCTGAAACACGAGTTGTTCTACTGCAAGACTTCATGTTGGTTCTTCAGTATATTGGGACTGATGGCATGATTTCTCATTATTTTCATTATCCATTTTCAAAGAGGGATTTGTATGTTCATGTAAATATTCAAGTTAAATTTGAATTTGATAAACACCCAAAGGTCTTTCTTCAACCATTACGTCAAGGTCTGATTCTTCTATACTTGCAATTTTAGAAAATGAACAAACTGAAGGACTGCGTGACTGAAAATGGGTAGCCCCCTCTTGTAACAAAATCTCAGAAGTTGAATAATATGAAGAGAGATTTGATTGACAGTCCCAACTTCCTTCTTGATCACGCATAGATTGACAAGACTTCTATAAGTCATCATCTATTTCAGAAAAAGAAATGTAACTAGTTGAATCAGAATTTTGGCTTTGGTCACTTTCAGTCAAGGAAGACATTATCAATTGTTGGGAATCTTTTTGAATATCTTGACAATTATCATCTTCTTCTTTTTTCTAATGATGGAAAGGCCTCTCATGCAAGGATTCTAAAATTTCTTCATTCTTATAGGCATACAACTCCCACAAGGTTTCTCTCAAATCACTATCTAGCACATCTTTATCAAAAGCATCAATCTCCATAAGTTGAAAAAGGGCATCAAGATTTTTACAAAAGATTTCAACCAACTCCAAAGAGGGATAGCTGTACTTATACTCTTCACAAAAGGCTGAATAAAAATCTTGAAGGGAATATACACTAGCAGGTGGTAAACCTTCATACCAAACCCTTGCTTTCTCTTCTAATGTTGACTTAAACATTTTCATCAAACAAGCCTCATGCAATTGAACTCCAAGATTAGGTATATGCATATGAAATCTAACCAAATGAATAGCAACATCATCTCCTTCCTGATATTTAAATTTAGGTAAACAAGTCTTCCAATCTACTTTAGGAATAGGATTTGGAAAACCAGGGATGTGAGACCTGTTCATGGGAGCATACCTTTTTGACAATGAAGCCATCTTGAAACAATAGAACTGCAAATTCTTATTGAATAATGAGTGCACTAGCTTGTGAAACAGTGAAACACTGGATTTCTTCAATGTGGAGTCGCCATGAGACCTTCAACATATTAAGTCTGACATGGAGTCACCAATATCCCCAGTGGAGTTACCTTCAAACTAAAATCTTAATGAGTGGATTTTCCATCTGAAAGGTACACAACCTTCTTGATGTTTGACTATTGTTCACCATCAACAATCAAATTTGAAACTCTTTGTCGTTCATACCTAAGGAAGATTTGAACCCTCATCTTCGGCAATGGCGCCAATTATGTTATCACTCAAATCGACCTCAAGGTAGTGGAAAGGTCTCTTTAAGGTAACACACAAAACCAAGCTTTAGGAAAGAGAGTTGGCTTCTATCTTTCCAGAGAAGGATCTCTCAACGTTTGTTTATCAAGGCCAGATATATGGATTGGAATTGAAATCAGATTGGTTGTTTGGTTGAAACAAGGTGGATATTCATGGGGGAATGGAGTAAAAAACACTTAAGACGATAAAGTGGCAATGCTTTGCAAGCAATTCATAACAGAGGCAGGGTAGCTACTCACTTATAGTAAAAAATCTACTTGTCTAGTGATAGAGAAGAAATAAAGAACAAAGCATTAACACAAAGCATTGTAAAAATGAATTCTGCATTAAAATTAGTAGAACAAGTTTTTGGATGCTTGGAATCAAAGAAACAGAGCATAACATATGAATTATGCCTCAACATACACTTATCCAAACATGAAAAGAAAACAATATGGCATGGATAACAAGGAAACATTCACATGGAGAAAAGGAAATACAAAATGTAAAACAAATAACACAAGAATCTATGCTTAAAATACTTGCTCGGCTTTGCCAATTTTTATTAAAGGAGCATCTCAAAATACATAACACAAAAAGCCTTACGAGTTCCAGCAGGTTTCAACCCTTTACTCTTCATTACATATGGATATATATAGGATATGATACATCATCCCCCCATCTAGAAATACTCTGACCTAATCTCCAAAACTGAAAGTTGTTACAACCATAAGGACATCTAGCTAACTAACTTCGTCATTTCAAGAAATTTGTTACAACCGAGTTCTTCATTTCGGGATGCGGACTGCTAAAAACTAGGCTTCATATCCCCAATTGTATATCTGCAATGGTTAAAGCTGTGTAAATTCTGAGAGAGGATTTTGTAATTGAAAATGTTCCCAACAAAACTCATTTCCTCATTTTCTCATATTCTCGTCCAACTCATTGAAATCTGCTTTTGAAATTGATGACTTAGACATGGTTGCGAATTTCTTGAAAAATACCCTATGAAGATGACTTTGATTCTCTTCAACCATGATACATGTGTAAAAACTAAGAGAGTTTATTGTAGATAAGCATGTTCTGAAGAAAATATCTCTCGGTTTCTCAAAATTCATCTTGGTTTGGTGGAAACCGTTGCTTGAACTTAATGACTAAAATAGACGCTTTCAGAGAAAAAACATTTTTTAAGCTGCCGTTTGTGCAAGATTTTGATAATTTTGAAAGTTTCCCTGTCCTTGCATGTTATACCAATGAAATATATGTCGAACATGGATCTATTTCACCCCAGATCTCAGCCGTTGAAACCTGTGGGGCTTTAACACAATTTCACAGATTTGAAAACTTTGTTTCTCCGTGCAAGTTCAATCTGCGAAATGACTAACAACCATAGATCTGTGTCAAGCGTTGATCTAACAGTCGATTTTGGTGACAAACTAATGCCCTTTCTCCCATATTAACAAGCCAGTTAGAGTGGGCACCTCACCTTTGCGAAATTGCTCGCAATCATTGATCTTCATGTCAGGATGATGGACACTAGGCACATGTTCAAATGCTGGGTTGTAGGTCATTTCTAGCCCGTGGTCTTATGTGTTTGCAGGTGCGTGGAGTGGGAGCTAAGCCTTTGGGAAAATATATGGTGCTAATAGGATTTTCGTTAATGTGGCTTGTTGAAATTCTTTCGAATGAACAATATGAGGGAAACAAACCATTACTCCAAAATCTAATTAGATACTAGGATCTAGATCAATGTGTGTTTGATCTTTAGGGATAATTTATTCACATTACTATGGATGATATCTACTTTATTACCAAACTATGCCGATGAGGGGAAGTATTGAACCTAAAAGGGACCTTTTGAGGAGTAGGGGGCCTATCAGTTGAACACTATGTCAATGCTTACAGCACACCAGAAAGTCAAAAGGCCGGAAACCAGATTCTTATTGCTACCATATCAAGATTTCCCTTAAAAGTTATAATGACTGCAATCACTCGGGAATGGGAACCGCAACATTGTATTTGGCTACTCAAAACCACATGCAAATTGTATTGGATTGTCTCCAAGGTACCATATTTGATTGGTCCACCTGATTATTGGTGAACTTGAAAAACCAAATCACCAAATGCAAAGTAGGGAGCATGAAAAACTTTGGGTATGGTAGTATTCTTGTCTCGTTCTTCTTTGAGTGGATACCATTCATGATTCTGAAGGTCACACTTCCACCCTTAGACCATCGCAAACCAAGATTGGTTCGTTGGAGTGAGTTATTCATGAGATAAGGAAGTGGAGCAACCACTACTAATTTTGATGATGACTTCCACTCTTGGTGGAGTCGACAGATCCCAATGATAATGGATTTCCCTTGCATGGGATTCGACTTTTGTGGTGATTCAGACATCACGGTTCCCCCTGGTGGAGCATGGGGATAGATTGGTAAGTTTTTTTTTTTATATTTAATTTTTTGTTTTTTCAAATATTAAAGATGAAAAAAAATTATGATGTGAGTACTAGCATAAAAACATGATTCAAATATTGGACCAGTATGGCCTTCTGGTCGCGCTAGAGTGCTAGTACTAGAGTCACAGCCTGCAGACGGAGCAACAAATGTACTTGCTACTATGGAGATTCATATCATTGGTTTGACCGTAGGTGTTCGGCCTCTCTACATAGGAAATATAGCAATGGAGATGCAAAACTAGGTGATAGGGATGCCCCCACTATGGATTAAGCTACTACAGAAAGTAGCCACCTGTGTTCTTTGCCACTAGGAGGTGGAAGCTACCCAAGGAGGGGAGGCTTCTGACTTATCATATTCTCTTGAAAGACATTTTTTTCTATATAGTCATTATTTTTATCATGTAGGGATAAATGCCCCTTTTTGTAGTATGGTTAAGTGAGAGGAGTGTTGAACTCACCGCTTTTGAGTTAGACCCACATTTTTGTGTGTATAATGTTAATGTTTTATGCTTTATGAATTTTTATGGATTATGATACAAATTTATGTTGAGAATATAATTATCTAGTTGGTCATCTAAATGATTGTGTGTTTTGGGAAAGCGTACATATGTGATGAAATAAAATTGTCTTTCCAACAATCGAATTCTTAAAAAAATGTGTAACAATATAGGACAACCGACACGACACAAACCATTTAACTAGGATACAACCAATTGTGAGTCTATATGTACAGTTATATGTGTAATACCTCGAATGGAGGCTTTCAACATCAGCTCAATCGTGATGCTATATTTAGAAATGTTATTATTAGTCGAACCGAGAGACACTCCTCTAGAGCTCACTATTTGGCCTACCAGGTCAAAAATAACCCAAGGTGCATAAGCAACATTCTGAGTGTGGTAGAAACCTCCGGAATTATAGCTCAATTTTTTTTTCATATGCCCAGACATCTTCCATGTAATCACAAAGCATAATCAACTAACAACTAATGTAATCCGAACATAAAAGCAAAGAAACTATAACACATTAATTACAAGAGAGGTTTTCCCAAACGCAAAGTCTAGGTGAAATATCTCTTGAGATAGAATTCATTTCTGGACCCCAAAATGTTTCCACTAAAATCCTATAGCTTGTAAGCCCCCTTTTTGAGGATTTTCTAAATAATGTACAGAACGATCCACATACAAGTTAACTTCCCAACCCCTAATTCATCGTGTTTTTGGTCATATACTAGCACAAGATCTCCTTCAAGGAAGATCCATGGATGGACTAACCTATCGTACTGAGATTTAACGCATTTTTTGTTTGCTTCATTGGTCATAAGAGCATCCCTTCTATATTCATCTAATTGTTCCAGATATAATAAATGATTTTTGAGTTGGATGGTATCTGGTAGGAGTTATACAACTACTTTCAATGATGGGATTTTGCACTCGATAGGTTATACATCCTCTATATCGTGAACAAGATAGAAAGGACTAAAACTTGTGGCAGTCTTAACAAAGGTTCGATAGTGCAGTCTACTATGAAGTGGGAGAATATTTCGGTAATGTAAGAGAAGGAGAACTGCGACAAATTAAGAAGGTTTCAATGTGATTGAAGGAAGGGACTACGAACCAATAGCACAGCTTGAAGAAGAATCTTATGATAGAGAAGAGGATGAGGAAGAAGGATTCCATATCACTTCTGAGGAAGATCCTGCTGATCCAACATAGGAAAGACAATGCGACATACATACTACCCCGCGTACATATCTAGAAACTGAGGTAAGAAATACTAGTTGGTCACATTTTATACAAGAAGGTAATAGTGGTGGTAGTCAGAACAGTACTTCGACCAATGTTGGTCATGGAATAGAAAGTAATTCAATACCCCCAAAAAAAAGAATGGATGGGGATGATATGAAATTTGCAATTTGTCATTGGAATGGGCCAAAGGAACCAAAACAACATTGGTTATTATCTGATCATGTATGTACTAGCAAGCAAGTGTGAGATGACAATGTAAAAAGAGTGCAACTAATTACGACTTTCCAAGGTCATCCTTTGGATTGGTTTATGAAATTTGCAAAGGTACCTACTAGACAACCATAAAATACCTTGACAGAGATTAGGAATGCATTAAATGATGAATTCAAAAATCCAAAATCTGAATCACAATGTATTATTGAACTCAAAGAGATCAAGTAGTTAGCAAATGAATATGTATGGGATTTTGACCATAGGTTCAAGACGTTGATGGAAAGTGAAAGATTTTAGATGACTGATGTTCAACACAAGGAATGGTTTATATCTGCCTTTTTACCACATATACAAGTCAATCTAATGAAACAAAATATTGTGTCATAGACTGAGGCTCTTAATCTCACTGTGAAACTAGAAGCGTCACATGTTGGAGAAACTGGTGCGGGTATGGCTCAAATCCAATCGCAGCTGGAAAACTTATCACTACAAATCCAAGACATCAAGAAGGGAAAAGACAAAAGAGAAGAATTTTTTTGTATTGGGTCTAAGGAGGAGGGTAATTCTAAGTACCAATGTACATCTTTCCAAGATTATATAGTTTTTAGAGCTCCTAACCGACTTAACCATGGAGTTGGAGTCCGGTGTACGATATGTCAAACTACGGGACATCGACCAGAGGAGTGCTACCTACTGCAGAAAGTTGTAATTACTCCATGAAATTTAATCTATAAATTATGTAGATCAGTTGGCCATGATGAGAAGGACTATTGAGCATCTATGTTACTCACATAACGAACAATAGGTGCTTATAGAATGAAAGTTGAGGAACAAGGTGAAGGGAGTAGTGTCATATTTAATCAATAGAGGGGTGGCTTCCAAGGAAAAGGACAAGGAGGACATGGTCAAGGTAGAGACCAAGTAATCTGTTACAACTGTGGTCATCCAAGACATTTTTCCAAAGACTATCCAAAATCATGTTCAACATGAACATATTGTAGAGCTTCAGATCACTCTATTGACGACTATCCATAACTCATAGCAAAGTGGCAAGCAAAGGAAAACCAAAATCAAAACAAGAACTAGAATGTCCAAAATATTTCAGCAGAACCGAGGTAGCAACATCCAACTGTCATTGTTGCTACAAGAGGGGGTGCTGTAATACGAAATGATAGTGAAATATGTGCTAAGATGGATGCCCCTAGAATCATACCATTCATGTAGTGAACAATAACATTTGGTGTCTAGAATGAAAACATAATTTTGTGGAAGCAAGGAAATAACTTGCTACAATAGATAGGAGACCTTCGACATCTACACTGCCAGTCTTCGATGAAGCTCCTGTATATGATATGCCAGCCTGCTTTGACCAATCAACTCCAAAGAAAATCCTAGGAGAGGTAAGTGCACTAAATTTGTTTCTAAAATGTTGTCTAGACCTAGTTAAAGATGAAAATCCCTTAAGGTAATTACAAAGTTTAATTGATGAATAAAAAAAAATCTTAAGGAAAGGGCTCTAAATAATTTGCAAAAGAAATTAATAACGGGAAGGGAACTACGGCTTGGTGCGTAGATTGCAGACTTCAATATGGATTTTTTTAGACCTTGGGTTAGATGTGAATGTTATTACTAAACAGACATTGGAAGCTATGGGAAAACCCAAGTTGGTATGGTCACCAATCCAGTTAAGATTAGCTAATAAGTAGAAAGTAATACCATTTGGAAGAATGGTCGGTGTCCATGTTGAAATAGATGGGGTGCAAATTTATGTTGATTTCGAATTTATAGAGATAGTGGATGATACCAACCCATACCCTGCATTGCATGGTATTGATGGGGAAATTGAAAATCATACTATCATAAATTTGAATAAAAGGTTGATGAAATTTGAGGGAAGGGATATCTGATTTGTTGCACCTTTGGATATTTTGGAGGGTTCGAGGTATCTCGAACTTATCCGAGAGGAATACAATGTTGAAGAATTAGAGAATATTTAGAAATTTACTTCGAGAATGGATGATTATGTGAATCCAATAGCATATGGTTGTTACACCTAAAATCTTACCATCATGAGACTCAGTGTAATCATCCCTAAACTTTCCTTGACTAAGTTATTGACCTGGAAGAGATGTAAACCCATTCATACTAGGTTTTGAGAGGTCATCGCAGGTTGTCCTCAAGCAACCTGCAACGTCGCAAGTTGGCCTCTTGCAACCTGCGACGATGTTAGTTAATGGACAAAAATAGCTCCTTCGAGCTCATTCTTAAAGCTAGCTGACATGGATCCCTATCCCTGACCTTTTGGGAGTGTTGGCACTCGGTTCGTAACCTCTTGGAAGGATACCCTATCTTTCTCCTACCATATCTCAACCTATCCTATCCACTTAGTCCTATATAAGTCAAGCTCATTCCCATTCCAAAGGGACGATGTCTATAGTGTCTACATGCTGGTGAAATAACCTTAGGAGAGATCTCTACTCATCTATTGGGAGACTCACACTTCCTTGGGAGGCTTTGGCATTGGTTCGATTAGATGAGGATTTCTACGTCAAGTCTATGGTTGTAATCTTTCTATCCTATGTACTTCTCTTTTCAATACAGTAATATAATTGCTTTCCACCAAAATCTCATTGTGTTAGTGATATTTTGTGTAGTTTTCCTACTTGACTGCTTACTTAGATCTATTATTGTATAGATGCGTTTTACTTGTTTTGTTGTCTTGTTATCTTGACAGGTGTTGCAGCCTAGATCTGAAGATCATCAAGCTTGGAGCAACATTCAAGGAGTAAAAGGATTAGCGAATCTATAAGGTAAACGTATCTAGTTCCTTGATCCTTAAATAGATCTAGGAAAGTAACTTATATTATGTCCTATTTGTTCTAGACTTGCATTGAACTAGGGAGAACATGCCTTGAGTCCGCTCTTGGAAGATTGTCTGTCAAACAAATCTGGCGACTCCATCAAACAAAACCGTCATGTCTGTATATGCAAAATCACTTATGCTTGAAAGACTCAAGCATAGTACCTCTTTAGGTAGAGCCCATTCTGGGGCTCACCCAAAGATATCCCTTCGTAGTCTTCAAGCTCATAAGTTCCCTTCTCTAAGACGCGTTTCACTATGTAAGGTCCATGCCACATGGACTCAAACTTTCCTGCCCCTAGCTTATCATGTTTTTGGTCATATGTAAGGACCAAATATCCTTCTTTGTAGGTGTGAGGTTCTACCAAATTGTCGTACTCCGCTTTGATGCGTCTCTTATGAGCCTCGTTGGTAAGAGCGACATCTTGGCGAGTCTCATCGAGCTTAGCTAGGTAGAGGAATCGTTCTTCCTTGGAAGTAGTGTTGGGGAAAAGTTCGATGGCGAGCTTGAGGGACGGAATATCGCACTCAATAGGAAGGACAACCTCCAATCCATACACTAGTTGGAAGGAAGTAAATCCAGTGGTGGTTTTAACGAAAGTTCGATAAGCCTATAGTGTGGAGAAGAGCATGTTATGCCAATTGGAATTGTGTGTACCCACCATGTGTTCGGACATGGTTTTCAAGACCTTATTAATGGCCTCTACTTGTCCATTTGACTATGGGTAGTATGGTGTTGAGTTTTCATGGCAAAAACCCAATCTATCGCTCAACTCATCAACCATATGGTTCATAAAGTGAGAACCGTGGTCAATAACTATTGCTTGAGGAACTCCAAACCGCGCTATTACATGATTAAACATGAAGAGTGCAGCGGTCTTGTTGTTGTTAGTGTATGTAGGAATTGCCTTGGCCCACTTTGTAAAGTAGTCCACAGCTATAATGACGTAACTATGCCCCCCGACCGAGGTAGGCTTACAATGCATGAATTCAATGCCCCATTTAGCGAAGGGGCCAATGACAATAACCAGGTGTAACGGGATGGGATGGGTGCACCTTTTCATATGAAAATGTTGACATGGAGGACATTTTTTTATGGCCTCGATACAATCTTTGAAGATAGATGGCCAATAATATCCCGCGTGAAGAATCTTTTGGGTTGTAGCAATCCTAGAGAGATGACTGCCACAAACCCCAATGTGATAGTCATTTAGGACGTGTTCAGCCTCGTCATGAATCAAACAATGTTGAAGAATAGAATCAATACCATGGCGGTACAAAGTATCGCTGATAATCAGATAATACTTCGCATGGTGGCATATTCGACAACGGTCGTCACGAGACAATTGAGGATTGAAACATTGGGTTTGAAGATATAAAGTGATATCTCCATACCACGGATTAGACGTACTGATAAGAAACAATGACTCATCTGGAAAAGATTCATTGGGCTCAGATTCTACATCTGCAAGGGGGAGGTCGGAAATGAGCTCAGCAAACACCAAAGACTTTTTAGACTTGGATTTTTTGAAAAGAGGATCGAATTCTTGCAGTATCATGATCCAGCATGAATACTTTCCCCCAAGCACCTGATGAGTCAGAACGTGTTACATGGGGTTCAAATCGGCGATGATGGTGGTGGTGCGAAGCAGGATGTAATGTCAAAATTTATGCACGGCGATAACTGCCGCAAGAGCGAGCTTCTCAACATGTGAATATCGAGTTTCAACATCAATAAGACCTTTACTGGCGTAGTATATCACATGTTCTTGGGTGTTCTGGTGTTCTTGCACCAAAACCATGGTAATAGTCATGTCGAAAGAAGTGAGGTATAGAATGTAATCTCAATAGTAATTCAGCGGTTGGAGCATAGGGGCATGCATGATGGCATGTTTCAAACTATTGAAAGATTGTTGATCTTGGTCATCCCAAATGAATGGGACGTCCTTTTTCATCAATATCATGTAACCCTATGTCTTTTGTGCAAAATTTCAAACGAAACGCCGTAAATAAGTCGCTCTCCCTTGTAGACTTTGAAGTTCCGTAATATTAGTTGGAGGTGGAAGAGCGACAATGGCTTCCACCTTCAAGGGATAAATGCGGATCCCATATTTCGAGATGATAAACCCTAATATGTGTCTGGACTCGACACAAAAAATCTATATATATATCATCATAAAAAGTAGTGCTAGTACAAAATCTGAATTCAGTAAGTCTATACAAAATCTGAAGCCTCATAGCTTTCAGTAGCACAAAATCTGAAGCTTCTAAGCTCTCAATACATACATAATAACAATATAAGGCCTAACGCCTGGCCCGTATACCCCTAGGTCTCACAGCTCAAACTTGTTGAGTATGGAAGCAGTCAACTGCTTTCGCGACCCTGCGAAGCAGCGTATTGAAGTGCATAGATGATCCCACCGCATACCTCTGCATAGGCAACGATACCTCGTCTACTATTGGCTCTGGAATGTCTAACATCAACCCATTCAGGTTCATGTAGATGTCCTCCATCTCTATGACGACAGCGTGTACAGCTGGATCCATGACTTCTCCCTCTCCTCTCTCTCTCCTTGTAAGAAGAGAGACCCCTACTGGTCGCATGGGGCCCACATCTGCACACACATGTTATTAACTTATCATCACTATAACAAAAAAATCATAAATATACAAAACTAAAAAATACAAGATTCATTGTTCTTACTGATGTCTCCCCACTCTACTCCCTCGGGCAGTGTCAAGTCTGGGTCATCCCTGTAATCCATACCAGTGTACTGGTAGTCCACTACCATGAGCAGCTAGCCCTCCAGCTGGGTGAAGAACTTAGGACCATACCTGATGATGGGGCCCCCACCATGACGGGCCATCACCTCTGTCCATCTGGCCATGTAAGGATCCTTAGGATCCCAGTCATCCATTGGTACCTACGGGTGCAAGAGGGGAACCCGCTCCAATAGAAATGAAATCACTATCGACCCGTATCCGAACTGTTTGAGCTCTCCACGTTGACACTTGGTCAACTAAGCTTGAAAGTTTGCGAGGAGTCCCTTGCACTAGTTGAATATCTTCAGAGACATGCAGTCCTCCTCATACAACATCTGGGACCTAGTAGCTAAGTGAGCAGCTTGGCTGCCTGCTATCCTCATGATGGTAAAAATTATGGCACGCAGTGGACGTTCTAGTACTTCTTTGATGGGGATCTTCCCACTAGAAGCACGGGTATGAGGATTACAATGTTGTAATATCATGTCATCCATGGTCTGATCACTTCCCTGTGATCTAGTAAGAGCCACGTTGTCCCCCCTCCGAGACAATCCAATCAAAAAGTAGATGTCCTCAACATCTATGGTAAGTATGTGCTCACCGATCATAAAATATTGCTGAGCCGCATCACAACATCGAAGCATAAATGTTAGCAATGGGATTTGGGCCCTCATGCCCTAGATCTAGAAGAACTTTAGGAGACCACAGTTCCTCAGTGCCTCTACACATAATGGGTCACTTGCAGCTTGCACGTCATCTACCTTGTGTTCTCGCTCACGCCACTCCAAGACCATGTTGGCTGCTACTAACCTACCAAAAGGAACTTTTTAACATCATTAGGACTCACTTCAACCACTGAAAGTTCATCTTTTGGGCTAGGTTTGTGTTTGGGGTTGGACGTTTCTGCCGTCGCACCCCATGAATCCTGACAGTGCGACATTGTTGCAACCCGACTTTGCGGGATTTGTGATGACCCCGGTTCATCGCAGTTCCCGTAAAGGCAACCTGTGACGACCTGAGGGCACAATAGCCCTCCATAAACCAACTCAAAAACCCAAAAAATGAACTAAAATTAAAATTGTAAACCACTAGCAATGTGCTGGGTGAAGTTTAGAGTTACCTGCTCTGAATGGCTCGTGAAATGGTTGCTCGTAGCTCCTAGAATCGACAACTGAAATTTTGGCTCCAAATGACACTTCTTCTCCCAAATTTGGCAAATGAACAATGGTGACTATATTTGGTTTTTGTTTCTATTTATAACGAAAAAGGCACATTCTTTTTCAAATTTTGTATGCTTTTTAGGTCATTTTCTATAGTTTGGATTATTTTTTATGACATTTGAATGCCTGGTCAAATTTTTGACCTAGTTTTCAAGTGTGGAGGAGTCATTAAGTGTTCTTTGTGCATCATTCTCACATTATAATGGTCATTTTAGGTATGAACAATCCCTTGAATGTTTTGTCATTATTTTGTATCCGTTAGGTTGTAATTATTTAATGAGGATGAGCTTACTCTTTGTTCTTTCTCGTGCATTATAACCATGAGAATAAGTTACCGAGTTATGATTTATCACTTTTCTGGGCTCGTTAAACTCCTACAGAAAAGGAACCCCCCCGAAGTTTATCTTTAAGCTCTTTCCAGGCTCTCAAAATATGAAAATATTGCCAAGCGAGCTTGTTGCGTTCATGCTTGTTAAAGAATTTGAATGGTCATCTTCCTGGTGATAGTTTACCCTTTTTTCAAACCAGGGGGCACTACTTACGAAAAATGTATACTCCAGCCAATCATGAATGGAAGTGTCCTCTCCCACGTTGTTTTACCCTTTTTTGGGTGATGAGGCTAACTTTACAAAAAAGGATGGTTGGAGTCTTCTTTAGTTCTTTTCAGACCCTCTAAACATGAAATGATGACCGAGTTTACCTTCTATGGACTCGTTAAACATTCACATTGAAGGGCCCATCTTGGAACAAAGCCCTCCTCTCCCAGGTTCGAAAAATATTTGGGATTGGACTCATCTATGAGATTAACTATACCGAGCATCTGGTTACCCTCATCAAGCTTGTAAAAAGCACATGAGGCACTCATAATTCATGATGGGGAAAAAGGAAATATTTTGTGCTACACCCTTTATCTGTGGTGGTACCTAGTCATTCTTGAACATGGCACTCGTCTACATTTGCATACTACACTTGGATCATCTGTGTGTCCTCGAGTTTCACCCACTTCCTGGGTCTTGTCACTCCTTTGAGTCATTCAAAGTATGCTATCCATAGTCAGTTGCATTTAGGTTTTAGTGTCGTACTCGTCATGTCAATACTACCAAGGCATGCCATGCCCATGTTCAAGAATATTATCACTACTCATTATCTACAGTCAGTATGCCTACTACCATGTCGGTCTACTCTGAGTCAGTTTTGCATGTTACTGTACCATCCGAGTCACTCTACACATCTTTGTCATGTTTTGTGTCGATGATGGGGGATTCATCATGGCCCTCCTTCGACGGATTCATCCTTGTCGACTTCAACACATCATCCGAGGATTGAATCTAGAAACCAACCAAGTACCTTGGCCCTGCATGCCTCAATGGTAGGTTACCTTGCTTTCAACATGAGTTTACATCATTGACTCTTGATTGAAAGATTTCATCATGCATTTGACTTCAACTCATTTATTCATGCTTGATGATACGTATTGTGATACCTTGGGAATCATTGACATTAATGGTGATTTACCTCGCGCTTGTTAACAGTATACATCAATGATCGGTAATCAAGTGGTTTCTACTATGTTTGACATCAAGACATTTCTTATCACATGGATAGATTCCTATCATTGCGGATTCAGCTTGAAGACCCTGGGAGTCATGTTACACCCAGGTTGCGATGGATTTTGTTTTGATTCATATCACACGGATCCACATTTGTATTGGTCGTGGCTTTGTTATCATCTCATCATGGATCTACGCTTGTGTCTAGTAGCCATGATTGTGTTCAGTCAGTCATTACTATCATGGATATGCAATGTGTTGGTCGGAAGCCATGTTGTACATCATATGAGATTGTGTACTCAGAGTCAGTTGTACTGCAATAGCGTCGTTTGTCCGACGAACCATTGCCATTCCTTCTTTCAAAGCATTTCACCTGTCCAAATTTCAAACAGCTTCATGCTTTGGGGGGAATTCTGTTACACCTAAAATCTTACCATCATGAGACTCAGTGTAATCATCCCTAATGTTTCCCTGACTAATTTATTGACTTGGAAGATATGTAAACCCATTCATACTAGGTTTTGAGAGGTCTTCGCAGGTTGTCCTCAAGCAACCTGCGACATCGCAGGTTGGCCTCTTGCAGCCTGCAACGATGTCAGTTAATGGACAAAAATAGCTCCTTCGAGCCCATTCTCGAAGCTAGCTGACATGGATCCCTAACCTTGACCTTTTGGGAGAGCTGGCACTCGGTTCCTAACCTATTGGAAGGATCCCCTATCTCTCTCCTATCATATCTCAACCTATCCTATCCACTTAGTCCTATATAAGTGAAGCTCACTCCCATTCCAAAGGGAGAAAGTCTATAGTGTCTACATGCTGGTGAAATCACCTTAGAAGAGATCTCTACTCATCTATTGGGAGACTCACACTTCCTTGGGAGGATTTGGCATTGGTTCAATCAGATGAGGATTGCTATGTCAATTCTATGGTTGTAATCTTTCTATCCTATGTACTTTCCTTTCAATATAGTAATATAATTGCTTTCCACCAAAATCTTATTGTGTCAGTGATATTTTGCGTAGTTTTCCTACTTAACTGCTTACTTAGATCTATTATTGTATAGATGCGTTTTACTTGTTTTGGTGTCTTGTTATCTTGACAAGTGTTGCAACCCAGATCTGAAGATCGTAAGGCTTGGAGCAACATTCAAGGTGTAAAAGGATTAGCGATCTATAAGGTAAACGTATCTAGTTCCTTGATCCTTAATTAGATCTAGGAAAGTAACTTATATTCTGTCCTATTTATTCTAGACTCGCGTTGAGCTAGGGTGATCATGCCTCGAGTCTGCTCTTTGTAGATTGTCCATCAACCAATGCTACCTTGAGTTGGTGAAGCGTTAGCTCATGTTCTTCAAAATTAGGTGAAGCGTTGGAAAATTGGAAGAACATGCTACATGAAGTATCCATGGGGAAGTGTTCCTGTGTTACCAAATCACTGTGTTGGGTTGGAAAAGAGGTATGTGATCTACCCACTTATGAAGTATTTCTCAATTTAGATGTTTCTATTTCTGATTTTTAAATCAAGGTACCTAAACAACAAATATTATTATCTATACATGTAGCATTAAGAGCTACTATGGAAAGATGGTGGACTACCCATAAGGGGAATATATAGGGTTGGTCGCAGTGTATAAAGTTGTTAGAAGTCATATTTAGAGAAGGAATAAATTATAGAAAATAAAATTATATTGGGATAACTAGTCCTCTATATCACTTAGCATCATGTATTAAATAATAGGAACATGTACCTAAAAGGGAGTGGGTTCATATTTATCCATACCTTAGATACTATACCCCAAAGTTTGTATATAGGTATGGAACTACAACAAGGTACAATAGAGTGGGATTATATGGTTATGAATTTCAAGAAAATGTTCAGTTATGAAGATGTGAATCTATCAATATATGCAGCTTTGCAGATAATAGAGACCAAAATTTATGAAGAAATACTTGTGCAGTTATCTAATATGCCCTAGTGGACTGCGACACTTGAGCAAGCAATGGAATGTTATAATATTAATGGAGGTCTGGATGATGGTTCGAGAGATTTTCATATTCCAAAAATCGAGGGAAGCCGAGATATGGATGTCCATCATATCACAACTGGTAAATTTGTATAAACATTGAAGACAAAGAAAGCAAACATAGTGTCACCTGAAAATACAAAATTTGCTAGTGTTGGGGACTCCTAGGATGATGAGAATGTTAGTAAGCTTATTGACCTACTACATGAATATTAGGATTTATTTCCTAATCAATTATAAAAAATTAAACACATTGTTGGTGATGAAGTATTAGAGAATATGGGTGTCCAGGAGGCTTACTCATTTACGGATAGATTTTTTGGATATCATCAAATCAAAATTGCTAAGGAGGATCAACATAAGACAAGGTTTGTAACTGAATGGGGTTTCTACTAGTATATTGTAATGCCCTTTGGTCTAAAGAATGCACCAACTATTTTTTCTTGGATCGTGGTCGCAGCCTTTAAGGAGTTCATACATAAATTTTTGGAGGTATACTTCGGTGACTGGACGGTCTACTGCCTGTTGAAGAACCATATTGAGAACCTCAGGCCGATGTTGGATTGCTGTAGACAGTACCATATATCACTAAAACTGAAGAACTGTATATTTTGTGTCCCATTTGGTATATTGTTTGGTCATGTGGTTTGTAAATAGGGTCTATTGATGGATCCTGTGAAGGTTTCCATTATAGTAGATTTACCACCACCAACATGAGTTCGACAATTGAGAAAAAATTTGGGCCATACAGGGTATTATAGAATTTTTTTAATGGATATGTGCAGATCACGATAGTGATGGAGAATCTATTGAAGAAGGATACTAAGTTTAAGTGGAATGAGGAGCGTCAATAGAGCCTCAACACATTGAAGGAAAATATGGTAACAATGCCAATTCTAGTGTTTCCACGCTGGTGAAAAGTGTTTCATGTTCATGTTGATCCTTCATCCATTGCATTGGGTGTTGTTCTAGCTCAACCAGGGGAGGGATCTATTTATCATCCCTTTCCTTTACTAGTAGGATTTTATACACTGCAGAAAGTAATTATACTATGACAGAAAGAGAAGGATTAGCTATGGTTTATGCACTACAAAAGTTCAAGAATTATCTGTTAGGAGGTCATTTTAAAATGTTTGCATATCATTCCACTTTAAGATACATTGTCAACAAGACAATGTTGGGGGTGCGAATCTGTAGGTGGTACCTGTTAATCCAGGAATATGATTTTGAGATTATAGTTAAACCAGGAAGCCTAAATGTTAGACCTAACCATATGTCAAAGTTAGAAACAGGGCAAGAGCCGGTTAACTTGGATGACAACCTCCTAGATGCAGAGTTGTTTTCAGTTAGAATAGTGGTTGAATATTTTGAAGACATTGTAAATTTTTTAACCACAAGTATGGAACCCATAGGGTTATCTATCAACGAAAAGAAGCATTTGGTTTTCAAAGTAGCATATTATCAACTGATATTAGGATAGTTATACAAGTTGGGACCAAACAAAATATTGAGATGTGTTATGAAGCATGAATAACCAATGATTTTGGCCGAAGATCATGAAGGTGTTGTAGGAGGCCACTATGTAGGAAAGGATACCACTCAAAATATACTACGAGTAGGGATTTCATGGATTACACTTCAAAAATATGCTAAGGAATATTGTTGATCTTGTGATGTCTATCAGAGAAGGGGAAAACCATCCAAGAGGGATGAGCTGCCATTAGTACCACGGGTGACTTTGCAAGTTTTTGAGAAATGGGTTGTTGACTTTGTGGCACCCATCAACTCAATTGCGAAGCGATCAGGATCACATTACATCAATATTACTGTGATAGATCACTTGACTAGGTGGGATGAAGTTGAACTGATAAAGGATTGTAGTGCTACAACTGCTGCAAAGTTCCTATTTCAAAATGTGGTAACTAGATTTGGTTGCCCATAATTTTGTTTGAGTGATCAGGGATATCACTTTGTCAATAAGGTTATTGAGGCACTTACCCAAGAGTTCCAAATTTAGCAATGGAAGATCACTCCATATCATCCACAAGATAATGGGATTAACAAAGATTTCAACAAAATACTGGAACATGATTTGACAAAAGTATGTAATGTGAAACGGGATGATTGGCATCTGAGGATTCCTACAATTTTATGGGTATACAAAATAACTTGCAAGAATTTGACGGGCCAAACACCCTTCAGGTTGGTATATGGAAATGGAGTTGTCATGCCAATGGAGTACATTCTTCCAAGTTTGAAGGTTGATTCCTCCACAGGTATGTTAGACACTATTGCTATCTAGGAGAGATTATTTGTCATGTCCCCTCCCTAGTGGCCTTGGTCACTACTTGGATCCTCCCATCCCTAGGGGGTCTAAGTGATTAATTAAATGAGAATTTAATTAATGGGGGTATTTTTGAGGCAATTACACCATAGGAGTTAATTAATTATTAATTAATTAATTAAATGCTGAAGTTAGAGTTAATTCTGAGTTGTAATATTTTTATTAAATGTTTATTGCTAATAAAATGTGGCAAGTGGTGATGATTAGGAAAGGAGTTCGAATTGGTCATGTGGACCACTCTTGCCTTAGTGGGAAATCTCAGGAATAGCAAGGAATCCAAATGAGGAAAGAAGACAATGAAAAAGAAATTAGAAAGTGACAAAAGCAAATAGAAAAATTGGCAAAAGCAGAAAAGAGGAAAGTAAAGAAAGTGGAAAGATTCAAAAAAGCAGTCAGAAGGAAAATAGAAACACCCAGAAACCCTAACTAAGGTGCACTTGCGAAAATTTAGTGAAGGAGGTGAAGGAAAGAAAGTTGTGAAAGCAGAGAGTTGTTATTCCTCTCAAGAAATGCGCCCTCCCTCATCCACATGTGTGGCTTGGCTTGCTGATTAAGCTAACTCTCCTATTTTGCCATGTTTCCAACTCCATTTAATAACTTTTGTCATTTGTAATTTGGCATTGAGAGCTCTGAGCCCTCTAGTTGAGTGATGTGCCTCAACAAATTTTCTTGGGAAATGTGCCCCAAGGCCCTATGAGTTTCTAGTGAGTGTTATGTAGATCCAAATCGAGTTCTTGCAACCATTGTCAGTTACTTCTTATTGGGGAAGGCCCAAGTGGGTATAAGTTTGGATAAAGGGCAGTTTTGGAATTGCACAGTTCAGGCTGAGTGCGAAGAAGGAATAGTTTTGTGGAGCACGCAGGGAAGGGTATAAGTTTAAGTTTTGTGTAGATATGTTATTGCACAGTAACATTGAAGCAGCTAATTTTGGTAAAGAATATGAGTAAAGGTTGGATGAGGAAGTGACCTATTTTGAGTAAGGGACAGAGCGGACAATAGTGGAAAGTGACCTGTCTTAGAGAGTGGCGGCGAGCAGTTGAGAAGCCAGGCCACGATGAAGTTGTAACTATTTTCCTGGTGACTGTGACTGTTAGAAGGGCATTAGAGCCACAAGTGGTCCGATAAGGAGGCTAGAGCAAGTGAAGCAAGCTATCGACGGTGACAGGTAGGGTGGAGGGAATCTGCACCAGTTTGGGGAACCTTAGGGTTTTGGCTTATTGATTGTAAAGACATGGTCCACGGGCGTGATCTATAAATAAGGCATATTTTATAAGGGAAAGGGTTGTTTGATCTCACATTTTTGTATTGCCATTTTTATCACTCCTCATTGTTATTGACTGAATAGATCTCTATGGAGAGACAATTTTGTAATGGCTCTACAAGATGAGTGCACAGACAAAGAACTATTGTACCCTTCCCAAAGACTAATATAAAAACAGTTCCATCCTGGGGGTGAACCACATTAAATCCTGTGTAGTGTGGTTGATTATGCATTTGCATTTGCTTATTTGCTTACCATGGATGTCTGGATTCTCATTTAATAGTTATTATGTTAATGCTTTTATATGTATTTTCCATAGGAGAAAGATGAGAATAATATGTTAAGTATTACATGTATGGATAAATGTTGAATGCGCAATATTCTAAGTCTGTGAAGGTATCAGTTAGGTGAATAATCACATGTGTGGTTAGAGCTCAAGTTGTCTAATTCTCTTGATGCATAGCACTAGAAGTGTGTAGTATTGTGTGTTCATCTGTTTATGTTGGTTATCAGGTTAATCATACAAGGCAATAGATGAAGGGATAAACACTAAGTGAAGTTGTCAATATGAGTCAAGTCTCTGCAGGAAGCGTATAGGTCAGTTGCACTGTCCTACTAGTTGCGTCTTTCCTGAACTGCGCAGTCCTTGGACGCGCTAGTCGCATAAGCACCTTGGCTTGTAGACGCGAGGACCGCGACGCAGTCTATCGTCGCGCAGTCTTTAGTTTGCAACACAAGCCCCACAGCGCACTGCGCAGTAGTTCCATCCGAACAACTCGTCACATTGTTGTGGAAACCTAATTCCGCAGTGCCCCCATAGCTACATGTCGGGTGAGACCTCAGCCTATTCGCAGGCTATTGCCGAAAGGGTCGGTGAAAAGGGGTTTTGTTGGTTCCTTGAAAACGCAAAAGAAATTGGGTCTACATTGGAAACCTCTAGAATAATATCTTAAGCCGACAAATGGTTCCATTGCCGCACTAAGAATCCATGATGAGTTGAAGTTGGGATGTGCAAAGTAGAAGAAGTTTAGTTGGGTGTTAACTTTTTGTATCCAGACAAGAAAGAAATCTGGGCTTGGTGTGACAAGACAGAGAGATACTTCGCAAGGAAAGAAAACAGACACCCACATCTCTCTAACATTCAGTGCTTGAAAAAATACCTGTGGAAAGACGTTCACGAACGTTTCTAGGCGTATTTTGGGAACGAGGTCCACGAGTGGTTGTCAATGCTCGTAGAACATAGAAACTGTACCCCGTGAGATGTACCGACCGAGTGGACACCAAAGATGATTGAAAGGATCAAAGCACTAGATAGTCCATTCTTACGAGCAGTCGACTTCTAGGTCGACAGTACATTACAAAGTTTTGTGACACAGTTCTCTCTGGACATGCTAAAGTCGTACAACGCAGCCGAAAGAGAGTTTTTCAAGGGAATCAGAGGTAAGTATCTGAACAACCTCAGTCTATACATTAAAATTATTTTGGCAGAGAAAGGTGTTTTTAGAATGCAGTGAAATTTTGTTTAAAATCATTCATGGTAGATAGTACGTATAGTGGGTCTTACGAAGAAACCCACAACCTGAGAAGTGGGAAAAGATACAAGTATGTTGCTGAGACAAATCCTGGACCACATGGAATCTACATAGATACCCAGATACCATGTGAGATTGATAATAAAACTACACCTATGTCAGCCATGTATCATCCTATTACACCACAGAACCCGCTGGTTGCACATACCGCACCCCCCTTGTCTCAGAATCCGTCAGTTCAAAACCCGCATGTTGCGAGCACCATGCAACCTGCACTGCAGAACATTAGTACTGGTAACACCGCAGGAGTGGGTGCCCAGCATATCCCAACCTAGTCTACCACATTTCAAGCTACCCCACTTCAGAATGTCCAACCTCAGATAATTACTCAGATTCTTATCCCTAGCACCACTCAAAGAACTGTGGCACCTAGAAGGAGGATGGATGATGATATCAAACTGCCGATATTCAAAGGAATGGTTCTAGAAGACCCTGATTAACACTGGTTTCTATGTGAACCCTTGTAAAATGTAAAGCAAGTACAGGATGGCATTGTGAAGCAAGCACAACTCATTAGCACTTTCAGAGACAGAGCCTTGCATTGGTTCATGAAATATTTGCAGGGACATAATAGAACACTAATGGAAATCAAGGATGCCCTCTTAGCACAATTTAAGAAGCCGAAGTCACAATTGCAGTGTATAACAGAATTAAAAGAGATCAAACAGAAACCTAATGAAACAGTTTGGGAGTTTGATCAGAAATTTAAGACTCTATTGGACCAAGTAAACTTTGTTATAGCACCGCAACAACACAAGGAATGGTTTATAGCTCCATTGTTGCCCCATATCAGACAACCTTTGATGCAGCAGAAAGTGGCTCCGTAGGCAGAAGCCTTGGAGATCGCGATGAAGCTAGAAGCTTCACCGATTGGAGAAAGTAGCACTGGGATGTCTCTGATTCAGAACCAGTTGGCTACCCTGACACTACAATTGCAGGATATTAAGAAAGGAAAGCAAGAAAGATAGGAAGTCTGGTGTAAAGGTTGTAAGGGAGAAGGACACACTAAGGATCATTGTCCTTTATTCCAAGATTTCCTTAACATGGGTGGACCAAACCCAATAAATCCAAACCCAAGGCAATGGTGTGAAATTTGCAGGACCAGAGAACACTAGCTAGAAGATTGCCACATGATACAAAAATACGGAAGAACACCTAAAAACTTATATTGTAATTTCTGTAAGTCAGTGGGCCATGATGAATCTAATTGCTGCACATATGAACTCATGCTAGAAAGAAAGAAATATATTGATCATATGTATGGAGGAATGTACAGAGTCTAAGGAGAGACTCCATAGAAACAAAATAATGTATAGAATGATTAGGGAGCGTATAGAGGCCGTGAAGGATATCGTGGGAGAGGAAGGAATAATGGCCCAACACAAGGACAAGGCCAAGGTCAAGTAATCTGTTATAACTATGGCCAAGCAGGCCATGTATCTAGAGATTGTACCAACCCATGCACTATGTGTAGTTATTATAAATTATTTGATCATGTTTTTGAATATTATCCAGTGTTAGAGGTAGAGATGCAGAAAAGAAAACAACCAGAGGCACTGAACCCAAATATTCAGTTGATCGCAGTAGAGAAGAGGCCTTCGGATCCAAGTATCAACGTAGTGATGCAAAGTGGCACTACAAGAAGGAGAGATGGAGGAGCAGAAGCGTCGACTTCAGGAGACTTTAACACGAAGCTGACTCCTCTTGAAACAATATGGATAAGAAAAGACGCAGGGAAAGCACCTGCTTTCAACTTAAAGAAAAACAGAGAAGTATTTGAGGAAGCATGGGATATCTTCAATAACTCAACACCTGAGTCGCCAAGAATCTTGTTTCACAGTGAAATACCACATATGGAAGATATGCCAGCTACTTATGACAAAATGAGTGCTACAGCAGAGACGGCACCTCTATTGCACAGTTCCTCAGGAGCTGCATGAAGTTGTTGAAGAGTCCAAATGCTATAAAAAAATTGCAGAAGTTGTTAGATCAGTATGAACCACGTAGAAAAAGTGAAACTAGCGATAGCACAGTTCACCATATCCAGAAACATAAGAGAACAGGGAGAGAAATGAGACTCAGTGCACATATAGGAGATTATGAAATGGATGAGATCATTCTTGATCTGGGATCAGAAGTAAATGTCTTAACCAAACAAACATGGCAACAGATGGGGAGACCGAAGCTGCTGTGGTCACCTGTCCAGTTGAGAATGCCCAACCAGAAGAAAGTCACACCTTTTAGACGGTTAGCCGATGTGGTTGTTGACAATGATGGAGTGCAAACTCGCGCAGATTTCAAGGTTATTGAGATTGTGGATGATAGTCATCCTTTTCCTGCGCTGTTAGGAATTGACCGGGCTATGGATAACCTCACTATCATAAAATTGAAAACAAAGAAGATGATCTTCGAAGGAAATCATCTCAGGTTCATCGCACCATTGGACACTTCAGACGGAGATAGATATAGTGAGTTGATTCAGGAAGAATCCAGGGCTCAAGATTTGGACCGACTGTACATGACTACGAACCAGGAGGATTACATTAATCCTATTGTGAATGGAACACTCAACTAGAGATGCAACAACTCTTGCATCTCAGACTCTGACGCAGGATTGGAAAATTGGCAAAGTCGTATGCACGAAGTATCTGCAAGGAGATGCACACAGGTTACAAAGTCATTGCACTGGATTGGAAAGGAGGTAAGCCCAATCTCCACTTACGATGGTTTATCTAATGTTTATTCCTTTATCAAATACCATACTATAGCAATTATAGATGAACATCGCTTACCATCACTAGATATGGCATTACATGAAACACCTGACAGATGGTGGGCTGCGCATAAGAAAACATTGACCACATGGGATCAATGCAGATCATGTTTGCTGACAAGGTTACCCTACCATTTGAAAAATATAATGGATAGAAAGATCCAAGACAACATATTGAGGTTTGTTCACAAGCATGGGAGGAGAGACCAAAGACAGAATGGGTGCATCTTTTTGTGCACACGCCGGAGGAAGAAATTCCAAATATGTGTTACTTAGACATGGAGTTGCATAGGGAAACTACAGATTGGCCTACTCTGACTACAAACTTCTTGAAGAGTTTAACTTTTGAAGACAAGAGTCCTACCATAAATTATGCATTGCATATTATTAAGGAAAGAATATTCAGAATAGAATGTCCACATAAGAAAACGACTCTAGAGGAATTCTTTGGAACTGAGAGTATACCTGCAAGCTTACAGTAGAAATGGACCAAACAAGAAGAACATGCCATGGAATGTTATAACCTCGCTGAGGAAGATGAAGAAAAAGAAGGAAGTGATGAGGAGGATCCGCACAACATTAAGATACCTGAGTCAGAAGGTATGTGTGAGGTAGAAGGACCTCCACTGGAAATCCTAGATATGAGTGGACCTGTGAAAACGAGGAAATTGAACATTGGCACTAACGAAGATCCAAAGTTCACGTCTACTGGAGACTACTGGGATGATAATACTGTTGCAAAGATCGCCGATATATTACATGAATACTAGGAGTTATTCCCGACAAAGTTTACAGAGATGAAGGGCATCTTGGGAGACTTAGGAGTTATGAAGATACCTCTTAAACCAGGTGAAAATCTTGTTAAGCAGAGGCCCTATAGACTGAACCCACGATACAAAGAATGAGTCAAGGTAGAACTTGATAAACTACTTGACGCAAGGATCATCGAGCTAGTTGAAGAGTCTGAGTGGATAAGCCCTATGGTTGTCCAAGATAAGAAGAAAAAAGGAGAGATCCGCATTTGTGTGGATCTCAAAAAGTTGAACGATGCTTCAATGCATGACCCATTTCCTACTCCTTTCACTGATGAGGTACTTGATAATGTTGGAGGAAATGAGGCCTATTCCCTTACTGATGGTTTTTCGAGATATCATCAGATAAGAATTGATCCCATGGATAGACACATGACAACTTTTGCCACCAAATGGGGGTCGTTCTAGTACATAATGATGCCATTTGTCCTGAAGAATGTGCCCACCATCTTTTCCAGAGTCGTAGTCGCAGCATTCAAGGATTTCATGCATAAGTTTTTAGAAGCTTATTTCAATGATTGGACAGTATTCGGGTTGCTAAAAAACCATTGCACAAACCTCAGATTGATGCTAGAAAAGTGCAGACAGCATCAAATATCATTAAACCTAAAGAAGTGTATTTTTTGTGTACCTTATGGAATTTTATTGGGACACATTGTGTGTAAGTAGGGCTTGATGGTTCATCCTGCAAAGATCGTAGTCATTGTAAACTTGCCAACACCAAATTCAGTCAAGCAGTTATGCACTACATTAGGGCATACTGGTTACTACAGAAAATTTATAAAGGGGTATGCGTAGATAACCACAACAATGGAGAATATGCTGAAGAAGTATGCGCCGTTCAATTGGAACGCAGAGTGTGAATAAGGGTTTGACACCTTGAAATAAAAAATGGTAACTATGCCGATCCTAGCATTTCCAGACTAGGAGAAGCCGTTTCATGTCCATGCCGATGCTTCATGTATAGCGTTGGGAGTTGTCTTAGCACAACTAGGAGAGGGAGGTATTGACCATCCCATTGCATTTTTGAGTAGGAAACTTTCATCTGCAGAGAATAATTATACCACCACTGAGAGAGAAGGCCTAGCTATGGTCTATGCACTGCAGAAGTTCATGCACTACTTGCTTGGTGTGCACTTCTCTATGTTCACTAACCATTCTTCTTTGAAATACTTGTTCAATAAGCCAGTGTTAGGGGGGCGAATCTACAGATGGTTATTACTCTTTCAGGAGTATGACTTTGAGATAATAGTTAAACTTGGTAGATTTAACATAGGACCTAATCATCTGTCAAGGATCGAGTCAGGAGAAGAGCCAACGAACCTTGAAGACAATCTGCCTGATGCACAGTTGTTCGCCATCCATATATCTGATGAATATTACAAAGATATCATAGACTTTCTGACTACTAGGATAGCGCCCATAGAGTTCACTACATAGCAGAAGAAGCAGCTGGTAGTAAGAGAATCTGACTTCACCATAATCGCAGGTCAGTTATACAAATTGGGACCATATGAATTACTACGCAGGTGTGTGTTAGAGCACGAGAAGCCATTGATACTGGAATATGCACATTTAGGAGCGACAGGAGGTCACTATGCAGGAAGAGCCACTACGCAGAAGATACTGCAGGCAACGCTATGGTGGCCTACGATTCAGCGGACAAGAAGGCCATCGCGAAGAGACGAGATACCATTGAATCCATAGTTGAAATTACGGGCATTTCAAAAATGGGAAATTGATTTTGTGGGACCTATAAACCCACCAAGAAAAAGAACTAGTGCAAGGTACATTATTACTAAAACTGATTACCTCCCCAGATGGGCAAAAGAGAAGCTAGCTAAGGACTCTACCGCAGGTACTGCCATGCCGTTCATATTTGAAGACATCCTTATGAGGTTTGGATGCCCAAATATTTTGATGAGTGATCAAGGCACTCACTTTTCGAACAGAACCATTGAGGCATTAACAAAAGAGTTCTGCATTCATCATCAGCGAAGTACGCCATATCATCCACAAGCAAATGGAACTATTGAAGCATTTAATAAGGTACTGGAGAATGCGCTAACTAAGGTGTGCAATGTGAATCAGGATGACTGGGACCTGCACATTCCAGTTGTGTTATGGGCATATAGGACCACATGCAAGAAGTTGATTGGCCACACACCTTTTAGGCTGGCCTATGGAGAGGAAGCAATAATGCCAATGGAGTACATTGTTCTCAACTTGAGAACAGCTACCTTTATAGGCATGGCAGATCGCAATGCACTAGAAGAAAGGCTTCTACACTTAGTTGGTCTGGAGGAGGATCGCTTCATCGCAGGATTTCACCAACAAGTGCAGAAGGAAAGATAAAAAGCATGGCATGATCGCCATATAAAAAACAAGACCTTTCAGGTAGGTGATCTAGTCCTTCTATATGATAGCAAGTTCATGAAATTTCCTTGAAAGTTTAAGATGCATTGGCTTGGTCCATATACTGTTTTACATGGAATTAATGGTGGTGCAGTCCAGTTAGCCACACTAGTAGGAGATAACCTTCCTGGTTTAATCACTGGAAGCAGATTTAAACCCTATCTAGATAGTCCTGCTTCGCAAAACCCTTGATGATCAGAAAGAAAGGAAATCTCTAAGTGCCACATACAGTTGAAACTGGGCACTAGAAAAGGAGAAAGAGTATGTACGCAATGTATGATGAGGAAATGTATATACTGCGCAACACTGTTAAGATGTGTCGCTGCACCAAGAAAAAACACAGAAGGGAGAGATGAACCACACAGTTGAATCAGAACATATAGCTTCACAAACCCAGTTTAGTAGACTGACTGCGCAGATCAAGTTTACAGACCAACTACAGAGACTGAGATTCTGCGACAAGAGGTATACATGGAGCTGGAGCTACACGGTTGAAATTAAAAAGGAACATGTGTGAATCAGAACCGCCAGCACATCATGACAGAAAATGTTAACCGGGAAACCGTCGGCTGGTGAGTGGATCGTTAGCCATTATGACGGCACCCATAAAGTTAAGCATTAAACAGTGGATATGACGGTTTGGGGCATCATAAAGGAAGAAGTGATCGTAATCTAGCCAAGATCCAACTGACAAGCTGGAAATTGAATGCTAACTTAACTGACTTAATAGCTTGGCCATGCCGCCACATTTTTGCAATAAAGGAAACATCATTGGTCCAAGGATGATGATTGGTTGAAGTGACTGGGATCTCATAGGAGATCTAGCTGATGTAAGAACCATTAACCAATTCACTAATGGTAGCCCGTCACATTCGAGACCAGCAAGGCCTATAAATAGTCATCGGGAAAGCAGTTATAAGTTTTTACAGGGAACTTTGCTCGTCTGTGAGTGATTTCAGAAGTTTCCAAAACCAGATAGCCGAGCATCCTATAGGTGCATGTCTGAACCACTTACCAGTGCTGAAGTGTTGAAAATATTCATCCAGTCAGGTTTTCAGGGAGTCATGACAGCTCCAGCAACGAAACTTGCAGCCGAAATGGGAGCTTCATCCCAAAGCTCTGCAAGGCAGGCTGCAGAAAAGGGGAAAAAGCTAGCAACAGACTAGGGAGGGCCGAAGCCAATTAAGATACAGAAACCAACTACATTCATGGAGAAAACCATCCACATAGCACACGACTGCATTCCACCATAGAAAGATGAAGCACCACCTGTCCAACTGCAGAAGAATGTTGTTTATGAAATTCCCAACTTGCCCATGTCTAAACATGTGAAAATCGCAAAGGACCTTCTGGGAAGAGTAAGGGATTGCAAATTTGAGGACCATGAATTTCTAGAGGGAGCACAGTTGAAGCAGAAAAATTTTCCTCAATTCCAACCTGATCGATACATGCATCGGAAGCTTTATGCGCAGACCAGAATTGAATGTCTGTATGTTCAGGATTGGCTAAAAGCCATAGAACCATCCAAGTTGCTGCATCTGCTGCACATCCCACATTTTGATAGGAATAGAAAGCTCACGATAGTAGTACGTGTTTTTCTATCTTGCATACATGACGATTACCTATGGCTGGACAGCCACATTGATATTAATATTGACCTCATACACCATATCACTCCCCTAAACAAGAGAGGTGATGACCCATCAACAGTGATGGTAGGGAAGGCACAAGAAAAGGATATTGCTGCCAAAGTAGCCAAAGAATTCAAGGTAACTAGGAAAAAATGGGGTTTCCATACCAGTGAAACCAATGACGAAGCCACTAAGTTCATAGTCCAACTTCTTGCAAGAAAGGTCCTACACAAATGTAGACCGCCAGAGGTATCGGTCGCAGTGTCTGGCTCACAGATAAAGCATTAAAGGGAACCTCCTACAACTGGGCGCAGTACCTACTTAATGACTTCTTAGCAGACATTGAAGAAACTCATGACAATGGATCCCCATTCCATTTTAGTTGGTTGCTAGTATTGATTGCGCTCATCGGCTGGAAAGAACCCGCTGGTTATCAGGTTATTCCAGTTATTGAGGGGCAATGTAGTAGAGCTTGCTACACCAACTTATGGGCTAGCTCAAAACCCTGAAGGAAATGAGCAAGTAGTGAAGTGTTCTATACTTACTATGTGCAGATATGTGATGTGATCTGGTATACACCATGCATCTCGCAATTGCTCACAAATAAATATAGAGGGATAATGAGATTCTTGGCCAAAAGGCACAAATCATACATTCAGCCCCAGGCAGACATGGATACAGAGCTATGGTATCTTGGGTTCTATTAGCTAGATGCTGAGAAAATCAAACAAATGATGGAGAGATGGGAGCCCAATTGGAAAAAAGAGCAACCAATCAATGCTGAATCCGACTATGAGCAGTAGTAGAAAGAGGAAGACAAGCCAGAAAGCAAAGACAATGGGACAGAAGAAGACACAGATGATGACGAGGATGAAGGCAAAATCAAAGACAAGGAAGAAATCAAACCTACACCTATTGAGGAGGAAAAGGATCCTGAGTAGACCCAAATGGAAGACCAGGTAGGAGACAAAAGAAAGGTGAATGAAACACCTACCTAGGCGAAACGGAAGAAGAGGAAGTCTAAAAGGCCCAAATTCGGTCCGCAGCTACATCCAGATGATTGCGAGACAATCGCCACAAAATTCCAAGAGGTATGGGAAGAAACCTGAGTAGAAAAAGAGGCTAAGAAAGAGCAGATGCAACTCTACCTCATTCAGACAATGGTCACCCAATTGAGCTTAGGCCATCAGTCATCAAACTCCGAAGGGAAGATAGGAGGAATGAGTGCGCGAAAGCATTGACCTCATATAGTAAACCCCTACCCCAGGGTTGCGCATATAAAACCAATGCACTTTATCTTCCCAAACAATAAGGTGCGTGAAGCAACGAAAGACTTGGCACATTTTGACCTCAACATTGGGTCATTGGCACTAGAGGACTTGAATGAGATACATCTACAAATTTTGGAGGAAATACAAGAAAGAGGCATTGCCTCATATTACTAGAGTGTCCAACTGAAAGAAAATATTGAAGAGCTCAGGCAGGAATCCGAGCGGAAAGAACAAGAATTATCTGAATTCCGAGAGAGGGACCGCAAGATGAAAGAGATCGTCTCAGTGGTATGCGTGAAGATTGAAGAATGCGTAGAGGAAGAAAATGTTGAAGACACCATACGAAAGATTGGGGCCAAGGTAGAGTCCCTCATGACCAAAATGATGGAAATGGAAGTTTCCTATAAGGGAAAGATCGTTGACCTAGAAGCCAGGTAGTCAACTCCAGCATCAGTTCAACACTCAACCACACAAGAGGATGTTGAGGCCACATTGGGTAGCATCTAGTCCGAAGTAGCAAGATGCCAAGGTTTACTTGAGCAAGTAAATGCAATTGTCATAGGATTGAATGAAGACCCGGAACTTCAGAAGATCAAAGAGGAAGTGTAGTAGACACAACAAGAGATTGATGCTGCAACCATAGAGATGAAATCTCTTCCTGCGTAACAGAAGCTACCCAAGTTTAACTAAGTAAAGGAACTCCAGAAATAGCTCAAGGCACTAAGGGAAAAGGAAGCTATCACTTCTGCATAGCTGGAGAGCATAGAAGAGGAAGGGTTTAATCTAGTTCAGCGGTTTCATGAGAAGTTCGTTGAACTACAAACAACGGAGGGAACGCTTAGAGAACAAGTCCGGGAGAAGGTTTCAAAGGAACCTCTGGAAACCATTAATACTTTTGAAACAAAGGCAAAGGAAATGGTTGACGACATCACCGTTACTTTGAGCAGTTTCACCGCTAAGCTAAAAAGCACCGAAGATACGTAGGAGGAAGCAGCTAGCAGAAGTGGATTGGGGACGATCCACAGGTAAGTGCTAGGGGCCTATTGGGAAGGGCCCAAGTGGGTATAAGTTTAGATAAAGGGCATTTTTTGAATTGCACAATTCAAGCTGAGTGCAAAGAAGGAATAGTTTTGTGGAGCGCGTAGCGTAGGGTATATGTTTAAGTTTTGTGCAGATATGTTGTTGTGCAGTAACATCACAGCGACTAATTTTGGTAAAGAATATGAGTAAAGGTCGGATGAGGAAGCGACCTATTTTGAGTAAGGGACAGAGTGGACGATAGTAGAAAGTGACCTGTCTAACAGAGTGGCGGCAAGCAGTTGAGAAGCCAGGCCACTAAGATGATGGCAACAGGCTAGTTAAAGGAGTGGAAAGTGATAGGCCATGATGCAATTGTAACCGTTTTGCTGGTGACTGCGGCTGCCAGAAGGGCGTTAGAGCCACGAGTTGTCTAGTAAGGCAGCCAGAACGAGTGGAGCCATCTGTCGACGATGATAGGTAGGATGGTGGATGGTGGGCATCTGCACCAATTTGGGGAACCTTAGGTTTTTGGCCTATTGATTGTAAAGACATGACCCACGGGCGTGATCTATCAATAAGGCATATTTTATAAGGGAAAGGGTTGTTGAATCTCTCATTTTTGTATTGTCATTTTGATTACTCCTCATTGTTATTGACTGAATAGATCTCTGTGGAGAGACAATTTTGTAAAGTCTCTGCAAGCTGACTGCACAAAAGCTTATAGAGAGAAAGGAGATTATGTAGCTGAGTGCACAGACAAAGAACTGTTGTACCCTTCCCAAATACTAATATAGCAACATTTCTTGCGGACGTAGCCTCCATCTTGGGGGTGAACCATGTTAAATCCTGTGTAGTGTGATTGATTATGCATTTGCATTTTCTTATTTGCTTACCATGGATGTCTGGATTCTCATTTATCAGTTATTATGTTAATGCTTTTATATGTATTTGCCATAGGAGAAAGATGGGAATAATATGTTAAGAATTACATGTATGGATAAATGTTGAATGCGTAGTATTGTAAGTCTATGAAGGTATCATTTCATTGAATAATCACATACATGGGTAGAGCTCGAGTTGTGTAATTCTCTTGATGCACAGCACCAGAAGTGCGCAGTATTGTGTATTCATCTATTTACGTTGGTTATAAGGTTAATCATACAAGGAAATAAACGAAGGGATAGACACTAAGTGAAGTTGTCAATATGATTCAAGTCTATGCAAGAAGCGTATAGGTCAGTTGCGCTGTCCTACTAGTTACGTCTTTCTCGAACCACGCAATCTTTGGACGTGCTGGTCGCAAAAGCACCTTGGCCTATAGATGTGAGGACCGCAACGTAGTATATCATCGCGCAGTCTTTAGTCTGCAGCACAAGACCCACAGCGCATTGTGTATTATTTCCATCTGAACAACTCATCACATTGCTATGGAAACTTGATTCCACAGTGCCCCCATAGCTACACCTCAGGTGAGACCTCATCATGTTCGCAGGCTGTTGCCGAAAGGGCCGGTCAAAAGGGGTTTTGTTGGTTCCTTGAAAACATCAAAGAACCTGGGTCTACATTGGAAACCTCTAGAATAGTATCTTAATCCAACACTTCCATCCTTCATTGAAGATCGACAGTCAGTTAGAAGAGCAGATCACTCATACAGTGAATTTATAGCTAGTTTTGGTGAAAGTTCTCATGTTGAAGAAGTTAGCTCCAATGAATGCACCCAAGGGGTGATGGAGAGTTAGTTCAGCCATTTTTGAAGTCATGATAAATTCCCATAATCAGAAACCAGCTTCAAAACTGATCCATTCTTCTCTTCATATTCATTCTCTCAACCTCAGCTAGATTTGGAGGTGTTTTCACTGTAAGAAGGAGAAGAGCTGAGAGTAGCACCCCATTCTTCTTCAAAGACTCAGTGTGCAGCCCGTACTCTATTATAGACCTTTTGAATACTAGAATACACTTTCATATCATATATTTGATAATTCCATCTCTTCTTACAGCTCTTCAGTGGCCCTATGTGGGGATTTTCTAGTCTATAAGTCACTGTATTGTTGAGGATCCATTAAATGAGTACAAACTTGGTTCAGCGAGTTATATTTGGACTTGATACTATTGAATATATTATATTAGAGCATTATAATACTTCATAATAGAGTATTTCAATTAATGAAATTCATTTAGTAACCCAGATTGAAAGACTAGCTCATTGAGCACTATTTTGCGACTAGTTTTACTGAAATGACTGCCAAAATCATTTTGAATATCAGATTTGATTTTTGTAAGTTTTCAGAGGCTAATAATACACTATATTTTCCATATCAGTCCCTACTTTAAGAATTTGGAATCATTTAACCCCTTTTTGTAAAGATTGGAAATTAACTAGCTCAACAATCCCCGATTGACTCAAGACTCCTAAATCACTCCTACTCTTCCCAAAACTTTTTGGATGCTACCCAATGTATCCATTGAACTTAGTTGACTGTCATAAATCAGCCTTGCACCAACAGGAACCCACCCAGTCTAGTAAGCATATGTTGTTGTGCTCAGGAAGCTTTGGAGTAGACTTCAACCTGGATGATGCTCGAAACATAAATGGCCCTAGTTCTTTGTGCTTAGTGATGAGACCCAAATTGGGTACTTTATAAGCCTTTTATATGCCACACAAGCACAATAATGGAATGGAAAATGCCTTTGTTTGTGGGGTTTAATGATTTGTTTTGATTATTTGATAGAGTAGTTTAGAGGTTATTCTTTTATGCTTAAAGGCATTTTCTATTAGCTAATTATATGGAAATAAGTGTGTAAGAGCAAGCACAGTTAATCTAAGAGACAACCATCAATTCCAACTCGAGGACTGAGAGACCATAAGTGGCTCAGTGCCCTTTTTCCTGATTTGTAGAAGAGAACTTCTATTCAGCATAATCGACACTTAAAGCATAGAGTTAGGTTATGTTTCAAGATAGAGATATATATGGGCCTCTTGGTTAGCAAGAGGTCCCTGTTAGCATTTTTTTAGAACTTATCTTCAACATATGTTATTCGATACAATTCTGTTTTAAGACTCTTTTGAACACGAAGTTACGATTTTAATGGAAGAAGTGATGTTGTTTCAAGCTTTGCGTTTATAAGAATTTTTCCACTATTGAAATACGAGTTGGAGAGGGCCCCTCCAACACGTAGGTCAAGAGCTTAATTTTTATTATAGGTATTTCTCATATGTTCTATTAATTGATTTAATCATCATCGTATATGAAGTACTTGACAATGGTTTGAATGACATAGTTTTATTTCAGTTGAGTGATCATTTCATTTCAGCACTTTTTATCTGTAGTTCGTCAACATTGATTATGTAGTTCTAAAATATGCATCATGTAGTCTAGTACACGCATTCTGTGCAGGCGTAATTACCTCTGTTTTCCAGCTCGCTATATTAATTTTAGACAATGATTTAGATCTGCAATGCCATGAATATTTCTTTTATCTAAGTTCAATTATATAAGAGTTAATTATTTTAGTTCTTTGGACTTGAATAGAGTAAATGATTATCACTTTCAACATTGGATTCGAATAGATCAAGTTTAATTAATTTTCAGTATTGAATTTCTAGTTAAGACTTCCAGGTTTCAGTATTTTATTTCTAGATCAAGCTTCCCAAGCTTTCAGCATTTTATTTCTCAGATTAGATTTACAGTCTTCCAGCATTTAATTCTTAGCATAAAGATCTATTAGTTTCAGCATTTCTAGTTCACATATTTACAATATTTTCATATTCCTTCATTCATTGTTTAAGAGCATATCACTTCCATTTCCTTTTTGAGAAACCTTCAAGATACATCCCAACAACCTAAAATGATGAAGACTATTCTATAGAGTGTAGCTAGGGTTTTACCCCTAGCTTGTGCCAATGAGCACCTACTAAGGAGAATGGACTCCTTAGTAGCAGTTCAATAATGATTAAATGATTAAGCTAAAACAACAATTAACAAACTACTTTAAACATTGCATGAGACATAAATGAAAGATGTAAAAAATGGTTTTATATTAATGTTACCTTGAGTGTCAAGGTTGATGAAGCCCTTTGCAGTGTCCAAGAGGATGCTCCAAGCTTCAGAATGCTCCTTTCTCCTTCTCCAATGTTGGGGATGGGCCAAAGGTGGCTCTCAAGGTGAAAATAGTTCAAAGGTGAACTAGGGTTTCGAGAGAGATTTTGGCAGAGTAAGGGTGCTTGTGATTGTGGATATGGAATAAGGGATCTCCATCACCTATTTATAGTTTTTTGGTGGTGGAGTGCTGACCCATGGTTTTAGGAAACACATGGTTTTGTGCAGCTGTATAGGGTTTTTTCCTCCTTTTCCTCATTATTTTATATTTTTTATTCCCTTTTTAGGGGATTTTTGCTATTTTTGGAGGAAAAGGGGGTTTTTTAGCCTTTTTTAGGCTATTTTGATGGTTTTGTGGCCTTTTGGAGGCATTTTAGGCCTTTTGGAGGCTTTTTAATGGGATTTTTTTGGGATTTTAAGGGAAAAATGGTAGGAAAATGGACAAATGAGCCATATAATGTGGTAATGAGGCAGTGAACACTTTTTGGGTGTTAACATAGAGCACATACAGTTCTTAACTCTTCTTAAGTTTGTACGTTGCCTGGTCAATAATTAAAGTATGCTTCTGGTTTAGCTACCCTAATTAGGTATCCATTCCTGGATTCCACCACTTTTTGGCGCCATTGTCGGGGAGGTGCTTAATCCATAGGAGACATCTTTAAAAAAAAAAACACACACACACACACAAAAACTACTAGAAACATAAAATTTTTACCATGAATGCCTAGACGACAGAGAGATAGATTTGGATGCTTTCTGCATACCTACCCTATGAGTAACAATAGTTCTGATCATTCACAATTTGAATTTCTTAACTTAGAAGAAGAAGTTGATTCTAGCTACGGTCCACACAGAGATAATTTGTTTGCTATCTCTAGCTCAAACACCACTATGGCAGAGGAAGACGATGAACCTAGAGAACTGTTCACGTTTCCCATCATTGTACCTCTTGGAGATGCCAGGATGAAGAATATCAACCTTAATAACCTACCAAACTTCCATCCTAACCTCATAGGATCCTGACACATTCCTATTTGAGTTTGAGGTAGTCTATAGGTCATTTGGCTACACCACTAATGCACAAAAACTAAGACTCTTTCCTTCTACATTGAAAGATCTATCCCTCAGATGGTTTATGAGCCTAGAAGGGAACATCATTTTTACATGGGACCAAATGAAACAAACTTTCCTAGAAAAATATAGGGACTATTGTAAGGCAAAAGATACAAGAGATGAAATCTTTAGAATGCAACAAGGAGAAAGAGAATCCTTAGAAGATTACGCACAACGATTTCAACTCAGCTACAAACGAGCTAGTCACTGCACCTTAGATCAAGAATCACTGAAACTTATCTTTCTTAGAGGGATAAAAGAGGAAAATATAGAAGTTTTGAACCTTCTGTGAGATGGAGATATATTCTAGAAAACTTATGACCAAATACTACAAATCTTCAAAAACTACTCTAGATCTAGGAAAGGTAAAAGTGGAACAAGGGATTCACACCCATTTACTGGGGGGTCAGCATCTTCAGGACCAAACCTTACAAAGTATGATTTAGGGAACCTTCTAGATGACATGAATGTGAAAATCCTCACAACAGATCTAAGAGATGATGTATACTTCACAAGATTAATTATGATTAAGAAGGAAAATAGAAGAAGAGTGATCAATGCAGTATAATGAGCAACAGAATAATAATACAGTAGAACTCGGATAGAAGCAAAAATACTTCACACACACTAGTTAATTAATCACAATATGGACAAATAAATAGTACAATGGTAGAGAGGATTCGAATTCCTAAGGTTGCATTTCGAATTAGCCTCTTAGAGTGATCATAAGATCAATAGAGTGTCATCGGAGCACAACTAGGTGTCCTCATGATCATCGGAGCACAACTGGAAGTCTTCATCATCATCAGTGGAGTCATCAATGCTCAAGTAACTTTCAACCATCAGTCAAACTGAGTATGGTAGGTGTAACTGAGTGTAAATGAGTGTAACTAAGTGTAACTGAGTGTAAATGAGTGGAACTAACTATAACTGACTATAACTGACTGTAATTGAGTGTAACTGAGTATAAACTGAAGACAACTGGAATAGTAGGTGAAGAGGGGCGAGTTGCTTCCTAAAATCAAGGAAGAAGGGCGCATTAAGCAACTGGAGGGATAAAACTAAATAGTGAGAAGCTCCTGGGGGCTGGGTAACTGAGGGCTAGGTGCTGGACTGATGATTGGGATGCATGCAAAATGCATTTAAACCCTAGAATGCATGCAAACCCTAAAATTGCATGCATGACTGAAAATGTAAATGATCAAAATACTGGTGGGAATAGGATGGAGTATAGGAATATCCTAACACCCCCCCTTAATCCATCCTGGGACCTGGTAACTAAGACCAAAGGTCACCCAATACAATGAATAATAACAGTCAATAAACCAAGGAAGTGGGAAAATTTCATGGGAAACATACCCCCTCCTAAAAAAATAGACTGTAAGGCACACACAAAAAATAAATGCTCCAAACTCAAGCAGGTGTGATGCTTGGTCATATGTCTGGAGGTATCTTCTTCTTGGGAAGAAGTGGATCATGCTCAAAAAGCATGTGCTTGTACTTGCTCCTCAGATCGAATGTGATGAGAACAAATCCAAAAGTATGAGGATGATCCTTTAACCTGTGATTCGAATCAGCTGAGGTAGGATCAAAATCATGAATATGCAGATAGGCTTTTGTCTTCTCCTTCGAACCATCATGGGTGAGATTATGCCAAAAAGAACCATCAAATAATAATTGCTTGAAATCCAAATCAGATTTAAGACTTGAAGAATAGTTTCTTGAGATCTCCTTTGAACCAGCAGGGGTGAGATCAAAACTATCATATGCATGAGAAATTATCCCAAGCGAATGCCAATGGTTTCTTGAGATCTCCCTTGAACCATAAGAGGTGAGATCAAAACCAATGGATGCATGAGAAATTATCTCAAGCGGGTGGCAATGGCCATATTCTTTGATAACCTTATGAAATCATGTGCTAATGATCATATAGTAGTAAATAAGAGATGATTGCTTGAGAGGAGCGAATGCATTACCTCCAATATCTGATTTTACCTCCGAAATAATCATGTGATCATCATGCAAACCAATAGACTCTAGTGCAAGAGAGGATTTAGGACCTTATGCAATATCTAGAGTGTGAGATGGCATAGAAAGAGAAGAAATTTGGAGCATGAGTGGAGAATCTACAAGTTCTTTGTCAACAACTTCAATATTTGATGATACTGGCTCATGATCTGAGAGACCATCAAGGGGAGTGAATACATCACTTTGCTTGCTTTCGAATGGGTTTGGACCAATCCATTCATTCTTTCTGCCAAAGTTTTCATCCAGGTGAGCCCATAACTCTTTTGGAGTCCATAACTCTATTGGAGTTTCAACACCATCACGGTATTGGAAATGAAATCTCAGGTATTTAGGCAAAGAAAGCATCATTATTCCAAAGGGCATGTCACCTTTATTCAACCAGTCAATATTCTCTTCAAAGGATTCAAACTCTCTTTCAAAATAACAATCAAAGAGATCATGGCTCTTCAAATATGCTATAATTCTTGGTTTCCATTCATCATAGTTGAATGGAAAAAGAGGAGTAATTCCTGATGGATACGTAGAAGCTGTAGAAGACCTGCAAAAACAATATAGAATAACTGCAACTGCTACTCGCTGCAAAAATGCAGAAACTGCTGCAACTGTTGCACTCGAAATATTGGTAATAACTTGCAAAAAACTCTTAAGAATGGAGATAAACAATACTCTCAACATGCTTTGATACCATGTGAAAATCCTCACAGTAGATCTAAGAGATGATGTATACCTCACAAGAGTAATTATGATTAAGCAGGAAAATAGAAGAAGAGTGATCAATGCAGTATAATGAACAACAGAATAATAATATAGTAGAACTTGGATAGAAGCAAAAATACTTCACACACATTAGTTAATTAATCATAATATGGACAAATAAATAGTACAATGGTAGAGAGGATTCGAATTCCTAAGGTGGCAATTCGAATTAGCTTCTCAGAGTGATCATAGGATCAATAGAGTGTCATCAGAGCACAACTAGGTGTCCTCATGATCATTGGAGCACAACTGGAAGTCTTCATCATCATCAATGGAGTCATCAATGCTCAAGTAACTGTCAACTATCAGTAAAATTGAGTCTGGTAGGTGTAACTGAGTGTAACTAAGTGTAACTGAGTGTAACTGAGTATAAACTGAAGACAACTGGACTGGTAGGTGAAGAAGGGCGAGTTGATTCCTAAAATCAAGGAAGAAGGGCGCATTAAGCAACTGGAGGGCTAAAAATGAATAGTGAGAAGCTCCTGGGGGCTGCCTAACTGAGGGCTAGGTGCTGGACTGATGACTGGGATGCATGCAAACCCTAAAAGTGCATGCATGACTGAAAAAGTAAATTATCAAAATACTGGTGGGACTCGGATGGAGTATAGGAATATCCTAACAATTAAGACTGATATCCTACAATCCCTGGCCATGCAAATTGATGCACTCCAAATAAAGTAAAAGCAAGATGAGATAAACCAAGTCTTGGAAATCTTTTGTCCACGCTACAGAAAAAAACATGAGAAGGGGCAGTGCACACTAAACACCATAGAAATATGTGGCCTCTGCACTAACGATCACTCCACTGATAAATGTCCTCTGTTACCCTCATGCAAAAATGCTATTCAAGATCCCACAACTGAAGGTGCAATAGAACAACTCTGTTCCAACAATCAAAGGAGAAATCATTTTGCTAGGCCTTACCAACCCAACAACCAAGCCTACTATAATCAGGGAAGTAGTAGCAAAATTGGAACTCAGTACCAGCCCCATGGCCATCTCAGCCAAGTCCAAACTAGTGGTAGCAAAGCCAACCATATCAACAACCTTATTACCCACAATCTTACTCTCCATACCCTGCACCTTTTGCTCAACCAACCACGAATTATGGAAATCAATATCCTTATTCATCAAACTAGAGGGATATATTGTAGAAACTGCTCATCATGCCACCCCCACAAAACCAACCCCCTCCTATACCTCCACCATTCCCTTCCCAACCGATTCCAAACCCTAACAACAACAGGCCAAGATAACAATAGACCTATAACACAAAAATCATGCAGTTCCCTACTTATGTAGTGGATATCCTGGAAATAAATGAAATTAATCCCAGGTCTGGGAAAACATTTCAAAACACACACACTGAGAATAATCAAGGAGATGAAGCTCACTAACAATTAACACAACCTCAAATTTAGCATCCAGATGAGCCAAGCCCTCAAGAAGAAGAAATTCGGCCACAAACACAAAATAGAAACCCTCCATTCCCTGAAAAACTTATACGAAATACTAAAGAAGAGGAGGAAAATGCGATTATGAATGAATTGAAGCACTTAAACATCTAGATTCCAATTTTTCAGGCCATAAGAGATGTCCTAATCTATAACAAGTTTATTAAAGTGAATTGTTTGAAAAGGCCTAGTAGAAGAAGACGTGACCCACCAACCATATACGTAGTAGGCCAGTTAGCATATTTAATGCTAGGTGTCGTTGTTAACCCAAAATATCTTGATCCAGGAAGCCCAGTAGTAAACGTGACCATCAACAACAAACATATCGCTAGCAGCCTAATTGATTTAGGGACTGCAATAAATGTGATGACTAAGGATACCATGATAGCCTTGGGACTACAATCGATGGTCAGACCAACAACTACCGTCCTATAGCTAGCTGACACATCGACAGTAAAACCTAAAGGGATGCACGAAGACATAATTATCAACATAGAATCCTAGGAATACCCAATTGACTTTATAGTCATCAAAGTAAAGAGTAAACTAAGTGGATACCCAATAATACTAGGGAGACCCTAGCTGGAAACTGCAGATGCTTACATAGGGTGTAGATCGGGAAACATGACAATCATGAATGGCCAAGCTAGGAAGAAAATCACGATTTATCCTCCAGCAAGGAAGTCTTCATACCTAGAATATCAAAACTGGACAGACGATTATGATGACACATCCAACCAAAACATATGACCTGTCCTTACAACTGAAGCTGTCCTATCACTAAAAGCCATCGACAAAGATAGTCATTTAGATAGGTTTATTCTGAATGCTTCTTCTAATCAAAATATGCTTGAAGATTTTCTTGGCATAGGTCAGCAACAAGGAGAGGAAACATTAAACCACTATCCTGACAGAATGTGGGTAGAGGTACTCACACTTGAACAACATCCAATTCAATTAAAAACAATTGAGATAATGCCTGGCAGAGCAGTTAATATTAACTCCAATTTGGAGCCAAGACAAGAACAACAATTACTGAAGGTGTTGTCAGACAACAACAAAGCCTTTGCATGGACATAGACTGACATGAAGGGTATCCACCCATACATCTCCAAGCATTACATCTATTTAAAGGAAGGTGTCATTTCCATTAGACAACCACAGAGAAGAACGAACCCAACATTAAAGGACATAGTAAAGCTGGAGTTATAGAAGCTGTTAGATGCAGGGTTTATACACCCAATCTCAGATAGTGAGTGGGTATCACCACTGGTCATAGTTCCTAAAAAAGGAGGGAAGTGGAGGATTTGTGTGGACTACAGAGAGCTCAATAAAGAAACCAAGAAAGATCACTTCCCTCTCCCATTTATCGACCAAGTACTGGACACATTAGCTGGGAACAAATTTTTCTCATCCTTGGATGGGTTCAGTGGGTACAACCAAATCCTCATTCACCCAGCTGATCAGGACAAAACAACATTCACATGCCCATGGGGCACTTATGCATACATAGTGCTTCCCTTTGGGATCTGTAATGCCCCAACAATGTTTCAAAGGGAAATCTTAAGCATCTTCTTTGATTTTATTAATGACCAAATGGAGGTCTACATGGATGACTTCACACCATATGGCCAAAATTTCGACCAAGCACTAAAACATCTAGAATTGGTTTTGAAAAAATGTATCGAGATGAGCTTATGCCTCATCAACGATAAATGCAGAATGCTCGTGGAAGAAGGCATCCTGCTTGGACACCATATTTCACAGAGAGGAATTGAGGTTGATCATGAAAAAGTCACAGTCATCAAAACACTGCCACCATCTGTGAAATAGAGATATGTGAGAATTTTTCTTGGACAAACAGGATACTACAGAAGATTCATTGAGAGTTATAGAAAAATTGCTACACCAATGTTTTCCCTTCTCACAAAAGACACATAATTCATTTGGAAAAAACATTGTATGTTATCATTTGATAAAATCAAGGTGAAAACAATTATAACTCCATTACTCCAAGGACCGAATTGGCACTTCCATTCCACATCCATTCTGATACATTAGATAAGGCCATTGAATCGGTCATTGGACAATAAAGAGACAAGAATCCATATGCCATATACTATATGAGCAAAAACTTGGCAGGAGCATAATTAAATTATATAGTCACAAAGAAGGATTTTTTGGCTGTCATACATGCCATTAACAAATTCAGGCACTACATAACTGGGTACCAAGTTTTTGTCCACACAAACCATTCAGCAATCAGGTATCTCATGAACAAACCTAATACAAGTGCTTGAATAATTAGATGGATACTCCTCCTGTAAGAGTTTGACACCAAAATTTTGGATAAGCCAGACAAACACAATGTAGTGGCTGATTTTCTGTCAAGGCTCACCCATGGGCAAGACAATGAAGTGGTAAATGACAGTTTTCCTGATGAGCATCTTTCTGCAATCTCCACAAGAAGCCCATGGTTTGCTGACATAGCAAACTACTTAGTGTCTAGAAAATTCCCACAACATTACAGCCACCAAGAGAAGAATAGAGTCACAAGGCAAAGTGCCACTTACACATGGATAGAGGGCATGCTCTTCAAAAAAGGACCAGACCAAGTATTAAGAAGATGCATTAGCGAAGATGAAGTCCATGGTATACTACATGCCACCCATAATGAACCATGTGGAGGAAATTATGCTGCAAATAGAATAGCCTATAAAATATTGCAGACTGGATATTATTGGCCAACACTCCACAAGGACACCTATGAATATGTTTCACATTGTGATGATTGTCAACGAATGGGGAAGCCTACACAAAGAGAGGAAATGCCTCTCCATCCACAAATCTCATTGGAACCATTCGAGAAATGGGGATTTGATTTTGTTGGCCTATTTAACCCACAATCAAATCAGAAAAGCTATATCCTAATATGCACTGACTACCTTACAAAATGGGAAGAAGTAGCAGCACTTGCAGCAACAAATGAAACTAATGTGGTGAAATTTTTTACAGAACAAACCTTCCACATATTTGGAGACCCATGAGAGCTAGTTTCTGACGAAGGCCCACATTTTACGTCCAACCTCACAGAGTACCTGCTTCGAAGAAACAAGGTTAAACATCGAAAATCTAATCCCTACCGCCCTCAGGCTAATTGTCAAGCTGAGGTGATAAACATAGAACTAGAAAGGATCTTGAAAAAAACTGTACAACTCCACAAAAGAGATTGGGTAGATGGACTAAGTGAGGCAGTCTAGGCTTATAATACTACATGGAAGACAACAACAGGCTTCACCCCATATGAGTTATTCTATGGAGAAAATAATGCTGCCCATTGAGTTTGAGATCAAAACATTGAGGATCATAGCTGAGTTGAACATGGAACTTTCAAACATCCAACAATAATGAATACTACAATTAAATCAGTTGGATGAGCAACGCCAACAAGCACTTGCACACACTGAAATCATCTAGTAACAAAGAAAGAAATGGAATGACAAGAACATCAAGCAGAAGAATTTCAAACAAGGTGATTGGGCACTACTCTATGATTCCAGATTTCACACATTTAAAGGCAAACCGACAACCAGATGGCTTGGACCCTACATCATTGAAAACATCTATGACAATAGAGCTGCCAAAATTACAACAATAGATGAGGAAAAATTCCCCATGATTGTGAATGGACACAGACTCAAACTCTATAAGACACCAAAATCTAGAGAAGAGTTCACACAGACACTCTATCAGCAAAATCTAATGCTCATAGAGAGCCCATAACATCATTGAAAAAATCTTGATAAGAAAAAAATAAAATAAATGATGAAAAATTCGAAAAAATCAAAATAAAAAAAGAAGCTGAAAAAATCAAAAAAAAAGAAGAAAAAAGAAAATGAAAAAATAGAAAAGAATGAACAAGAAAAAAAATGAAAAAAGAAAGAGGACAATACCAAAATCCACTTAGGTTCACACAAACAAAGTTGATGAACTTGATTCATCCCTGTGCAGAACCAGAAGCAACTTCAAAGCAGAACCAAAAAGCAAATGTCAAGCGAGCCAGGAAGCCAAATCAAGCAAGCCAGGAAGCAAATTCAAGCGAGCCAACAAACACATTTCAAACGAGCCAGCCAACATTTAGCAGCATATTAAAAGGATAAAACAAAAGAACAACAAACAAACACTAGTTTCAGAATTACAATCAAGCAAGCCAAGAATCATCAAGCGAGCAAGTAGTCAATTCAATCGAGCCAGATCACTAGCAAGCTACCACTACAGAAATCAAATCACTGTTTCAAGCATCACTACAACACAATGTTGAACAAAGCTTTCACGAAAATCAAGCAAATAAAGGCAGCAATTCCAACAGAAAAGCAGATGAAAAAAAGAAAACAATGTGACTACTAACACGCCCAAAATCACTATAGATGCAACTAAACTCAACTACTGAATCCCGCAACCATACAATCAAGAACAAATCATACAGTTAGGTATGCACAGCATGAAAGGTAATCACTTAAGTAACCACGCAGAATCATGATTACCTACTTCAGACATGTCAGAAGATGACAACATTCACATCTAGCCGCTATATCCCCAAATGATATCCCAAAATGATGAAAGCAGTAGTGCATGGTACAATGATGGAAGGAAAGGAAGGGTGAAATAATGAAAAGGAATGTATAAGGCAACAAGTACAATGCACGATGATCAGGATAAGTGTGTGAAAACAACTAAATAAGGTAGCATAATCTACAAAAAAGACCCAGTCTTGCAATACAAGCTTTCCAGAAGCAGGAAAAATGAAAATTCATGTTGTCACTTAGCCAGCAAGCTGCCCTCGAACCTACAATCAATCCTTTCCAGTTGAGGTAAGTCAACGGCACTCAAATTTTTTGGTTTGTCGATTATGGTAGAAAAATCAAGATGAGAAAGGGGTTAAAAAAGAGTGAACTAGAGGATCACAAGCCCATTTATGAAAACCAATAGGTTTGATCAATCCTCTGTAATGCAGGTTGGATGCCCTTCATCTCAGGGCTGAGAGGTTCTAATACAAAGGTGGCTTTAGAATTCGCAAGGAAGTTGAAGCAAATCAAAGATGAACAGTTTGTCGCCTGGGTAAGGGGACTACGTATTAGACTGGATGAGGAGGAAATTGCGAAATACACAAGGATTCCCAAGGGTCTACATTGGAGCAGGGATGACCGGGAAGCAAATCAGAGGGAAAAGATAGCCTTCTTTGGACTAGGAGAAGTTTATGATGAAGACAAAAATGGATTCAAGAGAGTCACCATGCAAGCACCCTGGGATGAAATAGCCACTGTTGTTCAAAAATATGTAACGTGTACAAGGAGGTTGACTATGTCCCTCTCTTCCACTTCCAAATTTTAGAGCTTCTTAGGTACAGGAGCCATATCACATTGAATAACAACATCAACATTCCCTATTATCTTCTCCAATCTCTAGGAGAAATGAGTAAAAAGGTAATTCAAGGAAAAGAAGATGGGCTCCACCATGGGCTAATCAAATTGATAATTCGTGAAGAATTAACGGTACAAGTTCCAAAAATTTCATGGGAGGAGTTTTTGTTAATATCAGTAGATGATGTGCAGAGAATGAGGGGTACACCCAATGTAGGCATACCCCTAGCTTCAGGGTCAAAGGAAAAATCCACTTCCGTATCAGAAGCTAAGATAAAGATTGACCTGGATAGAGACAATGAAGTTATAGCTGATACCCTGATTAAAATAAAACATTCAAAAGATGCCTCCCGCCAAAAAGAATCAGAGGTTTCCACTAGCAAGAAAAGGGTAAAACGATGAAGTAAGAGGAACCCACAGCAGCCCAAGAATGAACAGGAAAAGAAGGTAGAAAAAGTGCCCAGCCCCATAATTCAAAAATTATCTGACAATGATGTCAAGTGGGTAGACCAGGATGACCCAAATACACCAAAAGAATAGTATGCCTACCAATGGGACCCCACTGATCAAAATATACACCCCGCTGATCAAAATATAAACCCTGTTGATCAAAATGTAAACCCTAGAGCCACTGACTCTCTAGCTGAGGCACTGACGAAATTAGCAAACGTTAGGGAGGAGTTGGCAGCATTAAAAATTGAAGCAACGATTCAGAGAAGCCATCCAACTTCACCCGCACCCCCACTATTTGTACAAGAGAAGACCCAGATATTGAAGATGCAGCATGCAAGGGAATTGAAGCTGGCAAAACAACAAAATGCAACACTGAGGGAGAAATTGGGCCAAGCTTGGATAGAATTAGCTCAGAAAGACCATAAAATCCAACAATTAGAGGATACATTGACTATCACTACAAAAATCTATGATGGAATATTGCAACTCAGACCACCGTCCAAGATCTATACGGTCTACTTAAAGGAAAAGTGGGGAAAGTTCCAGCTGCAGAGGTTAAAACAAGGCCTGCCTCTGGAATTGAACAATCCAAGGGAATTTGTGGACACTTCTCTGAATTGCACAGAGTTGGAAAAGGATCAATTGTGCGAGTTTTTCTTGCACAAATTCGTGGTGCCAAGCTCACCTAACTAGTCACCTAACCCCTACATAGGCGAATTCCATCTAAGAGCATTATGCTCATGGATGAACCATGAGGTAGAGAGGGCACAAGATGATCATCTATACCATGTAGAGGAGTGAAAAAACCCATTATGGATTAGGGGTGACGCAACTTATCGTGAAAAAGTCATTCAAGACCAACAAACTATCACCACTGATGAAGAGTTAATTCCTATCTTGCTTGAAAAACAACAAGAGGCAGTCACGCATTTTGATCTTACCCTTCAATGCACATATAAGGAGGTACAAGAGGCCATCAATGAGAGGTGGGAAAAAATTGCAGAATATTTGAATAAGAAGGAGCCTCACACCCCCCTCAGGTTATAAATGGCACTCACTAAGGCCAAATTATACGGGGAATCCTTGATCAAACACCAGCTCAGATGGATAGGAATGAACCTCAGTACACCATTCTTTCTCCCATTAATTATCAAAGCACAGATTGATGAGGAGGAAGAGAAAATAACATGGGCCAGAGATGACCAAACCCATGGATACCATAGGCAGGCAGGGGCTCCCAGGATCGTTGCTTAAGACATTAGAGAAGCTATCCATGAACAAAATGTGTCACCCAAGGATGGGTGAATCCTTCAGTTTGGGGGAGATGATGAGCACCAAATTAGGTACTTTATAATCCTTTTAATGAGACACAAGCACAATAATGGATATGAAAAATGCCATTATTTGTGGGGTTTAATGATTTGTTTTGATTATTTGATAGAGTAGTTTAGAGGTTATTCTTTTATGCTTAAAGGAATTTTCTATGAGCTAATTATATGGAAATAACTGTGTATGAGCAGGTGCAGGTAATCTAAGAGACAACCATCAATTCCAGCTCGAGGACTGAAAGACCATAAGTGGCTTAGTGCCCTTTTTCCTGTTTTGTAGAAGAGAACTCCTATTCAGCATAATCGACACTTAAAGCATAGAGTAAGGTTATGTTTCAAGATAGATATATATATATGGGCCTCTTTGTTAGCAAGAGGTCCCTGTTGGCATTTTTGTAGAACTGATCTTCAGCATATGTTATTCGAGACAATTCTGTTTTAAGACTCTTTTGAACTTGAAGTTACGATTTTAATGGAAGAAGTGATGTTGTTTCAAGCTTTGCGTTTATAATACTTTTTCCACTCCTAAAATACAAGTTGGAGAGGGCCCCTCCAACATGTAGGTCATGGGCTTCATTTTTATTTCAAGTATTTCTCATATGTCATGTTAATTGATTTAATCATCATCGTATATGAAGTACTTGACAATGGTTTGAATGACATAGTTTTATTTCAGTTCAGCGATCATTTCATTTCAACACTTTTTATCTGTAGTTCGTCAAGATTGATTCTGTAGTTCTACAATATCCTTCCTGTAGTCCTGTACATGCATTATGTGCAGGCATAATTACCTCTATTTTCCAGCTCGCTATATTAATTTTAGACAATGATTTAGATCTACGATGCCATGGATATTTCTTTTATCTAAGTTCAGTTATATAGAAGTTAATTGTTTTAGTTCTTTGGATTTGAATAGAGTAAATGATTATCACTTTCAACATTGGATTTGAATAGACCAAGTTTGATTAATTTTCAATATTGAATTTCTAGTTAAGACTTCCATTTTTTCAGTATTTTATTTCTAGATTAAGTTTCCCAAGCTTTCAGCATTTTATTTCTCAGATTAGATTTACAGTCTTCCAACATTTAATTCTTAGCATATAGATCTATTAGTTTCAGCATTTATAGTTCACAGATTTACAATATTTTCATATTCCTTCATTCGTTGCTTAAGAGCATATCACTTCCATTTCCTTTTTGAGAAACCTTCAAGATACATCCCAACATCATAAAACGATGAAGACTATCCTATAGAGAACGTACAATGCTTAGAACCTCTTAAGTTTGTACGCTCCCTGGTCGATAATTAAAGTATGCTTCCGGTTTAGCTACCCTAAATAGTTATCCATTCCTGGAGTCCACCACTTAGGACTTTCACTCTGATCTAATTTTCTGTTGCTGCACACACCTCATACAAATTCTAGAATGGAATTTTCATCCTACCATCCTCATATCTTACCTCAGTCCCCATCACTTAGTTCCTTCTTTGTCCAGAAAAATTGTCAAAAATTTAACCAGTGAATTTTATCAAAAATTTGAAGTAAAGTTAATATCTTGGTCGAATCTTTCCAAGGATATTACAGTGGTATCAAAGCATGGTCCTCTAAACTTGCACTCAGTTTTGTTTTATGAGTCCTAAAAGAATACCCATCCCCAAAGGAAAGAACACTGAAGATACATTTGTGGAAGAAGAAGTAGAGTCTACTGGAGGGAAAATACAAGGGGGGAACAACATGTCTAAAAATGATGATAAGGAAGAATTTAGAATTTTTTTGCAGAGTATGTTAAAGGGGCTGCATGATATATCCCATAATATTATTCAATCTAGGCAAGAGACTAGAGAATTTTTTGCTAAGCAGATAGGACAGAAAGAGTTGGAAGGGAGTTGTAGTGGCTCTCAGAATGAGGATAGTAAGATTCCTGGTGGAATCATATTTTCTACGACTGGTCCACATAATAGGCCTAATGTATTCAAATATGAATCTAAATATCAGCCCCGACAAACCATGCCAAAATTCCTTGATGAACATAGCGAAGAACAACCTGAGAATCCCACTGAGTCAGTTAATACATGGGAAGATCGGTATGTCGAATACCAAACTCTAAGTGAAGAGTGTAGAAGGGATCTTCCTTTCAAGGATTTATGTGAAGCACAATACAGAAATCAGCCATGAGGAGGGCATAGGTAGCTAACCCAAAATTATGAATTGAGAAGTACAATTGCTTCTGCACCTAGGAGATAGCAGTGCATTTTGCTGACCCATCAAAGAAGGGTAGCTAGACACCTATTTTCAGCTAAATCCAATGGCTGAAAGGGATCTCATCAGAATGGAAACTCTGCATTTGCAAGATGAAGCTAATGACTGGTGGTTCCATGGCATGAGACCTTTGGACCATGACCAAGTTACTACATCTGAAAAATTTACTAAGACACTGATGGAGAGATTCGATAGAAGGGATCCTGAAATTTCCTTCAGGGAACTAACACATGTTAACCAGATCGGGACTCCCTGTTGATGTATATGTAACTTCGGAATGCATTTCACATATATGTATATTGTATTCCTATAGAGATGGTATTATTCCTCTATAAGGAAGTGTCGTCATTTATATTGTAAGTGTCATAACTTATACTTGATGGGTTATTAGACCACCTTGTTTGGGGTTGGCCCTGTCTAAGTCATGTGGGTCAAAGGGTTATTAGACCACCCTATTGGGGGTCGGCCCACTCAGCATTATGTTATGTGGTAAAGTTCGAGCCTACATGAGTTAGGTAAAAAGGCAAGTCAAGTCAAGTATAAATAGAGTGCGGGAGGCACTCTATTTGCTCACATTCACTTCTCACACATGCACTCAAGGAGGAGTGGCACACTTATGGAGGTTTCTGCCTCTTCCAGATCTGAGTCAAAATCAGGTGACCTTGGGAAAAATGTCATATCTAGGGCTATGAAGCTCCAAATGAAATTTCGTAAAAAGTGATAGGTAGTACACAGTCTATACTATCTTAGAAAACTTTTTCAGAGGCCGAAGTTGAATCAGTGACACGTGGAACTCCGTACAAGTTCACTCTCCTGTATTATCCCATAAACAGGTCACGTTGCGACATTTGGCATAACTCTCTCTCAGAGAGTCCAATTGAGGTCATACCTGTCAGGATGGAAAGCAAACAGGCCGAGATATCTCAGAAAACTTTTTTAAAGGCCGAAGTTAAAATAGTGACACGTGGCACGCCGTACAAGTTCGCTCTCCTGTTTTATCCCAAAACAGGTCACGTTGCGACATTTAGCATAACTCTCTCTCAGAGAATCCAATTGAGGTCAGACCTGTCAGGATGGAAAGATAACAGGTCAGGCTATCTCAGGAAACTTTTTCAGACCCTGTGGATCAAAAATTTTGGAGTTACACCAGAAACAATCAGGTACATATTTCTGTCAAAACAGAATTATTTTTTGGTACCTTCATTCATGGCTTCCGGAATTTAGGGCTTTGGAGAAAGTTGGAATTTTTGTAATCGGAGACCACGGCTGGATGCTACTCATCAAAATAGAAATTTAGAGACCAAGATCAGAATTTTTGGTTGGGCAGAAGGCCGGGCTTGATTAGACCCTAGTTCGGGACTTTGATCAGAAAAGTGGAAAATTAGGGCTTCTGTAAAAATGGGAATTTTTGAAATCTGTGACCACGACTGGAAGCTCCTCAGAAAAATAGAAGCTTCTAGCTTTGGATCAAACACTTTGATTGGGCAGAAGAGTGGGCTTCATCAAACCCCAGTTCAGGGTCACGTCCTGTGAATCCAGAAGTTTCAAAAGCAAAATTGAGGAGTGAAACTTTGCAGTTTTCAATTTCTGAATATACCAACTTGATCAGCTCATCAAGGCACATATTTCTATCCTGTCAGAAGTTTGAAATTCAAAGTTTGAATTTTTGGGGTTTCTCTGACAAACCCATATCCAGCTCAAGGTCCAGTTCTTGCAAATCAAGTGGATTGGGTTAATCCTAGAAGAAGATGGATTGATCACCTGCATAAGTGAAGAAGTTCCTATCTCAGAGGGAGATGAGGATAAGGCCTTACATAAGAAGATTACAAGTGATCTCGACAGGTATGACTCATCGAGGTATGTTTCGATATTTGTCCATGTTTAAGTTTATGATATGTTTGTCTTCATGTTATTACGGTTAGTACAATTTTGATTTTAGATTTGTTGTATCACCTTAACAAAATTATGAATGCATGATAGAAGATATTCATTGGTTAGGGTGTTGACACTTATGATTGTACTAATGCATTATGGTGTTGTATGAGGTTTATGTTGTCTACTAACATGAAATGTACACCAAGAAAGACAGATCATGTTCTGGTCCAAGAACATATGATCATTATAACATGAGGACAAAGATTCATCCATTGTCATGGATCTCATAGAAGATCCATTTACGAGGTATGTATAACTTGGTTTTGTAATAGTTAACCTATGAGATATACAGGTTACTAGCACAAGTCATTGAAGAAGAACAAGAAGACATCATGTGAGTATGTTAGACATAAATAGCTAGCATGCTAATCCAGGTATGTTTTTCCTATATCAAGATAGAATCCTACCTTGTGTTAGGATCTTATACTGTTGTTGATAATGATTATTCATGAAGTTATAGGTTTGAATAATCATGATTGTATGCATATTATGTTTCTTACCATAATTGATGATATGACTAACCAGAAGAATCATGATGGTATAGGTTTGAATAATAACAGGTTTTATGCACATTATATCTCTTATCTTAATTGATGATTTAACTAACGCGAAGAGTCATAGGTTTGAGTACTTATAGGTTTTATGCTTCTTATGATTTGACTAACCATAAGAATCCTACATAAATATTGAATGCTAATGCTTATTATTTCTGATTGAAATGATCATGAGTATACATGCTTGAGATTATTGTGTTTTAATAGTATACTAATGAATGTATGATTTTATATGAATCATGATACTAATAAGCATGCATAGGGACCAAGGATGAATATGAGTTCAAGAACAGGTAATTCAGGAAGCAAAGATCAAGAGGGAGCACACTCCAGTTGCTCCTGCCAGAAAGCAAAGGAGCACACTCTAGTTGTTCCTGCAATAAAGAAAAGGAGCACACTTCAGTAGTTTCTGCAAGGATGCAGATATTCAAAGGGAGTTGACCATGTTTCTACATTCCACAACATAAAGGTGTAGAAGAAGCTACTTCAGATTAGGACTCCAGCATCTCCTACAAGGAAACGAAGACTCAGAGGGAGTCCACCCAACGAACAAACAAAGATAAGTATTTTTATTATCATTTCTTGCATATTTGTTTGTTTAAGTAAAATTGTTCAATGATGTATATACTCATGTTCCTAGACTTAGGATATGTCTTGAGCATATTAGAATAGTTGCATTAATGAACAATATACTACTAATACACATGGGTAAGTGGCTTATGGCACTGTACAACATTCCATTGCTACTTATCTAGAATGAAACCTCTTTGCTGACATGTTGGGAGTTGTGCACACTCTTAACAATGTTTTGGTAGAGATTGGAAGGCATCTAGAAAGTTACGGGATATGGATAAATGTTGTATTGAAGCATTGGCTAAGATAATTGCATGACTGTATGGCATATTTCTTTATGTGTAAGAATTTCTTCTAAAAACTATGAGATGTTTTCTAATCATGCAATTTAACTTGTTGTGTAGGAAAGATCGTATGCCATCTCCTACAAAATAAGAACTACAACATTTGTTCAGCAACAAATTATCTATTGAAGATATTAAAGTTCCCAGGATACAAGAAGAATGCCATGATCCATCGATCATGAAGAACGATGGTTGGGATGCGGTCCCAAGATGTGAAGGGAAGTTTGTTATGACTTCCAAATGGAACTATCAGATCAAGCATGTTGCAGATGGCAGCATTAAGAAATATAAAAGTGATGAAATAGAAGATGCACCAGATGGATTTCAAGACAGCATGGTGCAGTCTTATATGTGTGCAGAACTTGGTGAAGGTAGATTGATTGCCAACACGCAGTGGAAGCTTGCTGCCAAGTTCGAGATGAAAGATTTGGGAATGATGCACTATTTCCTAGGTATGGAGGTGTGGCAGAGTGCAGGTGGGATCTTCCTTAGTCAAGGGAAGTACACAGTAGATATCCTGAAGAGATTTGGGATGATGGATTGCAAGGCCATGGCCACACCGATGGTATCGAATCTGAAGCTTCTTTGTGATGCTTCATCTGAGCCAGTTGATATCAGTATGTATCGTCAGATGATTGGGTCCTTGATGTACCTGACGAACATGAGACCAGACATTTGCTTTGTTGTGAACACATTGAGTTAGCTCCTGACAGATCCGAGGAGTGTTCACCTGGTTGCTGTAAAGCATGTTCTGAGGTACCTGAAGGGTACAGTGGATTATGGGCTCAGGTATGAGGCAAATCAAAAGTTTAACCTGCAGGGTTATGTTGATTCAGATTGGGTTGGCAGTGCTACAGATAGGAAGAGCACATCTGGGTGCTGCTTCAGTATGGGATCAGGTGTGATCTCTTGGTTTAGCAGGAAGCAGTCCTGCGTAGCACTGAGTACAGCTGAGGCAGAGTATGTTGCAGCCTGCTCAGCTAGTTGCGAGGCAGTATGGCTATGGAAGCTACTGTCTGAGTTATTTGATCTCCCGTTGGAGGCTACTGGTATCTTCTGTGATAACCAGAGTTGTGTGAAGCTGTCCGAGAACCCAGTGTTTCATGATAGGTCGAAACACATAGAGATCAAATATCACTATATCAGGGATATGGTGCAGAGAGGAGCTGTGAAGCTCCTGTATGTTGCGACGGACGAGCAGATTGCAGATGTGCTGACGAAGCCACTAGCTAGGGTGAAGTTCGAGTACTTCAGAGAGAGGCTCAGCGTGCTTCAGATCGAGGATACTTCGAGGAAGAAGTGATGGACACATTTGCTGAAGCCATTCCAAGCATGTTGGAAGGAGGATCCTTCACATGACTGTGGATGTAAGCGCTGGATGATGAGCATCAGGATGATGTTCTGGTTTCTACTTGATATGATCAGTTGGATCATTTTTATGTATGTATGTACGCATCATGTTGGATGCTGGATATGATCAGTTGGATCATTTTTATGTATGTATGTATGCATCATGTTGGATGCTGGATATGATCAGTTGGATCATTTATGTATGTATGCATCATGTTGGATGCTAGATATGATCAGTTGGATCATGTGTACGTATTTTGTATATGCATCATGATGGATGCTTGGACCATGTATCTGTATATGTATCAAGTGGATACATTGTATGATCAGGTGGATCATGTATGGTGATATGTATCATGTATTTGTATTTGTATCAGGTGGATACATTGATGATCAGGAGGATCATGTATGATGATATGTATCAGGTAGATACTTGGTATGCATCAGGTAGATGCATTGATGATCAGGAGGATCATGTATGATGATATGTATCATGTATTTGTATCAGGTGGATACATTGATGATCAGGAGGGTCATGTATGATGATATGTATCAGGTAGATACTTGGTATGCATCAGGTAGATGCATTGATGATCAGGAGGATCATGTATGATGATATGTATCATGTATTTGTATCAGGTGGATACATTGATGATCAGGAGGATCATGTATGATGATATGTATCAGGTAGATACTTGGTATGCATCAGGTAGATGCATTGATGATCAGATGGATCATGCAGTAGGATTTTGTAGTGATGATCAGGATGATCATAGATGACGAGCTTCAGGATGTTGCTCCAGATGACATGCAGCAGGATGTTGCAGTGATGATCAGGATGATCATAGATGACGAGCTTTAGGATGTTGCTCCAGATGACATGCAGCAGGATGTTGCAGTGATGATCAGGATGATCATAGATGACAAGCTTTAGGATGTTGCTCCAGATGACATGCAGCAGGACGTTGCAGTGATGATGATCAGGATGATCATGGATACATCAGGATGATGTATGGTGAGTATCAGGTTGATACTCTATGGCCGTGGATCAGGTTGTGTAGATGAGCATGTAATTCGTTGCCTTGGGAGATTTGCAGATGGTCTTTCGAGGTTTTGCCTATGGCATGTAATTCGGTGCCCTGGTACATCTGGCAAATGCTCTTTCGAGGTTTTGCTCTGGGAGGACATGTAATTTGTTGCCCTGGGAGATCTGCAGATAGTCTTTCGAGGTTTTTCCTATGGCATATAATAGTGCCCTGGGATATCTGGCAGATGCTCTTGCGAGGTTTTGTCCTATGGCATGTAATTCGTTTCCCTGGGAGATCTGATAGGTTGGGCTGTGTGCCCGTAATCAGTCCTGGGATACTCTTGCGAGGTTTTGCCATGACCACATGTAATTCGTTGCCCTGGGAGATCCTATAGGTAGAGTTGTGTGCTTGTAACAGCCTGGGATGCTCTTGCGAGGTTTTGTGGTGAGGTCACATGTAATTCGTTGCCCTGGGAGATCCTATAGGTAGAGCTGTGTGCTCGTAACAGCCTGGGATGCTCTTTCGAGGTTTTGTGACGCACGTAAAAGTCCTGAGGATTCCACAGTATGGCCAGTGATGATGAAGACCTGCAGGTGGTGGGCCTACATCCAGTATGAAAAAGGACTGGCTCTGTAGAACTTCCTATGATGAGTAGATTCAGAGATTGATTGAGATAGCAGCAGCAGTGACGATGATGATGACTCGATGACGATTATCCAGTGACGATGATCCAGAGAAGATGACTTGTGCTAGAAGAACTATGCTGAGAAATACCTTCCTAGTTAAGAGGGAGTGTTGATGTATATGTAACTTCGGAATGTATTTCACATATATGTATATTGTATTCCTATAGAGATGGTATTATTCCTCTATAAGGAAGTGTCGTCATTTATATTGTAAGTGTCATAACTTATACTTGATGGGTTATTAGACCACCTTGTTTGGGGTTGGCCCTGTATAATTCATGTGGGTCAAAGGGTTATTAGACCACCCTATTGGGGGCCGGCCCACTCAGCATTATGTTATGTGGTAAAGTTCGAGCCTACATGAGTTAGGTAAAAAGGCAAGTCAAGTCAAGTATAAATAGAGTGCGGGAGGCACTCTATTTGCTCACATTCACTTCTCACACATGCACTCAAGGAGGAGTGGCTCACTTATGGAGGAGGAGGATCTGCTGCTAGGTTATGTCTATCTCTCATGGTTGGTTGTATCATTGCTCTATCTATCTCTGAGGAAGTTATTGGGGTTTTTCACCTTTATGGTTTTCCCCAAGTAAATCTTTGTGTCTCTTGTGTGCTTGCATTATTGTATCCATGATTGATATGCTGTAGATATGTTGTACATGTTGTTCTCTCAGTTAAGATCCTAGATCAGATTGAAGTAAATTCTGAAAATTTAACACTCCCGAAGCTTATATCTCTGAATTTCAAAAGTTGGCTGTAATGGTTACTGATATATCTAAAGTCCGCTTGATTCTTCTATTCACAGAAGGATTAGCAGAACCATTAAAAGCGATAGTTAAATCCTACCGACCAGCTACCCTCCAGGAAGCATTGAGCAGAACTAGGGATCTACAAGATGCAATCCAAAGAATTAGATACCCACCAAAGTTTAATGCACCTGCTAAAAATCAGAACTAAAGGCCACCATTCAGAAATGTGGCTGCCCCAAACAGAAGATATTATTCATTCCAATACCGGGATGAGCTAAGGAGGAAAAAACTGTGTTTTTCCTGCCAAGAACCTTGAGTTCCGTGGAACAAATGAGCCAAGGGTAAGGCTCACAACATAGAATTTTTTTATGAAAGTGACAAGGAAGAAATGAGTGTAGAATTTAGAGAAGAAGAATAAGCAGAGGATGTGTATGATGTGGCAGAAGAAGAAGAGCCCTCATAACTAGAAGGAAAAATTGATGTTTTGAGTGGAGTTCCTCGCTACCACACTATGAGATTTAAGGGAGTGGTAGAAGGGAAGAAAGTTTCAGTTTTGGTGGATGGGGGTGAAACACAAAGTTTCATAGATGAAACCATTGTAAAGAGAAGGAAACTCAAATCAGAAAAATTTGGAGGTTTCACAGTCATTATTCCAGGCAAAAACAACACTATGCAGTGTGATCGGTGGATTCCCAAGCTGCAGGTAACTATTGGTGACCATACTGTGACTGATAGTTTTTATAATGTTGATGTTGTTGATACTAATGTTGTTTTGGGAGTGAAATGGTTGTTTTCCATTGGTGAGCATGTGGTAAATTACCAAATCCCTCAAATGTTCTTTAAAAACTCTGAAGGAAAACAAGTGGTTTTGAGAGGTGTGAACACCTACCCAAAACGAGTTATTTATGCACACAGTATGAGATCTATTTTGAGGCATGGTGACATAGAGTGGGATGCTGAATGTTTTATCACCACTAAAGCTACCACCATTGATGTTTCACAAGATCCAGAAGATATCCAAATATTGCTCCACAAACACAAAAAGGTGTTTGAGGATCTGCCGCATGGAAGGCCTCCTGACAGGGGTACTAAGCATTGGATAGAGCTGGAACCTAGTACCTTTCCTATTAAAGCTGACCCCTACAAACATCCCAAGAGATTCAAGGATGAAATAGAGAAAACCATCAAAGAGATGCTTGAGATGGCATTCATAAGACCAAGCTCAAGTCCCTTTGCTTCATTGGTGGTTTTGGTCAAAAAGAAAGATGGAACAATGCGCATGTGCATTGATTAGCTTTAAATAAGAAAACCATCAAGAACAAATATCTTATTCCAAGGATTCATGAGATGATGGATGAGCTTCATGGACTAAATATTTTTCCAAGATTGACCTCCATTCTGGTTACCACCAAATCAAAATGAAAAGTGAAGATATTCAAAAAACTACTTTTCGATGCCATTTTGGACATTTTGAATTTTTGGTCATGCCTTTTGGCTTGACAAATGCACCAACAACTTTTCAGTCTTGCATGTACAGAATCTTCAGCAAACAGCTCTGTAAGTTTGTAGTTGTATTTTTTTATGACATTCTGATTTATAGTAGGACATGGGAAGAGCATTTGCAGCATTTGGACAATGTTCTAACCCTTCTTGCAGAACAACCCTTTTATGCAAAACTGTTTAAATGTGAGTTTGGGTTGAAGTAGTTCCTCTATATTGGCCACATCATTGGGAAAGAAGGATTCAAGGTGCACCTGGAGAAGATCCAAGCCATCCTCGATTGGCCCATCCCAAAGAACATAACAGCTCTAAGAGGATTCATTGTCTTATGCACATACTACAGGAAGTTTGTGAAAGGATTTTCCAACTCACCTCTCCCTTGATTGACCTTACCAAGAAGGGTGCCTTTTGCTAGAATGAGGAGGCCGAAAAAGCTTTCAACAAAATGAAAGAAGTTATGAGCAGTTTCCCAGTACTTGCACTTCTAGATTTCAGCCAAGCTTTTATATGGGAATTGGATGCCTCTAGTGAAGGCATCAGAGTAGTATTAATGCAGAACAAACATCCTATTGCTTATGAGACCATAAAATTACAGCCCCGTGAGAAGTTCTATTCCATTTATGATAAGGAGATGTTAGCCATCATGCATGCCTTGGATAAATTCAGACGATGTCTAGTGGGAGGCAAATTCATAGTCAAGACTAATCACAACAACTTGAAGCATTTATTGACCCAAAAGGAGCTGAATGATAAACAAAAGAAATGGGTAAGTAAAATTCAGTCCTATGATTTTGATATTGAATATAAGAAGGGAAAGTTGAATATAGTTGTTGATGCCCTCTCTCGAAAACCTGCTTTTTCTATGTTGAAAGTACCCATTGGTTGGAAGGCCCAACTAGTTAAGGAATATGCAGAAAATCAGTTTGATTGTGAATTGTTGGATAGAGTATACCAGGATGATTCTTACCAAGTTATAAAGGATGTTATAAATTATTACAAGGATAGAATTTTTCTAACTCCTAAATCCAAGTTGAAAGAACAGATTTTGTTGGCTTCCCACAATGCACCAGTAGCAGGCCATCCCGGATTTTTGAAAACTTACCGGAAGGTAAGAGAGAGGTTCACTTGGAAGGGCCTCAAGGAGGATGTTCTAAAGCATGTGAGGGAATGTACTACATGTCAGTAGAATAAGGTTGAACACAATCATCCTGCTGGTCTCCATCAATCATTTCCAATCCTTGAGCAGAAATAGGAAAGCATATCAATGGAATTCATCACAAGTTTTCCCAAACCCCAGGGTAAAGACAATATTTTCTTAGTAGTGGACAGGTTGACTAAATTTGCTCACTTTTTTGTTGTCACTTCTACTATTTATGCCAGTCAAGTTGCTGCATTATTTTTTAAGGAAGTATTTAGATTGCATGGGCTTCCTAAGATCATAATCAGTGACAGGGATAGCAAGATCACCAATGCTTTTTGGCAATCTTTGTTTGAATTGGTAAAGACTAGTTTAAACCTTAGTACAATCTATTACCCCCAGACAGATGGGAAAACTGAGAGAGTTAACCAATGGCTGGAAGGTTATCTCAGGAACTATGTTACATGGCAGTAGAAGGCATGGGTCAACTGGTTACATCTGGGGGAATTTTTCTATAAAACCACATTCCACATATCCATTGGAATGACCCCATTCAAAGCCTTGTATGGGTACGAGTCTTCCACTTTTGTAGATATGGTTTTTGGGAATTGTAAAGCACAAAAGGTAAAGGATTGGCTGTAAGAAAGCCACGACATCCTTAAGGCCCTTAAAGAAAATTTGTAGGTTGCTCAAAATTACCAGAAAATCAATGCAGATAAGAATAGAACAGATCGAAGTTTCCAAGTAGGAGATTTGGTTTATCTGAGATTGCATCCAGATAGGAAAACCACTCTTAATACAAAGGGGGCTGAAAAATTATTGCCAAGGTTCTATGGACCCTACAAAATAATAACAAAAGAGGGTGAAGTAGCCTATGAGTTGGACGTTCCAGCAGAGAGCAAAATACATAATGTATTCCATGTTTCATGCTTGAAGAAAGGAGTGGGCCAACAAGTTAAGGTTTCATAAATATTTCCTCCTCTTGATGATGAAGGACACTTGGTCTTAGAACCAAAGGGAATATTACAGGTAAGAGAGAGGAATTTGAGGAGCAAAATTATCAAGGAATATCTAGTGCAGTGAAAAGGGCTTCCCAGTGAAGATGCCACCTGGGAAGATGAAAAGATTCTGCAGCATCCTGGTTTGAAACTGCTTGTGGACAAGCAATCTTGGGAAGGGAGGACTGTCATGTCCCCTCCCTAGTGGCCTTGGTCACTACTTGGATCCCCCCATCCCTAGGGGTTTTAAGTGATTAATTAAACGATAATTTAATTAATGGGGGTATTTTTTAGGCAATTACACCATAGGAGTTAATTAATTAATTAAATGTTGAAGTTAGATTTAATTCTAAGTTGTAATATTTTTATTAAATGTTTATTGATAATAAAATGTTGCAAGTGGTGATGATTAGGAAAGGCGGTCGAATTGGTCATGTGGACCACTCTTGCCTTATTGGCAAATCCTAGGAATAGTAAGGAATCCAAAGGAGGAAAGAAGACAAGGAAAAAGAAATTATAAACTGACAAAAGAAAACAGAAAAATTAGCAAAAGCAGAAAAGAAGAAAGTAAAGAAAGTGGAAAGATTCAAAAAAGTAGTTAGAAGGAAAATAGAAACACCTAGAGAAGCTAACTAAGTCGCACTTGCGAAAATTTAGTGAAGGAGGTGAAGGAATGAAAGTTGTGAAAGCAGAGAGTTTCTATTCCTCTCAAGGAATGCACCCTCCTTAATCCACACGTGTGGCTTGGATTTCTCATCAAGCTAACTCTCCTATTTAGCCATGCTTCCAACTCCATTCAAGAACTTTTGTAATTTGTAATTTTGCATTGAGAGCTCTGAGCCCTCTAATTGAGTGATGTGCCTCAACAAGTTTTCTTGGGAGATGTGATCCAAGGACCTATGAGTTTCCAGTGAGTTTTATGCAGGTCCAAATCAATTTCTTGCAGCCATTACTAGTTACTTCCATCCTTCATTGAAGATATACAATCAGTTAGGAGAGCATATCACTCATACAATGAATTTACAGCTAGTTTTGGTGAAGGTTCTTCTGTCGAAGAAGTTAGCTCCAATGAATGTGTCCAAGGGTTGATGGAGAGTTATTTCAGACATTTTTGCAGTCATCAAAGATTCCGATGATCAGAAACCAGCTTCAGAACTGATCCATCCTTCTCTTCATATTCATTCTCTCAACCTTATCTAGATTTGGAGGTGTTTTTACTGTAAGAAGGAGAAGAGCTGAGAGTAGTGCCCCATTCTTCCTCAGAGACTTGGTGTGCAGCCCATACTCTATTCCAGACCTGTTGAATACCAGAATACACTTTCATATCAGATATTTGATCATTCCATCTCTTCTTACAGAGCTTCGGTGGCCCTATGTGGGGATTTTCTAGTCTATAAGTAACTGTATTGTTGAGGAGCCATTAAATGAGTACAAAATTGGTTCAGTGACTTATATTTCGACTTTATTCTGTTGAATATATAATATCAGAGCATTATAATACTTCAGAACATATTATTTCAGTTAATGAAAGTCATTCAGTAACCCAAGTTGAAAGACTAGCTCATTGAGCACTATTTTGTGACTAGTTTTACTGAAATGACTGCAAAATTCATTCTGAATGTTAGATTTTATTTATGTAAGTTGTATGAGGTTAATAATACATTATATTTTCCATATCAGTCCCTACTTTAATAATTTGGAAGCATTTCACCGCTGTTTGTAAATATTGGAAATTAACTAGCTCAGCAATCCCCGATTGACTCAAGACTCCCAAATCACTCCTACTCTTCCCAAATATTTTTGAATGATTCCCAGTGTATCCATTGAAATTATTTGACTGTCATAAATCAGACTTAAAACCTCAGGAACCCACCCAGTCTAGTAAGCATATGCTGGTGTTCCCAGGAAGCTTTGGAGTAGACTTCAGCCTGGCTGATGCTTGAAACATAAATGGCCCCAGTGCTTTGTGCTTAGGAATTTCATTCTGATCTGAGTTGTTGCTTCTGTAAACACCTCATACAAATTCCATAATTGAATGTTCATCCTACCATCCTCATATCTTGCCTCAGTCCCCGTCACTTACTTCCTGCTCTGTTTGGAAAAATTGTCAAAAATGTAACGAGTGAATTTTATCAAAAATTTGAAGTAAAGTTAATATCTTGGTCGAATATTTCCAAGGATATTACATTATCGTAGCTGCTTCAATTGGAAGAAGATATATTTATAGAAGGATTTCAACAGCAAGTCCAAAAAAATTGAGAGAAGGCATGGCATCATCGCAAGATTACGAAGAAGCAATTTTAGATAGGAGATCTAGTACTCCTATATGACAATAAGTTATTTAAACATCGTAGTAGGATAAGAAAGAACTAGTTGGGTCCCTATGTGATTAATTATGTGACAGAAGGATATGTTATGTAAATTCATAAATTTAATTGAGAGATCCTAATGCATTTGGTAAATGTAAGCCAAATGAAACCTTACAAGGGATAGTCGGGCCTCCCTACATTGAGCATGCATGTAAATATTGGTACTTAGAAGAAGAATCTCATGATAGAGAAGAGAATGAGGAAGAAGGATGCTAGCTCACTTCTAAGGAAGATCCTATTGATCTAGCACAGGAAAAACACATCTACATACCTGCAACTCCACGTGCATCTCCAGAAACTAAGGTAAGAAATACTAGTTCGTCACAGTTTATACAAGCACGCAATAGTTTTGGTAGTCAGAATAGTACTTCAACCAATAACTGTAATATCCTTGGGAATATTCGACCAAGATATTAACTCAACTTCAGAAATTTTAATAAAATTCACTGGATAAATATCTTAATAATTTTTTACACTGAGCAGGAGGTGAGTGATGGGGATGGAGACTAAATCTGAGTATGGTGGGATGAACTTTCAGTTCTGTAATTTTTATGGGGAAAAGTGCAGTAGAAAATAATAACATCAGAGGGAGACTCCTAAGCACAAAGCACTAGGGCCATTTATGTTTCGAACATCAGCCAGGTTGAAGTCTACTCCAAAGCTTCCTGGGTGCACCAGCATATGCTTACTAGACTGGGTGGGTACAAAAATTATTTATGATAGTAAAATAGGTTCAATGGACACAATGAGTATCATTCAAAAGGATTTGGGAAGAGAAGGAGTGGTTTGGAAGTTTTAGGCCCTGCCGGAATGACAAAGCTAGTCAAATTGAAATCTTTACAAACAGGGGTTATATCCTCCCAAATTCTTTAATTAGGGACTGATATCGCTAATATGATGTGTTATTGAACTCCTACAACTTACAGAAAGTAAATCTGACATTTAGAACAAATTTGGCAGTCATTCTTGCAAAACTAGTCAATAAACAATGCTCAATGAGCTAGTCTTCCAATCTAAGTTAATAAATGACTTGATTTAATTAAATGCTCTATTATAAAATATTAATATGCTCTCATATAATTTAATTAACATCATCAATTCGAATTATTACTCACTGAACCAATTTTGTACTCTTTAATTAGCTCCTCATCAGTACAATGTCTTGTAGGCTAGAAACCCCCCCCATAGGGCCATGGAAAAAATGTAAGAAGAGATGTAATGGATAAATATCTGCTCTGAAAGTGTATTCTGGTATTCTACAGATATGAAATAGAGTATGGGATCCACATTGAATCTCTGAGAAAGAATGGGGTGCTATCCACAACTCTTCTCTTCCTTATAGGGAAAACACCTCCAAATCTAGTTGTGGTTGGGAGAATGAGTGAGACGGAGAGAATGGATCAGTTATGAGAATGATTTTTGATACTGGACATCACTGTTGGCTGAACCTATGGCTTTACCAACCCTCAATAAATACTTGTGCACATTCAATGGAGCATTCATCTTCTACTAGAGAAGCTTTACCAAAAATAGCTAGAATTTCATTGTATGAGAGATCTTCTCTTCAAACTGACTGTGTGACTTCAATGATGAACTGAACTGAATGCTATTGGCTGTAGCATCATATTCTAGACCTGCATAACACTCACTGGAAACTCATGGGGCCTTGGGGCACATCTCCCAAGCAAACTTTGTTGAGGCACATCACTCAACGAGAGAGGCTCAGAGCTCTCAAACCAAAATTGCACATGACAAAAGTTGTCAAATGGAGTTGGTTGGATTCTTTTATAAACTTCATGATGACCTACTGAGCAAGTTCTTGGCTGGGTGACCTGTGAGAGTAGGTTACCCACTTTCCCATTCTACTCCAAAGCCATGAGGGTGCCTTTCTTGAGGAAAATAGCAACTTCTGAGCTTTCAAAACTTTCTTTCCTTCACCTCCTTCACTGAATTTGGGCAAGTGCGCTTTAGGTGGATTTTTTGGTTGTTTCTATTTTATTTCAGAAAGATTTTCTAAATCTTTCCACTTTCGTTACTTTCCTCTTTCTTACTTTTGTCTGATTTTACCAGGTTTTGTCAGTTTCCTTTCTGGGTTCATCTTGCCAACTTGTCTCCGCTAGATTCCTTAGCTTTTCTGAGACTTTACCACTTAAGCAAGTTTGGCTCACTTACCAATTCAAATTTCCTAGCCAATTCAGCAACCACTTGGCACATTTATTAGCAATAAAAATATAAATGAAAATAATACAACTTAGAAATAATTTAACTTCGCAATTAATTAATTATCCAGTAATTAATTAATTGTTATGGTGTAATGCCTCAAAATTTCCCCAATTAATTAATTTCTAAATTAGTCAATCACATGGACTTAGTCATGGGGTTAATAACTGCATGGGGGGCCCTCCTTGTCCATTTAATTCCCAAATACAACCTTAGGCATCTTCCATAAGGTAGTTTCCATACTTGCTCATTAATTAAATAATTATTGCCTAGGTGACTTAGGCCAAAATTACCCCATGGACCATGGAAAAATATGGGGACATGACAGTCCTCCCTTCCTAAGATTGGTTGTCCTCAAGCAATGTCAGGATTCCACCAGGCTTCTGCTGCACCACTCTGATTGTAACTGTCCCCATCCACTGTATAGTCTGTAAATTAAACTTTAGCCTTCAAAAAAATAAAGAAAAACTGCATTGTAATTTATATCTGCAATTTAACCAACAAAGAACAAAATTTTCAACTTGACCATGATAACTTGACTAGAATTCCCGGATCCCACTGTTTCTCTTACAAGGACCAAAATTTTCCTGTCATCTTTGGCAATCTGTCACTCCCATGAATGCCAAGATCCCAAAGTATCAACTACATTTTCCTGATTTCCCAACATGTGGATTCCCTCCACATAGGCCAACTTCTGCCAGTAAAATGTTCCATTAATCTATCTTGACAACTTGCTTGCTCAGCTTCCTTCTCTTGACCATAAGAAGAAACATTTTTGCAAGGAGACTTCATGTTTTTCAGGTAATCTTTCAACCAGTCTATATGTGGATGAGTGAAATCAAATGGATGCAAAGTATACCTTTGTTGCTGCTCACAATTTGAGACAATGTCAGTTATAATAAAACATTTATTGCAGAAACAAGAAACCTTTTTACCTGCGATATTTCTCATTTCAATGTTGCCTCTATCCATCCATCCAATGAATGAATCAGACATCTTGCTTGTTGATTCCCATGAGATGAAATCAGCCATCTCTGCTGCAATAAGATCTATCTCCCATAAGAATAGATCATGATCCACCTATGGTACATGTTGCATCAACAAGAAAAACTTCTTCACCCACTGTTCATTCCCCATTGTTATTGTTGAATCCATGACATGAGGGGAAGGACTGTGAACCTTCTTTGTATGTCTGCAACCTTCAATAATCAGTCTTATGGCTGCAACTTCATCATTATTGGTTGTCCCAAATTGGGTGATCTCATCCCACTTTTCCATTAGAGAGGGATTGTTTCCAAGGAACAGCTCAAGTTCCCTTAGGAAATTATCAGGTGCTTGGTTTTCATCAAACTGTTCTGCACACTCCTCGAGCACATGTAAAGGTAAATGATCCTCATGATCCACCATCTCAGGAGGTTCCTCCATATGATCATGAATTCTTTCACCTCAATGAAATTGATTGAATGGTGTGTGGGAGGGTAGGGGGGATCTTTGCAACTTTTCATGAAGCAGCAACATCTTCGTCTTGGATTCTTGGAGGGCACTTTGAGTGCTGCACAAAGAATCTTGGGTGGCCATCAATTCATCATTGAGCTTATAATTCTCTTTTCCATATCTGCAAATACTTTCTTCATCATGCCATGATGCCTCCCGCAACAATTCAACAAGCTCAAACATGTAATTTTTATCTGAAAGCAACTGTGAGATATTACCTCTGATTGTGGACATTGCTTTCTAGATATTTTCCATGGCTACAAAGAAATATTGATCTTCCCTTAAAGCAGCTTCCCAACACAACCTTGAAACTGAAGAATGAGTGTCATGGAGAATTTTTAGGGCCTATTGGATCTTCTGTTCATCCATCTTAAATGACCCTACAAGAAGATGAGGTTCTTGTAGATGTTCCTCCCCTTCATTTTCCATCACCAGATTGATTTTATGCAGTGCACTCGAAGTTTGGAAATCTGATCCATATATTGCTGCTACAATATATTCATCTCTTAGGTCCTCGAAAACATAATTTGGGCTACAAATTAATTGCTCATTCCTCCTGGGTATACCAGGAAGGTCTTCTCTCAAAGTTCCATCCTTCACATTGCATTTCTTTTTGACATTAGAATTCCAAGCCTCATCACTAGGGAGCTCAAACACTCTGAAATTTTCACTAGAAGTGGCTGCCATATCAGATTGAAATAATGACACATAAAAATCAGAATTTAATAACTCACCAGGTGTCATGTTATCCTCCCTATGAGGTGGAGGGTTGGTGGTTTGGCCTTCCATCAATTCCTCATTTTTAGTTTTTGTTGTTTCCAGAACTTCTTCTTTCCCCAGGGATATTGCACCCTCAACACCTTCATCAATGGGAATCTCCATGTCCCCCATATATATGTGAGAGTACACATCTTTAGATGCTTCCTCACACTTAAAATATTCCTTAGTAGATTCTCTTCCATCCATGTAGGCATCCTACAAACACCCTTCTAGTGATTCAGCTTGGTCACTACATCCACCCTTATCACCAAGGATATGAAACTCAACATCCAGGGAATCCCTTATGCAGTAATTGTCTTATGATGTGGCTGCAACATCATCATGACACAATTTAGTACAAAAATATGAAAGTGGTCCATACCGTTGCATCATGCTTCTCTCTTCAATGGGTGGGGTTATGGTGCCTTGTTATACCACTGATTCTGCTAGTTCACATCTAACTAATGTGTGGTCAATTTCTACTTCCTTGTGAAGCTCATGTGGTGTCTTTGGATCTGATTTATGTTCTACTTTTAGATCTGATCTGAAATATGGTTCAACACCCCTAACAGTACCAATATCATCCGAGATGATCTTGAGATCCTCATCATAAAATCTTGTAGTAGATTATTCTTCCCTTTTGTCAGCAATCTCATGATTAGGTTTTGGGTCATGTTCCTCCTTGGTTGTCTTAGGATGAAGGTTCTTGGAGGATCTTCTTGAAGAGGATCCAAAAATTCTTATGAAGTCACATACATCCAATAAATTTTTCATATCTTTCATTAACTCTTCCATAGGAGGTTGACCTTTGACTGTGGAACATGTAAATTTTTCTTGAATAGGGCTATCAAAACAACCATAGTCTCTTCTTCCCATAATGATCTCACAGGAGATGCTTATGGAAGGAACTTCTTGGGGATTCTCTTCCTCAAACTGTCTGCAGTATTCTTCATACTGCTCATCATAATTATCATGTTCTTCATAAAAATAATCTTCCTCTTCATACAACTCAAAGTCTGAATCCTCCATGACATGGAACTAATTTCACAACTACAATTTCAAAATAGTGCTGAGCTACTTTTCCATTGAGATTAACTTTCCATAGGATGAGCCAAGGAAAGTGCTCTAATACCACTGTAATATCCTTGGGAATATTTGACCAAGATATTAACTCAAATTCATAAATTTTAATAAAATTCACTGGATAATTTTCTTAATAATTTTTTAAACCGAGCAGGAGGTGACTGATGGGGATGGATACTGAATCTGAGTATGGTGGGATGAAATTTTAGTTCTGAACTTCTATGGGGAAATGTGCAGCAGAAAATAATAATATTAGAGGGAGAGTCCTAAGCACAAAGCACTGGGGCCATTTATGTTTCGAACATCAGCTAGGCTAAAGTCTACTCCAAAGCTTCCTGGGTACACCAGCATATGCTTACTAGACTGGGTGGGTACAAAAATGAGTTATGATAGTAAAATAGGTTCAATGGACACAATGATCAGCATTCAAAAGTATTTTAGAAGAGTAGGAGTGGTTTGGAAGTTTTAGGCCCTGTCGAGATGACAAAGCTAGTCAAATTGCAATCTTTACAAACAGGAGTTAGATCCTCCCAAATTCTTGAAGTAGGGACTGATATAGCTAATATGATGTGTTATTGACCTCCTACAACTTACAGAAAGTAAATGTAACATTTAGAACAAATTTGGCAGTCATTCTTGCAAAACTAGTCAATAAACAATGCTCAATGAGCTAGTCTTCCAATCTGAGTTAATAAATGACTTGATTTAATTAAATGCTCTATTCTGAAATATTAATATACTCTCATATAATGTAATTAACAGAATCAAGTCGAATTATTACTCACTGAACCAATTTTTTACTCTTTCATTAGCTCCTCATCAGTACAATGCCTTGTAGGCTAGAAAACCCCCCCATGGGGCCATGGAAGAACTGTAAGAAGAGATGTAATGGCTAAATATATGTTCTGAAAATGTATTCTAGTCTTCTAAAGATCTGGAACAGAGTATGGGATGCACACTGAATCTCTGAGAAAGAATGGGGTGCTATCCACAACTCTTCTCTTCCTTATAGGGAAAACACCTCCAAATCTAGCTATGGTTGGGAGAATGAGTGAGAAGAAGAGAATGGATCAGTTATGAGAATGATTTTTGATACTGGACATCACTGTTGGCTGAACATATGGCTGTACCAACCCTCCATCAATCCATGGGTGCATTCACTGGAACATTCATCTTCTACTAGAGAAGCTTCACCAAAACTAGCTAGAATTTCACTATATGAGAGATCTTCTCTTCAAACTGACTGTGTGACTTCAATGATGAACTGATCTGAATGCTACTTGATGTAGCATCATGTTCTAGACCTGCATAATACTCACTGGAAACTCATGGGGCCTTGGGGCACATCTCCCAAGCAAACTTTTTTGAGGCACATCACTCAACTAGAGAGGCTCAGAGCTCTCAAACCAAAATTGCAAATGACAAAAGTTGTCAAATGGAGTTGGTTGGATTCTTTTATAAACTTCACGATGACCTACTAAGCAATTTCTTGGCTTGGTGACCTATGAGAGTAGGTTAACCACTTGCCCATTCTACTCCAAAGGCATGAGGGCGCCTTTCTTGAGGAGAATCACAACTTCTGAGCTTTCAAAACTTTCTTTCCTTCACCTCCTTCACTGAATTTGGGAAAGTGCGCTTTAGGTAGCTTTTCTGGTTGTTTCTATTTTCTTTCAGAAAGATTTTATGAATATTTCCACTTTCTTTACTTTCCTCTTTCCTGCTTTTGTCTGATTTTGCCAGCTTTTGTCAATTTCTTTTCTGGGTTCATCTTGCCAACTTGTCTCCACTAGATTCCTTAGCTTTTCTGAGACTTTACCACTTAAGCAAGTTTGGCTCACTTACCAATTCAAATTTCCTAGCCAAGTCATCAACCACTTGGCACATTTATTAGCAATAAACATTTAAATGAAAATAATACAACTCAGAAATAATTTAACTTAGCATTTAATTAATTATCCAGTAATTAATTAATTATTATGGTTTAATGCCTCAAAATTTCCCCAATTAATTCATTTCTCAATTAGTCAATCACTTGGACTTAGTCATGGGGTTAATAACTACATGGGGGGCCCTCCTTGTCCATTTAATTCCCAAATACAACCTTAGGCATCTTCCATAAGGTAGTTTCCATACTTGCTCATTAATTAAATAATTATTGCCTAGGTGACTTAGGCCAAAATTACCCCATGGACCATGGAAAAATATGGGGACATGACAATAACACCACTACAAGTGTTGGTCCTATAATACAAATTTAGTCAATACCCCTAAGAAAAAGAATGGTTGGGGATGATTTGAAATTTCCAATTTTTCATGGGAATGGGCCAGAGGACCCAAAACAACATTTGTTCTTATGCTATGATGTATGTATTGTCAAGCATGTGCAAGATGACAATGTAAATAGAGTGCAACTTATTACAACATTTCAAGGTCATGCTTTCGATTGGTTTATGAAATTTGCAAAGGTACCTATAGGAAAACCATAAAATGCATTACTAGAGATTAGGGATGCATTAAAGAATGAATTCAAAAATCCAAAATCTGAATCACAATGTATTACTGAACTCAAAGAGACCAAGTAGTTGACAAATGAATCTATCTGGTATTTTGACCAGAGGTTCAAGACATTGATGGCTCATGTAAGATTTTAGATGACTGATGTTCAACACAAGGAATTGTTTATTTTTTACTTGTTACCACATATCCAAGTTCCTCTAATGCAACAAAAGATTGTTTCACAGATTGAGGCCCTTGAAATGGCTATGAAACTAGAAGCATCACCTGTTGGATAAATTGGTGAGGGTATGGCTCAAATCCGACTGCACATGGAAAAATTATCAATACAAATCCAAGACATCAAGAAGGGAGAAGAAAAAAGAGAAGAATTTTGGTCTACCGGGTGCAAAGAGGAGGGTCATTACAAGTACCAATGTACAACTTTCCAAGATTATATAGTTGTCGGAGCTCCTAACCCATTTAACCATAGAGATGGAGTCTCATGTAGGATTTGTCAAACTAGGGGACATCGACGAAAGGAGTGCTACCTTCTGTATAAATTTGCAATTAATCCATGAATTTTTTTCTATAAATTATGTAGATCAGTTGGAAATTACAAGAAGGACTATTGAGCATATAATTTACTCACAGAATGAACAACATATGCTTATAGAATGAAAGGTGAGGAACAAGGTGAAGGGAGTAGTGCGAAGTTTAATAAACAAAGGGGTGGATTCCAAGGACAAGGAAAAGGAGGACATGGTCGAGGTAGATGCCAAGTAATATGTTATAACTATGGTCATTCGGGAAATTTTTCGAGAGACTGTCCAAACCCACGTTCAACATGGACATGTTGTAGAGCATTGGAACACGCTATTGAACACTATCCACAACTCATAGCAAAGTGGATTTATAGCGAAAGTTCCACGATGACTGGTTTTTGCTATATAAAACCCTAACCTTCAAATTGTCGTAAGTAAAGCAAGTGTCGTAAGTGCCATACCTTGCCTTCCTTTAGTTTAGCTCTGATACCATGTCAAAATTTAATATGCTAAGACAGAAAATAGCAGCATTACATTCCATTTCACAAGAATAGCATATACAGGATCACTGAAGAAACAACAAGCATAGCATAAACACAAGAGACACAGATTTATCCTAGGAAACCCTCATGGGGTAGAAAACCCAGTAAAGCTTCCTCAATATAGATGACCAGCAATATACAAAGATGCAAACCAAAGACATGATCTCCTCCTCCACCATAGCAGACCTCTCCTCCACAAGTGCGCCTCTCTCAAGTGTGTGAGTGTGTCAAATGAGGAATACACCTCCTCTATTTATACACTACACTGACATATCTTTTACACAAGTACACGTAGGCTCGTATTTAACCAATGGGTTAAATACCCCACTACAACTGACTGGGCCGATCCCTCTAGGGTGGTCTAATAACCCTTTGACCCACATGACACATACAGGGCCGATCCCCACTAAGGAAGTCTAATGACCCGAGTTACCACATTCCGACGGAGGAATAAACATCTCCAGATATACAATAAGATCTTCACGGAGGAATGAAACATCTCCGAAATAATAAAGTACAAATATAATATTCTTTGAAGTTACAATATCTCAACAGTTCCTCCGGAGATGTTTATTCCTCCGTCGGAATGTGGTAACTTGGGTCATTAGACTTCCCTAGTGGGGGTCGGCCCTATATGTGTCATGTCGGTCAAAGGGTTATTAGACCACCCTAGAGGGGTCGGCCCAGTCAGTTGTAGTGGGGTATTTAATCCATTGGTTAAATATGAGCCTACGTGTACTTGTGTAAAAGATATGTCAATGTAGTGTATAAATAGAGGAGGTGTGTTCCTCATTTGACACACTCACACACTTGAGAGAGGCGCACTTGTGGAGGAGAGGTATGCTATGGTGGAGGAGGAGATCATGTCTTTGGTTTGCATCTTTTTATATTGCTGGTCATCTATATTGAGGAATCTTTACTGGGTTTTCTACCCCATGAGGGTTTCCCAAGATAAATCTGTGTCTCTTGTGTTTATGCTATGCTTGTTGTTTCTTCAGTGATCTTGTATATGCTATTCTTGTGAAATGGAATGTAATGCTGCTATTTTCTGTCTTAGCATATTCAATTTTAACATGGTATCAGAGCTAAATTGAAGGAAGGCAAGCTATGGCACTTACGACACTTGCTTTACTTACGACAATTTGAAGGTTAGGGTTTTATATAGCAAAAACCAGTCATCGTGGAACTTTTGCTATAAATCCATTTTGGTGAAGGTTCAGGATCTGAAACCTTTACATGTCGTAGATAACATCTCCAGGTATCTTGTGTCCAAATGGAACCCTCAGATTCGTTGTACTTTGTAAGTTATGATCAGTACAAGTTAGGGTTTCTGCCTCTTCCAGATCTCAGTCAAAATCAGGTAACCTTGGAAAAAAGGTCATAACTTGGGATAGGAAGCTCCAAATGAAATTTCATAAAAAGTGACAGGTAGTACACAGACTGTACTATCTCAGGAAATGTTTTCAGAGGCCGAAGGTGAACCAGTGACACGTGGCACGCTATACAAGTTCGCTCTCCTGTTTTATCCCATAAACAGGTCACGTTGCGACACCTGGAATAACTCTCTCTCAGAGAGTCCAATTGAGGTCAGACCTATCAGGATAGAAAGATAACAGGGCAAGCTATCTCAGGAAAAGTTTTCAGAGGCCGAAGTTCAAACAGTGACACGTGACATGCCGTACAAGTTCACGCTCCTGTTTTATCCCATAAACAGGTCACGTTGCGACACTTGGTATAACTCTCTCTTAGAAAATCCAATTGAGGTCAAACCTATCAGGATGGAAAGATGACAGGTCAGGCTACTGCAAAAATATTTTTCATACCCTATGGAGCAAAAATTTCAGAGTTATAGCAGAAACAATTAGGTACATATTTCTGTCAAAACAGAATTATTTTTGGAGCACCTTTATTCATGGCTTTCAAAATTTAGGGTTTCGGAGAAAGTTAGAATTTCTGGAATCGGAGTCCACGGCTGAATGCTACTCAGGAAAATAGAAATTTAGAGACCAAGATCAAATTTTTTGGTTGGGTAGAAGACCGGGCTTGATCAAACCCTAGTTCAGGATTTTGATCAGAAAGATGGAAAATTAGGGCTTCAACAAAAGTTGGAATTTTTGAAGTCTGTAACCACGACTGGAAGCTCCTCAGAAAAATAAGAGTTTAGAGCCTTGGATCGAACCTTTTGATTGGACAGAAGGATGGGCTTCATCAAACCCTAGTTCGGGTTCCTGTCCAGAAGATCCAGAAGTTTCGAAGGCAATTTTGAGGGGTCAAATTTTGGAGATTTCAAAAGTGAAGTATGCTAGTTTGATCAGCTCAACAAGACACATCCTTCCATCCATTCAGAAGCATGAAAGTCAAAGATTGAATTTTTAGGGTTTCTCTAGCAAGCCCTAATCAAACTCCAAATCAAGTTTCAAGGGGAGTTGAGGCTAAGGCCTTACATAAGAAGACTACAAGAAGTGTCGACAGGTATGACTTAAGGAGGTTCAGGTATGTTTTGAAATATGATTCTTGATTAAGTTCATAATGTGTTTGTCTTCATATTATTTATTAGTACAATCTTGATTATTGTTAGAATTGTCTTATCACCCTAGTAACAGTATGAATGCATGTGAATGATCGAAGACATTCATTGATTAGGGCTATATGACTGTACTAATGCATTATGGTGTTGTGTGAGGTTGATGTTGTCTTCTAACAAGATACAGGTACATCACAAAAGACAAATCAAGTTCCATGACCATGACAACATGAAGACAAAGACTCATCCATAATATTTGTTCTACTTACGAGGTATGTATGACTTTGTTATATTATGCTTAACCTATGAGACATGCAGGTTCTAGCTCAGGATCTCTAAATCATTGAAGAGATTGTTTAGGTATGTTGTACATAACTAATCCAGATATGTTTTCTTATGTCAAGTTAGAATCTTACCTTGTGTTAGGATCCCTTATATAAGTATACTTGGTATGATTGGTTATGCTTATTCATAAAGTTAGTAATCAAGGGTTTATGCATATTATGTCTCTTGTCTTGATGATTTAATTAACCATAAGAGTACTATGATCAAACAAGAATATGCATGAGTAAAAGAAGACTTCCTTGAAACCCTGAATACTAATGATCATGACTATACATATTGAAGATTATTTAGAATTAGAATGTTTGGAGAATATACTAATGAACGTATGTTTGTGTATGAGATCATGAGGATGACACTAGTGCACACTTGAGCATGCACAGTGGTACAGAATGAATACAAGTTCAAAATACATATAGAAGATCAAGCGGGAGGCAGCCACACAAACATAAAAGATAAGTATTTGAGTTGTTATTTGAAATAGTAAATGATATTGCTTGTATGCATATTTGTATTCCTAGAATATATCATGCTGAGTGTAAACATTCATAGAGCATTGAACAGTATACTACTAATATGCATATGGTTGGTAAGTTGGACAAACATTCCATTGTTGCTTGTCTAGAATGAAACCTCTTTGCTGACATGCTGAGAGCTGTGCAAACTCTCGATAGTATCTTCTGGTAGAGATGGAAGGCATCTAGATAGCCACTGTATGCATACAAGATATGGGAAAGTGTTGTGCCAAAGTATTGGTCAAAATAGTTGTATAACTATGTAAATGATATCTGTATGCATAATAGGTTATCATGTCAATATGATTTGATGATTATGAAGTATTACTAATCATGTACTTAATTTTGATTTGTAGGAAAGATCATGATGAATGATGAACACTGAACAAGCGATGGATGTTAAACAAAAAAAAAGATTTTCAAATCAAACACACTATAGAAGGCTCGTGGCTAGAAGATTCTCTTAGAAAGAAGAAGAGAATCATGATGAGATGTTTGCTCCAAGTGGCTAGATAAGACCATTCTCTTAATGGGGTTAATTAAAGAAGAAGTGTGAATCAGGTTCTGTATGGGTTCCCAGGATTGATAGTAATTGATGAGAATACATGTGAGGATTGCATCATCCTTGAACACAAGTTCTAAAGTGAGCCGTAGACAAGTGTCTCCGAGAAAGAAGAGGGATTGTATCATCCTTGAACACTAGTTCTAAAGAGAGCCGTAGATGTATGTCTTTGAAAATGAAGTCCTTGGTGGACATGAGAGGATTGGATCATCCCTGGACTTCAGTCCAAAAGAAGAGTCGTAGACGTATGTCTTCGAGAATGAAGTTCTTGGTGAACATGTGAGGGGATTGGATCATCCCTGGACTTCAGTCTGAAATAAGAGCCGTAGACATATGTCTTCGAGAGTGAAGTTCTTGGTGAACATGTGAGGGGATTGGATCACCCCTGGACTTCAGTCCGAAAGAAGAGTCGTAGACGTATGTCTTCGTGAATGAAGTTCTTGGTGAACATGTGAGGGGATTGGATCATCCCTGGACTTTAGTCTGAAAGAAGAGCCGTAGACGTATGTCTTCGTGAATGAAGTTCTTGGTGAACATGTGAGGGGATTGGATCATCCCTGGACTTCAATACGAAAGAAGAGCCGTAGACGTATGTCTTCGAGAATGAAGACCTTGGTGGACGGTTGAGGATTAAGTCATCCTTGGACGTAGTCCTAAATGTACGGTTGAGGATTAAGTCATCCTTGGACGTGGTCCTAAATGTACGGTGGAGGATTAAGTCATCCTTGGACGTGGTCCTAAATGTACGGTTGAGGATTAAGTCATCCTTGGATGTAGTCCTAAATGTAGGGTGGAGGATTAAGTCATCCTTGGACATAGTCCTAAATGTATGGTGGAGGATTAAGTCATCCTTGGACGTGGTCCTAAATGTACGGTGGAGGATTAAGTCATCCTTGGACATGGTCCTAAATGTATGGTTGAGGATTAAGTCATCCTTGGACGTGGTCCTAAATGTACAGTTGAGGATTGACTCATCCTTGGATGTGGTCCTAAATGTACGGTTGAGGATTAAATCATCCTTGGACAGTAAATCCAGTAATTCTGAAAGGAAGGATAGTCCTAAATGAATTGAGTGGATTAAATCATCCTTGGACAGTAAATCCAGTAATTCTGAAAGGAAGGATAGTCCTAAATGAATTGAGTGGATTAAATCATCCTTGGACAGTAAATCCAGTAATTCCGAAAGGAAGGATAGTCCTAAATGAATTGAGTGGATTAAATCATCCTTGGATAGTAAATCCAGTAATTCCGAAAGGAAGGATAGTCCTAAATGAATTGAGTGGATTAAATCATCCTTGGACAGTAAATCCAGTAATTCCGAAAGGAATGATAGTCCTAAATGAATTGAATGGATTAAATCATCCTTGGACAGTAAATCCAGTAATTCGAAAGGAAGGATAGTCCTAAATGAGATTGAGTGGACTAATCATCCTGTAAATAGATTGGGATTGCCTCGTCCCTAGACATGGTGAGATGTCTTAAAGTGATAAGGACTAATCATCCTGTAAATAGATTGGGATTGCCTCGTCCCTAGACATGGTGAGATGTCTTAAAGTGATAAGGACTAATCATCCTGTAAATAGATTGGGATTGCCTCGTCCCTAGACATGGTGATATGTCTTAAAGTGATAAGGACTAATCATCCTGTAAATAGATTGGGATTTCCTCGTCCCTAGACATGGTGAGATGTCTTAAAGTGATAAGGACTAATCATGTTGTAAATAGATTGGGATTGCCTCGTCCCTAGACATGGTGATGTGTCTTAAAGTGATAAGGACTAATCATCCTGTAAATAGATTGGGATTGCCTCGTCCCTAGACATGGTGAGGTGTCTTAAAGTGATAAGGATTGATCATCCTGTAAGTTGATTAGGATTGTATCATCCTTGGACCTATGTCCTAAAGTGAGAGGGATTGATCATCCTGTAATTAGATCTTGTGTGTTGCAGGGTATGCTGCTATTGTGTATACTTGTATTGATGAGGATACTTGTATTGATGATGTGTATACTTGTATTGATGAGGATACTTGTATTAATGATATTTATACTTGTATTGATGATGTTGTTGATCGTGATGATCTAGATGACGATGTTGTTGATCGTGATGATCTAGATGACGATGCTGTTGATCGTGATGATCTGGATGATGATGCTGCTGATCGTGATGATCTAGATGACGATGCTGCTGATCGTGATGATCTAGATGACGATGTTGCTGATCGTGTGATGATGATGCTGATGATCATGTGATGACGATGCTGATGATCGTGAGATGATGATGCTGATGATCGTGAGGATCCCGATGTTGATGTTGTTGTAGTTGTTCGAGTGTTGCAGAAGATAAAGACTCAGTACTGAAGATGTTGTTGTTCCAGTATTGAAGATGTTCCAGTAACTGCTTGAGTTACTGATGATGTTGAGAAAGCTTCCAATGATTTATAGATGTATCATGTATGATGTTGATGACTCCTTGCTCGTGCAGATGCTGTTATAATATCCTTCTCGTTAAGGGGGAGTGTTGAGATATTGTAACTTCAAAGAATATTATATTTGTACTTTATTATTCCGGAGATGTTTCATTCCTCCGTGAAGATCTTATTGTATATCCAGAGATGTTTATTCCTCCGTCGGAATGTGGTAACTCGGGTCATTAGACTTCCCTAGTGGGGGTCGGCCCTGTATGTGTCATGTGGGTCAAAGGGTTATTAGACCACCCTAGAGGGGTCGGCCCAGTCAGTTGTAGTGGGGTATTTAACCCATTGGTTAAATACGAGCCTACGTGTACTTGTGTAAAAGATATGTCAGTGTAGTGTATAAATAGAGGAGGTGTGTTCCTCATTTGACACACTCACACACTTGAGAGAGGCGCACTTGTGGAGGAGAGGTCTGCTATGGTGGAGGAGGAGATCATGCCTTTGGTTTGCATCTTTGTATATTGCTGGTCATCTACATTGAGGAAGCTTTACTGGGTTTTCTAACCCATGAGGGTTTCCCAGGATAAATCTGTGTCTCTTGTGTTTATGCTATGCTTGTTGTTTCTTCAGTGATCCTGTATATGCTATTCTTGTGAAATGGAATGTAATGCTACTATTTTCTGTCTTAGCATATTAAATTTTAACAGAAGGGAGAAGAAAAAAGAGAAGAATTTTGGTCTACCGGGTGCAGAGAGGAGGGTCATTACAAGTACCAATGTACAACTTTCCAAGATTATATAGTTGTCGGAGCTCCTAACCCATTTAACCATAGAGATGGAGTCTCATGTAGGATTTTTCAAACTAGGGGACATCTACGAAAGGAGTGCTACCTTCTGTATAAATTTGCAATTAATCCATGAATTTTTTTCTATAAATTATGTAGATCAGCTGGAAATGACAAGAAGGACTATTGAGCATATAATTTAATCACAAAATGAACAACATATGCTTATAGAATGAAAGGTGAGGAACAAGGTGAAGGGAGTAGTGCGAAGTTTAATAAACAAAGGGGTGGATTCCAAGGACAAGGAAAAGGAGGACATGGTCGAGGTAGATGCCAAGTAATATGTTATAACTATGGTCATCCAGGAAATTTTTTGAGAGACTGTCCAAACCCACGTTCAACATGGACATGTTGTAGAGCATTGGAACACACTATTGAACACTGTCCACAACTCATAGCAAAGTGGCAAGCAAATGGAAACCAAAATCAAAACCAGAAATAGAATGTCCAAAATATTTCAGCAAAACCAAGATAGGTGCATCCAAATGTCATTATTGTTACAAGAGGGGGTGTTGCGATAGGAAATGATAGTGAAATATTTGCTAACTTGCATGCCCCTAGAATCAGGCCATCCATGCAGCAAACAATACCATTTGATGTCCAAAATCAAAACAAACTTTGGTGGAATTAAGGAAATAATTTACTACAACACATAGGGGACCTTCAACATCTACACCACTGGTCTTCGACAAAGTTCCTATATATGATATTACATCATGCTTCAACCAATCAACTCCAAAGTGAATTCCAGGAAAGGTAAGTGCACTGAATGTTTTTCTAAAAATATGTCTAGACCTAGTAAAGATGAAACTCCCTTAAGGGAGTTACAGAGTTTAATTGATGAATCAGAAAAAATAAATTCCTTAGGAGAGGGTTCTAAATAATTTGCTAAAGAAAGAACGAACGAGAAGGGAAATGCGGCTTAGTGCGCAGATTGTGGACTTCGACGTGGATTTTATCATTTTAGACCTTGGGTCAGATGTGAATGTTATTACTAAACATACATGGGAAGCTATCGGAGAACCCAAGTTGGTATGGTCACCAATCCAGATAAGATTAGCCAATCAACATAAAGTAATACCATTTAGAAGAATGGTGGGTGTCCCTATTGAAATAGAGAGGTTGTGAAGTTACATTGATTTCAAAGTTATAGAGATAGTGGATGATACCAACCCATACCCTACATTGCTTGGTATTGATGGGTCAATTGAAATCATACTATCATAAATACAAATAAAATGTTAATGACATTTGAGGTAAGGGATATCCGAGTTGTTGCACCTTTGGATCTTTTGGAGGGTTCGAGGTATGTCAAACCTATCTAAGAGGAATGCAATGTTGAAGACTTAGAGAATATTTAGAAATTTACTTCGTGAATGAATGATTATGTCAGTCCAACAACGTACGGTACCTTGAATTTGCAAAGCGTTAGCTCATGTTCTTCAGAATTAGGTGAAGCATTGGAAAATTGGCAAAGCATGCTACATGAAGTATCCACGAGTTCCTATGTTACAAAATCACTACGTTGGATTGGAAAAGAGGTATGTGATCTATTGACTTATCAAGGGTTTCCCAATTTAGATGTTTTCATTTCTTATTTTTAAATCAAGGTACTTGAACAACAAATATTATTATCTATAGATGTAGCATTAAAGGCTACTACGAAAATATGGTGGGATACCCATAAGGGGAAGATATAGGGTTTTTCGTAGTGAAAAAAGTTGCTAGAAGTCATATTTAGAAAAGGGATATATTATAGCAGAGAAAATTATACTAGGATAAATAGTCCTATAGATCACTTAGCATCATGTATTAAAGAATGGGAACATACATCTAAACAAGAGTGGGTTCATATCTTTATCCATACCCTGGATACTATACCCCGGAGTTGTTATACAACTATGGAACTGTGGCAAGGTACAACAAAGTGGGATGATATGGTTATGAATTTCAGGAAAATGTTCAGTTATGAAGATGAGAATCTATCAATACACATAGCATTGCACATAATAAAGACCAAAATTCATGAAGAAGTACCTATGCAGTTATCTAATTTTCCCCAATGGACTACGACAATTGAGCAGGCAATGGAATTTTATAATATTACTAGAGCTCTAGATGATGATCCAATAATTTTCATATTCCAGAATCCAAAGGAAGCCGAGATATGGAGGGCATTGAGATCACAACAGGTAAATTTTTACATCCGTTGAAGACAAACAAAGTAAACATAGGTTCAACTGAAAATCCAAAATTTGCTGATATTTGGGACTGCTGGGATGATGATACTGTAGGTAAGATTACTGACCTCTCTGAAATGAAATGCATGGTTGGTGATGAAGTATTAGAGAAGATGGGTGTCCAGGAGGCTTACTCATTTACGAATGGATTTTTAGGATATCATCAAATCAAAATTGCTACGGAGGATTGACATAAGACAAGGTTTGCAACTAAATGGGGTTTCTATCAATGTATAGTAATGCTCTTTGGTATAAATATTGTGACAACTATTTTTTCTTGGATCGTGGTCATAGCCTTTAAGGAGTTCATACATAAAATTTTGGAGTTAGAATTCGATGAATGGATTCTTAATGTCCTATTGAAGAACCATATTGAGAATCTTAGGTTGATGTTGGATTGTTGTAGATAGTACCAGATATCACTAAACCTTAAGAAGTGTCTATATTCTTGCCAATTTGGTATATTGCTTCGTCATGTGGTTTGTAAACAGGGTCTATTGATGGATCCTTTGAAGATCGTCATTATAGTAGATTTACCACCACCAATATCAGTTCGATAATTGAGAAATATTTTGTGCCATATAGGGTATTATAGGAATTTTTTAATGGATATGCAGAGATCAAAGCATCAATGGAGAATATATTGAAGAGGGATACTAACTTTCAGTGGAATGCGGAGTGTCAATAGTGCATCAACACATTGAGAGAAAAGATGGTAAAAATGCAAATTCTAGTGTTTCCTCATTGGCAAAAAGTGTTTCATGTTCATGTCGATGCTTCATCCATTGCATTGGGTGTTGTTCTAGCTCAACTAGGGGATGAATCTATTGATCATCCTATTTCCTTTTCTAGCAGGAAGTTATACACTGCAGAAAATAATTATACTATGAAAAAAAGAGAAGTATTAGCTATGGTTTATGCACTACAAAAGTTCAGGAATTATCTATTCGGAGGTCATTTTAAAATGTTTGCAGTTCATTTTTATTTAAGATACCTTATCAACAAGCCATTTTGGGGGGAACAAATCTGTAGGTGGCTCCTAATATTCCAAGAATATTATTTTGATATTATAGTTAAACCATGAAGGCTAAATATTAGTATTAACCATCTGTCGAGGTTAGAAACAGGGAAAGAAATGGTTAACTTGGAGGAAAACCTGCTAGATGGAGAGTTGTTTTTGGTTAGAATGGTGTATGAATATTTTGAATAAATTGTAAATTTTTTAACCATACGTATGGCACCTATAGGGTTATCTATCAACCAAAAGAAGAAATTGGTTGTCCAAGCAATGGATTATCAACTGATAGTAGGACATTTATACAAGTTGGAACCAGACGAAATATTGAGATGATGTGTTATGAAGCATGAATGACCAATGACTTTTTTCGAAGCTCATGAAGGTGCTGGAGGAGGCCAATACATAGGAAATGATACAACTAAAAATATACTATCAGCAGAGATGTGGTAGCCTACACTTCATAAATATGCTAAGGAATATTGTCGATCTTATGATGTTTGTCAGAGAATAGGAAATCCATCCAAGAGGGACGAGATGCCATTAGTACCATGGGTGACTTTGCAAGTTTTTGAGAAATGGGATGTTGACTTTGTGGCACCCCTCAACCCAATCATGAAGCAATCAGGAGCACGTTACATCATTACTATGATAGATCACTTGACTAGGTGGGCTGAGGTTGAACTGGTGAAGGATTGTAGTGCTACAACTGCTGCGAAGTTCCTGTTTCAAAATGTTATAACTAGATTTGGTTTCCCATGATTTTTCTTGAGTTATCAGTGATATCACTTCGTGAATAATTTTATTGAGGCACTTACCCAATAGTTCTAAATTTATCATTGAAAGAGCACTCTAGATCATCCACAAGCTAATGGGATTGTCGAAGCTTTCAAAAAAATACTGGAACATGATTTGACAAAAGTATGTAATGTGAACTGGTATGATTGGAATATGAGGATTCTTGTAGTTTTATGGGAATACAAAACAAATTGCAATAAGTTGATAGGAAAGACACCCTTTAGTTTGGTATATGGACAATAATCTCTCATGCCAATGGAGTACATTTTTCCAAGTTTGAGGGTTACTTCCTTCTTAGGTATGTCAGACACTAGTGCTATTGAGGAGAGGTTGTTGCAGTTGCTTCAATTGGAATAAGATAGATTTATAGCATGATGTCAACATCAAGTCCAAAAGGATCAAGAGAAGGAATGCCATGATCACAACATTACGAAGAAGTAGTTTCAGATAAGAGATCTAGTACTCCTATATGACAGTAAGATATTTAAACATATTGGTAAAATAAGAATGAACTTGTTGGGACCATATGTGATTATTTATGTGATAGAAGGATATCCTATTCAATTGCATAAATTAACTAGAGAGATCCTAATGTGTTTGGTAAAAGAAAGCCAGATGAAACCTTACAAGGACAATTGCTCCTTCCTACACTGAGCATGCATGTAAATATTGGTATGAGGACAAGGAAGAAGGATTCCAATTCACTTCCAAGGAATATCCTAATGATCTAGAACAGGAAAAACACTGCTACATACCTACAACCCCGCGTGCATATCCAGAAAATGAGGTAAGAAATAGCAGTTCATCATAGTTTATACAAGTAGGTAATAGTGGTGCCTGTCAGAATAGTACTTCGACTAGTAACACTGATACAAGTGTTGGTTCTGTAATGCAAAGTCATCCAATACCCCCAAGAGAAAGAATGGATGGGGATGATATGAAATTTCCAATTTTTCATGGGAATGGGTCAGAGGACCCAGAACAACATTGGTTCTTATTTGATGATGTATGGATTATCAAGCAAGTGCAGGATGCCAATGTAAAAAGAGCGCAACTAATTATGACTTTTCAAGGTGGCACTTTGGATTGGTTTATGAAATTTGCAAAGGTACCTACTAGACAACCATAAAATACATTAGCAAATATTAGGGATGCATCAAAGAATGAATTCAAAAATACAAAATCAAAATCATAATGTATTACTAAACTCAAAGAGATCAAGTAGTTGAAAAATCAATCTGTCTGGGATTTTGACCAGAGGTTCAAGAAGTTGATGGCTCGTGCAATATTTTAGATGACCGATGTTCAAAAAAAGAAATGGTTTATTGCCTCCTTATTAGCACATATCTGAGTCCCTCTAATTCAAAAAAGGATTGTGTCACAGAGTGAGGCCCTTGAACTGGCTATGAAACTAGAAGCATCACCTACTGGAGAAACTGTCGTGGTTATGGATCAAATCTAGTTGCAACTAGAAAACCTATCACTACAAATCCAAGACATCAAGAAGGGAAAAGACAAAAGAGAAGAATTTTGGTGTAATAGGTGCAAAGAGGAGGGTCATTCTACATACCCATGTATATATTTCCAATATTATATATCCATCGGAGATCCTAACCCACTGAACCTTGGAGATAGATTCTAGTGTAGGATCTTTCAAACTAGGGGACATCGACCAGAGGAGTGCAACCTGCTACAAAAAATTGTAAGTACTCCACAAAATTTGTTCCATAAATTATGTAGATCAGTTGACCATGACGAGGAGGACTATTGAGCATATGAGTTACTCACAAAACGAACAACAAATGCTTATATAATGAAAGGTGAGGAAAAGGTGAAGGTATTAGTGTGTAGTTTAATCAACACAGGGGTGGCTTCGGAGGACAAGGACAAGGAGGACTTGGTCGAGGTAGAGGATAACTAATATGTTACCACTATGGTCATACAGGACATTTTTATAGAGACTATACAAATCCATTTTTAATGGGAACATATTGTAGAGAATTGGATCACACTATTGAAGACTATCCAAAATCATAGCAAAGTGGCAAGAAAAGGGAAACCAAAACTAGAATGTCCAAAATATTTCAGCAGAACTGAGACAGGAGCATCCAATTGTCACTATTGTTACAAAAGGGGATGCTGTGATAGGAAATTATAGTGAAATATGTCCTAATCCACATTCCCTTAGAATCGGGCCATCCAAGCAGTGAACAGTACCATTTCATGTCCAAAAGGAAAAAAGACTTTTGTTAAAGCAAGGAAAAAATTTACCATGACACATAGGGGATGTTCCAAATCTACACCACCGATCTTCAATGAAGTTCCTGTATATGATATGATAGCTTGCTTCAATTGATCAAATCCAAAGAAAATCCCAGGAAAGGTAAGTGCACTGAATTTTTTTCTAAAAAGTTGTCTAGACCTAGTTAAACATGAAAATGCCTTAAGGAATTTATAGAGTTTAATTGATGAATCAAAAAAGGAAATTCCTTAGGAAAGGGTTATACATAGTTTTCAACATAAAGTAAGAACGGGAAGGGAACTGAGGCTTAGTGTGCATATTGTGGACTTCGACATGTATTTTATTATTTTAGACTGTGGGTCAGATGTGAATGTTATTACTAAATAGACATGGAAAACTATGGGAAAACCCAAGTTGGTATGGTCACCAGTCCAGTTAATATTATCCAATCACTACAAATTAATACCATTTGGAAGAATGGTGGGTGTCTCTGTTGAATTAGATGGATTGCAAAGTTACACTGCTTTCAAAGTTATAGAGATAGTGGATTATACCAAGCCATACCCTGCACTGCTTGGTATCGACTGGGAAATTGAAAATTAGACTATCGTAAATTTGAAGAAAAGGTTGATGGCATTTGAGGGAGGGGATATCCGAGTTGTTTCACCTTTGGATCCTTTCGGTGGTATGAGGTATGTCGAACCAATCCGAGAGGAATACAATGTTGAAGACTTGGAAACTATTTAGAAAGTTACTTTGAGAATGGATGATTATGTTAATCCAATAGCTGATGGTACCTTGATTTGGAGAAGCATTAGCTCATGTTCTTTAGAATCAAGTGAAGCATTGGAAAATTGGAAGAATAAGATACATGAAGTATCCACGAGGAGGTTTTCTTGTGTTACAAAATCATTATGCCAGGTTGGAAAAGAGATATGTGATCTACCAATTTATGAAGGGTTTCCAAATTTAGAATTTTTTTTATTTTTTTATTTTGAAATCAATGTACCTGAATAGAAAACATTACTAGATCTAGATGTAGCATTAAAATGTACTACAGAAATATGGTGTGCTAACCATAAAGGGAAGATATAGGGTTGGTCGCAATGCATAAAGCTGCTAGAAGTCGAATTCAGAGAAGGAATATATTATAGAAGAGAAAATTATATTTGGATAACAAGTCTTGTACATCACTTAGCATCATGTATTAAAGAATGGGAACATGTACCTAAAAAAGAGTCACATGTGTTCATATGTTTATCATTACCCTAGATACTTTACCCTGGAGTTGGTATACAACTATGGAACTGTGACAAGGTATAACAGAGTGGGATGATATGGTTATGAATTTTAGGAAAATGTTTAGTTATGAAGATGATAATCTGTTAATACATGCAGCTTAGCAGATAATAAAGACCAATATTTATGAAGAAGTACCTGTGTAGTTATCTAATCTACCAAAGTGGACTATGAGACTTGAGCAAGCAATGGAATGTTATACTATTACTGGAGGTCTAGATGATGATTCGAGAGATTTTCATATTCCATAAACTGAAGGAAGCCAAGATATATAGGGCCATGAGATAACAAATGATAAATTTTTACAATCATTGAAGACAAAGAAGGTAAACATAGGTTCATCTAAAACTCCAAAATTTGCTAACATTGGAGACTACTGGGATGATGAGACTATAGGTAAGCTTACTATCCTACTGCAAGAATATCAAGATTTATTTCCTACTAAGTGCTCAAAAAAGAAAGGCATTGTTGGTGATGAAGTAGTAGAGAATGTGGGTGGCCAAGAGGCTTACTTATTTACAGATAGATTTTATGGATATCATTAAATCAAAATCGCTAAGGAGGATCGACTTAAGATTAGGTTTGCAACTTAATGGGGTTGGTATCTATATACAATAATGACCTTTAGTTTAAAGAATGTGCTAGCTATTTTTTCTTGTATCGTAGTCGCAGCCTTTATGGAGTTCATACATAAATTTCATGACATATAATTCAATGACTAGACGGTCTATGGCCCGTTGAAGAACCATATTGAGAAACTCAGGCTAATGTTGGATCACTGTAGACAGTACCGGATATCACTAAACCTAAAGAAGTGTTTATTTTGGGCCCCATTTGATATATTGCTTGGTCATGTCATTTGTAAACATGGTATCTTGATGGATCCTGTGAATATCGCCATTATAGTAGATTTACCACCAACAACATCAGTTCGACAATTGAGAACAACTCTGGGACATACGGGATATTACAATAAATTTTCAATGGATATGCGTAGATCACAATGCCGATGGAGAATCTATTGAAGAAGGATACTAACTTTCTGTGGAATGAGGAGTGTCAACAGAGCTTGAACACATTGAAATAAAAGATGGTAACTATGTCAATTATCGTGTTTTTTGATTGGTGAAAAGAGTTTCATGTTCATGTTGATGCTTCACCCATTGCATTGGGTGTTTTTCTGGCTCGGCCAAGGGAGGGATCTATTGATAATCCTAATGTATGTGCTAATAGGAAGTTATACATTGCATAAAGGAATTATACTACGACAGAAAGAGAAGGATTAGCTGTGGTTTATGCACTATAGAAGTTCATGCATCATCTATTAGGAGGTCATTTTAAAATGTTTACATATCATTCTGCTTTATGATAGCTTGCCAACAAGCCATTGTTGGAGGGGAGAATCTGTAGGTGGCTCCTATTATTCTAGGAATATGATTTTGAGATTATAGTTAAACCAAGAAGGATAAATGTGGGACCTGAACATCTGTCGAGGTTCGAAACTGGGGAAGAACTGGTTAACTTGGATGCCAGCCTCCCAGATGCATAATCGTTTTCGGTTAGAATGCTGAATGAATACTTTGAAGACATTGTAAATTTTTAACCACAAGCATGGAACCCATAGGGTTATCTATCAACCAAAAGAAGCATTTTCTTGTCAAAGCAGTGGATTATCAACTAATAGCAGGACAATTATAAAAGATGGGACCAGATGAAGTATCGAGACGTTGTGTTATGAAACATGAATGAGCAAGGATTTTGGATGAAGCTCATGAAGTTGTTGTAGGAGGACACTACGTAGGAAAGTATACAAATCAAAAGATACTATGAGAAGGGCTTTGGTGGCCTACACTTCATAAAGATGCTAAGGAATATTTTTGATCTTGTGATGCCAGTTAGAGAACAAGCAACCCATCCAAGGGGTATGAGATGCCATTAGTACCACATGTGAGTTTGCAAGTTCTACAAGAATGGGATGTTGACTTTGTGGCACCCATCAACCCAATCGCAAAGTGATCAAGAGCACATTACATCATCACTATGATAGATTACTTGATTAGGTGGGATGAAGCTAAACCGGTTAAGGATTGTAGTATTATAACTGCTGCAAATTTTTTGTTCAAAAATGTGGTAACTAGATTTGGTTTCCCATGAGTTTTGTTGAGTGATTAGGGATATCACTTCGTCAATAAGCTTATTGAGGAACTTACCCAAGAGTTACAAATTTATCATTGGAAGAGCATTCCATATCATCCACAAGCTAATGGGATTGTCAAATATTTCAACAAAATACTGGAACATGATTTGACAGAAGTCTGTAATGTGAATCGGGATGATTGGGATCTTAGGATTCCTACAATTTTATGGGAATACAAAACAACTTGCAAGAACTTCACGGGCCAGACACCCTTCAGGCTGGTATATAGAAAAGAATGTTTCATTCCAATGGAGTACATTCTTCCAAGTTTGAGGGTTGCTTCCTTCACATGTATTTTGGACACTAGTGCTTGCGAGGAGAGGTTGTTGCAATTGCTTCAATTGGAAGAAGATAGATTTATAGCAAGATTTCAACAGCAAGGCCAAAAGGATTGGGAAAAGGCATGGCATGATTGCAAACAAAGAAGTAGTTTCAAAGAGGATATCCAGCACATCTATATGAAAGTAAGTTCTTTAAACATCCTGGTAGGATAAGAATGCATTGGTTGGGACCCTATGTGATTAATTATGTCACAGAAGGATATGCTATGAAATTGCAGAAATTTAATGGAGAGATCCTAATGCATTTGGTAAATGGAATCCGGATGAAACCTTAAAAGGACAACTGCACCTTCCTACATTGATCATGCATGTAAATACTGTGAAAAAAAGAGAGGAAACACCAACTTATTTATGTGTCATGGAACAGCTATGTGGAATTTTTCCTATGTCGGAGTCTAGTCTAGGACAAATTTTAGTCTATGTTGAATATTGCTTTTGTCGATGTAGATCACTGTACATAAGTTATATTTCTGTCCAAGTGAAGGTTGTGTGAAGGTTTCTTGAATATTCATTAATTGCTACATTTATGGAATTCAAAGTGGTGGCATTAGTGGAGGATCTCGCAATAAATGTCAAATAAACACTCTTGTGTGAAAACAATTGTCGTTGGAAAGGGTCATCATTGCAAATGATTTGGTCTAATTAACCAAATCTTGGGAAAAGCATTGAAAAGATAAGTTAAAGCAAGGATTTAAAATCCTATTAGGTTGACCAATTAGATCATTGTCTCCTAAGTGAATTAAGTGAACTGTGAAAGTAGAAAGGCACGGTGTTAGAGTCTTGAAGCGTTGAGAGAAGAAGTCTGTAACAATGGAGGTCGTCATGTTTGAAGTGAGTATTGAGAAAAATCCATTGAAGAAGTCTTTGTCGAAGAAAGAATCCCTGTTACAAAGGAAAAAATAGAAGTTATGTAGATGAAAATCCCGATTGAACCACAAAATAAGAAGAGGTCATCATCTCGATAGGAAGTTGCTAAAGCAAGTTCAAAGAGGAAAAATGACCAAGAAGCATCAAAGTCTAGAACCAGCTCTACATCAATGCTTCTGCAATATGTTCCACCGAGGAAGCCAAACATGAAATCAGTGAATATTGGAAACAATGATAAGTATACAATGGTGTCAAAAATATTTCATACGTGGATCTCTAGTAGAAAAACTAATCCCACAAGGTTTACACAGATTTATAGAAAAATAGTGAAGAAATTCACTAAGAAAAGAGAGTTTTGAGTGTCAAAAAATTTCATATTATTCATCCACAAGGTGTGGGAAATTAAATAATTTTAAATTCAAGAGAATGCATGATCCTTGGATGGAATTCGAATTCCACTGAAGAGATGGGCTTAGTTAGCATTGAATCCATCTCCAAACAAGAACTAGTGACAACTCATGATGGAAGGCCAGTTAACTAAAGGTGGATGGTGCATGAGGGAGTCACTGGGATATAAATTAGGGGATATGACCTCAAGGAGGTGCAGGAGGTGACTTGTAGTGGTTAAATAGGTTCAATTACACTCTTACTCAAGGAATCTAGGTTGAAAAGTCAGTTAACTAGGTGAGAATGGCGACAAGGTACCTTAAATCATGGAAACTAGCTCAACAACTCCTAAAATCATGCATGAGGGCACATTAGGTCATAAATTATAGGGATAAGGCACATGAGTGGATAATTTAATCCAATGATGACAAAAATTAAGCACTAGGGTTCAACAACATAGTCTACGTGCTAGGAGGCCCATTTATTAATGCATGGAATGCATGACTAATGCATGCAATGCATTCACTAATGCATGATCTGGTTCTATATGGATATAATGTTTCAACACAACCCCTTAATCATGACTTACAAAAATAGAGTAAAGTAGGGCCCAACAAAAATGTCCAAGGTCACCCTTTACAAATTTTATTTGTCCAATACAACTAAAGTAAGAAGGAAAACCACTTGGGAAAAAACCTCCCTTTAAAACATGGAGATGCAACAGAACTTGAAATTTTTTCAAATCATCCTTCACTAACTAATAAATCACCCCAAGAAGAGATATCAGGTGAATGGAGGTCTTATTAGTAAAAATTTTGGTGAATATATCCACAACTTCTTCTAAATATGGACAATATTGTAGTGTGATTGTTGTATCATGCACTAATCCTAGGATGTAATGCACGCGAATCTCTATGTGCTTTGTTCTCTGCCTCTAAACTGAATTAGTAGAGATTCTTATGGAACTATGATTGCCACAGCAAATTACCATAGGTATTCTGGAGAAAATACAAAACTCTGAAAGTATCTGTTGCAACCAAACACATTGAGTTGATGCATTCACAACACTTGTATTCAACTTCTGCGGAGGAGAGGGAAATGGCACTTTGTTTCTTGCTTGACCAGGAAATTGGGCCATCACCAAGCATGAAAAGATATTTGGAAATTGACTTCCGATATGAAGTATCACCATCCCAATCAAACTCTGTGTAGTACCCCTATTTTGACCCTTATGGTTATTGGCCTCAATGTAAATAGTGTATGCATTGTGTGTCACCCTAGTGTGGAGCTCAAGGCCAAGGCCCCACTAGTGGATGTTCAGATTTAGTGCATAGGAAAGTATTTGACAGTTGATTATTCATGGGTTGTTAATCCATGAAGAAATGTAAATGATGTAAATATTAATATTTCAATAAAAACACCTAAGGGACTGGATATGGAGGCAACATGAGAAATAGGGGCTGCATATCCACTAGCAAGTGGTGAGGGGGTTGTGGGATGGGAACCCATGTTGCCACTTGTCCATTCATGAACCCATATGAAATCCCATAATGTCATTAATGCAACTGTAAGAGAGTGGTTGAGAAATCATCTCATGAAGTCGATGGAGTATGGAATAGACTTGCGAACCCGTATGATAGGGGACTACTTGCGCTTGCGTGCCCCATCAGCCACTCCATGCTTGGTGAATCTGCACAACCTATTCCCTATCTCATGGTTAGGGAAGAGGAATTCATTTATTCAGGGAGAGGGAGAGATTCACGAACCGCAGAACATAGAGGGGGAACCAGAGGTCACGATTTGGTGGAGGCACAAATCACAAAGACGAGTATTACCAGAAAACCCTATTTTAGAAGCAGATAGTGGAAATATGTGAGGGGATTCATGTGGGATAATTTTTGGAATGATCCAAGAGTGGATTGAAGTGTGAAAAGGATCAAAGAGTTGGATTCCAGATTGGAACCAATGAAAGCTCAAGTATCGATTGGTTTAGAAGTCAGGACCATCCATACTTGCCTAGATCAGTGTTGAGGAAGGGGCACCTGAGGGACTGTGTAGCATAGAAGGGGACCTTACTTAGGCTAAGAGTGGAGGTGATGGGGGTGCCTCGGTTGTTTGAAGCCAAGGGGATATGCTTGTATCTCTATGGTGGAGCTCAATGACTTAGTAAACTCAGTCCCTGCCTTCCCATTTGCTTGAAAAACCCAATGTGTGTTGAATGCCTTGAGTGACTTTGAACCAATGATGTGAGTGAGATTTAGTTATGCTCCTTAGTGGATACATAGCCCCAGCTCAGGGGTGATCTCTGATTACTGAAGTAATAGAGGCTAGGAAGAGATCTATGGTTGGGATGGAATGTTGGAGTCCATAGCCGATTTCCTAGTGGTTTTCTATTAAAAGATAAGTGCCCTTGTGGTGTTTGAATAAAAATGTCTCATGTGTTTATGTCTTTCTTATTACTTACCAATTATTGATTGAATGAATTTATATGGAAGTGGAGCATTAGGAAGCTTTGTATGAGTAGGGCTATATACTTATCCCTTGTATTTGAATTGTGTTTGAAGTTGTTGTTGTGCCATGATGAATGCTAGATGTGTGTGTGTTATATATGTCAAATGCATGATTTGGTTCAGATGGTTAATAGGGATGAATGCCCAAGTATTATGTATTATGTTGTTGGGCATGTTATTGCTTTACTCATGCACCTTGTATCTTCTTGTTATGTTGGTATTCATATATATATATATATATATATATATATATATATATATATATATATATATATATATATATATAGATATATATATATATATATATATATTCATGCTTGAGGAGTAGTGATAAATATCCACATGTTATCCCTCAATCTGATTAGATAAAATAGACTAAGTATAATCCCTTTTTAAGGGTGGATAATGCTTCAGTATCTTTGTGTTTATGGACGCATGGACCCTCCTACATGTGTTATTGATCATACTTCTGTATATTGCCTTGTATACTCATGTTGTACTTACATATGCTATCCTTGATGAATAGGGCTAAGTTCAAGGATAATAGGTGCAGTCTAGTCCAGTCAGGACTGTGATCAGGAGAATAGGTACCCTGCGGACCAGATGAAGGAGAAAAGATTTGGAAGAAGTGGAGTAGAACCCAAGAAAAAATAAGGTTTAAGTCTTTTAAGTGGAATTATGGATATAACTTTAGTTGTAAATTGAACATGGCATGAGTGGATATATGGGGCAGGGATTTCACTATTGGATAGAGCTCTCCAAGATCTTTCCAACGGTACCGACCTTGTCCCATTTGGACAAAGGATGGAGAATTTATGCCCCTCAGAAGATTGTGTGGAAAGTTACAATGACAGAGGGTATGGTTTCGCATGCCTGCATCCGCAATGTGGGTTGCGGATTACAGAAGGATGGAAGGCGAAGTTATGTTTTGGACTTTTGTAGTTCCGCATCTGCAATTGTGGATTGCGGATTGTGGAAGCGACCTTTTGGAGGTTGGAGTTCGACGTTCTGCATGTCTGCATTTGCATTTGGGCATTGCGGATTGTGGATTGCGGATTCATTGTTGTGGGTTGCAGATTGCGGAGAGGTAAGCTTTCCAGTTATGAATTTTTGCATTTCCGCATCTGCAATTGTGGATTGCGGATTGTGGATCCTCTGTTATGGATTTCAGATTGCGGATCCTCTGTTCACTATTGTGGATTGTGGATTCACTGTTGTGGGTTGCAGATTGCAGAAATGTAAGCTTTCTGGTTACGAATATTTGCACTTCCACATCCACAATTGCAGATTGCAGATTGCGGATCCGAGTCATTTAACCTGTGTGTGTGTTTAGTCGAATTTGGAGAAAAAAAAGGGTATCCGGGTCACCCATCACCTCTGAAGGACACTGAGGTGATCTGTGTTGATGTATTTGTAACTTCGGAATATATTCACTTATATATTATATGTATTACATTTGTACTTTATTGTATCCCCAACAGAGATGTATTATTCCTCCGATTGGAATTGTCATCATTTGTATTTGCAAGTGTCGCAAGTTACATTGTAAGTGTCGACATTTGTATTTGATGGGTTGTTAGACCACCTTGGTGGGGTCGTCCCTAATGAGTCATGTGGGTTAAAGAGTTATTAGACCACCCTAGTGGGGCCGGCCCAGTAACAAGTGGTAATGGGTTATTAGAATCTCCTAAGGGAGGTCAGTCCAGTTAGAGTAAAAGGTAAGTCAAGTCATTGTATAAATAGAGAGTGTGTCTCTCTCATTCTATTCATTCACTCACTCACTCACTTCGCATTAGTGAGAGAGAGGAGGAGTGTGCACAAGTGGAGGAGGAGAAATTACTCAGAGACTATCTCTTGTTTTGGGGTTTGATCTTTGTGATATTTGTATTGGTGCTCATTCTATCTCTGAGGAAGTTGCGGGGTTTTTCACCTTCTTGGTTTTCCCCGGTGAAATGGTTTGTGTCTCTTATATCTTATGTTTGATATGTTGTACATGTTGTTCTCTTAGTTCATATCCTTGTTCAAATTGAATTAAATGCTTAAAAACTAACATGGTATCAGAGCTAGCCTGAAGGAAGGCATGGTATGGAATTTATGACACTTGTTACACTTGCAACAAATTGGAAGCTAGGGCTTGGTATAGTAAAAACCAGTCATCATGGCACTTTCGCTATAAATCAGTTTTGGTGAAGGTTCAGTATCTGAAAAGTTTACAGGTCGAAGATGAAATGTCCATGTACGTTTTTTCCGAAGGACAGCCTCAGATTCGTTCTACTTTGTGAGGTATGATCCGTACAAGTTAGGGTTTCTTCCTCTTCCAGAATGCAGTCCTAAATAGGTGTGTTGGCATACGTAACTGATCTAGAGGTTTCCAATGTAGAACCAGGTACTTCGTGGTTCAAGGAACCAGCAAAACCCCTATTCACAGGCCCTTTCGGCAACAGACTGCGAGCAACTTGAGGTCTCACCTGAGGTGAACTTGAGGGGGTGGTTGCAGAATCAGGTTTCCACAACCTAGTGATGTGAGTGTCAAAGAGACGGATGGGCAGCACAGTAAAGGACTCTTGCTGTAGTAAAAATACTGCATGAAGTCTCGACTTTGCATTGGATACTTGAATAACCGGAGGCGCTTGCACAACCAACATATCCAGGGACTGCGCGGTATTGAATACTTCCTGCGTCACGATGATAAGCTATCAACAACTTACCTTGCAGCAACTCAAAATGGTTCAGCACGTCATCTCGAACGTGCGTCTACTTCAGGACTTGATCAACTCTAATCCATCTTACTTAACAATCCTTATCCATTCGACCACACTTAGGTTATTATCGTTATGATATATGTAAACCAATGAACATACGATACTATGCACGCCACCACCACACTCAAATACAGTGCTTAACTATGTGATTATCCAGCAAATTCATGAATTCAAAGACTCAGAAGTACTGAATACTTAACATTCATCCACACATGTATTACTTAACATATTATTCCCACCATTCCTGCGGCGAATACATATAAAAGCAATCACATAACAGATAGCTGCGGCATTAACATCCGTACTAAGCAAATGAACAGTTGCAAAATACAAACAATCACACTACACATAATTTAATGTGGTTCACCCCCCGGGTGGAGGCTACGTCCACAAGAACTATTTTTAAATTAGTCTTTGGGAAGGGTACAACAGTTGTTAGTCTGCTCACTCAGTTGCAAACTCTCTTCTCTCTCAGATAAGTCTCTGTGCACAAAGCTACAGAGCCTTTACAATAGCTTACAAGCTTCAAGATTCTAACAATGTTCAACAATGACCAAAATGAGAGTTAAACCTATCCCATACAAAAATTCCCTTACTTATATATCATGCCCGTAGGTCATGTCTTCACAATCTGAAGGAAAAAACCCTTAGGTTTACAAAACTGTCACAGTTTCCCTAAAACCGAACTTCTGGCCCCTGGTAGCGAATATTCCATCGTGACGATCTTCCACGCCTGCATCACATCGCTATCAGCATTCCTATTACATGCATGCCAATAGGTCGCTTTCACCAAGTGATTCTTCCTCTAACGTTCTCGTGCAACCGGTTCAAGTAGTGGCATCTTTCGCTTGTGCGACCAGTCACTTTCTTCCCGATTTGCTCCTTCCCGCCGCTTAGCACTCCTGGAGCATCTTTACCAAAAATAGACCACCGATGTTCTAACTGGAATACGTGTTGTTTTCCATCCAGCACTCTTCTTTGCTGGCATCCCATGGACTGGACACTTTACAGCACTGCCACCTCGTAGTACTGATCCTCGCAGCTTCCTCCAATGTTGCGCTGCACGCAACTTCGCAACATCCATAACTTATACAAACAAAGTACTTCAACTGAATTGCACTTAGCTCCACAGTTCCAAAATCCTTCTTACATAAAATCTCCCCACTTGGACTAGGCCCAACAGGAGCCTAACACTTACATGTGGCTCTCCCCCAAGCCACCTGCAACTTCCCCAAGCTATCCTGCCACCTACGAAGTTAGCTTCACAACAAACTCATTGTATGTGCTGATTAGCTTTGCTACTGCATCCTTCGTATCTTACTCGACCGGCCTAACTGTATCCATCATCTCAGGTGTTATTTCATTGCTGAGCTAGCCTTCCACTTACTCTTGATTCTCACGCAGCTCCTTTAACTTTTCCTTGATCTCCTCCGAGATCATGCTGACATCTTACAACAATGGCTGCGACATATCGCCCATTTCAGTCTCTTTCTCTCGCAAGGCTTGCACTTCCTTCTTGAGGCTGGTTATTTCCCTATACTTCTAGAGCCTATCTATTGGTAGTAGGGCCTTCACTTCTACATCAAACCTCTCCAAGGCGGCTTGCTTATCTTTTGCTGCATTCTTTACTTCCAGTAATTCTGGGTCTTCTTCAAGGGAAGTAAATGCCTTTGATGCCACTTCCAATAGATTCTGGGACTTAGCCACTTCAGCAACAATATTCTTGGTGGAGGCCTTCATAGCTTCCACCCTTAGCTGTTGTTCATTTGGTGGGGTCCACAGATTTGTTTGTTCCTTCAAAAAATCAATGTTAGCCTCATGGAGAACCTCCATGTCTTGCATCTCTGTCTTAAGACTGGTAATCAGATCACCAATCTTAACAATAGTATCCGTTGGTTCTAGTTGCACTTCAAATTCATCTATGTTATCTGTGACCACAGTGATCGTGGACTCCAGTCTTAGCTGATGATCCTACTCATCCTGTAGTTCCATAGCTCTCCATGAGCTAGCTTCCTCCAACTGTCGATTAGCTGCTTGCGACTCATCCTGCCCCTTCAGTGTGTTAGTGGTATGTTCATGCATTTATTCCACACACTGCAGATGTAAATAATGTAGGCCCGATAGTGGTATTTTTTTTAAGTCGAGCTCCACACTCTCGACATCCTTCATGTCTAACATTAGTTGCTATGGCATAGGCAAGTTTACTGTTATCAGGTCCAGGTAGATGATATGGGACTTCACAGGAACGATCATGGTTAACTGCAGTGTTTGCTGCTACAAAGTTCCTCCCGAATTCCCTTCGGACTCTGAGTCATGTGGCGGGGGTAATCTCTTGTGTACTTATTCAAATTTTCAGTGTAATCCCCTGCAGTGCAGTCATATTCTGTTGCAGACTATCTTGTATGGCCTTGTCTTTTTTCTCTTTTCCAGTCATCAGATCTTCCATATGTTCTATGAACTTTAACCCGATCATTTCATAATCGTCACTCTTGAGTACTGTATCTAGCTTCGATCTAGTTTCCCTTTGTCAGCTGTCTGCTTCTTGCGTGCTCCCTTTTTATCCAAGGGACTCTCAGGCTCCTTTCTTTTTCCTGCTTCCTTGTCTTCGATGATAGGGCATGGGATGGGCTCGTCTTCAATGGAGTCACTTTCGACCTCTATAAAATCCACTCAAAACTCGGCAGGATATTCTTTCATGATATTGTCGATATCATCTTCGTACATGTGGTAGTTCCCTAGGTACCAGTCCACCTTCCTCTTCTGCGCTTTGGCTGAAATTTGAATACTACGAATGTCAGCATAAAAATTAACAATGCGAATATATCGACTTGTTACCTGCTTTGTTATCCAGGGCATGGCTATGATTGCATCACGCAGCTAGCTATAGTATTGGAAGAAGACCTCAGCTATTGCATGCTTCCTCTCTGAATTCATATTTGCACAGAGGTTTGCATAACAGGATCCTCTGCAATCGTTGGTGTCAATGATTATGCCAACGTAATCCTTCGTCTCCTTCTAGCCGCAAAAGGTGATCAGTACTATAAGCCAGTTATAATGGAAATTCCCTCCATTGAGCTGCGTGTCATTGAGTTCCTCCATGAACTCATTCAGCAAATATTGAAACGAATTAAATTGTTCTCCTTCCACGGCCATGGCGCCAAGCAGTACTACGCTCACACTTACCTCCATCGGCCTGCATTTCCTTAAGATTTTCTTGGCTAACAGCTGTGTGACAAATTTTGTTGCTTTGTCCTCAATCTCATCCGTCTGAAAACCCCTCTTTCCTTTGAAAACCATTTGAGTCTTCTTCATTTTTTCCAGAGCTTCTTTGTCCTTGCTCTTTCCTTGGAATAATTGCCTGGGATCTTTACCCCTCTTACTCAACCCAGTAATGTGGTGGATGATGTCAATAGTTATGTCGATGTTGCGGTTGAACCATAAATAACCCTGGTGCATGCGTGCCATCAATGTTCGCACCACCACATTCAACTCTGGCGACCTATCAAAATGTGGAAGTTTAAGTAGATTAAGCAGCCCGGACTGGAATACTTCAGATAACCAACCTTGGGTGACCAGGTTAAGCTCAACATTTGCATCCTTCTTCCAGCACATGTACTGGTCCGGTTGGAACTGTGGGAAATTCGGGTCATTGGGATCCTCCTTCTGCATTGCAAGTAGATCGTAATCCTCCCCTTTACATTCTGGGATCCTACCCAGCAAGTTCTTATCAACCTCAACATGCTTCAATATTGGTGGTAATGGGATGTTGTATTTGGCATTCTTAGGTAGTCTAAAGACTAGTGCATCCCGTGCACGCGGTGAGATGTAGTCTGGCATCAATGTTAGAGGTATCTCCTTAGGGTCTACTGGTGGCTTCTGTGTTGTTGAAGCAATCTTGGGTATCTTCGTTCTTGGTGCTACTAGAGTTTTACCTCTATCTTCCATCAGTGGACCGTGTCTTGGTGAACGCTTGGACGCCTGACCTGGTTCGAAGATTCCCTTCTTGTTTGGGGTTCTCATTAACCCTTCAATCACCCCATAGTGAAAGACCTTTACAGCTTCCTTAAGCATGAATTCTTCTTTAATGGAAGAGTACTTAGGCATCCACTGGGAAACTCTCACAGGTTTCTAGATTGCTTACTGAAAATAACTCACACAGTAGTGCTTTGCAAGAAAATTCTAAGTGTTTGGTAACACCTGCGAGTCTGAATGCGGAATTACTTATAGGAGTAGCTTATCCCCCTCCATGCCCCTCAATGTCTAGCTAAGCATTAATTGCTGTATCCATTGGAAAAATCCAGTGGATTCTTCGGTCCTTTCCATCATAAACTCACTTAGAACAAATATCTATGCGTTAAATTCCCAAGCGGTCGCTGGAAATGGCTATATTCTCCGACCGATATTGTAATGGCTATTTTCCTGAGTGTTGTGTCAAACTAAATGGCAGGTCCTGATAGCTCCCACGCAATCTCCTCGTGGTACCATATTTTTTGCTTCTGAACTAAGGCTTTTTCTCCTTTAACTTGTTCTTCACAACAGCCCTGTGCCTCTTTCTTTTTTATTTCTTTTTTTTTTCCTCCACGCAACTTCAACAATGCTGCGTGGTGCATTTCCCTTGGTCATACAGGATTCTACGAAGGTGGACTATCATGGTAAAGCTATAGTCTGCTTCCATTTATCAAACTTGGCAAAGTATCTCTGGCTAAGGTAGCTAACTGAACCACGCCACCGTTAGTAACATGCATTACAGTATACAAACCAAGCCAATGTATCTTAAACTTTCCAGGAAATTTCATGAATTTTCTATCATACACGAGGACTAGATCACCTACCTGGAAGCACTTGTTCTTGATGTGGCGATCATGCCATGCTTTTTCCCTTTCCTTCTGCACTTGTTGGTGAAATCCTGCGATGAAGCGATCCTCTTCTAGACCAACCAAGTGTAAGAGTCATTCTTCCAGTGCGTCATGATCTACCATGTCTATAGACAGTGCTATTCTCAAAATGGGAACAATGTATTCCATGGGCATTATTTCCTCTTGCCCATAAGCTAATTTGAAAGGTGTATGACCTGTCAATTTCTTGCATGTAGTCTTGTATGCCCATAATACAGAGGAAATGTGCAGGTCCCAGTAATCGCGATTGACGTTACATATCTTAGTTAGTGCATTCTCCAGCACTTTATTGAATGCTTCAACAATTCCATTCACCTGTGGGTGATAACGCATGCTGTGCTGATGATGAACGTGGAGCTCTTTAGTTAGAGCTTCGATGGTTTTGTTCAGGAAATGAGTGCCTTGATCACTCATCAAAATCTTTGGGCATCCGAACCTTGTCAGAATGTTCTCATAGATAAAATCTATAGTTGTAGTTGCGCTACAGTCTTTCACTAGTTTTGCTTTGGCCCATCTAGTGTGGTAATCGGTAACAGTAATGATGTACCTCGCACTAGTTCTTTTCCCTGGTGGGTTAATAGGCCCACAAAATCAATGACCCATTTCTCAAAAGCCTGCAATGTCAACTGTGGATTTTATGGCATTTCAACTCTTCAAGATGGCTTTCCTATCCTCTAACACACATTGCAGCTCTGGAAATGTTCCTTCGCATCTTTATGGATTATAGGTCACCATAGACCAGCGCATAATATCTTCTACGCAGTGGCTCTCCCTGCATAGTGACCTCGTGCAACTCCTGAATGTGCATCATCCAGTATGAATGGCTTCTTGTGCTCTAATACACATCTACGCAGTACCTCATCGGGTCCCAACTTGTATAGCCGGCCTGCAATAATGATGAAGCTTTCTACTCACACTACCAGTTGCTTCTTTTGCTGTGTAGTGAACTATGTGGGTGTGAACCCAGTAGTCAAAAAGTCAATGATATTGTCATGTCCCAAATTTGTAATTGGGTCACAATGGCCTAATCACATTAGCCATATTCATTAGAGTTTGCAAAGTTGATGTTAAGGGTCAAATAATTGCCAAGGAGGAAAATTACTAGTTTCCTAGGTTTGGGGTGGAAGCTTTGGGATTTGGAATAATGGGGATAATAAATGATGTTTGAACATTAGAATGGCATAAATATTTAATAAAGGAGATAAATAAATATATACAAGTGAAAATCAAAGTGGCATTTCATCATGAAGACACATGGAGGAAGTGGGACCCACATATGGCTAGATTTCCCCACTACATTTGGCATCATTCTCTCACCAATTCGAATTCAAGGTGAATGGTAACATACTTGGGGAATTCCAAAAGGTATTATTCATGGCATAACTCATCCAAGGTCGAAATATAGAGGAAGAGTAACTCCCATGGAAGAGGAAGAGGCAATTTGGAGCTAGTGAGACACTTGGGCTAGATTCCCTAGCTCTATGACAACAATGATGAAGATTCTATGACACCTATGACACAACTCAGACCTGAAGGATAACATATGACATATATGACATGTCAGGGCTAGAAATAGACTCCAAGAGGGCGCTCAAGGGTGTTAGGGCAGCTAAGATGCTTCCACATGTGATTTGGTGAAAGTGGGAGACTAGGAATTGTTGTACAAGTGGCGTTCTTTGGAATCTCTTCCCAACTTGAGTTGGCATGAGTCTCTTGGAAGGAATTCGACCCATGGAGGCCATTAGAACTTTATAAATGTCAATAACAAATAATGAAACCAGATTTTGATCATTTGTAGAATTTGCAATTGCATTTGTGAAGAGGGAGAGCTAGTGGATGACTAGTTTCTTGCCTTAGCCAATTTCGAGGGTGAAAGATTCCCATCCAAGTTGGTAATTGGAAAGGCCATTCAGACCTTTCATTTGTATCTTTAATGGAGTCTTTATTTGCAGGTGTAAGCTATAGGGCAGCTCATGGTTTCTTCTATTGCAGCTCACTCCTTCAACCATTTCCAGTTTTGATGGCATATTCTTGATCCTTGAGGGAGGGCATTTTTGGTGAGCTATTGTACTCTTTGGGGAAGCCTTTAATGCCCCATTTCTTTTGTAATATGAATTAAATACTCTGTTCTTCATCTCCAAAAAGTTTCAGGTCGAAATTCCAAGTAGAAATGTATAAATCTCATTTTTAATGGAAGAACAATGCCATTTCCCCACTACCTTGTTGTGAGCCAATGTATTGATGATAATTTCGAATGAATGGATGATTCTCTGATATATTTGTGATCAATATACTGCCATGGATGTCTTCAACAAGTTTCATGTACTGTACTTGAGCATTTGAAGCAATTTTACTTAGTTTAGTTATATTGGGAGGTGAAATAGTGCCATTTCCCCAAGGGTCGAATTGGGGATTTTTGCAGTTGAATGGGAGAGGGTGAGAACAGTTGTAATAATCCATTAATGGTGCATATGAGACTTTAATAACATACTTAACACATTACATACCTCGTTTCATAAATTTGAGTGGCTTTGGAGGCATTTGGGAAGCCATTTTCAATACTTACCCCAGGGGGATTTGAACCCCAAATTACTAGTAAAATTGCATACTTGGTCCAGAATCTTAAGAGAGTCTGCAGAGGTATTTTGGTGACCATATATCATCCCTGAACATCATATTCAAGTCTTAATATCATTCATACACCTTCCTTGAAGATTTGAAGGCATTTGGAGTCAATTCGAGACATAGAGACCAATACTAGTCAAAGGCAAATTACTAGTAAAGTTCCCTACATTGGCCAGAATTGAAAGAGTATTTGTAGAAGTATTTTAAAGGTCCAAAGGCATCCTTAAAACACATATTTATGTTCTAATCTCATTCATATACCTTCTCAGAAGATTTGAAATCATTTGGGGCAAATTTGGGACCTAGAGATCAAACTAGTCAAAGGTCGAACTAGGGAAAAAAAGTGGAAAATTGCAATTTTAATAAAATTTCTAATAAGGGACATTACAGTGGTATCAGAGCATGGTCCTTGCACCTGTGTATTAGGTACATACATTCAAGAATAATTGGCAGCCATGTCTTACTATTATGATGAATCCTATGAGTACAATTCTTATGGTGAATATGCAGATGCTTATGAGCAATATGAAGCAGAATGTGAATGGTATGAGGAAAAGGTGCCATCATGCAACACTTCTTACAATTTCAAGAGAAATGAAGATTATTCTTATGACTTTAAATCTGATGAATATGAATGTGTCACACCAACCAAGGATAATTCTATGAGTGAGTTCCAAAGATGGAGAGCAAATTATAAAACCTTGCCCCAGCAATATAAAAAATATCAAGAATATCTTGCTTCGAGCAAAAATACACAAAATGCCATGTCTTTTGAGTACTATGTTGAACATGTTTTTGAAAATAGGCCCAAAAATGAAGATGTGGAGTTAGTGAAGAAAGGTTTATGCCCTTCTTGTAAGAACCCTTGGAGCGAGTATCATATATGTGTGCATGAAATGATGTCCTCTTTGATGAGAGCTTTTGAGATTTATTCAAGAAGGGATTCCAAATATACCGATCCTAAGGAAAACAAGGGGAAAAATGAATCAGCTTGCTTGAAGGAGAAAAATGAAGAGACATCACAAGAGCATGAAGAAGATTCTATTGAAAATATGGAAGATCATTTCGAGACACCTTCTAGCTTAGACATGAACCAAAGAGCATCTACTGATGGATGCTTAAACTATGAAGGAGTACCTACTGATGGGTTCTCACACCTCTATGTTGGTGACATAGATATCACTTTTGAAAGTGTTGCTGCAAGCCCAAGTTCCATTAAGCATGATAATGAAGACCTTGTAGCAGTTGAAGAAGAACCAAGATCAACTTCCCCATCACCACTTGAGCTTCATGAAGTTGGTCCAAGCAAAAATGAAGAAGATGAGGAGGTTCATTTGCAAGAGCCTCATTTTCTTGAAGGGTTCTTAAAGATGAATGAAAAGAAGATCCAAGAGTCCCTCAGCATTCTCCATGAGACTCAAGCATTGGTGTCAAATTCTTGTTGGAGAGCTACTTCATTGGAGGAAACATCCTTCCTTGAAGATATGGAGAAGATTCAAAGAGCAATGTGCCACATCAAAGGTAATTTCATGTCTTTGCTTTTTGATAGAAACCATTTGTTTGAGCTTAATGAATTGTTACATGATGCATACTTGAAGAATAATGAGGATATTCATAAGCTCACAATTCAAAATGAGCAACTTCTTGAAAAGTTGCAAGATACTTGTTTTTCCTCCTATGTTTCAGATTGTCAAATGGTAGATTGTTTGGAGGATTCTCATGACATGGTGGATCATGAGAAATGTGAAAATTTGAATGTTCTTGATGTGTTTGGAGATGAAATTGAAGAGATCCAAACACTTGATGTGGTGGAAGAAGAATTTGAATTGCCTCTTGATGAAGGTTGTGCAATTTTTAAAGAAGAGCCTGATTCATCTACATTGGAACAAAACTATGACAAAGAGTTCACACTTTTGAAGGAGCTGCATGATACTACCCATATGGATCCTCCCCATGATGAAACTTCTGTACTTTTTGATCATTTGGGTGATTTGGTTCATTCTCCTACATCCTACAATTCCATGTTTTGCAACATTAGTCTCAATGAAGTATGGGTGAAAGGGTTCTTTTTGATGGTGCCACATGAGGAGTATGATATGGTTGGAGCACATTCTTATTCACATTTGCAGCAGCATACTTTATTACTTTATGATGATGCACATCTACATGGATGCACCTATGATATGCATTTGAGTCACTTGAAGACTCATGGTTTTTCTTGCTCAACACTTGATTCATTTGATGTTGGAGGAACTTAATCCAACACTTGGGTGAATAGATTTATGATTGGAGAACATTTTTGTTGGAAGCCACATACTTTGTTATATCTTTATGATAATCACATTTAGGGATGTATGGGTGAGACTTCTTTGAGTCATTTGAAGTCTCCTTGTTTTTTCTGCTCATTATTTGGTTCAGATTTTAGTGGAGATTCTTCATTCACTTCTTGGATGAAAGAATACATGGCTGAATATTTTGATGCATATCACATCCTTTTGGAGCAGCTTTATAGGACATGGGATCCTCACCTATGTCATTGGAGCAGATTTGATTGGTCACTTGAAGCTTGTATGCACTTGGAAAATGGTGGTCTACTTGCTTGGAGGTATAAGCACTTTCATGATTCTTTGATGAAGCACCTCCTTGATATTAATTTTCATTATGTAGGTATGTACTTTGATGATATATATTTTGTACTCATGATGTTTGGAAGAATGCATACAAGAAAATGGGATTCAGGAATCCTCTTATAGGATGGTATGGGTTGGAGAGCACTCTTAATTGTTCGGGTGCAATACAAGCAATGGGACCCTGGAATAATTTTTATCTCATTGGTTTCAAATTTTTTGGGGAAACAAGCAGTATGGGAGATGGATTTCCCCACTTAATAAAGTGATTTTTATCAGAGTAGTGCAGCAGCAAGCATGTTGGTTCCTCTCTAAAATATTCATGGAAACTCAAAGACTCAAGGTTTGGCAATTCAATGGCAACTTCAAAGAATTATACAGAAAGCAGGTTCTTCAACACCCATGTTTGAAATTGCTTGAGGAAAAGCAATATTGGGAAGGGAGGATTTGTCATGTCCCAAATTTGGAATTGGGTCACAATGGCCTAATCACATTATCCATATTCATTAGAGTTTGCAAAGTTGATGTTAAGGGTCAAATAATTGCCAAGGAGGAAAATTACTAGTTTCCTAGGTTTGGGGTGGAAGCTTTGGGATTTGGAATAATGGGGATAATAAATGATGTTTGAACAGTAGAATGGCATAAATATTTAATAAAGGAGCTAAATAAATATATACAAGTGAAAATCAAAGTGGCATTTCATCATGAACACACATGGAGGAAGTGGGACCCACATATGGCTAGATTTCCCCACTACATTTGGCATCATTCTCTCACCAATTCGAATTCAAGGTGAATGGTAACATACTTGGGGAAGTCCAAAAGGTATTATTCATGGCATAACTCATCCAAGGTCGAAATATAGAGGAAGAGTAACTCCCATGGAAGAGGAAGAGGCAATTTGGAGCTAGTGAGACACTTGGGCTAGATTCCCTAGCTCTATGACAACAATGATGAAGATGCTATGACACCTATGACACAAATCATACCTGAAGGCTAACATATGACATATATGACATGTCAGGGCTAAAAATAGACTCCAAGAGGGCGCTCAAGGGTGTTAGGGCAGCTAAGATGCTTCCACATGTGATTTGGTGAAAGTGGGAGACTAGGAATTGTTGTACAAGTGGCGTTCTTTGGAATCTCTTCCCAACTTGAGTTGGCATGAGTCTCTTGGAAGGAATTCGACCCATGGAGGCCATTAGAACTTTATAAATGTCAATAACAAAGAATGAAACCATATTTTTATCATTTGTAGAATTTGCAATTGCATTTGTGAAGAGGGAGAGCTAGTGGATGACTAGTTTCTTGCCTTAGCCAATTTCGAGGGTGAAAGATTCCCATCCAAGTTGGTAATTGGAAAGGCCATTCAGACCTTTCATTTGGAGATTTAATGGAGTCTTTATTTGCAGTTTTAAGCTACAGGGCAGCTCATGGTTTCTTCTATTGCAGCTCACTCCTTCAACCATTTCCAGTTTTGATGGCATATTCTTGATCCTTGAGGGAGGGCATTTTTGGTGAGCTATTGTACTCTTTGGGGAAGCTTTTAATGCCCCATTTCTTTTGTAATATGAATTAAATACTCTGTTATTCATCTCCAAAAAGTTTCAGGTCGAAATTCCAAGTAGAAATGTATAAATCTCATTTTTAATGGAAGAACAATGCCATTTCCCCACTACCTTGTTGTGATCCAATGTATTGATGATAATTTCGAATGAATGGATGATTCTCTGATATATTTGTGATCAATATACTGCCATGGATGTCTTCTACAAGTTTCATGTACTTTACTTGAGCATTTGAAGCAATTTTACTCAGTTTAGTTATATTGGGAGGTGAAATAGTGCCATTTCCCCAAGGGTCGAATTGGGGATTTTTGCAGTTGAATGGGAGAGGGTGAGAACAGTTGTAATAATCCATTAATGGTGCATATGAGACTTTAATAACATACTTAACACATTAAATACCTCTGTTCATAAATTTGAGTGGCTTTGGAGGCATTTGGGAAGCCATTTTCAATACTTACCCCAGGGGGATTTGAACCCCAAATTACTAGTAAAATTGCATACTTGGTCCAGAATCTTAAGAGAGTTTGCAGAGGTATTTTGGTGGCCATATATCATCCCTGAACATCATATTCAAGTCTTAATATCATTCATACACCTTCCTTGAATATTTGAAGGCATTTGGAGTCAATTCGAGACATAGAGACCAATACTAGTCAAAGGCAAATTACTAGTAAAGTTCCCTACATTGGCCAGAATTGAAAGAGTATTTGCAGAAGTATTTTAAAGGTCCAAAGGAATCCTTAAAACACATATTTATGTTCTAATCTCATTCATATACCTTCTCAGAAGATTTGAAATCATTTGGGGCAAATTTGGGACCTAGAGATCAAACTAGTCAAAGGTCGAACTAGGGAAAAAAAGTGGAAAATTGCAATTTTAATAAAATTCCTAATAAGGGACATTACAGATATCCTTATAATAATGATCGGAAACTTGTATAGCAAACAACTGCGCATCAAACAGACTATCTTCCAAGTTCGTAGGTTCCTCTCCTGACTCAATCCTTGATAGATGATCAGGTCCTAAATTCAGCCTGCCTAGCTTAACAACAATTTCAAAATCATACTCCTGAAAGAGTAGTAACCATCTGCATATTCGCCCCCCTAACACTGGCTTATTGACAAAGTATTTCAAAGCAGAATGGTCAGTGAACATAGAAAAGTGTGCACCAAGCAAATAATGCCTGAACTTCTGTAGTGCATATACCATTGGGAGTCCTTCTCTTTCAGTAGTGGTATAGTTCTTCTCAACGGAGGATAACTTTCTGCTGGAAAATGCAGTGGGATGATCAATACCTCCATCTCCTGGTTGAGCATGAAGAATGCCTAATGCTATACATGAAGCATCAACATGGACTCGAAATGGATTCTCCCAATCTGGAAAAACTAGGATTGGCGCACTGACCATCTTTTCTTTTAATGTGTCAAAGCCTTGGTCACATTCTTCATTCTAGATGAACGGTGCGTCTCTCTTTAGAAGCTTCTCCATGGCTGTGGATATCTGTGCATACCCCTTTATGAACTTTCTGTAGTAACCGGTATGCCCCAATGTAGTGCGCAACTCCTTGACTAAGTTTGGTGTGGGCAACTTTACAATGACTGCGATCTTCGGAGGGTCAACCATCAAGACCTATTTGCACACAATGTGTCCCAACAAAGTTCCATACGGAACAAAGAAAACACATTTCTTCAGATTTAATGAAATTTGATGTTGTCTGCATTTTTCCAACATCATCCTGAGGTTCGTGACATGGTTCTTAAGTAAACTGAAAATAGTCCAATCATCAAAATAAACCTCTAAGAACTTATGTATAAAATATTTAAATACTGCGACTACCACTCTAGAAAATATGGTAGGTGCATTCTTCAGACCAAAGGGCATCACGGTGTACTGGAACGACCCCCATTCTATAGAAAAATTAGTCTTGTGCCTATCTACTGGATCAATCCTTATCTGATGGTATCCATAGAATCCATCAGTAAAAGAATACGCCTCATTGCCTCCAACATTATCAAGCACTTCATCTGTGAAAGCGGTAGGGAATGGGTCATGGATCGAAGCGTCATTGAGATTTCCAAGATCCACACAGATCCTGATCTCACCCTTTGTTTTCTTTTCTTGGATAACCATTGGGCTTATCCACTCAGATTCTTCAACTGGCTCAATGATCCCTGCATAGAGCATCTTATCGAGTTCTGCCTTAAATCGTTCTTTGTAACGCGGGTTTAGTGTATACGGTCTTTTATTCCCAGGCTTTGTGCCAAGCTTAAGAGGAATTTTCATCACTCCTAAGTCTCCCAGAATACCTTTCATCTCTGTGAACTTGGTCGGGAATAATTCTCGATATTCCTGTAGTATGCCTATGACCTCCTCAACTGTGTCTTCATCCCAATAGTCTCCAATAGCTACAAACTTTCGCTCTTCATTGGTGCCAATGTTGACTTTTCTTGTTTTCATAGGTCCACTCGTATCTGGAATTTTCGGTGGAGGTCCCTCTACCTCGCGCGCTCCCTCTGATTCAGGTATCTTTATGTTGCGCGGGTCCTCCTCATCACTGTCTGCTTTATTCTCGAGTTATTCCGTGAGGTTTTAACAATCAAAAGCATGCTCTAGCTGCTCCTCCCATTCTAGCTGTAGGTGTGCAGGTGTGTTGTCTGCTCCAAAGAATTCATCTAGTGTCATGTTTTCCTATGTGCAGTCTAGTCTGAATATTCTTTCCTTAATAACTTGCAGTGCATCATTGATACTTGGATGTTCGTCTTCAAAACTAAAATCCTGTTGGAAGCTCGTAGTTAGGACAGACCAGTCTGCTGTGCCCCTACACAACTCCAGATCTAGGTACCACTTCTTCAAAATCAGTTCCTCCAACATGTACACATACACATGCACCCATTCTGTCTGTGGCCTTTCTACCCAAGCTTGTGAACAAGCTTCAATATGATCCCTTGGATCCATCTGTCCATTATATTTCTCAAAAGGTAGTGTAACCTTCTTAGCAAACCTGATTTGCATCTTAATTCTCCATTGATACCATGTTGTCGGTGTCTGCTTATGCGCATCCCACCATCTGGCAGGTGTCTCGCGTAGTTCCATGTCTAATGCTGATACACGGTATTCATCTGCAACTGCTACAGTATATTCTTTGATAAACCAGTACACATTAGATAAACCATCATAGGTAGGGATTGGAGTTACCGTTTTACCAATCCAATGGAGTGACTTCGTGATCTGCACACATCTCCTGGAAGATACTTCATGCAATCTGGTTTGCCAGTTTTCCAGTCCTACATCAGAGTCGAAAATGCAAGAACTGTCACAGCGCCAGCTGTGAGTTCCATCTGCAGTTGGATTAGTATAATCAACAGCATTTGTTGTCATCTTGTAAATACAGTCCAAGTCTTGGCCTCTAGATTCCTCCTGAATCGGTTCCACATATCATTCCCCCTACGAAGGGTCCAATGGTGTGATGACCCTTAATTCGTTACCTTCAAATATCATTTTCATGGTTTTCAAATTTATCATAGTAGATTTATTCATTTCCCAATAGATACCCAGTAGTGCTGGATAAGGATGGTTGTCATCCACGATTTCAATCACTTCGAAATCTGCATAGCTTCGCACTCCATCAATGTCAACAACCGTGTTGGGTAACCTCCCCAATGGTATAACTATCCCTTGATTGGCCATTCTTAACTATATAGGTGACCATTGTACCTTAGGCTTTCCCATCTGCTGCCATGTCTGCTTGGTCAAGACATTTAATTCAGATCCAAGATCCAGAATGATCTCATCCAACTCGTAGTCCCCAATCTGTGCAGTGAATCTCATTTCCCTTCCTATTCTTTTGGGACTCCTAATGTTATGGACTGCACCATGGGAATCGCCCTTCTCACATCATGGCTCATACTGATTAAGTAGTTATTCAAATTCCACAATAGCATCTGCACTCTTCAATAACCTCAGGCAGCTCCATAGGAACTGCGCAACAAAGGTACTTGTGTCTATTGAAGTGTTTGTGCGGTCATATGCCACTGGCATATCTTCTCTTTGTGGTGCTTCGCTGTGGAATGGGATTCTCAGCGAGGTAGGTGGTGGTGTTTTGAACATGTCCCATGCTTCTGTAAATGCTCCTTTATTTTTCTGTAGGTCCAGACCAAGTGTTCTCCTAGCAGCTTTTCTAATCCATACTGGTTCACTAGGAGTCTGCTTAGGATCACGCGTTCTCGAAGTCGAAGCTTCTGCACCTCCATCTCTTCCTATATCAGAGCCACTGCACATTACCACGTTTACACTTGGATCTGATGTTCTTCTCTCTGCTGCGATCAACTAAATGTTGGGATTCGGTGGTTCTGTCTTTCTTTGTTTTTTCATTCCTCTAGCACAGGACAACCTTCAATAACATGGTCAAATGATTTACAGTAACTGCATGTAGTGCATGTATTTGTATAGTATCGAGATACATGACCTAGCTAGCCACAGTTATAACAGATTACTTGGCCTCATCTTCTTCCCTGCATCGGGCTGGCATTTCTTCCTCTCCCACGGTATCCACCACCACAGCCTCTATATCCACCTTGATTATTGTGGGCATTCTCTTGTTTTGGCTGATTTTCTTCTTGAACGCAATACATTCCAGCACCTCGCATTGCTTCCATATCACACTTTCTTTCATTCATCAGCTCATATGTGCGACAGTTGGATTCGTCATGTCCAACTGACTTACAGAAAATGCAATATAAGTTTTTGGGTGTCTTTACATATTTCTATATTAGATAACAGTCTTGAGGTTAGTGTCCTTTGGTTCTACAGATTTCACACAACAGTTCCTGGTGTTATACCTCAATATTACACCTAACAATCTAGTGTCGCATCTTTACACTAAATTACACTGACGACACTTCCCCCTACTAACTAAACACCCATAAAAGAAGACCAATGATTGACCACTGAAGACAAACTCTTTTCCTATCACCTGCCAACCCAACTCAGTTTCATTTTGCAAGCACTACCGTGCCTTGCACATCTATATTGGCGTGGTAGTCCTCACTACCGTCTGTTTCTCCTTTCCTGGGACGCGGTACTACCGCGTTATGATCAGGATTTGGGGCACGGTAGTCCATTTATAGCCTTTTTCCATGGATCTTGGGATCTCAACCCTCGAGGGATTCTATTAGGATCACCACCTTTGATTCGATCCTAACCCTCTCCCTGTTTGGCTGGCTTGATCCACTAAACAATCCATAGATCCACACTTCTCTCTTGTTGGTTAACCTTCCCACATGCTATAAGAGAGAGTTCTTCTATGAGCCAAAGGGAGGACCTTTGGGGCATCAAACCTATGATCACAAACCTTTTGTGGAGATAGCTAGAGGTGGAAGCAATTGGAGATAGAAGATTGGCTTGGACATCAAGCAACCTTTGCAAGCACTTTTCAAGCTTCTAAATAATATAACTTGCCTTGTTTCATAGTTCATGTGTATTGATTATGTTTTAATTTCATGAATTATGTCTATATAGATTGTGTATCTAACTTGTCATGCAAAGACATTGGAAGATTGTATGTGCTTGTGTATTGTTTTGTCTCCACAAATCTATCATGAAGATTCCAAGATCAGAACCACAAGCAAAACAAACCCTGAGAATGGAGGTGAGTTACTTTCTTCCTTTCCTTATTATGTAAAATATCTGAAATACTAGTTTAATCGAGGATTCAACGTTACATTTGTTTCATTTTTGTCTTAGCTTAGAGTTATCCTAATCTACTTTACCCTAAGATAATTTCTCTTTATCCATAGGGAGAAATATCTACAACAAAAAGTGGCGACTCCACTGGTTTGAACCCTGTTTGATTGAGTTTTTTTTTACTTTCAGTCACTTTGATTGTGATCTTTCTCTTCCTTCAAACCAGTAGTGGAATTCAGTCTTGTTGACCTCCAACCACCTCCCTCTCCCTGTATTAGCTCTCTACTCTTGATCAGTGAGTCCTCTAGGTCTGCACACCCTTGAAAAGTTTTGAACTTTTCTCAAAGTAGCGCCCTTTATCATCTTTTGCAGCAGTACCATGCCCCTATATCCTCTTCCAGAGCGGTAGTACCACACCCTTAACAATCCCTACAGTGTGGCAGTGCATAGTACCGCACCTAGATGTATGTCCTGCACGCGGTAGTCCTATTTTTATTTTATTTATCTTACCCTTTTTGGTTCCTAGAGGTCATTTTTTACCTTCTCTGCCATTGGATTGCATTTCCTATTGCTCATAAACATCTTGCAACTTGCTTAGCCTCAGTGCTTCTACTTTTTACTGTCACCATTAGCCAATTGCAGCTCTATTAGTTTGTTTACATTGTTGGCTTGAGGTTGACTTTGTTTGAGTTAGTGGCATAATTTGCACATTGATCACCCTTTCATCTTTTTGCATTAGCTTGATCCTTTCATTATAACCAAGTGTTTTTCACTGTCTTCTTTCCCTTGATTATAAAATGTTGAAGATCACATTGTTCTTACACATTCTATCTTTTCCATTTCTGCTATAACATTAATATTAGAAATTATCATTCAAGAACATTGTCTTTCTTTCATTTGAAAATATCTAGTCCTTCTTTTGCATGCTTAGGAGTGAATCATCCATTTGTATTTGCCACATAAATTCTCACTTTGAAGCATTATAGTTTTCAGATCCGTTACATTTGGAGGTAGTGTTCATTTTAGTTTGGCTTGCTCAGAAAAAGAAAACAAAAATTTGTTTTTGTTGTGGTTCTTTCAGTGTTCTTAAAAAAAAAAAATTCATCCATGATGATCGAAAAACTCTCTCTTTTCAATAGCTAGATTTCATCGAATAAAAGGCTCATTTTGATTCATTCCCATTTGCATGGTTTGGGTCGTCACAACATCACCAAGTTTCATGTTCATTTACCCGATTGAGTACTACAACCACTAAAATTTACACCCCCTAACTAAAGACACCATAACCTCACTTGAGGAGAAAAAGAACTTATTAGTTAGGTAGGACACTGGTGATAGGCATCCAAATAATTCCCCCTTGTCATTATCATCTGAGACATAGTTGTTGTCCTCTAGGGTACTAAAATCCTCTAGTATTTGTTGACACGGTCATACACCAGTTTGTGGAGGGGCCTCCTGTTGTTTCTGGGGTTAAACCACTGCGAGATTGAGAACCGGATGGACTCTGTGGAATGCTGCACTCCACTTAGCCCTAAGGCAACATTGATCATTGTCTTCCTTGTATTCTCCGGACACCATACTGGTGATACAAGGGTGATAAGGTAGAAGCGCCGAAAAATTTTTCCAACGTGTCATGAACGAGGTAGCTTAGTGACTTTTCTACTAGGGCTCTTTTACACAGGATCCCTTTCGGTAGAGGGACATCATTCTCTTATTGGTCTCTCACGTTGTATTGTTCGACTCGGATTTCATCACCTTGCAAAGGATACAACTTGTTGAGGTATCCAACTCTTAGTTAGGAGGTTTTGCTTGTTATCTCATCTTCATAGAGGGTCATTTTTTCTTTTAGTGATTGCTTGTTGGCATTCTGGCCATTGTTATTCTCAGCTAACTTACTGCGACACCGATCTTAGTATAGTTTTTAGAGATTACTTTTTGGCCTAAGAGCCTTTCTTTTTCTAGCTCCTCTTTTGCACACTCAGCTGCATTAGGGTTTTTGAGTTCTTTGTTACAAGACTGCCCCAATAATTTGTATTCCTACCATTATGTCCGAACCACAGAGATCACGAAGGGTATAGGGACGAAACCCACCACCACTTCCACGGACCTCTGGTCCACGGACATCACGTATTCCTATCCCTCCTGGCCATGGTGCTGGCCGAGGGAACGTCCCACTGCCGATCCGCACTACATCTTCAGTTTCTCCTGTAACTATTACTCATTGTATGGTCTCAGAACCTCTCACAGTTTCTGCAACCAATAACACACCTGAGATTCCGACTGTCACTTCACCCACTCTTATTCCAGATCTACCTATCACAGTGGATAACACTGCAGCGGCTGAAAATAGCACTTCCCAAGATACTAGACCAGAGGCCATCATCCTCCCCAATGTCAGCACTACCCTCCCACCAGATACTTTCTATCATGTTTCAGAAGGATCTGTTGGCACCACCGAAGGATCCGACCAAGATATATCCGAACTGATTACAGTCCTGGGTAGATATGTCAAAATTATTGAAAAAACCCAACTTCTTGATACACCTTTTGAACCTGACTATGACTTTCTCGCTTCCCAGGAGGAACCTCCACCTGCTATCACTACATCATTAAGTGTTCATCCACAGGAAACCGGTTCTTCCAGTAACATACCTCATACGATATCCCTCCCTAATCTCCCTTCGGGACATGAAATCATGGCATCGATCCAATCTAGTATGGTTAGTCTAGCTAACTCCCCTTTAGTGTCGGCACAGTTTAAACGTGATACAGAGCAAATGCTCTCAACGGCTTCTAGATATCCCCCTGTTACCCATCCTCCCGACTACCGAGCTCCCAACATTTTGTCTAGCATAGAGTTTCATCACTCCTATGCAGACGGCTTCGGACCTTCAGATATTACTATACCTCATTTCCCTCTGGACCCCGAACACCCAGCTCACACTCTAAACCCCTTCCAAGATACAAGTCCGGACCTAGTCCTAGATGGTCCTCCTACTGTTCAAGACTCTATGGACAAAACTCCCAATACCCCTCGGTTAAATTCCCCACATTTACTACTGTCAAGTATGTTTGGCACACATTCTATGAGGGATAACCCCGTATATTCTCTGTCCCCGCTTGTAACATATGGAAGACCCCCTCCACAAATTGACACCTTTAGCGTCATTGGCCAATCGACACTATCTCACCTTACTAGTGTCGGAAGAACATCAAGTCATATCGCTGGATCATTCACACTAACCGGAGGTCATCTTCGGCCACCATCTATACCGTTTCAGGAGGTGGACAACTAACTATTGGAACCACTAATCCCAACAACCAACCACTTCCTAAAGGTCCATCAACCCAGCATACAGGAGGACAACCCTTTGTTGGGAACACCACTCCTAGTCACCAACCCCACCCCATAGGACCATCCAACCCACCTGCTGGAGGGAAACCCCTGGGTACCATTCCAAGCGAGGCGATTCAACCAACACCTCCAACATTCCCGTTGGCTCAACAAGGCCTTGTACTTGTAGGACTCCCACTCGTTAATGCCCCCACTGGCACCATTCAACAACCCTCCCCACCAACAACATCTGCTCAGTTTGGTATGTATAATACACTTGGAAGTGGACAACCTTATGCCAATATTCCAACCGGGCCATACCATCAACATCCCTCGTCAAGCATACTTCCTTCTTGGGGATCTCAAATCCCACATAGCAAGGGGTACTCATTGTTTGGAAACTGGACCTAAGCTGGGGGGCAACCTCAAATTACCCCCAACTTGAATTCTGGCTTCCCCTACCCCTCGGCTGCTCCATGGAACCCATTCCTTCAACCCCCACCTCTTCATCAGGGTGGAACCCATATTCCATGGACACCATTCTTGCAGCCACCCCCTAACACTGGCACGGGAAATCCTCCACCTACCCAAGGTAGTGGTAACATTCCTGGGACCCAACAACCCCAAGGAACCATTCCCCAACAAGGAGCAGCAAACATTCCTAGGACACAACAACCCCAGGGTATAATACCCACCATCCCCACTCAGCAGAATGTTCAATAGCCGTTTACCACTGTGATTCCCAGTCAGGAAATGATTTCCAACACACAACCAGTTAACCAGATGGCCTACTACCCCCATAACTTCTAGTAGTACCCTGCGGGAAACATGTATGGGTACAACACACAACAATATGTTGTGCAGGGCCCCTTAGGCATCCCTGCACTGTACAACTACTACTCATACCCACAGCCCAACTGTCAACCTCCTTTCTTTGCCACGCTAGATTTACCTGATTTGTCGAGGCTCATCAACGATCCTATATGGCATGAATCTCACTGGCCACCTATCCTAGCCAAACTTCCATCGGACATTCCTAAGTTCGATGCCAAGCCCGAGGAAGACCCTAAGAACCACGTGATGACCTTCAATCTTTGGTGTTCATCCAATTCATTGATGGGCGATTCCATTCGGCTACGGCTCTTTCAGCGCATGCTTACTAGCACAGCAGCAAAATGGTACATCGAGCTACCACAACACTCTTTTTATGATTTTAATACCTTGGCTATGTAGTTTCTGACCCATTTCCAGCTCCCCATCCAGTACGAGACTAGAACAGAACTGTTAACCTCATTACATCAAACCACTTCTACGCACATCTCGAACCATATCCACGAATGGCATCGATGCCGTAGGTTAATAAAGGCACCCATCCTGGACCAGTTACTCATTGATTGGTTCACAAAGTCTTTCTTGCCTCTTATAGCTAGGGACATTGCCATGCATAGGCCCATCACGGAGGAACAAGCCATCTCTTCTGCTCAGTACATGGATTTGGTATATACCCAATCTGGCACTTTACATGAGCTTCTCCCCCATGCCACCCACATTACTACTGGTCCAACTAAGCCTGCCACTGAACCCCCCATCGACGGTATTGTCGGTTCAGTCAAGGCCCAACCTACCACCAAACCAATGGGGCAGCAAGCTCCTACTTCCCCCGCTCCACCCCAGGCTATTCCAAAAGCTTCTACTTCCCCTGCTGTTTCCTCCGAGGTGAACGCAGTTCAATCTACGTCACAACCATCTGGAGGAAAGAAGAAGAACAATCATGGAAAATCCAAGAAAAATTCTAACCAACAGGAGAACCCCAAGCCACAACCCACCCACAATGACCCGAAACCACATCGGAAGGCTAAGTTTCCCTACCTCATTTGCCAGGACGATCATTATACATGTGACTATCCCTACAAAGATGAAGCCAATAAATTCATTAAAGGATCCTCTCGCCCGGCAGTATTAACTGATCCTTTCCCTCAATAGCAACAACAGATGGTTTCCCACGACTCCCCACAAAGGGGGAAATCCGAACAACCCACCTCGTGGAGAGACGTCCACAAATCATGAAATCCTGATGATGAGTAATGAAGAGATTCATATAACCACTCATTCGAAGATGTATGAAAACCCCCCAAGTTCAAACAATCCATTAGAGACAGCCAAAGGCAAGTCTCCTATTAAAGATCCTTCTCTCATGCCTCCCCCTAATGGCCATCTCCACATCGAGAGACCGCTTACAGACATAGTGCTCTGCCCACCCAAAGGCACTATCTGAAAGGCGACATTCAATCCTAATGCGCGAGCTGCCTAAAATTACAACATTGTTGAGGATCTAGCTCAAGCACCTTGCGCGATGTCGACTCTTGAGGTTCTTCAACACTGCCCTATGCAATGCAGAACCTTACTTTCAGCACTAGGTGCAGTAGACCCGGATGCCTCGAACACCATCATGTTTAACTTGATGTTAAACCTCGGATTTCCCATCAGTTAGCCTTCTAGGTTCATACAAATATCCGTGGAAATAGCATCCATCACATTGTCTTAGATGAGGGTGCTTCCACGTTGATTATGTCTTTGAATTGTTGGAGAGCCTTAGGCTCACCTGAAGTCACGACTTCTCCCACTACTCTTAGAGCATTTGACGGACACGGTTTTCAACCCTACAGACTCATTCCTATGATCAGTTTTGAATTGGGGGGAAAAATAGTATCTATACACATCGAAGTCATGGATGCGCCATTAGATTATAATCTTCTTTTTGGTCAAAACTGGTTTTATGCCATGACCACCATAACATCTACTATCTTTCGAATCTTACAATTTCCTCATGAAGGGAAGATTGTCACCATAGATCAGCTAGATTACTGTACCCCACACTCTCATTCGAACTCTTCCAAAACAGTCCCATTATTGGATCAACCTCAGTACCATTTCCAAGACGTTGGCGTTGGTCTTATGAAGGGTTCCTCCCTTATCGGAGTGTTCCTGGAGCTCGGATCTCCCTGTTAGGAACCCATGTCTTTACTTTGTTAGTATGTTGTTATTGGACGCATATGCTTTGTAAGTCGTCCCGTAGTATTTGTTGATCAATAGTTTGTGTTATTGTGTTGGCGTGTATGCTTTGTAAGTCGCCTGTAGTATTGTTGATCCATAGTTTGTAACGGCCCATGGTTTCGACCCATAGTATTGGCGCCTAGAATTAGTATATAAGTGTGTGTTGAGACCTATGAAGGCACCGTGAAGTTATTTGTATTGAGCTTGCTCAAAGGAGGTTGCCCCCTCGAAGTGGCCTGTGATCAATACAAAAGTGATTCTGAGTTCTGTCATTTCTGCTATTTCGCGTATTCTTGTTAATTAATTGTTGCAGGTGCCTCACATCTGGTATCAGAGCACTTTCTTGGGCTCGCTGGGTGAAATTTCTGCCAAAATTTTTTTTCACATCTGTTGTAGGTTCGGATTTGGGAATAATCCCTATCCGCTTAACTGTGGGAAGTACTTGGGCATAAGCCCTAAAACTCATTGTGAGGAGTACCACAGGAACCCCGAAGTAGCTGTCCCATTGAGAGGACCTGCCGGCGAAAAGGGCAACGACCCCTACCTGATTGACTAGTTCCCACCCGTGAGGTAAACCAAGAGCTGTCGTTTGTGGCAAAGCGGTTATCAGTTTTACCTGAGCCGTGGAGTGAGGGGTACTGCCCCAATATGCAAGCCGTCAGACAGCATTGGTGGCCGAGTGAAAACCCTAAACTGTTAGGAAGCCGCACATACCTGGGGTCCATATCTACTTTCAGCTGAACTATTGTCGATCACTGCTGCGCCGTTTCAGATTCATTTTGCAAACCGTTCCAGATCCAGCCGTCGGCGTTGTTCCAGAATCCTTCGAACCGGAGATCCCATTCTGCAAGTAGAGCCGTAGCCGCTCCAGTCTGTAAAAAAAAAAAAAAAAAAAAAAAAAAAAAGTATAAAATTCCGTTTTTTCTCCATATCTCCCTTGTTTTACCTCTGTTTTCCTTGAAAATTTCAGGGAACCCCTGTCATTCCATTCTGCATATTTCATCCCTGAGGACCCTATCCTCAATTCCCTTCCCTACAGCCCGAAATCCCACAATTGTCTATTTTTAGGGTTTGCCATAACTTCCTCAGATTTCACCCAATCACCTTCAATTTTTACCACAGAGTTCCTTTCTGAATTCTGCTTCTTTGTTCCCCTCTGCCAAATTTTCCCATCCTTTAACCCCGCTGCTGAAATCCTCATATTTGCTTCCCTGTCTATCCAACAGTGTCCAAAAAATGAGTCAAACCCCAATTACCTTTCTGATTTTTTCCCAAATCCAAATTTTCCTTTACTGAAGTAGTTCCTGTTTTTATTTTCCTACCCAGTCCAAAAAAAAATAAAAAAAAATCCCTGGTTATGGTTGTCACCCATGCAGGAGCAAAAACCATGGAGGAAGCCCTTGCAGCCATCCAAGCCAAACTCCAGGATCTGGATGAAAAATTTCTTGGTCTCCATCTTGAACATTCAGCTATGAACAACAAACGGCAGTCTGAGTCTTCAGTAGACAATGGGTTCTCTTCTTCTAGCAATTTCCGTGGTCCGAAGCTTGATTTTCCTCGCTTCAATGGTACCGATCCAACTAGATGGATCTATCGTGCAGAACAATATTTCAGTCTGCATAATACTTTTGATGTCAACAAAGTTCCATTGGCATCCTTTCATTTGGAACAGGAAGCTCTTCAATGGTACCGTTGGTACATCAAGGCTCATCCAGAGCCCAACTGGCCAGACTTTTGTCAGCTCCTTTTGCAACGATTTGGTCCTAGTGCTTTTGATGACTTCACAGGAGCCCTCACTAAACTTCGCCAAACTGGCACTGTGAGAGAGTATCAAACCGAATTTGAGAATCTAGCGAACCACACCGAAGGATTGACTGATGAATTTTACCGGAGTTGTTTTATCAGTGGTCTAAAGGATGCCATTCGCTCTGAGGTCAAAATGTTCTTTCCCAACACAATGATGGAAGCACTCGGGTTGGCTAAGTTGGCAGAAGATAAGATTGCAGCCCAGCAACGCTCCAAGCCCACTTTTGTTCCCTTCAGAAATATGGGTTCTCAGCGACCACCTATACCGCAGGCTCCTCGACCGACTCCTATCAAGCGTTTGTCTGAAGCAGAGATGCAAGCACGCAGAGAAAAGGGGCTTTGCTATAATTGTGATGAGAAATTCACTCGGGGACATCGATGTGTTCATCAAAAGCTCTATCTCCTGGATGTGGAGTCTCCGCCTGCCTCTGAAATGGGTGACGAAGATCTAGAAACACTGGATGCGCCGGTCGACATTCAGGAACCGCCTATTGACCCTCCGTCTCAGGATGACCAGCCAGAGATATCTCTCCATGCTTTAGCTGGAATCACCACCCCCCAAACAATGCGGGTCAGGGGTTACTTCAAGAAGCTTCCTCTTACAATCCTCATTGATTCTGGTAGCACTCATAATTTCATTGACCCTCGAATCGCCAAACAAGCTGATTGTTTTATCCATCCTTGCTCCAACTTTGAAGTCATGATTGCCAATGGGGGCACCTTACCTTGCAAAGGGAAGTGTCGAAATGTGCGTATCTCTATGGGAGATTATATCCTGCGCTCTGACATGTTTGCCTTGCCCTTAGGCGGATGTGATGTGGTTTTGGGCGCTCAATGGCTACGCACACTCGGCCCTATCTTATGGGATTTTGCCGAACTGTGGATGCAGTTTTCCCTCAATGGACACAAACACACATTGACAGGATTACAACCAGGGTCTCTCAGCATCATCAGTTCACATCGCATGGAGAAACTCCTCAAGAAGAGTTCACATGGTGTCATCGCTCAGATCAGTTCCATCCAGATGCAACCATCCGCGGTCTCCACTACTCCTTTGGATCTACAACAAATTCTGAATCGATATACAGGTGTCTTTGCTGAACCAGTGGGATTACCACCTTCCAGGCCAGAAGACCATCATATTCAGCTCCTTCCCGGCAGCGTTCCTCCCAACATCAGGCCCTATCGCTACAAATTTCACCAAAAAACAGAGATTGAAATGCTCGTGCGGGATTTATTGAAGCAAGGTATTATTCGCCCAAGCACTAGTTCCTTTTCTTCTCCAGTTATTCTTGTCTGCAAAAAAGATGGGTCATGGCGCCTCTGCATTGACTTCCGAGCACTTAATCACCTCACCATCAAGGATAAGTTTCCAATTCCTGTTGTTGATGAGCTTCTTGATGAGCTTCATGGGGCTCACTTTTTCTCCAAGTTGGATCTTCGTTTTGGGTATCATCAAATTCGGGTTCATGAGGAGGATATTCCTAAAACAGCTTTCCGCACACATGATGGCCATTATGAGTTTTTGGTCATGCCCTTTGGCCTCACTAATGCTCCTTCCACATTCCAGGCCTTAATGAATAAAATATTTCGACCCTACTTGCGGAAATTCATTCTGGTATTCTTTGATGATATCCTCATCTACAGTAAAACATGGGATGAACATATCCAGCATCTGGATCTTGTCATGCAACTTTTCTCTGACCATCATCTCCATGCCAAGCAGTCTAAATGTGTTTTTGGACAAAAGGAAGTTGAGTATCTCGGGCACATTATCTCAGCACAAGGGGTTCGCGTGGATCCCGCCAAAATCGATGCCATGAACAATTGGCCACATCCTCAGACACTCAAGAGCCTTCGTGGTTTTTTGGGGTTGACTGGCTACTACCACAAGTTTGTCAAGGATTATGGGAAGATTGCAGCTCCATTAACTGCCCTATTGAAAAAAGATGCTTTTACATGGACACTTGTTGCTCAGTGTGCATTTGACAAACTAAAACAAGCTATGTGTACTACACCTGTGCTAGCTATGCCCGATTTTTCCAAGCCCTTCACTATTGAGAGTGATGCTTGCGGCAATGGACTTGGTGCTGTTCTCCTTCAATATGAACACCCCATTGCATTCACCAGCAAAGCCCTTTCAGGTAAGAATTTAGCTGCCTCTACCTATGAGAAGGAAATGATGGCTATTTTGCATGCAGTACAGAAGTGGCGTCCATACCTATTAGGGAATCATTTCTGCATCAAGACTGATCACCAGAGTTTGAAATATTTCTTGGACCAGCGTGTCTCCTCCCCGGCACAACAGAAATGGGTTAGCAAACTGATGGGTTATGACTATGAGATCACTTACAAGAAGGGTAAAGACAATATTGTGGCAGATGCTCTTTCTCGTACATTTGATGCCCAAGGTTCTCTTTCAGCTATTTCTATGCCTGTTCCAAATTGGTTGCAATCTGTTCAACAGGGTTATGTCAATGACTCTTCCTTATCTCAGATCATCCAGCGCTTGACCAACAATCCTTCTGCGGTCCCGCATTACTCTTGGGATGGTGCTTCTCTGCGATACAAGGGTTGTCTGGTGCTTCCCCAGAGCACAGATCTTCAATAGGCTGTCTTCTATGAACTCCATGCTTCTCCATCAGCCGGGCACTCTGGGTTCCTCAAAACATATGAACGAGCACGGCGTAACTTCTTTTGGCAGGGCATGAAAAGGACAATTCAACAGATGGTGGCCGAATGTGATACCTGCCAGCGCAATAAGGGTGAAACAACACTCCTTCCAGGATTGCTTGAACCCTTGCCCATACCTACACGGATTTGGACAGATATTTCTATGGATTTCATCGAAGGGCTCCCTAAATCTGGCGGAAAGACAGTGATTCTCGTTGTGGTTGATCGTCTCTCCAAATATAGTCATTTTTGTGCTCTCAGCCATCCCTATACAGCCTCCTCCGTCGCTCAAATTTTTATGGACCAGATCTTTCGTCTTCATGGCATCCCTTCTTCCATTGTCTCGGATCGTGATGCGACTTTCACTAGTCATTTTTGGACAGAACTATTTCGCCACACTGGCACCAAACTGAAGATGAGTTCAGGGTATCACCCACAAACAGATGGTCAGACTGAAATTGTTAATAAATGCTTGGAAACTTATCTTCGTTGCTTCACCTCGGAACAACAACATCAGTGGGCAAAGTGGCTTTCTCTCGCTGAATGGTGGTACAATACCTCTTACCACACTGCCTCCAAAATGACCCCATATGAAGCAGTCTATGGTCAGGCACCTCCAGCTCTTCTTCCATACACCCCCACCAGTTCACCAGTTCAGGAAGTTAACAGGGTCCTTCGCAACCGAGATCAGATTCTTCGCATTTTGTGGGACAATCTTCACATGGCAAGGAATCGCATGAAGCAACAAGCTGATCAGCACCGTTCAGAGCGCACCTTTCAAGTCGGCGATATGGTTTTTCTTCATCTCCAGCCGTACAAACAATCCTCCTTGAAACTCAAAGGACGTCATAAGCTCGCTCCAAAGTTCTATGGGCCATATCGGATTCTTCAGAAGATTGGGTCCGTCGCTTATAAATTGGAACTTCCTCCTTCTTCCCGCATTCATCCAGTCTTTCATGTCTCTTGTCTGAAGAAAGTTCTTGGCACCAACATCAGTGGCCAAACGATTTTACCCGAACGGGATAATGAAGGATCCATCCTTTTGGAGCCAGAGGCCATCCTCAATCGGCGCACGCGTCAGCTTCGCTCTCGCTCTATCAAAGAGGTCTTAATTCAGTGGCACGGCATGCAACCAGAGGATGCTACATGGGAACCACTCCTTCAGATTCAACAACAATTTCCACATCTAAAGCTTTGAGGACAAAGATTTTTTTCAAGGGGGAGGGGATGTTAGGAACCCATGTCTTTACTTTGTTAGTATGTTGTTATTGGATGCATATGCTTTGTAAGTCGTCCCGTAGTATTTGTTGATCAATAGTTTGTGTTATTGTGTTGGCGCGTATGCTTTGTAAGTCGCCCGTAGTATTGTTGATCCATAGTTTGTAACGGCCCATGGTTTCGACCCATAGTATTGGCGCCTAGAATTAGTATATAAGTGTGTGTTGAGACCTATGAAGGCACCGTGAAGTTATTTGTATTGAGCTTGCTCAAAGGAGGTTGCCCCCTCGAAGTGGCCTGTGATCAATACAAAAGTGATTCTGACATCGGTCATTTCTGCTATTTCACGTATTCTTGTTAATTAATTGTTGCAGGTGCCTCACACTCCCGTACAGCCCTTCAAGATGATATCATCAGGTATCACCCCATTTAATGACTCTTGGGTGATACCGAGTCCTACTGAGATTGAAAACTATGGAACTCTATGCCGTTAAACAGGAACCTCGTAGCATATGAGGCAATCCAGTCAGCCACTTACTAGGTCAATCCTACTATCTGTCACATAGTGGCACAACTCTCGTCTGAGGCCAGTTCATCCCCACCACTTACCGATCCTCTCACATTGATTTTTCCCACTAACAAATCAATCATGGAGGTTATGTGCGGTGATGAACCACCCTGGGGAAATTTCCATCATCGATCCTCTTTCCCCACTATCCAAGTGATTGAGCTAGATACTAAACCCAGTGCTTCACTTGGAATGGTCCAAATCGAGTTTCCCACTTCATTCGATGAAATATTTTTCGAGGGAAACTTGGCCAACCTCATGGCCACCACTCCCATCGACATTTCAGTGAAGCCTGGTGTTGTGCAAAACATTCATATTGGCAAGACATGCACTCCCACTGAAATGGAGTTCTACGACGCCTTCTTTAAAAAATTCCGTGACGTTTTTGCTTGGAGTTATGAAGAAATGCCAAGAATAGACCCTTCTATCATGGTCCACAAGATTCCAACCTTTCCTAGCGCCCGACCTGTTCGGCAGAAACTATGACCCGTCCACCCCTGTAAAGCAGCCACCATCAAAGCAGAAGTCAAAAAATGTTTGCATGCTGGTTATATCTATCCTGTCCCACTGACATAATGGGTATCTAATATCATTCCCGTAGCCAAGAAACAAGGTACGATTAGATTCTGCGTCGATTATCGTGACTTGAACAAATCTTGTCCAAAGGACAACTACCCAACTCCGTTCATTGACCAGATCATTGATAACTGTGCCAGGAATGTCATCTTTTCATTTATGGATGGCTTTTTCAGCTATAATCAGATCGAGATACTCCAAGTGGACCAGCATAAAATAGCCTTTATCTGCCCAAGGGGAATCTTTGCATATTGAAAGGTACCTTTCGGCCTGAAAAATGTCGGGGCAACTTTCCAATGGGCGATGTCATACGCATTTCACGATATCAAACATATTGCAGAACCGTATCTTGATGACCTTCCCGCTCATTCGCAGACTCGGGAAGATCATCCTGATCACTTAGGCGCCTTCTTCGCTAGGTTCCATCACTACAACATCCGTTTGAACCCGCATAAATGCATTTTTTGTGGTTAATCCAGAAACTTTTTGGGATTCATAATCTCCAAAGATGGTATACGATTGGACCCCATGAAGGTAGAATCTATTTTAACCCTTCCTTCCCCTACGAACATACCAGAACTTCAAATTTTGCAATGGCACGCAAACTTTCTACGCCGTTTCATTTGCAATTTTGCCGAGATAACAAAAGGCTTCTAGAGAAGGACACCACCTTCTTTTGGGATGACGAATCCCAGCGCTCCTTTAATAATCTAAAGGCAGCCTTAACCAAAGATCATGTGATTCAACCCACCAATTACACATGGGATTACATTATATATCTCGCAAATTCGATTTCCACCATTGGCATGGTGTTAGTCCAAGAAGATACCAATGACATAGAACATGTAGTATATTATCTTAGTAAGAGTCTTCTTGACTCCGAAACTCGATACTCACATGCTGAAAAACTGGCTCTGGAAACAGTCTTCACTGTCTAGAGGTTTCATTGTCACATTCTGCTCCACCAGACCACTCTCATAGCGGATTTCAATCCAATGTACTATATCCTCACATGTCAAGTACTTGGGGGAAAATATTCCCATTGGATTGTCATCCTACAAGAGTTTGACTTGGAATTTTCCAAAGCCAAATCCAAGAAATCTTTGGTCTTTGCCGAGTTGATTTGTAATTTTCCCCATGCTACTGAGCAACCTGAGCCAATTGATTCTCTTCTCGATGAATCGTTATTCCTTATCAGCATGTCCAACCCATGGTATGGAGATATTATACTATATATCCAAACCTGACGTTTTCGCCCTGACGTCAACCGCGATGAACGTCGGCAGATCCGACATCACGCCAAGTACTACCTTATAATTAACGATACCCTTTACCTTCATGGTGTTGATACCGTTCTTCGACATTGTTTAACTTTAAATGAGGTTGAACGCGTTCTTAATGACTGCCACGCTGGAGCATGTGGTGGTCATCTCTCTGGGATGGCTACGGCCTAGAAGATACTACGAGTGGGATATTTCTGGCCCTTGATTTTCAAAGACTACATTGAAACAATTAAGAAATGTCCACCCTGTCAATTCTTTCATAGTAAGACACGCTCGCATCCTGCTCCACTTCATCCTGTCATTTCCATTGGCCCCTTTTCCAAATGGGGTATATATTTCACGCATTGTAAGCCCACTTCAGCATTGGGGCATAGCTATGTCATAGTAGCTATGGATTATTTCACAAAATGGGATGAAGAAATTCCTACTTATGCTGAAGATGGTAAAACAGCAACACAGTTCATATTCAACCACATCATAGCTAGGTTTGGAGTCCCACAATCCATTGTGACCGATCATGGATCCCACTTTAGGAACCATATGATCGAAGAATTGAGCACCAAGTTGGGTTTTCGTTAACAAAGTTCTGAAATGTATGATTCAGCGCATTGTGGGTACCCATAAGTCCAATTGGCACTCAGCTCTTTTTTCGACATTGTGGGCATACCAAACCTCAGTAAAGCACTACTGGATTCACACCATTCCAACTGGTGTATGGACTGGAAGCCATCTTACCGATTGAATGTGAAATCCCGTCACTCAAAATAGCCATAGAGCTACTTCCCAATACTACCTCTGAAGAAGAACAGTTTCTATACCTAGCTAAGCTAGATGAAACCCGCCTAGACGTTGCTTTAGCTAATGAATCCCATCAAAAGCACGTCAAAGCACAGTATGAAAAATCCATTCAACCTCAGGTTTTCAACAAAGGTGACCTCGCACTGACATATGACCGGATGCATGATAAACTTGGAAAAGGAAAGCTAGAGTCTATGTGGTACGGCCCCTTTGTTGTAAAATGTGTTTTGGAGAAAGAAGCCTATGAACTCATCAACTGTGACGGCATACCATTGGCATGGCCCTGCAATGGGCTGTACCTAAAACACTTCTACGCATAGGTTCATCCTGCACGAGACACTTTTTGTACATAATGTACTTAGTTTGTTTTCATTTCCCTTTTATGTATGTATGCATGGATCTTATGTATCCCTATTTACCTCGACTTGTACTTCTATGCGCAGATGACTGCCTACTACGGATTCGCCGACGGTGCAATTTGACACACCTGGAACCTTGCTTCCATAGCATGGGTAATTTATTCTCCCACTAGCGAGTTGATATCTTCAGAAGGCACTTGCTTAGGCCCCGCAACCAACAATATTGCAGAGTACCATGTAGTCATTGGACTCTTAACCGAGGTTGCTTCCCTTGGAATTGACTCCTTGTCAGTCTTTCTAGACTTCCAACTCATGTTGTCCCATCTGAACCGTATCTACACTATCCACGATCCTATTTTACTTTGCTTATTTCGAAGGGTACGCCTCTTGGAATTATCTTTTGATTATATTTCATATCAACACATACCAAGAGAATTCAATTATGTGGCTGATTCATTAGCTAACTACATTTTGGATTGGCATCTTGCCCATACATGAAGAATACATCATAAAATAAACATGAAAGTCATTGTAAATAGGTAAATCATAAGAGTAGGTCCATATGTATATATCATCACATATAGAAGTGTTTCTTTGAATACATAAAGTTTGTGTCCAAAAGGAAAAATTTGGGATCCAATCCCATGCAAAAATTTGGCTCTCAAGCCTACATATCGTGTACATGCTGCAAAAAGGTAAAATACTACTATCTAAGGAGATCTAGGAGATCTATCACAATCCTCCTCAGATTCCTCACAATGTTGATGGTAGCAAACTATAGCTCTAGCCACCCTACGGAGGATTAGGCCAATACGTCTAGCCACACCCACAGTATGTCGCTGAAGGTGCAGAGGAACATCATCCATCCTCATAGCTAGAACTCCGAGAGTCAAACCTTGTAGGTTTCTCTCTATATCTTGGACCCCTCTTGCTTCTTCCACTTCCTCTTCCTCTTCTTTCCCCTCCAAAACAACTCGGTGCTCGATACCGCCTCATCGTAACGGGGAATAGCCTGCAAGTCTCCTTTGTCCACAATCTGCGACATGCACATATACATATCAAGTCTTTTCATACATTCTAAAAAGCAATCCAAAAAATTACATATTCAAAAAATTAAAAAATACATTTTTTGAGGGTCATACCTGAGTTATCCCAATCCTCATCATTGGGCAATGCCAAGTCAATATCCTCGCGGAAGTCCACCCCTGCATAGGGGTAGTCCTCGATCATCATGATCTGCTCCTTGATCCATGAGAAGAAGTCCTCTCCAAACGCTAAATGTTGCGGCCCCCCAAGCCACCCTGCATACTCACTCCATCGACCTATCTGTGGCTCGGTAGGTGGGCAGATAGGCATGGTCAGCTGTGGATGCAACAGCGGCACCCTCTCTAGAAAGAAGGTGACCAAAATGATCCCATAACCAAATTGGCGATTCTCCCCATTCCTACACTTGGTTACTTGCTCCTTGAGATTGGATAGCACCCCTTCGCACTAGTTGAACAGTGTTGGTGCTAAACACTCCATGGCAAGATTCATTTGCATATGGGATGCCTGATGAGGACTCGTGCTGCTCGCCGCATGTGTGATGGTAAGCAACACATTTTTCATTGGAAGTTCCACAACATCCTTGATGACCACTTTCCCACTTTCCTTCCCGAAACGTTGATGATAGTAATGAGCAATCAAGGCATCAGTGCTTGCTTCCGAGGCCCTGAACCCTGTCAAGTTCACCCGGGACCGTCTCTTTGAGAGACCCGTAAGAAAATAGATGTCCTCGAGCTCAATCTCAAGGATATGCTCCCCAACTCGAAAGGATTGAATGTTAGGGTCCCACATTTGTATAATGTGAGTGAGAAGTTTAGCCTGCCTGCAGATGCCTTTGGTCTTGAAAATTTTTAATAACCCACAGTTCCACAATGCAAATAGAGTCTCTTGGTCATTTTCAGCCAATAAATCATCATCCTCATGCTCCCTCTCTTTCCAATTGACCATTTTGCTTCAAACGAGCTATAAAATCTTGCAAAAAGGCCAAGGAAACATTCATGAGCAAAATAGTGGCTTGATCTCAATCGAAAAAATGAGGAAACATTTTCTTTTTTCCTTTTTCTTTGCCACTACCACATCTGGGCTCCACCTAAGTGCACAGTACTGGACACTAACGCACCCCAAATTCTCTACACAGAGCGGTAGTACCGCATCTCTCGATAGAGGGAGACCGCGGTAGTTATAGTAGCGAAAAAAGCCCTCTAGGGCTTCCCCAAAAATAAAGAAAATTTCACTAAAATTAAGTTTTTGCCTATGAATTGAAAGAGGAGCTTGAGAGCTCTTACCTAGCGCAGATGAATGACGAAACGGTGCCTCGAATCTGCTGATATGAACACTTGAAGTTTTTCCCTTCAATGGATGAACTTCCCCTTTGAGAAAAAATAACCAAGGTAAAATGGTAACTTTTCATTTTTACCCCTTGCTTATATAACATCCATATTTAACTTTTGCTCATTATTTTATTATTATTATTATTTTAGGTCAAAACTCTTTTTCACATTACTAATATCCTTTTGACGTTTCACTAGTTTTCTTCGACCGGATCTTCCTAAACTATTCACATTGGTGTTTACTAATTTTTGACCTTCGTATTGAGCCAACTTTATCTTTTTCGTGCTCTGGATTAAAACTTGAAAAAGATTCCAAGCATCTTTTACATCTGTGTTGTGCTTGTCAAACTCAAGAAAATGGTGTCGATCTTAGTCAAATTTACTTGTGCTCGTTAAACGATGAGGAAAGTATTATTTCGGTTGTATTTTATTCTTTTTTCGAACCGACACAATTAAAAAATTACGAAAAAGACCATCGAAGTTCCCTTTAAGCTCTTTTCAGACTCCCTCGTTTTGAAAAGATTGCCAAGTGCACTTGTTTCTTTCACACTTGTAAAAGTATTCGAAAGGTCGTCTATTCGGTGATAGGTTACCCCTTTTTCAGCCCATTTAGACTAATTACGAGAAAGGTATACCTTAGTCAACTTTCGACTGGGAGAGTTCTCTTAGGAATTGTTTTACACTTTTTCTAGACTGAGGGACTAAATTTACGAAAAAGTACACCCTGGAGCCTCCTTTAAAGTTTTTCAGGCTCTCTAAATGTGAAAAACTACTGGGTTTCCCTTCCTTGGACTCGTTAAAATTTGACATCGAAGGACCCATCTTGGGACGAACCCCTCCTTTCTCAAGTTCGTAAAACATATGAGATCGGACTCATCTATGAGATGAGCTACACCGAGCATCTGTTATCCTCCTCAAGCTCATAAAACAATAAAGAGGTACTTTTCTATCATGTCGGGTGAAATTGGGAAATGAGTCAAGTTTACTTTATTGGCAGCTTGTCAGTCGTCACCTTTGAACATGGCATGCATCTGTCCCTTGTCTACTTTTGGGTATCTGTTATTGTTGAGTTATGGTCATCATCTCAAGTTGTCTCTCTGGCCACGAGTCTACTTGTCCTATGTCTATCCTCTGCTACCAATTATCCCTGCTGCCAGGTTGTGCTTCATGCCATTATATGTTAAAAGGGTTTGCATTGTTTCAAGTCAACCATTGTGTCAAGACTTCCACTGTGTTAGTACATGTTACATTGTTCCATTGTTTCACTTGATCTCTCGTTCCGATTTCATGTCAATGATGTGGGAGTCATCATGGCATACCTTCGATGAGTATATTCCTGCCGACGCCAAATCACTATCCAAGAATTAGGCTTAGGATTCAACCACTAGTACCCAGGTACCTGCATGCCTCAATGGTAGGTTTCCTCATATTCAATAGTAGGTTTTCATCATTGACCTATGATTGAATGATATCTCGGATGCTCGACATCAACTCCTTTATTTGCATTTCGTTGAGAAGTACTATAGATACCTTGGGGATCATCGTCATCATTAGTGATTTCCCTTGCATTTGTTAACGGTTCACATCATTGACTGGTAATCAAATGGTTTCTACCATGTTCGACTTCAACACCTTGTAATTACATGGATAGATTCGTATCATCTGCGATCGAGTAGAAGACCCTGGACATCCTTTTTATATTCTGATTGTGTCCAGGTTGTGATGGAAATTCCTTTTGTATTGTCACACAAATCCACTTATGTATTGGTCGTGGATGTGTCATGTCTGTATCATGGAACTACGCTTGTTCATAGTAGCGATGATTTTTCTACAGTCTATATCATCTCAGTACTCATGGATCTGCAATGTATTGGTCAGGAGCCAGGCTTTGAGTCAATTGTTTCTGAGCATGGGAATTCCTGCCTCAGTGGTATATCTGACATTTTGTTTTTGTCTCAGCTCCTTGTTGCTCCCCTTGACGCTATCTCTACACAATATTTGTAAAGTCTTTCGGCCATCAGTCTCTTCTGACCTCACACTTTAGGGGGCATCTGTTATACCTCAATATTTCACCTAAAAATCTAGTGTCGCATCTTTACACTAAATTACACCAACGACACTTCCCCCTACTAACTAAACACCCAGAAAAGAAGACCAATGATTGACCACTGAAGACAAACTCTTTTCCTATCACCTGCCAACCCAACTCAGTTTCATTTTGCAAGCACTACCGCGCCTTTCACATCTATACGGGCGTGGTAGTCCTCACTACCGCGTGTTGCTCCTCTCCTGGGACACGGCACTACCACATTATGCTCAGGATTTGGGGCACAGTAGTCTAGTTATAGCCTTTTGCCATGGATCTTGGGATATCAACCCTCAAGGGATTCTATTAGGATCACCACCTTTGATTTAATCCTAACCCTCTCCCTATTTGGCTGGCTTGATCCACTAAACACTCCATAGATCCACACTACTCTCTTGTTGGTTAACCTTCTCACATGCTATAAGAGAGAGTTCTTCCATGAGCCAAAGGGAGGAATTTTGGGGCATCAAACCTATGATCACAAACCTTTTGTGGAGATAGCTAGAGGTGGAAGCAATTGGAGCTGGAAGATTGGCTTGGACATCAAGTAACCTTTGTAAGCACTTTTCAAGCTTCTCAATAATATAACTTGCCTTGTTTCCTAGTTTGTGTGTATTGATTATGTTTCAATTTCATGAATTATGTCTATATAGATTGTGGATATAACTTGTAATTCAAAGACATTGGAAGATTGTATGTGCTTGTGTATTGTTTTGTCTCCATAGATCTATCGTGAAGATTCCGAGATCAGAACCGCAAGCAAAACAAACGGTAAGAATGGAGGTGAGTTACTTTCTTCCTTTCCTTCTAATGTAAAATGTCTGAAATACTAGTTTAATCCAGGATTCAAGATTACATTTGTTTCATTTTTGTCTTAGCTTAGAGTTAGCCTAATCTACTTTACCCTAAGAGAATTTCTCTTTATCCGTAGGGAGAAATATCTACAACACCTAGTTCTGATTCATTGGGTTCGGCGCACCACTGTTGAGATATTATTGAAATAAGGGGCAATGTTCCTTGGTGTGTCCTTTGCCCTTACATCCTGTACACCAGACCTCATTCCTTTGTTCATATCTTTGTTCCTTTCCATTCTTCATACCTTGCAATTCTAATGTCAAGGTGGTCAACTGGTTCTGGATCTGAGACATCCCAGAGCTAGTCTCACCGATTGGCGAAGCCTCTAGCTTCATCGTGATCTCTAAGGCCTCTGCCTGCGATACAACCTTCTGTTGCATTAATGGTTGTCTGATGTGAGGCCATAGCGCAACGATGAACCATTCCTCATGTTTTTGCGGACCTATAACAAAGCTCACTTGGTCCAACAACGTCTTAAATTTTTCATCAAATTCCTAGACCATTTCGGTAGGTTTCTGCTTAATTTCTTTTAACTTTGTTATGCACTGCGACTCGGATTTTGGTTTCTTAAACTCTGCTATGAGTGCAGCCTTGATTTTTGTTAGGTTTCTCAGTTGTGCCTGAGAATATTTCATAAACCAATGCAATGCTCTGTCTCTGAAAGTAGTGATGAGATGTGCTCTCTTCACAGCATCATCTTGAACTTGCTTTACACTTCATACGGATTCACATAGAAACCAATGTTGATTAGGGTCTTCTAGACCCATTCCTTTGAATATCAGCTATTTTATATCGTTATCTGTCATTCTCCTTCCTGGTTGTGGAGCTCCCTGAGTAGTGCGCTCTAATTCTGCGTGGGGTTCTGAGCGGAAAAAGTGAAGGTAGTACTCTGAATAGTGATAAGGATACTACTCTGCGGAATATTCTGAGACTAGGTATTGTGAACTAGAATAGTCTAAGTTGGAATGGTCTAAGCACCCGCTCCTTTGGTGCTACCAGTATTGATGTTCTTTGGGGTGGGCTACGCGACACTCACAGCGGGTGGGTTCTGAGGCATAATAGGGTGGATGGTGGCTAATGATGGTGCAGTTTGATTGATAAGGTCACATGGGATTTCGGAATTCACGCGGAGTCCAGGTCCTCTAGTATTCTTTTCTTTATTAAACTTATATCTCTTTCCACTTCTCAGATTATGGGTTTCTTCATCAGAATCACTATATATACTTTCTACCATGACAAATTCAAAAAATTATTACTGCATTCTTAGAATGCCTTTCTCAGCTAAAACCATTTTAATGTATAGACTAAGATTGTTTAGGTACTTACCTCTGAATTCTTCAAAAAATTATGCTCAGCTTGACTGTAGGATTTCAGTGTGTCTACAGCAAATTTTGTTACAAATCCTTCAAGTATGTTATCAACCCAGAAGTCGATTGCTCGTGATAATGGGATATATATTGCTTTGAGCTGCACCGTGAGCTCTAGATTCCACTATGTAGGTACTCCCCCTTGAAAATAGGTTTTCTTCTCTGCGAGTCGCGAGATCCACTCGTGTAGCTCGTTTCCAAATGAGGCCCAAAGAATCTTGTGAATATCTTTCCACAAATATCTGTTCAACCACTCAACGTCAGATAGATGCGAGTGTCTATTCTCTTTCTTTGCAAAATCTCTTTCGATCTTATCACGCCAGTCCCAGATCTCTTTCTTTTCGTGATGCCAATTGTCTAAACCCAACAGGAACTGGTATTCTTCGTCACACATTAATTTCCAAAGACACTATCGCATTACTGAGTCTTATCATAGCAACAAAGCCATTTGTTGACATATGTAACTGATCTAGAGGTTTCCAATGTAGACCTAGGTACTTCACGATTCAAGGAGCCAAAAAAAACCCTATTCACCGGCCCTTTCGGCAACAAACTGCAAGCAGCCTGAGGTCTCACCCGAGGCGAAGATGAGGGGGTGGTTGCAGAATCAGGTTTCCATAACCTGGTGATGTGAGTGTCAAAGAGACGGATGGACAGCGTGGTAAAGGACTCTTGTTGTGGGCAAAAGACTGCACGAAGTCTCTACTTCACATTGGATACTTCGGTAAGTGGAGGCGCTTGCACAACCAGCACATCTAGGTACTATGCGGTATTGAATACTTCCTACATCACGATGATAAGCTATCAACAGCTTAGCTCGCAACAACTCAAAATTGTTCAGCGCATCAGCTAGACCGCGAGTCTACTTCAGGACTTGATCAACTCTGATCCAACTTACTTAACAATCCTTATCCATTCGGCCACACTTATGTTATTATTGTTATGATATATGTAAACCAATGAACATACGATATTGTGCACGCCACTACCCATGCTCAAATATAGTGCTTAACTATGTGATTATCCAACAAATTCATGCATTCAAAGACTTAGAAGTACTGAATACATAACATTCATCCACACATGTATTACTTAACATATTATTCCCACCATTCCTGCAGTGAATACATATAAAAGCAATCAAATAACAGATAACTGCGGCATTAACATCCATACTAAGCAAATGAATAGCTGCAAAATACAAACAATCACACTAGATAGAATTTAATGTGGTTCACCCCCCAGATGGAGGCTACATCCACAACAACTATTGTTAAATTAGTCTTTGGAAAGGGTACAACAGTTCTTAGTCTACGCACTCAACTGTAAACTCTCTTCTCTCGCAGATATGTCTCTGCGCATATAGCTACAGAGCCTTTACAACAGCTTCCAAGCTTCAAGATTCTAACAATGTTCAACAATGACCAAAATGAGAGTTAACCCTATCCCATACAAAAAATGCCCTAACTTATAGATCATGCCTGTAGGTCATGTCTTTATAATCTGAAGGCAAAAACCCTGAGGTTTACAAAACTGTCACGGTTTCCCCAAAACTAGACTTCTGGCACCTGGTAGAGAATATTCCATCATGGCAATCTTCCATGCCTGCATCATGTCACTATCAGCCTTCCTATTACGCGCATGCCAATAGGTCACTTTCACTAAGCAGTTCTTCCTCTAATGGTCCCATGCGACTGGTTCAATTAGTGGCATCTTTCGCTTGTGCGACCAGTCGCTTTCTTCCCGATTTGCTCCTGCCCACCCCTTAGAACTCCTGGAGCATCTTTACCAAAAATAGACCACCGATGGTCTAACCAGAATACATACCATCTTCCATCCAACACTCTACTTTGCTGGCATCCCGTGGACTGGACACTTCGCAGCACTACCGCCTCACAGTACTGATCCTCGTAGCTTCCTCCAACACTATACTGCATGCAACTTCGCAACATCCACAACCTATACAAACAAAGTACTTCAACTAAATTGTGCTCAGCTCCGCAGTTCCAAAATCCTTCTTGCACAAAATTGCCCCACTTGGTTCAAGCCCAACAAGGTGACATAGGAAAAAAGGTCATATCTCTGGCTAGGGAGCTCCAAATGGAATTTCATAAAAAGTGACAGTTAGGGAATGGACTTTAGTTTCATAGGTCCGGGTTTCACAGGCCGAAGTTGAAAGAGTGACACGTGGCATGCTGTACAAGTTAGCTATACTGTTTCATCCCATAAACAGGTCATGTTGCAACACTTGGCATATCTCTCTCTCAAAGAATCCATTTCAGCTCAGATCTGTGGGTTTGGAAATATGACAGGTCAATCTACCACTGGTTTCAGAGCTTAAGGATCCGAAATTTCAGAGATACATCAAAAACAATATGGCATATATTTATGTCCAAACAAAATTGGATTCTGAGCACTTTTATTTTTGGTTTGTCATTGTTATGGGAAATTAGGGTTTCAGAGAAAGTTGGAATTTTTGAAATTTGAGACCACGACTAGATGCTCCTCATCAAAATTGAAAGTTAGGGACCAAGATCGATGTTTTTGGTTGGTTAGAACCCCGATCTCTATCAAACCCTAGTTTGGGATTTTGACAAGGAAACCAGAAAACTAGAAAACTAGAATTTGACAGAAGTTGCAGATCCAAAACTTTCAAAGTCAATTTTGAGGGGTCAAATTTTGGAGATTTCAAAATTGAAGTATACCAGCTTGATCATCTCAGCAAGGTGCATCTTTTCATCCAATCAGAAGTTTGAAATTCAAAGTTTGAATTTGTAGGGTTTCTCTAGGAAACCCTAATCCAGCTTCATCAAATCAAAGTGGATTGGGTTATTCCTAGAAGAGAATGATTTGCAAACCTACATAAGTGAAGAGATTCCAGTTCTAGAGGGAGATGAAGCTAAGGCCTTACATAAGAAGACTAAAAGCAATATCGATAGGTATGACTTGAGGAAATATAGGTATGTTCTGAAATATGTTCATGATTAAGTTTATGATATGTTTGTCTTCATATTATTGAGGTTAGTACAATCTTGATTAATTTTAGACTTGTCTTATCACCCTAGTAAAAGTATGAATGCATGTGAATGATAGAAGACATTCATTGATTAGGGGTATCACACTTATGATTGTACTAATACGCTGTGGTGTTGTATGAGGATGATGTTGTCCACTAACATGAAGGGTACATCAAGAAAGACAAATCAAGTTCTATATCAAGAACATATGACCATGGTGACATGAAGACAAAGACTCATCCATAGTCATGGATCAGATAGAAGCTCTACTTACAAGATATGTATAACTTGGCTCTACAATTATTAACTTATGAGATATGTAGGTTGCTGGCACAAGGTCTCTAAGAGAACAAAGAAGACATTGTTTCGGTATGTTAGACAAGCATGATAATCCAGGTATGTTTTCCTATATCGTGTTAGAATCCTACTTTGTGTTAGGATCTTAGATAAGTATAATTTTGTATGATTGATCATGATTATTCATGAAGTTATAAGTTTGAGTAATCATGGGTTTATGCATATTATGCTTCTTACTTTGATTGATGATATGCCAAACTAGAAGACTCCCTGAGTGATATGGTTAAATAAGAATATGCATGAATAAAAGAAGTACTCCTTGAAACCTTGAATACTAACACTTGTGACAAATTACTTGTGTATGAAATGACCATGACCATAGATGTTTAAGATTATTTAGAATCATAATATCTTGATAGTATTGAGATTATACTAATGAATGTATGATTATGTATGAGATCTTGAGGATGAAACAATGATGACACTAGTGCACACTTAAGCATGCATAAGTGGTCCAATATGGATATAAGTTCAAAGACAGATAATCAAGGAAGCAAAGATCAAGAGGGAGCACACTTCGTTCATTCTTATAAGGAAGCAAAGATTGAGAGGGAGTCCACCCAAAAACCAAACAAAGATAAGTATTTGAATTGTCATTTATTATATATTTGATTACTTAAATGATGTTGTTCAGTCATGTACATACTTATGTTCCTATATTTAGGATGTATATTATGCATTTTAGAAAAGTTGCATTAATGAACAAGATACTACTAATATGCAAGTAATGGGTAAGTAGCCTATGGTACTGTACAACATTCCATTGCTACTTATCTAAACTGAAACCTCTTTGCTAGCATTTTGGGAGTTGTGGACACCCTTAACACTCTTCTAGTAGAGATGGAAGGCATCTAGAAAGTTACGAGATATGGATAAATGTTGTATTGAAGCATTGGCTAAGATAATTGCATGACTATATGACATATATATTTATGTGTAAGAATTTGTTGTGAAATCTATGAGATATTTCTAATCATGAAATTGAAATTATCTTGTAGGAAAGACCATGTACCATCACCTACAAGAGAGACTTGACTCAACAACGACATTTGTTCCAGCAACGAAGTTCAAGAAAACTACCTATTGAAGATATTGAAGAATCTGAAGTTTTAGGGATCTCGGATGCAGTAATGGAAGGATGCCATGATCGAAGAGTACCAATCGATCATGAAGAATAATGTTTGGGATGTGGTCCTAAGACCAGAAGGGAAGTCTATTGTGACTTCCAAGTAGATCTACAAGATCAAGCATGTTGCAGATAGCAGTATAGAGAAATTCAAGGCAAGGTTTGTGGCTCGTGGCTTCTCCTAGAAAGAAGGCATAGATTATGAAGAGACTTTTGCACCTGTAGCCATATACACTTCCATCAGAACAATACTTGCTCTAGCTAGAGTAATGAAGTGGAAGATACACGATATGGATGTCAAGACAACTTTCTTGAATGGTGTAGTCGAAAAGGAAGTGTATGTGGAGCAACCACTCGGTTTTGAGACACATGACAAGGAGTCATATGTGTGCAGATTGAAGAAAGCCTTGTATCGCTTGAAGCAAGCACCCAGGACATGGTACGGTAGGATAGACAACTTTCTGTCTAGTTTGGGCCTTACCAAGAGTAAAGCAGATTCCAACCTTTACTACAAGGTTGAGGAAGGCAATCTAGTGATAGTCCTATTGTATGTGGATGACCTGTTTGTGAAAGGTGAGTATAGGTTGATTGCCGACACAAAGAGGAAGCTTGCTGCCGAGTTCTAGATGAAGGACTTAGGTATGATGCATTACTTTCTAGGTATGGAAGTGTGGCAGAGTACAGATGGAATCTTCCTTGGACAAGGGAAGTATGCAGTAGAGATCCCAAAGTAGTTCGGGATGATGGACTGCAAGGCCATGGCCACACCTATGGAATTGAACCTGAATCTATTGAGTGATGCTTCATCAGAGTCGGTTGATGCACTATGTATTATTAGATGACTGGGTCCTTAATGTAACTGATGAACACGAGACCAGATATTTGCTTTGCAGTGAACACCTTGAGCCAATTCCTGACGGATCCTAGACATGTTCACGTGACTACTGTAAAGCATATTCTAAGGTACCTGAAGGGTACAATTGATTATGGGCTCAAGTATGATGTGAATCAAAAGTTTAACCTGGAGGGTTATGTTGATTCAGAGTGCTCAGGTAGTGCTGCAGATAGGAAGAGCACTTCGGGGTGCTACTTCGGTATGAGATCAGGTGTGATCTCTTGGTTTAGCAGGAAGCAATCCTATGTAGCACTTAGTACAGTCGAAGCAAAGTATGTCGCAACTTGTTCGACCAGTTATGAGGCAGTATGGCTAAGGAAGCTACTGTCTGATTTATTTGATTTCTATTTGGATGCTACTTGTATCTATTGTGACAACTAGAGTTGTGTGAAGTTGTGAGAGAACCCGGTGTTCAATGACAAGTCAAAGCACATCGAGATCAAATATCACTATATCAGGGATATGGTGTAGAGAGGAGCAGTGAAGCTCCATTATGTTGCGACAGATGAGCAGATTGCAAATGTGTTGACCAAACCACTAGCCAGAGTGAAGTTCGAGTACTTCAGAGAGAGGCTTGGTTTACTTCAGATGGAGGTTCCTTCCAAGGGGAAGTGATGAGTCTAGAAGACACAGATGCACATGGGGATTTTTCGACATGGATGTAGATGTGTTCTCCCATGGTCGTGATGTAATTGCCAAGATTTTCCAACATGGTTGTAGATGTGTTCTTCCATGGTCGTGATGTAATTGCTGAGCCATTTTTAACATGGTGGTAGATGTGTTCTCCCATGGTGAAAAAGTAAGGGCTGGAGCCTTCCCCGAATGGTGGTAGATGTGTTCTCCCATGTCAGTGGTGTAAGTGATGTATGACGTGCATCTGGGTTGTGCTCCATGGACGATGAGATGATATGAACAGGATGATCATGTGATGATGATATGCATCAGGATGATGTTGTGATGATGATGAGGATGATCATGTGATGATATGTATCAAGATGATGATATGATGATTAGGACGATCATGTGTGGTGAGCATCAAGTTGATGCTATAGATGTGGTACATCAGGATGATGCATTGTATGATGATGATCAAGACGATCCTATGTCATGAGCATCAGTTCGATGTTCCAGATGTTGTGCATCAGGAGGATGTACTATATGCTGATGATCAGTATGATCATGAGCATCAGGATGATGCTCCATGCAAAGAAGATGATCAGTGGGATCATGAGTATCAGGTCGATACTCCATGGCCATGTACAAGTTGTGCAAGTAGCATAGAAAAGATCCTGTGAGATCTGATGGGTTGAGTTGTGTGCTCATAAAAGTCCTGGGATGCTCTTTCAAGGTTTTGCTACAGGTAGCATAGAAAAGATACTGGGAGATCCGATAGGTTGAGTTATGTGCTCATAAAATTCTTGGGATGCTCTTTCGAGGTTTTGCTATAGAAGGCATGTAATCAGTCCTGGGGATCCAATAGGTTGAGCTATGTGCTCGTAAAAGTCCTGGGATGCTCTTTAGAGATCTTGCAGGTTGCAAGACACTCTTTTAAGGTTTTTCCTGACCACATGTAAAAGATCCTGGGAGATCCAATAGGTTGAGCTGTGTACTCGTAAAAGTCCTGGGATGCTCTTTCGAGGTTTTGTGGTGGTCACATGTAAAATATCCTATGAGATCTGATAGGTTGAGTAGTAAGCTCATAATCAGTCCTAGGATGCTCTTTCGAGGTTTTGTTGATGCACGTAGTCAGTCCTAAGGATTCCACAGGATGGCCAACTCACAGATATGATGAAGAACTACAGGAGTCTAGGCCTACATCCAACATGAAAAAGGGTTGGCTCTATAGAACTTCCTATGACGAGAAGAATTGAGAGATAGCACCACTGATCAAGATGAAGAGTACAGCAGCAGTGACGATGATACTCCAGTGATCCAATGACGATGATCCAGCTCTAGTATTGAAGACTTGTGCCTATATATATTGATTACTTGTGTCAAGAGAATACCTTCCTAGCTAAGAGGGAGTGTTGATGTATTTGTAACTTCGGAAGCTATTCACTTGTATATTGTATGTATTACATTTGTACTTTATTGTATCCCCAATGGAAATGTATTATTCCTCTGATTGGAAGTGTCATCATTTGTATTTGATGGGTTATTAGACCACCTTGGTGGGGTTGGCCCTGTATTAGTCATGTGGGTTAAAGGGTTATTAGACCACCCTATTGGGGTCGGCCCAATAACAAGTGGTAATGGGTTATTAGACTCTCCTAAGGGAGGTCAACCCAGTTAGAGTAAAAGGAAAGTCAAGTCATTGTATAAATAGAGAGTGTCTCTCTCTAATTCTATTCATTCACCCACTCACTCACTTCACATTAGTGAGAGAGAGGAGGAGTGTGCACAAGTGGAGGAGGAGCAACTGCTAGGAGACTATCTCTTGTTTTGGGGTTTGATCTTTGTGATCTTCATATTGGTGCTCATTCTATCTCTGAGGAAGTTGTGGGGTTTTTTACCTTCTTGGTTTTCCTCGGTGAAATGCTTTGTGTCTTTTGTCTCTTATGTTTGATATGATGTACATGTTGTTCTCTCAGTTAAGATCCTAGTTCAGATTGAATTAAGTGTTGAAAAACTAACAATCTGGGGACGGTACAAAGTGGTATCAAAGCTTCAGTTACAGCATTGGTGCTGTTTGGGCTGATGTACGAGCTTACAGGTTAGTCCAAGAGAGGACAAGTTGGATTTGACCACAGATTCTGAAAACAACGTGAGTAGCAAGCATGTGAACCTGGTTCAATGAGAGTTGTTGTAGTGCTCCGGGAGAGCTACAGAAGGTTGACCGGGCCATGTAATTGGAACAACTATTACATGCATGAAGAATTCGATGCTATGAAAGGGAATTGGAAGGGAGAATTCATTAACCCCATTCTAATCTTGCATTATATTTATGATTTTATATAGAGAAAATCATAGCATAGAGATGCTGAAAATGCAATATGATTAGATAAATTGAAACGAATATGCACTAGTAGACATATTTCTAGATATTGCATAATACATGAATATGAGAATTGTATATTGGTAAAGCTAGTGATGTTTTAGATATGTAATAAACCACTAATGACAATTGTTGTGGTTGAATCCTGATTGAAAATGTTGATGATGTTGTTGCATGTGACCAGTAAACTTATGAATAAAGGTTGGTGGAACAGATCTATTATCATGAGGATTGGTGAAAGGACTGTGTAATCCTTGAATCCAAGCTAACCATGTAACATCAAGAATACTCATGGGAACCATGCAGGTATGATCTGTTTGTGTCGATGGTACAAGTGTTGAAGGATTGGGTAAGAATCCCTTGAACCATACTTTATAATCATAAGCTGGTATGCATGTATGGTTGAATGCACTTGATGTGAATACCATACCACCATGGCATGGTAAGGTATGGAGTAGTAAGGGAAAAGGACCTTCTCCCATGTTATTGTTAAAATGTTATAATGCATTCATATGAAGTTACATCGTGCCATTTGCATAGACTGGTTATGAGTTTAATAACTAAGCAAGTAAGGGCCATATGTGTTTGGAATGGTAAGCGTGCATTAGAGGATTTGTAAATCTATGGTGGCATGAAGTGAATGCACATGAAAAGTTTGTGTAAATGCTATAATGTGCATGCATAGGTGTGGGTGCACATGTTGAGATGCATTATGTGAATGCATGGTTGCAATGTATGTTCATTGCAATTAGACAATAGATGAAATGATGAATTAGTGGTAATTCTGAGATCATTTCATAAGCTGCTAGGAATGCAAAAGAAGGATTATACAAAGGTGGTCATCATGAGAAGACTACCATAGTGCTTTGTTGGAAGGACAGAATTACATAAAAATGATATGGCCACATTTAAAGTTTTAAGTTGATTGTAGGGACAATGTGAAATTTGATTTTGGCATGAACAAACTTGTAAATTTCAGATTTGTGATTTTGCTAATAATTACTAATGACTATTTGGCTATTTGATAAATGTGACAGGAAGACACATTGCAGAAAGACCATGTGTGATGGCCTGCAGAATCCAAACTTCATGGGAAGGATCCCATGCTTTGGAAATGGGTTTCGAGTGAAACACCATTGTAAATCTTGATTATATCTCAATTGAACTGCTTGTGGTAAGCCATGCAAGTGAGATGTTAAATATTATGTCAGGAAGACATGTGTGATTTATGAAATGTAAAAAGTAAATGGAATGGAAAACCGAGGGACTGTTAACTCAGAGAAGGGATCCCCCATTCCTCACAAGTAAAGAGAGACTACATCTACAAATGGATAAGTGTTATGTAAACCCTAGATGATATATATATGCATGTCTAATTGATAGACTTACTATGCAGAGCATGTTTTGATTTTATTTCCATTATGGAAGACTGCTTGAGTATGACTAGGGGCCTACATGTCTCACATCAGTGAGGGCTACACACTTTTCTGATGCTAGGTTATGTTAGGATTGTCAATATTAATTACGCCCTAAGGGAATGGACACATTCCTAGTGTTTCAATAGTTGATAGTGAATGTTACGAAATATGTTTACAATTTTGGAGCAGCAACACTGATGAGCTTGTTTATCCAACTTTTGTTGGCAACTTGAACAAATGCAATTAGTGTTGTGCACTGAAGAAGCAAAGTGAAAATGTTGTTGTGAGGGGTTGCGGGGAAGGGTGTTATGTGCATGAAGGGTTGTGGGATGTGTGAAACGATGATGCAATACTGAGAAAGAGTAGTAGATCCTTGACCTATATGGTCGGTGGTGCATTTTCCTTCCATTGGATGAAGACCCAGACGGATGTGCTAGCTCGACAATGGAGAGGGCCAACCAGGTATGGGACTAGTTGGGCACCACCAATTGCTTGGTAAACCTAGTCGGCGTGAAGGTGTACTGGTTAGGAACTATAAGCTAATTGATTTTTTGGAGAAGCATGTGTGCTGGCCAAACATCTAAGTTCATAGGCGATCCCAAGGCTTGCAAAACTGAAGCAGGACCCTATGGAATAGACAGGAAATGCACAATATAGATAAGTATTCAATTTCATTTATTCTTGTTTGGAATAATGAAGATTTCAAGTATAATCCTTCTAACATCTAAGCTAATACACTGTTATTTCTTGTTGGAAATCTTGGTCAGTGCAGGAAGCAAGCACCCTGAGAGGGCTACAAGTACTTGGTAAATACAAAGAGTAACTGGTTGGGCACTACAAATGCTTGGTAAATCCAGAGAGTAATTGGTTGGGCGCTACAAATGCTTGGTAAATCAAAAGAGTAACTGGTTGGGTGCTACAAATGCTTGGTAAATCCAAGAGTAACTGGTTGGGTGCTACAAATGCTTGGTAAATCCAGAGAGTAATTGGTTGGGCATTAACTAGTTATAGTGTGGAGAAGCCGACATGATGGACAAACATTCCTTAAATACTTGATAAACCCAGTCGGAGTACTGGATTAACATATTGGTAAAAGGGATGTCTGATAAACCCATTCGACGTACTGTCTTGGCATTTCCTATTCGAATGGTTGTGGAGAATCCTGTGTGCTGGCCCAACATTCATTATTGTACCCATGGGCAATCCAAGGCTTGTAAAAAAAAGAAGGATCATGTGGAATAGAGTGAAGACATCCAATACAGCTAAGTATTTGGTTATCTTGCGGCATCTTGCTTATTTAATATGAATATACATGTGTATGTGATTTGATTATGATTTCTTAAACTCTTGCTTAATGATAAACCCTATGAAAATAAACTAAACATGTGAATTGATTCAATGATTGAGTGTAGGTATTAATGGAATCAAGGACTATGAAGGCATCCTAAGGATGAATGTGGACATGTAACTATCCCAGAGGAGCTCAACATGAGGAGCAATGAGGAAAATGGTGCTAGTGTACTTGTGTAGGTCCTAGTAGCCAAAGTTTATGTAGGCAACAAGGGGGAAGGGTTCCCTAGTTGGAAATCCTTAGACAAAGCTTAGACACTAAGTGTCATAGCCAAGGAAGGGAGAGTCAAGAATTCATACTAAAGTGAAAGAGGCTAAGAGCATGAAAACCACAGTGGTGGTGTGGGTTCTAGAATGGAACAAGACTAAGAGGATAAACTCTTACTACTCTCTTTTTCTTTTTATTGATGCATTTATAAAAACAGAAAATTGTATGATGCATATCATGACTTGAAACGATTGTGTTAATGCTAGAAATAATTGTGAATGTTGAATTAGTGAATTCCCTATGAAATGATGAACATGAATGAGTTCATTTGCATTTTAGGAAAGCATGAAACATGTGGAAGTGTTTGGATAAAACATGAACTCCCTATGTCAATTTGGAAAGTGATTGACTGATCTTAATGTTTATATTATGCTTGGCCTAACAGAAATTGCAATGATGAATTTCACAGGTGAGAAATTGAAAGCAATTGGTTGCAGCTATTATAAGACCAATGGAGTGAGCAAGCCAGTGTGAGCTGTTGTGCTCATTAACCATGGCAACAGACCAGAGACTATTGGATTTGGCCGAAAATATGCTCCAAACAGTTGCCAAGACCCAAGAAAATCTTGTAGATATGCTTAAGCTACAGAAGAAGCAGAATGACATGAACCACAAGGTTTTGCAGGACTCTATTCATCTGCAAAGGGAGGTAAAAAGCATTGTGGGAGAAATCAGTAAGGGTAAGGAAAGAAGATCAATGAAGAATCATTCATCCAATCATCCCATTAAGAAACGTTCCAGGTGGGAATACTCAAAGGAAATTGAACAGGAGAAGATAAAGAAGCCATTGAAATGTTGGAAATGTGTAGGAGATCATTGCCTCCGCAACTGCCCAACAAGAAGCAACAAGAAAGCTAGAAACCATGAAGATTTCAGGATTGTAAATTAGTTGAGAAGCAAGGAAAAAGAAGGGATTGTTGTGGAGCAATGCCCACCCAAAAAGCTAGAAGATCACATCCAACAAGGGCAGCTTGTGGGAACCAAAGGACTTGTCCTAGAAGTTCCAAGTAAAAGGATGCGATGCAGGGGTAGACTTGCAACATTTTTGCAATTTTTGGATATGTATAAATTGTAAATGTAATCCTATGTAATGGAACACCAAGGCCAGTGTTATTTTAAGGGAGGGAGAGTTGTAGTAGCCCTATTTTGACCCTTATGGTTATTGGCCTCAATGTAAATAGTGCATGCATTATGTGTCACCCTAATGTGGAGCTCAAGGCCAAGGCTCCAATAGTGGATGTTCAGGTTTTAGTGCACAGGCAAGTATTTGACAATTGATTATTCATGGGATGTTAAGCCATGAAGAAATGTAAATGATGTATATTAATATATCAATAAAACACCTAAGGGACTAGCTATGGAGGCAACGTGATAAATAGGGGCTGCGTATCCACTAGGGAGTGGTGAGGGGGTTGTGGGATGGGAACCCATGTTGCCACTTGTCCATTCATGAACCCATCTGACCTCCCATAATGCCATTAATGCAACTGTAAGAGAGTGGTTGATAAATCAGCTCATGAAGTCGATGGAGTATGGAACAGACCTGTGGACCCGTATGACAGGGGATGACCTGTGCTTGCATGCCCTGTAATCCACTCCATGGGGAATCCGCACAACCTGTTTCCTATCCCATGGTTAGAGAAGAGGAATTCATTCATTCAGGGAGAGGGAGAGATTCACAAACCACATAACAGAGAGGGGGAACCCGAGGTCGTGATTCGGGGGAGGAACAAATCGCAGAGCCGAGTATTACCAGAAAACCTTGTTTTAGAAGCGGATAGTGGAAATCTATGAGGGGATTCATGCAGGAAGATGTTAGGAAAGATCCAATAGTGGATTGAAGTGGGAAAAGGATCAAAGAGTTGGATTCCAGAGTGGAACCAGTGAAAGCTCAAGTATCCATTGGTTTAGAAGTCAGGACCAACCATACTTGCCTAGATCAGTGCTGAGGAAGGGGCACCTGAGGGACTTTGTAGCGGAGAAGGGGACCCTACTCAGGCTAAGAGTGGAGGTGATGGGGGTACCTGGGCTATCTGAAGCGAAGTGGATATGCTTGTAGCTCTATGGTGGAGCTCAATGAGTTAGTAAAATCAGCCCCTACCTCCCCATTTGTTTGAAAAACTCGATGTGTACTGAATGCTTTGAGTGACTGTAAACCAATGTTGTGAGTGAGCCTAAGTGATGCTTCTTAGTGCATACATAGCCCCATCTCAGGGGTGATCTCTGATTGCTGATATAATAGAGGCTAGGAAGAGATCTATGGCTGGGATGGAATGTTGTAGTCCATAGTCATTTTCCTAGTGGTTTTCAATTAAAATATAAATGCCCTTGTAGTGTTTCAATAAGGATGTCTCATGTGTTTATGGCTTGCTTATTACTTACCAATTATTGATTGAATGAATTTATATGGAAGTGGAGCAATATGAAGCTTTGTATGAGTAGGGTTGTATACTTATGCCTTGTATTTGAATTGTGTTTGAAGTTGTTGCTGTGCCATGATGAATGTTGGATGCATGCTAGATGTGTGTTTGTTATATATGTCAAATGCATGATTTGGTTTAGATGGTTAATAGGGATGAATGCCCAAGTATTATGTATTATGTTGTTGGGCATGTTATTGCTTTACTTCTGCACCTTGCATCTTCTTGTTATGTTGGTATTCATATATATATATATTGATGCTTGAGGAGTAGGGCTAAATGTCCACATGTCATCCCTCAATCTGATTAGAGAAAATAGACTAAGTATAATCCCTTTTTAAGGGTGGATAATGCTTCAGTATCTTTGTGTTTATGGATGCATGGACCCTCCTACATGAGTTATTGAGCATACTTCTGTATATTTCCTTGTATACTTATGTTGTACTTACATATGTTACCCTTAATGAATAGGGCTAAGTTCAAGGATAAGAGGTGCAGTCTAGTCCAGTGAGGACTGTGATAAGGAGAATAGGCACCCTGTGGACCAGATGAAGGAGAAATGATTTTGCAGAAGTGGAGTAGAACCCAGGCAGGAATAAGGTTTAAGTTTGTTAAGTGGAATTATGGATAGAACTTCAGTGGTAAATCTAACATGGTATGAGTGCTCAGATGAGGTAGGGATTTCATTATTGGATAGAGATATCCAAGAGATTTCCAATGATACTGACCTTGTCTCATTTGGACCAAGGATGGAGAAGTTATTCCCCTCAGAAAATTGTGTGGAAAGTTACAATGACAGAGGGTATGGTTCTGCATGCCCGCATCTGCAATGCGGATTGCAGATTGTGGAAGCATGGAAGTTGAATTTACATTTTGGAATTCCGCATTTCTACATCCACAATTGTGGATTGCGGAAGCAACCATTTGGAGGTTGGATTTAAACGTTCCACATGTACACACTTGCATTTGCAGATTGCAGATCCTCTATTGTGGATTGCGGATTCATTGTTGCGGGTTGTGGATTGCGGAAAGGTGAGATTTCTGGTTATGGAGTTTTGCACTTTCGCATCCGCAATTTTGGATTGGGTATTGCCAATTGTGGATCCTTTGTTGTGGATTGCAGATTGCAGATTTCGGATTCAGTGTTGCGGGTTGCAGATTGTCGAAAGGTAAGCTTTCCGGTTATGAAGTTTTGCACTTCTGCATCTGCAATTGCAGATTGCGGATCCAAGTCATTTCAAATGTGTCTTTGTATTCAGTCAAATTTGGAGAAAACAAAATGGTATGCGGGTCTCCCATTGCCTCTGAAGGACACCAAGGTGATTTGGGGATGATACACTCTGTAAACCCAATGAGATCTAGTGAAGAGTGGGTTGCATAGTGTATTCCATGCGACCTAGTTCCTTGAAAATAATACAAGATCCCCTTGGCTTCCTTCCAATGGATTTCATGTGGCTGCTACATATATATTGACATTGCACTCACTTCAAAATAAATATCAAGTAGAGAGTGTGTCAAATAGAGAAAACCTCCAACTAGTTGCATGTACAATGTGTTGTTGACTAGTGGAGTAGAATCACCATCTTCTAGTTTAATACCAGAGAGGGTTGGAAAATTAGAAGGCTTACTCTCTGTCATTTTGAAATTTCTGAGTGGATATGAAATGTATTTATCCTGAGAAACCTTTATACGTAAAGTGGATTGGTTGATCATGATACCAAGAAATTGTATCAATAACCTTAAATTAGTCATCGAAAAGGAATTATGCAAAGCAGTTTTTATTGAAGTAATAAAATCAGTGGAGCTTCCAGTAATTAAGAGATCATCAACATATACAATAATAATCAGAATGGAGTCTCCAAAATGCTGCAAATAAACATTAGAATCTGATTTGCATCTCATGAAACTTTGTGACAGAAGGAAGCTGTCCATTTTAGCATTCCAGGCCCTGGGAGCTTGCTTAATCACATATGGTAACTTCTTCAAACTGCACACAAGAGAGGTATCATAAATATAACGTCCTTCTAGCTGCTGCATATAAATTTCCTCCTCAATATCCCCACAGAGGAATGCACTTTTCACGTCCATGTTGTGAACCTCCCACTACTTGGATTTTGCAATGGACAAAACTAGCCTAATTGAATCCATCTTGGATACCGGAGAAAAAGTATCAGTGTAGTCAAGACCTTGGAATTGTAAGAATCCGTTAGCAACCAACCTTGCCTTATATTTGACTGATTTATCATCTGCAGCCACTTTGTTTTTAAAAATCCACTTGCATTGTACCAATTTTCTTTCAGGAGGAAGGGAGACTAGCTCCCAAGTTCCATTCTTTTGAAGAGACTAAAACTCCTAATCCATGGAATATTGCCACCTTGGATATTTTAATGCATTTGAATAAGAGTATGGATTAGATCCTAACATTAGAAAACATTTCTTAGGAAAATGAGCTTCATTCAAAGAGAATGCACCATGTGCATCTTCGAATTGGGACCTAGTTTTCCTTATGTCTCTAGGATCATCTGCAAGATCTCCTGCTACTTCAAGAGTCTTTTCAACCCACTTGGGTCTTGAAGGTTGATTGTTATTTGCTATATCATACTAATATTCATCATAAAAATGAAAATAAAAAAGTTCAGTGGAGGAATCACTTACATCATCAAGTGGATGGCTTGAGGATTCTCCTTCTTCCTTTGGAATTGTCTACAAAGATTCTTCCTCAAACTACACACTCCTCTCGATGAACATATTCTTAGTGGAGGGATCATGAAAATTGTAAAATTTTGCATTATCAGGATAGCCAACAAGGATGCATGGATGACTTTTATTATGCAAATCCTTCCTCTTCTATGGAGGAATTATGGCCCAACCTTTTGAACCAAAAATTATAAAATATGACATATCCATCTTATGCCCTATCCAAGCTTCAAATGTTTTCATTGCCTCCACTACGTTGTGAGACACCCTATTCTGAATATGGGTTGAGAAATTGATGGTTTCATCCCACAGTCTTGGAGAAATAGACTTGTACTCTAACATACAGGTATCCATCTCCTTCGGTGTTCTATTTTTCCTCTATGCCACACCATTTTGTTGAGGCGTGTAGGAACATTATGTTGCATTTGAATGTGAGCATGAGCACAAAATTGTTGCATATCCTCTTAACATATTAACCTCCATTATTAGTCTAGATGGCCTTTATATTTTTCTTTGAGGAATTCTCAACATAAGTTTTAAAAATTGGAAAAATGTCAAATACTTTTGACTTATTTTGGAGAAAATATACACAATAGAATCTAGAGTAGTCATCTATGAAAGTAAGAACATTCTTTGCATTAATGAGTGACAAGGTAGGAAAAGGACCAATGATGTTAGAATGTACCAATTCGAGAGGTGTAGTTTCTCTCTCAACTCTGCATTTCTCATATTTTTGCTCTGGATGCTTGTCAAGGAGACAACCCTGACAATTACCTTTTGAGAACGTTATCTCTGGAAACCCTTCAACCATTGAGAACTTGTGTAAATTTAGAAAATACTTGAAGTTCAAATGGACAAATATCTCATTCCATGGATTGCTAGTCTCATTGCCATGAATCATAAGAGCATTTGGAGAAGAGTAGAGAAGAAAATGAGAAAACTTGTATACCTTCAAACTGTGATTTACAGCTCCTAGTGCTATGATCCTATTGCAGCCGCAACCTGATCCCTTATATTTTTTTAAATTGTAGGGTCCATCCTTATATTTTTAATAAGCTTTCTCTGATTACAAAATTTCTAACACTTAGGATTTTTTCTGAAGAAAAAAATGAGATTTTAGTTTCGGCGAAAAATGAGTTTTTCGTCGAAACAGTCAGAGCGAAATCAAAAGTTTTGCTGAAATGGTTGGAGAACATTTTTTTTGCATGAATTTATTTTTTGAAGAAGTCATGTTTCGAAACAAAACCCGATTCTACGCCGAAATGGTCAGAGATCAAATGAGTTTGGAAGTCATCAGAGAAACTGTTGTTTTTGCGCCAATTGTTAAATTTTCGGAATTTACTTCAATCTGATCTAGGATCTTAACTGAGAGAACAACATGTACAGCAAATTTACAGCATATCAATCATGGACACAATAATGCAAGCACACAAGAGACATAGAGTTTACTTGGGGAAAACCATAAAGGTTAAAAACCCCAATAACTTCCTCAGAGATAGATAGAGCACTGATACAACCAGAATACAAGAGATAGTCTTCTCCTAGTATCAGAGCCTCCTCCTCCACAAGTGCGCCACTCTCCAAAGTGTGAGTGAGAGAATAGAATGTGTAAAATGAGAGAGACACACTCTCTATTTATACACTAACTTGACTTGACCTTTACTCAAATAGGTCATCCTCAACTTAACCACTTAACATAATGCTGACTGGGCCAACCCCCACTAGGGTGGTCTAATAACCCTTTGACCCACATGGCCGACCCCCAATAGGGTGGTCTAATAACCCTTTGACCCACATGACTTATACAGGGCCGACCCCAACAACGTGGTCTAATAACCCATCAGGTATAAGTTACGACACTTACAATATAAATGACGACACTTCTGTATAGAGGAATAATAACATCTCTATAGGAATACAATATACATATATGTGAAATACATTCCGAAGTTACATATACATCAACACTCCCTCTTAACTAGGAAGGTATTTCTCGACACAGGTCTTCTAGCACAAGTCTTCTTCTCTAGATCATCGTCACTGGATAATCGTCATCGAGACATCATCATCGTCACTGCTGCTTCTATCTCAATCAATCTCTAAATCTACTCATCATAGGAAGTTCTACAGAGCCAATCCTTTTTCATATTGGATGTAGGCCCACCACCTGCAAGTCTACGTCATCACTAGCCATACTTTGGAATCCTCGGGACTTATTATGTGCATCACAAAACCTCGAAAGAGCATCCCAGGCTGTTACGAACACACAACTCTACCTATAGGATCTCCCGATGCCATATTATATGTGACCTCACCACAAAACCTCGCAAGAGCATCCCAGGCTGTTACGAGCACACAGCTCTACCTATAGGATCTCCCAGGGACAGATTATATGTGGTCACCAATAAACCTCGCAAGAGCATCCCAGGCTGTTACGAGCACACAAATCTACCTATAGGATCTCCCAGGGACAGATTATATGTGGTCATGGCAAAACCTCGCAAGAGCATCCCAGGACTTATTACGGGCACACAGCCCAACCTATCGGATCTCCCAGGGACATATTATATGCCATAGGACAAAACCTCGAAAGAGCATTTGCCAGATATCCCAGGGCCAGATTATATGCCATAGGAAAAACCTTGAAAGACTATCTGCAGATATCCCAGGGCCAAATTATATGTCCTCCCAGAGCAAAACCTCGAAAGAGCATTTGCCAGATATCCCAGGGCCAGATTACATGCCATATGCAAAACCTCGAAAGACTATCTGCAAATATCCCAGGGCCAAATTATATGCTCATCTGCACAACCTGATCCATGGCAATAGAGTATCAACCTGATACTCACCATACATCATCATGATGTACACATGATCATCCCGATCATCATCACTGCAACATCCTGCTGCATGTCATCTGGAGCAACATCCTAAAGCTCGTCATCCATGATCATCCTGATGATACAATGCATCTACCTGATGCATACCAAGTATCTACCTGATACATATCATCATACATGATCCACCTGATCATACAGTGTATCCACCTGATACAAATACAAATACATGATACATATCACCATACATGATCCACCTGATCATACAATGTATCCACCTGATACATATACAGATACATGGTCCAAGCATCCAACATGATGCATATACAAAATACATGCAAATGATCCAACCGATCATATCTAGCATCCAACATGATGCATACATACATATAAATGATCCAACTGATCATATCCAACATCCAACATGATGCATACATACATATACATATAAATGATCCAACTGATCATATCCAGCATCCAACATGACGCGTACATACATATAAATGATCCAACTGATCATATCCAGCATCCAACATGATGCGTACATACATATAAATGATCAAACTAATCGTACAAAGTAGCAACCAGAACATCATCCTGATGCTCATCATCCAGTGCTTACATCCATAGCCATGTGAAGGATCCTTCTTCCACAATGCTTGGAATGGCTTCAGCAAATGTGTCCATCACTTCTTCCTCGAACTGTCATCAATCTGAAGAATTCCAAGCCTCTCCCTGAAGCACTTGAACTTCACCCTGGCTAGTGGCTTCATTAGCACATCTGCAATCTGCTCGTCCATCGCAACGTACAGGAGCTTCATAGCTCCTCTCTGCACCATATTCTTGATATAGTGATATTTGATCTTTATGTGTTTCGACCTGTCATGAAACACTGGGTTCTCAGACAACTTCACACAACTCTGGTTATCGCAAAAAATACCAGTAGCATCCAATGGGAGATCAAATAACTCAGACAGTAGCTTCCGTAGCCATACTGCCTCACAACTAGTTGAACAGGTTGCAACATACTCTTCCTCAGCTGTACTCAGTGCTACGCAGGACTGCTTCCTACTAAACCAAGAGATCACAACTGATCCCATACTGAAGCAACACCCAGATGTGCTCTTCGTATCTGTAGCACTGCCAGCCCAATCTGAATCAACATAACCTTGTAGGTTAAACTTTTGATTCACATCATATTTGAGCCCATAATCAACTGTACCCTTCAGGTACCTCAGAATATGCTTTACAGCAACTAGGTGAACACTCCTCAGATCTGTCAGGAACTGGCTCAATGTGTTCACCGCAAAGCAAATATCTGGTCTCATGTTCATCAGGTACATCAAGGACCCAATCATCTGACAATACATAGTGACATCAACCGGTTCAGATGAAGCATCACACAGAAGCTTCAGGTTCGATGCCATAGCCTCATAGTCCATCATCCCAAACCTCTTCAGGATCTCTACTACATACTTCCCTTGTCCAAGGGAGATTCCATCTACACTTTTCCACACCTCCATACCTAGAAAGTGGTGCATCATACTCAAGTTCTGCACATATATGACTCCCTCTCATGTGTCTCAGAACCAAGTGGCTGCTCCACATACACTTCTTCTTCAACTACACCATTCAAGAAAGCTATCTTGAAATCCATCTGGTGTATCTTCTATTTCATCACTTTTATATTTCTCTATGCTACCATCTGCAGCATACTTGATCTTGATAAAGCCATATGGAATTCATAACAAACTTCCCTTCAGGTCTTGGGATTACATCCCAAACATCATTCTTCATGATCGACGGATCATGGAATTCTTCCCATATCCTGGGAACTTCAATATCTTCAATAGATAATTTTGTTGCTGAACAAATGTTGTAGTTCTTCTTTTGTAGGTGATGGCATACGATCTTTCCTACACAGCAAGTTAAATTGCATGATTAGAAAACATCTCATAGTTTTCAGAAAAATATTCTTACACATAAAGAAATATGTCATACAGTCATGCAATTATCTTAGCCAATGCTTCAATACAACATTTATCCATATCCCGTAACTTTCTAGATGCCTTCCAATCTCTACCAGAACATTGTTAAGAGTGTGCACAGCTCCCAACATGTCAGCAAAGAGGTTTCATTCTAGATAAGTAGCAATGGAATGTTGTACAGTGCCATAGGCCACTTACCCATGCATATTAGTAGTATAATGTTCATCAATGCAGCTATTCTAATATGCATAATACACAACCTAATTCTAGGAACATCAGTATATACATTATTGAACAGTATTATTTAAACAATAAAATATGCAAGTAATGACAATTCAAATACTTATCTTTGTTTGTTTGTTGGGTTGACTACCTCTCAGTCTTTGCTTCTTTTCTGCAACTCCATTCTTATGTGGATTGTGAGAAGTGGTCAAATCCCTCTGAATATCTGCATCCTTGCAGAAACTACCGAAGTGTGCTCCTTTTCTTTCTTGTAGGAACAACTGGATTGTGCTCCCTCTTGATCTTTGCATCCTGGATTACCTGATCTTGAACTTACATCCATCCTTAATCATTATGAATGCTTATTAGTATCATCATTGTGTTATCCTTGAGGTCTCATACATAATCACACATTTATTAGTATAATCTTAATACTATCAAAACACAATAATCTTGAACATGTATATTCATGATCATTCACAAATAATAAACATTAGTATTCAAGGTTTCAGGGAAGTCTTCTTTTACTCATACACATTCTTATTTGATCGTAGGACTTTTCAGGTTAGTTGAATCATCAATCAAGATAAGAGATATAATATGCATAAAATCCAGGATTATTCAAACCTATACCTTCATGATTCTTCTGGTTAGCAATATCATCAATTATGGTAAGAAACATAATATGCATACAACCATGATTATTCAAACCTATGACTTCATGAATAATCATTATCAACAACACAACAGTATAAGATCCTAACACAAGGTAGGATTCTAGCTTGATATAGGAAAAACATACCTGGATTAGCATGCTAGCTAGTTATGTCTAACATACCCGCATAATGTCTTCTGGTTCTCTTGAGTGACTTGTGCTAGTAACCTGCATGTCTCATAAGTTAACCATTGTAGAACCAAGTTATACATACCTCAAAAGTAGATCTTCTATGTGATCCATGACAATGGATGAATCTTTGTCTTCATGTTACCATGAGCATATGTTCTTGAAGTAGAACATGATTTGACTTTCTTGGTGTACCTTTTGTGTTAGGAAGCAACATAAACCTCATACAACATCACAATGCATTAGTACAATCATAAGTGTCAAAACCTTAATCAATGAATATCTTCTATTAAGGTGATACGACAAGTCCAGTAATTAATCTAGATTGTACTATAATGATATGAAGACAAACATATGATAAACTTAACCATGAAACATACCTGTAAGCCATACCTATCAAGATTGTTTGTAATCTTCTTATGGAAGGCCTTAGCCTCATCTCCCTCTGAGACAAGAACTTCTTCACTTATGCAGGTGACCAATCCATCTTCTTCTAGGATTAACCCAATCCACTTGATTTGCAAGAACTGGTCCTGGAGCTGGATTAGGGTTTGTCAAAGAAACCCCAAAAATTCAAACATTGAATTTCAAACTTTTGAACGGATAGAAATATGCGCCTTGATGAGCTGATCAAGTTGGTATATTCAGAATTTGAAAACTGCAAAGTTTCACCCCCCGAAATTGCCTTTTAGATTTTCGGATTTACTAGGGAGGACCCTGAATTAGGGTTTGAATTTCCTGAAGCTTCACCCAACCAAAATATTTGATTCAAAACTCTAAGCTTCGATTTTTCTGAGTAGCTTCCAGCCGTGGTCATAGATTTCCAAAATTCCAATTTTTGCAGAAGCCCTAATTTTCCATCTTTCTGATCAAAGTCCCGAACTGGGGTTTAATCAAGCCCGGCCTTCTTCCCAACCAAAAAATCCAATCTTGGTCTCTAAATTTCTATTTTGATGAGTAGCATCCAGCCATGGTATTCGATTACAAAAATTCCAACTTTCTCCGAAGCCCTAAATTCCGGAAGCCATGAATGAAGGTACTAAAAAATAATTATGTTTTGATAGAAATATGTACCTGATTGCTTCTGGTGTAACTCCAAACTTTTCAATCCACAGGGTCTAAAGAATTTTCTTGAGATATCCCAACCTATTATATTTCCATCCCGATAGGTCTGAACTCAATTGGATTCTCTGAGAGAGAGTTATGCCAAGTGTTGCAACGTGACGTGTTTGTGGGATAATATAGGAGAGCGAACTTGTACGGTGTTCCACGTGTCACTAGTTCAACATCGGCCTCTAAAAAATTTTTCTGAGATAGTACAGTCTGTGTAGTACCTGTCACATTTTACAAAATTTCATTTGGATCTTCCTAGCCCAAGTTATGACCTTTTTCCCAAGGTCACATGATTTTGACTTGGATCTGGAAGAGGCAGAAACCCTATATTGTACAAATCATAAATCACAATGTACAACGAATTATAGGGTTTCCTTTGGACACATGATACATGGGGATTTGATCTTCGACATGTAAAAGTTTCAGATCCAAAAACTTCACCAAAATGGATTTATAACGAAAGTGGTACGATGACTGGTTTTTGCTATATCAAGGCCTAGCATCGTAAGTGCAACAAGTGTCATACATGCCATATCATGCCTTCTTTTAGGCTAGCTCTGATACCATGTTAAATTGTCAGAATTTACTTCAATCTAATCTAGGATCTTAACTGAGAGAACAACATGTACAACAAATCTACAGCATATCAATCATGGACACAATAATGCAAGCACACAAGAGACACAGAGTTGGAGAAAACCATAAAGGTGAAAAACCCCAATAACTTCCTCAGAGATAGATAGAGAAATGATACAACCAGAATACAAGAGATAGTCTTCTCCTAGTAGCAGAGCCTCCTCCTCCATAAGTGTGCCACTCTCCAAAGTGTGAGTGAGAGAATAGAATGTGTAAAATGAGAGAGACACGCTCTCTATTTATACACTAACTTGACTTGACCTTTACTCAACTAGGTCGGCCTCAACTTAACCACTTAACATAATGCCGACTAGGATGACCCCCACTAGGGTGGTCTAATAACCCTTTGACCCACATGGCCGACCCCCAATAGGGTGGTCTAATAAGCCCTTGACCCACATGACTTATATAGGGCCGACCCCAACAACGTGGTCTAATAAGCCATCAAGTATAAGTTACGACACTTACAATATAAATGACGACACTTCCGTATAGAGGAATAATAACATCTCTATAGGAATACAATATACATATATGTGAAATAAATTTTGAAGTTACATATACATCAACACCAACACAGTCGGGGGCATTTTATGTCTTGTGCAATTTTTTGATGAAAAGATTGTGTTACAGAGAAAAACCATATTTTACGCTAAAAAGATTAGATAAAAACCATGTTTTCCTCCGAAACATTTCGATGAAAAATGTATTTTACTCCGATCTATATTCTGTCGATGTGGCGCCTCACCCAAAATTTGAAGGAAATGGACCATGACCCAAAATGGCTCAGTGATGTTGTGTCAATGAAAAATTAACGGTTAGATCAAAACGACCCGACTGATAAAGAGTTTTCTGGCAATACTTTTCAGGGTGAAATGAGTTTTAATACAAAAAGGGAATTTTACAAAATATAACATCGCCAAAAGGGAAATTTTGAAGCCCTTTTTGCACGCTTACCCAAATGCATTTATTGCTAGGGTTTTTCTGTTGTTTTATAAAAGGGGGAAAACATTTTCATATAATCGCATTTGCGAACTCTGTTAAAGCAAAGAAAGAGACGGAGCCTATTCCTGGACGACAGATCACTAAAATTCGTTTGATCACAGTGTACACACCATTGGTGTACCGCCAAGTAAGCATCCTATAGATTTGACCTTTTACACCTGATAGTGATTTCTTTTAAGTTTAAAGATGAGATTTGAACATGGTTTTAGCTCACTTGTTTTCTTTGAAAACCTTGGAGATACATTGGACATGAAGCCAACATATTTATATACATGGTAAAACCCTCATGCGCCTTTTCCTGGTTAGGAGTAAAAATAAATGTTTTTGTTTTGGTAGCCTCCGGTAGTGCTTGGATCTTTTCTTTTAAGAGTATCCTTAACTGGAACAATTTAGGTTTTTCCCTTAAGGAAACCGCTACGAGCCGTCGCTATCTCTAGGGCTTGTGCATTTCAAATTTAGTTTTTTGGAGTTGGTACCTATGGAAAATAAAATAAAGCAGTTGATCTTACTTAAATTTTCCAAGAAAATCTGAGTTTATAGGTGGAAAGGGCCAATTCCCCAAGACTTTCAAAACTTAGAATCTTCGCGTTTAGTTCATTCCTCAGGTCACTTAAACAAATGAAAACATATGGTTTTTATTGAAAAAGGAGTCTTGGTCTTGCATTACCTTTTACCATTGGCATACTGTATCATTAATACACTCTTTTCAATAAAATATTTTCCATGAAACCTTAAACATAAACCGATTTTCTATTTGGAATCCTAATAGCTATTGATTCTTGTTCCTGAATGGAAACTAACCGGTAATATTGTAAGGTGGTGGTGAAACTGCCCATGATTCTATATAGAAATTGGAGGCACTACAGTGGTTTTGTTTAAAATATGTTCTTGATTTTTCTAATGATGCATTGTAGAATAAGGAATAATTCACATGAGACCCATTGATACATCGTTTATTGAATATGGGCTTTCACCTTGGAACTAGGATCCTGGTTGCCAATAATGTGATAAACTATAACTAGGAGAGCAGAAAAAATCATTGGACACCATATTTTCGTGTTCATAAAATAGATATTTAGATCCAAAGCTTGATATAATTGAAGTATGAATCTCCTTTCTTTTAAAATAATAACGATTCACACATTTGCAATTTATTTTTTGTATTAGTTCGAGTAAAATGTTGTATTTCCATTTGAATTTTGCTTGAAATCAGTTGTCTCATCATTAGATTGTTTCACTATATACGCTAATGTTTTTTTCACTACCATAATTAAGAAATGCAAAGTAGAACTTCTAAGTATAAATCCAAGGTCGCAGAATCTGATTCAGATATTGAAATCATCTCAGAAACCATGATGGATACCCTATATGAAGACACCAGAGAAGCAACGGGGATCATTCCTAAATATAAATGGGGTGAACTATATCACCCAATCCGAGACCTAAACATGCCAGATGCATCCATTGAAGAGATGATGGTGTACCAGAATATTAAAAAATCAGGTCTTCATAAGGTTGCCACCCATCCAGAGCTTTTTCCATGTTCGGAAGTAATTGGGTGGATTTTACCCCATGTAGATGTTGGCACACCCCATGTATATGTTGGCACATGAATCATAGCTGGTGCGAATGGATAAGAATTCGCATCATTTCAACCTTCTCATATTAGTGTAGCACATAAGTTACCGCCCCCAATAATCATGATGTCTGAAGACTAGATAAAGTGGGTCAGCATAGATAACTTTGAGTATGCTAAGAAAATGTTCATTCCTGGAAATTAGTTGAGGAAAAGGACAAGCGGAGAACATGATGCCCATAATTTGAAGACACTATTCAGGATTATAGCATTAATGTTAAGCAAAATATTCAAAAGGAAAAACACGAACATCTACAAGATTATATGGGTGCCTATTATATATCATGTCGCCTCCCATGGTACCATCTTTGTTGTTCGGGATTTTTACCCTATAGCGAGGAGAGGGACACTACCAACTTCTGGGGTGACAGGTAAATATATTCATCATATCACATAGACTTCTACAAGAGGAAAGAGATCAAGGTTCTTGAAGGCATACCTTATTAACGAAGTTCGATCCTAGCTTTCGCTTGCTCCTTCGATCGATCCTCCACTTGATCTTTTTTTTGGTGAACCTACAATATAAAACATACTTTCCTCAGCGTATATTGACTGATATAACAATGATGAAATTGAAATGCAATTTAGACATCAAATACAATCAAGCATTAATCCAAACAAATATGAAATCGATTAGACATTTGATTGGAACAGGAAGGGTATTTCCACCTTTATTGTAAAAAAGCAATAATCAGTACAATTATACCTGATCATTCAGAGTGCTTGTGCAATCGGATCCTGGGCTCCTGCTCTTCACACTAAATTTGGAATTCCTCCAGCATAACAACCCTTAATGCATAGTTTCTCCTCCCCTCTCTCATGTACCCCCCTTGTATTTACGGGACTAGGTAGGTAGTTTGGATCAAGAGGTAGTTTGATTGGGAAGTTGGGGAAGTTGCAAACCAACTTCAACTAATCCCAGTTCATCAAATTAATATATTTTTTATTACATTTTAAGATGTACGCGAGTTTTCTTAAGTGGAGTAGCGAACAATATGCAACTTTCATGCTTACAACCAGCATTTGCAATGTTTTTTGAGGGTGTATGCTGGTCTACTGAAGCAGAGTAGCATACTTCAGTAGGTAAACGCTAGTCTACTGAAGCAAAGTTGCATATTTTAGCAGGTGAATGTTGCTCTTATTCCTGTAGGGTAGTGTTCATGTCAAAATATAGGTAAAAACAATGTTTTGTCAATTGCAGAGGGGTATGTCTAGTCCATACATCACCTAGATTAATCTAGCTCTTCAATCCAAGTTGTCCTTTTGTGTGATCGATAGCTTAATGTGATCATGGATAGAGAAGTGTAGATTTGACCTATAACTGATGCCCCCTAATGTGTGAGATCAGAGGGAAATGATGGCCGAAATACATTATAATTCCAAGTGAGCGGAGGAGTAGGAAACCACAGAACCAAGTCACAAAAGTACCTGAAATAAAGATCAAGGTCAGCGAGCAATTACAATCTTCACATCATATAGATGTGTAGCATGATACAACATGATATCCAATACATAACTAGGAGATGTATATATAGCATGGCCAATAAAATACAAGCATGGATCCATGTCAGAATGAGAGATCATAGCCATAACAACAAACTAGATCTATGTCTCATGGAGAGCCAAAATGAGTGAGGCTCAGTATTGCGCAGCTTGGGTGATAACATAATGAGGTAATGCTATCAAAATCCCAAGGTCTTCATCCAAACAACCCAAGGTAAAACCATAACCATGTGAACAAATGAGCTGAAGTCGAACATGGGGGGTATCGTTTGATTATTGGTCATTGATGTATACTGTTAACAAATGCGAGGGCTTCCACCAATAATGATAATGGGGACCAAGGTACCTAGTACGATCCAACAAGTGTGAATAAGTGGACTTGACATCAAACACTTGAGGAACCTGTCAAATAAGAGACATTGATGTATTCTCATAATTCAACAATGAGAGAGATTACCACTGGTGACTGCAATCCCCAAGGTACTAACCAAAACTCTAAACTTCATTCCTAGAGCAAAATGAGTTGATGTCGATGGGAAGAAGTCCGTTGGAAGGGAGGCCTTAAGGAATCCTCCATCATCCAACGTGAGGAACACTCAAATGGTATGAGCTGATGTGGAGTAGTATAAGTAACAAGACTGACACTAGGATGGCCGACACATGAGGTCAAGATAAACTGCAGAATGGTCGACACAGGCTGTATCCTTGAACACTGAGCATGACACAGTGTGACTTAGGTAGTTTTCATCATGACAGGAAAGTGATATAAACTTGCAATATAGGAGACATTAGCATACCCTCCATATCGTTGAAAGAATAACCAACCGAGGGAGTAAACAACTCAGAGATCAGGTTCACCCTAAGGTCAAAAACTAAAACCCAACTGACATCAAAGACTCAAGTAGGTGATGTGTTCAAGGATATGACTGACTAAATTGCCTTTGAAACTACAAGATGTGATATACCCTTCTTATCCCTTATTATTTTTAGATAAAAGAATACCGTTCTTGTTGTTTTAATGAGTCCAAGAAAGAATGAAAACTCAATAAGTCCAACCATGTGAAAAGTTTAATGAGCCCATGGGAGGAAGACTCAAGACATTGTTCATTATTTACAGAGTTTGAAGAAGAGATAGAAGATTACTCTGTAGTATTGATCTCTGGATTTTAATGTCGAGCCGAGATATGTTCTTGCTCGCCGGTGTTTTCAATTTTAAGGGGTCTGAAAAACTTAAACATTAACTCCATACACCTACGCGCGGATTTTAATATTGAGCCCAAGTAGGTTAATGCTCGTTGGTGTTTTCCTGTTTATAGAGTCTGAAAAACTTAAACAATCCTCTATTTACCCTCTCATGGATTTCACATCGAGCCCAAGTAGGTGAGTGCGCGCTTGGTGTTTTCATGTTTCGAGAGCCTGAAAACCATAAAGAAGGCTCCGAAAGGTCCTTTTTCGTAAAGTTAGTCTCCTCCCCCGAAAAAGTGTAAAACAATGGAAGAAGAACTCTTCTAGCCACGGATGACTCGAGTATTCATTTTTCGTAAGTAATCCGCAAAAGTCCGGAAAAGGGTTAAACTTATACTTAGAAGATGGGCCTTCAATTCCTTTAACAAGCTTGAAGAGGACAAGTCTGCTTGGAAATATTGGCATATTTTAAGAGTCTAACAAGAGCTTAGAGAGATCTCCATAAAAAAAAAATTGTAAAATTTTAACGAGTCCGAAAAAGTAAACTCGTGACCTCATTACTGTTTTTAACGAGCTCAAAGGAGAGATGGAAGATGTTATAGCTTGAAATGACACCTCTCAATGCGTGACGACACTTGCTTCCCTTGGTCACATGATGACACTTCTTGAGATCAAGTTCAGTCACACAACAGGACATTTGTGGATGGAGGAGTCATTTGGGACACTAAAAGTGGTTGAAATTACCTCATTCTTGACCCATTTGATGATTACAACCCTTGGGAACATTTTTCCAGACCAAACCATCTCCTGAAAATGAGCAGAAAAGCCTATTTTTGGCCATTTTTCAACATGGGCACTGCTCTATCTTAACCAACTAGCATCTGTACCCTACTCCAGTGTACAATAGTAGTGTTCAACCCCTCCTGGGAGCTACTCCACTGTGAAATAGTAGCGTACACCCCTATTTTGGTCAAAATCTTGAAATTTGATTAAGTTAAGTTGGTTGGGAAACCTCCTGAGTGGTTATAACTTCTTTTGCTCTCCTTCATTGACTATATAAGGAGGGTAGAAGGGCCATGTGAGGGGACCAAGTCTATAACATTGTTATGCTGGAGGAATGGAGACCTTCATCCCCCTCTCTTGTGCTTAGTTTCTGATAAACCCTAGCACTGCTGGTTAGAGGTTGGGATCCTTGAAGAACAGAAGCAGGAGACCTTGAATCTAGGTTTTGTGAAGTGCCAAGCTTGGAAGAAGGTATAATCTTATGTACTTGCTTTCATTCATTAATAAAGATCAGACATTCTTCTCTTTCCAAATATGACCTATTCTTGTGTGTCTTGGATTTGATTACAGTTTTCTTGTAGTTTGATGTCTTCTTCTATTATGAATATCAATCTTATATATGTAGTCAAATGTGTTTGAGAAAGGTATCAAGTTGTTTTGCAGGTCTAGACATTGCGACAATGGATAAGTATTGAAGAGAGAGGGAGGCAAAGCTAGGATCAACCTTCTTAATAAGGTGCCTACATCTCTAAACCCTAATATCTTCATTTATTTGTTGTACTTGCAGAATGATTATAAGTCTATCTTTATCACCGTAAGTTGGTAGTTTCTCCCCTGAACTATAGGTGCATTTTCCTCACAATAGAATGGCGACTCCGCTGGGGAAAGCCTAACTGCTTAGGGGTATCCAAGGTCATTTCATTAGTCTTGTTTGATGGTATTTGTTCATTTTCTTTATTAGGATCAGTTAGTAGGCTCTGTTTGACCCTCCTTGGCTCTTACAGACCCTTCCCAACCCTTGCAAACCCTTGTGGACCCAGTTGGAGGGGTTTAACCTTATTTTTTCAACTTTTCCCACCTGTACACTACTATTGTGAAGCATATTACTGCCCATACACTACTTTTCCTCTGCACAGTAGTGCCCACCTTGCTATGGGTGCTGGTATGCCTCATACACAGTAGCGCCCACAATATGGGTTTGATTTTTTTTGAGTTTTTGGGTTGTGGACCCAAATCTGGGGGCTGTGGCTACATTTTTGGGGTTCCTGATCACCCTAGGTCTGTGTTAAACCATTGTAAGTGGTATCCCATCCTTGTACTGATCCTACATTCATGATTTGAACCTCTTTTGATCAATTTGGGCTTGTTTGGAAATTTTGGGGGCTTGTTGACCCAAGTTGGGGGGTTGTGGACCCATTTGGTGTTTTGTACCCTAATTTGAGTCTGACTGAACCTACTTGCCCCATTTCCACTAGATTTGAAACCTCTTGAGTCTTCTTGACCTTGTTTGTATCTATTTGAGTGAAATTTCTCTTTTAGATTGATTTTTTATCCTCCCTTATGCTTTTAAGTTTTCTTGTGTAGTGAAAGTTCAAGTGTTTTGGCTGTTGTTCAAGACCTTGTTTGCATTGTTTATGTGCATACCTGAATTTACCAAACCATACTTATTCGTAGGTCATTTTCTTTGTTTGGGTCTAAAAGTAGTTTTTGTACTCTTTTCCCAATGTTTGGCATGCTTACATCAATAAGAATTTGAAAGTCATATTTGGTAGCTTTTACTGTTTCAATAAAGAGAACCTGAAAGTTCTTTTCTTTTGCTTTGATAGTAGGTTAGTTTTAGTTTTGTTTCTTACCTTTGGAAAGCATAAATAATTTTGATTCATTTTCTGAATAGGGTACCTTGCAAGTGGCTTAAAATATTTTAGAGTGCTTTGCATTAAAAAGAACAAGTTTTCTTTTGCATACCTATTTGTTTGAGTAGCTGCATTCTTAGGTTTTGAGTTTAATTTTGTACATTTAAACTTTATTTTTACCCTTTTTTGCATTCGAAAGATTAAAAATTGCATTTGCATATGCATTCTAGATTGTAATTTTAAGACTTGCATTGAAAAGAAAAGATTTGTTTAGTGGTGAACATTTCATTTTCAGTACTCTATCTCTATTATAACCACTCTCACACACCTACTACCTTTTTGAGTAAGCAAGTAACCTTTAAAATGAACCCTAATAAAATGTACTAGTAACATTTTCTTTTCTAGGTTACACTACACCAACTAGTCTTGGTTAGGGTATTGGGTTTGAAACACCTTAAACCACCCAAGATCACACATTACACAAAAATCGTAGTTTGACTATCGAAGGTAAACCCACTTCATTCAAAACTTGCTTGGGATCTATGCAGTAGGTCTTGTGAGATCAGATTGTTGGGAATACACCTTCTACTTTCTATTTCGAGCATATACCAGGATTGGATCACGTTTGGGGACTCTTTTGAGTTTCGGGCTTAGTTACCCTACCCACACCTTCTGATTCGACCAACGACTGTTCCCCCAGGAGTTTTCGGTGTTGTGGTATCCTTAGCATCTGACCATAGGTTCATACACAGGTGACAATGGAGGGTATATCTACTATACCTAGGACAGACGTGGGAGGAAATCCCTTGCAGGTCTCTGGGAGGGAGGTTGGGTGATTCCAGCGCTTGCACCCTTAGTCATTGTATTGTGGACCCTGGGTAACTGTTCTTCATCCTTCGTTGATATTTTCTGGCCCCTCATCATCCCAGACTCTTCGAAGGAAGGCATCTGTTTGCCTGGTTTGATTTACCTAGGACCTTTTTAGTGGTGTGCTCTTTGTGCTACTTGTCTTAGTTTTCCTTAGAGAACTTCTTGTTCATTTGAGTAGGAAACTATGTCTAGCGTTCCAGCGAGCGCCAATCAAGGTACCCTTGTTCTGGGGGATCCTTGTGTTGTTCCATTTATTGGAAACATTGGTACTCCCTTAATGGCTACTCTGAATCTTCCTAGATTCACTATTGGGCTGCCGGTTTGGTTGTTTTCCACTCCGAATGCATTGAATGCTCATGACCCTTCTTTTGTAAGCACCTCAAATCAAGAGCATTAGAACCCTGTGCCTCCCTTGCTAGTAACATCTTCTCCTCCTCCTTCTACCTCATGTGGCGAAAGTAGCAATACTAGTAACTAGCAGTCTAAAAGGAATAGATGGAGGAAGAATGGGAAGAATATGCCAAAACAAGGGGGTAGCAACCCAACCTCTATAATTCATGCTAGGCGCAAGCACCCTGCCTCTGCAAATCATGCAGGGGGCACCTACCCAGCCTCTGGAGGTCATTCTGGGAGAAAAATTTTAGTCACTGAAAATCATACTGAAAGTTTGTCTTCAACCACTGTCAGTCATGTTGAGGACACATCATTGATCACTACTAGTCATATTAATGACAAGTCACCAGTTCCTATGAGTCATACTAGAGACACCAGTTCAGCCATGGCAAGTCATGCTGAGGGAGTTAACATTGTCGACAAACCAAACAAGTAGAAACTTAAGTTCCCTTGTAAGTTTTGCGAGGGAGACCACCTTACTTACTTGTGTCATGTACTTCCAGAAGTGCAAAAAGTGTGGTCCTTAGTTCAAAAGTCTTTTGCTTCTAAGCAACTAGCCACTGCAAGTCATGCTGGGGGCAAGCTGCTAGCCAATGCTGGTCATGCTGAGAGTACTGACGTTGTAAAGGAGTCTCAACCTATAGGACAGAAACCAAAGTTCCCTTGTAAACTTTGTAAGGGAGATCACCTTACTCACCGATGCCATGCCATTCCAGAAGCACAAAGAGTGTGGTCCATGTCTAAAGGAACCTCTATTCCTGAGTTGTCTATAGATTTCCTACAGTCAGATCAGCCTTTGGTTGATAAAGTGGTTGAACCAATGCAATCTTTGATTGACCCCACTCTTTCTTCGGAGAGTGAAGTGATCGAATCGATGCAATCTTCGACCGATCCCATTAGTCCTTTGGAGACTAATGCACCTGTCCCGGAAGTCTTCTGCATTACCAGTTTGGATGTTTCTAAAAAAGGAGACACTTCAGCTATGCCATGTGAACCCCTTCCAAGCCCTAGGATTCTTTCCTTTGATTGGAATAGTCTAGCCAAACCTCGTCTTCCTTCTTCGACACCTTTCTAGATAAAGGTTGATATCGGGAACCATACAGTTGATCGATGCATTGTAGATGAAGGAGCTTCTGTTAGTATCTTATCCGCTTATGCTTGGAGAGATTTGGGTTTCCCTAATGTTATTCCAACGGTTAATTGGCCGTTGACCTTCGATAGAAGACCTAGTGAACCGATCGGATTCCTCCGTCAGGCACCTGTTACGTTGGGTGGAAAAATAGTCTTAGTTAATTTTATGGTTCTAAAGGACCCTATGGACTTTGATATGATCCTCGGGCGTGATTATGTTTATGCTATGCATGCTATGGTTTCTACGCTCTTTCATGTGATGCATTTTCCTCATAACGAAAGCATCGTCACTATCGATCAGCTTGCATTCGTTGATCCTCCTTATTACCCAACTATAGGCGAGTCAGATCCCTCGTCATTAGGCACTACTATGTCACATGGGAATTTTGTGGCATATTGTTATTTGAGTTCAACTACTACTGAGAAGAAGTCTCTGAGTTCATGCTTACCTTCTCGGGACTTAGTCCTTAGCTTTTGACCAAGTGACACCTCCATCTGAATGTTTATACATGTGTTCTATCTGGGACGATATACTTCCTTCCGATGAAGTTTTCCTAGAGTCTATAGTACAATTTTCCATTCATTTGGATGTTGATCTAGTCGCAGTTATGTCCAGCCCCGGTTTGACCTTGAAGTCTGATCTTCCTACTGTTGAGTCTTTGGACTCTCCTATAGATCCACAAATCGGTGTTCCCGCTGAGTTTGATTCTGCTTCTAGAATTTTCAACTCCCATGATGATGAATTTGTTTTCTGTAGATTCCATCATGTCATTCAACTTTGATCTTCATCCTGAAGTCGATCTTGTTGATTGTAAGTCCTTGGGATTGGGTACTGTAGAGTCTTCATTTGAAAACTCTGCCTTGTGTATGCTTGTTGTTGATGGTATTGAAGTTGAAATTATTTCTACCACAGTGACTTGTATCGGGTCTTTCCTTACATATGTTTTAGATATGATCCTGGTACTAATGTTTCTTGGAGACAGGATTCTTAGCTGGATGCATACTTGCTTACTAGTCCTTTTCGACACCTTGTGCGACCACATCAGGTATATTTGGAACCTTGCATGTAGGTTTAGGCTTCCCTGCTGTTATGTTGCATTTGAACCTTTTGCCATCCAAATTCACCATAGGGTCGAACCTGTTAGATATTGGTGTGTTATCCATCTCTTTATGCATTGTGCACCAGTCCGACAGCAGAGCCTACTTAACATGGGTCACCCTAGTCAACACCCTTATGCCATTTTGGTGCCCATGCTGAGTCTTTCTCATAGGCTCGGGAGCCTTTTTAGATTTACCATGACTTTGAGAAGAAGCCTCATATCTTTCTTCCTCATATATTTCTGGCCGTCCCTGATAAGGCTCTCATCTTTGTGTTTAAGTTGCATATGCATCTGTTATGATCCCGCTTGTGCTAATGAGCTTGATGCTATCTTCCACGCTTTTAGCTCGTTGTATAATCCTCCATCTCTGATCTCATTTCCACTAAGCTCTATATCATTTTGCCTTCTCAATTTGACACCTTTTACCTGGAGGAGACACACCCTGAGTGTTCTTATCTTGCTCATGTTCCTTGCATTAAGCATAGCTTTGTTCCATGCGCTTGGAACTAGTTTCACATGTCCTTGGCACTCGTCTCCTCCCATTTAGAGCATTCTTCCACCTTTACTTCGAGCTCGTTAAAAACAATAAGTAGGTTACGAGCATTATTCTACCTTTACTTCGAGATCATTAAAAACAGTAAGTACGTTACGAGCAGTCTTCCACCTTTCCTTCGAGCTCATTAAAAATAGTAAGTAGGTTTCAAGCATTCTTCTTTTACTTTGAGCTCGTTAAAAATAGTAAGTAGGTTGCGAGCATTCTTCTTTTACTTCGATCTCGTTAAAAACAGTAAGTAGGTTTCGAGCATTCTTCTTTTACTTCAATCTCATTAAAAATAGTAAGTAGGTTTCAAGCATTCTTCTTTTACTTCGAGCTCGTTAAAAACAGTTAAGTAGGTTACGAGCATTTCTTCCACCTTTCCTTCGAGATCCTTAAAAAAAATAAGGAGGCTATGAGCATTTCTTTCATCTTCACTTCGAGCTCATTAAAAACAGTAAGGAAGTTATGAGCATTTTTCTGTATCTCCTTTGAGATCATTAAAAACAGTAAGGAGGTCATGAGTTTACTTTTTCGGACTCGTTAAACCTTTACGAAAAAGATCACTATGGAGTTCTTTTAAGCCCTTTTCAGACTCCTTAAATAGGAAAAGTTTGCCGAGCATAGTTGTCTTTTCGGGATCGTTAAAATAATTGAACTGAAATCCACTTAGGTATAGAATTACCCCTTTTCCCGGCCTTGGTGGATAATTTACAGAAAAGGTATACTCTAGGTATACTCCGATATGCGCTAGAAGAGTTCTTCTTCCATTATTTTACACTTTTTTGGGAAAGGAGACTAACTTTACGAAAAAGGACCTTTGGAGTCGTCTTTAGGGTTTTCAGACTCTCGAAATGTGAAAACACCAAGCGAGCATTCACCGACTCGGGCTCGATGTGAAATCCACGAGATGGTGTATAGAAGACTGTTTAAGTTTTTCAACTCTATAAACAAGAAAACACCACCGAGCACATACCAATCCGGGCTCGATATAAAATCCATGGATAGGTGTATAGAGGACTGTTTAGGTTTTTCAACTCTATAAGCAAGAAAACACCACCGAGCACAGACCAATCCGGGCTCGATATAAAATCCACGGATAGGTGTATGGATTTTTCTTCTAGGTTTTTCAGACTCCTTAAATATGAAAATACCATCGAGCATGCTCTAGTTATTTGTCAAGCTCGTTAAAAAATGACAAAGGAAAGGGAAGGGAAGAATGTTAAAATATCTTTCAATATGATGGTGTTGGCCCGGTTTTGCAACTAGGCTTAGTGCTATGGGCACCTGCTAACTAGTACTAGCAGTTTCAATGAAAATAAATAACAATAAACTAATTAAAGAAGACTATTCATGGATCTAAGCAAAGATATTAAGCAAATAACAAAAATAATTTAAAATCAAGAACAAGAAGATATTAAAGAATGAGCTTGTATTGAAAAATGGGGGCAAGCAAGTGCTTGCGATAATACCTTCAATGGTGAAGGTTGATGTTGAATGGCTCCAAGGATGAGCAACTCCAATCTCCAATGGTCTCTTCTCCAATGTGGTTTGCAATGGCCAAAATACTCAAGGGAGATTTCAGCAGCATAAGGATGAGATAATGGATGGATGGGAAATGAGGAGCCCCTACCACCTTTTTATAGGTTTTGGTGGTGGGAAATACCATTTGTGGTTTTGTGGAAACCAAATGGTATTGACCAACATGGTTTAGGTACTTTTCCCTCCTTTTTCCTTTTTTGAATAAAAATAATATTTTAATTCCCTTTTTAATATTTTTGGGGATTTGGACCCTTTTTGAGGGTTTTTTTATGCTTTTTTGGGAAAAATAATCTTTTTTAATGGAAAAAGGGGTGTACTAAGGTCTTTTGGTGACCTTTTGTTGGTTTCAGAGGCTCTGATGGTGAAAAAGTGGATAAATGGGTCATGTGAATAGGGAAATGAGCTAGTGAGCACTTTTTGGGTGTTAACAGATTGCCCCCTGATGTGTGAGGGCAGGAGCTCATCGTATGGCCGATAGACATCATAGTTCATTTGTCTTTTTCTGGGGTTTTAGGGGAGAGAAGAGACCGGTTGGAGACTGGAGCCACGGCCCTTGGAAGCTGCAAAAACAAAAAATATTACATGGCCTCAATATGAATGAGGTATAATCTCTGATAAAGGACGAGGCAGGCATTCCCATGCTCGTATCAAGACGTATACAAAACAATTAGTCCCAAGAAGGGGGATCTAATACGGAAAGAAATATAGTGGTACATCATAATGGTCTAGAGGGGACATTATTGTGGGATATACTCATGATCATGGCTGATCTCAATAACTGATACACTGGAATAATTGTTGAACTGCTGAAACTGAAGGTGTCCAACATCTGTATGGACTCAATGACTGTGAGCCATCTTTGGGAAGTATTTGTATCTGTATACTCGAGGGAGTATAAAACTGGGTTACATCTGAATACTGTCGCCATACGCAACCCGGATATCTGTAAAAAAAATGTAACTGGTTATATCCATAGGTAGACTCTCAAATGTGGAGGAGTCAGGTGGTATCCGGGGTCTTCGACTAATAACTGAACGGACCAATACCCTGTGCGAGTCTCAACGATGCGATCAAGGTGTTGAAGTCGAGCATGTGAGAAACAACCATTCGGAGAGGCACTGAGGATTCCTCTCGAAATGATTCGTAGGCACTCATCATAAATGGTAATGAGTCCAAGACACAGGGACCTCTAGGTCTATCCTCTGGAATCAAGGTAGTTGTCGTCGACAGAGGGAGACCAGCAACTAACAAGGCAATGATGTTTCCTTGATAGGAGCACGAGGTGTATAACTGAAGTGATGTAGTACTGATGGTAGGACTGACATACTTGTGGGGAAGGGAAATAACTGGGTCAAAAATGGGTAGACTCAAACTTCCTTTGTTCAGAGCATGATGACATGGTTGACCTGGTAGCGTAGGGAACTGACTTGTAGGTGTGGGGATCATTGCTTTGACTGAATGGTATATATTGACTCTGGGGGGGAGGACGAGCTGATAGGTGCTGTCGAGGGATTATCAAGGTGACATACTGCAGAATACTCTGAACAAAGGCGACCAAAATGGGAAAGCTGCCATATGAGTAGATGTGATCTGTCATGGCGCCAAGAGGCACCATTGATTCCTTCTTCGTAGTTTTAATGAGCTCCAAGAAGGGATAAAAGTGTGCTCTAAAATGGTACGGTCCTGTGGATTTTGCGAGCCCAGGACGGCTCATGCTCATGGTTGCTTTCATGTTTAGAGAGTCTGAAAACGGTAAGTGGACTCTGTTGGTGTTTCTTTTTCGTAAGTTTAGTCTCCAAGGCCCGAAAAAGGATAAAATGATGCGGATGGAGAACTCTTCTAGCCGATGTGACTAGAGTATACATTTTTCGTAATTAGTCTACAAGGTCCGGAAAAGGGGTAAACTTATACCAGGTAGACGCCCTTTCAGATACGTTTAGCGAGCATGAAAGGAAGCAAGATTGCTCGGCGATCTTTTCATTGTTTTAGGAGTCAGAAAAGAGCTTAACAGAAACTCCCTAATCGCCTTTTTCGTAAAAGGGGTTGCTCGGCCCCGAAAAAGGGATAAAATTATACCGAACAAAAATGGACTGATGAGGGCGAAAAAAGGTCTCAAGCATCGTCATCAGTGCGAAAAACTGGATCCGGTGACCTAAAGATTGTCGAAAAAGGAGAACGGCCGATGTGGCGCGCAAACCGAGGTGACGAGGGGGTCACAAGGAAAAATGCCCAAAAAATTTAGAGGTGGGAGCGAGAAATGATCTCGAGCGTCGTCACGAGCGCGAAAAACTGAATCCGGCGATATAAGGCACGTCGAAAACGGAGAACAACCGATGTGGCACGCAAACCGAGGTGACGAGGGGGCGTGGAAAAAATGCCCGAAAAATCTAAAGGTGAGAGCGAGAAATGATCTCGAGCATCATCACGAGTGCGGAAAACTGAATCCGGTGATATAAGGCACTTTGAAAACGGAGAACGGCCAATGTGGCATGCAAACCGAGGCGACGAGGGGGGCATGGAAAAAATGCCCGAAAAATCTAAAGGTGAGAGCGAGAAATGATCTCGAGCATCATCACGAGCGCGGAAAACTGAATCCGGCGATATAAGGCACGTCGAAAAATGGAGAACGGCCGATGTGGCACGCAAACCGAGGTGACGAGGGGGCATGGAAAAAATGCACAAAAAATCTAAAGGTGAGAGCGAGAAATGATCTCGAGCATCATCACGAGCGCGAAAAACTGAATCCGGCGATATAAGGCACGTCGAAAACGGAGAACGGACGATGTGGCACGCAAACCGAGGCGACGAGGGGGGCATGGAAAAAATGCCCGAAAAATCTAAAGGTGAGAGCGAGAAATGATCTCAAGCGTCATCACGAGCGTGGAAATATGAATCCGGCGGTGCAAATGGTGCGAAAAACGGAGGTCATAAGGACTCCGGAATGGTCAAAGGAAATAACTAGGTTAAAAAATGGCTACCAATAAAGGTGAGCCCACCAAGCCAATGATGCAGCGGTGGGGAGAAATGATGACCCGCGGGGGGGGGGGAACACTATGTGTATCAACTCAAATATACAAGTGACACGTGACCTCAAAAAAGGTTGAGATCACGAATATGAAAAAGTGAGCAGGGTTAATGACCTGCCCCCATGCTATGTGCATGGGGTTTGTGATTGTGGATCACATATGTGTTGGTTTGAACGATGGGATCATTGAGGTGTTGAGATAGAGATGATGGGGAAGGTTCAAAATGATTGATCATGCCCCCTATCCCAGGGTCGAGGTAATCTATTATGCCCCCTAACTCAGAGGTGTCAATGTGGTGCAGATGTTGTCTCAGAGAGAGATCAATAGGGCATTGAGCAACTGCTGGCGGGGTGTTATACCATGAGGCTGTGGGTCATGGTGGCATACTGAAGTGATGATATGATGATGGGGGATTCCCCTTGTGGGGTGGATGCCCCCAGTATCTCCGACGAGGATCACGATGATGATGAGTAGGCAAGGTTTTGGGCCTGCCCCCATGTTGTGGACATGTGGTTTCCTGGTCGATTTGAAAGGGTTGAACCTGTGTGTCAAAGGGATCAATGGAAGGGGCCGACCGGACAGAGGGGTATCCAGTGGAGATCGTATAAATGGCGGGGTCAAGGCCAGGCATTTCGGTATCTGACCAAGTAAAGACATCAGTGAATTCTTGGAACAGTTGTTGGTATTCTCTAATCTCATTCTAGGAGGTTCCTAATGTGATGGTATGAAGGGCACCAAGTGGGTCAGAGATGTCAATGTGGATGACGGGAGAAATATCGGCCATGGGATCCGTTAACCAGTCGATTTTAGTAGGAAGGAAATCCTTGGACTCAACCGCGGATTGGGTAGGGGTGGTGGATGAAGTCTCTTCCAGGAGGAAGTATGGACGATGGTGCATGTCTTCCCCGGGATAATCAAAGGTAGTAGGAGTCTCGAGAACCTGTTCATCATTGCGGGAGCTTTGAGTGGTCAAATCGAGTGATGAGGTAGTGGTAGTCGAAGAGATCATGTAGATGGTGTTAATCTCTCCGGATGATGATGATGCGGGAGGGTAGATCTCCTCGATAGTAGGGGGTGCCGTCTCTAGGTCCAAATTGTTCATCTCGTAGAGAGCTGCTCTATAGTCAGGGAGATCGGGACAATGGTGAGAGTAGTGGCCGTAAACACTGCATATGGCACAAGGATGGTTGGTGCGCAGTGATCTGTCGCGAGGCTGAGGAGGTGGCTCAAGTCTAACGACTAGGATGCCGGTGTCATCGTCCAACATATTCATATGCTCTTGGAGAGCTGGTAACTGTGGGCATTGATGAGTTGGATGGCCTATCTCATCACACAACGAGCATTTAGGGGGAGCTCGAAACACCGGTGGGGGTTTAACCGCCTTAGGAGGTGGTATAGCAGTGTATGGTTGTGGACCTCTGCCCCTAGTGGGCTTGATAAGCGGGGGAGGATTCGTTGACGACGAAGGAATATTGAGACTGGGAGGAGGTTTCGTTGACGACGAAGGGATTGCGACACGAGGAGGAGGTTGATTTGTGGTAACAATAGGTTGTACCGGTTGGGTAGAAGTAACAATGGGTTGCACCGATTGTAGGATGACATTTGGTGTCGGTGGAGGAATGGGAGGCATAATATACCACACGGGTAATCCCAATGTTAACCCAGGGAGACTAAGGGTAGCCATAACCGGGGCGCTTACTACACCCGAAGGAGGAAATAGAAAGGGGATTGTGTGGATAGGTGTAACACCGATGTGACTAGGGACCAATGGTGGTTTGGGTAACAAGGAGGGTTGATTACCGGGTGTTTGTGAAAGAGTGCAGAGGTTAGCGACCTGGGTCTCCGATGACGGTGGTGGAATGTCCTGGAATGTAGAGGTCATCAGCACCTCGGAGTATAGTCTAGGTCCTACTGAGGAAATGAATGAGGTAGTTGCACCACAAACAGGTTGTTCAACCATGGGGAGAACATTTTCAGGTGTGGCAGGGGCCTTGGGATCGTAATAGGTGAGCTGGTCGACCTTGACCACGCGTCCCTCATGGGGGAACTGCATGGTACGATAAACGGATGAGGCAACAGCCCACATGGCATACATGTAACTACGGCCAAGTAGAAGGTTATAGTCAAGTTGTGCATTGATGACCTCAATGTCAATGAACACGGTTTTACCCGCGAGCTGGATGGGGACATTAGGTAAGAGACCCTGGGGTTGTGCCGAATGACCGTCATAGGCTCGCAACGCAGTGGTGGACTGCTGGAGAGTAGGGGATCCCAACTTCTGCCAAACGAATGTAGACATGACACATGTGGAGGCCCCTTCATCGATAATGCACCGATGGATAACAAGATTCCGAACAGAAACGGAAACTTGGAATGCTAAAGAGGAAGGCAAGCGTGGTTCAGACTGGTCTGAATCAAATGCGATCAGCTGTGAATCATTGGGGTCAATGGCACCAATGGCAGAGAGTAAAGTCTTGCGCTGCGAAGGACAGTTTTTCAAAACTTCTAAAGCAGACATGGCTGCAGGAGACTGGGCTAAGTCATCTACGATGTTGTAATTCGATGTAGCCCGAGCGTTGGGATTATTGTTGATGCGACGAAGTGGGAAGTGAGGTGCTTTGGAAGCGCCATCAAGTGGAGCCGGAGGTATATGTAACGTTTGATCTGTGGGATTAACGTTAGTGTTCTTGTCAGCGGGAGGGGATTCAGACGTGGAGCCATATTGGTTCTGATGGGTTTGGAGGTTGGCATCGGCAGTTGACATCATCAACAAATGGTGAGTACCTGAATCGAACATGGGTTGATTAGGGGCTGCATAAGTGATCTGCTGTGGTGGCACGTTGCCCTGAGGGGGGGCTAACAGCTGAGTGTTCACTACACCCTGGTTTGGAAAGGGGTTTTGCAGCACCAAGGGTTGATGTTGAGGTGGTGGAGGGTTGGGTGGCGGCTGAGAAGCCGCTTGCCCTTGACGATGGGCGTCATCTGTCCATAGTTGTCGAGCTCGCTCCAGATGTGGGCAAGCGTGGGTATAGTGGCCATAGACACCGCAAATGGAACAAGGATGGTTTGTTCATAAATTAGCATTTTTGGCTTGCTTAGGTGGCCGATCAGGATTCTGATGAGCAGGCGCCGCGTTATTGTTTTGTGGAGGATGGGTGGGTTGTGGAGCTTGGTTATGGTTTTGGTTGTTTCCACGGTTACGTCCTCTTCCGCGGTTTGGTTGCCCACCCTGGTTGCGTTGGTTATTTTGGTATTGGGGCTGATGTTGTTGTGCGTACACATGCCCTTGAGCATTGGGGGGATTCTGGGGAGCCGCAGGTGCGGGAGCAGGTTGCAGTGGGTAGTATGTAGGTGGAGCTGGAGGTGTTCCAGTTGCCTGTTGGGGTTGTTGGTACCCCTGAGCTATTGGATGTGGTGTATTAGCTGGTGCAGTTTGCTGTGGGTACTGCAACGGTTGTGGTGAGAACTGAATGGGGTTCTGTGTAGCGGGTTGAGCATAGTATGTAGGAGGTACATATGCTGATGGCGCTTGCCCATAACAATGTTGTGGACAAGAGGGTCCATGAATGTGATGGGTCTGGTTTGTTGGAGCATAAGAAGTTGTTGCTCCGGAACTGGATGTAGCCCTAGAGAGGTCTGGGGCGGGCATGGTGCTCACCATGCTGAAAGGTTTAGGTTGTGGGGTGATTTGGCCAATGATGGCATCAACGGCATGTGATGCCCCCGGTGCGTCATTACGTGAGGAGTCACCTCGTGGGGCGTCAGGTATGATTGTGTATAGATAACCCGACTGGGCGTAGATGAGATCAAACTGTTGGGCTTTGAGGATGGCCTCTTCTTCAGACTGGGGTCTTTCAGATGCCACATCCTTCGCAATAAGAGGGAGGAGGGATTTTAGAAACCAATCTAAAAAGATACGGTCGTCTAATTTAATTTTGCAGAGGCTTCTGCGTCGACGCCACTCATGAATGTGGTCAGTGATGTGGGTGGCCGTGGTTTGTCTGCAAAACAGTAGGATCTCAACGCCCGCATCATAGCGGACAGGTAACTGAAAAAACTGGAGGAATGTCGAGGCAAGGGAGGTAAAGGTGGCATGCGTCCCATGGGGCTGCTCGATATACCACTTGGCTGCAGAGCCAGTGAAGGTGCGTTGTAAGAGCCGAAGGCAGATTGAGTCGTCCACTATGGAGTTGGAGGAACACCATAAATGGAAGGACATGATGTGGTTCTGGGGGTCCTCTCTTGCCTTACCCTCAAACTTAGGGATGTCAGAAGGGAGTTTGGTGGGAATTTGAGGCCACGCCGGATCATGTCTGATCGGATCATTAGTGAGTCTGGCCAAGTCTGGTAAGTTCAGACTCGCCATGTATGGTAGACTAGCAGATGTGGTGACTGGAACTGGGACATGCCCGGCCATTGTGGTATGGTGTAGGGGTCCAGTAGCGCCTAAAGGTATGCTAGGTATGGAAGGTATGTGCCCTCCCATAGGTGTGGGCTGGTATGGGTTAGCGCTTCCAAGTGCAACATGGGTTACACTTGGGTTAGGAATTGCACTAGGGATTCCTGGGATAGCACTCCCAAGTGCAACATGGGTTGCACTTGGGTTGGGAATCGTACTAGGGATTCCTGGGATGGGGTTTGTGGAAACCAAAGGGGGTATGACCCCCATGTTGGGTATACCCATGACAGGTGGTGGCCCTGTGTTAGGCATTCCTAAATGTGGAGTGTTACCCATATTGGGCATACCCAGGGGGGTAGTTGTTGCCGTGGATGATACTACAGCAGAAGGGTCTGCGGATGTCTCACCTATGGTGCTTGTAAACAATGGATCAAATGGTGTTCCAGCCATAATGGTGGTTGCTGGTAACTCTGTGGGTTGTTCGGATTCTACCTCCAAATCAAAAGTGAAGTGAGGTGTGTCAGAATCGGATGACTGCCTAGTTGATTGACGATGTGTCAAATCAAGGGATAGGGCTCTGCGTCTGTGACATGGAGAGCCAAGTGGACTAAACTCTGGGAGTTCGCCCTGTAGACGACGAGAGCGTCTAAAATTCTCAATGGTGAGAAAATGTGTTTGGGTAAAAAATTTGTTTAAGTATTAGGTGGTGATATATATATAAAAGACTCAAAACCCTAATGCAACCAAGGGGGTGCAAGAAGGTGAGTGAAAAAAGAAGGCTCTCAGGCCAAAAAATCAATCCTCAAAAAAAGGCACTTATTCTAGCAGCTGTGCTACAATAAGTGGAGGAATGCAACAACTGGTCAGAATACCAACATGCAAACGGCTCCTAGAAAAAATAGGTGTAACTAGACCACAGGTAGGTTGAAATCATGCAAACACCTAATCTAAAATTATTGTGACTCAAACAGACGATATCCTCTGCAAGGTGATGAAATCCAAGTCAGACAATATGAATGTTGAGACAACGGCTAGATATCCTCCTACCGGGAGGGACACCGGGTAATCAATCCTAAAGACAGGCTACTAGGATACTCCGTTCATGACACGTCGAGAAAAGGTAAATCTGCCGTTTGGTCCTTTGATCGCAATATCCCAATACAGGGATATCCCGAGAACTGCGAATGGTAGCCCTTCGGTTACTGAATGGATTTCGGTATTCCACTCAGGCTTCCGGAACCATCCTCGCGACTTCAACCCTCCTAAGGGAGAGGCCTTCTCACAAACCGGTTTTGACCGCGCCAAAAAGTACTAAGAGATTTTAGCTCCCTAATTGGACAACTTCTATGTCTCAGATGTATGAACTGAGGGGTGTTATTGGAACACCTATCCCCCCAATACTACCTAGCTACAAGAATTCTTTTAGTGTTCCCCAAGTGGGGTTAAAAGTGTGTTCAAATTAGGGTTCGTTTTAAGGCTTAGTTCAATTAAGTGATCGTGTGAGTGCACGTGAGGTGTTGTAAACTGAACTTGAAAAAATAAAATGCTTTATAGGAAATTTTCAAAAAATAAAGGATTTTTCGAAAATAAAAAGCAAATATCTACGATTTTTTCACTAAAAGGAATTTAAATGCTTTTCAAAAAACAACTCAAAAAATAATGGATTTTTTGGATTTATGAAAGCAAATAATAAACTTCTTTTAAAAGAAATAAATGGATTTCTTCGTTCAGAAAAATTGCTAAGGGCAATATTTTAAAGAAGTAAACAAGAAAAAATTTGAATCTAGATGAAAATGCAAAATGAGTCTTTCTTTCACTTTCTTGAAAATTTTAAAAAAGATTTCTAGATATGCACTTTTTAAATAGTAAAAAAATTTTCAAAGCTGTAAAATATGCAGGATTTAATACTGTAAAAAATGTGCTATGGGCAGAAAGTACAGTAAATTTTTTTTTTTTTTTTTTTTTAAATCGGGATGGCCGAATGAAAAATTCAGCCGCGCGGGTTTTGGCCGCACAGTCGCGATGGACCGCGCGGGTTTTGGCCGCATAGTCGCGATGGACCGTGCGGGTTTTGGCCGCACAATCGCGATGGGCAGCGCGGAAATTGGCCGCGAAGCAGCGGTGTGCAGCGCGGAAAAATGCAGGAAAGTCGCGATGGACCACGCGACTGTCTGGCAAAAGGCCGCGATGGACTGCGCGGAAAAACGCAGAAAAGTCACGATGGACCGCGCGACTGTCTGGCAAAAAACCGCGAGGCGGAAGCCGTGCACGGAAACCGAGAAATGAACCTGAAAATTGAAAATTTCGGGCTGTTTATGGGGCCAAAACTCAGAGCAGCAATGGATCTGCTGTCTAAGATGGCAGATCTATGGATCTAAAGGTTAAAAACTCATAAAAAACTAAGATTAAAGGCAAAACTAGAGATTTATAGTTCAAACCAAAGCGGAGTCGCCAAAAACTGTTGGCCCGGTTTTGCAACCAGGCTTAGTGCTATGGGCACCTGCTAAGTAGTAGCAGCAGTTTCAATGAAAATAAATAACAATAAACTAATTAAACAAGAGTATTCATGGATCTAAGCAAAGATATTAAGCAAATAACAAAAATAATTTAAAATCAAGAACAAGAAGATATTAAAGAATGAGCTTGTATTGAAAAATGGGGGCAAGCAAGTGCTTGCGATAATACCTTCAATGGTGAAGGTTGATGTTGAATGGCTCCAAGGATGAGCAACTCCAATCTCCAATGGTCTCTTCTCCAATGTGGTTTGCAATGGCCAAAATACTCAAGGGAGATTTCAGCAGCATAAGGATGAGATAATGGATGGATGGGAAATGAGGAGCCCCTACCACCTTTTTATAGGTTTTGGTGGTGGGAAATACCATTTGTGGTTTTGTGGAAACCAAATGGTATTGACCAACATGGTTTAGGTACTTTTCCCTCCTTTTTCCTTTTTTGAATAAAAATAATATTTTAATTCCCTTTTTAATATTTTTGGGAATTTGGACCCTTTTTGAGGGTTTTTTTTATGCTTTTTTGGGAAAAATAATCTTTTTTAATGGAAAAAGGGGTGTACTAAGGTCTTTTGGTGACCTTTTGTTGGTTTCAGAGGCTCTGATGGTGAAAAAGTGGATAAATGGGTCATGTGAATAGGGAAATGAGCTAGTGATCACTTTTTGGGTGTTAACAGATGGCAGCAAGTCAACTATCTCCTTGAGCAAAGCACCTATTTTGAGTCTATCAAACAAGTTGGGTTCTAGTGTTGGCCTTAGGGTAAACCTGATCTCAGAGTTCTTACTCCTCCATTTGGTTAGTCTTCCAATCATATGGAGAATCTATTAATGTCTCCTACATTGCAGATTTGCATCATGGTCTCTTTATGTTCAAAGTTGCCTAAGTCACTCTTATGTCGTGCTCACTGTTCAAGGATATAACCTGTGTCGGCCATTCTGTAGTTGCCTTGACCTCATGCATCGGCCATTCCTTGGTGTCAGTAAGTTTCATCATGTATTCATTCCTACTCCAAATCAGCTCATACCTGTTGAGTGTCCCTCGTGTTGTATTATGGAGGATGCCTTAAGGCCTCCCTTCCAACGGACTTCTTCCCATCGACTTCAACTCATTGTGCTCTGGGAATGAAGTTTAGAGTTTTGGTTAGTACCTTGGGGATTGCAATCATTAGTGGAAGTTTCCCTCACTATTAGATAGATGGGAATACATCAATGTCTCCTATCCGATAGATTCTTCAAGTGTTCGATGGAAAGACCATTTATTCGCACTTGCTTGAATGTACAAGGTACCTTGGGTTCCATTTTCATTATTGGTGGACACCCTCGCGTTTGTTAACGGTATACATCAATGACCGGTAATCAAACGATACCTCCCATGTTTGACAACAACTCATTTATTCGCATGGATAGGTTTGTACCTTTGGTTGTTTTTGGATGAAGACCTTGGGATCCTCGATAGCATCACCTCATTTATGTTATCACCCAAGTTGCGCAAGACTAAGCCACACTCATTTTTGGCTCTTGATGAGACATAGATCCAGCTTGTTCTCTATAGCTATGTTCTCCAGTTTTGACATAGATCCACCTTGTATTTATGTGGCTATGTTTACACTTATGTTCCTCATGGATCCACGCTTCTATTCTAGTGTCCATGATATATGAATCAATTTTTGGATCATTATTGTATCCTCTTGGAGGTCATGTTCCACTATTTGAACATGGATAGTTACCCCAAGGATAAGTTTGTCTGACATTGCCTTTGCTTTCAGGTACTTCATTTGAGCCTATGATTCTTGGTTTCTCTATTCCTCCATGATTCAACTCTTTGTTATTTATAATGTATTTCAGCAATCATTTCCCTCACTCCCTCTGACCTCATACATTAGGGGGCATCTGTTATAGCTTGAAATGACACCTCTCCGTCCGTGACGACATTTGCTTCCCTTGGTTGCATGACGACACTTCTTGAGATCAAGTTCAGTCACACAACAGGACATTTGTGGATGGAGGAGTCATTTGGGACACTAAAAATGGTTGAAATTACCTCATTCTTGACCCATTTGATGATTACAACCCTTTGGAACATTTTTCCAGACCAAACCATCTCCTGAAAATGAGCAGAAAAGCTTGTTTTTGGCCATTTTTCAACATGGGCGCTACTCTATCTTAACAAACTAGCATTTGTACCCTACTCCAGTGTACAATAGTAGTGCTCAACCCCTCATAGGCGCTGCTCCACTGTGAAATAGTAGCATACACCCCTATTTTGGTCAAAATCTCAAAATTTGAGTAAGTTAAGTCGGTTGGGAAACCTCCTCAGTGGTTATAACTTCTTTTTCTCTCCTTCATTGACTATATAAGGAGGGTAGAAGGGCCATGTGAGGGGACCAAGTCTATAACATTGTTATGCTGGAAGAATGGAGACATTCATCCCCCTCTCTTGTGCTTAGTTTCTGATAAACCCTAGCACTGCTGGTTAGAGGCTGGGATCCTTGAAGAACAGAAGCAGGAGACCTTGAATCTAGGTTTCGTGAAGTGCCAAGCTTTGAAGAAGGTATAATATTATATACTTGCTTTCATTCATTAATAAAGATCAAACGTTCTTCTCTTTCCAAATATGACCTATTCTTGTGTGTCTTGGATTTGATTACATTTTTCTTGTAGTTTGATGTCTTCTTCTATTATGAATATCAATCTTATATATGTATTCAAATGTGTTTGAGAAAGGTATCAAGTTGTTTTGCAGGTCTAGACATTGCCGCACTGGATAAGTATTGAAGAGTGAGGGAGGCCAAGCTAGGATCAACCTTCTGAATAAGGTGCCTACATCTCTAAACCCTAATCTCTTCATTTCTTTGTTGTACTTGCAGAATGATTATAAGTATATCTTTATCACCGTAAGTTGGTAGTTTCTCCCCTGAACTATAGGTACATTTTCCTCACAATAGAAGAATGCTATTATCACCGTAAGTTGGTAGTTTCTCCCCTGAACTATAAGTACATTTTCCTCACAATAGAAGAATGCTCATAACTTCCTTACTGTTTTTAATGAGCTTGAAGTGAAGGTCGAAGAATGCTCGAAACTTCCTTACTATTTTTAATGAGCTCGAAGGAAAGGTGGATGATTGCTCGGAAAATCCTTTGAGTAGGGTCGATACCTAGAATCTCCTCATGAGATTGGGCAAAGATGTCATGGAAATCATTAAACAGATTAGTGTACGGAATGATCTCATCAGGATAACAGTCCGCTCCAATAAAGATATGTTCTGTGACGCCAGGTTCATTGGGAATGTTGATGGGGATGGTTCTCACTGTACTCATCCTATTCCCTTCGGAAAAAAAACTTGTGAAGTGGAAAGGACAGAGGACCAATCAGCATTCTCATTGGGTCTCGAAGGGAACTCACCTCTCTCTATCAGGTTTAGAACAGGAAGTAAATAGGTCCTGGGGTGTAAATGTTCCCAAGGGTGTCTTAGGCCTATCATAGCTTCAAAAAATGTTTCGTCAGAAGGAAAAACCATGTCTAAATTATTAGGAGAGAGGGTAGAGTCCGTTGACCGTGCAGGAGCAGGGTCCATATCCAACTCGGCAAATACTGGAGGAGTCATGATATGTTTCGTTGGAGCATGTTGTGCTTCCATGTATGTTACTTTTGCAACGGATAAGGGAACTGATGGTTTTGATACAATAGGAAGGATCCACGGATCAATCCTTAAACCGACCATGAAAGTTTCAGTAGATGTACCTTCATCAGAACGCATGAAAAGAACAGGAGCAGGTAGGTCAAAAGTTCCCAGTAATGACCCATAAATCCCTAGTCCTAAACTTTGGCTTGTTGGGGCAGATTGATCAAATAAAGGAATTGTGGATTCCGATGAAGTCTGGTTGTTTTTCCAAGAGAACTAAAGTTGATCGACCGTGATGATCTTGCCTTCATGAGGGAACATTACCACTTGGAAAACTGCCGATGGAATAGCTCGCATGGCAGATGTCCAGCTCCTTCCTAACAACATATTGTAATCAAGTAGAGTGTCCAAAACTTCAATCTCTACAACAATTGTCTTGCCGAAAAGTGTGACGTCAAATGATGGCAAGACTCCTTGTGGATGGAAGTTTTTGCAATCAAATGCAGTAAGCAGTGTGTTAGAGGGAGCTAACTCGGGAGAACCCAAGGCTTTCCAACAAGAAATTGACATTACGCACGTAGACGTGCCCTCATCTACGACAACTCATCCAATGGTCATAGGACCAGGAACTACCTCTATCTGAAGAGCAACATGGTACGGTAACCGGTATTTGATATCAGACATATAAAAGCACGTAGTCATGCTGGATGATTCCATACTTCCAATCGCTACCAAAAGTGCATTTCATTGTAATGGACAACTTTGCAAAACTTCTAAGGTGGACATGGCATAAGGGGTCTGGGCTAGATCTTCAACCACATTGTAGTTGGCAGCAGCCCATGCATTGGGATTGTGCGAAGCCTGTTTCAAGACACCTTTTGGGATCTTGGGCAGTGAATCCACAGGTATGTGGAGAGGAGTGGAAGATTCAGGAATATTCTTATTCTGTGAATCCAGGGTATAATTTTTCACCCGCATTTGTAAAAGAGCGTCCAAGTTAACCGTATTAATAAAAGTTTGATCAACTGAAGCATGGGTGGTGGCCCTAGCATTGGAGGTGCCAGAAGCTGAGCCCTGCCCTTTGGGAAATGGATCTTTAAGGATGGTAGGTTTCTTTTCTTGAAGTAGTTTCTGGGCTTCTTCGATTAGAGGGCATTGGTGAGTGAGGTTGTTCTACTTGCAAAGCTTGCAAGGGAACTTAACCTTCTTCTTTTCTCTGTTACCCTCCTCGTAATTTTCTTTGTTTTTGGGATTTTGTTGCTTCCCCTCTCCTTTCTTTCCCTTCATTTTGTTGTTGGGATGCCAAGGACCCTTTTGATTAGTTTGAACCTAATGTACAGATTTAGTAGTAGAAGGAGAGGTTGTGACGGAAGTCGCTTCTGCAGTCGATTGTTTGACCGATAAGGCATGAACCTGTTTAGTCAATGCTTCAAAAGCTGCAGAATCAACTAAACCTACAATGCCGTCAACATGTGGTCTAGGTTTTGGTCTACTTAGATCAATGTTTGATCACGGTGCATCAGGTATAATCTCGTAAAGGAGCTCGGACTGAGCATAAACCAAGTCTAGTTGTTGGGTCGTTAAAATGGCTTCTTCTTCCGATGACACCCCAGAAGTAGCTACTTCCTTAGAAACATAAGGAAGGAGTGATTTCAGATACCACTCTAATAAGAACTCTAGGGGGATATTGGCCCTAATGAGCCTCTTCTGTCTTCGCCTCTCCTAAATATGATCAGATAAATGGGTGGCTTTGTTTTGTCTAAAGGTAGACAAAAGATCTCTCCCAACATCGTACCGAATAGGAAGCTGGAAGTGGTTCAAGAATACTATGGAGAGATCCCAAAAGTTAAAAAAGGTGGCTGTAGGTAACTCAATGTACCATTTGGCTACAACACCAGTCAAGGTTCTTTGAAAAAGTCTCAACCTAATGGAATCTTCGTTCAACGAGTTCGAAGAACACCAAAGATGAAAAGTGGTAACATGATCACCAGGATCCTCAATAGTTTTACCTTCGAATTTTGGAATATCCGAAGGTAGCTTAGTGGGAACTGGTGGCCATGTAACATTATGGCACACCAGATCGTTCGTTAACTTGGAAATATATGGAAAATTCAGAATTGCCAGAAATGGTAAACGAGGTCTATAAGATGGAATTTGATAAGTTGGGGTCATAAAGGGGTAACCTCCCATAGTTTGACCCATAAAATGTTGGTTAGGGTTTCCCCCAACCATTTGATGGTAAGGGTTTCCCCCAGCCATCTACTAGTAGGGGTTGCCCCCCGCCATTTGTTGTTGTGTGAAAGTGTTGTTGAAATTCCCCCACCCAAATGAAAGTGGGTTGGAACCCTGTGCATTTATCCATTGTGGCTGGGTGTTAGCCCTGCCATATTGTTGGTTAAAGATATTACCCTCTCCTCCAGAAAACAAAGAAAAGGGGATATTTCCTATAGGTATATTACTTTGATTCATATTGTAACCTACAAAGGTGTTAAAACCAGGGGTAGTTGAGGTGGACGACATAGTCACGGTACTCATGACAGGAATAGTTGCATAGGGATTCGGCCCAACATTAGGTGTGGAAATCCAAGTACTAAGTATATGGTGTGAATGTTGAGTCGCAGGAGGTGGAGTGACATTCACTGCATTATTCGGTCAAAAAGTAGGGGTGGAAACTGAGGCAGATGTCAAAGCTGCTGAGCTTGGCATACCTAAAGTACCAGCATTTAAACTAAAGGACAGAGCTGAAGCATAAGCTATCTGCAACGAACTTAGTGTAGCAGTGGTCGTAGAAGAAGGATTAACCATCCTTGTATTCATACCCATTGTGGGAGTCTGTGGAACTCCCTGCTCATCTCCTGGATTAGTCATAATATGACCAGGTGTGAAAAGATATGCACTATACTTGGGTTGCTGGAAACCCACAGGTACCAGAAGTGGATCGTTAGGTCCGGTAAGAGGAGAATTGAAAGGAGTGTTAAACTCACTAGAAGTAATATCCTCAACCTTGACAGTATTAAGAACTTGTCGATTCGGAGTTATGGGTTGTGGTTCACCAGGAACCTCTATTTCACCAGTAAGTTCAAAAAGACCACTGGAGTCTGTCCTCCATTGTCGTGGTGGCAGTAGTGGCTCCACAATGAGTGGGGGAAGGTTTTGTAATCTTTGAGACCTACAAAGCTGTTGGTATTCCACAATTATATAAAAATAAAATAAGTAAAAAACCTAGTGGCCACTAAGACTAAGGGGAAAACAGCATACCACTAAAAAATACTAAGTAATCAAACCAATCAAACGGATAGCAAATACTCTCGGAAGCAAGTATGGGATGATTAGGGCCCAGAACAAACTAATAGAGTATCGATGGTCAATTTTGTGGCAGCCACCGGAGGTCCACTGCGTGCAAGCGCTTGAATTACCAAACCGCTTTCCCAGGATTATTTTCAAAGGGTTACCTTCCCCTCCTGTCCGAGGTGAAGTGAGAATAGCCACCCACTCTACCTGTGTAGAATCCTAAAGGTATGATACCAAGGCTACCATAAGTACGAAATAACCTAGGGGGACAATCGTTAGCCTAGTCAAAACCCATGGGCAGGGTAGCAAAGCTCAATGTCTGAAAGTGAGGGGATATAATCAACAATTCCAGTCTCCCACGGCCTTGTGCTTAACTCTGGTTTGAGTAGAGCATCCCAGAACTATTTGATATAGATGGATTTACCTAAAAGAAAGTTGTACTATGATTGTTGCATAATGAAACCAGTTTCGAGCAGTTTAAGGTGATTTAAGCTCGAAACTCTAGCCTAAGCTAGTTGATGTCGTGTATACCTAAAAAGAAAATGTTTCTAATTTATTTTATTAAAATTTCTTTTTAAGGCTACTTTTTACTCAATGGGGTAGTGCATTGTGTGGAATGGTTTGAGAAAGTAAAGTGCAAAAGAAATAACTTTCAAAGCAACAAAAGACTCTTTTTTTCTTTTTCCGCTTATGCTCTTTCCAAAAAGAAAACTAAGCAAACCTAAAATAAGTCTCTTTTTTCTTTTCTTTTCAAATTCAAAACAAAGTAAACCATGCTACTTTGAAATGATCATAAGTCTTACTACTTTAAACTACCAAACTCATTTTTTGCATTTTCTGATATGCGTAGAAGAAAAAGAACTCGAAAATGGAAGCAAGTAACACCTAAGAGAGCAATGTAAGTAAGGAAAAGCAACTCTAAGACTCACAACAATCAACTCGATGACTTGACAAAGACTTGTCCTACAAATTTTTTTAATGGAAAAAACTTTGGTCTTGGAAAACAAAGTGAAAAGAAAAGAGGGATAAGAGACGCTTAAAATGGAAAGGAAAACCTCAAAGGTTTCTCCGAAGCACCAAGAACCATAAGAAATCACTAAGCCAAGAAAAAGGTAGGAAAGTGAACCGAAGATGGCCTTACAATCACAAAGACTCGAATGGAAGCAAACTGAAGAACTTCAACTTACTTGGACTGAAACTGACAAAGCAATCAGGAAGTGTCTAGACTCAAAAAGTTTTTGAAAACACCCTAAGGACTCCAACTTGGGGTCAAACCCTAAATCAAAGGCCAAGACACCGTCAAAGTGTGCTTAGTGTTGCCACAAACAACAAATGTTACAAAACAAAGGTTTGTATACCTACAACAAGCATCTAGAGTACAGGAATGCAGCTATGTCCAACTAGGAACAAAGCACGGTCCTCAAAAAGAGTCACAAACAACAAGACACCTCAAAAGTACTCAAGCAAGCAAAATATGACCTAAGGGACTTAAGAGAGGCAAAAAAGACTCAACAAGGGCATAAAGAACTCAAGGATCAGTTAAGAAGACAAATCAAGAGGCTGGAAATCAAACCAAACAAGTGGAAATCAAATCCCAAAAGCAAACAGAGACTTACAAGAAAAAAATCTATTGTGCAGTGTATAAACTTGCACACACTAGGAGGTGTACTCTACTGTGCAATAGGTAAAAAAACATTTTTCAGCAGGTGTACGCTACTGTGTGTAAGGGATACCAGCGTTCATGCCATAGAAGGTTTGAAACAAGCTCTAAAACTTCAAACTAATATTAGTCAAGCAATGGAAACAGGCTACAGTAACCTACAGAGCCTCTCAGAGGATCAAAAGTATAAAAAAGTAATAAGAGGAAAGCTAACTAGGTCTCCTAGAGCAGAAAACAACCGGTCCCCAGTATAGTCGCCAGTCTGTTGTTCAGGATTTTTACCCTATAGCGAGGAGAGGGACACTACCAACTTCTGGGATGACAGGTAAATACATTGATCATATCACATAGGCCTCTACAAAAGTAAAGAGATCAAGGTTCTTGAAGCCATACCTTATTAACAAAGTTTGATCCTAGCTTTCGCTTGCTCCTTCGATCGATCCTCCACTTGAGCTTCCGTTTGGTGAACTTGCAATATAAAAGATACCTTTCTCAGCGTATCTTGACTAATATAACAATGATGAAATTGAAATGCAATTTAGACATCAAATACAATCAAGCATTAAGCCAAACAAATATGCAATCCATTAGACATTTGATTGGGATAGTAAGAGTATTTCCACCTTTATTGTCAAAAAGCAATAATTAGTACAATTATACCTGATCATTCAGAGTGCTTGTGCAACTGGATCCTGGGCTCCTGCTCTTCACACTAACTTTGGAATTCCTCCAACATAACAACCCTTAATGCATAGTTTCTCCTCCCCTCTCTCATCTATCCCCCTTGTATTTATGGGACAAGGTAGGCAGTTTGGATCGAGAGGTAGTTTGATTGGAAAGTTGGGTAAGTTGCAAACCAACTTCAACTAATCCCAATTCATCAAATTAATATATTTTTTATTACATTTTAAGATCTACGCGAGTTTTCTTAAGTGGAGTAGCGCACAATATGCAACTTTCATGCTTACAACCAGCGTTTGTAAGGTTTTTTGAGGGTGTACGCTGGTCTACTAAAGAAGAGTAGCATATTTAAGTAGGTAAATACTATTCTACTGAAGCAAAGTTGCATATTTTAGCAGGTGAACGTTGCTCTTATGCCTATAGGGTAGCGTTCATGTCAAAATATAGGTAAAAACAGTGTTTTGTCAGTTGCAGAGGGTAAGTCTAGTCCATACATCACCTAGATTAATCTGGCTCTTCAATCCAAGTTGTCATTTTGTGTGATCGGCAGCTTAATGTGATCACGGACAGAGAAGTGCAAATTTGACCTATAACAACCTTCAATTGGGAGGAAATTATATCAGAAGGTATGGCATCAGCAATAGCAGTAGCCGAAGGCGGGATGACCCAGGAAAAAAAAAAACCAGAAATCTTTATGTCTTTCTATCTTATTGACTACATATTAATAAGACACCCATTCCACAAGTTGGGGTGCTATTGGGTCCCAGTTGAGACCCCTCTATATGTGACCTACCAAATAATGCTAGCTCATAAATATACAAGCTTCTACAAAATTATACATGAGGAATTCATAATTCCTCTATATTGGTTAATATTTAACGAAGAACCTAATTGCTTGTCGGAAAATGCAATGGAAGTCATCAATGAATATAGAGACTTCTACTTTACCCTGGAAGGAATATATATCTGAATGCACGGGGGAACCAAAGCTCCTTCTTTAATGTGAAAGTACGTTATAGATTATGTAGTGCACAAGGAGGCTCTAAGGCAATTTTTTCGTCAATGGAGTCGACCATTTTCTGAACAAGAACAAGAAGGCCTCTTACCCTCTGCTCCCCTTCACCATTGGAGCATATAAATTCACTAAGTTTAAAGGAGCAGAGGGATTCATAAAGGACTTGGAGGCATTTCATTTTGGAGAGAATATTTTCATTAGAAATGACAAGTTGCAGAAATATGCCCAGCATTGTGCCTCCAGTAAAATTCACTTTGAATACATAAACCACTTCCTAAAGGATGAAGAGGTATATCGGAGGGTGAATAATAGGACATATTTGAATAGATGATTTGGCTGAAAAAATGGTGCAGGTTCCACTGACACTAAGGACATTTCTAAAGAGGAATAACTGCAAAAGTCCATAGAGGAGGCTGTAATAGTGAAAGATGCAAGGATAAATCAAGAGGAGGAATTAAAGCAAAAGGAAGAAGCAGAAAGAAAATAGAAAGAAGAAGAAGCTAAAAGGAAATAAGAAGAAGGAAAGAAAGTAGAAGAAGAAGCAAGACAAAAGTAGGAGGAAGAAAAGAATAAGAAAGAAGTCCAAGAAGCAGCGGATAGAGCAGCAAAGTTGGAGAAACAAAATGAGGAAGAGGCTAGGCTCAAGAAAGTTGTGGAAGACAAAGAAATCCAAGAAGAAGAACACAGTTTCCAATATATGTACATGTATCCACCCAGTGGATCCGTAATCCTACTTATAGGAGGGAATATTCCATTCATTGAGCTTGGGATAACACATTTTACTCCTTCGAAGAAGCATTCTGTAGTGAAATTGGACACTATAGTTTTTAACCGCAAGCGAAAGACAATATTGAGAAGAATGGAGAAAAGGTTGAAAATGGGCGCTCAACCAGATGTAGTGACTATTTAGGAAAGTACCTGTAACGTCTCCTTCCATCAATCTAGTGAAAGGAAGGAAACATGACCAATATTCTAGGCTTACTTGGAAAGCTCAGCCCATACATTACTCAACAATTCCAAAAATTGAAAACTTATGTGTGCAAGCTCATACACAATATAAACACGGTGGAATTAAAACACAATTGCACACACACAAACAATAATGCATCAACACATCTATTACCAATAGACGATGATTCAACACCCAGGGATTCAATTCCATTTGAATGCTATGCATAGGCTTCATATCAATTCCATTAACATGAATAATTACCATTCCGAATTAACACATTACATAACACAAAATGCATATAATTTAAAACACAGAGAACACTTATCTTTGAGATGAAGCTGTCCAAACAAATGGCTATGTGGGAGAAACGTTCCACCCAACCATAGATCTTTGTCCATCCTATATTCTTTCATCTTAGAGATCACCCTCGATCTGGGATGTGTATCCACTAAGGAGGAACTAAATAGGCTCACTCACAGCCATGGTTTCACTCAACAGCTATGTTAAGCCAACTCACAGTTGGGTTTATCAAGCATACAAAAGACAAAGGAGGGAAATGCTAATCCAGTGAGCTCATCCACATAGCTATAGGCATCTCAAATGAATTCAACTGTCAAGGCACCCACATTACCTACGACACCCAAGACAAGGAAGGTCCCCTTCTCTGCTGCACAGTCCCTCAGGCGTCCCTTCCCTCCAGTGCTCTTTACGATGGGTATAGAAAGGTCCAGTTGCTAATTCTTGAGATTCTATCCTTCATTGGTTTTATCAAGCAAATCCAACCTCTGCTCAGTCATTCACAATTGGATTTCTCACAATTCTGTTTATCAAATAACTTAATCCCATCACTGGTTTTCTGGGCTATAAAAACTAGGTTTTCCAATGGATTTCGGGGTATCTAATACTCTCAAATTCGCCCCAAGGTTCATATCTATGGATCCCCCATTGGATTTTACTACCAAATACCAAATCTAGGCGTTTTTGGCTCTTCAAAACGTGGGTTCATGCAAAGCTGCGATTTCTGGTTTTTCCCACTACTACCAATTCGTAATGGATGAAAATTGATGCTAGGTTCTTCCACAATGGAATGGGGATGAGGAAAAATCCATTCCTATGAGGTAGAGTCACTTGTGGTACAAGAAAACAGAGCCCATATGCTCCCATACGAATTTATGGGTTGCCCATGCTCCATTGAAGCCATGGGATGAAATCTTTAACAACTTCCTTGCAACATAAATAAATGTCATCAAGGAAGGTCAAATGGGTTCTCACAATGACATTTGGTAGTATATGGTTCATCTCCACAGCCCCCTCACCACTCCCTAGTGGATACACATGGCCCCTTCTCATTCATTGCTTCCATAGCCAGTTTTGGTATTTTATTGCAATATCAAATATTTACATCATTTACAATATTCCATGGCTTAATAGCACATGGGTAACAAAATATCAAATGTTTGTCCATTTTACATAAAATCTGAACATACACTAGAGAGGCCTTGGCCTTGAGCTCCACGCTAGGGAAAACATACATCGCATGTATACAATATTTACATTAAAAGCCAATATCTCACAAGGGTCAAAATTGGGGTATTACAGTACCTAAGTGGAAGGCACCCACAAAGATTCCAAATTTACAGCTTTAGTAAACATAGCATCTGCTAAGGAAAATGTTGATAACATTGATAAGTTGATGAACGACCTGGAGTGATGTAAAGAAAAGATGTTGAAGTTGAAGGATAACTTAGTAAAGGCAAGAGGTGAGGGAATTGAATTGAAAAAGAAACATGATACAGTGGAATCAAAAAAGAAAAAATTACTGCTAGAATATCAAGAATTGGAGAATGAAAAGGATGCCCTAAATGTGCAGCTTATAATCATGGAGGGAGAGCGAAATGATTTATATTCTCAGACTAATGAATTGGAAGAGAATGAAATCAAATCAAATCAGCAACTGGAATCCTTGGTCAGAGAAAAGGAGTCTTTTCAAGCGCACGTAAATGATATGATAGTTGAGAAGGAATTTTATAGTCCCAGGTGGGGGATTTAATAAGTGAAAGGGAATATCTAATGGAGCAAGTCAACGTTGCTCAAGATCAGAAGCAGGACATGATCCCATTCTATGAGCATGCTTGTAAAATACAGGAACAAATCTGCCACTCGCAAGAATTGTTAATTGAAGAAATTTATAAAATGAAACAGATGATAGACAAGATGAAGGAGATTTATAGAGGCACTTTTACTGTAAGACAGAAATTATTCAGTACTTTTAAAAAATTAAAAAAGTTGATGGCCTGGAAGGGAGAAAATTCAACTTCGCTGATCACTTGCTTAACAAGACAGCTGCAGAACTTAAGTTAGACATATCTCTTCTAGATAGTTGCAGGAGAGCTTCCAACAAGATACAAGTATAAGTCTTAAAGTCTATCTCAAAGTGTGAATAAATTTACCAAGACATTTGTCAAGTACACGAGAAAGGTGGCTTAAAAGAAGACTTGGTGTACATCAGGAAACTAGACATGCTTAAGGAAGAAGATCTCAAGCGACACATAGGACAAGCATATGTAAATTCTTATTTCTTGGAGAAAAGTTATAAAGGAGCTACTAAAGGATTAATAAGTGTGGGAAAAAATTTTGTTGTGCAAGCACTAAGGACAAATTTTAGCAATCCTAGAGTGAGAGGGTAGGTGAAGTAATTAGTCATGTAGAGACAAAGTCTCTTGTAAGATAAATAGAGGAGAGAAGGGATTAGAATAGAAATTTTCTTGTGAAATAGAAGCTGGAGAAATTTTGTAAGAGAACTAATTTTTTGCTAATGAGAAAGACCTATTTGCTGGGAAAAGCTTGCATGGATTTTTGCGTGGAATGTTTTGGATAACAGATCAGAATTATTTATTCCTATGTTCATACTCATGCTGTGAGATATTTCTAATTTTATTGAATTATTTCAATGGTGATGAATGATTTTATTTGTCTATGCAAATGTCTATGTGATACTAGAGTAATAAATGGATTTAAATGTTATCAAAGCTATATTTGTATGTTTATGTTGTGAATGTAAATACTTTATCTAAATAACTATATGTTGGATTTGTATAAGCATTATGAGATTATCACTCGCATTAAAACTCGCTCCTTGCAAGGATAGATTAGTTAAGTTAGAATAGGGTTAGTTGATTGATAAGGTAGAAGTGATAAGACAATAGTAAGAACCTACGCATCACTTGTGAGGCTTCTTCCTGTCAATTATAGGTTATGCATCAATTAGATTAGAATCACTTGCATACTCATATTTTAAAACTAAAATATAAACGGTGGGTCAAACGAATTCCCTATTCCAAACAATGAATGATCTGATTGGTATTATTCATTGGGGATAATCCCTAATGTCGATGCTAGGATTTTCCAGGAATCAACAGATCCTTCTGGTAGAAATTTCAGCAATCTCTACATCATTGGAAGTGAAGGTGACTCTCTTAGGAATTCGAGTGTGTGTCATTTGATACACAAAGAGGATATTTGCAGAGAGATATGGAACATACAACACATTTTTGAAGCTTCCACTCTCCAACTAAATTCTTGCCCTTCCTTTTGATGGAATTTCTAAGTTGTCTCCCATCACAATTGGAGGACCACCAAAGGATTCGAGAGCAAAGAAGGACTCTCTTCAAGATATAATATGGATAGATGCTCTAGAATGAATGATGAATGATGAGGGGATTGCAATGCCTACCTTCAAAGCATGGCATATTTCTTTGTATTATGGGCTTGAGCTTGCATCTCTTCTTTTGGCACTCTCAAGAATAGGAATATTCTTCTTTTCAAGAAGTTGAGCCATCATGTCTATGGTATTATTCATGCAAGAACTCTCAAGATTCCATCCTTTATGATAGTAGGTTCACTTTGTCTTTTCCTTCTTCATCTTTTGCTTGTCCTTCTGAGGATTCGAATTCTGAGTTGGTGGTTTGGGATTCCCCTTCTTTTAATCTGATAGCTTCTTATCTTTGGATTGCTTCTTCCCTTTAGCTTTCTTGGAATCACCTGTAGAAATTACTTGGTGTTTTGATGTCTTGATGGTACCCATTTGGACTGTTTTTTCCTACTCCTGGGTGAGGGCCTCCAGCAATTCTGCCAAGGAAGGCATCTTCCAGTTTCGAACTTCCAACTTGGTTGCATGAAAATTAGATACCAAAACTGAGTAGTATGGGCCCAACTTCGAAAGTATGGACATAACCAATTGTTCCTCTTTATTCTCAGTCTCACATTACTTAATCTAAAGCACCAAGCATTTGAATTTTGTGAATAATTCTTGTAGGGAGTAAAAAATACTAGGTCTCGTGGAAACTAGTTCATTTTCCAGTTGATGGCATCTCATTTCATTTGTCTTTCCAAATAGAGTTCTGAATTTTATCCAAACTTGATTTGGAGTGGTCAATCCATCGAGGTAAAAAATATGTCCAATGCAAGTACTGATTCATAGCAAACCATATGCTACATCCTGTTAGGATATCTCTGTTAACAATCAAATGACACCCTTAACTAAGTGATGGAGTAACATATGTTTACCATGCACCCACAACAAGAAAGTCATGACACATGTTCAGTCAAAGATGAATACTCTCTGAGAAATGCATTAAAATGCATTACTTGTGTTTAAAACATCCTAAGTGGAGAAAAAAGCCTAAAAACTATTCAAAAGTGGGTTTTCACTTGAAATAATCAAAATGAGGAAAATGACTAATCCCACATTTAGAAGAGAAGCCTAAAGCTCATTTCCCAATGCTATATAAGAAAGGCATGGGAGGCATGGAAAAGGGGAGATAAAAAAGAGCAAAGGAATGCTGAGGAGATTCTGAAGGAAGAAAAGAGCTCCAATTCTTCAAGAGAAAGGGTGAAGGAAGGAGAACTTATGGCAAGGGATGGGGCACTCACACCAGGATTCCTGGTAATCATGTATCTTCTCCATTGTTTTAATATGAAGTAATTCAAGTTTCTACCATTTTAGTGTTGAATGTTTGCTTATGTTGCATGATTCTAATTCTGAAATGTTCTTAGATCTTAATGAATTTTTAATGAAGGAACTTAGATCTTTAGGAACTTTTGATAATTGCTTCATTTTTGCTATAGAGACTCACCACCTCTTAGAAAAATAGTTAAACTAGTGTAGACACAACCCTGCACTAATCACTGTTATCAATCTCATCATTTGTTTTTGAACTTTGCATGCATCCCAGTCACCAGTTTGATGCCTCTAGCACCTTATCCCTAGTTTGCTAGCACCTGGGAGTTTCTTTCATTGCATTTTTATCCCTCCTAGTCAGTAAGGCGCCCACTTCTCACCTACCACCTGAGAAAGGCACACTTCTTCACCTACCACTTAGTTCACTTTAGTTAGTTAGTTGTCTTTCCTTGATTTAAGGCTAGATTGACTCCTAACTGATTGTATCACACCACTGGACCCCCAATGAGACTAGACTACCTATTCTGACTCCAGTTAACTCCTCATGCACGCTCCACTGAGCCTCCTTCATTCAGTTAGTGCCTAAATGTGCTAGTTACACCTACCACACTCAATTAGACTCAATTTGACACCTAGTTGACTGTTACTTGTGCATTGATGACTCCACTGATATGATGATGAGGACTCCTAGTTGGAGCCAAGCTATTCCATGCAGTATATTTGAATGACCTCCTTGGTTAATTTTATTTTCTCAATCATTGTTACTATATTGTATTGTATTCTACCATTCTGAGTTAAATAGAGAATTGCTGCAAGCCTTTTGCATAGTTTTACACATATTTTCTGCGTTTCATCTATTGTAATTGATTTACTTATTCATTAGATCTGATGTGCTTAATTTCACATGGTATTAGATCCATGGTAGGGACAAGATTTCTTTTCTGCAGGTGTTCTACATGAAGATTGAGTGATTTTTGCTCAAAAATCCAGCAGTTGTGGCATGCATTCTCTCTTGTGCATTCGTCATTGCTAAAATTTTCTCTCCAATCCACTCCAAAAGCAGTGAGTTTTCTACAAAATTCCTAGATTTGAATCATTGGATATTCAAGCTTGCTTGATCTCCTATGCCGGGTGTGATGCAACTCTAAAACAGGTGGATTGTTCGACCTTATTGTTCTTGTTTTCTTGTGATTTGCAGGTTTTATCATTCCTCCATTAGCATTTGCTATCATTGACATGGATTCTTCTTCTTCAAATCTTCTCAATCCTTTCAATTATTTTAAATGGAAGAATGACATGGAGATTGTGTTGTGCTCAAAAGGGTACTACAAAGTCACCATGGGCCTCGAAGTTGAGCCAAATACACTCATTGAGAAATCCAAGAACTTCAACAGATTGGATGAAGCATATGGTCTTCTTTGCCTCAATATTTACAAGGATCTTCATTTCCACCTCAGTGGATTGACTACTCCAAAAGTAGTATGGGAGCAACATGAAAATATCTTTGGGAAGCAAGATGAGATGCGGTCTTTTCAATTGGAAAATGAATTGATTGCCTTGAAACTTGATAATTTCGAAACCATAAATGATTTCTTTACCAAATTCAAGCACTTGGTATTGCTATTGAAGCAAAGTGGAGTTATAAAAGAAGCTAAACAATTGATTCTTTCTATTCTCTCAAAACTTGGAAAAGATTATTCGATATTTGTCTCTACATTCAATTATGGAAAGCTCACAATTCTGAATTGGAAAATGCCTACCTTAAGTGCCTTCATTGAATCTGTGACGAAGGAGCATGATAAACTCATTCAAATGGGGACCATATGCTCCAAATACCAAGAATTATTTGTTGAAGGATATAGATCTACAAATGGAAAATGGAAGCAAAAGAAAGAGAAGCCAAAGTTTGATCAGTCCAAGCAAAGAGAGAAAAACAAGCAAGCAAATGAGCCATACGGTTCAAGAAATGAGCAACAACGGAAAGAGGGCAAAGAGAAATCTAAATGTTCTTATTGCAGAAAGGGATATCATCCTGAAAGCTCATGCATGAAGAAAACCATAGATCAGATGTCCCTTCTTTTAGATAAAAACAACATAACCCTTCTAGACGGTGCAAGGAAGAAGGAGAAAAATGATCATCTTGAGAGAATTCATGCACTCATGGCAACTGTTTCGACTCCTCCAAATCTACTCATTGATTATGGAGCTTCGAACCACATGGATACAAATAAAGATTCTCTATCATCATTTGATCCCGACAGCACCAGCTCCATCCACATGGGAGATGACTCTCAAATCTCTTCAAAGGGAAAAGGTACTATTCATTTAGAGCATGGCAGTTTTCACAATGCGCTCTGTGTTCCGTCCTTAGCTTCCAATCTTCTTTAATTTATTAGACAAATCACACTGGTTCACCAAAGAAAATTGTATTCTGCCCTAACAAAGTTGAAATTTCTAATATTCAAAGTGGAAAAATTATTGTGGTCGGAAAAGTAAATCATGCTTCAAAAGCATATGAATTTTCACACTTTCTATCGCATGACAAGCCCACTTCTCTTTTGACTTATGGGAATGAGGTTAGTAGGATAAGGCATGAGAGGTTTGGACACCTAAATTATAAATATTTGCAGCTGCTATAGAAAAATGCCATGGTTGATGGCCTTTCGACGATCAAATCCTCGAAGGGAATATGCAAAGGTTGCATCATTAGGAAGCACCCCGAGCACAAGTTTGATCGAGGAAAAGCTAACAGAGCTTCTACTATTTTGGGGATGATACATTTTGATATCAGTGGTCCACTGCCACATACCTCCATTAATGGCTCAAGGTATGTTTTGACATTCATCGACGACTTCTCCAGATTTACATGGGTTTTCTTTCTCAAAAACAAGTCAGAAGTACTAGAAAAAATCAAGTTTCTTAAGGATTCTGTTAAGACTGCCACCGAGAGGAAGATAAAAGATATTAGATATGATAATGGAGGTGAATATATCAAATCAGATATTCTGAAACTTTGTGCTGAAAGTGGAATTCAGATCCAACACATAGTTCCCTACACACCTCAAATGAACGGTGTAGCGAAAAGGAAGAACATATCACTGAAAGAGATGACAACCTGTATGATTGAATCAAAAGGTTTGGCGGAAACCCTTTGGGATGAGGCCATGAATGTTGTGGCATAAATTTGAAATAGGGTTCCACATTCATCTTTGATTGATATTAGACCTTTCGAAGCTTACATAGGTCACAAACCTGATGTCTTAAATTTCTGTGTTTTTGGCTCAACCGCTTAGGCTAGAATTCCGACTGAAAAGAGAAAATATTTGGATCCGCAAAGTGTTTAATGCATCCTATTGGTATATGTTGAACAATAAAAAGGATACAAAATAATGGATATCAGATCCAAAAATATATTCATTGAGCGAAGTGTAAGATTTGAAGAACCGCTTCAAAATCTAGAACTAGTTGAGGAAGAAACTGTTGATTTACCGCCTCCAACAGAAGAAGATTTCGAAGAAGATGATGAAAGTATTGGTTCTGGTACTTTTAATATTTTATCAGAATTTAATGAACATGATATATTAGGTTCAGAAGCTGATCCAGTTGTGCCCCAACACTTTCCAAAGTGGGCCCAAAATACACTCAATTCTGCTGGTCGAAACATTGGAAATCCTACCGATCCAAGGAGGACTCGAGCAGACTTTCAAAGAGCAGGTATGGATCTTTCATTCTTTGATCCTTTGCTATCTGAGAAATTTTATTTGATGATAGGTTCATATCCTAAATCATATTATCATTCCCACCGAGATCCGATATGGAAAACCGCCATGGATGAAGAGTACAATTCTCTTCAAAAGAATGCTACATGGGAGCTAGTTTCTCTTCCACCTGGGAGGAAATTAGTCCAATGTAAATTGGTCTATCGCACAAAGGTTGATGTTGATGGATCAACCTGAAAATACAAAGCTCGTTTGGTTTCAAAAGGTTTCTCCCAAGTCCAAGGAGTGGACTACACTGATACCTTTGCACTGGTTTCAAAGATGGATTCAATCAGTCTTGTTTTAGCTATTGCCGCATCCAAGCACTAGGAAGTGCACCATATGGATGTGAAGAGTGAATTTCTCCATGGAGATCTGAAAGAAGAAATATATATGAATCATCCAGAAGGATATATATCATATCCAAAGCTAGTATGCAGATTGAGGAAGTCATGGTATGGCTTAAAACAGGCCCCAAGAGCTTGGTATGCTAAGATGGACGCCTTCCTTCTCTCCCAAAACTTAAGAAGGTGAAATCAGATCCAAATGTGTACCTACAGAAAAAAGAAGGTAATTTTCTAATTATAGTTCTTTATGTTGATGATCTCTTAATAACTGGAAGCACTCTTGCTTCAATCGACCAGTTAAAGACTGCTTTAAATCTAGATTTTGACATGAGCGATTTGGGATTGCTGAAATAATTTTTGGGGCTTGAGATTGCAAAAAAATTTTATGGGATCACCATATCTTAGAAAAAAAACATTTCAGACTTGTTAAACAAGTTCAACATGTCAAATTTTAAGGCAGCCCCCTTTCCATTCCTCTTAGGAATCGATCTTGAGGAGGGATATTCTACACTGCTTGCAAATTCCACATTGTATCAATAGTTGATCGGTTCTCTACTTTAATTGACACAGTCAAGGCCTAATATATCTTATGCTTTGAGTGTTGTATCAATATATATGCAGCAGCCCCATGAGCTCCATTGGTGGGCAGCCAAGAGGATCTTACACTATGTGCAGGGTACTCGACACTTTGGCATACCCTATGCTGCAGATTGTGAACTAGATTTGATTGGGTACACAGATTCAGATTGGGAGGGTGATAGTATTGATCAGAAATCCACTTCCGGTTATGTTTTCATGATATGAAATGGGCCTATTTGCTTCTCAAGCAAAAAGTAGGAAGCAAATGCATTATCTTCAATAGAGGCAGAGTATCGAGGAGCAGTCAATGATTGCATTCAGGCACTTTGGTTCAAGGGTATTTTGTTAGAGTTTGATATTGGTAGTACTACTTCGACTGTCATTTTTTGTGACAATCAAAGTTCTATCAAGATCTTGATAGATCCAATTCATAGATAGAGGACCGAGCACATTGAAATCCACATGCACTACATCCCAGAGCTTGTGCATGACAGCACCATTGTTTTGCAATATTTCCCTACCGATGAGCAAATTGGAGACATCTTCACTAAGAGCTTCATTGAGAAGAAGTTCTCTTACCTTTGTTCACTGTTGGGGGTGATTTCCATCATGGTGGAGACAGATTAGATCCTCCTATGTTCATCTTGAAGGGGGGATTTCTTCCCATTGGGTTTTCCCTCTTTCCTCACTTAGATTTATTTCTAGCATTTTTGGATTATTGTATCAGGGTGACCTTTGGTCTCAGTAACCAAGGCCCTATTCAATTATTATTTTTTACATCATAGTATAGCTTGAGGGGGGGTGTTAGGATATCTCATCATTCAGTTTTGTACTTTGCATGCATTTTTGCATGCATCCCCGTCACCAGTTTGATGCCTCCAGCACCTTATCCCAAGTTTGCCAGTGCTCGGGAGCTTCTTTCCTTGCAGTTTTATCCCTCCTAGTCAGTAAGGCACTCACTTCTCACCTACCACCTGTAAAATTTTGAGCATTAATTCACAATACTCTAGGATCTTCACTGAGAGAATAACATATATAGTATATCAATGCATAACAATCACAATAAGCATGACAAGCATCACAAGAATCAAAAGCATGAGAGACAAGAGACACAGAGTTTCCGTGGGGAAAACCCTAAGGTGAAAAAACCCACAACTTCCTCAAAGATAAAGAGAGCAATGGCCCAACCAAAGTACAACCAAAATACACTTGAGATAGTCTCCTAGAAGCAGATGATCGTCCTCCTCACTAGTACGCCACTTTCTGAGTGAGAGAGAGATGACTTTTCGAATGATCTAAATAGAGATCTCCTAATCTCTATTTATACTAACCTATTTTCCCAATGACATTATGGGGCCGACTTGTCTATCTAGGTACATCCACAATATAATATATATATTTCAGGGCCAACCCCACATATGGTGGTCTAATAACCCATCGGAAAGTACACACACTTGCAACACTTGTCAATCCACATGACGACACTTCCTTATAGAGGAATAACACATCTCTAATAAGGGTACAATAAATATATATGAAATACATAGATGAAATACATTCCGAATTTACATATACATCAACACTCCCTCTTAACTAGGAAGGTATTTCTCGACACAGATATGCTAGGAAAGTCTTCTTCTCGGGATCATCGTCATCGATGCATCATCATTGCTGTTGTTATCTCAACCAATATCTGACTCTATTCGTCATAGGAAGTTCTACAGAGCCAGTCCTTTTTCATACTAGATGTAGGCCCACCACCTGCAGGTCTTCATCATCACTGGCCATACTATGGAAATCTCAGGACTTAATACGTGCGTCACAAAACCTTAAAAGAGTCTTTTGACTAGCAAGAACCCTAAAGAGCATCTGAGGCCTTTTTCATCCTGTCCAGATCTCTGAGACTTATTACATGTGACCCCACCACAAAACCTCGAAAGAGAATTCCAGGACTGATTACGAGCACAAGGCTCAACCTATCGGATCTCCCAGAGCACAAATTACATGTGGTCATGGAAAAACCTCGAAAGAGCATCCCAGGACTGATTACGAGGACACGGTTCAACCTATCGGATCTCCCAGGGCACAAATTACATGCCATAGGACAAAATCTCAAAAGAGCATCTGCCAGATATCCCAGGGCACAAATTACATGCCATAGGACAAAACCTCGAAAGAGCATCTGCCAGATATCCCAGGGCACAAATTACATGCCATAGGAAAAACCTCTAAAGACTATCTGTAGATCTCCCAGGGAACAAATTATATGTCCTCCTAAGCAAAACCTCGAAAGAGCATTTTCCAGATATCCCAGGGTACAAATTACATGCCATAAGAAAAACCTCGAAAGACTATCTGCAAATCTCCCAGGGCACAGATTACATGCTTATCTACGCAACCTATTCCATGGCCATAGAGTATCAACCTGATACTCACCATACATCATCCTGATATATACATGATCATCCTGATCATCATCACTGCAACATCCTGCAACATGTCATCTGGAGCAACATCCTGAAGCTCGTCATCCATGATCATCTTGATCATACAATGCATCTACCTGATGCATACCAAGTATCTACCTGATACATATCATCATACATGATCCACCTGATCACACAGTGTATCCACCTGATACATATATAAGTACATGATACATATCAACATACATGATCTACCTGATCATACAATGTATCCACCTGATACATATACAGATACATGGTCCAAGCTTCCAACATGATGCTTATACAAAATACATACACATGATCCAACCAATCATATCCAGCATCCAACATGATGTGTACATACATATAAATGATCCAACTAATCATATCTAGCATCCAAAATGATGCGTACATACGTATACATATAAATGATCCAACTGATCATATCCAGCATCCAACATGATGCATACATACATACATATAAAAATGATCCAACTAATCATACAAAACAGAAACCAAAACATCATCCTGATGCTCATCATCCAGCGCTTACATCCACAGCCATGTGAAGGATCCTCCTTCCAACATGCTTGGAATGGATTCAGCAAATGTGTCCATCACTTCTTCCTCGAAGTGTCATCAATCCAAAGAACACCAAGCCTCTCTCTGAAGTACTCAAACTTCACCTTGGCTAGTGGCTTTGTTAGCACATATGCAATCTGCTCATCCCTCGCAACATACAGGAGCTTCACAGCTCCTCTCTGCACCATATCCCTGATATAGTGATATTTGATCTCTATGTGTTTCGACCTGTCATGAAACACTGGGTTCTCGGACATCTTCACACAACTCTGGTTATCACAGAAGATACCAGTAGCATCCAACGAGAGATCAAATAATTCAGATAGTAGCTTCCGTATCCATACTGCCTCACAACTAGCTGAACAGGCTGCAACATACTCTGCCTCAGCTGTACTCAATGCTACACAGGATTGCTTCTTGCTAAACCAAGAGATCACACCTAATCCCATACTGAAGCAGCACCCAGATGTGCTCTTCCTATCTACAGCACTACCAGCCCAATCTGAATCAACATAACCCTGCAGGTTAAAATTTTGAGTCGCCTCATACTTGAGCCCATAATCCACTGTACCCTCCAAGTACCTCAGAACATGCTTTACAGCAACCAGATGAACACTCCTCGGATCTGTCAGGAACTGACTCAATGTGTTCTCCGCAAAGCAAATATCTGGTCTCGTGTTCTTCAGGTACATCAAGTTCCCAATCATCTGACGATACATCGTGACATCAACCGGATCAGATGGAGCATCACACAGAAGCTTCAGGTTCGATGCCATAGGTGTGGCCATAGCCTTGCAGTCCATCAGCCCGAACCTCTTCAGGATCTCTACTACATACTTCCCTTGTCCAAGGAAGATTCCATCTGCACTCTGGCACACCTCCATACCTAGGAAATAATGCATCATTCCCAAATATTTCATATCGAACTCAGTAGCAAGCTTCCTCTTTGTATCACACCAAGTTCTGGGAGCTTGCTACAAGCCATACAAGGCTTTCTTCAATCTGCACACATGTGAATCCCTGTTAGGTCTTGGGACTGCATCCCAAACATCTTCTTCATGATCGACAGATCATGGCATTCCATTTTTTCATCCCAGATCCTGGGAACTTCAATATCTTCAATAGATATCTTTGTTGCTGGAACAAATGTTGTAGTCCTTCTTTTGTAGGTGAAGATATATGGTCTCTCCTACAAAAAAAGTTAAATTGCATGATTAGAAACATCTCATAATTTTCAGAACAAATTCTTTACACATAAAGAAATATGTCATGCAGTCATACGGTTATCTTAGCCAATGCTTCAATACAACATTTATCCATGTGCCACAACTTTCTAGATGCCTTCCAGTCTCTACCAGAACATTGTTAAGAGTTTGCACTACTCCCAACATGTCAGCAAAGAGGTTTCATTCTAGATAAGTAGCACTGGAATGTTGTACAGTGCCATAGTCCACTTACCCATCACATGCATATTAGTAGTATACTGTTCATTAATGTAATCATTCTAATATGCACAATACATCTTCTAAGTCAAGGAACATAAGCATAATATTATTTAAACAAAAAAAATAGGCAAGAAATGATAATTGAAATACTTATATTTGGTTGTTTGTTGGGTTGAATCCCTCTGAGTCTTTGCTTCCTGGCAGGAGCTGCTAAAGTAGCTTCTTCTACACCTTTCTGTTGTGGAATGTAGGAAAATGGTCAACTCCCTCTAAAAATTTGCATCCTTGCAGGAGCTGCTGGAATGTGCTCCCTCTTGATTCATCCTTGTTGACATCAATCTTCTTGAACCCAGAAAATATAATCTGTAAGCCTTCGAGCTTTCACTAAAACCCACAAAGATACCCTTCTTTCCTGAAGAATCTAGTTTGGTCCTCTTTTCCTTTGGGACATGTGTGTATACTGGACAACCAAATATTCTGAGGTGGTTGACTTCAGGTTTCTTACCAGAAAAGACCTGTTCTGGTGTTTTGTTGTCCAATATCTTGTGGGGTGTTATGTTCTGCACATATACAGTTGTTCTAGCTGCTTCTGCCCATAGATGCATAGGTAGATCCTGGTCATGTAGCATTGCCCTTGCTACTTCCATGATTGTTCTGTTCTTCCTTTCTGCAACTCCAATCTATTGAGGATTATAAGGAGCAGTCAACTCCCTCTTAATCCCTGAATCACTACAAAGCTTCTTGAAGTCACCTGAGGTGAATTCTCCACCATTGTCGGATCTGAATGTTTTGATCTTCTTGTCAGCTTGATTCTCCATCAAGGTTTTGAATTCCTTGAATTTATCAAACACCTTATCTTTGCTCTTCAAGTATACCCAAGTCTTCCTGGAGAAGTCATCAATAAATGAGACATAGTAAACATACCCACTTAGAGAACTGGATGACATAGGACCACATACATCTAAGTGGATGATTTTCAGGATGTCTTTTGCCTTGCTTTCACTGCTTGGGAAAGCCTTCTTAATGTTCTTACCTTTTGCACATCCTTTGCAAACACCTTCATGTTTGGTCTTGATTTCAGGAAGACCCTCTACAGCCTTGCTTGCAATTGGAAGATCCCTATAGTGCATATGAGCAAGTCTTCTATGCCAAAGTTCACTTGGCTCCATGGATTCATGTACCATGGCATGTTCAGGTTGACCCTTCAATTTATACAAACCTCCCTCTTGCTCTCCAATCACTACTACATCATCTATGTTCTTTCCCTTTGGCCACATTAGGACTTGGTCATCCACAAATGCAACCCTCATACCTTTTGCATCCAATGTAGAGATGGAGAGTAAGTTCTTCTTGAGCCCAGGTACATAAAGGACTTCTTTCATCTTCAAAGATTTTCCAAAATCTAGGTTGTAGGAGGCTTCACCACTTCCTTTGATTGGGTATTGATAATAATCCCCAAGTTTCACCTTATGGGGTGATTCATGTTTAGATAGATTCACAAAAGATTCCTTAAACCCAATCATGTGTTTGGAAGCCCCACTATCAATCAACCAATCATTACAACCATGGGAGATAGTACCTGTGAGAGCAGAAATTAGAACATATTCTTCTTCACTTGATGAGTCATCATCACTATCACTATTCTTCACCATTTCATCCTCTGCTTCTAGTTGTTCCTTGATCTGGGAGACCCTTGAAAAATAAGATTGAATGGTTTCTCCATTCTGAAACATTACTCCTTTCAATTGGTTTCACAGGGTCATCTTCCGATTTATGTTCTTCCCTTCAAATAGCTTGGTCAAAGAGTCAAACATCTCCTTGGGTGTCTTTAGAGAAGACACATGGGGTATGAGATGGTCTTTGATAGAATCAACAATGATTCTCTTTGCCTTGACCAAGTTTTTCTTATGCAATACCTTAGCCTCTTCATCCTCTGGGATAGGGATGTCTTCTTTTACATATGAGTCCAACTCATTCTCTTCCAGGATTAACACAATCCTATACTTCCAAGCTCGGAATTTATCATCTCCTTCAATCTTATCCTCAAGCTTGGTGTGGTGAGACATATTAAAGAGTACTTCAAATGGAAATAGAAAAGATTTAGGTCTTACCACTTGAAATGCTGAAAACTGGATCTGGTCCCGGATTAGGGTTTGTTGGAAAAACACTAAAAATTCAAAATGTGAATTTCAATTTTCTGAAAGGATAGAAAGATGCACCTTGATACGCTGATCAGCGTGGCTTATTCAGAATTTGAGATCAACAAAGCTTTACCCTTCAGATTTTCCTTTTTGTCCTCTCGGGTTCACTTGGGAGAGCCCTGAATTAGGGTTTGAGTTTCCCGGAGATCTACCCAGCCAAAAATCTCGATCCAAAGCTCTAAACTTCGATTTTTGCAAGGAGCTTCCAGCTATGTCTTTAGATTTCAGACATTCCTATTTTTGTGGAAACCTTAATTTTTTAGGGCCAAATCTGAAAATGCTCAGAATTGAATTCTGATTGGACAGATAGATTCTCCTTGATGAGTAGAGTCAACCTACTATACTGCTTTTCCAAAATCTGTGGAGAGAAACCCAATAAACAAGAAACTCAAGTTTTCGTCACTGCAAAATGTCTTCTTCTCATGTTAGCTCTGATACCATGTTAAATTTTGAGCATTAATTCACAATACTCTAGGATCGTCACTGAGAGAATAACATATACAGTATATCAATGCATAACAATCACAATAAGCATGAAAAGCATCACAAGAATCAAAAGCATGAGAGACAAGAGACACAGAGTTTCCGTGGGGAAAACCTAAGGTGAAAAACCCCACAACTTCCTCAGAGATAGAGAGAGCAATGGCTCAACCAAAGTACAACCAAAATACACTTGAGATAGTCTCCCGGAAGCAGATGATCATCCTCCTCACTAGTGCGCCACTTTCTGAGTGAGAGAGAGATGACATTCCAAATTATCTAAATAGAGATCTCCTGATCTCTATTTATACTAACCTGTTTTCCCAATGACCTTATGGGGCTGACTTGTCTAGCTAGGTACATCCACAATATAATATAAATATTTCAGGGCCAACCCCACACATGGTGGTCTAATAACCCATCGGCAAGTACACACACTTGCGACACTTGTCAATCCACATGACGACACTCCCTTATAGAGGAATAACACATCTCTAATAATGGTACAATAAATATATATGAAATACATAGATGAAATACATTCCGAAGTTACATATACATCAACACCACCTAAGAAAGGCGCACTTCTTCACCTACCACTCAGTTCACTTCAATTAGTTAATTGTCTTTCCTTGATTTAAGGCTGGATTGACTTCTAACTGATTGTATCACTCCGTTAGACCCCCAGTGAGACTAGATTCCCTATTCTGACTCCAGGTAGCTCCTCATGCACCCTCCAATGAGCCTCCTTCATTCTGTTAGTGCCTACATGTGCCAGTTACACCTACCACACTCAATTAGACTCGGTTTGACACCTAGTTGACCGTTACTTGTGCATTGATGAGTCCACTTATTTGATGATGAGGACTCCTAGTTCGAGCCAAGCTATTCCATGCCATATATTCAAATGACCTCCTCGGTTAATTTGATTTGCTCAGTCATTGTTAATGTATTGTATTGTATTCTACCATTCTGAGTTCAATAGAGCATTGTTGCAAGCCTTTTGCACAGTTTTACACATATTTTTTGAGTTTCATCTATTGTAATTGATTTACTTGTTCATTAGATCTGTTGTGCTTAATTTCACACATCCATCCTGTTGTACCACTTTGACTTCACAACAACTGATTTTGACTCATTTTCAGTTCCCATAGTGACTATGTGAAGGCCTTTGCTTCTCAGAAGGATCACCATTTCTACTTTCCAATCAAAGTAATTGAAAGGATTAAGAAGAATTTGTTGGGGATGCTCCATATTCAACATCTATGCTTCTGTGAGACTGGAAACTGTAACCTGTAGTAAAAGGCACTCTAGAAGAAAGTTTTATATTATCACTCTCAATCTCTACTTTGAAACTGAGAACATTTGGGAGTGCCTCACACCTTGTAATATTTCCTTGGTAGAGCCAAGTCTATAAAGATTATTTCCACAAGGATTTATGTGGAACCTCTTTTGCTTTTGGTGAATCAATGGAATTATATGAGATGAACTAGATATATGGACCTCTCTGATACCTTGTGAAAATTATTTCACAAGTGGATCTCCAGGAGAAAAACTAACCTCACAAGTCTTACACAGATCTACAGAAAAAATAGAGAAGAAAATCACTGAGAAAACAGGGTTTTGAGTGTACAAAATTTTCATATTATTCATCCACAAGGTGTGGGAAATTAAATAATATTACATGCAAAAGAATTCATGAGCATTTAATGGCATTCGAATTCCATTGAAGAGACAGTCTTATTTAGCATTGAATCCATCTCTAGACAAGAACTAGTGCAAATTATGACAGAAGGCCAGTTAACTAAAGGTGATTGGAACATGAGGGAGTCACTAGGATATAAATTAGGGGAGAAGAAATCAAAGAGGTGCATGAGGTGACTTGTAGTGGTCAAAGAGGTGCAACTACACTCTTACTGAAGGAATCTAGGTAGAAGAGTCAGTTAACTAGGTGAGACTGGGCACAAGGCACCTTAAATCATGGAAACTGACTCAACAACTCCTAAAATCATGCATAAGGGCACATTAGGTCCTAAATGATAGGGATAAGGAGCATGAGTAGACAACTAAAGCCAATTATGACAAAAATTAAGCACTAGGTGGTCAACAACCTAGTCTAGGTGCTATAAGGTTCAATTATTAATGCATGGAATGCATGACTAAAGCATGGAATGCATGCACTAATGCATGGCCTAGGTCTAGATGGATAGAATGTTCCAAAAAATGGTACTTCCAATGATACCGAAAGGTGTCCTTACTACAAGGGATATGATGGGAAATATTGAGAAGTTGTCATATAAAGACCACAACCTTCAGAAATTCCCATAGTTCAAACCGACAAATTATATGCATCTAATTTTACTACCAGGCACTCAAACTACATTTCTTGAAAATATACCATGGGCTCTAGGATTGCAGCAATTAGGCATTCTATCATTGATTGACATACCACATTTTGGAAGAACTGTTGAAGTTAATGCATGTGTTAAATAGTTGCTTCTTTGTGTGCATTGTGGATTCTTATGGCTAGACAAGTAAATTTCTATTGATTCTAACTTAATTGCGCAAATCACGGGGTTTCCAAAGGCAAGTTTCGACCTTGTCACATTCTTTGTAGGGAAATAACAATATAAAAATCTTGCAAATTAAATGAAGGAAGAGTATAATTTGACAAAGGATAAGAGGGGCTACGAGATAGCCTCAATCAATGACCAAGGTCTGTGCACTTCACAGCAAAGGCACTAGCTAACAAAGTGTTGAGGAGGTGTCACCCAAGCCAGGTACTTACAATGATCATTGTGGTAGCAGAGCAGTGCTTATAGGGCGTACAGATGAACTGGGCCACCTTTCTACTGAATGAGTTCCTCAGCAACTTCCAAGATGCATTAGACAAAGGTAACCCATTCCATTATTCACGGGTTATCATTTTAATTTCATTTGTTGCTTGGGATGAACCTGAGGAGTACTAAGACATGGGCAGCCAAAATTGTCAATGTTTGGCCATGAGGTATGCTAATATTTGGTATAGTGATGAGACTAAGATGTAGATTGAAAACAACGTAGAATTCTACTTGCATATAGAAGTGCTCCGACATAATGTCCCAATGATTTTGTGCATAGAATCACATGTGGTTTCCAAGTTCAGAGGGATTATAAGATTCAAAGTTGTACCTCACTATATGTATGTGCAGGAGAGGCATGACTTGAATAATCAGTCATTGGTGACTAGTTACAAGTTGTCTGGACAAGATATTCTTTCCATCAATTATGAATGGCCATTGGAGTGGAAAGTTCCAATTGAAGCTGAGCATATATCTACAAATGTGTTGCAACAAGATCTGGGACAGGGAGGGACCTCCATGCATAATGGATCTCGTGGTGATGATAGAGATTCCCATCATATGGGGAGTATTGTTGGAAACATCCATAACCAGGAAAAGTCACAGGAAGAATGTCGTGATTCAAGCGCGACAGAGACAAACTTGAATCCTGGTGATAAGAGGAAAGCATCAAGTGTGACTCATGGACAAACGAAGAATTCAAAAGAAGAGAATAAAAAGGTTGTGATGATGCTCACAAAGGATGACATTAACATCCTACATGATTGAATGACAGAAGTGGTAGAGGAAACATCAAAGATAATGGAAGAAAAGACTTTGCAATTATTTGGGGGAGTGATGGATCAACTTCTTGGCCTGCAATGAACTATCCATGGACTTCAAATTATTTCAGCTCAGTCTGGATTTGTGCAACAAAAGGAGGGAAGATCAGAGGAGGAAGGGGTGCCCCAGGAATCCATTGCTACAATGAGTAGGGCAGTGCAATTGTTGCTGCGAGAATTATATTTTGGTGAAGCAAGGTTATATGAGAAGGCTCATCAATTAATCTATATTGATTTGAATTTTTCTATGTTACCCGTGTTTATGTTGCAAAACATTCAACAATATGTTGCAGAGGAGATAAGTGTGCTTGAATAAAACACATATGGTGAAATGATTAAGTATCATGCCCAACATAGTACGTTGCAGGAAGAGTATGAGAAGTTGCATAAGGAACACGAAGAAATTGCTAAAGAAAAAGAGTAGCTACAGAATGATATCGCGATAGCTTGCTACGTAGTACCAGAAGCTGAGGTTGTTGAAGATATGGCTACTGAAGAAAAGATAATGCAATTAAGCGGAATGATTTGAGGGTTCCAAGAGAAGATTGGAGAGTTAGAGGAGAAAATAGTATGAAGTAATCCACCATAGGTTACTGCAAAACGTAGTAAGGATGTCACTGAAGCCATCAAATAAATCAAACATTTTGAAGGAGAATGTGTAAAGCTATTTGAGGATACTACAAAGTAATGGGCATCACTACTAGATGATGCGTATTTACAATATATAAATTCCAAGTTGGCTATGACACAAAATAAAATGACAAGCCTGAAGAGTGAGCTAAAGAATTTGTTTCCTACTGAAAAGATGGTAAAAGTTGCCAAAAATAAAATATTGCAACATGAAGTAAATCAGCTTAGGATTGAGCAGTAGTGGCGGATTGAGAAGGTCAAAGAACTCCATGGCGAAGCAGAAAGGGTGCTAGAAATTATCAGTGGAGCGAATAGCGAAGTGCAGCAAATGGTGGAATGGAGTGAGCAGCAAGCGCAGGCACATTTGAATGGAGAGTTGTTACAAGAAGTGTTCCAGCATGAAGATAGGATGCAACAGACTATGGAAGATGTCAAACATAAGTATATAGATTTTATGTTGAAGTCCAAGACACTTGTAGCACAACCTTGAAGTGGCTTAGGGTGAGCCAAATGTGAGGGTTGGGGGCCTATTGGGCTAGGTAAAGTTTTGTACACTTGGAAAGAAGTTTTGTTCTAAACAAGGTTAAAGCAAAGTGGTCCACTGAAACATGGTCAACCTCAATGAAGAGGCTAAGAATCAAGGAGAAAGGTATTTTGAATATGTCAATGGCAGATTTGGTTAAGTTATTTAGGATTTTGTGTCCACATACATTTATGAGTGGAGTAGTGGAGTAGTGGGAGTGAGACAAGCTATGTGCACCCTATAAATATGTAACGGGTTGGTAATTTTGGGGTTGGTTTGTTTTTGTCCATATTTTGGTTATCCTTTTTGGTATTTATGTCAATGATAAGGTGTACTGTAAGGAGAGAGTCGCATGGTTTGTAGGCTATGTGCACAAATACATTGTAAAGAGAAGGAAGAAATATGTAAGTCATTAATGCAAACATGAAGTGCTTACTTACTGCGACTCGAGAATAAAGAAAGCGCTTCTGTGGTTTTATTCCGTGTGGGTTTCCACATTATATATGGTGTTCAATGTGTGAGAATGATGTGATGATGTGTTATGTTATTCTTTTATATTATGCATATTGATGTCTAAATGTTGTTTAATGTTGAAATTGTGAATGATGTGGATATTGCATAATTAATAAATATATGTCAAAGCTAGTTAAGTGATATGTATGAAATCTCTGTGATCTTTTGAATCCTTGTGTTTATTCGAGGTCTGGTATGTTATGTTTGGTAGATTCATGTCGCACCACTTCGCTATTGCAGAAATATGGTTCCTATAGCTAACATAGATACCTTGGGTGATACTTCACCTACTTCGCAAGTGATGCTGAAAGGGTCGGTGTCTTGGGTTTTTTTGATGATTACTTAAGTGAACCCTAGTTGAAGTAGAGTTGTTCCAATAGTACGTGAAACTTCACTAGTGCTTTCCATGTCAACCCACTAGAATGATGGATCACTTCTCCCAGAAGTGTAAAACTTAGTTCCTTGGCTAGAGTTTGGGTCTTATAGAGGGTTAATCAATCCTAAAGGATCTGTAAGGTCCTCGATAGAGGGAAATCTGTGTTCTCCGTAGGCTTAGAATAAACTACAAGAAAATATTTATTCAACTCTTCTTCTGTGTTACTAAAGTTTCCTTCCTCTTATAAGGATTCAGACTCTACAGAACTTGAGTTATTTTCTTCATTTGGTTGCTCACTATTTTTTCCTAGTTTTTCTTCTTCTGCCCCTTGAGGGAATGGATTATTGTAATCTAGTCTTCACCTGGGAACATGGGCTTCTATATGTTTATGATATTTTCCTTGAATTCTTTGCGACTTTCATATAGTTTGATTAGCCATGGTGTCTCGCAAAACACACAAAGGAGAAGTCTGAAAATATAAAGCAATAAACAACACTCACTAGAAAGTCTCTAAAAGATTACAACAAGGAAATAAATATCACAATGAAAATTACTTGGCTGCAAGAACCATTCAATAAAGAGATAGATATGGGATCTTTTGAAGATCATCCTAGGATGATTAGGGTCCAATTCCAACCAGCAAGGATAGAAAACAATTACACTAACCTTTCAATCACTAAAGGCACAAGTATTAGCCTTCCACCAACACCCTCCCAAGGAGCTCAAGATTCAATGTATTTCTCAGGTCCCATAAGATATCCCCTTGCATTAGCCTAGGAGGTACCTAGGAACAACAACTAAGGTCACAATTTCATGCTCGATATTCGGGTGGAAATGTCATTGCATGGAGCTTCTATGAATGGGTAGGGAACGTAGGGCTTGTATAAAAAGTCTTAGACCCAAAATTGTCAATGAGAAATGGTATCACCTCGTGGAATTTCCATGCTTGATCAATTCCCAACATGCATAACCCCCATCAGTCATGCAACAAGGCCCATGCTATACTTGAAAGAAGTCTACCTACCTCTTGGCGTTGGTGTTAGTCGCACTTTCTCGACAAGTATCTTACGCTACTAATGGGTTTAACATTCTTTAATAGTTTCCCAATTTTACGTGATTTTGGATAAGTTAACTTTAAAATCCCTATCTCCAAGATATTATCCTAGACTATTAGGTGTGTTTCTTGCTAAGAAGAAAACCTAGTAGCCTATACTAACTACTTTTTCTTGTTAAAAATGTGATTTTCAGGACTTTGAAAAGGGAGAAAATCAATGCACCTAAAAAGAAGTATAAATGGATAAATGCACAATTTCACTCCTTTTAAACTATAATATGGAGCACCCTCTACTCTGTACTTTTCAATTTTCCAATGTTTTATGCAAAATGCAAGCTTAAATGTAAATTTCGAAAAACGTACAATGCAAATTTTTTTCTTTTTATGAAAAATTAATACTATGCTTCATATGCAAAATCCAAACTTTGTCCTAAGAAGCAAGTACAAAGACAAAAATGTAAACAAAATATTTTTATTTTCTTTTTAATATACAAAATACAAATATGTAATTAAAATGAAATTTGATGCACTTTACAAAGCAAAATACTATGATTTTGAATTTGTTTCTCAAAATGAAAAATGCACTATCCTACAAGCATGCAAAGTAATCACAAATTCAACTTTGTACCCTCTAACAACAACAATATCACTGCGCACTTCCGATGCTGCGCTAAGTGTTTATCTGATCAATTCATACATTCATCTGACTGCAAAATACTGGTGCACCCGACATTCATTTACATGTGTTGATACTTGACATATTATTCCCATCCTTATCCTTATGGTGAATACATGTAAAAGCAAGAACACATGAACTCATAAACAAGAGCTAACCATTCAACATAAGCAAATCCACATAAACAGATGCATAATCAATCACATAACATAGAATTTAACGTCGTTCACCCCCAAGATGGGAGCTACGTCCACAGGAACTATTGTTATATTATCTTTGGGAAGGGTACAATAGTTCCAGTCTGTGCACTTAGTTGTAGGCTCTCTTCTCTCTCTATAGGTCTCTACGCACGCAGCTGCAGATCCTTTACAATAGCATTCAACAATGCAAAACAAGTATTACTCAAGATTTAGCAATTCACACTTAGATATTATTCAACCCTTTCCCTTACAAAATGTGACATTTTATAGATCGTTCCCTTAGGTCACGTCTTTACAATCAAGCCGGCCAAAAACCCTAAGGTTACCCAAAACTGTCATGGTTACTCCACTAACCAGGACTGCTAGGCTCTAATAGCGACTTCTCCGTCGTGGCCATCCTTCTGTGCATGGTCACGTCACTTTCAGCCCCCCTGTCAAGTGCATGCTGACGGGTCACTTTCACCCTGCCATTCCTTCTCTAACAACTTTGTGCATCCAGTTCACGTCGTGATGCCTCTTCTCGTGTGACCGGTCGCTTTGCTTCCACACCACTCCTTACCCTCCTATTAGGAATCATGGAGTACTTCAAAAAAACAGGTCGCTTTCACAGCTCGACCTTCCCGTACATTCTTTACCCAAAATAGGTTCCCTGTTGGCACTTCGTGGGACTAGCACTCAGCTACGCAGTTCCTACCCTGCCGATACTATGCTGCGCTCTACTTCACAACCCCTCAAAACTGTCTTGCCAAAACTGAATTCATCTGAGCTGCGATGTAACTTAACAACTCCAAAACTGTCTTTCTCCAAAAATTCCTTACTTGGGATAGGCCCAACAAGCGCTTAACACTTACATGTGGCTCGTTCCCGAGCCACTCTCTACTGCTGGTGCCATGAGCTGCTCGTCCTCCTGCGGAGCTATTTTAGTAGCTAACTCATAATATGTTGCAGTCAACTTAGCATCTGTATCCTTCGCATCCTCTTTAATTGCTTTGATCGTTTCCAACACATCTGGTGTTAGTTCATCCTAAGTTTGCTCTTGAACTAAATCCTATGCATCATGGAGTTCCCTCAATTTTTCTTCAATCTTCTACGTTAGTTCATGGGCTTCCTCCTACAAGGGCTATGAATTATCTCCAACTTTAGCCTCCTATTCTCTTAATACTACAAGTTGTCTTTTTAATTCTTTAACTTCTGGAAATCTACAAAGTCTATTTACTAGTAGCAGGGTCTTCATCTCTGCGTTCAAAGCGTCTAATGCTTCCTACTTTTCTTGCAAACTGGTTTGGACCTATAGCAGCTCGGAGTCCTCTTGCAACGTAGTGAAAACCCTCGTAGCTTCTTCCAACAAGGTTTGACATTTTGCTTCTTCGCTGGATATGGCCTTTGTGGCTACTTTCGCTTCTGCTGCTCTGAGTTATACCTGATCTGGTGGTCTCTTTAGCTGATTCTGAGCTTCCAACGCGACAATATTTGCTTGATAATTAGTCTCCATGTCTTTCATTCCAGTATTAAGATCGCTGACTATCGAGCCGATCTTAAGGATAGTATCTGCGAGCTCTGGCTGCTCTTTACATTCTGGTATCTTCGCGCAGACTAAAGCGACAATATGCTCTATTCTTCTTCGTTGGTCGTGTTCATTTTCAAGTGCCATGGCTCTCTTTAAACTTGCTTCTTGCAACTGCTTATAATTTTCTTGAAATTGATGGTGTTGGTTCAAAGCGACCACACTTCTATCCTAGATTTCTTCGACAACCTGCAAGTGCAGACTGTGTAGGCCCTCTAGTGGCAACAATGCAATGTCGATGTCAACATGCTCTATGTCCTTTGCACCCAAAGCTAACTATTTGCGTGGTAACATTACACTTAGTGGGTCAATTTTGACTATGCACGACTTTGGTGGCAAGGTCAGGGCTAGAGGTGTTGTCTTTGGCTGCGAAGTGTCCCCTGACCTTCCTTCTGATTTTGTTTCTCATGGAAAGGGAAATTCATGCTGGACATGCTCAAACTTCCTTGTTATGCCTTGCAGTGTGGTGAGATTCTTCGGTAAACTTGCTTGGATCGCCTCATCCTTACTGTATTTGAGGTTCAACACATATTCTACATGCGCGGTGACCGAGGATGCGATCATCTCATAATCGTCATCATGCAGCTTCCCTTCTGACTGGCCCTTTGAAGCCTTCTACTTCTTTTCTGGACTTTTTCTAGTACTGAGCTTCTGGGCTCCTTCCTTTTCCCTGATGGTGACTCTTCGACAATAAGTGTTGGAATGGGATTACTTTCTTCAGAGTCATTTTCAATGATCATAGGTCCTTTGAACTTCAATTCATCTATCCATTCCTTCATGATGAGATCGATATCTGCTTCATTCATGTGATAGCTCCCTTAGAACCATTCTAGGTTCTTTTTCTACGCCTTCGCTGAAATGTAGATGGAATGCATGTTAGCGTAAAAATTTAAGGTGTGAATATACTTAGCTGTTACATGCTTGGATATGCGCAGTGTGCGAATAATGACATCGTACAGCTACTCATAGTATGTGTGGAATACTTCATTAGATGCGTGCTGTCTTTAAGGCATCAAATTCTGCTAGAGATTCGCGTACCTCGGTCCTCTACAGTGATTGTTGGCAATGTTAAGGCCAACATAGTGCCTTGGGACCTTCCAACCTACAAACATTATTAATACCATCAACCAGCTGTAATGGAAGATAGTGCCATGAACCTGAGTTTCACGGACATCCTCAAGAAACTCATTTAGTAAGTACTAACACCAGTTGAATCTTCCACCTTGTGCTGCCTTCGCACCAAGGAGCACTACGTCAGATGGTACTTCCGTAGGTATGGTCTTTCTCAATATTTTTCCTACTAGCATTTGTGTTATAAACCATGTAGCAACATCAGCTATATCATCAGTGACGAATCCTCTTTTGCCTTTTAGAATCTGATGTACCTTCTTCATCTGTGCGGCAACTTCCTTATCCCTGGATTTTCCTTAAAAAAATTTCTTAGGGTCCTTGCCTCGTTTGCTTAACCCTGTGATGCGATGGATCAAGTCGATCTTCAAGTCAAAGTTTCTATCCATCTAAAGATAGCCTTGCTGTGTGTGCGAGATGAGTGTGTGCACCACCACGTTAAGTTTTGGGCTCCGGTCGAAGTGCAAGAGTCGCAACAGGTTCAGCAATGTTGGCTTAAACTGACCCAGAGGTTTCCAATTAGACCCAGGTTCTTTGCAGTTCTCCCTTTGACCAACAAAACCCCTTTGCACCGACCCTTTCGGCAACAACCTACGAGTAGGTTGAGGTCTCACCCGAGGTGTATCTTATGGGGTATTGCAGAATCAGGTTTCCACAGTAAATGATGAGTTTTTTATATGAACAAACTGCACAATGCAAGACAGAAGGAGTGCACTGCGGGGCAAAGTGATGTAGTACGCAGCAGGATCTACGCTGCGAGCAGTACTGCACGGGGGAGGAAACACTACGGGCCTCACTAAGGGTTTCTTACTAATTCGAATATTCTATTGGAACTGCAAATTACCCACACTTATCCTCTACTTGGAAGATCTCATAAACATTAAGGCACTAAAATGAATATCACTCATCCATTCATTCAGGCACTTACGGGTTATCTTTCTAGCATTCATTCTAGAACTTGGATTATTACAACGTGAACTGAAATGATAGACATGACTAACTGCGCTGTGTTCCTTCACTGTGTTTAAGAAAGTATTTAAACTTAAATGACTGGTTCACGATCTTAACCTAGAATTGAACTATTTGCCATTCATCTGCTTCCGTGGAACCTAGCATATCATTCCCAAACTTCCCCTATTGGTAAATGGATATCAAAGTTCTCATATTACAGCATGCAAGGAAACATTCAAGCATTCATTCTACAGAAAATATAGACAGTCATTCATTCATAAACATCATCGTATAACACGAGATTTAACGTGGTTCACTTCCCCGGATGGAAAGCTACGTCCACAAGAACGGTTGGTAATATATTTCTTTCAAAATGGATGGGGAAACTGTTCTTAATCTACGCACTCAGCTGCAGACTCTCCTTTCTCTCGGCTAGGTCTCTGTGCACATAGCTGCAGAGCCTTTACAATATTCTTAGCTCAGAGAAATTTTGCAATACAAAAAGGTTATCTCAAGATTACTCTAATAACTATCATCTAGTCTCCAAAATAGAGCAACCCAACAACAACCCCCATCCCATACAAAAGTATCTTCTTAAATAGATCATGCCTGAAGGTCATGTCTGTATAATGTCGAAGACCTAAAACCCAAAACCATAAGGGTTTCCAAAACTGTGTCGGTTTTCCAAACCGGCTTGATGGCTCCTGGTAGCGTCTGCTTGATCATGGCGGATCTCCACGTCCTCATTCTGTCGCTATCGGCCTTCCTGTCGCATGCGTGCCTGCAAGCTGCTTTTGCTAAATTGTTTCTCTCTAACAGTTTTACCTTCTAAGCATGCCAAACGTCACTTTCCTTAACAACCCATGCATGGTCGCCTTCCTGTTTTGCCTATGTCCACTGCTCGGCAATCCTGGAATATCTTTCCAAAAATGATTGCTACAGGTCGAGCCGGTAGCTACACTTGATACTTGTCCAACACACTGCTTTGTTGGCTCCACGTGGCCTCCTAACTCTGCAGCACTGCTTTGATGTAGTACTGGTCTTCGCATCACGGCCAAAACTTCGATGCTGCGCGCAACTCCACAGTCTGGTCAAAACTTGGATGCTGCACGCAACTTCACAGCATCCTCAATACTTATCCCAAATTGTATTTCTGAGTTGCGCTTAGCTCAGCTTTCCCTGCTTGCCTCAAAAAGGTGCTTCCAAAACTTTATCTCAACCTGGGCCCAACAAGCAACCCTGATTCCACTACTTCGAATAGCCAACTGTGTTCAACCAACACCGAATTTCCCTTCGCATCATTCTTCTAGCACATATATATACCTGGATGAAATTATGGGTACTTTATCTTGTCTGGATCCTTCTGCTGTTGCAGCAAGTCGTAATCTTCAAACTTACAATCTGCGAGCTTTCCCAACATATTGTCTTCTAGTTTACAATGCTTGGATATTGGTGGAAGTGGGATTTCATACTTTGCATTCCTAGTGAACTTCAGGGCTGGTGCATCCTATGCACACAGAGAGATATACTCAGGGGTCAGAGTCAATGGGATTTTGTTACAACGTAATTTTCCACCTTGTTAGTATTAGCACTCTTTGGCCTACAGAATCCATTTTACTGACTCAGATCCACTTTATATCCTTCAGACACACTATTTCCCTATTTTTTCCCTTGTATGCGAGTTGTATCACTTTAGTGGGTGCACCCACATGTTGCATCACTATAGCCCGCGGGTAGCATATAAAATGGTAAAAATCACTAGTTAATTACATTTTACTCCCAAAAAGCGGTCATAGGGTGACCTTTGGCCCTCCATTTTCCCTGAAATGCCTCAATGTGTCCTTTCACTTACCTTTGAGAGGATTATATATTGAGCACATATGGCATATGGACGGGAGGAGAAAGAGAGAGCAAGATAACTCTAGTGGATTTTTTCCCTATCTTGAGTCTACACTCATTGATGCTTGTAGTTTTGAACCCTTTATGTTCACCTTCCAAACTCCTACCATAGTTTGAGTTTTCCATTCCATGGAGGATTGAAGTGGTGGAGGCACAAGTGGAGAGACCCCGATATTGGTTCAGATTGGTTGCCAGCAAGAGGTCGTATCACATTGTACTTCTTGTCATTTATTAATAGAAATATTCATATTCTCATCCATTAATGTTGTGAATTTTGTTTATATTACATTGGGTTGCATTTACTTATAATATCATGGACCATTCCTATTGATGATGTTAATGTCGTTTATATATTATATGTGCTTGTTGTATATTGGCTGTCAAGACTATTTTGTAGGTTCAAGTGCATGAGTTGAAAGCTCCAATGGGGATCTACATCAAACGTTTGGATCGAGGTTGGTTATATTCTTCATTATCTTAGCATTGTGATTTATATAGCATAGCATTGAGAATTGAGTTAATTTCTGGTATTCGGTTGTCTGTTGTGGTCCACCCCAAGCCATAGGAATTTTTCTCCAACACAGATTTCTTTATCACCGAGTGGAAATTCTGGCAGCTTGGAGCTCATCATCTTCGGCTTTGTATTCTCGACCGTTGGTTCCTTTCCCTTGGCTTGCATAACTGTGGAATGTCGTGGGGAACAACGTGAACCTTGACCTTGTTCTGTAACAACCTTCTTAGTACAGGTTCTTATCAACCCTTCAATCCCTCCATTCTTAAACACTCACAACCTGCATGACTGTGAACTCTTGCTCAATTGTATAACTTTCAGACATACACTGGAATTTCTTCTGTAGACTTACGGGATAACTTAGTGCTCCTGGTAAACAGAGTTAGTCTATGGTTCGCAGAAAAATTTTAGAGTTTCAGTAACGCCCGCGAGTCCAAATGAAGTGGTATTTATAGGAGCAGTTGAGCCTTAGCCATGCCCATCAATGGTTAGAAAAGCATTAAATGGCATATCCGTTGGCCAAATCCATTGAGGATTCTGGTCCTTTTCTTCATTAACTACTTCATAACAGCTATTTTTGCATTAAATGCTCAAGCAGTCGTCAGCAAAATCATAGTATAATAGCTATTTTTCCAACCGGCATTTCAACGGCTAGTTTCTTAGAGCATTGCGTCAAACTACGCAGTGGGTTGTCACTACTCTCGGCGCGGTTACTTCATGGTGCTGTTCTTCTTCCTTCTAAAGTTTTCATCCTTCTTCTTCTATTTGATCTACGCAGCTACCTTTTGAGCTTCGAATTGGACGCTCTTTTGTTTTGTTTTGTTTTGTTTTTCTCTTGTTGTTTTTTTTATTTCATCCATGCATCTTCACTTCTCGATTGGTGCTGCACGGTCGATGCATTCTTTTCATCAAACTGCACGTATCGAACCAAAACTATGTACATACTCTTTTGACTTTCTAGTGCCCAATTTCAACTGTACTTGACACTTAGAAATTCCCTTCTCTTTCAATCACTAAGGATTCTGTGAAGTAGGACTATCCCGATAGGGTTTTAGTCTACTTCCATTCACCAAACCTGGTAAGGTATCTCTGGCTAATGTGGCTAACTAGACTGTGCCACCATTAGTAACATGCATAATAGTATATGGGCCAAGCTAATGCATTTTAAATTTTCCAGGAAATTTCATAAACTTGCTATCATACAGGAGGACTAGGCCACCTACCTGAAAGGACTTGTTCTTGATGTGGTGATCATGCCATGCTTTTTCTCTATCTTTCTGCACTTGCTAGTGAAATCCTGCAATGAAGCAATCTTCCTCCAATCCAACCATGTGTAGAAGCCTTTCTTCTATTGTCTGTTGATCTTCCATGCCTGTGAAAGAAGGTATTCTGAAGCTGGGTACAATATACTCCATAGGCATGACAACTTCCTGTCCATAGGCCAACCTGAAAGGCATGTGGCCTGTCAACTTCTTGCAAGTGGTCCTCTAAGCCCATAAGATAGATGGAATTAATAGATCCCAGTCATCTCTATTTACATTGCATACTTTTGTCAGCGCATTCTCCAGTACCTTGTTGAAAGCTTCAATAGTTCCATTGGCTTGAGGATGGTACGATATACTCCTTTGATGATAAATGTGGAACTCTTCAGTAAGGGCTTCAATAGTTATGTTCAAAAAGTGAGTCCCTTGATCACTCATCAAAATCTTTGGCATCCAAATCTAGTAAGGATGTTCTCAAAGATGAACTACACAGCAGTAACTGTGCTGCAGTCCTTTACTAGCTTATCCTCTACCCATCTGGTGAGATAATCATTCGCAGTGATAATGTATCTCTCACCAGTCCTTTTTCCCGGTGGTTTAATAGGTCCCACAAAATCAATGGCCCATTTATCAAATGCCTGAAGTGTCAATTGTAGATTCAATGGCACTTCATCTCTTCGCGACGACCTTCCTGTCCTCTGACAGACATCGCAGCTCTAGCAATGTTCCTTTGAATCTTTGTGAATTGTAGGCCACCATAGCCCTTCTCACAATATCTTCTTTGTAGTAACTCTTCTTGTGTAGTGACTTCCCGATACACCTAAGTGTGCATTAGGAAATATGAATGGCTTCTCATGCTCCAACACACATCTACGTAGCACTTCATCTGGTCCCAATTTGTATAATTGTCCCACGATTATGGTAAAATTTTCTGCTTTGACTACCAGCTGCTTCTTCTGCTGTGTAGTGAACTCTGTGGGTGCTAATCTTGTAGTCAATAAATTGACAATGTCTTCATAGTAGTAATTTGCGATTTGTATAGAAAATAATTGCGCGTCAGGAAGACTATCTTCAAGATTGGTGGGTTCTTCGCCTAACCCAATCCTTGAGAGATGGTCAGGTCCTAGGTTCAGTCTGCCTGGTTTAACCACAATTTTGAAGTCATACTCTTGGAAGAGCAACAATCTGCATATTCTCCCCCCTAACAATGGCTTATTGACCAAGTGTTTCAAAGTTGAATGGTTAGTGTACATGGAGAAGTGCACACCCAACAAATAGTGCCTGAATTTCTGCAGTGCGTACACAATATCTAGGCCCTCTGTTTCAGTGGCCGTATAGTTCTTTTCAGCCGAAGAGAACTTCCTGCTCGAAAATGCAATGGGGTGATCAATGCCCCCTTCACCTGGTTGACCAAGCACAATTCCCAATGCTATAGATGAAGCATCAACATGTACATGGAACGGCTTATCCCAATCTGAAAAAACTAGGATCGGCGCAGTTACCATCTTCTCCCTCAGTGTGTCTAGGCCTTGCTCACATTTTGTGTTCCATATGAACCGCGCTTCTTTCTACATTATTTTCTCCATTGGTGCGGTTATCTACTCATAACCCATGATGAATTTTGGATAGTACCCTGTATGGACCAATGTGGTGCGAAGTTGTTTCACTGAATTTGGTGCAGATAAATTCACAATCACTGCGATCTTCGTAGGGTCAACCATCAAACCCTGTCTACACACAATGTGTCCTAATAGAATACCATAAGGCACACATAAAATACATTTCTTTAAATTCAATGAAATTTGATGTTGTCTGCACTTAGCTAACATCACTCTCAGGTTCTCAAAATGGTTTTTTAGCAAACCAAAGACAGCCCAATCATTAAAATAAACCTCTAAGAACTTATGGATAAAGTCCTTAAATGCAGCCAACACAACTCTGGAAAATATGGGTGGTGCATTCTTCAACCCAAAAGGCATCATTGTATACTGATATGACCTCCATTCAGTAGAAAATGTTGTCTTATGCCTATCTGTTGGATTGATCTTGATCTGATGATATCTAGAAAACCCATCAGTAAATGAATAGGCCTCATTTCCTCCAACATAATCTAATACTTCATCTGTAAATGGAATAGGAAATGGGTCTTGCAGCGAAGCATCATTCAGCTTCCTTAGATCTACGCAGATTCTGATCTCACCTTTAGTATCTTTATCTTGGATAACCATCATGCTTATCCACTCTGATTCTTCAACTGACTCAATGATCCCTGCATCAAGCATCTTGTCAATCTCTTCCTTCACTCTTTCTTTCTATCTGGGATTTAGTCTATAAGGCCTTTGCTTAACAGGCTTCGCACCTGGCTTGAGAGGTATCTTCATAACTCCTAAGTCACCCAAAATGCCTTTCATTTTAGAAAAATTCATTGGAAACAGATCTTGATATTCATGTAGAAGGTCAACGATATGCGCAACCGTCACATCATCCCAGTAGTCTCCAATGGATGTGAACTTCGACTCTTCGCTTATGCCAATGTTCACTTTTCTTGTCTTTATAGGGCCGCTCATATCTGGAATTTCAAGTGGAGGTCCCTCTACATCGCGTGCTCCTTCGGACTCAGGTATATTGATGGTGCACAGATCCTCCTCATCGCTCTCTTGTTGTTCTTCTTCATTTTTAGTGAGATTATAACACACAAGGGTGTGTTCTATCGTTCTTTCCCATTCTGGTTGGAGGTTCACAGGTACTTTGACATCTTCAAATATATTTTCTTTGATTTCTTCTAATGCCTCATTTATACTTGGGCATTCCTCTCTGAATATTCTTTCTTTGATAACTTGCAGAGCTTCGTTTATTATTGGACTTTCATCTTGAAAGCTAAAAGTTCTTTGGAAGTTCGCAGTTAAGAGAAACCAATCTATAGTTCCTATGTGAAGCTCTGTGTCTATATACCAATCCTTTGGAATTTGATCAAGTGTATGCACAAATAGATGAACCCATTCTGTCTATGGTCTCTTTTCCCATGCTTGTGAACAAGTTCCTATGTGATCGCTCAGATCCGTTTATCCATTATACTTTCCAAATGTCAGTGCAACTTTCTCTGTGAATTTGATTTGCATCATGTGTCTGCACTGATCCCATGTGGTCAATGTCTACTTATGCGTAGCCCACCATTTGGTAGGTGTCTAATGCTGGTATACAATGTTCAGCTACAACTGATATAGTATATTCTTGAATAAATGAATAAACGTTAGTTGAACCATCATAAGTGGGGATTGGACTTACCTCGGTACCAATCCAGTGCAGTGACTTTGTGATCTGCGCCATCTTCTTGCAGATACTTCATGCATATGACTTTTCCAATTTTCCAATCCTGCATTGGAGTCTGATACGCAAGAACTATCACATCTCCAACTAAGTGCTCCATCCGTCGTAGGTTTACTGTAGTCATATTTATTCATAGTCATCTTGTAAATGCGATCAAGATCTCGTGCTCTGGATTCTTCCTGAATCGGCTCATTGTATCTTTCTCCTTGTGAAGGGTCCAATGGTGCTATGACCCTGATATCTTGCCCTTCAAAGATCATCTTCTTGGTCTTCAAGTTTATGATGGCGAGGTTATCCATTTCCCAGTCTATACCCAATAGTGCTGGATAAGGCTGACTATCATCCACAATTTCAATAACCTCAATGTCTGTATGACTTCACACTCCATCGATGTCAACAATAATATTGGCTAATCTCTCAAAAGGTATGACTTTCTGCTGGTTGGCCAATCTCAATTGTATGGGTGACCATGACAACTTTGGTCTCCACATCTGCTGCCATGTCTGCTTAGTCAATACATTTACCTCTGATCCTAAGTCAAGGATGATCTCGTCCATCTCATAATCTCCTATCTATGCACTGAGCCTCATTTCTCTTCTTGTTCTTTTATGAGTCTTGATATGATGAGCTATCTGGGTAGTATTGGTCTCACTACGTGGTTCATAATGGTTTAGTAATTTTTCCAATTCCACTACAGCATCAGCGCTCTTCAATAATTTCATGCAACTCCGTCAGAACTGTGCAACAGAAGTGCCTGTCTCTGTTGCGGTACACATTTTGTCATACACTGCTAGCATATCTTAAATGTGTGGTATTTCACTTCTCAACGAGATTCTTGGTGACATAGGTGCTGGCTCTTTGAAGATGTCACATGCTTCTTCAAAGACTTATTTGTTCTTTTCCATATTGAAAACAGGTGGTTTCCCAGTAGTTTTTCTGATCCAGATCGCTTCAGCAGGGGTCTTCTTAGTTTCAAAATCTGCAGAAGTCGAAGCTTATGCTTGTCTATCTCTTCCTGTCATAGTGTTACTTCGTGTCACAACATTAATACTTAGATATGCATTTATTTTCTCTGTTGCGATCACCTAATTATTTGGGTTAGGTACATCTTGCTTTCTCTTCTGCATTTATGCTGCTAACACTGGGCATTCCTCAATAACATGATCAAAAGATTTGCAATAATTACAAGTAGTACATGCATTGGTGAAATCTCTAGATAAGTGACCTGGATGGCCACAATTATAACAAATCATCTGGCCTCTTCCTCTTCCTTGTCCTTGGCTAGTATTTCTTTCTCTTCAGCGGAATCCTCCACGGCCTCTGTATGTGCTTTGATCGTACTACGCATTATCCTTGTTCTGCGGTGTTTCTTCTTGGACTCTGTATACTCCAGCACCATGCATATGCTCCATATCTTGCTTTCTTTCCATCATGAGCTCATATGATCTACAATTGGAATCATCATGTCCAACTGATTTACATAATGTGTAGTATAAATTCTTAGGTGTTCGCCCATACTTCTGAATTAAGTAGCAATATTTTGGCCGGTGTCCTCTAGTTCTATAGATCTCACACCATGGCCCTTGGTTCTGATTCAATGGATTTGGTGCTCCACTGTTAAGGTATTCTTGAAACAAATGATAGTTCTCCCTAGTGTGTCCTTATCCCTTGCATCCTGTAAACTAGATTTCTTGTCTTTGTTCTTTCCCCTTCTTCATGTCCTGCAATTGTAACATCAAGGTAGCTAGCTGGTTCTAGATATGAGACATTCCAGTGCTAGTCTCTCCTATAGGTGAATCTTACAATTTCATCGCAATCTCCAGGGCTTCTTCCTGCGAAGCCACTTTCTACTACATCAACGACAGTCTGATATGGGGCAACAACGCGACTATGAATTATTCCTGGTGTTTTTGCGGTGCTATGACAAAACTAACTTGGTCTAACAATGTATTAAAATTCTGGTCAAATTCCTAGACTGTCTCATTAGGTTTTTGCTTAATTTCCTTCAATTCTGTTATACATTGGGATTCTGACTTTGGTTTCTTGAACTCGCTCAATAGTGCATCCTTAATCTCCACTAAGGCTCTATTATGTCCCTGATATTACTTCATGAACCCATTCAAAGCTCTATCTCTGAATGTAGTGATGAGCTCTGCTTGCTTCACAGCATCATCCTGAACTTACTTGGCACTCCACACGGATTCAAATAGAAACCAGTATTACTCAGGTTCTTCTAAATCTATTCCCTTAAATATCGTCAGTCATTCTCCTTCTAGGTGGTACAATATTTTGCGCACTGGTCTGAGTGGTGTTAGGGATGTTACTGCACAGAATGTTCTGAATCGGAATGTTCTGACTCAGGATGGTCTAAGTATTCACTCCCGCAGTGTTACTGGTATTAATGCTCTGAGTATTATGAATATTAACAACTGGAGGGTTTTGAACTACTGGATTTCGAGAAATAGGAGGCACGATGTTCACAACCGGTGGGTTCTGCAGAGTCGAAGGCTGATAGGTGGCTAATGCAGGTGTTGTCTGGCTATCAGTATCAGCTTCTAAGTCAATGTCTACATAGAGTCCATGTTCACTGGAAGTCTTCTTAATAGTATACTTATATCTTTTCCCACTTCTCAAATTGTGTGTATCTTCATCAGAATCATTATATATGATATTCACCATTACAGATTCAAAAACTTCTAGGACTTTTAATGCATTCTTAAAACGCCTTTCTCAGCTAAAAGCATTTTAATATATAGACTCAGATTGTTGAGGTACTTACCTCTGAAACCTTTGAAAAATTCTGCTTTTGCTACGCTGTAGAACTTTAGGGTGTCCACAGCGAACTCTGTCATGAATCCTTCTAGTATACTATCAACCCAAAAGTCGACTACTCGTGAGAGTGGACTATCTACTACTTTGAGCCTCTAAATGAGCTCCAGGGCCCACTCGGTAGGTGCCCCTAGTTGGAAACAGTTCTTTCACTTTGCAAGTCTCAATATCCACTCGTGCAACTTGTTTCCAAAGGATGCCCAGAAAATTTTGTGAATATATTTCCACAGATATTTATTTAACTAATCTATGTCAGAAAGATGCAGATGTCTATTCTCCTTTCTGGAAAAATCTCTTTCTGTCTTGTCGCACCAGCTCCAAATCTCTTTCTTGTTTGGATGCCAATTTTCAGTGCCAGTACTCATCACTAGTTCAAGTGCGGAAATGAAACCATTTGTTTTATTTCTAACTGTTCTTGATGTTTTCTATAAAGACCCAGGTTCTGCGCGGTTCGAGGAACCAACAAAACCCCTTTTCATCGGCCCTTTCGACAACAGCCTGTGAACAAGCTGAGGTCTCACTCAAGGTGAAGCAATGGGGGGGTTGCGGAATCAGATTTCCACAAACAGGTGATGAGCGCTTAAACAGATTTGGCTAGCAGCACGCTACAGGACTCACGCTGTGGATTTCGGACTGCACGAATTTCACCTCTTCGCGGTTAACACTTAGACTATCACCCATCCAAGGACTGTGTGATGCGGGATGATTCTTCACCAACAACACATCGCCACAAATACTGCGCTTCCTCTTTGGTACTTAACCTCTTTAATGGATATTACTTAGTGTAACAATATGCAATTAACAAGTATAATAGACTGAACCTTGCAACCTTATACCCTCTAACAACAACAATATCGTTGTGCACTTCCGGTGTTGCGCTAAGTGTTTATCTGATTAATTCATACATTCATATGACTGCAAAATACTGGTGCACCAGACATTCATTCACATGTGTTGATACTTGACATATTATTCCCATCCTTATGCTTATGGTGAATACATATAAAGGAAAGAACACATGAACTCATAAACAAGAGCTAACCATTCAACATAAGCAAATACACATAAACAGATGCATAATCAATCACATAACATAGAATTTACTGTGGTTCACCACCAGGATGGGAGCTACATCCACATGAACTGTTGTTATATTATCTTTGGGAAGGGTAAAATAGTTCCAGTCTGCGCACTCAGCTGCAGACTCTCTTATCTTGTTGTAGGTCTCTGCGCATGCAGCTGCAAAGCCTTTACAATAGAATTCAGTAATGCAAAACAAGTATTACTCAAGATTTAGCAATTCACACTTAGAGATTATTCAACCCTTTCCCTTACAAAATGTGCCCTTGTATAGATCGTGCCTTTAGGTTACGTCTTTAAAATCAAGCAGGCCAAAAACCCTAAGGTTACCCAAAACTATCATGGTTACTCCGCTAACCAGGGCTACTAGGCTCTTATAGCGACTTCTCCATCGTGGCCATCCTTCTGCGCGTGGTCACGTCGCTTTCAACCCCCCTGTCGAGCTCATGCCGACGGGTCTCTTTCACCCTACCTTTCCTTCTCTAACGGCTTTGTGCGTCCAATTCACGTTGTGATGCCTCTGCTCGTGTGATCGATCGCTTTGCTTCCGCACCATTCCTTACCCACCTGCTGGTAATCATGGAGTACTTCGACAAAATAGGTTGCTTTCACAGCTCGACCTTCCCTTACATTCTTTACCCAAAGTAGGTTCCCTGCTAGCACTTTGCGGGACTAGCACTCAGCTGCATGGTTCCTACCTTGCCAATACTACGCTGCACTCTACTTCACAGCTCCTCAAAACTGTCATGCCAAAACTGACTTCATCTGAGCTACACTGTAACTTAGCAACTCCAAAACTGTCTTTCTCCAAAAATGCCTTACTTGGGCTAGGCCCAACAATTAGGGTCAAAACAACTAACACCAAATCTAGGCTCTTGAATCCATGTTGTCCTTTTGTGTGATCAACAATTGTAATGATGTCACAGATAGAGAAGTGTTGATTTGGGCTATAACAAGGTGTAGAAGAAAATTTTCCAATATTTGTTCCTCCATCAAAGCAACACTAATGGTCATATCCAATGCAAGTTGTGATCCTTTTAAAACCCAAAGACCTTAAGAAGGGATTGGTCCAAATGAGTACATATTTATCATTACATAAATGCCATGATAAATTTTGGAAGCAATTGTTATAGGTCATTATGTAGCAATAAGGAAGATAAGCGCAAGCAATCTACTACAATATTAACCAAATTCATCCTTACATGAAAATACATTAGAAGATATCTTCAATGAGCTACCAAATAAATTCACTCCCACAATACGATTTTTCTTGAGTATGCACTAAAGTGAAATGTACAATATAATGACACATAAATCATCACTAATTATTACTACTACTACCTTCTTCCCCTTATTAATCAACCAAGAGGTTAACCTTAGGTTGCTAATGATTACCCTTCTTCCATCATTATCAAGTTGTTCGTTAGTCTTCAAGGATGAATGTAAATTCTTCAACAAGAATAGAAAGCAAGGTAGTAACTCAATATGAAGCTTGAACTTTGTGTGTAATGAAACCAAAACTCCATAGAGCTGATATATAAGCCCAGTATGCATATGAATGAATAACACTAAGAGCTATCATAGTGCTATATTCATGCTATTTAGTTTATATTTTCTTGGAAGTTTAGCTCTACCCTTATAATCCTCTGGGAAGAGAAGCTCTATAGACATCAAATACACCAAAAAATACTAACATTCAACTACCTTGTTATGGGAAAAATCCATTAGTACCATAGTTATTCGTTCGGAAGATAAATAAATTATTGTATGTTCTCATAGATTGTTTCAAGCTCCTAGTGTTCTCACATCCTCCATGTTTCCTCTCTAAAATTTGGTCTAATATCATTAGAAGCTCAAAATTTCAGTAGTTCTATGTGTCACATCCTCCATGTTTCCTCTCTAAAATTTGGTGTAATATCATTAGGAAGCTCAAAATGTCATTAGTTCTGTGTTTTGTCATAGGCAAGGCTAGAAGTTATCAATTCAACTTTAATTAAGATAACTTTACCTTTCAATAGCTTCTAAGTTAAATGCATAGTGTTGTTTGAATTGACAGGTATAGTTCTTAGAGTTGGGGAATAAATCAATTCAACTTTAATTAAGATAACTTTACCTTTCAATAGCTTCTAAGTTAAATACATAGTATTGTTTGAATTGACAGGTATAGTTCTTAGCATTGGGCATAAATCAATTCAACTTTAATTAAGATAGCTTTACCTTTCAATAGCTTTTAAGTTAAATACATAGTGTTGTTTGAATTGACAGGTATAGTTCTTAGCTTTGGGGAATAAATTCTAACGTGTATAGTTTTAAAGTGGTCTGCTTAGTGAACAATTCTCCTTCTAGTAATTATAACTCAATTCACCATGCCCAAAAGAAACAACGACGCTACTTGTAATGGACCAATGCATATCAGGTACAAAACTTTTGAGCATGCCACTCCGTCCTTTCAAAAGTTTTCACATGTCAAAGTTTTATAGTGTATAACTTTACAAGTGGCTTCTTTTTTCAATAGTTGTTATTGTCCAAGGCCTAGAAGTATTCCAAGTTCAAAAGAATATATACATTGGATCACTTTTAATATTGCTATCAGGGCCTTTATATATGTCATTGGCCATTTCCATAATTGTCTACTTTTTTTGGGAAGAGGCATCATACGAGCCATCAGGCAATCCATAAAGATGTCATTTGATGTTTGGAAAGGCCACATACAAAGATATTGGGGCCCTTTAAAAATGTCAAATGTTCTTTGGAATAAGATCAATTCAAACTATTGGCGCTTTTCATAAGTTTGTCAAATGATTTTTATATTTATAATCCTACCGACTGCTCCTTTTTGAACTACCTAAGATGATACCTTTACTTTTACCATCGGGCCCATTTTATAATTATCATAAGGGTCTTTCAAACTTTAGGATGGTCATGATGGTTAATCAAGGAAAACCAAAATATTCCATTAGGACAATTTTGAATATGAGCTTGATGGTTGAAAATATCAAATATTGCGAAAGATTTTACAAGAAAACCAAAAATAACCTTCGGTTTAGAGTAAACAAAATTTACCATCAGAATCAAAATTAACATTAAGGTGAAAATTAAAGGTTTCATGTACTTTTTTGAATTAAAATCCCAAATAGTGATTGGGAACTTTTGATATTCCCATCAAGATCATGTCAAGTTCGTCATTTAAATTATTTAAATTATTAAACTCGGATTAAAATGATTAAAATTTAATTTAAAGAAAGTTAGACCAATCAATTACTTGATCTCAAAAAGCGCCCTTGTACGACCATGGATTGGTCAGTAGCCTTTTGCAATGCAAAGAATATAGGAGGGCCCTAAAACATGTATTTACACCTCCATTTTCAATGTTAAATTCACCATATTTACTATGAACGAGGTATAAACTATGCCCATGGCATGGAACTTTAATTGTGTGCTTTGATACCTACATTGGGTTTCATAATCAAAATATGTCAACATAGAATGTGTCAATTATGTTGAGTTTTCAATCCCAAAAAATTTACAAGATGATTTTTTTTTAAGGTCAAAATGTCATTTCAGCTAAAATCTAAATTTGCGTGGAAAGGAATTTTTAATCCCAAGTTTGGGTCCAAATGGGGATAGTGGGATAGTTTTACGCGTAAAATTAAATTTTATTACTCATCTCACACCCGATTATATAGAAATTCAATAGGTTAATTGTCATTGGAATAATTCATAAGCACCTAATTGATTTTAATACTAGAGAATGGTCAATTGGCCTCCAATGCACCTCATAACCAACACTAAATTGACAACTATGCCCAAAGCTAAGTTGTGCATGAATGTGTTGTAGACCATCTTCAATGACTCTATACAAGGCTTCATAACAGTTTTAAGTAAATTGAAGTCATTATAATCCATAAATTGAACATGACAAATATTACCATGCATGTAATGCAATAAAAACATGTAAACTAAACTTATAGGGAAAACCATATTAATGATGCAACTACTACAATCTATCTTCATTGAGTTAGATGTTAGAAACACTATGCATGCATCTAGTAAATAAAGTTGCATTAAGAACCACACAATCATTAATTTAACATCGAAAGGGAGCATATTCTACTTGACGAGGTTTGATTAAAATTTTCAAAGGGATTCCTCAAGTTAGTCAACTTGGGGTTAGCTAAGGCCTTGAAAACGATGCACACTGGAAAACGCCATTAAATTCTTCTATGCATTATTGAAATATGAGCATGAAGTGCTAATGATATCCTATTTCCATTTCTGAAAGATATTCCAAAACAGATGTGCAACAAGCCCTTGAAAATATGATCTCATGTTTTCATTACTATTATGTTGTGCCAAGAGGATAATATGATGACGTTTATTTCTTAGAGTGTGCATCAAATATCCAAGTTGAAGTGATGGTTGTAGGGCATAATACATTTGGGTAAAAAATAATTTCGACAAGCATGGATATGTTATCCCTTAGCTTTTGCTCCACTTCTCGCAAATGTCCATAGCCCAAATGGAGTCACCACATTGTCCCAAGTCTTTTGCTCCTCCCAAGTCTTGCATGCATGCTATGTTAGGATATCTCATCATCAATTTTATGTTTGCATGCCTTCTACATGCATGCATGCATCCCGGTCATCAGTATGGTGTCTCCCAACACCTACTCCCTAGTTCACTAGCCCCAGGAGCTTCTTTTTGCTCAGTTTTAGCCCTCCTAGTCCATCATGCGCTTTGTTTTCATCTCCTATGACCAAAGGCGCCCTCTCTCACCTACCACCAGTGACACACTCAGTCAGTTGCTTGATTTATGCATAAGTTCCTTGATTTGAGGACAAATTGACTGGTTAACTGACTGAAACACTCCGTTGGACATCCAAAGAGACTAGTTTGACTATTCTGACTCCAGATAGCTCTTCATACGCCCTCCTTGGATTCTCCTAAAACTACATTAGTGCTCCATGCATCAGTTACACCTACCTACATTCAGTTAGACTCAGTTTGACACCTGGTTGATCGTTACTTGTGCATTGATGACACTACCACTGATTGGTGATGAGGACTTCTAGTGTAGATCAACTATTCCATGCAAGCTATTTGAATGACCTCCTTGGTTAATTCGAATAATTCAGTCATTGTTACTGTATTGTATTGTATTCTACTTCTGAGTTCAATAGAGTACTGCTGCAAGTCTTTTGCATAGTTTTGACATATTATTATGCATGCATCTCTAGTAATTGTTGTGTTTGATCCATAGATCAGTTGTGCTTGAATTTCATATGGTATCAGATCCATGGCAGATACAAGCCAACTATTATGCACTGCATGCATATTCTACATTGCATGTTAATTCTGCACTGCATGCCAATTCTGCACCAGTGATTCTACACTGGTTTTTCTACACTAGTGATTCAGCACTGCATGCTATTTTTCCAATTCTGCACCAGAAGCCGAGAGTTTCCACATAATTCCTGGATATTGATTCTTGACTCTTCAAGCTTGCTTGATAGTCTATTCCGGGTGTGATGCAACTTGAAAAGTGCAGGTTGTCAACCTAAATGGTTCTTGTTTGTTTGTGACTGTAGGTTTCTCTCAAAGATTACAACTTCTTCGATGGATCTAAAAGCAATTACTCCTCTCTCTCCATTTAACTATGATGAGTCGAAACCAAATATGATAGCATATTTGAAGAGACAATGTATTTTTGATATGTATATTGGTATTACAAGAGATTTTGCTTCCTACGAACAGGAGAATGATTGGCTAAATGACCGTGACAGAGCTTTTGGAGCAATGTGTATTGTTATGTCTCCTAGTATGCGCTACCTCATCAATACCGCTGAAAATCCAAGAGATCTATGGACCAATTTGGAGAGAGAATTTGGAAAGAAGAAAGAAGAGGATCATGCTAGCCATTTGGAGAACAAGCCCAGTGATACCTCCTCAAGTGTTCTCTCTAAATATGTCTCGGCCTCAACCATATCTCATGATAAAGTTGTTCAAAATGAAGATGAAACTGCAGATTCAAGACTCATGTTCTCAATGTCTTCTATTTCGAATTCTGAGAAAGATAAGCTAGCTCATACTCTAGAATCTGAAGAGGTCCTTAAATCCTCTCTTTCACATTAGTTTGTTGGTGTGCGGAATGATGATCTATTGAATTTTTTGGGGGCTATATCAGTTTTGGGAGGTGATGCATTCGCCCTTCTTGATCACATGCTTCCTATGCACTTATGTTCGATCATTGCCACATGTTCTCAGAATTCCATTGAAGATGAAGGACACTACCACTCGCTTGGGTTCAAGTCTAAAGCAAATTTTGGTTTTGATCTCACCCCTGTTAATTCAAAGGAAATCACGAGAAACCATTTACTAATTCTTGGAGCTGATTTGGCTTCCATTGATCAAAAGTTCAAATTCAAAAAGCCTCCATGGGCTAGAATTTCGACTGAGAAGAGAAAATCTTTAGATCCACAGAGTACTGAGTGCATCCTAATTGGATATGCTTAAGAATCAAAAGGCTACAAACTCATGGATATCATATCCAAAAAGATATTCATTGAGCGAAGTGTCAGATTTGAAGAACCGCTTCAAGATCTAAAACTAGTCGAGGAAGAAACTGTTGAATTACCACCTCCACTAGAAAAAGATTAAGAAGAAGATGATGATAGTTTGTGCTCTGATATTTCTGATATTTTATCAGACTTTGATGAACATGAAATATCAGGTTTAGATGCAAATCCAGATGTGCCCCAAAAGTTTCCAAAGTGGGCCCAAAATACTCTCCAATCTGTTGTTTCTAACATTGGAAATCATGCTGATCCAAGGAGAACTCGAGTAGACTTTCAAAGAGCGGGTATGGCTCTTTCATTTTCTGATCATTTACTGTCTGAGAATTTTTTGTGATGATAGGTTCAGATCCTAAATAATACTTTCATTCCCACCGATATTCGAGATGGCAAACCACCATGGATGAAGAGTACAGTTCTTTTCAAAATAATGCTACATGGGAGCTAGTTTCTCTTCCACCTGGGAAGAAATTAATCCAATGTAAATGGGTCTACCGCACAAAGGTTTCTTCTAATGGCTCAACTTGCAAATACAAAGCTAGGTTGGTTGCAAAATGTTTCTCCCAAGTCCAAGGAGTAGACTACATCGAGACCTTTGTACCAGTTGCAAAGATGGATTCTATCCACCTAGTTTTGGAAATTTCTGCATCTAAGCACTGGGATGATCCAGGTGGATATTGGTGGTGTCCCACCTCTTCCAACTGGCTCAAAACAATCTTCTGGCAATTTTGGTAAATTACTATTTTTAGCAGTTTTTCGGGTCCTGAACTTTCGGAGCCATTTTGAGGCCCTAAACGACATTTTTTGGCAATTTGGGAGACCAAATGGTTGCCAACGGCCCAATTGAAAGTTGTAAATCTCGGTTAGACCTTTCCAACGGGCTACTGAGCGCCCTAAATGGAGATCGTATGCAAAAGTTATGACCCCGGGAAGTTGACTGTTCAACTAACCACCTTGGGGCCGCAAACTTTATGACGATTCATCTTCTAGGGTTAGGTTTTTGGATGATTGGGATTCTTTCCCTCATGCTTATGATAAATAGGACCTTTCGGCCTCTCTTTGTATTCATCTTGGCACGAATGAGCATAACGGTCACATCTCTTCTCAGAGATAGCTACCACCATTCTAGCTATTGTATTTTATAGTCTGTTCTATTTCCGCTACTTAATAGAATATGTGTTTACTGTATCACTGTGTTATTTGCAATATATCTCTGCATATGATTCTGTATATGCTATCTTTTGTTTCGTTCCCACATAAATCCGGATCATGGGAAGTGCACCATATGGATGTGAAGAGTGCATTTCTTCATGGATATCTGAAAGAAGAGATTTACATAAAGAATCCTAAATGATACATATCAGAACCGACATTAGTGTGCAAACTGAAGAAATGATTGTATGGTTTAAAATAGGCCTCAAGAGATTGGTATGCAAAGATGGACTCCTTCCTTCTGTCATGGAAATTTGCAAGATACAAATCATATCCAAATGTGTACCTACAGCAACATGAAGGTAATTTTATGATTATTCTCTTTTATGTTGATGATCTCGTAATAATTGGAAGCAATCTTGCTTCAATCGGTAACACAAAAACTACTTTAAATCTAGCTTTTGATATGAGTGTTTTGGGCTTGTTGAAGCAATTCCTTGGGCTAGAGATTGCTCAAAACTTTGATGGGATCACCATAACTCAAAAAAAAAATGTTTCAGACCTGATAAATAAATTTAATATGTTAGATTGTAAGGCAACACCATTCCCATTCCTCTCGGGAATAAGACTTAAGGATGGAGATTCCACACCATTGGTGGATTCTACACTTTATCGGCAGTTGATTGGAAGTATTCTATACCTGAAACACTCAAGGAATGATATTTCTTATGTCGTGAGTGTCGTGTCAAGATATATGCAGCATCCCCATGAGCTTCATTGGCGGCCAACCAAAAGAATCTTGCACTATGTGCAGGGTACTAGACACTTTGGCATACACTATGCTGTAGATTCTGAGCTAGATTTGGTGGGGTTCACTAACTCAGATTGGGCGGTTGATAAAATTGATTGGAAGTCCACTTCCAGATATGTTTTCATGATTGGCACAAGTCCTATTTGTTGGTCAAGGAAAAAGTAGGAAACCATTTCCTTATCTTCAGCAGAGGCAGAGTATCAAGGAGCAGTCAACACTTGCATTCATGTAGTTTGGTTGCGGGGTATTCTAGCAGAGTTTGATATTGGTAGCACCAATTTGACTGTCATATTTTGTGACATTCAAAGTTCTATCAAGATATCGATGGATCTAGTTCAGAGACAGAGTACTGATCATATCGAGATCCACATGCACTACATCCGAGAGCTTGTGCATGACAGAACCATTGTTTTGCAATATTTCCCTACAGAAGAGAAAATTGCAGACATTTTCACCAAGAGCTTCACTGAGAAGAAGTTCTCTTACCTTCGTTCACTATTGGGGGTGAGTTTTACTATGGTGGAGACAGATTAGATCCTTCAGTGTTCATCTTGAGGGGGGGCTTTCTTCCCACTGGGTTTTCCCTCTTTCCTCACTTATATTTTTTCTAGCATTTTGGATTATTTTCTGTATTGGGGTGACCTTTGGTCTTAGGAACCAGGGTCCTATCCTTTATTTTTTACCTCATAGTATAGCTTCTATGGGGGGTGTTAGGATATCTCATCATCATTTTTATGTTTACATGCATTTTGCATGCATCCCAGTCATCAGTATGGTGTCTCCCAGCACCTAGTCCCTAGTTCACTAGCCCCGAGAGCTTCTTTCTGCTTAGTTGCAGCCCTCCTAGTCCATCACGTGCTTTGTTTTCATCTCTTATGACCAAAGGCACCCTCTCTCACCTACCACCAATGGCACACTCAGTTAGTTTCTTTATTTATGGATATGTTCCTTGATTTGAGGACAGATTGACTAGTTAACTGACTGAAACACTCTGTTGGACATCCAGAGAGACTAGTTTGACTATTCTGACTCTAGATAGCTCCTCATGTGCCCTCCTTGGATTCTCCTTCACTACATTAGTGCTCCATGTATCAGTTACACCTACCTACATTCAGTTAGACTCAGTTTGACACCTGGTTGACTATTACTTGTGCATTGATGACAATACCACTTATTGATGATGAGGAATCCTAGTGTAGACCATCTATTCCATGCAGGCTATTTGAATGAACTCCTTGGTTAATTTGAATCAGTCATTCATTGTTACTGTATTATATTGTATTCTTCTTCTGATTTCAATAGAGTACTACTGCAAGTATTTAGCACAATTTTTACATATTATTCTGCATGCATCTCTAGTAATTGTTTTGTTTGTTCTATAGATCTGTTGTGTTGAATTTCATATGTTAAGTTTCCATTGGAAACACATTCCCTTCCAATAATCTTGGAAAAATACCATATTGCAGATTAGACAAGAATGATAGGGAGGTTTGGAGTTATACACTTTTCTTCATTAATAAAATAATATTTTTTGGACTCACCCCTATTTCCCCTCTCATTGGTTCAATGCCCCCTAGTGTTCCTAGGGGGTGTAATCCCAAGGGTTCCTTTTGTTATTAGATTATGATTTATATTATTACATTTAATTCTAATTTGATCAAATACTAAATCACTTCCATATACTTACACATGATGGTCATATGCTCATAGGGGATATTATAGTTTATATGGTGAGAATTGGATATATGGTGGTCTAAAACTATCCTTTGTTTGTTCTTGACCTACCCATATAGTTGTATTTGTATCAATAAAATATTTTTCAAGGAGATAAAGATTTAATATTTTCTGTGATTGACCATTGCTGATGGTCATGTCCCCTATCTTGCAACCTATATATGCATCAATTGTGGCCAAGCATGGTCTTCATAATATTAATGTGTACCCACAAAGATTTTATTTAGTTTGAAAAACTACAAAATCTTTTGGATACTCCCATAGGTCAATCGATAGTATAACATCCCCTAATACTCATTCTAGGATAACAATGGATCTATCTACAAGTTGGAGAATAATTTGTGTGCACCTTCACAATAATATTAAATTCAGTCTCAATGTTGTGTTCTTGGTCATCCCATTAATTGATGCCCCCAAGTCTATTAAGTTGTTCTAAATCAATCTCCTATTTATGTACACATATGCTACAGGACTTCCTAGATCAAAGTACTTGTGATATAAGATTAATTGTAGGGGGGATTTCTTATTCCTCCCATATCTCTTAATGCAAAATTATTTGATGATGTATTGTATAAGTGGAAACCCTTGATGTCTTGAAGAAGAGGTATCTTCACACATATACTTTTGAGTTCACTTTAGACCTTCATATTCTAATTCGATGTAGGATTTATTTTGTTCTGGACTCTCAAGATTGGGTGGAATTTGTGTTGGTGGGGTTGGCGACTTGTTTATTATTTTTCTTGGTCTTTAAGGGTTGTTTTCTTGTATGGATTTAGTCATTAGAGGATGCAAAGAAGCTTTTACCATTATTTATAAATGGATTTTCAATTCATTTAATTCCATAGAATTGAGTATGTAGGCTTGGTAGTTCGTCATCTCATTAATATAGACAAGTTGGACCTATATATTATTGGGGTTTAGTGTAGGTTGAGTGGCAATTTGTGTCTTCTTAGAAGTTTGTTAATTAGTGTCTTTTATAGGAGGTATAGGAGGTGGAAATAAAACTTGTTGTTGTTGTCCTTGAGGCCTTTAGGATGGTGTATGATTGGAATAATGGACTTGGGGTTATTGTGGAGGATGAAGTGGACAAGGTTGATTTTGAGGACATTGCCATTGTTGTAGCATATGATTGTGTATTTGCCAATTTGGATGGATAGGTGGATGGTAATTGAAGATGTATTGTACAATTGACTATCATAAGAAAAATTAAAAATTTAGGATGGGAGTAAGGAATAGATTGTTCGAATAGCTTTGGTGCTCCTTTCTTCCTCTAATTGAAGAAACATGCCTTCTCTATGTTGTTTTATTCTCTATGGTACATGTTGGCACGGGGTCAAGGCGCACAAGTTTTGGTACATTCTGCGACGAAAGGGACATCAACAAGGGTAAAGCACTAGTCACGGAGCGGATAAAGTAGAAGTTAAGCGGATAGTGTAGAGTAATTGGTTAATGAGTTAATGAGTCACTTTGCAAAGTGGACCAAGTGTAACATCCAGGTGAGCCTGTAAATAGGAGTATAATTGTAAGCCTGAGGGCATATTTTTGGGGTATCATTCGATCTATATTTGACATTGTATCTGATCTGATCTGACCTTCAACATCTTTTGTATTTTCATCTTGATGTTGATCTACGGATATGAACTTGTATTGGTTCTGTGGATGTGTATCTATGATTATGCGATATGATGAGTAATAAGAAGGATCGTTTTGTCTATGTCATTGTCTCTTTTAACCTGTCACGGTATGATTAAACATGTGACATTCCAGTATAATTGAATGTATGATTTCACAACATAGTTAAATATGGTTTAAGAATGAATATGTGATGTCACGGTATTGTTATGTATCTCAGATCAGTTAGATATGCTGCTATCATTTGTTATTGCGTAAATCTTATGCGAAAGATTTTTATGTCGATCTCCGGGATACATTGTGATTGACTGTAAATGATGCATGTTCTATTATATCTATGGAAACGTGGTTCCTGCAGACCCCCTTATATATCTCGGGTGAGACTTCACTTGCTCTAGGCGTGTTGCTAGAAAGGTCAAACCCTTTTCGGGCCAATCTCTAAGGCAGATTGCGTTGAGTTTTGTTGACACTTGTGTGAAGTGAAACCCTTTCGACAGATCTGTGTCAACAAATGGTTCTGTTTCTAAGACCCTAGTGTGAACAGAGAGAGGACATGATGTGGCATCTGACAAATCCATAGATCACGAAATGGTTCCATAAGAAGATGCGATAATTTGCTGAGGAAGAAAATCAGAACCCTAGATGGTTGACAACTGAGTGGCTACAGAAGTACATCTACTCTGATATCCATGAGGTGCTTTTATGCGAATTTCCTATACTTCTATATGAATGGTTGGCGCAACTAGCTTTTCAAAAGAATAATTTCCAAGGAGGTGATTATGAACACTGGACCTCAAAACTGATCCAACAATTGAGTAAGGTTAACAACAAAGCTTCAAGGGATGTCGAGTTTTGGGTTGATAGCATTTTGGAAGGATACATTACTGAGTTTGTTGTCGAAACAGTTCAATCATACAGTGATGTAGAAAGGAAGTTCTTTAAGGGACCCAGAGGAAGTTATATATTGTCGCTACAATTGTGGATCAAAATGCTCGTTTGTGAGAAAGCAATATTGAAGATCAACTCCAACGAGTAAATATTAGATGTGCAGAGGATGTGGGTACTACATGGATGCAGGTATGATAGAATGATGTGGGGTAGATGGATATGAGCTACAATGAATTTGTAATGAAAGCTGTGGGAGATTTTGGTCGCCTGAGAAGTGGGGTGAGGTTTCGACCGAAGAAGAAGAGGAGGAATGAGATAGTTAGAGAGAGTCCTAGTGCGACTAGAACAAAGAACTGCAAAACGGGATCACAAGGGACTAAGCGACCCTACGATGATGAAGAGGATGACTAGGATACCCTTGAACTTGAGGAAGGATAGAACCAAAGCTACAACATACCCACAACCTTGTGCATTGCACCAAAATTTGGAAGAAGAAACACAAGTTCGTCGTAGGGTTTTCATGCATGTTGGAATAGTAGTAAGTGTAGCGGATCTACAAACACCAATAGAAAATCAAGGATGGTATGGGATAATGTAAAGATGCCTCTTTTTTAGAGTAATGGGACTGAGGATCCTCAACAATATTGGTTCTTATCCAAAACGGTGTGGACATTGAAGCAAGTACAAGATGACGATATTAAGAAAGGACAATTGGTGATGACCTTTAGAGGTCATGCATTGGATTGGTATATGAAGTTTGTACAAGTACCTACAGGGAATCCGCAAAAAACCCTAGCAGAAATCAGAGCTGGATTGATCGATGAATTTAGGAAACCTAAATCAGAATCGCAGTATATCACAGAGTTGAAGGAAATAAAGAAATTCCCTAATGATTCAGTGTGGGAGTTTGATTAGAGGTACACAAATTTGATGGCTAAAGTAATTTTTGGAATGAGAGATGTACAACATAAAGAATGGTTTATTACAGAACTAATACCGCATATTTAGATGTCACTGATGCAGCAGAAGATTGTATCCCAGGTGGAGGCATTGGAAATTGCGATGAAGCTCCAAGCTTCATTGATTGCCGAAAGAGGGATTGGCATGAGCTAGATCCAATCGCAGCTGGAAAACTTGACTATCCAATTGCAGGATTTCAAGAAGGAGAAGGAAGTTTGTGAAGAGGTATGGTGCAGTTGATGCAAGTATGAGGAACATCATAAAGATCAATGTCCTGAATTCCTTGAATATTTATAGTTTGGTGCACCAAATCCGCTCAGTCAAGGAGGAATGCCCCTGTGTCAAATTTTTCAAACAAGGGGACATCGCTTGGAAGAATGTGTATACTTAGAGAAGGTTGTGTCTAAGCCGGCTAATATTTTTCGTAACTTCTGTTGGTCAGTCGATCATGAGGAGAAGGATTGTAGAGCATATGATTTTCTCCAAGAAAGAACTATGAATACTTATTTCATGAAGGGAGATGAGAAACCTCCTGTACAATCGAAGTTGCAGCATAATCAACCGCAGCCATAGTATAATCAATCGCAACCACAGTACAACCAACCGCAACCGCAATACAATCAATCATTGCCGCAGTATAATCAACAACAGTACAATCTACCACAATATAATCAGCCATGAGGTGGATTCAGAGGAGGATTTCGCAGTGGTCATGGCAGAGGTTTTGGTCATGAAGGAACCCTCGATTGAGGTCGAGGACTGGTTACATGCTATAATTGTGGCCATATTGGACATTATCAGAGAGATTTCCCAAATCCGAAACCATAGTGTACCTATTGCAGTGCAACCAATCACAGTGTCAAATATTGTCCTCAGTTAATTGCAAAGTGGCAGACTAAGAATGCACGAAAACCACAACCAAATCCGAGTGTAAACTAGAATGAGAATCTTAATCCAAATGTGCAGAAAATATCAGCTGAGATCATAAGTTGACTAGTAAATGTCGTAGTGGTAAGCGGAGGAGGAGCTGCGACAAGAGAATATAGGTCGCTGCCAAGTGTTTGGCCTACAACTCGAAAGCAGGTTCGGTTTGGCATCAAAGAATAAAAAAAATTCTTTCTGGAAGCACGAGATGAACTGATCAAGAAGAATGGGAAGTCACGACCTATATTCCAGAAAGGAACTGTCTATGATATTCCACCGATTTTTTACTCAACACATTCACAGAGGTCGCTAGGGAAGGTTAGTACTCTGAGAAATTTTCTAGAAAGTTGCTTGACATTAGCGAAGGATCAAGATGTGTTGGCAAAGATAGCCAGCCTCTTGTATCTACAAGATCGGACATTAAACCGGTTGTATAGGAAGAAGACAGGAAGAGAAATGAGAATGAACACCCAGATTGGTGTATACGATGTAGATTCCATCATTGTGGATCTAGGATCAGATGTGAATATCCTAACTAAGAAAACATGGGAAATGATGGGGAAGCCATAGTTGGTATGGTCCCATGTGTAGCTTCGATTGGAAAACCAAAGCAAGGTCACACCAATCAGTCAATTGCCTCATCTACCTGTCGAAGTAGTAGGACTGAAGACATATGCAGATTTCGACATCATAGAAATAGTCGACAACACAAGCACATATCATGTGTTGTTGGGAATAGATTAGGAAATGGAGAATCAGGTTATCATCAATTTTAAGAAAAGGACGATGTCTTTTAAGAACCACAACATGAGGGTCATTGCCCCACTTGATCAACTCCAAGGGAAAATATATGTCAAACTAATGAGAAATGATTTTATAGAAGAATTCGATAACATCTTCAATGTTTCAGACTATTACATCAATCCCACCGTCGATGGGGAATTTGGGTGGTGAAGTATCAGTTCGGCATCGTTAGACTCCGATGAGGCGCAAGAAAAATGGTAGAATTGGTTGCATGAGGTGTCATTGATAACGTGTGTACGAATCACTCATTCGTTGAGATGGGTAGCAACAGTGGTATGTGATCTTCCGACATACGAAGGATTACCTAATCTGGAAACCTTCATCCATGATTTTGAAGAAAAGGTATCAGAACCACAGCGACTACTAGCACTAGAAGAAGCATTGAAGGCTACTCCAACACAGTGGTGGGCTAGGCACAAGCACGCACACAAGTCATTGATAAAGAGATGGAAATTATGGTGACAAATGATGGAAGTCAGATTTGGGGAGAATGAATGCTACTACGGGAAGAAATATAATGAAAGGGGTGATCCAAGGGATCATCTGGAAGAGTGTCAAAGCGCATGGGGAATGAGACCGAAGCAGGAATGGGTTCATGTGTTCATCCATACCCTAGGTGAAGTACCGCAAAGCTGGTACATCGCAGCAAAACTATGACGAGGAAAAACTATGTGGGAAGAATTGACCACTAGCTTCAGTCAGACATTCAACTTCATTGATGAGAATCCTTTCATACACATTGCACTATAGGAGATCCATGAAAAGGTACTTGAGGCAGTTCTGACAGAAAGACTAGTGGGGCTACAATGGACGACGACACCATAAATGATGATGGAATGTTATAATGTGTTGGGAGGACCTGATGACGAGGAAGATCCTAGAGACATCTATGTCTCAGATTCAGAAGGAAGCCACAATGTCGAAGCACTAGATATTCCATTCGACAAATTTAATCAGCCACTGAAAATTAAGAAGGTCAATATTGGGTCAGTGGAAAATCTCAAGTTTGATAGTATTGGGGACTATTGGGATGATTCAACAATTGGAAAGGTCACTGATCTACTGCATGAATTTCAAGACTTGTTCCTAATGAAGTTTTCTAAAATGAAGGGCATTTCCAGGGACCTGGGTGAGATGAAGATCCCTCTTAAACTTGATGCTAATCCAGTAAAGCAGTGACCATATAGACTGAATCCCAGGTACAAAGAGCGGGTGAAGGTTGATATAGAGTGGATTTTGGATGCAGGGATCATTGAGCTTATCGAAGAGTCAGAATGGATTATCCCAATGGTCATCTAAGATAAAAAGACTTATGAAATTTCGATTTGTGTTGATCTAAGGAAGTTAAATGATGCATGTGTTCATGATCAATTCCCTATGCCCTTTACTGATGAAGTACTCAAAGGTGTTGGAGGCCAGGAGGCATACTCATTCACAGATGGATTCTTAGGATACCACCAAATCAGGTTTGCGAAATAAGATCAGCATAAAGCCACCTTCATGACAGAATGGGTTTGCTTTCAATACACAGTGATGCCATTTGGTCTCAAGAACGCCCCTGCAATATTTTTAATGCTAATTATCTCTATGTTCAAAAAATTCATTCACAAGTTTCTGGCAGTGTATATGGACAACTGGACCATATATGGGATGATTAAGGACCATGTTGCGAACCTCAGGTTGATGCTGGAAAGATGTCAATAGCATCAGATTTTGCTAAATCTAAAGAAGCGTATTTTACATGCACCATTTGGTATCCTATTGGGACATATTGTATGCAAGGAAGGCATGTTGGTCTATCCATCTAAGATTGCGGTTATTGTCAACCTTCCAGCACCAATGACAGTGAAGTAACTGAGTGAAACGTTGGGACATATAGGATACCACAGAAATTTCATCAGGGGATATGCAACAATTACTGCACCTATGGAGAAGCTGTTGAAAAATGATGCAAAGTTTGAGTGGAATGACGAGTGCCAAAATATCCTCGAGATACTAAAGGAAAAGATGGTCGCAACACCAATATTAGTCTTCCCCGAGTGGAATAAATAATTCCATGTCCATGTAGATGCTTCGTCAGTAGCGTTGGGGGTGATATTGGCCCAGCGTAGAGAAGGGTCGATTGGCCATCTAATCACATTTGCGAGCAGGAAGTTTTCCACCTCAGAGAAGAATTATATGATGATAGAGAGAGAAGTCCTAGCGATGGTATATGCGCTACAAAAATTCTGACACTATCTGCTTGGAGGACACTTCAAGATGTTTACTAACCACTCAACATTAAAGTAATTGGTCAATAAGCTTGTGTTGGGGGGGAAGATCTGTCAATGGTTACTTCTATTCTAGGAATTTGATTTTCAGATAATTGTGAAGCATGGACGACTAAATGCAAGACCCGATCATCTCTTGAGGATTGAATCAGGCAAAGAAACAAGGAGTATGGATGAAGGCTTTACTGATGCGCAGCTATTTTGGATTGGAATGGTCAATGACCATTATGAACAATTTGTCTAGTTATTGGATATTGGAATATCACCTAAGGAATTCACTACAATTCAGAGGAATAAGTTAGTCTCCAGGGCCGCTAATTTCCAACTAATCGCAGGACAACTCTACAATATGGGGCCAGATGAAGTTCTTCGTCGATGTGTCCTTTCACATGAACAAGAAAGAGTATTGGTGGAATCTCATGATGGGATCATAGGATGTCATTATGGAGGGCATGCAACCACCAGGAAGATACTTAGGGTCGGATTATGGTGGCCAACAATGCATGGTGATGTGGCAGATTCTGCTAAAATATGTGACATATGTCAAACGATAGGGAAACCATTGTGAAGGGATGAGACGCCACTAGTGCCTCATTTGACATTACAACCATTCGAAAAATGGCAGTCGACTTCGTGGGACCCATTAACCCACCCAGAAAAAGAATAGGTTCGAGGCACATAATTACTGTTACTTGAAAAGATAGGCTGAAGCAACACCGATGAAGGATTGTATAGCTACGACAGCAACAAGGTTTCTCTTCGACAATGTGGTCACCATATTTCGGTGTCCAAATATATTTATGATCAATCCAAGAACAAATTTCCTTAATCAAACCATCAGAGAAATGACTGATGAATTTCAAATTCAGCATCGAATAAGTACCCCATATCACCCACAGGAGAATGGAGTAGTGGAAGCGCTGAACACGATTTTGGAGCATGTGCTCACTAAGGTGTGTAATACAAACTGTGATGATTGGGACTTGAATATTTCGGTGGTATTATGGGCCTACAAAATGACATGCAAAAGGTTTACAGTCCAGACTCCTTTCAAATTGGTATATGGACAAGAAGCGGTGATGCCGATGGAGTACATTGTCCCTAGTCTGCGTATTACAACAGCAAAAGGAATGAGCGACGATGGAGCCATTGAATAAATATTGGTGCAGCTACTACAGCTTGAAGAAGATCGCTTCACCACAGGATTTCATCAACAGGTATAAAAATATCGACAAAAGGCATGGCATGATCGCCACGTAAAGTCACTTTCAACGCAGAGACATGGTTTGGCTATATGACAACAAGTTTGCAAAGCACCCATGTAAAATTCAGATGCATTGGCTAGGTCCATACATAATAAGTTTCATTACTGATGAAGGTGTAGTTCAATTAAAAAAGTTAGATGGAACACTATTGAAAAATTTAGTGAATGGGAGCCGGCTAAAGCCCTATTGGGATAGCCCAATGCACATCGACCGAGAAAGCGAATAAGTCGACATGAAAAAAAAGTGAACTTCGGGAATTTGTCGACAACACTACGACAAGGATCAAATTCATATGTCTGTTGATGGAATAAAAATAGATTTTGAAATGGAAAAGAGGTTTGGGACTTATCGACATCTGACGAGGTGTGAATGGGTCAAATCAGGTAATAAATGTAGCAGTAAAGACATCGCAGATGACAGTGTAAGTGGATGAAGGAGCATTTAATGACCAATTAGTGCACTGGTTTCAGTAAATCGATGAAGGATTTGGAAATCATTATCCAAGATCAATTCAATGGATGGAAAGCGGGAAACCAAAGCTATAAATACATGCATAGCTGGATAGTTCGACTCATTGTGCATTGTGTGAATTGGTGAAGAAATTGCAGAACAAAGTTGAGCGAAGAGTGAGTTCAAAAGTTTCGATGGCGCACGTAATTTACATCACGAGTATGCAGGAACAACCCAAGCCAATGAAAAATTGTCCATGAGCAACCAGACATTTCCGAAGTGGATATTCAAAAAGAAGAGAAGTGCTAGCTGGCTGGCGGATACCGACCGGAGCGCAAAGAAAACTCGCAGCTCAGGATGGGTTGTAATTGCAGTAGGAGAAGCGACCACATCAGGTGCCGCAAAGGAGGAAAGGACACCAATAGGAGGGAAAAAAGGACCAACAATAGCGGAAATACCATGGTATGTTCTGTCATGGAAAGAAGGGGCTCTAGCGATAAGACTTGGAAAGAACGCCAAGTAGAACATCTACAAGCCAATGACACCGAAGGGTGTCTGCACAACATGACACATATTGTATCAATTGTAGAAACTGCAATACAATGACCACCAATGATATCTTGGAATATCTGGAGTGCACTCATAACACAATTGTTGACAAAGTGCATGAAGATGGAGGCCCCATCACTAGAGAACCAGTGCAATGGGCATTTGGGTTGCAACGTTCAGGGCTGCTATCCATAATCCACATGCCACATTTTGGTGTTAGTTTTTCAGAATTTACTTCAATCAGATCTAGGATCTTAACTGAGAGAACAACATGTACATCATATCAATCATGGACATAATAATGCAAGCACATAAGAGACAATAGACACACAGAGTTTCACTAGGAAAAACCATAAAGGTGAAAAACCCCACAACTTCGTCAGAGATAGATAGAGAAATGATACAACCCAAGCATAAGAGACAGTATTCTCCTAGAAGTAGCTTCTCCTCCTCCACAAGTGTGCCAATCTCCAATGAGAGTATGAGTGAGAAAGTGAATGATCAAATAGAGTGCCTCCCGCACTCTATTTATAAATGGCTTGAATTGCCTAATAACCTTTACTAGGTCGGCCTTAACTTAACCACATAACATAATGTTGACAGGGACAACCCCCACTAGGGTGGTCTGATAACCCTTTTACCCACATGACTTATACAGGGCCGACCCCATCAAGGTGGTCTAATAACCCATCAAGTATAAGCTAGGACACTTACAATATAAATGACGACACTTCTGTATATAGGAATAATAACATCTCTATAGGAATACAAACACTTCCGTATAGAGGAATAATAACATCTCTATAGGAATAGAATATACACATATGAAATACATTCTGAAGTTACATATACATCAACACTCCCTCTTAACTAGGAAGGTATTTCTCGACATAGATCTGCTAGCACAAGTCTTCTTCTCTGGATCATTGTCATTGGATCATCGTCATTGTCACTACTCCTGCTATCTCAATCAATCTCTAATCTACTCATCATAGGAAGTTCTACAGAGCCAGTCCTTTTTTGTACTGGATGTAGGCCCACCACCTGCAAGTCTTCATCATCACTGGCCATATTGTGGAATCCTCAGGATTGATTACGTGCGTCAACAAAACCTTGAAAGAGCATCCTAGGCATTTTACGAGCACACAGTTCAACCTATCGGATCTCCTGAGATCTTTTACATGTGACTATCACAAAACCTTAAAAGAGTATCTTTCCAAGCAAGATCTCTAAAGAGCATCTGAGGAATTTTTTATCCTATCCATATCTCTAGGACTTATTACATGTGACCCCTACCATAAAACCTTAAAAGAGTGTCTTGCAAAACAAGATCTCTAAAGAGCATCTGAGGCCTTTTTCATCTTGTCAAGATCTCCAGGACTTATTACATGTGGCCCCCACAAAACCTTAAAAGAGTGTCTTTCCAAGCAAGATCTCTAAAGAGCATCTGAGGCCTTTTTCATCCTGTCCAGATCTCCAGGACTTATTACATGTGGTCTAGCAAAACCTTAAAAGAGTGTCTTTCCAAGCAAGATCTCTAAAGAGCATCTGAGGCCTTTTTCATCCTGTCCATATCTCTAGGACTTATTACATGATACCCTTTCCCAATCTGTCCATGGCCACAGAGTATCAACCTGATACTCACCATACATCATCCTGATGTACATGATCATCCTGATCATCATCACTGCATCGTCCTGATGCATTTCATCTGGAGCAACATCCTAAAGCTCGTCATCTATGATCATCCTAATCATACAATGCATCCACCTGATGCATACCAAGTATCTACCTAATACATATCATCATACATGATCCACCTGATCATACAATGTATCCACCTGATATATACATAGATACATGATCCACCTGATCATACATGATACATATCAACATACATGATCTACCTGATCATACAATGTATCCACCTGATACATTTACAGATACATATACATGATCCAAATAATCATATCCAGCATCCAACATGATGCATATACATATACATGATCCAACTGATCATACCAAGCATCCAACATGATGCATATACATATACATGATCCAACTGATCATAACAAGCTCCAACATGATGCATATACATATACATGGTCCAACTGATCATAAAAAACATCCAACATGATTCATATACATATACATGTTCCAACTGATCATAACAAGCATCCAACATGATGCATATACAGAGTAATAACTGGAGCATCATCCTGATGCTCATCATCTAGCGCTTACATCCATAGTCATGGGAAGGATCCTCCTCTCACCATGCTTGGAATGGCTCCTGCAAATGTATCCATCACTTCTTCCTCTAAGTGTCATCAATTTGAAGAACACCAAGCCTCTCTCTAAAGTACTCGAACTTCACTCTATCTAGTGGCTTCGTCAACACATCTGCAATCTGCTCATCCGTCACAATATACAGGAGCTTCACTATTCCTCTCTGCACCATATCCCTGATATAGTGATATTTGATCTCAATGTGCTTCGACCTGTTGTGGAACACCAGTTTCTCAGACAACTTCACACAACTATGGTTGTCACAAAAGATACCAGTAGCCTCCAGCAGGAGATCAAATAACTCAGATAGTAGCTTCCAGAGCCATACTGCCTCACAACTAGCCGACATGCTGCAACATACTCTGCCTCAGCTATACTCAGTGCTACGCAGGATTGCTTCCTGCTAAACCAAGAGATCACACCTGATCCCATACTAAAGCAACACCCAGATGTGCTCTTCCTATCTGCAGCACTACCTTCCCAGCAGGGTAATTTTTAAGGGTAAAATTTCACCAATTGGCTATTTTTTGGGCTTTTTTCAAAAACTAAATTCACTATTTGGTCATTTTTAGTCTCTAATATCGCCTATATTTACATAAAATATGTTTATTTATCATAATATTTGCCAAAATTTACACATTTCAGAAGTAAATTGTATGTTTCATATTTAATATTCACCTATGTATCTATAGACCTGTTTTTTTCAATGCGAAATAATTGCCTAGGATACTATACTTAAGTATAATATTAGAGTCCTTAAAAAATACCTTGCTTCCCAGTCCGAATCAACATAACCCTACAGGTTAAACTTTTGATTCGCATCATACTTGAGCCCATAGTCAATTGTACCCTTCAGGTACCTCATAATATACTTTATAGCAATCAGGTGAACACCTATGGGATCCTTCAGGAATTGGCTCAATATGTTCACCGCAAAGCAAATATCTGGTCTAGTGTTCATCAGGTGCTTCAGGGACCCAAAAATCTGACGATACACAGTGACATCAACCGGATCAGATGAAGCATCACACAAAAGCTTCAAGTTCGATGCCATAGGTGTGGCCATGGCCTTGCAATCCATCATCCCGAACCTCTTTAGGATCTCTACTGCATACTTCCCTTGTCCAAGGAAAATCCTATCTGCACTCTGCCACACCTCCATGCCTAGAAAATCGTGCATCATCCCCAAGTCCTTCATCTTGAACTCGGAAGCAAGCTTCCTCTTGGTATTGACATTCAATCCATCCTCACCTGTTGCAATCAGGTCATCCACATACAAGAGTAGTATCACAGGATTTCCTTTCTCAACCTTGTAGTAAAGGTTGGAATCTGCTTTACTCTTAATAAAGCCCAAACTGGACAGAAAGCTGTCTATCCTACCATACCAAGTTCTAGGAGCTTGCTTCAAACCATACAAGGCTTTCTTCAATTTGCACACATGAGTCCCTCTGTCATGTGTCTCAAAACCAAGTGGCTGCTCCACATACACTTCCTCCTCTACTACACCATTCAAGAAAGTTGTCTTGACATCCATCTGGTGTATCTTCCATTTCATCACTGCAGCTAGGGAAAGTACTGATCTGATGGAAGTGTACCTAGCTACAGGAGCAAAAGTTTCTTCATAGTCTATTCTCTCTTTCCAGGAGAAGCCACGAGATACAAATCTCACTTTGTATTTCTCTATGCTGCCATCTACAGCATGATTGATCTTGTAGATCCACTTGGAAGTCGCAACAAACTTCTATTCAGGTCTTGGGACTACATCCCAGACATTATTCTTCATGATCGACTGGTACTCCTCGATCATGGCATTCTTCCCGAATCCTGGGAACTTCAATATCTTCAATAGATAACTTTGTTGCTGAACAAATGTTCTAGTCCTTCTTTTGTAGGTGATGTTATATGATCTTTCCTACAAAACAAGTTAAATTGCATGATTAGAAACATCTCATAGTTTTCAGAACAAATTGTTACACATAAATAAATATGTCATATAGTCATGCAAATATCTTAGCCAATGCTTCAATACAACATTTATCCATATCCCGTAACTTTTTAGATGCCTTCCAATCTCTACCAGAACATTGTTAAGAGTGTGCACAACTCCCAACATGTCAGCAAAGAGGTTTCATTCTAGATAAGTAGCAATGGAATGTTGTACAGTGCCAAAGACCACTTACCCATCAGATGCATATTAGTAGTATACTGTTCATTAATGCAATTATTCTAATATGCATAATACACAACCTAAGTCTAGGAACATAAGTGTATACATCATTGAACAATATTAATCAAATATACAAGAAATGATAATTTAAATACTTATCTTTGTTTGTTCTTGTTGGGTTGACTCCCTCTCAGTCTTTGCTTCCTTTCTGCAACTCCATTCTGATGTGGATTGTAAGAAGTGGTCAAATCCCTATGAATGTCTGCATCCTTGCAGAAACTACTAGAGTGTGCTCCCTCTTTATCTTTGCTTCCTGGATTACCTGTCCTTGAACTTATATCCATCCTCGATCACTATGCATGCTTACTAGTATCATCATTGTGTTACCATTGAGATCTCATACATAATCATACATTCATTAGCATAATCTCAATACTATCAAAACACAATAATCTTAAACATGTATAGTCATGATCATTTCAAACACATATAATAAGCATTAGCTTTCAATGTTTTAGAGAAGACTTCTCTTACTCATGCATATTCATATTTGACCAAAGGACTTTTCTGGTTAGTCATATCATCAATCAAGGTAAGAGACATAATATCCATAAACCCTTGATTACTTACATTTCTAACTTCATGAATAATCATGATCAATAATACAACAGTATAAGATCCTAACACAAGGTAGGATTCTAACTTGATATAGGAAAAACATACCTGGTTATCATATTTGCTAGTTATGTCTAGCAATGTCTTCTTGTTCTCTTTAATGACTTGTGCTAGTAACCTGCATATCTCATAGGTTAATCATTATAGAACCGAGTTATACATACCTCGTAAGTAACTCTTCTATGTGATCCATGACAATGAATGAATCTTTGTCTTCATGTTACCATGTTCATATGTTCTTGAACTAGAACATGGTTTGTCTTTCTTGATGAACCTTTCATGTTAGCAGACAACATCAACCTCATACAACACCACAATGCATTAGTACAATCATAAGTGTCAAAACCCTAATCAATGAATATTTGCATTCATAATTTTATTAAGGTGATATGACAATTCTAAAGTTAATCCAGATTGTACTAGCCTTAATGAAGACAAACATGCCATAAACTTAATCATGAACAGATCTCGAAACATACCTGGATAAGTCATACCTGTCGAGATTGCTTGTAATCTTCTTATGTAAGGCCTTGGCCTCAACTCCCTCTGAAACAGGAACTTCTTCACTTATGCAGGTGACTAATCCATTCTGTTCTAGGATTAACCCAATCCACTTTGATTTGCAGAAACTGGATCTGGAGCTGGATTAGGGTTTGTCAAAGAAACCCTAAAAATTCAAACTTCTGAAAGGATAGAAAGATGTGCCTTTCTAAGCTGGTCAAGCTGGTATACTTATAATTTAAAAACTGCAAACTTTCACCCCTCAAAATTGCCTTTTTGATTTCCGGATTCACTAGGGAGGACCTTGAATTAAGGTTTGAGTTTTCCGGAGCTTCACCCAACCAAATAGTTTGATCCAAAGCTCTAAATTTTGATTTACAATATAAATTTCGATTTTGGTATACAGGGCCAACCCCATCAAGGTGGTCTACTAACCCATCAAGTATAAGTTAGGACACTTACAATATAAATGACAACACTTCCATATAGAGGAATAATAAAATATCTATAGGAATACAAACTATTCCGTATAGAGTAATAATAACATCTCTATAGAATACAATATACATATATGAAATACATTGTGAAGTTACATATACATCAACATTTGGGAGATCGAAGGAGGTGAACACATGTATAAAGAAGCTTCTTGTATGCTTTCACGGTCGATACTTATGGATTGATACAAAGATCTTGATCACCATCGACTTGATCGAGCAGATCACTAGGTTACCCAAATTAGCGGTAGACCCATTGCAGTACTTCCAAGGGAAGGATAATGACAAAAAGCTAGTTACGAATATGAAAGTGAAGTATGGGGTTGAGAAAAACACCAGAGGATATTTGATCAACACGATCAATGATCGAGCTGTAAGGCTCACGATGAATTTACTGGAAATAAATATCGTAAAGAATAATCACCCCAATCAATGCACATTAGGGGTGATCGCATTGGTGGAACAGTTCCCCGCAGAAGTTCAAATGAACTTGTCGGTGTTTCTACTCAATGAGATGATGGAAGATGCAGTGGCAGAGCAAGAGAAGGGTAATCCCTTCACATACTCATGGATCCTATTGTTGATTGTGCTGGTCACATGGATGGAGCTGCCGCAATATCAGGGTGTGGAGACAGAGATAGCAAAAGTGTGCTAAGGGGCACGATACCAGAATTTTTGGGAATTAAACGACAAGGAGAGGCAAATAGGTAACAACACCCAATTCTTCATATATCTGGAAGAATTGCATGTAGAAGCGGTAAAGATTTCGCGACTTACGAAGGCTACATCGAAGAAATACATAAGGATCGCGAGGCTCGCTATAGGGGCTCAAGCAATATTTATCCAAGCACCAGCAGATCCAAAGAACCAATGGATCACGACACAATACAAGCTGAGCGAATAAGAATTGGATGCCATAATAGCGGAATGGCAGGATGAATGGAAGATTCTAGTTGGTGAAGATCAACTGTCGGACCCTGAGGATGGGAAGCCGACAGATGTGTCGAAGACATAAGCATAAAAAAAAGAATCGGATGAGGAGGATGAAGGTGCGAATGATCAATCGCGCACCACAAGTCATGACGGGGCATCGACAGATACCCAGACAGATTCTGAGCTAGAGGGTCAAAGACAGGAATCCATAACAAAGCATCGAATGGAGATAACTAAGGGGATTACTATTGTCAATCTTCCCAATGAACAAATTAATAAGATGTTGGAGAAAATAATGACTATGGCGGAAGAGAACCATGCAAAAGTTACGCAGCATGCGACGAAATATTTTCACCAATTGTCGCAGCTATTGCATATGTTGAGCACTACAATCGTTGAAGCTAGGCTGCAACCGGGAGCAGAGCTAAGTGCATCAGAAGTCCGCAGGGTTGAGGTGGACATTGGTACTCAGCGACGGATCATACAGGTGTTACCTAGTGCGATCATGACAGGAAATGAGGACTTGGATGTGACATTGTGAGGACTTGATACCATCATTTTAGATGTAAACATGCTGCATATTTTTATGTTGCATCGCACTCAGATAGTGGTGAGCAAAGAGATCAATGACCACAAATCATTAGCACATGATCAAATGGTCAGTTATAATCAACAGGTACAAAGCATGGAAGAATGACTCCGTGAAGAAAAGGAAGTAGTAATGACTGAAAGAATGAAAGCATTGGAGGATAGAAAGAGATTGGAACATGCCATCTCCATGGCATTTGAAGATGTGCCAGAAATAGGAAAAAACATGCTTGTGGAAGCAAAGGCATTTAGGTTGGGCACAGTCATTGCAGATCTCTAGAAAGACAATGAGGACTTGTATAGAAGGGCGGTGCCGAGGACAACACCAGAGCAAGTGGAGGAACGAAAAAGCACTATTGAGGATTCTGCAACAGAGATTGCGAATTAGAGAAAGCAACGTAGAAGAAGTATCGTAGTTTTGGGGAAGTCTCATGAAAGACGAGTAGTTGCACTAGATCAATGTGAAACTAGGTGAGGTAGAGGCATGGCTAGAGGAACTAAGGGGATCGCTTAAGGCGATGCCCCTACTAGCGCAAATGATGAAGGAGACAGAGTTGAAAGAATTACAACATCATGTCAACAAGGCACGGACGAGGTAGCAAAGAATAATGACATGGCTGGATGAGCTACAAACGAAAGCAAAGTGACTCGAGGTTGAACCGATGCGAGTAATGACATAGCTAAAGGACAAATTGGAGAAAGTGCAAAAGACAAGAGGCAAGCACCCGACAAAGAAGGAAGTGGAATATTGCGCAATGCTCAAAGCCACAGCCAAGAAATAAGTCGACCAGATCAAGGCTACCTATGACGAGTTTAAAATGTAGGTGAATGCACCAACAACATCCCATTGAGGTGGCTTGAGGGCAAGCTAGAAGTTTGTGTTGGGGGCCTATTGGCATGGGGTCAAGAAACACAAGTTTTGGTACATTCGGCGATGAAAGGGACAATGACAAGGGTAAAGGACCAGTTGTGGAGTGGATAAAGCGGAATTTAAGAGGATCGTACAGAGTAATTGGTTAATTGGTTAATTAGTGAATGAGCCACTCTACGAAGTGGACCAAGTGTAATGACCAAGTGAGCCTATAAATAGGAGTAGAATTCTAATCCTAAGGACATATTTTTGGGGTATCAATTGATCTATCTTTGACATTGTATCTGATCTGATCTGACCTTCGATGTCTTTTTTCTTTTCATCTTGATGTTGATCTGCGGATCTGACCTTTTATTGGTTCTACGGATGTGTATCTTGGATTCTGCGATATGATGAGTAATAAGAAGGATCACTTTGTCTATGTTGTTTTCTCTATTAACTTGTCGCAATATGATTGAACTTGTGATATTGTAGTATAATTGAATGTATGATTTCGCAACATAGTTAAATCGGGTTTAAGAATGAATATGTGATGTCGTGATAGTGTTTTGTATATCAGATTAGTTAGATATGCTACTATCATATGTTATTGGATAGATATGATGCGAATGATGTTTATGTAGATCTCCGGGCTACATTTTGATTGAGTGTAAATGATGCATGTTCTCTTATATCTGCGGAAATGTGGTTCCTGCAGCCCCCCTTAGATATCTCGAGTGAGACTTCACTCACTCTGCGGGTGTTCCTGGAAAGGTCAAACCCTTTTCGGGTCGATGTCTAAGGGAGATTGCGTTGAGTTTTGTTGACACTTGTGCGAAGTGAACCCCTGTCAACAGATATGTGTCAATAGTACACAACCTTTAAGCCAAGTAAATAACACCATTTTCTTGGTTGATGATCATCATAACAAATCTTGCAAACAACCATTGTATTTAATGGGAATTCATACTTGGGATGTTTCCTTCTGTACTTAAGGAAGAAAAAAAATAAGATTATTTTAGAATCTTCTTGCTTCTTCTTCATTTGGATGGTGTTCATCTACATAGACAAAGATGAAATATGTCGATATTCATATCTTCTAATAAACTTATAACTTAATTCATTGTGAGAGTTGTTGTTGTAGATTTTGATGAGTGTGGAACATCTTTTCTATCAACCATACTCTTCTTGTTCGCATTTCTGGAGTATTTATTGAACACTTTATTTATATCCTCATATTTTAGTTGAAATAAGTTATATGTATCCATTGGAAAGGAGGTTCAAAGTCTCCATCAATGTTATAGATCAAATTGAAACTTCTTTGTGCATGTTGACAATTCAAAATATGACACTTGAATGTAACTGCTCATTCACAAAAAAGGACACTAAAATATGGAAGAACCCCATGATTTGACTTTTAATGATGGCCATAATAATAACAAGTAAGATCCCAGCTCATTACCATTCATCCTGTACAGTTACAACCACAAAAGAGACCATTTGCGCCCTTTACACTGTTGTAATATTTAAACCCATCCATGTCATTTAATACCTTATGATAGCATTATTGATCATATTTTATTAATTCCTAGGTGTTAGACTATGTAGTTGGCTAAATAATACATTTTGTGAACCACAATTCTTCATTGTGTGTGTTAGCACCCAAAATGTACCTTAAGGTTGCAAAAACGCCAAGCTGGGGTAACCAAAAAACCACTTCAGGAAAGGTAAGTTGGCTTCTTCCTCCCCAGAGAGGGATCTCTCATAGATTTATAAACAAGGCTAGATATGTGTGAAAAACTTAGATAGAATTATTGTTTGGCTGAAAACAACACAGACATTCCTTGGGCTATGGAGTCAAATTATCAAAACGATTGAAGGGACAATGCTTTGCAAATAAATCCTCACAGAGGAAAGATAGTTTCCAGCTTACAGTTAAAGAGCATTGTTGGGTGAGAAAGAAGAAAATATGAACAAACCATCAACACAAAGCATCTTGAAATGAATTTTGTATCAACTTTAGCAGAAAATATTTTTGGATGCTTAGAATGAAAGAGACAGAGCATAATATTTATGAATTCGGTTTGAATACTCGCTTATCCAAGAATGAAAAAGCATGACAGTGCGAATTAAACAGCGAGAGAAACATTCACATGAGAAAAGAGTGTACAAACTGTAATAAAAGACAACACAGGAATCTCTGATAAAAATCACTAGCTCGGCTATGCCACACTTCTTATTAAATGTATAAAAAACGCTTAACACAAGAGCCTCTTGGGCCTCCAAAAGTTCCCAACCAACCCTTTCCTATATCTATTACATGGAAATATATAGGCCTTTAGGCTCGAATTATTTTACAAAAAGTAGTTACGATTGTACTGACACCTATATGGCACGACCCATCGTATTCAAGAACTAGCTGCAACATAAATGGATGCTGGTAGACAGGCCTGACTAACTCTACAAGTGTCATCGCACAATTGCGTACTACACCAACGTATAGGTAGCTAGCAGGCCCTAAGTGGTCTCAGGATATAGGAATATTACATATTCAAGGATTCCAGAATATATTGATGCGACGGGAGACAAAAACAACATGAACAGGCTGCCACCCTACGTCGGGGTTTTCAATTGGCCTTGTTGGTCGAATAAATCCTCCACCTTCAAGGAATCGGCCACCTGTGTTTCTTCTATTGGAGGAGGGGGCTCCACTTCCTCAGTGGGGACTAAGAAATCTTTGAGAATCATCGTAGCTTGGTGAGTGTGTTTTTCAACCCTCTGGGTCTCTTTCTTCTTCTTCCACTAAGCTTTCCTATGCACCTGTCGCTCCGTAGGCTCTTCGGGCTCACTAGCTGTACTTTTCACTACATGGTAAAACTTCACAAGGGACGAAGGAACATGGTTGTCCTCCATATCGGACTATGTCCCCTCTGGTGTAAAAATCACTTTAGTTTCTCGTTCCTCTACCATGGCTAGATCTTAATTGAAAATATATGAGCGATCGAGTCTGCCACCCTTTTGAACATGGATGCGAACAATAAACACAAGGAAACTGTTTATAACAAAATGGTGATCAAGGATAATCATTTGGCATGATTTCTCAACAGGACTCTTTACACGCCACAGGACGATGACTAGGATCCAGCGTGGCGTTAAGCAGATTTGACTAGACTTTTGCGTTAAATGGAAAGGCATATAATGGCTTGGGAAATTATTCATCCACAACAGAAGTGTTTTTAAACCCTCCATCTCCACGTTTGGTTCAACACCATTGATCTTGGCTCTACCTACATCCAGACCGTCGAACGACATGGTCCCTACCAGGTTCACGAATTTTGACTTCGTCGGTGTCCTGGGCATGTTTAATCTATAAATAGATTCTTCGTCATTGATCTTCACCCCCATCAGATCTGCACCATCTATTCCCATGGCCTCTACCAAAACTTCGCATATATGAAAACGTTAATTCCTCTTGCATGTCCCATCCACGAAGTACACCTAGGCCGTGGATATGCACCATTGGCCGTTGATCGGGATTCCAACCCACTCGTTGGATATTTCCTCCCACCTTCTCTTAATACATCCCCAATTCCTTTCACAAGGTGCACCTACAGTTGTCGATCTGATTTCCATAGATCGAAGTTGTTCATAAGTGTCGCCACATAACTTATGGGAGAGATTTGCAATTTTAGCCTTCTTTTCCATGTGAAAACCTAGGCTTTAATAATTTCATTCCCTAAGCCATGAATATTGATCCAACTATTACACTTAGCACTCCTACGACCCATTTGGATTAAACCACCGACTCCTTCTCCACCCTTTTCAGGTATCTAACCCTCCATTTCATCTAGGACCAAACTGGTGCTAACAGTGTGGACCAAAAGTATCCTAGACTCACCTGGGCGCATTTATGAATATTCTGGATAAGATTTCCTAGGATTCTAGCTGATCTTATCCAACCCTAGAATAGAAAGGCGCCTTACCCCTTTTACTGTTTTTTACCACTTTTTCATGAAAGGTGAAAGCTAGTTGACTAGTCTTAACTATTTTTTGCCCAACTCATCCTCAATGATTTTTCTTCCTTCCAAATTATGGATTTAGCATTATTTTCCATCATACATCACCATCTAATCACTAATTCAGAAATTAGTGATCCTTAGAGGTGACTTGGAAAGCACACTTGCCACCTAGGGGGGTTTTTCATATTTTTAGTAAGCCTGCTTTTTGAGGATTCGAATGGAAAATTATTTCTTTCAAATCTCTGATGTAATCTTAAATATTTGCAGCCTATTATTTTCCCAAGGTTGGATGATGTATTATTATTCATGAGAGTAATTCTATTTGCATCATACTTGATTATTTTTCAGTGTTCTTGACTAGTTGTGTGAGATAACTTGTGAGAGTTTCAATTTTATTGATTAGATATTGGTGTGAACTAAATTTCACATGGTATCAGAGGTATCCAGTTATTCTTTTCTCCTTTGATTGTCTTGTAGGATCCAAGTAGTCTCAAGAAGAGCACATTCAGTCACCTATAGGGCGCATTCAATCACCCGAAGGGCGCAACTAAACATCTTAGGGCGCACCGAAACCACTCCAAAAATATATTTCATAGCTTCCATGGATCAGTCACATCATATCATACTAACTCCATTCAATTATTTTGACTAGAAAGCACATATGGAGATCATGTGGAGGAGGAAAGGCCTCTACAGGGTGACTATAGCAACTGAAACTGAGCCAACCTTAGCAATTGAGAAATCAAAGTGGCACAACAGAAGAGATGAATCCTATGGTCTCCTTTGTCTCACCACATCCAGGGATATTTTATTCCATCTAGATGGTCTTACCAGTCCAAATGAAGTCTGGGTGAAGCTAAAAGACTTGTTTGACAAGACATATGAATTAAGAGGCCACCAACTGAATAATGAACTTGTTTCATTGAGTCCATAGAATTTCGAGAACCTCTAATAATTTTTCTCAAATTTCAAGTCACTTGTTCTACAATTGAAGCAATGTGGAAATGATACAAAAGATGAAAAATTAATCTTGGCCATCCTCTCCAAACTTGGCCCTGATTATTCAGTCTTTGTTTCGACCTTCCATGCCACAAGGAAGGCAGTTCAAAACTGGAAAAGTCCTACTGTCTCAGAATTCATGTAATCGCTTACACAAGAACAAGACAAGTTGGTCTTGATGGGAGCAATAAAAAATCCATTAAAATATCAGTGTTTGACTGCTAGAGATTCAAGGAGTTCAAAAGGAAAGAAGAAGGGAAAGTTCAAGAAACCCACTGATCAGAAGAAGGACAAACAGAAATTCCATGAAGACTCCTCAAACTTCAAGAGGAATCCAAATAAGAATAATGAGAAGGAAAAGTGAACCTATTGCAATAGGGGATTTCATCCTGAAAGCTCCTACATGAAGAAGACCATTGATCAAATGGCTCAACTCCTGGAGAAAGAAAATATTCCTCTTCCTGAGAGCACAAGAAGGAAGGATGGAGGAAAAAATTATGAAGATAAGGAGCGAGTGCATGCACTGATGGAAAGCACATCAAAGACTACCTCTTTCATTATTGATTCTGGATCTTCAAGGAACATGGTGTATACAAGAGAGATCTTCTCATCTCTTGATTCTTCTAGTGGTCCAACCATTGTGTTGGGTGATGATTATGAAATTTCAAGCAAAGCTAAAGGAAACATTCATCTAGATTTTGGCTCGTTAACTAATGTGTTGTATGTTCCAAGACTTGCTGCTAACCTTTTGTCAGTATACCATATGACTCACACTGGATCTCCTAAAAAGGTGATATTCACACCTAATGATGTTGAAATCTGTGATATGTTAACATGTCAAATTGTTGTCTTAGGTTCTGTTGAACATAGCTTAAAAATCTATAGATTCTCTCATTTTGTGCCATTCCCCTCACCTTCTGCTCTACCTACCCATGGAAATGAGTCAATCAAATTATGGAATGAAATATTTAGTCACCTAAACTAAAAATATCTTTCCCAACTCCATGAGAAATAAATGGTCACAGGGCTTCCAAATATCAAGTTTTCTAAAGGTGTATGTCAAAGCTGCATCCTAGGAAAGCACCCAGAGCATAAGTTTGAAAGAGCCAAAACTAAGCAAATCTTAGCACCCTTGGAGCTTATTCACGATGACATATCAAGTCCATTTCCCCATGAGTCTTTGAACCATTCCAAATACATCCTCACCTTCATAGATTACTTTAACAGGTACTATTGGATCTATTTCTTCAAGCTAAAGTCAGAAGTGTTCGATATGTTCAAGATTTTCAAAGTCTCAGTTGAGAACCATTCTGGTAGATGTATCAAGATCCTTAGATATGATAATGGTGGGGAATACATTAAGTCTGATTTTCAGCAATTTTTTGCCTCTTCAAGCATACAGATACAACACACTGTTCGCCACACACCTTAGCAGAATGGTATTGCTGAGAGGAAGAACAAATCTCTGAAGGAGATGGCCACATGCATGCTTGAGGCCAGTATTTATCTCCAATACTTTGGATGAGGCAATAAATTGTGCCACGTACATACAGAATAGAGTTCCTCACAAATCAATAAAAGGAATCACTCCTTTTGAGGCTTGGACTTCACACAAACCTGATATTTCTCACTTCAGGATTTTTGGCTCCAAGGCTTGGGCTAGAATTCCACTTGAGAAGAGGAGGGATATGCATACCCAAAGCAAACCATTTTTTTATTGGCTATTTAGAAGACTCCAAGGGATAGACGTTGTCGATAATTCCCTCTCAAAAATCCTTCATTGATAGAAGTGTTCAATTCGAAGAAGAGCCCTCATAGAGTGTTGAAATTGGAGAATCCTCCACACCACCACATGAAGATGTAAGTGAAGTTCCTTTTTAATTTTCTAATTATGATATTTAAGATGATGAATACCATTTTATTACAGATCCTAATTCACCAACGAGGCCAAAGTGGGCTTCTAATACTCTTCAAGCAGCTGGTGAACTAGTGGGAAATCCCCAGGATACTAGGAGGACTAGATCACAATTTGAGAATGCTATCAATGTGAATGACCCTTACCTATATGAGAGATGTTTTTTTATGTTGGATTATGATCCTAAAACATATGAGGAATCCTCACATGACAAAATATGGAAATATTCCATGGATTAGGAGTTTCATTCACTGCAAAAGAATGAGACATGGGAGCTAGTCAAGCTCCCCCCAGGTAGAAAATTGGTAAGGTGTAAGTGGAAATTCAAAATAAAATTTGTAGCTGATGGTGAAGTAGTGAAATATAAGGCTATTCTAGTGGAAAAGGGCTTCTCCCAAGTCCATGGACTTGACTATAATGAGACTTTTGCACTAGTTTCACAGAAGGATTCGATAAGACTAGTTCTGGAAATTTCTGCAACCAAGCATTGGGAAGTACATCACATAGATGTCAAAAGTGCCTTCCTCCATGGAGATCTTGAGGAAGATATTTATATGTAGTAGAAAGAAGTATATACATATGATCCTAACTATGTGTGCAGGTTGAAGAAGTCCTTATATGGGCTTAAGCAATTCCCCAGGGCTTGGTATGCCAAAATGGACAACTTTCTCTGGTCACAATCTTTTGCTAGATGCAAATCTGACACAAATGTTTACATGAAGCTGATTGATGGCTCAATTATGATTATTTTTTTATATTTTTATGACCTAATAATCACAAGTATCTCTATTGATCAAATAGATTCATTAAAGACTGGTTTGCATCAATATTTTTCCATGACTGACTTGGGAATTCTTAAGCAATTTTTGGGGCCTGAGATTTCTCAAACTGAGAATGGAATTAAGGTATCTCAGTCCAAATATGCATCTGAACTGATAAAGAATTTCAATATGGATGATTCCAATCCTTCAAAGGCTCCCTTCCTTTCAGGAGTCAGACTTGAAGAAGTAGATTCTACACCATTGGTGGACAACACTTTGTATAGGAAGCTAGTTGGTAGCTTGTTGTACTTGACTCATACTCGACCTAATATTGCATATGCAGTAAGTGTGGAATCAAGAAACATGGATAAGCGACATGAGATTCATTGGAGGGCTGCAAAAATAATCTTTCATTATGTGAAAGGCACGAAGTCTGATGGGATTCACTATGTTGCAGATTCTATCCTAGATCTTCTTGGCTTTACTGACTTAGATTGGGTTGGTGATATACTTGACAGAAAATCCGCTTTTGGATTTGTTTTCATGCTTGGAGGAGTTCATGTTTGCTGGTCCAGTAAGAAATAGGTGCAATTTCACTATCTTCAGCAAAGGCCGAGTACAAAGGAGCAGTGAATGCTGCTACTCAGTGTGTGTGGTTGCATGGTATTCTTTCAGAGTTTGAGATTTCCTTTAGCACTCCCATAGTCATATTTTGTTAAAATCAGAGTGCTATAAGGGTCTCAAGTGATCTAGTACAGAGACATAGGACCAAGAATATTGAGATCCATATGCACGACATCAAGAGTTTAGTGCATGACCAGATCATTGATCTACAGTATTTCCCAACAGGTGAGCAAACTGCAGACATCTTCACCAAATATTTTATTGAGAACACTTTCAGCTATTTGAGATCACTACTTGGGATGGTTGAACATGTGGTGGAGTGAAGGATTGATGAGCAATCTTTCAATTTTAATTATGTCCATTTTTTAGGGAATGTTTTTCCCATGAGGTTTTCCTTCTTTCCTTGTTTCATGGACAAAGCAGTATGTTACAGGGTGACCATGCCTAGTTGCTAGGTCCTATTTTATTTCTGATTTTTAGCACATAAAGTCAGGATTATGGGTGGGTTTTGGAAAATTTAAACCCATCCATGTCATTTAATACCTTAGGATAGCATTATTGATCTTTTTTTATTAATTCCTAGGTGTTAGACTATGTAGTTGGCTAAATAATACATTGTGTGGACCACAAGTCTTCATTGTGTGGACCACAAGCATCCTAGACTCACTTGAGAGCATTTCTAAAGATTCTGGATAATATTTCATAGGATTCGAGTTGATCTTATCCAATCCTGGAATAGAAAGGCACCTTACTTCTCTTTACTGATTTTTACCACTTTTTGGTGAAAGGTGAAGGCAAGTTTACTAGTCTTAATTGTTTTTTGGAAAATTCATCCTTCATGATGTTTATTCCTTCAAAATTATGGATTTAGCATGATTTTCCATCATACGTTACCATCTTATCACTAATTCATAAATCCGTGAGCCTTAGAGGTGACTTGGAAAGAACAATTGCCACCTAGGGGGTTTTGCATATTTTTAGTAACCCTCCTTTTGTGAGGATTCAAATGGAAACTTTTTGCTTTCAAATATCTGATGTAATATTATATATTTGATTCCTATTATTTGCCCAAGATTGGATGATGTATTATTATTCATCAGAGTAATTCTGTTTGCATCATACTTGACTATTTCTCATTGTTCTTGACTAGTTGTGTGAGATCACTTGTGAGAGTTGCAATTTTCTTGATCAGATCTTGGTGTGAAATAAATTTCACATACACTAGAGAAGCATGAACCATTCAAATGTTTCCATTTATCGAGGCATGAATGCCTTAGAAAATTTAAAAAAAATAATAAAATTCGAAATTGAGGAGTTATGAAAGTTTTTCAAACCAATTTGGCTTACTTGTAACCTTCTAAACTACATTGAATCTATCTCCATCGGAATTTAAAGGATATGAGGTGGTCCAAGGAACGAACACCCATTTTAGCAAGATTATTCTAGAGGAATAAAGCTTCAACACACCCTTCATCTCCCATCCAAAACAACAACTCCTGTTGTTGATCATATATCCCTTCCTATAGAAGTTACTACCCTTAAGTGACTTCACCCTTATATGCATTCAAAAGATCAGACTGGGACTGTTGGAGTGTTAGAGAAGAGAGGCATGATATTCGGCCTTGATAAGGTACATTCCAGTGATAAGGTATTGATTTGTATTCTTTCACCATCATAATGGAAATTTGTTATCTTTCCCTCCCCAAAACTAAGTGTGTTCTATGTTGTAGTATTGACTTACAAGAAATGTTCATGATTCACTTTGAAAATGTTTAAATAATTGATGTTTCATTTATATTTTTTGTCATTTACATTTGTTATTTATAGTCATAATTGTTTGAGGAAGGTTTCTTTTTTTGTGACTATGGGTTGTAATTGGGAATTAAGTACTAGATAAAGAAGGGGGAAAGGGAGAAAAGGATCATACTTCGAAGACGGTGCGTATATTTCTTCTCCATCTTTCCATTTTATGTTTTTCTTTCTTGATAGAGCCTTATAGGGTTGTGTAGGCATGTTATTGAGTCTTATCAGCCTCTATACAAATCCATTTAGACCTATTTCCACTTACTTAGTATGTTGGTGACCTCTCCCTAATCATAGGATTTAATTCCGAACAACAATACAGTTTTCTCTTACACATTTGAGGAACATTAGTTTGATGGATCCTTCATCCAATGTGTAGCTATAGAATCTTATAACAAAGTTATAATATTAATTTATAATCCTAATAGGACTCCTTCTTTCCTTGTAACATTTTTTAATGTCCCTTTTTTAAAATTTTATTAAAGTGCCCAATTTTTCACTTTTTCCCCAATTTCGACCTTTAACTAGTTTTGATGCCTAGGTCTCCAATTTGCCCCAAATTCTCCCAAATATTCTGTGGAGGTATATGAATGATAATAGTACTTTATTATGAGTTTCAAGGATGATATATTTCCACCAAAATACTTCTGCAAACTCCCTTAAGGTTCTGCAAAAAGTATGTAATTTCACTAGCAATTGGAGGTTCAAATCCCCCCAGGGTAAGTACTTAAAATGGCTTCCTAAATGCCTCCAAAACCACTTGAATTTATGAAAAGAGGTAGGATATGTCTTAGGTATGTTATTAATGTCTCATAGGAACTATTAATCAGTTATTAAGTCTATTCTAACCTTCCCCCAAACAACTGCAAAAATCACTAGTTCGACCCTTGGGGAAATGACACCAAATCTTCTCCAAATGTAAATAAACTGAGTAAAATGACTTCAAATGATTAAGTGATGAACATTAAACTTGTAATAATCATCAATGGAATTCCATTCATCATAAATATATCATAGAAAAGTTCTTTTATTCAAAATCTTCAGCATGGCAATGGCATACATCAATGCAATGGGGAAATGGTCATTGTTTGCTCCTTAATAACCATTTTTACATACAACCACTTGGTATTTCGACCTGATAATTTATGAATATGAATAAAATAGTATATTAATATTATTAAAATCATAAATACATCATTATAAGATCTCTGAAGAAGTACAAGAGCTCACCCAAAGCGCAATCCCTCAAGGAGCAAGAATATGCCTTCAAAACTGGAAATGGTTGAGAGAATGTGATGCATTAGAATAAACCAAGAGCTTCCCTGTAGCTGATACCTTCAAATAAAAACTCCATTAAAGCTCCATGAAATATCGGAATGGCCTTCCCAAACACCAACTTGGATGGGAATCTTTCACCCTCGAAATTGGCTAAGGCAAGAAACTAGTCATCCACTAGCTCTCTCTCTACACAATTGCAATTTTATCAAATGATCAAAAAGCTATTGTAATACTTGATTTATATATTTTATAACCAACCTTATCCTCCCATGGTTATAATTCCTCCCATTATCTTCTAGAGATTTCCACTTAGGAAATATTCCACCTTTTCCACTTGTCTCCCTAGTTCCCAACTTTCCATCTTCTCCCAATTCGAGTAGGGACCTCTTTGGCTTCTCCAAATCCCATGAGCGCCTTCTTGGAGCCTATTTTTGGATTTGACATGTCATAATGGTCAGAGGTTAGAATTCATATCTGAAATTTGTCATAGATGTCATAGATGCTTCATCATTGTTGTCATAGGGGCTAGGGAATCTAGCCCAAGTGTCCACAACTTCCAATTTGACTCTTCCTCTTCCATGGAGGTTACCATTCTATCCCAATTCGAAGTAAGATGCTCAATTCCATGTGTATGAACTTACCAACTCACCCAATAATGTTTTCCTTCTCATGGATTTGAAATGGCAAGAGAGATATGCCATGTGGCAGTGAGAAATCAAGCTAGTGTGGGTCCCGCATCCTCCATATGTCTTCAAAACCATTTTCCACCTAGAGTTTCTCTTGAATTTATTTATTCAACCTATTTATTAAATATTTGAACTATTATAATGTATAAACATGATTCATTTTCTCCCTTATTACAATTCCAAATGTACCCATTCAACCTAGGGAATTGGTAGGATTGATGGGATTGTCTTGCTATGCAACTATTTGAATGGGGACATTACACATTTGGAATATATCATCTCTAGTATCTCTAGATTTTCAATAATATCTATATTTTTCAATGAAATTTTTGTTCATATGTTCCCAACTTCTAAGAATATTTCCTTATAAGCTCATGAATCATATCAAGGTTGGTTCCTTTAATGTGGAAGGAAAGAGATTGGTTTTTTGAGCATCTTATGCATATGCATAGGTTCTATAGAAACTAAAATTAAAAAAGAAAGATATCAAGGTCTTCAATATTAAGTCCATGGAAATGAGGAAGAGAAGAAGGATTGATATTATTCATTCTTGTGTCTACATTAGTTTCCTCAATTGGAAAGTGAAAAATTTCAGGTTGTTCATCTCATTTTTTTATTAAATAAAAATAAAAATAAAAATAGAAGCAAACAACATTAATGATAGAACACGATATTTACGTGGAAACCCTGCATTATGAAGGTAAAAACATGAGGAAATGGTATATTTTATCTTTTATTATTACCAAAAAAATTACAATGACTTTGTCTCTTGTGATACAATGCTAGGGGTCACTAGCCTCTTTTACGATACATATGACGGTTCCAAAAGGGATGGAAATACACTAGAAAGGATTACAAAATTTTCCCTCGAGGGCTCTGCCCCTGAACTTCAAGAACATAGGGGCTTTGCCCCCGCATGTATGACACATACAAATCATGTTTTGAGATAGTCATGTACCACTATATAGGAAAATGTAAGAGATATAGATATTGTCTTCACATCCTAACATCTATTGTCATCATGTTTAGATATGGATATCCCTTTCCATCAGAAAATTGATTCACAAGGTTAGAAAAAAATATTTTATGAAAAACCTTTCTCCTTCTTCAGGCTTCTCAACAAATTCCTCAATGATTTGTTTCATGTATGTTGGTATTTCTTCAATTGATTGTTTCGAAAACTCTTCAAAATCCTCTTGATGTTTTTCTTTTCATTTGTACCTACTTCAGTTATACCAAACACATGTTTCTAGAAAGAATCTTCCATACTTATCTCTAGGTTGATGCATGCAAATTAACTATGTATTATTGTTTTATTTTAGAGATTCCACGTTAATTCCAATGCAATTTTAGCAACCTCCCTAGGGACAACATTGCCAAAAAATGTTGAGAAAAATAATTGAAAAAATATATACTAAATCTCTCAACTCGCTTTAATTATCAGCCTAATTATCACCCTAGGGATTGAGGAAACATATGAAGTGAAGTGTATTGTGTTTGCAACTATAGAGGTTAAATATAAACTACTAATATTAGTGCAAATTGAAAAAATGCAATTCTCAACTCTTACAATTCATTCTCATTGGCCTTTCATAAACTTGGATTCAAGAATTTCATCCTTATCTCCCCTCACAATAATTACAAGGTAGATGAAGGTATAAGGTCATTTCCTCTTGGATGATGAGTAATCTGATTTAGTCCAATCAATCAACAAACCTATGGGACCTATATTTCTACTAAATCATTGAATTCTTTCAACATATAAAACCATCTACTAAATATATAGGAAATACTCCAAAGTGTTGAACATTGTAAAGTAAAAGTAGTAAAATAAATTCATGAAGGAAATAATCAAAAGTGTTGTTAAGAAATGTAGAAAAATAACATAGCTATTGCAAATTGACCTAATGCTCTATTTAATAGAAAACTCTATATACTTGGAAAATAGAAGAAAAAATATAAGAAAGGAAATGATCCTATGGTTTCCAATTAATCTCCTTGAGTGGATCCCACTCAAGGAAGATTGTGGAGCCATTGGAGACACTTAACATTCAAATATTCAACAAAAAATAGTGTTTTTAATTCAAGAATTGTCATAAAATGCTAGGGCATAAATTTTCCTTCCTAGTACAATTCAAATTAGTATAAAAAACATTAAGAGTAATGAATAAAAATGTTGATTGTTTATCCTATCAACTATGCCTCTATTATAATTTAAAATGAGTCATATATAAGCCCTCAGTTGATCCTTTGATTGACAGAGGTTGTCCCATAAATCCCTAGTTTTATGCATGTTATTCAAAGGGAATGATTTGCCTTCTAGTTAACTCAAACCCCCTATATTAGCAAGGAATCAAGTTTCTTTAGGTCATTATGACTGTTTCAAAGTGTTGGAAAATTTAAATATGGTAAAGGGACAAGCTCCATGAAGTTTCTCAATCATTGTTCAAGGTGGTTTGGATTCATAAATGAAAAAGATAATAAGTGTCTTGCATATCAAATTCCTACACTATTATCCCTTGTAACCCACAGTAGTTCACATATGAAACACATACAAAAGCAATAATAAATCACTTTATGTTCAAGCACATCACATTCGATATTGGAATTAAGAAAATGCCATATAATTAGATAATTCATAATGTATACAATATTGGGAATTGACAAGCATGGTTATTTCCCATGAAGACCTTTCCTTAGGGGAAATTTTGTGTCAAATGTAGATATAGGATGGGCCATAAACTATACAAATTAGATAACCATAATTTTTCATTATAATCCCTCTACTTGTGTTTTATCGTAACTCTTGGTATTAGACAATAATTTCCTAGGTAATCCTTGTTTATTATTCTTTTCATAAAGGAAGTCTTTAATCTTATCCTCATTCACCTACTTGTCTAGTCTTATCACAATTCTAGTTAGTTACAATTGATCCATGATATGAAGCACCTTGTATTGGTCTCTAGGGGATCTCCCATTCCCTATATCTAGTGAACCTTCCACATTGACAACACCATATCTTTTTGAGAGGATTTCTTTAGAGGTCTTGAGTACTATTGGAGAAGCTTGGTAGACTAGTATTTACTAGTACTCTATCTTTGATATCCCTCTATGTATGAATACTTGTACATTACTTTTTTTATATTATTATTTTTTAAATTATCTAGTGGTGGTAAATACTTACTGTGTAAACCCTTCAATTACACAAGTATCTTGGTACCATTTACATCATTGATGGGTAACCTTGGACTAAGTAGGTGTAACGTCCCCTGATCTCCCTTGTGGCCTTCAGAGGCCACTGAAGATTTGATGTTACTTTTTTTCTTCTTCTTTTACTTCCAAAACTACACACAGCCGCAATGGGCTCGGATCTGCAATCCACCATTGCGATCCGCAGTCTGCAATCTGCAATCCACAATCTGCATTCCGCATTCCACAATTGCGATCCACAATCCGCAATTGAAATTCACAATCCGTAATCCTCAAACTACAATTGTGATTTGTAATCCGCAATTCGTAAACTGCAATTGTGATCTGCAATCCACTTTGCAGGTATGGAAATACGGAAATCTAACTTTTCTGCCAAACGACCTTCTGCAATCTGCAATCTGCATTGTGGGTGTGGAAATGCGGAAATCTAACTTTTCTGCCAAACGACCTTCCATAATCCGCAATCCTCATTGCAGGTGCAGAAATGTGGAAATATAACTTTTCCTCCAAACGACCTTCCGCAATCCGCAATCCGCATTGTGGATGTGGAAATGGTCATGCTCAAGACCCTTATTCCAGCAAGTTTCCAAGGAAACTTCCGAGGGCCATAACTTCCTCATCCTGGGTCCAAATGAGGAAAGGTTGGTACCATTGGAAATCTCTTGGAGAGTTATATCCAATGGTACAATCCCCTGCCATACTGAGGTATCTAAGATCCTTATTTTCTTGTCTGATGTTTTGTCTATAAACCCTCTAAGGTACCTTCCAACCTTCAATAGGTCTCTACCTGCCTCCTTCCATAACCCATCTTTCCTCTGAATCACAAAGCGGTTTAAGAATACCACAGGCCATATAACCATTCCCATGATTAAGTGAGGCTAAGCAGTCCATTTACAAGGGTAAGTATCCCATAACCAAATACATATAATAAATGAAGTTAACACTATCCATACATCTAACACATGTAAAATTAGCAATTCATTAAACTCATGCAGTTGAATGAAGCTTTCAACCAATACTTAGCCTTCCACTCAGGCTCACACATGGTCTACCTATTATTCACATTCATATAACCCCCATTCAACAACTTAAGAAAAAAAACATAATAATAACACATGAAATAGCATTATTCATTCCACATAACACTTAACACTTATCTTTGTATCTTGAAGTTTCCCCACAACTGGCTAAGTGGGAGCAACGTTGCACCCAACCTTAGGTCTTTGTACATCTTGTACTCGTTCAGCCGAGAGACCACCCCTAAGTTGGGATATGTATCCACTATGGAGGGTTGGGCAAGCTCGCTAACAGTCAATATCCACTCCAATGCTAATCCAACATATAATTGGGTTTACCAAGCAATCTCATGCTAAGACAACCTGCAGTTGGGTTTATCAAGCATACATAGGCTAAGCCAACCTAGAGTTGGGTTTATCAAGCATACATGGTAACAGGGAGGATATTGCTAAGCCATTGAACTTAACCACGGAGATACAGACATCTCAATCACTTAGTAGATATGGCACCCACATTATCCACCTCACCCAACACAAGGAAGGCCCTCTTCTCTGCTACACAGTCTCTCAAGGCCCCTTCCCTTCCAGTGCTATTCAGGGTAAGCATAAGAAGGTCCAACTACTAGTTCATAGATTATAGACTTCACTAGGTTTATCAAGCATCCAAACCGTAAGCCCTATCGTTTACATCTGCTAAACGAACTGGTTTGTCATGGGGTTGCGGACTAAGATCTATCCCGCAAATCAACTCTCTGCTCGTGGATTTCAGGCTTCACAAAGCTTCTCCAAGCTATTCATGCCCCGTTGCCTAGATCCAAATGATTATGGGTCACTAACGCATAGCAAGAACATGTTTCCTCTTTCCTGCTTCACACATCACAAAAATTCCTTTCCCTACGAACGAATGCACAAACCATGAACTGAACGAACCAAGAACAAGCAACCCCCTTCCCAGATCTCAGTGTTGTTTTTATCTCTTGTGAATATCCTCCGCCAGCTTTCCTTCTCCACATCTTGTAACCGAATCCATACCCATACAGGTAATCAAATCAGTTGCTCCTGCCCAAGTGGCAGCATGGTTTACCATCCCCCTCACCTCTCCTTAGTGGATACCTTCGCCCCCTTCTCATTAGATTCCTCACTCAACCAGTTTTGGGTATTTCATTGCACTATTAAAGATTTACATCAATTAAAAAATTTCATGGCTTAATAGCACATGCATAGTTTCACTATCAAATAGTTGCCTATGAAATCAAACCTGAAGCATCCACTAATGGGGCCTTGGCCTTGAGATCCACACTAGGGTCGAAAAACATTGTACAAACACAATATTTACATTGAGGGAAACAATTACTAAGGCAGGGTAGGGGTATTATAGTAGGGAGAATCATCATTACTCTCGAACTTGATCATTTATAACATTCTTGAACCCAAGTTGTTATTGCATTATTGGGAAACATATAGTTCGATGCTTCTAGTGTTCCATTTCTAGTTGAAGACCAACAAATATGTATGCCTCTTTCCAATATTTATTTTGAGCCCTTAGGCAGGGATAACCTTTCTAGTAGGTCCCTACATATTTTATTCATTTATGGTGTTCTATATCTAGTTATAGACACTAGGATGTGTTTGTCTCTATCTAACAGTTATTATGATCCCCTACTTTGAATGTTCATCTAGTGATATATTTGGAAATCTTAAGCCCCCTGTTTCTCAACAAGGCTTATGTTGTTGGTCCTTGGGTTCCATTGTTACTGTATGTGTGTTTATAAAATATGTAATATTTATTATTTATATGTATTTTGATCTAGCACCATGTTGCCATAATCCCATATTGTACTTTACTATGACATTTTCATAAGAGTGGGTATGACCACCATGAAATTGAGATCACATATACACCTCACCTCATGATTACATGTTTTGTAGGTAGTCTCCATTTCTCTTTGGGTGATACTCACTCTTTGTGAACCCTTCTCTCTCTCTCCAATACATCCTCTAATAACATTTTGGTAACAAAATCATAATGTATTTGGATGAACTAATCCTAACCTCATACATAAAGGGACACTTGTTATCAGTATTGTTTTTCTCACCCACACTATTCAAGTTTGGCCTAGATACATCACAATTTCATATGTAATACACATTATGAACCCCGATATATCCTCGAATGTCCTTTTTACACCTCACTTAGACTATTCACACCATCAATTGACCATTTTTGGAGTGGCATTTTTACCATCAATTTTCTACACAAGTCATACAATAAATCTCTTCATAATAGTGTGACCTTTATACACCAATAAATTGGCTATTCCATGTCTCATAAAACCACACATGATCTTTTTTGCTACATAGTGGGTACCTATCAATTTATTTTGAACCCATGTCTTCATAGATTCTAATCACATATTCTTCCATCATTCCCACTAAGATTATGGTCTCTCATTAATACATAAGGAGAGTTCATATGGAAATTAATTCGGGATTGGGGTTATACTATTCATGTATATATAGAGGTCACGTGAATTCATTTCATATCCAAGAAGAAAAAGTAAAGATATGTTGTTATAATTCCAATATAGAGATAAGAATACCATCATTCCTACTCTCATATTCCTCATTATTCCTTACCCTTTTTGTTATTAAACCATGGCCAGACATAAGGGAATTTTCTTCCATTGCCATTGTTTTATTGAGAATGAAAGGAGGAAAAGGACACTAACATGGATATATTGGATCTCACTATCAAAAACAAATCTATCAAAGTGTTTGTAAATAGATAGATCTTTATTTTGAATGCTTTCATTATTTCCATATATGTTTTAGGGTAAAGAATGTGTTTGTATGAAAAACTTGTAATAATTTAATTTAGTTTTTGTTATTAATTTCACAACCAACTAAGCAAGGTTCATTTGGTACACTTTCCCACCAAATTACCCACAATGGAGAGGATTCCCATCCTTGAATAAGTGGTATTGATGTTATCTCCTCATGAAGATTGCATCCCTATTAAACATATTGTAGGGGCTTCCAAACAATACACCATACACATCAACTGGTACCACATCTACTTCCACTTAATTAATGTATCTTCAACTTAATAAAATTGATATTACACTTGCTAGTGACCCTAATATATACATCCTTATTTACCCATCCCAATAAATATGGGAGAGGGTGGTCATGAATCTCCAATCCAAGCTTACTAGATCCTATACTATGAGGTTGGTTTATAAACACCTTTCTCATCTTGACATGGATATTTATATGGAATAATTTAGTCATCTCCTTCTATTCTTGGGATGGAGGATACTCAAGTTCAATTGTTTTTTCATTGTAGTGTAGACAATATTTTAATCTATACCCAAGCTACTCTCTAGCTATTTTCTTTAATCCATGGTTATCATGTTCTTCTTCTTCTTAGTCTCCTTCTTGTGGTTCTATAGATTCAGCTCTAAATGTACCTTCTAGAACTTATCTTTGATATGAACATCGATATTACAATGGTTACATTTCTTTCTTGGATCCTTTCATTGATGTGAAGTAGTTTTTTTCTTATTTTCCTTTGATTTTCACTTCTTCTTTTCCTCCTCAGAAGTGTATTGGTGGTATTTCTATGTGGCACCATTTGATTTTCCTTTATTCTTATCCATTTGTAGATAATATGCTTGCACACATACCTCATCAATGGTCCTATGTTTAAATATTATTACTTTCCTTGTTAAATTATTATGGAGTCCACCTAGATACTTGATGAGTAGATCAAGATTCCTTGGAGGCATTACAAACATAATGGCTTGATTTTTGAACTTGGTGTTGTACTCTTGTACACTCTTCCTTGTTTCTGCTAGATGTAATGGAAATGGATCCATTGGTCCTCTTACCCAATATGGAAAACTAGGGATTGATAAGGGTTTTGAAAACCTCCCACTTAGTTACTAGCGGATCACCCCCCAACCCAAGCATATCCATGTGTCTTTCTCGCCAAGCTTGGATGAGGGAATATTTTAAGAAACCATACTTATCATAAAGTGTGGAAACATTCACAAATCCATCCAGTTATCAAAATGTCAACTAAAAAATGTTTGGTGATATTTTTATGTAAATATTCATATATCTAGGGATTTTATATAGTTTCTAGTAAAGTTTGGCATTTGTTAAAGTAAAATAATTTTATTCTATAGAATTTGGGTGAATTTTTTAGAAGCAATAGAAATTATCAAATCTCTTTTTTTGAAAAAATAAATTGGAAAATTAGCCCATTGGTGAAATTTAGCCCCTCAAATTTTCCCTAGTTTAGGCATGGCTTCCTAACTTCAATTGGGAATATGATATTTTTTGCTCTTTTCCTATGTTATGAACATTGAAATTGAAATCTAACTATTACAATCATTTATTCAACTTGACCACATCAATCTCACCTTGTTAGGGTTTGATTTTGCAATTTCTCTTCGACTTTTAATATAGATTGGGAAGAGGTGATGTTGGAACTTGGTCTCTCTTTCTATGGCTCCTTTTTTAGATCATTTTTTTGTATCCTTTGTATATATATTTCCAATAAAATTCAAATTTTCTATTAGATCTAGAAAATTCCCTAAACATTCAAAACTTACAATGTAGAGCTTCCATATGAATCATCATGCAGTGAAAGTTGTCATATGCTTGTTCTTTCAACTTTGAAAACTTTTTCCCTAAATTATCCCTTGGATTTTGACTATACTCATCTACAATGACTAGGGTTTGAGACTTATTTCTTTAATAACATTTATGGATTCCACAATTTCCCAGAAAAAATATCAAAGAAAAATTTCTCGAATACCAATATGATTTGTAAACTATCAGCGATATTCCATTGGAAAAATGCATCACAATATATCTTAAAATTTTCTACAAAATATTTGGAATGCAATGTGTTACTTAATATTAAAAATTAATATTCCTAGCTCAATGATAAAAATACTAAAATAAGATGAGATTGAATTAAAATAAGTTGAAACAAATACCACACCATCCACAGAATGAGCACAAGTTGTACATGAGAAAATCTAATTGGAAAACCTAGCTAGAAGGTAGGACTAAGCCTTGTTCTTTTCTTTTCAAATATCAAATACAAATACAAAGAAATCTGACCTCACTATGAATTTGGAATTAGCAATTTGGTATTTTTAGATGCTATAGGGTCTTCTACTTCCTTTTTTATACTATAATATCCCACTCCCTTGCTATTTTCAACTATGGAATAGTCAATTAATGCAACACAAATGGAACCTACTGTGTTGGCATGGGATTAGTCCGCATGACGTGTGGAAGTCGACAGCTGCGAAGAAGGACCATCCGCGGAAGAAGGACCATTTGCGGAGAACAAGGAAGCACAAGACTAGTTTAGTTTGTTAAGAAAGGCTCATTTGGACCATTTTGTAACTGCCATAGCAGGCTATAAATATGAATGCGAATGTAAGCCTAAGGGAATCTGATCCTATCATGTGCTAGAATGAGATCATAAGTGATCGATAGGTGTGCAGATGAACTCTGTAATGTTTTGTTCTGTTTTCGGCAGTTTTGTATGGATCCGCGATAAGATGTTTTGAACTGTTTATGTGAAGGTTATACCGTATTTTTTTATGAGTTGATGCATGAAGATGTTCAGATTTGTCTTTTTGTCTCTGTTTATGTCGAATGATGAATAGTTTATGCTGTTTTCTGTAAGTTTTGACTGAAGCGATCACTAGTATTAATATGAGAATGTGAATGTTGATTACATAGCGAATATGCAAATGATGAATGTATGTCTGAATTTTAAACCATGATGCGAATGTGAATCTCTGGTTTATGTTGAGATAGAATCAGAGTAGTTGCATGTCCTTCCCCCACTACGGAAACTTGGTTCGTGCAGCCCCCTTAATCATCTCGGGTGAGACCTCACTCACTTCATGGGTGTTGCTGGAAAGGGTAAAACCTTTTCAGGCCAGTGCTTAAGGTGTTTGGTAGGTGTTTGTTGATGATAGTGTGAAGTGAAACCCTGTTGACAGAACCGTGTTAACAAATGGTTGCATTGCCGAGACCATTTTACCCTTTCTAGCAACACCCATGAAGCGAGTGAGGTCTCACCTGAGATGATTAAGGGGGATGCAGGAACCAGGTTTCCGTAGTGGGGGGAGTACATGCAACTACTCCGATTCTATCGCAATAGAAACAAGAGATTCACATTCGCATCATGCCTTAAAATTCAAACATACATTCATCATTCGCACATTTGCTATGTAATCAACATTCACATGATCAGATTAACACTAGTGATAGCATCAGTCAGAACTTACAAAAAATAGCATAAATAATTCATCATTCAACATAAACAGAGAAAAAAGAGATATCTGAACATCTTCATGCATTAACTCATCAAAACCTACGGTATAACCTTCGCAGAAATAGTTCAGAACATATTATCACTGATCCATACAAAACTGCCGAAAACAGAAGAAAACATTACAAAGTTCATCCGCACACCTATCGATCACTTATGATCTCATTCTAGCACACAATAGGATCGGATGCGCTTAGGCTTACATTCATATTTCTACTTATAACCAACTATGGTGGTTACAAAATGGTACAAATGACCCTTTCTTAACAAACTAAACAATTCTTGCACTTCCTTGTTCTCTGTGAATGGTCCTTTTTCCATGGATGGTCCTTCTTCACAGTTGTGGTGTCACATCTATCAGATGAAAGGAAATTGACCAGAAGAATGTGTGTACCTACATAAGATGGTGTTGAAATCAGTGAACTTGTATTGCAAGTTCTGTCGATCAGTTGGCCATGATGAGAAAGGATGCAGAGCTTATGACCTACTCCAAAAAATGGACTACAGACACATTCTTCATGAAAGGGGAGGAGCAAGAACTGGTATAGCAGTATAATCAACCGCAGCCTCAATATAATCTGCAACCGCTGTATGATCAGTCACAGTATGGTTAGTCGCAGTATGGCCAACAACAAGATCCACAATCACAATTTCAACCACCGCAATATGTTCAACTGCAATATCCACAGCCGCAATATGGTCAACCGCAGTACCCTCCATACGGGTCACTATAAGGAGGATTCAGAGGGGGATTCCACGGCAGTCGAGGTACCGGTGTCAAACGAGGAGGAGCTATTAGAAAAGGTTGAGGACCTATCATATGTTACAATTGTGGTCAACAGGGGCATTACTAGGGGTATTTCCCAAATCTAACCCCATAGTGCATTTACCGCAACACTGTGGATGATGGTATCAAAGATTGTCCTCAGCTCATCGCGAATTGGAAAACTAAGAACCTACCACCGCCTCCGCCAAACCAAAATCCGCCACTACCAGTACAGAAGATATCAGTAGAGTTTAGAAGTCAAAATGCAATTGTCAGAATAGTGACCCGAGAAGGAGCTGTGACAGGGGCCGATAGGTCACAAGCTAGCGTCTGACCGATAGTAAGAAAACAAGTCAAATTCGACACAGAATTAGAAAGGGATATTTTATTGAAAGCACAGGAGGCAATGAGGAAGCTGAGACAGCCACCTCTTCAGCAGAAATAAGTTACCTATGACATGCCGCCGACATTTGATACAATGAATTCGCAGAAAAAGGATAACACCTTCAGAGCCTTCCTTGAGAGTTTCTTGGATATGGAAAATACCAGGACGCATTGGCAAAGATATCTAACCTGCTGCATTGATGGGAAGGTGCAAGACAGGAGCAAATGGTCATTCGCATCCATAAGAGAAAGAAAAGAAGAGAAATGTGGATGTCCGCGCAAGTCAGAGCATTCGATGTTGACTCCATTATCTTGGATTTGGGGTTAGATGTAAACATCCTAACAAAACAAATGTGCGAAATGATGGGGAAACCACATTTGTCTTGGTCCCCAGTACAAATGCGATTAGAAAACTAGAGTAAGGTCACCCTGATTGGTCGACTATGCCAAGTCCCCGTTGAGATTGAGGGACTCAAAACATATGCATATTTCTATGTGATCGAAATTGTCGATAATACAGGCCCCTACCCAGTGCTTCTAGGGATAGATTGGGCGATGGAGAATCAGGATATTATCAACTTCAAGAAAAGAACTATGTCGTTTGAGAACGGTGAGATAAGGGTAGTCGCACCCCTTGACCCACGGAAGGACAAAGATATGTTGAGCCAACAAGGGATGAATTCACTGAGGGATGGAACAATATTTACAACATATCCAAAGACTATATCATCTCTACTACAGATGGAGAGTTAGGGTGGCGCAGTAGTAGTTCAGCATCCTCAGATTCAGATGAAGCATTTGAAATTTGGTAGAATCGACTGCGTGAAGTATCATTTAGGAGGTGTGCACGGATCACCCAGTCACTATGATGGGTAGCTATAGAAGAGTGTGAGCTACCAACATATGAGGGACTTCCCAACTTGGCTGCATTCATTACTGAATTTGAAGAAAGAGTGGTAGAACCACAATGACTATTGGCCTTGGAATAATATCTAAAGGCTACACTAGCGCGATGGTGGAAGGTGCACAAGTCCACTATAACTAACTGGCCACTATGTCGACAACTAATGACGGTTAGGTTCAACGACACTGAAGGATACCATGGAAGGAAGTACAATGGAAGAGGAGATCTGAAGTAGCATTTGAATGAATGCGAAAGAAAATAGGGGCCACAAGAGAAACAAGAATGGATCCATGTGTTTATTCACACACTAGATGAAGTACCACGAAATTGGTATATCGCAGCAGAACTGCGACATGGAACAACCTCACCAGAACAACTAACAATTGGCTTTAGCCAAATGTTCAGTTTCTTCGACGAAAACCCCGTCATCCATAGCGCTTTACAGGAGGTCTGACAGAAAGTATCCAATACAGTTCTGATAGAGAAACCTATGGGACTTCAGTGGACTGCGACACCCCAAATTTTGATGGAATGCTACAACATAACAAGAGAACCAGACAGCAAGGATGATCTGAGGGCTACGTATATCCCAGAGTCAGAAGGAAGTTGCATTGTCGAGGCACCATATATGACTTCCGACAAGTTTCAGCAGCCAATACGAATCAAGAAAGTGAACATTAGGTCGAAGAAAATCCCAAGTTCGCATGCATCGAAGACTACTGGGATGACTTGACTATTGCGAAGATGACGGATCTATTGCATGAGTTTCAAGACTTGTTTCTGACTAAATTCTTGGAGAGGAAAGGAATTTCAGAGGACCTAGGCAAGATGAAGATCCCACTAAAACCTGATGTGAATCTGGTTAAGCAGTGCCCTTATCGGTTGAATCTGCGGTACAAGGAAAGGGAGAAGGCTGAGATTGAGAGAATGTTTGAAGCAAGAATTATAGAACTAGTAGAGGAATCAGAGTGGATCATCCTGATGGTGGTCCAAGATAAGAAAACTGGCGAAGTCAGAATCTGTGTCTATCTAATAGCGCAACAACTATATTAGTTGAACCTAAGTCCCTAGGAGCACGAAAGACATGAATAGGAGTGACTCCAGCAAAGGACTGGTGTAGCACTGTAAAAACAAAAAAAAAATCCACTAGGTAATCCAACTGCTATCCACACTATCAAACACAGTTGTAGAGTACAGTGTACCACATGGGGAAGTTCAACTGAGCGCATTGAAGTAGAGGTTGGAACAAACCCGAGGATAGTTAATATTTTACCAAATGTGATGATGATAGGAAACAAAGAGTTGGATGTGGAACTTAGAAAGTATGACTCAATTGTGGTATATTTCAACCTCTTACCAATATTGTCACTGCACGGGATTCAAACCGCACCAAGTGCAGGAATCTGCGACCGAGAGGCTGACATACATGACAAGATGGTGAGGTACAAGTAGCAGGCACACATCGACGAGACAAAGGCACATCGTCTTCAGGAACAGAAATCCCAAACATTAGCTGAAAAAGAGAATTCCATGAAGGATAGAAGACAACTGGAAGAAGTAATATCCACAGTATGCAAGAACACTCCTGAGGTAGATTAGGATATACTCCCATAAGTGAAATCCATCTTTTTGGGTGTAATTATCGATGACTTGCAGAAGGAGAATACAGAGTTGCAGGCAAGGGTGGTACTGAGCACATCACCAAACCAAATTTAGGGTAGACATAATGCAATCGAGGAAGCCGTGACGGAGATCATGGAGATGGAAAAGACATCCCAGACAGTCGCAGAGGGTGTCACAGAGTTTTGGGGAAGTGTATTCCAGGACGACCAGCAAACCACACTAAAGGAGAAACTCAGCGAAGTGGAAGCACAGTTAGAATCCTTCAAGGGATCGATCAAAGTGATGCCCTCACTAATACAGATGACGAAGGTTGCGAAACTAAAAAGCATGCAGCAGTGCATAACGAAGGCACGCAAAAGACATCAAAGAAGGGCCACACACCTGGACTAACTCCAAACAAAATCCGAATTCCTTGCAGTACGGGTAATGGAAGAAATGCAACAGGTCAAGTAGAAATTGAAGGAAGCGCAGCAGAAAAGTTACGAACACCCAAGAGACCAGTAGGTGGAAGAATGTACACAAATTAGAGTGTCGACAAAGGAAGTGGTCGACCAGATAAAAAACACATACGATGATTTACAACAGTAGGTGAATGCACCAGAGGTGTCCAACTGAGGTGCCTCAAGGGTGAGCCACAAGTTTGTGTTGGGGGCCTGTTGGCATGGGATTAGTCTACATGAAGTGCGGAATCCAACAGCTCCAAAGAAGGACCATCCACGGAAGAAGGACCATTCGCAGAGAACAAGGAAGTGCAAGACTAGTTTAGTTTGTTAAGAAAGGGTCATTTAGACCATTTTGTAACTGCCATAATTGGTTATAAATAGGAATATGAATGTGATCCTAAGGGAATCCGATCCTATAATGTGATAGAATGAGATCATAAGTGATCAATAAGTGTGCGGATGAACTCTTTAATGTTTTTTTATGTTTTTAACAGTTTTGTATGGATCCACGATAAGATGTTCTGAACTATTTCTGTGAAGGTTATACCGTAGGTTTTGATGAGTTAATGCATGAAGATGTTCGGATTTTTCTTTTTGTCTCTGTTTATGTCGAATGATGAATGCTTTATGTTTTTTTCAGTAAGTTTCGACTGATGCGATTACTAGTGTTAATATGATAATGTGAATGTTGATTACATAGTGAATATGTCAATGATGAATTTATGTCTGAATTTTAAAGCATGATTGGAATGTGAATCTCTAGATTATGTTGCGATAGAATCAGAGTAGTTGCATGTCCTTACCCCACTGTGGAAACTTGGTTCTTGCAGTCCCCTTAATGATCTTGGGTGAGACCTCACTTGCTTCATGGGTCTTGTTGGGAAAGGTAAAACCTTTTCGAGTCGGTGCTTAAGGGTGTTTGGTTGGTGTTTGTTGACAACAGTGCGAAGTGAACACCTGTCGACAGAATTGTGTCAACATACTCAGTAATGTAGCATATCCTTTATAGGTAAGTTTAGTCAAATCCCAATAGGATTTAAGGGGATATCCCTAGAATCAAGTGGATCTTGGTGGCAACAACCCCCTGTCCAAGCAATCGTGGGAAAAGGCCTTGGGGAATTTATTTTTTGGTCCATTATGTATTATTTAAGCCCGTGGTTTTATCCCATTGTAATATAATATTGATTAAGGGATTAGGGATCTAAACTAATCCATGTTAACATTTTAAGGGTTTGGATGTTATGGAATGCCTAAATATAGTATTGTAAATGATGAAGTTAATACATTGAAATAGAGAGAGGTGTAACTTTAAGTTAGGTTAGTTTTTTCCTTTTAAGAGTTTCTAGGGTAAATCTTTGTGTACCATGTGTCTTCTATTGTTATTCTTAATTTTTAAATTATGTTAGTGTTTCTTTTATTTCTTGGGTTTATCAAATTCTTCAGAACCACTTCCTTTCCTAGAAACCTAGTATTTAACATGATCTAATGGCCATATAGGGTTAGGTTTAGGGTTTTTTATTCCTCAATTCCCAGTCAAGGTTAGGGGTTTTGATTCTCAAGAATATTCTTGAAAGTCCACAAGTGACTAGATCTACATGTGTGATTGAAGTGAGATGAATTGGTATTTAATTGGTACCATAGTGTTCAAAATCATAGGTCAACTTGTGAGAGGAATAACTTCCTTATACAATCTATGATTGAGGTGATCTTTGTGTTGTTTTAAAGGTATCAATTTTTAGAATAGCATCAAGAGTTTGTGCACTATGCCACAAATTGTTGACACTAGAAACAACCATTTACTACCCCAAATTGGCTCTAGAATTTTTAGGACCCCAAAGCACCAAATTAGGACCTACCCATGAAATAATATCTGCAAGCCAATGACTTAAATTTTTCCACTCACAATGTATCGATCCATTTCATATTACTTACTTGAGCATTGTGCACGACAATATACCAAGGATGGTAAGAAATAGAAGGATATTAGTAGTGTCATGAATATCCGAATTTCTTTGACTAGAATGATTACACATGGACACAAGAATGGGGGATTTAACTACTTCAATATCTCATTTTTGGATATGGTTTCAAACTTCACTACAAATTCATTAGCTAAATGCCTAAAGTAGATTGAAGAGCTAATCATGGATACATACATGAATTTTGTGTACAAGAGATTAACATCCAACCACTCTCTACATGATGCTATATATTACAAATTGAATATTATGAAATTTGTTTACTCTTCAACGAAGAATATATGCAAGCCCTTGAGGTAAGTATTAATAATGCAAATATGTCAAATATAACATTTCCACCAATATTATGGCTACAAATGCATAATTGTGTGGGTGATAAAAAAATCCCTCTGTGTTTCGATTTGCATCTCTTCTAACAACATTGAAGGTATTTGACATTTTTGAAGTTGATTTAATCCTAATGGGACACACACATTAATATATAGATCGAACTTATGGTAGGTTATAAGCTCAAATCAAGAAAAAATACATATTTTTGTTTTCGACGATTATGGACACTTATAGGAGATGCAAGGACCATAGTTCCATCACCCCATATATCATTTATGATCTCTTTGACTTCAAGATATGTATGGATCAATGTCTATTAGATGGTAACTAAAAGATACTTGATATCAAAAGATGTCAATACTTCAATTTCTAGCTCATTGGTGGCTCACTAGTATGTAATAAAAAGACTCAATTTGAGATGAAAATTGGTCACCCCCTATTAATGTGTGGCATTCATTGTTTAATTGTTGTCAGGAATTGCCTAGAGGGAAACTTCAACTATCAAATATACAGGGCAAGATACTTTATGATATGGAAAATATAAAAAAAGGATTACAAACATATATTTACCTTGATAGAAATGGATTGACGAGGGGAGGGTGGAAGGGGGGCATTATTGGCATCCCAAGATAAATCAAGAAATATTTTTTGGTCATATGCAATGTAGGAAATAGAAAAAATCATTGATATACAACCCACATATATATTCATGGAAGCCAAATTTAGGGAGAACATCCATAAAATTTGAGAATCACTATGTTGGAAGTTTATCTAACAAGCCCAAAGATGAATTATCTCCAAGACATGGCATTGTTGATGGACAAATGCTCATACTATGATCATCAAATCACATTGTGAAATATGGTTGGGTAGGGAAAATTATGCCAATGTTTACCAAGATTCAAATTCCAGTGCTACTGAAGACATACAAGGTAGTGGTTCATGAGTGGAATCCCATATGAAAGTTGAAAGAAAATGAAGCTTTGTATAAAAACTGTTTAAAAATAAACTAAAAAATGGGTTATAAAACACAAGAAATGGAGTCCATCAATGTGAATAGAATCATATTTCCATGGACACTAAAGGATGAATGGAAGGGAGAGACAATAAAAATAAATGGTGAGAGATTTGAATCAATTGAGACATAATTAGAAAGTTAAATATAATAGAGAGAGATGGTGAGAGTGATATCAATGAATGAGACTTTATTTGAATAAAGAGTTTCTATAAATGACATTTTTTAATCACTTATATCATGTAAGAAATCACTAATTAGTAGTCAATTTTAACTAATAATTATCGCTTTAGGTAAAATTATTTATGGTAAATTGCTCTCTTCTCTCCTAGCTCGAGATGTGGGTTTTGTAAATATATTTTCCACAATAAACAAGGTATCATTTTTGCAATTAAGGTGAGGAAGTGGGTAAAAAGGACTAATTCATAGTCGTTATTTTGTTTATATGTGGGACCTTATTATATGTTGCTTTAAAATTTTATGAAAAACTACAAATTTGTAATGCAATGATGTTATTGCTTGTTTTTATTTTGTCACATCACTTTAATCTTATCAATATATTTATCAATGTATGCCATAATGATATGCATGCACATACACAAATAAAATGTTGTACATGAATAATGGATTTATATGTTTACACATTAGAAAGTGTATCATTTCAATATTGACACTTTTGGAATTGAGATTGACAATTTTGTAATCAAAATTGACACTTTCAAGAAATAAAATTCGCAATTTTGAAATCGAAATTTAAATTTTTTGAATTCAAGATTATTTAAAATTCACACATTTATGACCAAAATTAAAAATTTCAAAACCAATACTCACACTTTTAGAATCCAATTTTATATTTTAATAACATTAATAATCATACTTTTAAAAACTAAATTTACAATTTACAATCTAAATTCATACCTATTTCTCCAAATCTAATATATCATATATATAGTATAATAATATTTATATACATAATTATAATATATATCTTACCTATTGCTACAAATTTAATATATCATATACATAATTATAATATATCTCTTCAATATAGTTTAAATTTTTATTATAAATTATAAAATAATGTCTTTTTTTGTAAGCTAGTGTGAATCCTTATATTGCCATCAACATAATAAACAGAGTATTGCAGGGCCCTCTTATAGTCGAGAAAGCAGACCCAAACATAGAGTTAAAGGAAGTCTTCCTCATGAGGAAACAAGACTTTTCAGAGTTTGAGTTTTACTTTCAGACTAACAAGCAAGAGTGTTATATAATTGTAAATAGAAAACATAAACAATAATAGTAAAGATAGAGCTGGATCAACAGACTAGAGCTAACCAAAACAGAATTACTAGTTTAAACTCGTCTGTCCAACCTAGGAAGTAGGCTCCTTAACGAGAGAAACCTCGAGATGTTGAGATAACTGCTACTGATTGAAGAGAACTTACTTCAGGTAGCCAACCATTTCGTCTTGCGAGAGAAGGATTTCATCCTGGGCTTCGCCTCTGTCAGCAAGGGCCTTTCGTAGCACTGTTTTCTGAGACCAGTGATAGTAAAGAGTTTTTTGGTATAAGGTGGCTCAACCCCTGGTACTCCTCGGGTCTGGTACCAGGGCCTCAAATTCACTTCTTATTTCTGCGTTGGTGAGACAACCTCTGGAAACCAAGGCATCCTCTTCTGCCTCATGGATTTCTTCCTGTTCTTTCTACGGGGTTGCATCCTTGTACCTATGAGCCTTCGCTATGACCCCGCGCATGAAGCGCATTGGTAGAATGGAGGAAGGTCTTTCCTGATTTACCACACGACAGGTGTAGGCTCTCTTGGTGGGAAGCATATCCACCGCTCCTATAGACCGACCAGAATACGAGCTACCAAACTAGAGAACCAGAGAACGAGTGACTATAAACCAGAGAACGAGTAGAGAATGCGTGATCGGAATGAGAGTCGAACACCTTTGAAGCTTTTGCGTCGAAATGTGTTTCCTTGGAAACCAATAGCCCAATTCTTCTTGCTGCCTGCGATTGCCATAAGAGCTTAGGTACATCCCCACTCATCAATTTTCATGGATGTAAGGCCATTAAACTGATCTAGCTGGGAGCATGAAGACTGGACGGGGTGCATGCTGGAGAAGTCGAGCAACCAGCGGTCATAACAAGTTATGATGCTTCCTAGGACGTGTGAGTGGGCTGGGCAGGCACGTTCCCTACCTCATGGTCTGTGTGGAAGGGCAGGTGTATGGCCCCCTGGATGGAAGTCACTTCCAGGGGATGGCCTCTGGCTGGCACCCCAGGTGGGGAATTATAAAATAATGTCAATAGTAGTTTAATTTTTTATTATAAATTGAAAAATAATATAAACTATTAACATTTATACAATCTTAAAAGTATGTTCACACTATATAGCATCTAACTCATTGTAAAGTTGTTCATTGCATATATGCCTTTCTTTTTACTTTTTTATCTATTTATGAAATTCACCTTAATGTTAACCATATAAAACTTAAATTTAAATATTAGTGACGACTAAGCTACTAATTTACTAATATATTGAAAAATTGTGTTATGGTGATATACCAAAATAACTAAGATGTTATATTCTCACCAAACTCATAGATAATTCTCTAAACCATTGAATATTATTAAACATATAAGCAATAGAGGTTAGTTATAATACTAGATAATTATTTTAGAATTTAAGTAAGAAGTAGTTGTAAGTGTTGAGATATTGTAACTTCAAAGAATATTATATTTGTACTTTATTATTCTGGAGATGTTTCATTCCTCCTTGAAGATCTTATTGTATATCCAGAGATGTTTATTCCTCCGTCAGATTGTGGTAACTTGGGTTATTAGACTTCCCTAGTGGGGGTCGGCCCTGTATGTGTTATGTGGGTCAAAGGGTTATTAGACCACCCTAGAGGAGTCGGGCTAGTCCGTTGTAGTGGGGTATTTAACCCAATGGTTAAATACGAGCTTACATGATTTGTGTAAAAGACAAGTCGGAGTAGTGTATAAATAGAGGAGGTGTATTCCTCATTTGACACACACTCACTCACTTGAGAGTGACGCACTTATGAGAGAGAGGTCTTCTATGGAGAAGGAGGAGCTTATGCTCAGGGTTACATCTTTTGTATTTGCTGGTCATCTATATTGAGGAAGCTTTGCTGGGTTTTCTACCCCATGAGGGTTTCCCAGGATAAATCTGTGTCTCTTGTGTTTATGTTGTGCTTGTTGTTTCTTCGGTGATCCTGTATATGCTATTATTGTGAAATGGAATGTAATGCTACTATTTTCTGTCTTAGCATATTAAATGTTAACATGGTATCAGAGCTAACCTGAAGGAAGGCAAGGTATGGCACTTACGACACTTGCGACTATTTGAAGGTTTGGGTTTTACATAGCAAAAACCAGTCATTGTGGAACTTTAGCTATAAATACATTTTGGCGAAGGTTTAAGATCTGAAAACTTTACAGTTCGTATATAACATCCCCAGGCACCTTGTGTCCAAAGGGCACCCTCAGATTCATTGTACATTGTGAGTTATGATCAGTACAAGTTAGGGTTTCTGCCTCTTCCAGATCTCAGTCAAAATCAGGTGACCTAAGAAAAAAGGTCATAACGTGGGCTAGGAAGATCCAAATGAAATTTCATAAAATGTGACAGGTAGTACGAAGACTGTACTATCTCAAAAAAGTTTTTCAGAGGCTGAAGCTGATCCAGTGACACGTGGCACGCCGTACAAGTTAGCTCTCCTGTTTTATCCCATAAACAGGTCACGTTACGACACTTGGCATAACTCTCTCTCAGAAAATCCAATTGAGGTAAGACCTGTCGGGATGGAAATATGACAGGTCTGGCTACCACAAAAAATGTTTTCAGACCCTGTGGAGTGAAAAATTCAGAGTTACAGCAGAAACAATCAGGTACATATTTTGTCAAAACATAATTATTTTTGGAGCGCCTTCATTCATGGCTTCCGGAATTTAGGGTTTCAGAGAAAGTTAGAATTTTTGGAATCAGAATCCAAGGCTGAATGCTACTCAGGAAAATCGAAATTTAGAGTCCAAGATCGAATTTTTTGGTTGGGTAGAAGACCGGGCTTGATCAAACCCCAGTTCGGGATTTTGATCGAAAAGATGGAAAATTAGGGCTTCAGCAAAAGTTGGAATTTTTGAAGTCTGTAACCACGGCTGGAAGCTCCTCAAAAAAATAAGAGTTTAGAGCCTTGGATCAAACCTTTTGATTGGGCATAAGGGTGGGCTTCATCAAACCTTAGTTCGGGATCCTGTCCAGAAGATCCAGAAGTTTCGAAGGCAATTTTGAGGGATCAAATTTTGGAGATTTCAAAATTGAAGTATGCTAGTTTGATCAGCTCAGCAAGACACATCCTTCCATCCATTCAGAAGTGTGAAAGTCAAAGATTGAATTTTTTAGGGTTTCTCTAACAAACCCTAATCAAGCTCCAGATCAAGTTTCAGGGGGAGTTGAGGCTAAGGCCTTACATAAGAAGACTACAAGAAGTCTCGATAGGTATGACTTAAGGAGATACAGGTATGTCTTGAAATCTGATTCTTGATTAAGTTCATAATATGTTTGTCCTCATATTATTCAGGTCAGTGCAATCTCGATTAATGCTAGAATTGTCTTATCACCCTAGTAACAGTATGAATGCATGTGAATGATAGAAGACATTCATTGTTTAGGGCTATATGATTGTACTAATGCACTGTGGTATTGTATGAGGTTGATGTTTTTTGCTAACAAGATACAGGTACATCACGAAAGACAAATAAAGTTCCATGACCATGATAACATGAAGACAAAGACTCATCCATAATCTTTGATCACATAGAAGTTCTACTTATGAGGTATGTATGAATTTGTTCTATTATGCTTAACCTATGAGATATGCAGGTTCTAGCACAGGATCTCTAAATCATTGAAGAGAACAAAGAAGATATTGTTTAGGTATGTTAGACATAACTAAGTAGGTATACTAATCTAGGTATGTTTTCCTATGTCAAGTTAGAATCTTACCCTGTGTTAGGATCCCTTATATAAGTATACTTGGTATGATTGGTTATGCTTATTCATAAAGTTAGTAATCAAGGGTTTATGCATATTATGTCTCTTATCTTGGTTGATAATTTAACTAACCAGATCAAACAAGAATATGCATGAGTAAAAGAAGACTTCCTTGAAACCTTGAATATTATCTATAATCATGACTATACATTTTCAAGATTATTTAGAACTATAATGTTTTGATAACATTGAGAATATACTAATGAATGTATGTTTGTGTATGAGATCATGAGGATGACACTTGAGCATGCACAGTGGTACAGAATGAATAGAAGTTCAAAAGACATACAGAAGATCAAGTGGGAAGCAACCACACAAAAATAAAAGATAAGTATTTGAGTTGTTATTTGAAATAGTAAATGATATTGCCTGTAATAGGTTGTATGCATATTTGTATTCCTAGAGTATATCATGCTGAGTGTAAACATTCATAGAGCATTGAACAATATACTACTAATATGCATATGATTGGTAAGTTGGACAAACATTCCATTGTTGCTTGTCTAGAATGAAACCTCTTTACTGACATGCTGAGAGCTATGCACACTCTCGATAGTATGTTCTGGTAGAGATGGAAGGCATCTAGATAGCCACTGTATGCATACAGGATATGGAAAAGTGTTTTTCCAAAGTATTGGTCAAGATAGTTGCATAACTATGTAAATGATATCTGTATGCATAATAGGTTATCATGTCAACATGATTTCATGATTATGAAGTATTACTAATCATGTACTTAATTTTGATATGTAGGAAAGATCATGAAGAATGATGAACACCAAACAAGTGATGGATGTTCAACAAGAAGATTTAAAAATCAAACAAAATATAGAAGGCTCGTGGCTAGAAGATTCTCTTAGAAAAAGGAAGAGAATCATGACGAGATGTTTGCTCCAAGTGACTAGATAAGACCATTCTCTTGATGATGTAATTAAAGAAGAAGTGTGAATCAAGTTCTGTATGGGTACCCAGGTTCGATAATCAATTGATGAGCTTAATGATCACCATGGGTGATGTGGATCTCAACCTTTGCTACAAGGTTGAATATGATGACATGGATGCAAGAAGGAACTCACCACAGAGTTTGAATGATATTGAGGCCCATATCAGTAGACCCATCTAACGAGAAATGGCACAGATAGATATGTAGAAGATCATTCAATGCAGAGTGTGAATGATGTTCAGTCACAAAGGGAGAATTGACAGTTTCTTGATAAGCTTGGGCTTTACCAAAAGTAAAGTTGTTCCTAACCTTTACCTTAAAGTTATGGATCATACTATTATTGTATGTAGATGATATCTTTCTGATAGGGAATGAGAAACAAGTCATGAAAAGAAAGAAGAAGATGGTTGCAGAAATGAAAATGAAAGATCTCAAATTGATGCATTACTTCCTAGGTCTAGAAGTATGGCAAGGCTCGTAAGGAATCTTTCTCAACTAGGGAAAGTATGCTGGGAAATCTTGAGAAGAATTGATGTGTTGGAATAGCCACTCTCATGGATTCCAACTTGAAGCTGTTAGCAGATGACTCATCAGAGTTAGTGGAAAATTATTGGGTCATTGATGTATCTAACGAATACTAGGTCAGATATATGCTTTGCTGTGAACACCTTGAGTCAGTATCTAGTGGAAACTAGATGTGTTCACCTGATAAGTTGCAAATCATGTGATGCGGTACCTAAAGGATACAATAGACTTTGATCTATGTTATCTTGGAGACCATGACTTCAGATGGCTACACAGATGTTGATTGGAAAGGAAGTGTATCAAACAGGAAGAACACATCGAGAGGATGTTATTGTCTGGGATCAGCCATGATCTCGTGGTTTAGCAGGAAACAATCTAATGTGGCTCTTAGCACAAGCAGAATATATGGCTGCTTCCTCTGCTAAGTTATGAAGTAGTATGGCTTCAGGATTGTTTGACTTAGAGATAGACCCAACTGTGATCCTATGTGACAAACAGAGTTGTACCAAAATGGCAGAGAATCCAGTGTTCCATGATAAGTCAAAGCACATAGAGATCTGACATTTCTATATACAAGATATGGTGCAGAAAGGAATTAAAGTTCGAATTTGTAACAAGTTACCAATGTACTAACCAAACCTCTACCGATCCGATGTACTAACCAAACCTCTACCTCAAGTAAAGCTTTCCGAGACAAACTTAATATAGTTTAGAAGGACCCTCCTTGAAAGGGGGAGTGATGTGATCACTTATGATGAGATTGCCCGCATCGACAATGAGGTCGATGATGTGGATACCTATATTGGTGATGCTGACAGAGAGGTTGGTGGATGGTCCTTAGACAGGGTCTAAGGTGACAAGGGGATTGCATCATCCTTGAACATATGTGCTAAAAGGAGCCGTAGACAGGTGTCTCCGAGAAAGAAGAGGGATTGCATCATCCTTGAACACATGTTCTAAAAGGAGCCGTAGACAGATGTCTTCGAGAATGAAGTCCTTCGTGGACACGTGAGGATTGAATCATCCTTGGATTTCAGTCCTAAAGTGAGCCGTAGACAGATGTCTCCGAGAAAGATGAGGGATTGTATCATCCTTGAACACATGTTCTAAAGAGAGCTGTAGACGTATGTCTTCGAGCATGAAGTCCTTGGTGGACACATGAGGATTGAATCATCCTTGGATTTCAATCCTAAAGTGAGCCGTAGACAGATGTCTCCAAGAAAGAAGAGGGATTGTATCATCCTTGAACACATGTTCTAAAGAGAGTCGTAGATGTATGTCTTTGAGAATGAAGTCTTTGGTGGACATGTGAGGATTGGATCATCCCTGGACTTCAGTCTTAAAGAGAGCCATAGACATGATGTCTCCGATAATGAAGTCCTGAATGAACATGTAGGGGATTGTATCTTCCCCGGAACTTCGGTCCCAGAATTGAGCTGTAGACTGGGTCTCCGATAATGAAGTCCTGAATGAATAGGTAAGGGATTGTATCTTCCCTGGACTTCGGTCCCAGAATTGAGCCGTAGACTAGGTGTCCAATAATGAAGTCCTGAATGAACAGGTAGGGGATTGTATCTTCCCCAAACTTTGGTCCCAGAATTGAGCCATAGACTGGGTCTCCAATAATGAAGTTCTGAATGAATAGGTAGGGGATTGTATCTTCCCCGGACTTCGGTCCCAGAATTGAGCCATATACTAGGTCACCGATAATGAAGTCCTGAATGAACAGGTAGGGGATTGTATCTTCCCTGGACTTAGGTCCCAGAATTGATCCGTAGACTGATGTCTCTGAGAATTGAAGATAGGACTGCATCGTCCCTGGACCTCGGTTCAAAATGTACGTGAGGACTGCATCGTCCATGAACTGGGTTCAAAATGTACGTGTTGTGATTGCATCATCCCTAGACATGAGACTTGTCTTAAAGGTACGTGTGAGGACTGCATCGTCCATGAACTGGGTTCAAAATGTACATGATGGGATTGCATCATCCCTAGACATTAGGCTTGTCTTAAAGGTACGTGTGAGTACTGCATCATCCATGAACTGGGTTCAAAATGTACGTGTTGGGATTGCATCATCCCTAGACATGAGACTTGTCTTAAAGGTACGTGTGAGGACTGCATCGTCCATGAACTGGGTTCAAAATGTACATGATGGGATTGCATCGTCCCTAGACATGAGACTTGTCTTAAAGTGATAAGGATTGATCATCCTGGAACTTGATTTGGATTGTATCATCCATGGACCTATGTCCTAAAGAGAGCGGGATTGATCATCCTGTAATATGATCGTGTGTGTTGCAGGGTATGCTGCTATGCATACTTGATTGATGAGGATACTTGTATTGATGATGTGTATACTTGTATTGAGGAGGATACTTGTATTGATGATGTGTATACTTGTATTGATGAGGATACTTGTATTGATGATGTGTATACTTGTATTGATGAGGATACTTGTATTGATGATGTGTATACTTGTATTGATGAGGATACTTGTATTGATGATGTGTATACTTGTATTGGTGTGGATACTAATACTGATGATCGAGATGTTGTAGATCGAGATGATCCAGATGTTGTAGATCGAGATGATCCATATGCTGTAGATCGTGATGATCTAGATGTTGTAGATTGAGATGATCTAGATGTTGTATATTAAGATGATCTAGATGCTGTACATCGTGATGATCCATATGCTGTAGATCGAGATGATCCAGATGCTGTAGATCGAGATGATCTACATGCTGTAGATCGAGATGTTCCAGATGCTGTAGGTTGAGATGATCCAGATGTTGTAGATCGAGATGATCCAGATGCTATAGATCGTGATGATCCAGATGCTATAGATCGAGATGTTCCAGATGTTGTAGATCATGATGATCCAGATGCTGTAGATCGAGATGATCTCGATGTTGATGATCGTATGATGACGATGTTGATGATCGTGAGGATCCAGATGTTGATGTTGTTGTAGCTGTTCGAGTGTTGCAGAAGATAAAGACTCAATACTGAAGATGTTGATGTTCCAGTATTGAAGATGTTCCAGTAACTGCTTGAGTTATTGATGATGTTGAGAAAGCTTCCAATGATTTATAGATGTATCATGTATGATGTTGATGACTCCTTGCTCGTGCAGATGCTGTTATAATATCCTTCTCGTTAAGGGGGAGTGTTGAGATATTGTAACTTCAAAGAATATTATATTTGTACTTTATTATTCTGGAGATGTTTCATTCCTCCTTGAAGATCTTATTGTATATCCGGAGATTTTTATTCCTCTGTCAGATTGTGGTAACTTGGGTTATTAGAATTCCCTAGTGGGGGTCGGCCCAGTCAGTTGTAGTGGGGTATTTAACCCAATGGTTAAATACGAGCCTACATGATTTGTGTAAAAGACAAGTCGGAGTAGTGTGTAAATAGAGGAGGTGTATTCCTCATTTGACACACACGCACTCACTTGAGAGTGGCGCACTTATGAGAGAGAGGTCTGCTATGGAGAAGGAGGAGATTATGCTCAGGGTTACATCTTTTGTATTTGCTGGTCATCTATATTGAGGAAGCTTTGCTGGGTTTTCTACCCCATGAGGGTTTCCCAGGATAAATCTGTGTTTCTTGTGTTTATGCTGTGCTTGTTGTTTCTTCAGTGATCTTGTATATGCTATTATTGTGAAATGGAATGTAATGCTTCTATTTTCTATCTTAGCATATTAAATCTTAATAGTAAGCTATCAATTTATGGGATTATCGTAAAAAATATTATAAAATGTTTATGATAGAAAATTGTATAAAATATTTTTTTTAGTGAATATATATATATATATATTGGAATTTTAATAAAATAATATAACGATTGTTAGATTTTAATTCTTTAAGGTTTGATAATGATGATAGTATACTTTAAATCACTTGTATATTTTTAACTTACTTCAAACTCAATTTCACTATAAGATTTTTTTTATGAATTATACATATATATATATGATATTAGGGCACAATGGAGCGAAGGATCGAAGGACAGGTGTGCAAGTTCGAAGGTCGAAGGTTTAGTCACGTATTTTCTCTAACTTTTTCTTCTGACCCTCACCATGACGCAACAAAGCAGTAATCACCTTCCCTCCCCTAACTTCTCTCGTCTGACTCCTCTCCGCCCTGTCTACTATAGCCCTGTCACTTTGGCACAGAGAGACATCACCTTCCAGTACGGCTGACCTTGGATCCAACCCTACTCACCATGGTAATCGACGAAGTATTTACAATCTTGACCCCCTAGACACACCCATTTTCTGCACGGACAAGGAGGCATGTTGCTTTTCATTAGATGTTATTCCTCAACTACTTCTCATTACGCACACCCCAGAGACCCATCTTGCGCAACGTAAAACCTTTGCACATCCCCCTTCCCAACCCAAGTTCCAAGATTCCTTCATTTCTGCTTTTTCCACCTCATATCTCTAACCCTTGATCAATGATTCCCCTAGCATCTAGCCCCTGTAATAATGAACAAAGGTACAACTCGCCTATGTTTAGACATTCGGTTAAAAGAGGCATCAAACAGAAAAATTCTAGTCCTGAATTAGTGGTTGGCAAGGATATTCATCTTTCTGAAATCTCGGATTACCTAAAACATGCTTTGGTTTGGCGCTTCTGTGGGAAAACAACTCGTAAAGAAGCAGTGTATGTCTGGATGGAGCGTTTATGGCTTCCCACAATTGGATACATTCTGGATTTCCACATACTTCTGCATGGTTGGTTCCTCTTCAAAGTCCACTCAGAACAAGATGGAGCATCACTTCTGAGCCTACAATGGAATTGGGAACCTTCGGGCTTAATCCTAAAAGCCTGGTCAATAGATTTTAACACTAACAGGGAACCCCACAATTTACAAAAAATTTGGGTCATCCTCCCCCAATTACCGATGGTGTTCTGGCAGGAGCCAATACTGGAAGCAATTGGAAACAAGCTAGGAAAATTTATCGCGTTGGAAAAAGATTGGAATTCGAATATGGATAGATGATGTGCTCACATTCTTGTCGAAATGGATTTAAGGAATGGCCTATCTCAGGAGATCAAATTAGAAATGTGGGGGACTACATGGACACAAAGGCTGGACTATTGGAAATTACCTTTCTGTTGTTTTAATTGCAAACAAGTTAGCCATCTACAAAGAGACTGCACAACACTGAAACCAGATAGCTCCTCCAAACCTCCCTACAAGAAAAATTGGGTAAGAAAAAATAGGTTGACAGATGGTGCTAAGAGCACACCTCTAAAAGACATGTTAGCTTCTCCATATGAGGCATGCAAGGAGATAGATACTTCCCCAATAGCTGCACTATATATTTCAGTAGATAAACATATGGAGGCATGCAAGCTGACAGATGAATCCCCAACTGATGCTGCATGCGAAAAGGTGGCAGCAAAAGCGGTTATATTGGAATTTGGAACTACACATGCCCTCAACAACATGGCAGGAAGCTCTAGCTCAAAATTCAACGTGGTGCCAAAAGGTATTTCCTTAAGTCTCGTTTCCTTTTCAACTTTTCCCATTACAAACTCCATTGTTCCTTCAAATGTGGTCCCCTCTGACCCTGCTCCCTCTCACCCTGTTTCGCCAACCTCAACCACTTCTTCTCCTCCTAAGCGGAAATACGACCTCCACTCCTCTTCCAATATAGAACCTCCCGTAATTTCCACAGGTGGTATTGCTATGGATCCACCTTTAAAATCCAAGGTTGGACAGAGATCTCTCCTTACCAAAGCACAATTGCAAGCCGCAAATGAGATCAAAAATGGCAAAAAGAGAACTATCGGTAGGGTGCTTAGAGTGGACAAAGCCCTCTCTAAAGGTGCTTAATGCTAACGCTCTCTCTCATTATTAGGGGTCTAGGGGGTAGGCCCAGACAACTCACCCTAAAAAGGCTAGTTGAACTACAAAAACCGAAACTCTTATTACTACAGGAAATGATGATGGATGGAACAAGAGCAACAGAGGTAATAAAAAACCTCTTCAAGGACTGGAATGTGGAAACCTTGGACATAGACAGTCACTCTGGGGGCCTCCTCAGAGCATGGAGCCCGGAACTGAAGCTACTCTCCTCTGCGTTTTTCACCTCAGCCCTCAAAACATAATTGGAAATTCTGGAGCTAAACCAGTTGTTCTCCTTTCTCAATGTATACGGTCCCTTCCATGACCACAAATCCTATTGGGACAACTTGTGTCTCTCTGGGGTTTTAAACACTCACAAAATCATTCTTGCTGGAGACCTCAACCTTACCCTGGGAACGGGAGAATTCTTGGGTAAGAATGCTCATCCAGACTCTCTTTCCCCTTTCTTCATCAATATGTTCGAAAGGAACAATTTAATAGATGTCCAGCCGATAAAAATCACGCCCACATGGAGGAACAATAGGGGAGGAGATTGGGCAATCTCCAAAAGGTTGGATAGATTCCTTATTTTTGAAGAATTGATCCAGCTAAGGCTCATCTTCCACTCCTCTATGGAAGTTGGGGGATCCTCTGATCATAGACCAATAACTCTGTCTATCACTGCGCCGAAAAACAAACCCCCTGCTTCTTTCAGGTTCAACCCCTCTTGGTTAGAAAATGAAGTTTCTTGCAAATTGGTGAAGGATTATTGGTGTCCCCTAGCCCACTCTCCAAATACCTCTTTCATGAAGCAGTTTGATAACAACTTATCACGAATAAAAACCCTAGCCAAAGCATGGGGAAAGGAACAGGAGGAAAATGACCGTCGAGACCTAAAGGAAATAGAATCCAAGCTGAAAGATTTGCACAATTCATAGCTCAATGGAATTTTCTCCTATGAGCAATTTAATCACTCTGAAAATGCTAGAAGGAAAGAAGGCATCCCTGTTGGAAAAAGAAGAAGCTTTATGGATATTGAAGAGCAAAGCTCTCTGGATAAAGGAAGGGGACAATAATACAAATTTCTTTCACTGCTTTGCAGCACATAGAAAGAATACTAACTATTGGAAGTCAAGGACGACCATGGAAACCTTTCTAAAACCTTTCTGGAAAAGGGAAAAGCAGAGGAGGATCACTTCAAGGCTCGGTTCACGGCCCCTCTCGGATGCCCGATAGAAGAAATACTAGAGGTAATAAATATCTTCCCCACTCTCATATCTGAAGAAATGAAACTCGATTTAGGAGATGTAGTAAAAGAGGAAGAAATCCACGCAGTGCTTCACTCCTTTCATAAAGGGAAGATCCTAGGACCTGATGGTTTCACCATAGAATTCTTTATAGGGTTTTATGAACTGTTGAAGGAAGACTTACTCAAAGTCATCCAAGAATCCCAAAGCTCAGACAAAATACTGGGAACCTTCAACTCAACCTTCATAACCCTAATCCCCAAAAAACAGAAAGGGGAAACCTTTGATGATTACAGACCCATAGCCTACTGCAACATGATTTACAAAATCATCTCCAAGGTAATTGCTCATCGCCTCAAACCTGTCATCAGCAAGATTATCACTGAAGAACAATTTGGCTTTCTCTTCAACCGCCAAATACATGATGCAGTGTCTATAGCCCAGGAAGTTTTCCACTCCATCAATAAACATAAATTATCAGCCATGGCTCTGAAGCTAGATCTCTCCAAGGCCTATGATTGAGTCAATTGGACCTTCCTCTAAATTCTTCTAATACAGATAGGTCTACCATTACCGTTGGTATATTGGATAATGGGATGCATACATTCGACTTCTTACACAGTGCTAATAAATGGATCCCCTTCATCCTTCTTCCGACCTATGCAAGGAATTCGACAGGGTTTACCTTTGTCCCCTTTCCTCTTTCTGCTGCTACCTGATGCCTTAAGTCAATTACTATACAAAGCCAACTCAGAAAGGGCCTTAAAAGGAATCAGTCTTTCTTCCTCAGATACTCGGACTCACACCCTTTTCATAGACGATGTTCTACTCTTTGGCGAAGGCACCCTGAGCAATTTTAACACCATTTCGAAGGTCTTGGAACTCTACAAAAAGGCCACAGGTATGGTTAACAATACTGGAAAATCCAGGCTAGCTTACAACAATATTTCAGAAAATGTAAAGAATTCATTAGCTCTAGCCTTGCCTTTCCCATTAACACCTATTTCGGATGGTCTGAAATGTCTTGGATTCCTCATCAAACCCAATGCATATGCCTTCCAGGACTGGCTCTGGCTTTATAAAAAAATTGAGGATAGAATTTCCTTATGGGAAAATCGTTTTCTTTCTAGAGGTAGGTTAATTCTACTGAAATCGGTTATTCAAAGCATCCCAATGTACTGGGATTCGATAGCCTATATTCCAAAAGGGATACTAGTCAAAATAAGGAATAAATGTTTCTTCTTTCTTTGGATAGCCAACAAACAAAGGGAAGGAATCCCGTTGGTCAATTGAATAACCATTTCTAAGCCTAAATATTTGGGTGGATGGGGGGTCAAAAACCCAGACCTCTTTTGCAAGGCCCTAGTAGTGAAAACTCTATGGAGATTGGAAGAATCTCCAAATTCACTGTGGGGTAGATCCCTACTCTCCAAATACTCTCATCCTCTCACCATTACTGAATGGTTCAGGAAACCTAACAAAAGTTTCAAGAACTGTTCCATAGGATGGAAGGCACTAGTGCTATCCTTTCCACTAATTGGAAATTGGGTGGCATGGAGAATAGGAGATGGGAGATGCTTCCAAGTTGGAGAGGACCCATGGGCCAGGGCAAGTGAACATTTCAGATTATCGGCTGAACTGCTTAGAGAACTGCATGCGGAGAACATTTTCACACTGAAAAATGCATGCGACATTCTAAATGGAAGAATTATATAGGAGGATGTAAAATAGCCACTCAATTGGGTCTAGGACGAGCTTAGGAAGAAGAGTGGTCCTGTTACATTAACCTGCTAAAAAAGGATTTCATCCACCTAAGAGAGAGTGAGCTAGACAAATTGGTATGGACCAAGAATAATAAGGATGGCTCGTTCTCTACCAAGATTGGCTATGAAGCCACCATTTACATAGTGGCAAGGGAAGATCCTTAGCCCTGGTGGAAAAAAATTTGGAAACTCTCGGCCCCCCTAAAGACCATCCTAACTCTCTGGATGGATTTAAGCAATAAAGTACTCACCTGGGATAATCTACAAAAAAGAGGATTTCAAGGTCCTAGAATATGTGTACTATGCAACATGAATGAGGAATCCATCTCACACTTATTCTACCAATGCTCATATGTAGATTACATATGGAGGAATTCAACCGAAAAGCTCAACTGTGCAACTCATCTACAACAGAGATCAGTGGAAAAGAATGTAATGGAATGGTGGACCGATCGCAGGGTATGTCTATTCCAATCCTATCCTGCCCTTTTCATTTTTACTATTTGGGAAGCTATAAACAAGATGACTTTTCAAGACACATTCATTCCCCCAGACAACTCTGTATTGATGTTGGTGCAGAAATCAAGTGAATTCAAGACTCAACCTTTGGAAAAGCAGCCAAGAGTTCTCGCTCAGCCATCCATCAACCAAGACATCCCTTGGGCCTTCTTTGACGGAGCTAGTCAAGGCTCCCCTTCACTGGGAGGAGCTAGAGGAATCCTTCATTTATCAAACTCTAAGAAGTGGCTTATTAAGTTTGCACCAGGTCACGCTTCCAACAGCAAGACATAATTAGTAGCATTATGGGCTACTTTGATGGTTGCATCAGAGAATCAATTGAAGCAGATTCAATTGTTTGGAGACTCTAAAATGGCTATTGATTGGGCAAACGAAAAAATTCAAATAAATGCACCGCATCTTCAGCACCTCCTTTGTGCAATCAAAGATCTAATCTCGAGCTTTGAACATATCCAATTTTCACATGTATATCGGGAATTAAACTCTGAAGCAGATTATCTTTCAAAACTAGCTCTTGTATTAACTCCTGGAAGACTTGTGACAATAGGTCTTTCAAACAATCAACCAGAATTCAACCATATGATGGACATTTAGTTATAGACAGTTGATTTGGATAGCAAGAAATTTCTAGAAATTAATCAGCTTGAAGAGCTGAAGAGCTGTTTTTGACTTTATCTTTGTATCCTAAAAGGCACTCAGACTCATGAACTAACAACTAGTGATGTAATATTTTTTGATATATAATGAAGTCCCTGTGAGGACAGTCCACGATCACTTTTTATTTAAAGTGATGGATATTTTCCTATTGGAAAATATATATATGATATTTTAGATTGGGTTTATAAACTATTTATAGTATATAACAATAATTTTAATATTTCCCCATGACACATGTAAGGACACCTCTCGCACCCATGATCATGCTTCATGACGTGTGGTTTAGGAAGATGATCATCTGACGAGGGTCACTACTACACAATCATGACAACATGGAAATTTTATGGTAGGAATTAAAATTTGCATCTGGAATATTTTCTCCCTCTAGTCATCAATACCATATGCATCATGCTATATTCGCCTCCAAGCTTGATTCGATGGAAGCCTCTTTGTTTCTTACCTTATTTGTACCCACTGTCAAGGTAGCTCAGCTGGAAAAAATCATTCCAAGAATTAGGAATCACTTCTATTGGCTTTTTTGGGAAAATGGGAAGCCAGACTGCTCTATCTGGTCATAATTATTTAGTAGGCAGTTAGCCATATGCTCCCCGATTTGTTTATATCACTCATCATGTATTTACTCTAAATGTGCCCCTTCCTTAGCTATGGTCAAGACCAAGAACATGCATAGGAATTTGTCTACAGGGATTCATTGTTGTAGTGTCCATTTTCACACATGCTAATTCCAAAAGGCACATGTTAAAGGGTTGTGTAGATTTAGTAGAGTTTCAAGAAAATAAGTAAACTAAGAACTAAAACTAAATAAAAGTGTTGGAATGAAAGCAAATGAATAATATTTTTTGTATTATTTTCATTCAATTGACATGTATGCAAGCAAATGTCTGAAAGAATAAAGAATATTTTTATTGATGTCAAACATTATAGGAAATAGAATCACCTAAACAATAGCAATGGAAGAGGACCCTGCAGTTGTCTGAGGGAGGGTCCATTGGTTCTCCTAACGATCTTGTGATTCTCTGGCCACACGTCACAAGAAGGGGATCTCTGAAAGGTGAGAAAGAAGTTGAAAGAGGCCAACTTTGAACTCGACAAAACTCAAGTATATTAACGGCTTGAGAAAATAGAATGGAATTGTTTTTGGAATGAGGGAGCTTGTTGTCTCTTTTATAGTTGATGATGAGAGTCTAGGGCTAAGTTTTGGGCTCTATATTTTTCATCTGACTAAATCCATGTAGAAACTTGTGTCAATTTCACTTTCTTTTTGTTGAACACGAAGTAGAGACAACCGAAAGACAAGCTAAAGGTTGGGTCATGTTGTTTTTGTTCTTTTGTGCAACTTGGGTAACTCAAATCGAGGGATTATGAGTGACCTGGGTCTCTCTTATCAAAGGATTAAGAGTGACCTAACTTGAAAATACTTTTTTAAAGTTTTCCCTACATTTTTTTGGATTTTGATTAATTTTCCAAGTTCAATTGGATGTGGATGAGGTGGACTGATGACATATGAAGGTGATGGTGTTGATGACATGTCAGGTGAGAAAATTTTGGTTGTTAATAGATTCTTCCCTTATGTGTGAGGTTAGGAGCTCATCGTATGGTTGACATACATCACAGGAATCTCTTGTGTTAGGAGATAAGTGTTACATTGGCATAGAATGGAAATCACTTCAGAGAGAACTCCCCTTCCGATGGGGATACAGTGTCCCTTACTTGCAAATACAATGGTGCAATAATATTTAATATATATGGATGAGGCATCCATCCCCATGCTCATATCAATGTCTCAAACATAACAAGGGGATCCAGACCTAGTGGGGGTCTGATCAATATAAGAACAATCATTGTGTACATCATAAAGGAGACCTAGGCCTAATGGGGGTCTAATCAATATATGAAAAACCACTATGTAAATCATAAGTGTCCAGAGGGGAATCAAACATGGTCCAACCATGGCTGATATGAAGAACTGATATTGGAACAATGATGTTCTAGAGGAATACTAGATCACAATAATTGATGCTATGCCGGTACTGAAAACAATTCAATAATCATGGATGACTCAAACAACTAAAAGTATAAATCGAGTTGGCTCTGGAAACTACATCTATAACTGGAAACTACATCGTCCTGTACAAATATCAATGGTGTGATGATTGAGTTGGATTCAAGCATGTGATAAACAACCAAGCTAAGGGGCACTGAGGTCTCCCCTTAGTTTTTCCAAGGGATCCATCAATGATGACTATGAGGCCAAGGTATAGGATACCCACGGGGAGTTCACTAGCGAGGAATATCATATCATGTCCATTCATATTGGGGGTTTGAATACTCTTAAAAACCTCAAAAATATACTCTGCAATTCTTGAGTGAGATTAGTGAGATTTACTCTAGCTGTGTGATATATCCTGTAAAATATCACAACCTGCAACTACCAAGGCCATGATGTTTCCTTGATACAAGCGTGAGGGATACCACCCATATAATAGGAACACTAGACAAGTAACTAAGAAACTGTTTGTGGATACGAGGGTAATTGAGTAATGGACTCAAACTTCCTTTGTTCAGAGTATGAGGGAAAGGTTGACCTAGAAGCATGTGTGGAATTTCTTGATGGGAATAGGCAAAGGATACAATTGGGGTACCAGGGGACATGAATTTAATGGGGGAGGTACTTTTTAATATTAGGATAGGGATGTTGATTAGGTATTACTCCAATATTGACAAATCGCATAATACTCTGAACAAAGGAGACTAGGTATGGTGCCATAAAATATACTATGCATGATCTACAGGAGTGCTAAGAAGCACTTTTTTAATGGTTTCTTTGATACATGGGAAATGAATATAAAGTACTATCGATTAATCCAAAATAATATATTCACATATGTGTGATCATCTGGGAAAAAGAGGCACATAAAAACATTGTTTGTAAAAATGGTGGCTTAAGCGATAGGTCACCTAATCAAGGTGAGAAAGATTGGCAAGGAGATAAATGTCAGATTGTGATGTTTTTATATGCATCAATGGATTGAGTGATACCATATCGATATTTTTTATGGAGGGGTAGGAAACTGATGGTAATATGCTTTCAAGTTGGTGGATGGTGGTAAAAACATGATGTTTTGCAGTATGGATGTTGTGGTGGGATCATTGGTATGCAATGAAAAATATTAACATGCCATAATGGCCATAAGTCTCGGATTCCATAGGGTTGGCTAATGATTGAAGTGAATGGAGTAACATGCGGTTGAGTGAAAAATATCACATACTGAAAGGATTCCCAATCCTATGGAAAAAAAGAACAACATGGGTGCCAAAAGGAAAGGGGCTCTATGATGACACCCATGTTAGGCATGCTCTACTATCAAGTAAGGGAAAATGCAAAGGTGGTTAGAATGGGCCACTTACTCTAATATGGGGGACCTATAGGTGGAAAATAATGTATAGAGGTTGATACATAATATGTTCTATGGAGGGAGAGTGTCTATATGCTAGATAAGGATTTATACCTGTAGAAGATGACTGAAACCTCTAGTGAGGAACCACCAAAACAAGAGCATCAGAATTCTAGTGAAATTAGTGACAGTCGTAAGGATAAAAAGAAGTACATACCCTATGAAGAAATTTCAGGAGAATTTAAGAAAATTAAAACTCCTATGTTTAACGGTGAGATGTAGAAAGGAGAAGAGGTAGAAGCTTGGTTGTCTAGAATGAAGAAATACTTCCAAATTTATAGCTATTCTAATGAACTGGAGGAAAAACTGGCCATTTATAACTTAAGTGGAAAAGCAGATATTTGGTGGCAATATATAAAAAAATTAAAAGGTATAAAAGAGTGACACGTAACCTAGAAAACCTTTAAGAAACTATTTAAACAAAAGTATCTTTCAGAACATTACTATGAAGAAAAGCGAAAGAATTCTATGAGTTAAGGTTAGGTGCTTTGACCATGAAAGAACTCTGCAGTAAATTCCTAAGTCTGCTTTGTTATGTACCTTACATAATAGATGAAAAACCAAAGTACAGTGCTTTCTCAGTTGCTTTGCCTACCCTGTTTAAAAAGCGGATTGAGTATGAAAATCCAAAGACGCTAGAAGAAGAAATGAGGAAAGAAAATCATTGTTACGAACAGAATAAAAATAAAAGAGAAAATGTACCTAATTGGCACATTAAAAGACAGGATAACTTTGACCCAAGAAAAAAGAATAATAATAATAAATTTCACAAAAATTAGGGGAATAATTACAAAGGGTAATAGGGTAATAATTATAAAGGTTTTAAACCACAGCACACTGCAGCAAAAGAAAGAGAACCTTCCACTAATTTTAATAAAAAAATTGGACAGAGCAAACCCTTGAAATGTTGGGAATGTGGTGACCCACATTACTTTAAATATTGTCTTGTAAGAAATAAAACCTTTAATAAAGTTCAGTCCATTCAAGAAGTTGTTACAGTTGGAGATATGGCGAGAAGTATGCCCAGAATCAGTGCTGCATTGGAGAATCAACAGGAAGACCATCAAGCTTCAATGGTTGAGATTGAAGGTACAATAAAACGTCAACCTATTTCCATACTAATTGATCCAGGTGCAAGTTTAAGTTATGTATCACCTAGGCTTGTTGAATTATGTAAATTAGTACCAGAAAAATTGAAAAACATTGGTTGGTACAGTTAGCCACAGGTACTAAGCATAAGGTCACTAGTTATGTGAAAAATTGTGAAGTATTGATGAATGAATTTAATACGCATGTTGATATGAATATTTTACCGTTAGGTTCCTATGATATGATTATAGGAATGGATTGGTTGGAAAAACAAAAAGTCATGTTGAATTGTTATGACAAAACTTTTACATGCATAGATAATACTAGAAACATAATTAAAGTAACAAGAATTCCTAGAAAACTACAATCAGAGAGATCTCATCCTTACAAATGAAGAGATATGTACATAAAGGATGTAAAGTGTTTGTTGTTTATGTAATAGATGATAAAGATCAAGATAAAAAACTGAAATTGGAAGATATACCTATCTTAAAATATTTTAAAGAAATCTTTGCAGAAGAAGTCCCTAGACTACCTCTGAAAAGAGACATAGAGTTTACAATCGATCTGATACCGGGAGCGCTACCAACATCAAAATCCCTGTATCAGATGAACATAATAGAAATTATAGAACTTAAATCACAATTACAAGAACTAATTGATAAGAAGTATATTCGACCTAGTGTTTCCCCTTGGGGAGCACCGGTCTTATTCGTAAAGAAGAAAGACAGAACCTTAATATTATGCATAGACTATTGACAATTAAATAAAATGACTATTAAAAATCAATATCCTTTACCCCGGATAGACGATCTATTCAATCAGTTCCAGGGGGAAACAATCTTTTCTAAAATAGATTTAAGATCCGGGTACCATTAGGTACGGATCAAAGATGAAGACATCTTTAAAATTGCTTTTAGAACTCATTATGGACATTACAAATTTGTCGTAATGCCATTTGGATTAACAAACACACATGCATATTTTATGTGCTTAATGAATAGTATTTTTAGCAACTACTTAGATAAATTTGTATTCATCTTCATCGATGATATACTGATTTATTCAAGGAATGAACAAGAACATGAAGAACACTTAAAAATAGTTCTGCAAATTTTAAGAGAACAACAACTGTTTGCTAAGTTTAGCAAGTGTGATTTCTTTCAAGACAAAATTCAATATCTAGGACACATAGTGTCTAAAGATGGTATATCTGTCGTACCCGACAAGGTTAATGCTATCACTGATTGGCCAGTTCCCAAAAATGTAACTGACATAAGATCATTCATGGGGATTACGGGTTACTATCGGAAATTTATTGAAGGATTTTCTAAGATTATCTACCCCATAACTTCACTACAGAAGAAAGGTAAAAATTTTGATTGGAATGAAAGGTGTATGGAAATCTTTAATAAATTAAAACATCTGTTAACCACCACCCTTATATTAAAAATTGCTGACCCTTTTAAGGATTTTGTTGTACGCATTGATGCATGTAATGAAGGATTAGGCGGCATACTAATTCAAGAGAATCATGTCGTAGCCTACGAATCCTAAGAATTAAAAGAACATGAAAAGAATTACGCTACACACGATTTGGAACTCGATGCAATTATACATGCGTTAAAGATGTGGCGACACTACCTCATTGGAATGAAATTTTTACTAATGTTAGACAACATAAGTTTAAATTACTTATTTGATCAACATAATTTAAATGCTAGAGAAGCAAGGTGTCTTCCATTTTTAAGCGAATATGACTTCGAAATAAAACATATAAAAGGGAAAGAAAACAAAGTTGCAGATGCTTTAAGTCATCAAGCAAATTTATTATTTGCAAGCAGTAGATATGAATCTGATTAAGAAAATCAGATTTTAAATGCAGAAAATTATGATAAAGAATACCAAATTTTGAAAGAAAAGACTGTTGAAAATGAAAAAAATAGGATAAAAACAGAATTTAATCTGAATGGAAGTGAATTACCACTGCACAAAAGAAGATTATACATACCAAATACAACAGAAATTAAATTAACAGTCATATATGAGTTACAAAAATGACCGTATTCAGAACATCTTGGATACCAAAAGATGATCACCATGATTAGAAAAGACTTCTTTTGGCCCAACATGAAGAAAGAAGTAGCAGAATACTTATCTCGCTGCATAGAATGCAACCAATTCAAGGCTTAAAACCAACATCCAGCTGGATTATTACAACCGCTAACCATTCCATAATGGAAGTGGGAAATAATCAGCATGGATGTTATAACAGACCTACCAAATTTTTTTAGGCAGCACGACTCAATCATGATTGTAGTCAATAAACTAAGAAAAGCAACTCATTTTATTCTGATAAAATATACTTATAAGGATGTTAACATCGCAGATATATTTATGAAAGAGATTTTCAGGTTACATGGCATACCAAAGGTAATAATCTCAGACAGAGATGTTAAATTTATACGAAATTTCTGGAAGCCTTGTTTAAAGGGCTAGGCACTCAGTTGAACTTCAGTACTGCGTATCATCCACAAACGGATGGGAAGACTGAAAGGGTAAACCAAGTACTAGAAGACATGCTAAGAATGTATGTGATGGACAAACTAGGTAAGTGGGAAGACTACTTGCACTTAGTAGAATTTGCATACAATAATCATTTTCAAGTATCAACTGTTATGAGTCATTTTGAAATTCTGTATGGGCATAAATTTAATACTCCCATCTCTTGGAGAAGTCCAGTTGACAGGTTAATGTTAGGACCTGACTTGTTAAAAGATATGGAACTAATCGTGAAATAGGTACAACAAAATTTGAAGGCTACCCAAGACAGCTAGAAAAGTTATGCTGAGTTAAAAAGAACTCATCGAGAGTTCCAGGTAGGCAAGTGTTGGCGGGAAAAACTACCCTATAATGAGGAAACGGACATCATCAACTGAAGGGGGATGACAGGTAAGCATATTAACTGTATTACAGAGATGTTTATGAATGGAAATGAGTTATAAGCCTTGAGAACATACATTTTGAATGAATTTCGATCCTAGCTCTTATCTGATCTTGTGCTCGATCCTCAAGTCAACCTCTCGTTCAATAAACCTGGAACACAGGTACCTTTCTCAGCGTATCTTGGATAATATATAATGATGAAATGGACAAAGTGATTTAAACATCAAATATTAACCAAAACATATCCAAACAAGTACATCGTTCAATTAACACTTGATTTGAGACAAGAAAAATGCTTCAACCTTTTATTGTCAAATGCAAATTGATGATACAAAGTATACCTAACTTTGTAGCATGCTCCTACAACCTGATCCTGGGCTCCTGCTTTTCTCTGGCTTGGAAATCTTCCATCATAACCTCCTTCAACACAAGCTTCTCTTTAAGAGTCTCTCAATAGCATTCATGTCTAACCCCTCTCTTCATTCCTCCTTGTATTTATAGGACAAGGGAAACAGTTCAGGTCGAGATATGGTTATGGAGGAAGTTGGGGAAGTTGTAAAACCAACTACAACTAATCCTCTTTGTGAAATTAATTAGTTTTTAATCATCTTTTGAGGTCTATGCTACTATTTCACAGTGGAGTAGCGCCCAAGGTGCTACTATAGTGTTTTACAACTAGCGCTCATGACTTTTTAAAAGTTGAACGCTGGTCTACTGAAGAGGAGTAGCGCCCATGAGGTTTGAGCGCTACTATTGCACACTGGAGTAGGGTACAGGCACTAGTCTATTGAGGTAGAGTAGCGCTCATGTCTCAAAATGACATTTTTTAGGGTTTTGCTAGCTTGCAAGGAGGTGGAGTAGGTCAAGGTCTCATCTAAGGTCAACATGCTCCTCCATCCAAATTGTCCTTTTGTGTGATCAATAGCTCAAGGTGATCACATACAGAGAGGTGCAGGTTTGACCTATAACAGATGCCCCCTAATGTGTGAGGTCATAGGGAAATGATGGCTGAAATACATTATAGTCCAAAGCTAGAGGAGGAGCAAGGAACAACGGAAACAAGTCACAAGAACACTTGAAACAAAGATCAAGGTCAGCGAGCAATTACATTCTTGACATCATATAGATGTGCAGTGTGATACAACATGATCTTAGATACATAACAAGGAGATGTATATATAGCATGGCCACTTGAAATATAAGCGTGGATCCATGTCAAACTGAGAGATCATAGCCATAACAACAAACTGGATCTATGTCTCATGGAGAGCCGAATATAATTGAGGCTCAGTCTTGTGCAACTTGGGTGATAACATAATGTGGTGATGTCATCAAACAGCCCAGCGTCTTCATCCAAAACAACCCAAGGTACAAACCCTAACCATGTGAATAGATGAGCTGATAGTCGAACATGGGGGTATCGTTTGATTACCGATCAATGATGTATACCGTTAACAAATGCGAGGGCTTCCACCGATGATGATGATGGGGCCCAAGGTACCTAGTACGATCCAACAAGTGTGAATAAGTGGACTTGGAGTCGAACACTTGAGGATCCTATCAAAGAAGAGACATTGATGTATTCTCAACATTCAGCAGCAAGGAAAATTTCCACTGGTGACTGCAATCTCCAAGGTACTAACTAAAACTCTAAACTTCATTCCCAGAGTAAAATGAGTTGATGTCAATGGGAAGAAGTCCATTCAAAGGGAGGCCTTAAGGCATCCTCCATCATCCAACTCGAGGAACACTCAACTGGTAGTATTTGATATGGAGTAATATGTAACAAGACTGACACTAGGATGGCCGACACATGAGGTCAAGGTAAACTATGGAATGGCCGACACAGGGTATATCCTTGAACAGTGAGCATGACACAAAGTGACTCAGGCAGTTTCTGACATAATGGGGCAAATGATAAACCTGAAATGTAGGAGACATTATCAGACCCTCCATATGGTTGGAAGAATAACCAACCGGGGGAGTAAACAACTCGGAGATCAGGTTCACCCTGAGGTCAAAAACTAAACCCAACCGACATGATAGACTCAAGTAGGTGCTGTGTTCAAGGATAGAACTGACTAAACTGCCTTTGACATTGAAAGTATAACACATTTTTCCCATCCCTTACTCTTTTTAGATAAAAGAATACCTTTCTTGTTGTTTTAATGAGTCGAAGAAAGAATGAAAACTCAATAGATCCAACAATGTAAAAAGTTTAACGAGCCCATGGGAGGAAGACTCAGTACCTTGTTCATTGTTTATAGAGTTCGAAGAAGAGATAGAAGATTACTCTATGTTACTGATCTCTGGATTTTAATATCAAGCCGAGATCTGTTCCTGCTCGCCGGTGTTTTCAATTTTAAGAAGTCTGAAAAACTTAAACAATAACTCCATATATCTACTCGTGGATTTTAGTATCGATCCCAAGCAGATTAATGCTCGCCGGTGTTTTCCTATTTATAGAGTCTAAAAAACTTAAACAATCCTCTTTACACCTATCCGTGGATATTATATTGAGCCCAGATTGGTCTGTGCTCAGCGGTGTTTTCTTGTTTATAGAGTTGAAAAACTTAAACAGTCCTCTACTTACCCTCTCGTGGATTTCACATTGAGCCCAAGTAGGTGAATGCTCGATTGGTGTTTTCATGTTTAGAGAGCCTGAAAAACCTAAAGAAAGGCTCCAAAAGGTCCTTTTTCATGCAGTTAGTCTCCTCCCCCGAAAAAGTATAAAACAAAGGAAGAAGAACTCTTCTAGCGCATACAAAAGTATACCTAGAGTATACCTTTTCTGTAGTTAATCCACCTAGGCCCAGAAAAGGGGTAATTCTATACCTGAGTGGATGAGCCTTCAATTACTTTAACGAGCTCGAAGAGGACAAGCTTGCTCAGAAATCTTGTTTAGGTTTAAATAGTCCAAACAAGAGCTTAAAATGACTTAAAGGTCAGCTTCTAGGATCATAGCTTCATAACCTACCAAAACTAGGTCTTCAACAAAATATTAGAAATTCACGACAAAAATCTCGAATGATATATGAATTTGAACTATTAACTAGTTAATAAGTTCTAACGTCGAGAAATTTAGTCTTAGGAGATCAATCCTACAAAAATTCAGTGAAAAAATGAGAACCGGATGAGTGAAATTACTATTGCACCATGTGTATGTATTAATTGATTAATTAGGTCATTTTAGTAAAATTTGAAACTATAGGGAATTTAACAATGGTGGGTAAAAATTAAAATCCATTTCAATATATATAATTTCATTTTAAAACTCAAATTCCAATTTTTTTTTGTAGGGCAATAATTTGGGGCAAACCTTGCATTTTCAAACCTCCGTGGCGATCAATTTGAGCACCCAATCAGCGTTCTTCTTCTGCCAAGTAAGTTAGAATCCTCCCAACTTGCATTTCTATGTTTTAGTTTTAAATTTTTGAGCCAAAAATCACTTGCAACGCAATGCTCACATTGTTTTATGCGGGGGCGCTACTGTGTGACAAGAGAAGTAACGTATGAAGGAGATGGGTGCTACTATGTTCACATAGAGTAGCACCCATACGTTACTGTGTAGTATATACAGTAGTGTTCAAGCCTGAAAATGGAGAAACAAGTGTCGAGGACTGAAAAAATTACCATTTTTTGTGCAGGATGGTTCTTCAATGGAGGGAGAGGGAACATGAGGACATGGATAGGCTAGCCATGCAAGACCCAATCACTCTCCATGCTCTCCAAAGATGCGGTTTGTTGAAGTTCTACCAAACTGTAAATATGAGGGCCCTAAACAAATTATTTCAAAGACTTATTCAGTACTGGGATGTGGATACCAATACCTTTGTCATCCAAGGGCAAACTTTGGAGCTTACAGTTGATGACATTTACTTCATTACTAGTCTCTCACGGAGAGGAGATGTAATAAATTTGAAGGGGTCTTCTCGTGTGGGTATAGGGTCGATGCAAGAGTACTTGAATACATATTGTGTGGTTGGAGCTAAGAAATCAGGAAGCCAAATCTTGATTTCTACCATTGAAGGCCTCCCTTTGAAGGTGATTGTGAGTATGATTAACGGAGTGGCAGGTAGTGCCTCACTCCACCTAGCTTCCAGGCACTCTATGCATGTTGGTGTACGATGCTTACAAGGTCATGTATAGGACTGGTGTACTAGTTTACTGGCATCCATGGAAGCTCAACTTACAGGTTGTAAAACCAGACGTATGAAGAATTTTGGTTATGGCAGCATCTTGTGTACCTTCTTTTTCGAGAGGGTACCTGCTATTAGTTTGGGGATTCCTCTACCTTAGGTTAACCCCCGTGAGCCCAGACTAGGCCGTTGGGGTGACATATTCCTCCACCAAGGTGGTGGGGAAAGTCACTACTGTTATCATACTGATGATTTCTGGGGATGGTGGGAGAGGAAGGTGCCTGCCTTCGAGCAGTTTCCATTTGCTGGATTGGATTTTTGCCATGATCCAAAGCTGGTGCTTCCTCCAGGTGGAGCCTAAGGAGCTATTGGTATGTTTAATTTTGAGAATTATTTAATTTTTTCAAAATTTTCAAGTATTTGGTTTTTATGAATGAATTTTGAAGTACTAAACAAGTGTCATATGCAGACATTGGTCCTGTCCATCCCAAGGGACATCCTACCATCTTCGTGAGGCTAGCTGATGTGGTTGCAGCAGATGCTATACTGGGGACCATAGAGAGAAAAGTGATCCGGTTGACTCATGATGTTCCTGCATGCCGTATGGATCAGATACCTATAGATATGCAGGAAGATGTAGTTGGGGTGCCCCCAACATGGCTTAGAGTGTTGCGGAAGATAGCTAGGCTAGTCATATGTTATCGCAATGCAGTCGATGATGATGAGGTCCCTCCTTCTCCATAGGAGATGGATACATTATATGTATATTTTTTAGGCTTCAGAGCCCAGTTTTTTACTATTATGATATGACTTGTATTAGACTTGTGATCCAAAACTCATATATTTTTTGATACAGTATTGGCTATATACACTATCGGTTATTTACATGTGTATGTGTTTGAAATTTATGTGTGCAATGTTGTTTATGAAAGTGTATGATACAAATGCCGGTCTAGAACATAGTTTGAAAATGAATCAACTAATGCGTTTAAATTTCTTGGAATGTGTTCATATATAATAGAATCAAACTGTCTTTCCAATAGTCTAACTCATAGAAACTGACGTAGCAATACAGGATCCCTAATCTGGTAAACACCCGTTAACTGAAATACAATTAGTTGTGAGTCAAGTCTTACCTCCAAATGTGAAATGCCATGGTTGAGAGCATCTTAGAGGAGTTATATAACTGCACTGTATTCAGCCACATTATTTGTAGTGGGACCCAAAAAATCCCCCCTCGAAGAGACCAGTTGGCCAGCGGGTGAATAAATGACCTAGGCTGCTGAAGCCAATTGTCAGGTGTGGCGACTGGCGCCATCAGCGAATTCTAAGAAATATTCAGTCAACATGTAGTACACAAAACGAAAAACATACATAACATTAACTAACAAGCATAAACAAAAACTAGCTCTACAAAATATATAGCTATGTTACAAGAAAAAGAGCGATAGCCTAAGCGTAGTACTTCTTTAGGTAGAGCCCATTTCTAAGCTCGGGCAGCTTATTACCCTCGTAATCTACCAGCTCGTAAGCACCTTTCTTCAGTACTTTGGAAATTATATAAGGCCTAAGCCACATAGACTTGAACTTGCCAGGTCCTAGGGGTTCTTTGTCTTGATCCCAAAGTAGGACTAAATCTCCTTCAAGGAAAACCCTAGGTCTGACAGACTTGTCGTATTGTCCTTTGGCTCATTTTTTGTGAACCTCATTTGTTGTGAGTGCGTCACGATGCTGCTCATCTAGATGTTCTGAATGTAACAAACGTTCTTCTAGTACTGAAGTATCCGGTAGTAACTGAACGACTAGTTTCAGTGAAGGAATATCACATTCAATCGGAACGACTGCTTCTATCCCATGCACAAGTTAGAAGGGAGAGAATCCGGTAGCATTCTTAACATTAGCTCAGTAATCCCAAAGAGCCGAGTACAACATGATGTGCCAGTTATTTCGACTGGCATTAATAGTTCTTTGTAGTATAACCTTTAAAGTTTTGTTCACTGGTTCGACTTGTCCATTTTCTTGTGGATAGTATGAAGATGAATGTTCTTGTCGAAAACCAAGCATTGTATACAACTCGGTCATCATGCTATTTCAGAAATGACTACCGTGATCAGTCACTATCTCTTTAGGTATGCCGAACCGTGCAATAATCTGATTAAACACGAAATAAGTGGCAGTTTCTCCATCTGCTTTGATAGTAGGCATTGCCTCCACCCACTTGGTAAAGTAGTCGACGGCAATGATGATGTAATGATGCCCTCCAGCCAAGACTGGATTGCAAGTCATATAATCAACCCCCCATTTTGTGAAGGGACCTATTGTAATCACATGATGAAGAGGATCTTGGTGTGCCCTCATTTTCTTGGTGAAAAACTGACACGGACGACAGCATTTCACCGCTTCCACACAATCTTTAAAGATCGTGGACCAAAAATATCCAGCACGCAGTATCTTCTGAGATGTTACCAACCCAGAAAGATGTCCCCCACAAGCTCCACTGTGGGCATCGTTTAATACTGCTTCAACTTCTTCCAGAGTTAAGCAACGTCATAAAATGGAATCTACCCCACGTCGATACAAAGTGTCTGAGATGATGAGGTAGTTCTTCGCATGGCTTTTCAGCTTGTGTCGCTCTTCTCGAGAAAAAGTAGTAGGACACCTCAAGGTCTGGAGATATACTAGGATATCCCCATACCATGGGTTAGAGGAAGCAATGAGGAAGATATGTTCATCTGGGAATGATGATTCTTCTTCGACATGCTCTAAGTCACTAAGAAACTATGAGATTAACTCAAGGAACACCAGGGATTTCTTTGACTTGGCCGATTGAAAGACCAAATCAAACTCCTGTAGGATCACAATCCATTTATTATATTTCCCACCAATGATTCGTCGGGTGAGAACATACTGAAAAGGATTGACTTCTGCTATCACCATAGTTGTTCGTAAAAGTATATAATGACGAAGCCTCTGTACCGCATAGACCGCGGTGAGTGCTAACTTCTTGACATGCAAGTATTTAACCTCAAGAGCTATCAAAGCACGAGAAAGATAGTAAACAACATGCTCTTGGAGCGTGTCGTCCTCCTGAACTAATACTATGCCAATTGTATTAAGAGACGCTACCAGATATAAAAGAAAATCTTTTGCGTAGTCTGGCGGGCTCAACAAGGGGGCTGACAATAACACCTATTTCAAGGCCTCAAAGGATGCTTGAGTAGCCTCATCCCACAAGAAGTAGGTGTCTTGTTTGAGCAATCTCATAAATCCTTTCGTGATCTTAGCATAGTTTATGATAAATCACCATAAGAAATTAGACATGCCTCGTAGACTTTGAAGCTATCACAAGGTGCGAGGAGGAGGCAGATTTACAATCGCCTCAACTTTGAGCGAGTCAACCATGATGCCTCGAATAGATACAATGAAACCCAGTAGACGTCCCGACTCGACGCAGAACACACACTTGTTAGGATTTAAATGAATCTTATACTGTCTACATCTCTCAAACACAAGTCTCAAATGGGATGGATGATCCTGTCTCTTTCGAGATCGCACCGGGAGGTCATCCAAGTATGGTTCAACTATGTGTTTGATGTCATGAAAAGCAAAGTTCATCGCTCACTAGAAAGTAGCTCTAGCATTCTTTAAACCAAATGGCATCTTCCGGTAAGCAAAGGTTCCCCACGGGCATATGAAAGTTGTTTTGTGCTGATCTTCGGGTTTGATTTGGATTTGGTTATATCCCGAAAATCCATCCATGAAAGAGAACATCTTGTGTCCCGCACAAGCATCTATGATCTGGTCTGTAAATGGTGTGGGGTAGTTATCTTTCGGACAATCTTTGTTCAAGTCCCAAAAGTCGGTACAGACTCGAACGGTACCTTGCTTCTTATCAACCAGAACAGGATTTGAAACCCATTCCGTCATGTCAATCGGATAGATGAAACCGGAATTAAGAAACTTTTCGACATCTGCCTTAATGGCAGCCGCTTTTCGAGGATTTACAGGATGAAGCTTTTGTCTCACAGGTTTTGCATTAGGATACATTATGATGACATGCTCAACTATGGGTGGATGAATGCCTGGCATCTCCTCATAAGACCAGGCAAAGATGTCACAGAATTCTCTAAAGAGCTTGGTGTACAGAGCAATCTCTTCTGGAGAACAGTCTGCTCCAATATAGATGTTTTCCATGACTCCGGGTTTGGTGGAAATGTTAATCAAAATTGTTCTCGATATGTTAGCCATATTCCCTTCAGCATAAACAGTTCTCGAAGTAGAGGGGAATGATGACAAATCAACAAATCCACCGGGTCTCACAGGGATTTCCCCTCTCTCTATCCTGTCTAGATCTGGAAGTAGGTAGGACCTGTGATGCATATGTTCCCTTGGTTGGTCCAGGCCCATCATGACTTCCAAGATGGCGTCATCGGATGGTAAAACCGTGTCTAAGCAATCGAACGAGTGGGTGGAATTCAGTGACCATGTCGGAGCATAGTCCATATCTAACTCAACAGAGACTGGCAGAGTCACGATATGTTCCATTGCAGCATGTTGTGCTTCCATCTAGGCTACTTTTGCAATGGATAGAGGCACTGAAGGTTCCAATGTAGTGGGAAGGATCCACGGATCAGTTCTTAAACCAACTGTGATTGTTTCAGTAGAAGTACCCACATCAGAATGCATAAAAAGAACCGAAGAGGGAAGGTTGAAAGTGCCTATTAACGACCCGTAAATCCCTTCTCCTAAACTCTCACTAATCGGGGCGGTTTGATCAACTAAGGGAATCATGGTTTCTGAAGAAGTCTGGTTGTTTCTCTGAGTGAAAGAAAGCTGATCGACTGTAATGACCTTACCTTCAAATGGGAACATAACAACTCAAAAAACTGTCGATGCAATAGCTTGCATGGCATACATCCAGCTCCTACCTAATAACATATTGTAATCAAGCAGAGCATCAAGAACTTATACTTCTACATCAACTATCTTACCGGCCAATGTGACATCAAATGACGGCAAGACCCGGTGTGGACGGTGTTGAAATATTGTAACTTCAAAGAATATTATATTTGTATTATTCCATAGATGTTTTATTCCTCCGACGGGACTCTATTGTATATCCGGAGATGTTTATTCCTCCATTGGATTATGGGAACTAGGGTTATTAGATCTCCTATGTGGGGATCGACCCGAAGTTATTTTATCAAAGGTTATTAGACTCAATTTGACAAGTTGGCCTCATAGGGTAAAAAGTTAGTTGAAAAAAAAGTATAAGTAGAGGAGGTTGTTCCTCACTTAACTCACTTGTTCTCACACTTCTATTGTGTGCATAGGAGAAAGAGAGTTCTGCATAGGAGGAGAAGGAGCTCTTGTTGTGGTCTACTATCTTGTATTGGGTTGATTATCTATATTGAGGAAAGCTTTGCTGGGTTTTCTACCCCATGAGGGTTTCCTAGGGTATATCTGTGTCTATCTTATGATTGTGTTTCTTTTAGTGATATTGCTTGTGTATTTATGCTAGAATTTAACATGGTATCAGAGCTAGCCTGAATAGGACATCTTTCACAAGGTGAAAATATCTCTATCTCTCTCTCCGGTGAAAATTAGGGTTTCTGAAAAAAGTTTGTATTGTTGAATTCTGATCACATGGCTGGATAGCCCTTCTCAAAACCAATCTTTTGAGCCCTAGATTGAACTTTTTGGTTGGGTAGAACTCTGGGAAAGTCAAACCCTAGTTTGACAAAAGTGCAATAAAACCAGAAAACCAGAACCAAAATTCTACAGCAGATCTGAAGTTCGCTGGTCAAGTTTGGAGGCTGAAAAATTGAAGTTTCCAGAAAGTAAGTACATTAGTCACCTCGCCTCAGTCAAGACAATCTCCTGGTAAGGTCAGTTTTTCATTTTTGGAAGTTTCAATTTTTAGTGACCCCCTGAGCAAGATGGCCCCAAGTACTAAGCTTGAAGACAAGCTAGAGGGTATAGAGAATTTTCGAGCATGGAAATATAGAATTGGTCTCATTCTTGAAGAGAATGATCTTGCCCATTATATCAAAGATGAGATTACAGAACCTACAGAAGATGAAGCTAAAGAGAAGTACAGTAAAGATTTGATTAGGGCAAAGAGAATCATTGTTGATTCTATTAAGGACCACTTGATTCCCCAAGTGGCATACAAGAAGACCCCAAAGTAAATGTATGATGCTCTCTCCAGAATGTATGAGGGAAAGAACATCAACAGGAAGATGAACCTGAGAGCCTAATTGAAGAACACCAAGATGAATAAAGGAGAATCTATTCAACACTATTTCTCAAGGGTTTCTCAGTTCAAAGAACAACTAGATGATATTGGAGATACTCTTGATGAAGATGAACTAGTCATGACTGCTCTAAATGGTCTCACTAGACCTTGGGAGTCATTCATCCAAACCATGTGTGCTAGAAAAGAAAGTATGAAGTTTGATGTGGTTTGGGAGGATTGCATTCAAGAGGAAGCCAGGGTTGCCAACAGAGAAGCATTGCTCAAGGAAGATGACCAAGCCTTGGCCACCCACCAAAGAGAAGAAGGAATCAATCCTACTTTAAGAAGGATAGTCACAAGGAGTCTTATCCTCCACAAAGATTTCAAAAGAAAAGAGGATCTAATCAAAGAAGAGATTACTCCTCATTCCAATGTTTTACTTGTCACAAAATAGGACACATTGCTAAGGACCGTCCTCTGAAGAAGAAAAAGGGTACTCACCACAAAATACATCAAGCACATCTTGCAGAAGATGATAGTGAAGAAGAAGTTGAAGAGGAAGAAAGGCCTCACAAGAAAAGACCTAGAAGAGAAGAAGAAGATGAAGAAAGGAACTTCTTCAACAAAAGATCTAGAAGAAGTGAAGAAGAAGATGCAGAAGAGTATGTTCTATTCTCCGCACTCTCTAGATCTATAACACCTTGAGAAGGTACATGGGTTATCGATAGTGGTGCTTCAAAGCACATGACAGGACAAAAGAAGACTCTATCAAAACTTGAAGAAAAGACTTCCCCACAAAAGGTATCTCTAGGAGATAACTATCAATATCCCATCGAGGGAATTGGTGAAGCAAACTACAAACTTGATTCTGGAACCCCCATGAAGATGAAGGAAGTTTTGTATGTTCCAGGATTGAAGAAGAACTTGCTTTCCATCTCAGCATTGGACAAGAAAGGCTATAGAGTTGCATTCATTTATGGACAAGTATTAATGTGGTCCAAAGGTAAATCTATTAAGGATGCAATTGTCATTGGTGAAGAGGAAGGAGGTTTGTACAAGCTCAAGGGTCATCCAGAAGCTGCCCTTATACATGAAGTCACTAGCCCAAATGAGCTATGGCATAGGAGACTTGCTCACATTAACTACAAGGAACTACCTCATGTAAGCAAGGTAGTTGTAGGTCTACCAGACTTAAAGGTTGACCATGATGGCACATGCAAAGGATGTGCAAAAGGGAAGAACATCAAGAACCCATTTCCAAAGAGTGAAACAAAGACCAAAAGCATTTTGGAATTGATCGATTCAGATGTATGTGGACCAATGCCCTCCACATCTTTAAGTGGATATGAATACTATCTCACATTTATTGATGACTATTCAAGGAAGACTTGGATATACTTCTTAAAAGGGAAGAATGAAGTTTTTGGAAAGTTCAAAGAGTTCAAAGCATTGATAGAAAATCATTCAGAAAAGAAAATTAAAATACTCAGAATAGATAATGGCGGAGAATATACTTCAAAAGATTTTGAAGATTTCTGTAAAGAAGTTGGAATCAAGAGAGAGCTAACTACTCCCTACAATCCCCAACAAAATGGTGTTGCAAAAAGAAAGAATAGAACCATCATGGAAGCTGTAAAGATAATGATACATGATCAAGACCTGCCTATGTATTTATGGGATGAAGCAACTAGAACATCAGTCTATGTACAAAATAGACTATCCCATAGTGCTCTTGATTTCAAAACTCCAGAAGAAGTGTTCAAAGGAAAGAATCCTGAGGTAAGTCATCTTAAAATATTTGGATGTCCTGTATACATTCACATTCCAAAAGAAAAGAGAACCAAGTTGGATCCTTCTGGAAAGAAGGGAATATTTGTTGGATATTGTGAATCATCGAAAGCATTCAGAATTTACATCCCAGGTTTTCATCATATGGAAATTAGTAGGGATGTGGCATTTGATGAAGAAGCAGCTCTCAAGAGATCTAGGAAGTGCCAACATGAAGAAATCTATGAAGAAGACACACCTTCTAGGATCACAGAGGCTGCACCCATTCCTGAAGATACTAGACCTGAAGACCATGACTTGCTAGAACAACAAGAACCCCCCATTACAAACTTATCAAGAAAAAGAAGGCCAGCATGGGCCAGAGACATTATTCAAGGACCTGAAAAGTATGGAGCTCCTGAAGGATCCACTAGAGAAAGGAAGAAACCAAAGCTAGTATCCAACTATATGGCTTTGATGTGTAATCTAGTGGATCAGAAACCTACTAGCTATGAAGAAGCAATGACAGAAGAATACCACTCAATAATGAAAAATGATGTTTGGGATATAGTTCCCAAACCAAAAGATAAAAGTGTAGTGTCCTCCAAATGGATATTCAAGATAAAACATGCTGTGGATGGTAGCATTGAAAAATATAAGGCAAGATTTGTAGCCATAGGATTCTCTCAAAAAGAGGGAATTGACTATGAAGAAACATTTGCACCAGTTGCTAGATACACTTCCATTAGAGCTATCATGGCACTTGCATCGATGATGAAATGGAAACTACACCAAATGGATGTTAAGATAGCCTTCTTGAATGGTCTAATTGAAGAAGAAGTGTACATAGAACAACCACTTGGATTTGAGGTAGAAGATGGAAGAACTCATGTACGCAAATTGAAGAAGGCTTTGTATGGGTTGAAGCAAGCTCCTAGAGCTTGGTACGGAAGGATTGATAGTTTCTTAACAAGCATGGGCTTTACCAAGAGTAAAGTTGATCCTAACCTTTATCTCAAAGTTATGAATGATGAACCTGTTATATTAGTATTGTATGTAGATGATCTATTTCTGACTGAAAATGAGAGACAGATTATCGAGTGCAAGAAGAAGCTCTCTTCAGAATTTGAGATGAAATATCTCGGATTGATGCACTACTTCTTAGGCATGGAAGTATGGCAAGACCCGAAAGGAATCTTGCTAAATCAGGGTAAGTATGCTGTGGATATTTTGAAAATATTCGATATGTTGGACTGTAAATCCATGGCCACTCCCATGGACTCCAACTTGAAGTTATTAGTAGATAACTCATCAGAGTTAGTGGACATAAATCTGTATAGACAGATTATTGGATCATTAATGTATTTTACTAACACTAGACCAGACATATGTTTTGCTATGAATACCTTGAGTCAGTATCTGGTGGAACCTAGAAGAGTTCACATGATAGCTGCAAAACATGTGATGAGATACTTAAAAGGTACGATAGATTTTGGTCTTTACTATAGTGGAGATCATGATTTCAATTTGCATGGTTACACTGATGCTGATTGGGCAGGAAGTGTATCAGACAGGAAGAGTACATCGGGAGGATGTTATTGTCTGGGATCTGCTATGATCTTGTGGTACATCAGGAAGCAGTCTAGTGTGGCTCTTAGCACAGCTGAAGTAGAATACATAGCTGCTTGCTCTACCAGTTGTGAAGCAGTATGGCTTCGTAAGTTATTATCAGGACTGTTTGACTTAGAGATGGAACCCACTATGATTCTGTGTGATAACCAGAGTTGTATCAAGATGACTGAGAATCCGGCATTTCATGATAAGTCAAAACACATAGAGATCCGTTATTTCTATATACGGGAAATGGTGCAAAAAGGAGCTATCAAGCTCAAATATGTGAGCACGGATGAGCAAGTTGCTGATATACTAACCAAACCTCTGTCTCGTGTAAAGTTTGAGCATTTCCGAGACAAGCTTGGTGTAGTTCAAAAGGACTCTCCTCGAAAGGGGGAGTGATATGATAGATGAAGATATCTTTGGGTACTGGTATCGATGTGGATACCTATATTGATGATGAGATTGCTTATCTAGATTATATGTTTGCTTGTATTGACGAGGATACTTGCATCTATGTTTTGTTTGCTTGTATTGATAAGGATACTTGCATCTATGTTATGTTTGCTTGTATTGATGAGGATACTTGCATCTATGTTTTGTTTGCTTGTATTGAAAAGGATACTTGCATCTATGTTATGTTTGCTTGTATTGATGAGAATACTTGCATATGTACTTGTATTGATGAGGATACTTGTATTGATGCTGTGTATACTTGTATTGATAAGGATACTTGTATTGATGATGTGTATACTTGTATTGATGAGGATACTTGTATTGATGATGTGTATACTTGTATTGATGAGGATACTTGTATTGATGATATGTATACTTGTATTGATGATATGTATACTTGTATTGATGAGGATACTTGTATTGATGATACATACTAATGATACCTGTATTGATGAGAATACTGTATCGATGATGTGCCTACCTGTTTCAACGATAAGGTTGAAGATGAGGTTTCCTGTTCCGACGATGAGGTTGATGGAGGATTGTATCATCCTTGGACTTCAGTCCTAAAGTGATCAGTAGACAGATGTCTTCGAGAATGCGGTTCCTAGCGAACAATGAGGATTGTACCACCCCTGGACTTCAGTCCTAAAGTGATCCGTAGACAGATGTCTCCGAGAATATGGTCCTTAGTGGATGTATATAGGACTGCATCGTCCCTGAGCATTTGGTTAAAAATGTACATGATAGGATTGCATCATCCTTGGACTTATGTCCTAAAGTGATAGGGATTGATCATCCTGTAAGTGGATCAGGATTGCATCATCCTTAGACTTATGTCCTAAAGTGATAAGGACTAATCATCCTATAAGTAGATTGGGATTGCATCGTCCCTAGAAATGGTGAGGTGTCTTAAAGTGATAAGGACTAATCATCCTGTAAGTAGATTGGGATTGCATCGTCCCTAGACATGGTGAGGTGTCTTAAAGTGATAAGGACTAATCATCCTATAAGTAGATTGGGATTGCATCGTCCCTAGACATGGTGAGGTGTCTTAAAGTGATAAGGACTAATCATCCTGTAAGTAGATTGGGATTGCATCATCCCTAGACATGGTGAGGTGTCTTAAAGTGATAAGGACTAATCATCCTGTAAATAGATTGGGATTGCATCGTCCCTAGACATGGTGAGGTGTCTTAAAGTGAGAAGGATTGATCATCCTGTAAGTTGATCTGGATTACATTGTCCATAGACATGAGAGATGTCTTAAAGTGAGAGGGATTGATCATCCCGTAAGTTGATCAGGATTGTATCATCCTTGGACCTATGTCCTAAAGTGAGAGGGATTGATCATCCCATAATTGGATCATGTGTATTGCAGGATATGCTGCTGTTGTGCTGATGATCGTGTGATGACGATGTTGATGATCGTGTGATGACGATGTTGATGATCCTATGATGACGATGCTGATGATCGTGTGATGACGATGCTGATGATCGTGTGATGACGATGTTGATGATCGTGTGATGATGATGTAGCTATTCGAGTGCTGCAGAAGATGAAGACTTAGTACTGAAGATGTTGATGTTCCAGTATTGAAGATCTTGAAGATGTTCCAGTAACTGCTTGAGTTACTGATGATGTATAAAGAAAGCTTCCAATGATTCATAGATGTATCATGTATCATGTAGTCGATGACTCCTTGCTCCTGCAGTTGTTGTTATAATATCCTTCTCAATAAGGGGGAGTGTTGAAATATTGTAACTTCAAAGAATATTATATTTGTATTATTCTGGAGATGTTTTATTCCTCCGACGGGACTCTATTGTATATCCGGAGATGTTTATTCCTCCATTGGATTATGGGAACTAAGGTTATTAGATCTCCTATGTGGGTATCGGCCCGAAGTTATTTTATCGGAGGTTATTAGACTCAATTTGACAAGTTGGCCTCATAGGGTAAAAAGTCAGTTGGAAAACAAGTATAAGTAGAGGAGGTTGTTCCTCACTTAACTCACTTGTTCTCACACTTCTATTGTGCACATAGGAGAGAGAGAGTTCTGCATAGGAGGAGAAGGAGCTCTTGTTGTGGTCTACTATCTCGTATTGGGTTGATTATCTATATTGAGGAAAGCTTTGTTGGGTTTTCTACCCCATGAGGGTTTCCCAGGGTATATCTGTGTCTATCTTGTGATTATGTTTCTTTCAGTGATCTTGCTTGTGCATTTATGCTAGAATTTAACAGACGGAAAGTCCTGCCATCAAATGTAGTAAGCAGTGTGTTAGAAGGGGCTAACTCGGGAGAGCCCAAATCTTTCCAACAGGAAATTGACATTACACACGTCGATGCGCCCTCATCTATGATAGCTCATCTAATGGTCATTGGGCCATGGATGACTTCAATCTGAAGGGAAACGTGGTACGGCAACCGGTATTTGATATCAGTCATATCAAATTGCGCAGACATGTTAGAGGATTCCATACTTCTAATAGCTGCCAGAAGTGCATTTCGTTGTAAAGGACAACTTTGCAAGACTTCTAAGGTAGACATAGCACAAGGGGTCTGGGCTAGATCCTCAACCACATTGTAGTTGGAAGCAGCCCGAGTGTTGGGATTGTGAGATGTCTGTTTCAAGACACCTTTCAGGATCTTGGGCATTGGGTCCACAAGTATATGAAGTGGAGTGGAGGATTCTGGAATCTCCTTATCCTTTTTCTGTGCGTCCGGGGCATAGTTCCTGGCTCTTGTTTGTAAGAGTGCATCCGAATTAACCATGTTAATAAAAGTTTTATCAACCGAAGCATGTGTGGTGCCCCTAGCATTGGAGGTGCCAGAAGCTGAGCTCTTCCCTTTAGGGAATGGATATTTCAATACGGTAGGCTTCTTTTCTTGTTATAGCTTCTGGGCTTCTTCGAGCAGAGGGCATTGGTGAGTAAGGTGGTCCTGCTTGCAACGTTTACAAGGGAACTTAACTTTCTTCTTCTCTTTATTACCCTCCTCGGCATTCTCTTTTTTGGGCTTCTAATGGATGCCCTCTCCTTTCTTTCCCTTCTTTTTGTTGTTGGGCTGCCGAGGGCCCTTTTGATTGTTCTGAACCTGGTTAACAGATTCAGAAGTAGAAGGAGAGGTTGTGATGGAAGTAACTTCTGTAGTCAATTGTTTAACAGATAAGGCATGAACCTGTTTAGTCAAAGCTTCGAAGGCTGCAGAATCAATTGAACCCACTATGCCGTCATCATGTGGTCCAGGTTTAGGCTTACTCAGATCGGTGTTCAATCGTGGTGCATCAAGTATGATTTCATACAGTAACCCAGATTGTGCGTAAACAAGATCTAACTACTGGGTTCGTAGGATGGCTTCTTCCCCTGTAGACACTCCAGAGGTAGCTACTCCCTTAGAAATATAAGGAAGGAGTGATTTCAAATACCACTCAAGCAGGAATTCTGGAGGTATGTTGGCTTTAATGATGTTAGAAAAACAGGATCGCAGAGCAATAACAATAAACAAAAATGCAAATATGATCACACATACACATTACAAGAGAGACACAGATATATCGTGGTTCACCCAACTTGGGCTACGTCCACACTGAATTTGCCAGTCCTTATTATTATTACCGTCCAGCAAGGTGAAGGGATACAACCTGCAGCACAACCGCTGCACTTCCTCTTCTCTATTTCACAGTCTCTCTCTTGATCTCAAAGATATTTACAATGCATAAAACCTAATACATCATCCTCCCTAGTTGTATTACAATGTCTTTATTTATAAGGGAAATACAATGGGAAAATACCACGGGATACCCAAAACCATGGGCCCGCAAAACAGTTGGCGAAAACAGCCCCAAAAATTTTCTTCGGGGGCATTGCCCCTGAACCCCCCTTTCTCGGGGGCACTGCCCCCGGACCCCCCAGCTAGGGGGGATGGTCCCCCCTGGAACCCCGTGGGGGGACAATGGCCCCCCACAGCCCCCCGCTGGGGTGAGTGTACAGTCCACCTATATATCATATAAAACTGGGGTACAAACACGGCTGATACAATATCATCTATGAGACTAGAAGATCTAGCTCCACAACCAACAATCTCCCACTTGGAGATTGATCACAGCAACTCCACCACTACTGCACTTGCTAGACTTGGACATGGCAAATTTCTCCTCTTCACCTTCATGCTAGAAGGCCAACTGAAACCGAGCACGAACTCAGTTTCTCTCTGGTCACTACCTTTGTGAACATGTCTGCAGGATTCTGGCTAGTATGTATCTTTTCCAGTTTCAACAGTTCATCTTCCAGAACAGAGTGTATGAAATGGTACTTGAGCTGTATATGTTTAGTCGTGGAATGGAATGCTGAGTTCTTTGCAAGATGAATGGCACTCTGGATGTCACTATACAATCTGCTATCCTTTTGCTTCTTACCCACTTCCTCCATAAACCTCTGCAACCAAATCATCTCTTTACTAGCCTCTATAATGGAAACATACTCTGCTTCTGTTGTTGAAAGTGCAACAACCTTCTGTAGTTTCAAAATCCAGCTTACTGCTGTTCCACCTACAGTAAACACATACCCTATGGTGCTCTTCTTGCTATCCTTGTCACCTACCATATCTGCATCAACATATCCTTTTAGAACAGTGTCTGAACCTCCAAAACATAATGCCTCAGTGGTAATACCTCTCAAATACCTGAGAATCCACTGTACTGCCTTCCAATGTTCTTTACTTGGATTGTTCATATATCTGCTCACAACTCCCACTGCATGTGCAATATCTGGTCTTGTGCACACCATGGCATACATCAAGCTGCCAACTGTTGATTGATAAGGAATCTTGGACATGTAATCTATCTCTTCTTCTGTCTTGGGACACATTTCCTTACTTAGACTGAAATGGTTAGCCAAAGGTGTACTTATAGATTTTGCATTCTGCATTCTGAACCTTTCCAACACCTTTTGTATGTACTTATTTTGAGACAATGTCAATTTGTGATTTTTTCTGTCTCTCATTATTCTCATACCAAGGATTTGCTTTGCAGCACCCAAATCCTTCGTTGCAAATGAATTAGCTAGCTTCCTTTTGAGTACATTTATATCCTGCATGTCAGACCCTACAACAAGCATGTCATCCACATACAATAACAAGATAATATATCTTCCATTGTCTAGCTTCTTGAAATAAACACAGTGGTCAGAATGACATCTACTATAACCTTGTTCTGTCATAAACCTATCAAACTTTAGATACCACTGCCTTGGATCTTGCTTCAAGCCATACAAGCTCTTTTTCAACCTGCATACCAGATCCTCCTTACCTTTGACCTCATACACTTGTGGCTGCTGCATATATATTTCTTCCTCCAAATCCCCATGGAGGAAGGCTGTTTTTACATCTAACTATTCAAGATGCAAATCTTCTACCGCCACTAGATTTAAGATAGTCCTAATTGAAGTCATCTTAACAACAGGAGAAAATATTTCATCAAAATCTATACCTTTCTTCTGTGCAAACCCCTTTACAACAAGTCTGGCCTTGTACCGCTTCTTACCTCCTTCTTCTTCCTTCAACCTGTAAATCCATTTGTTTTGCAATGAGCTTTTACCAGCAGGCAACTGAACCAAATCCCAAGTCTGGTTTCCTACCAATGAGTCCATCTCCTCATTCATGCCTTGCTCCCACTTCTTTCTAGTTTCCACCTACATTGCTTCTTCATAACATTCTGGTTCACTAGAATTAGTCATCAATAAATAATACATTGAAGGAGAGTATCGTTCAGGGAGTCTACTTAAACTGGTAGATATTCTTACAGTTGCAGGAGTTTCAGGTACTTGCTGCTGCTCTTGATTTTCTGGCACCTTCGGAACTTCATTTTCTTTAATTTCATCAAGCACTATGTACTATGTGTTTTCCTTTTCCTGTTTCTTTCCCTGCAACTGATCTTTATACATTACCTTTTCATTGAATATCACATCTCTACTCCTGATGATTTTGTTATTTTCATAATCCCATAAATGATAACCAAATTCATCAACCCCATATCCAATAAAGGTACATTTCTTGGATTTAGCTTCAAGCTTTGTTCTATTTTCTTTATCAATATGGACAAATGCTTCACAACCAAATGTTCTCAGAAATGAGTAGTTTACCTTTTTATCTGTCCATGCTTCCTCTGGAATACCACCATCCAAAGCACTTGAAGGTCCTTTGTTTATTAAATAAATAGCAGTATTTACAGCATCCACCCAAAATTGTAAGGGCAACCTTGCATGCAGTCTCATACACCTTGCATGCTCCATGATTGTTCTATTCATCCTTTCTGACACACCATTTTCCTGTGGTGCTCCTAGGACTGTCTTCTCTCTACGAATCCCATGGTATGAACAATAACTATCGAACTCCTTGCCGTAGTACTCACCTCCATTATCAGATCTAAGACACTTCAATCTTTTTCCTGTCTCATTCTCAACCAAAGCTTTCCACTTCTTAAAAGTGGCAAACACATCAGATTTCTGTCTAATGCAATAAACCTAAGTTTTTCTAGTTGCATCATCAATAAATGTAACATAATAATGAGAGCCACCAAGAGATTGTACCTGATCCGGTCCCCATACATCTGTATGCACAAGCTCTAATTTTTCAATCTTCTTCTATTTCCCAACCCTGAGAAATCTGACTCTCTTCTATTTTCCATAAACACAGTTTTCACAGAATTCCAAATTTACCTGCTTCAAATCCAACAGCAACTTCCTTGAGTGGAGAATCTGCATCCCCTTCTCACTCATGTGGCCAAGCCTATGATGCCACAATGCTGTATCTGTTCCTGTGGAAGCTAAAGAGATAGAATGGTCAGTATTATGAGGACATAAATACAACGTACCTACTCTGTCTCCTTTTGCTATCACCATTGATCCTTTAGTGATGTTCCACCACTTTTCTCCGAATGTAGATAGACAGCCACCATCTCCCATCTTCCCTATTGAGATCAGATTTATTTTCATAGCAAGAATATGCCTAACTTCTTTCAACAACCAATCAGTTCCATTCTTAACTTTTATCCATACCTTAGCCATTCCAACAATTTTACATGGCTCATCATCACCCAATAAAACATGTCCAAAGTCGCCAGGAACATACTCATGAAAGTATTTCCTATGGGGTGTAGCATAACATGAAGCTCCTGAATCTACTACCCAATAATCACTAGTATTATCTAATGCAAGAATCAAAGCATCTTGTAACACATCACCTGCTACATTTGCTTCCTCGGTAGTTTCCTTCTGTGCATCTCCTTTCTTCTTTAGAGATTTGCAGTCTCTCTTTAGATGTCCTTTCTTTCCACAGTTCCAGCACTCTATCTTTCCCATTCTGGACTTGGATCTGCCCGTTTTAGACTTTCCACAATTACCTTGGCTCTTTCCTCTCTTCTCCCTTGCTCTCCATGGTCAACGCATTACCTGATGTCTCACTTGTGCTCTTTCTTCGCATTTCCTCGCTAAGAATAACACCAATAACATCATCAAACTTCAATATGTTTGAACCAGAGACAGAGTTACTTACAGCCATGACCAAGCTATTCCAGCTTTCTGGAAATGAACACAAGATTAGAAGAGCCCTAACCTCATCATCAAAGTTCACACTTACAGAACTTAGCTGATTTGTAACCGTATTAAACTCATTTAAATGATCAGTAACAGATCCACCTTCAGACATCTTCATATTAAATAAACGCTTCATTAGAAATACCTTGTTGGAGGCCGAGGGTTTTTCATACAGCTTACCCAATGCTTTCATCAAACCCTCTGTTGTCGTTTCTTTTGAGATATTGAAAGCCACCGACGAAGCCAAGCTCAACCGTATTGTTCCTAGAGCCTTTCTGTCAAGAACCTCCCATTCTTCGTCCTTCATAGCCGTCGACTGCTTTTCTTTTCCTCCCAACGGTAGGAATAGATCCTTCTGGTACAGATAGTCTTCCATTTGCATCTTCCATAACCCGAAGTTTTGGCCGTTAAACTTCTCGACCTTAAAATTTCCTTCTTCTACCATTGCTCCCTCTCGAACCAGAAACCCTAGCTTCCTGCAGGTTTAACTGCCAAATAGACCTTTGGTTCTGATACCAATTGTTAGAAAAACAGGATCGCAGAGCAATAACAATAAACAGAAATGCAAATATGATCACACATACACATTACAAGAGAGACACAGATATATCGTGGTTCACCCAACTTGGGCTACGTCCACACTGAATTTGCCAGTCCTTATTATTATTACCGTCCAGCAAGGTGAAGGGATACAACCTGCAGCACAACCGCTACACTTCCTCTTCTCTGTTTCACAGTCTCTCTCCTGATCTCAAAGATCTTTACAATGCATAAAACCTAATACATCATCCTCCCTAGCCGTATTACAATGTCTTTATTTATAAGGGAAATACAATGGGAAAATACCATGGGATACCCAAAACCATGGGCCCGTAAAATAGCTGGCAAAAACAACCCCAAAATTTTTCTTCGGGGGCGCTGCCCCCGGACCCCCTAGCCAAGGGGGATGCTCCCCCCTGGAACCCCGTGGGGGGACGATGCCCCCCCACACCCCCTTGCTGGGGTGAGCGTATAGTCCACCTACATATCATATAAAACTAGGGTACAAACACGGCTGATACAATATCATCTATGAGACTAGAAGATCTGGCTCCATAACCAACAAATGAGCCTCTTCCATCTTCGCCACTCCTGAATGTGATCAGATAAGTGAGTGGCTTTATTTTGTCTAAATGTAGACAAAAGGTTTGTTCCGGCATCATACCGAACAGGAAGCTGGAAGTGATTCAAAAAGATAGTCGTGAGATCCCCAAAGTTATAGAATGTAGCTACAGGTAACTCAATGTACCATTTGGCTGTAGCACCGATTAAGGTCCTTTGGAAAAGTCTCAACCTAATGGAATCTTCATTTAATGAGTTCGAGGAACACCATAAATGGAAAGTAGTGACATGGTCACCAAGGTCCTCTCCCGTTTTTCCCTCGAACTTTGGAATATACGAAGGTAACTTGGTAGGAACAGGTGGCCATGCGACGTTGTGATACACCGGATCGTTTGTCAACTTGGAAAGGTCTGGCATGTTTAAAGTTGCCAGAAATGGTAAACGAGGCCTGCAAGACGACATGTGATAAGCTGGGTCCATAAAGGGGGAACCACCCATAGTTTGACCCGTGAACGGCTAGTAGGGGTTGCCCCCGACCATCTGCTGGTAGGGGTTACCCCCAGTCATTTGCTAGTAGGGTTTGCCCCCATTCATTTGCTGGTAGGGGTTGCCCCCTACCATCTGCTGGTAGGTGTTGCCCCTTGCCATCTGTTGTTGCATGAAAGTATTATTGAAATTCCCCCACCCATATGAAAGTGGGTTAGTGCTCTGTGGGTTCGTCCATTGTGGCTGGGCGTTAGCCCCGCCATATTGCTGGTTAAAAATGTTACCCCCTCCTCCTGAGAATAAGGAAAAAGGGACGTTTCCTGTAGGTATATTACCTTGATTTGTGTTGGGACCTACAAAGGTATTAAAACCAATAGTAGTTGACGTAGACGGTGCGGTCATGGTACTCATGACAGGCACAATTGCAGAAACACTTGGCCCTACAGCGGGTGTGGAAATCCAAGTACTGGGAATGTGATATGACGGTTGAGTCACAGGAGATGGAACTAGATTATCTATACTGCTAGGTACAAAAGTAGGTGTAGAGGCGGATTCCATAGTTGTTGAACTGGGCATGCCTAATGTACCGGTATTAAAGCTAAAGGACAGAGTGGACACAGAGGTTGTCTGTGCCGAGCTCAGTGTAGCAGTAAGAGGAGGATTTACAGTATTAGTATTCATACCTATGGTGGGAGTTTGTGGAACTCCCGGTTCGCCTCCCGGATTAGTCATAAAATGCTTAGGTGGGAAATTATATGCACTGTAATCAGGCTGCTAGAAACCAACGGGTAACGGAAGCGGATTTCTAAGATTAGTCAGAGGAGGATTAAAAGGAGTACTGCACTCCACAGAAGTGAGATCTTCAATCTCAATTGAACTAAAATGTCACTGATCTGGAGTCCCTGGTTGTGGTTCCTCAGGAACCTCTATTTCAGGGCCTTCTGTTACAGTTTGTAGTTCTTCAATAAACTCTATTTCAGGTGTTAGTTCCTCATGAATTTCTATTTCAGGATTTTCCGTTGTAAAAAGTTCCTCAAGCAGTTCTGTTTCACCAGTGGTTTCCAAAGGAACACTGGGGTCTACCCTCTGTCATCTAGCTACTGGTAGTGGTTCTGTTCTAAGTGGAGGAAGGTTTTGCAACCTTCTCGACCTATGAATTTCTTGGTTTTCCACGATTATATATAAAAATAAAACTATAAAAACCTAGTGGCCACTAAGACTAGGGGGCAAACAGCACGCCAACTAAAAATTCTTAAGTATTCAAACCAAGCAAACAAGATTCCTTCCAGAGAAGAGTCTGGGATGATGAGGGCCCAGAACAGATCAACAAAGGATGAAGAATAGTTACCCAAGGTCCACAATACAATGACTAAGGGTGCACACACTGGAATCACCCAACCGCCCTCCCAAAGACCTGCAAGGGATTTCCTCCCACATCTGTCCTAGGTACAGCAGACATACCCTCCGCTGTCACCTATGTATGAACCTATGGTCAGATACTAAGGATACCACAACACCGAAAACTCCTTGGGTAACAGTCTCAGGTCGAATCGGAAGGCGTGGGTAGGGTAACTGAGCCCGAAACTCAAAGGAGTCCCCAAACGTGATCCAATCCTGGTATATGCTCGAAACAGAAAGTAGGAGGAGTATTCCCAACAATCTGATCTCACAAGACCTACTGCATAAATCCCAAGTGTTAAGATTTAATATGCTAAGACAGAAAATAGCAGCATTACATTCCATTTCACAATAATAGCATATACAGGATCACTGAAGAAACAACAAGCATAGCATAAACACAAGAGACACAGATTTATCCTGGGAAACCCTCATGGGGTAGAAAACCTAGTAAAGCTTCCTCAATATAGATGACCAGCAATATACAAAGATGCAAACCAAAGACATGATCTTCTCCTCCACCATAGCAGACCTCTCCTCCACAAGTGCGCCTCTCTCTCAAGTGAGTGAGTGTATCAAATGAGGAACACACCTCCTCTATTTATACACTACTCTGACATATATTTTACACAAGTACATGTAGGCTCGTATTTAACCATTAGGTTAAATACCCTATTATAACTGACTGGGCTGACCCCCACATGGTGGGTCTAATAACCCTAGCTACCACAACTTCTCAGAGGAATAAACGTCTCCAGATACATAATAAAATCACCTCGGAGGGATGGAACATCTCCGGAATAAACAATGTATAAATATAATATTCTTAGAAGTTACAATATTCAACACTCCCCCTTAACGAGAAGGATATTATAACAACATCTGCAGGAGCAAGGAGTCATTCATTACATCATCTATATATCATCGGAAGCTTTCTTCAATTCATCATCATCAGTAACTTGACTAGTTACTGGAACATCAACATCATCAGAGTTGATAGTACTCGATCATCAGCATCGTCATCACACGATCAACAACATCGTCATCATATGATCATCAGCATTGTCATTAGCATCGTCATCACACGATCATCAGCATCATAATCAGCATCGTCATCATATGATCAGTAGCATCGTCATCACACGATCATCAGCATCGTCATCATACGATCAGCAGCATCGTCATCACATGATCATCAGCATCGTCATCAGCATCATCATCATACTATCAGCAGCATCGTTATCACACGATCAGCAGCATCGTCATCACACGATCAATCCAGTTCTCTTTAGGACCTATGTCCAAGGATGATGCAATCCAGTCATGTACCTTTTGAATTGAAGTCCAGGGATGATCCAGTCCTATCATGTACCTTTTGAACCGAAGTCCAGGGACGATCCAGTCCTATCATGTACCTTTTGAACAGAAGTCGAGGGACGATCTAGTCCTAACATGTACCTTTTGAACCAAAGTCCAGGGACGATCCAGTCCTATCATGTACCTTTTGAACTGAAGTCCACAGACGATCCAGTCCTAACATGTACCTTTTGAACCGAAGTCCAGGGACGATCCAGTCCTATCAATTCTCGGAGACCTCATGTCTACGGCTCAGTTCACAGGACCAAAGTCCAAGGATGATCCAATCCTTACCGTACATTTAGGACTGCGTCCAAGGATGACTTAATCCTCAACCGTACATTTAGGACCATGTCCAAGGATGACTTAACCCTCAACCGTACATTTAGGACCACGTCCAAGGATGACTTAATCCTCAACCATACATTTAGGACCACGTCCAAGGATGACTTAATCCTCCACCATACATTTAGGACCATGTCCAAGGATGACTTAATCCTCCACCGTACATTTAGGACCACGTCCAAGGATGACTTAATCCTCCACCGTACATTTAGGACCACATCCAAGGATGACTTAATCCTCCACCGTACATTTAGGACCACGTCCAAGGATGACTTAATCCTCAACCGTCCACCAAGGACTTCATTCTCGAAGACATACTTCTATGGCTCTTCTTTAGGACTGAAGTCCAGGGATGATCCAATCCCCTCACATGTTCACCAAGAACTTCATTCTTGAAGACATACGTCTACGTCTCTTCTTTAGGACTGAAGTCCAGGGATGATCCAATCCCCTCACAACATGTATAACAAAACATGTATCCTCATCATCAAAACATGTATAGAAAAACATGTATCCTCATCATCAAAACATGTATAACCAAAACATGTATCATCATCATCAAAACATGTATCATCATCATCAAAACATGTATAACCAAAACATGTATCATCATCATCAAAACATATATACATCTATCATCAAAAGCATGTATATCTAACATCAAAAGCATGTATATCTAGTATCAAAAGCAAAATATAAGAGTCTTAAATCTAAATAATTCTAAGTAACTAAGTGCAGCAAGTTGATGGGACAGACTTGTTATCAGATACTATACTACTCCCCCTTTCGAGGAGGGTCCTTCTGGACTATACCAAGCTTGTCTCGGAAGTATTCAAACTTTACTTGAGACAGAGGTTTAGTCAAGATATCAGCAATCTGATCCTTAGTGCTTATATACTCGAGCTTGATAGCTCCTCTCTATACCATATCTCGTATATAGAAGTATCGGATCTCAATGTGTTTTGACTTATCGTGGAATACAAGATTTTCTATCATCTTGATGCAGCTTTGATTGTCACACATAATCACAATGGAATCCATTTCTAAGTCAAACACTCCATATAATAGCTTCTGAAGCCACACTGCTTCACAGCTAGCAGAGCAGACATATATATATTCTACTTCAGCGGTACTGAGAGCCACACTAGATTGTTTCTTGTTGAACCATGAGATCATGGCAGATTCAAGACTATAACATCCACCTGATGTACTCTTTCTGTTTGAGACACTTCCTGCCCAATCAGAATCTGAGTAACCATGTAATCGGATTTCATGACCTCCAAGATAATATAGACCAAAATCTAATGTACCTTTTAGGTACCTCACTACATGCTTTGTAGCTATTAAGTGAACCTTTCTAGGTTCTACTAGATACTGACTTAGGGTATTTACAGCAAAGCATATATCTGGCCTAGTATTTGTTAAATACATCAATGACCCAATGATTTGTCTATATAGGGTTAGGTCCACTAAATCCGATGAGTCATTAACTAATAACTTCAAGTTGGAGTCCATGGGAGTGGCCATGGCTTTACACTCCAACATATCAAATCTTTTTAGAAACTTCACAGCATACTTACCTTGATTTAAAAGATTCCTTTTGGATCTTTCCATACTTCTAGACCTAAGAAGTAGTGCATTAATCCGAGATCTTTCATTTTCATTTCTGCAGCCATTTTCATGATCTGTTTCTCATTCCTTGTCAGAAAGAGATCATCGTCATACAATAATGGTATGATAGGTTCATCATTCACAACCTTAAGGTAAAGGTTAGGATCAACTTTACTTCTGGTAAAGCCCAAGCTTTGTCATGAAGCTGTCAATTGTCCATTATTCACACTCTGCATTGAGTGATCTTCTGCATATTTATCTGTGCCATCTCTCGTCAGATGGGTCTACTAATATGAGCCTCAAAATCATTCGAACTCTGTAGTGAGTTTCTTCTTGCATCCATGTCATATATGTATAGAAGCCATATTCAACCTTGTAGCAAAGGTTGAGATCCACATCACCCATGATGATCATTAAGCTCATCAATTGACTACCAATCCTGGGTACCCATACAGAACCTGATTACACCATTAAGAGAATGGTCTTATCTATCTACTTGGAGCAAACATCTGTCATGATTCTCTTCCTCTTTCTAAGAGAATCTTCTAGCAATGAGCCTTCTATATTTTGCTTGATTTGTAAATCTTCTTGTTGAACATCCATCACTTGTTTAGTGTTCATCATTCATCATGATCTTTCCTACAAATCAAAATTAAGTACATGATTAGTAATACTTCATAATCATCCAATCATATTGACATGATAACCTATTATGCATACAGATATCATTTACATAGTTATGCAACTATTTTGACCAATAATTTGGCACAACACTTTCCCATATCCTGTATGCATACAGTGGCTATCTAGATGCCTTCCATCTCTACCAGAACATACTATCGAGAGTGTGCACAGCTCTCATCATGTCAGCAAAGAGGTTTCATTCTAGACAAGCAACAATGGAATGTTTGTCCAAATTACCAATCATATGCATATTAGTAGTATACTGTTCAATGCTCTATGAATGTTTACACTCAGCATCATATATTCTATGCATACAACATATTACAGGCAATATCATTTACTATTTCAAATAACAACTCAAATACTTATCTTTTATGTTTGTGTGGTTGCCTCTCGCTTGATCTTCTGTATGTCTTTTGAACTTCTGTTCATTCTGTACCACTGTGCATGCTCAAGTGTGCACTAGTGTCATCCTCATGATCTCATACACAAACATACATTCATTAGTATATTCTCAAAACATTCTAATTCTAAATAATCTTGAATATGTATAGTCATGATCATTAGTATTCAGGGTTTCAAGGAAGTCTTCTTTTACTCATGCATATTCTTGTTTGATCATAGTACTCTTCTGGTTAGTTAAATCATCAATCAAGATAAGAGACATAATGTGCATAAACCCTTGATTAACTTTATTAATAAGCATAACCAATCATACCAAGTATACTTATATAGGGGATCCTAACACAAGGTAAGATTCTAACTTGACATAGGAAAAAATACCTGGATTAGTATACCTGCTTAGTTATGTACAACATACCTAAACAATCTCTTCAATGATTTAGAGATCCTGAGCTAGAACCTGCATGTCTCATAGGTTAAGCATAATATATCAAAGTCATACATACCTCATAAGTAGAACAAAGATTATGGATGAGTCTTTGTCTTCATGTGGAACTTGATTTGTCTTTCGTGATGTACTTGAATCTTGTTAGCAGACAACATCAACCTCACACAACACCATAATGCATTAGTACAATCATATAGCCCTAATCAATGAATGTCTTCAATCATTCACATGCATTCATACTGTTACTAGGGTGATAAGATAAGTCTAACATTAATCAATATTGTACTAACAAATAATATGAAGACAAACACATTATGAATTTAATCAGGAATCAGATTTCAAGACATACCTGAACCTCCTTGAGTCATACCTGTCGAGACTTCTTGTAGTCTTCTTATGTAAGGCCTTAGCCTCAACTCCCCCTGAAACTTGATCTGGAGCTTGAATAGGGTTTGCTAGAGAAACCCTAAAAATTCAATCTTTGACTTTCACACTTCTGAATGGATGGAAGGATGTGTCTTGCTAAGCTGATCAAACTAGCATACTCAATTTTGAAATCTCCAAAATTTGACCCCTCAAAATTGCCTTCGAAACTTCTGGATCTTCTGGACAGGAACCCGAGCTAGGGTTTGATGAAGCCCACCTTTCTATCCAATCAAAAAGTTTGATCCAAGGCTCTAAAATCTTATTTTTCTGAGGAGCTTCCAGCCGTGGTTACAGACTTAAAAAATTCCAACTTTTGCTGAAGCCCTAATTTTCCATCTTTCTGATCAAAATCCCAAGCTAGGGTTTAATCAAGCCCGGTCTTCTACCCAACCAAAAAATTCGATCTTGGTCTCTAAATTTTGATTTTCCTGAGTAACATTCAGCCGTGGATTCTGATTTCAAAAATTCTAACTTTCTCCGAAGCCCTAAATTCCAGAAGCCATGAATAAAGGTGCTCCAAAAATAATTATGTTTTGACGGGAATATGTACCTGATTGTTTCTGCTATAAATCCGAAATTTTTGCTCCACAAGGTCTGAATTTTTTTTTTGCAATAGCCTGACCTATCATATTTCCATCTTGACAGGTCTGACCTCAATTGGATTTTCTGAGAGAGAGTTATGCCAAATGTCGCAACATGACCTATTTTGGGATAATACAGGAGAGCGAACTTGTACAGCGTGCCACGTGTCACTGTTTGAACTTCAGCCTCTGAAAACTTTTCTTGAGATAGCTCACCCTGTTATCTTTCCATCCTGACAGGTCTGACCTCAATTGGACTCTCTGAGAGAAATTTATGCCAAGTGTCGCAACATGACCTGTTTATGGGATAAAACAGGAGAACGAACTTGTACGGCGTGCCACGTGTCACTGGTTCAGCTTCGGCCTCTAAAAAAGTTTCCTGAGATAGTACAGTCTATTTACTACCTTTCAATTTTTACGAAATTTCATTTGGAGCTTCCTATCCCAAGTTATGACCTTTTTTTTTCTAGGTCACCTGATTTTGACTGAGATTTGGAAGAGGCAGAAACCCTAACTTGTATTGATCATAACTTACAAAGTACAACGAATCTGAGAGTTCCCTTTGGACACAAGATACTTGGATATGTTATCTACGACCTATAAAGGTTTCAGATCCTGAACCTTCGCCAAAATGGATTTATAGCGAAAGTACCACGATGACTGGTTTTTTCTATATAAAACCCTAACCTTCAAATTGTCGTAAGTAAAGCAAGTGTCGTAAGTGCCATACCTTGTCTTCCTTCAGTTTAGCTTTGATACCATGTTAATATTTAATATGCTAAGACAGAAAATAGTAGCATTACATTCCATTTCACAATAATAGCATATACAGGATCACTGAAGAAACAACAAGCATAGCATAAACACAAGAGACACAGATTTATCCTGGGAAACCCTCATGGGGTAGAAAACCTAGTAAAGCTTCCTCAATATAGATGACCAGCAATATACAAATATGCAAACCAAAGACATGATCTCCTCCTCCACCATAGCAGACCTCTCCTCCACAAGTGCGCCTCTCTCTCAAGTGAGTGAGTGTATCAAATGAGGAACACACCTCCTCTATTTATACACTACTCTGACATATATTTTACACAAGTACATGTAGGCTCGTATTTAACCATTAGGTTAAATACCCTATTATAACTGACTGGGCCGACCCCCACATGGTGGGTCTAATAACCCTAGCTACCACAACTTCTCGGAGGAATAAACATCTCCAGATACATAATAAAATCACCTCGGAGGGATGGAACATCTCCGGAATAAATAATGTATAAATATAATATTCTTAGAAGTTACAATATTCAACACTAGGAAAGCTTTGAATGACGTGGGTTTACCTGTGATAGTCAAAGTACAATTTTTGCGTAATGTGTGACCTTGGGTGGTTTAAGGTGATTTAAACCCAAGATCCTAACCAAGACTAGTTGGTGTAGTGTATCCCTAAAAAGAAAAATTGTTGCTATTTAATTTTATTAAATATTTTTAGTGTTGTTATTACTCAAAAGGCAGTGCGTTTGTGTGGTGTGGTTGCAACAAGAAAGCAAAGTGCATAAATTATAACTTTCAACAACAACACTTTTTATTTTTTCATTTAATGTTCTTTCCAAATTGAAAACTGAGCAAATCTAAGCAAATTTCTTTTTTGTTTTCTTTTGAAATTGTAAACAAAATAACCTATGCTATCTTGCAAAAAATATAAGCCGTACGAACCCTAAGCTACCAAATTTTTGCTTTTTCTGTTATTATAAATGAAAAAGAACTATAAACAAGGAAAGCAAATAATACTTATGCACAATGTGTAAGTATGGCTAAAAATGGCTCCTAAGCTTACAGCTGTCAAAACACTAGCTTGGCAAAGACTTGTCCTACAGGTTTTTTGCAAAAGAAAAAGCCTTCACACTCGGAAGCAAAGTGGAGAGAAAACAAAGGGAGAGGATGCTCCAAACTAGAAATCAAACTCAAGAGAAATGACCCAAAGCATCAAACCCTAACAAGACCACCCAACCAAGCAAACGGTAGGCAAGCAAGCTAACAACCACCCTACTAACATAAAGACTAAGAAATGAAGCAAACTAAAGCACTCTAAATACACTTGATATCGAAAAAGACACAAAGTCAAGGAAAGTTGGAACTCAACAAGTTTGGAAGACACCCCAAAAGGCTCCAAAACGAACCAAACCCTAAAACAAAGGATAAGATGGGTAAAGAGCAAACAAAGGTTACCACAAATAGCCAATGCAGAGTATGCAGGTTTTTAGGTTAGCAACACACCATCAGGGCAAAGATAAGCAGAAGTGTTCACCAAGGAACAAAGCCTAGTCTTCAAGAAGATTTATAAATGGACCAAACATTCCACAAGTAAGCAAGTGATCTAAAGATGGCAAAGAGACTTAAAGAGAGGTTCTGAGACTCAAAGAAGAGTTACAGACCTAAAAAACCAATCAAGGAGACCTAAAACAAAGTAAAAAAACCACCTAAGAAGGCAGAAAACTCAACCTAACCTCTGACAGGAAGCTACAGGAATGTACCCTACTGTGCAATAGGGAAACTAGCGCTCCTGGAGGGATGGGCGCTACTATATCAAGACAGAGTAGAGTATGGGCGCTACTGTATGTACAACAAAGTAGTGCTCAGGTCATAAAGAGTTAAAAACTTACTTTGAAAAGTTACAAAAGACTGAAATCAAACAGGGAGAAGCAAGCAGGGGATACCTACAGGACTTCTTAGAGGATTGAAAGAGTTATACAGTACTGGAAAGAAAATCAAGAAAGGTTTCCTAGAGCAGAAAGACAATACTCCCCAGCGGAGTCGCCAATCTGTTGGTGGGAAAAACTACCCTCTAATCAGGAAACGGGCATCATCAACTGAAGGGGGATGACAGGTAAGCATATTAACTGTATTACAGAGATGTTTATGAATGGAAATGAGTTATAAGCCTTGAGAACATACCTTTTGAATGAAGTTCGATCATAGCTCTTATCTGATCTTGTGCTCGATCCTCAAGTCAACCTCTCATTCTATAAACCTGCAACACAAGTACCTTTCTCAGCGTATCTCAGATAATATATAATGATGAAATGGACAAAGCAATTTAAACATAAAATATTAACCAAAACAGATCCAAACAAGTACATCATTCAATGAACACTTGATTTGGGACAAGAAAAATGCTTCAACCTTTTATTGTCAAATGCAAATTGATGATACAAAGTATACCTGACTTTGCAGCTTTCTCCTGCAACCTGATCCTAGGCTCCTACTCTTCTCTGGCCTGGAAATCTTCCAGCATAACCTCCTTCAACACAAGCTTCTCTTTCAGAGTCTCTCAATAGCATTCATGTCTAACACCTCTCTTCATTCCTCCTTGTATTTATAGGACAAGGGAAACAGTTCAGGTCGAGAGATGGTTATGGAGGAAGTTGGGGAAGTTGGGAAACCAACTGCAACTAATCCTCTTCATGAAATTAATTATTTTTTAATCATCTTTTGAGGTGTACGCTACTATTTCACAGTGGAGTAGCGCCCAGGGCACTACTATAGTATTTTACAACTAGCGCTCATGACCTTTTAAAAGTTGAACGCTAGTCTACTGAAGAGGAGTAGCGCCCATGAGGTTTGAGCGCTACTATTTCACACTAGAGTAGGGTACAAGTGCTAGTCTATTGAGGTAGAGTAGCGCTCATGTCTCAAAATGACATTTTTTAGGGTTTTGCCAGCTTGCAAGGAGGTGGAGTAGGTCAAGGTCTCATCTAAGGTCAACATGCTCCTCCATCCAAGTTGTCCTTTTGTGTGATCAATAGCTCACAGTGATCATGGACAGAGAGGTGCAGGTTTGACCTATAACAGCAAGCATGTGTATATCAAGGTAAGACCCAAGAAAATCTCTCTAAGGATGGGTAGGTATTCAAAATTGGCGCCCTATTATTGTGGGCCATTTGAAATTTTTGCTAAAGTAGGGCTGGTAGCATAACAATTAGCCCTACCTCCTACTATTAAAGTGCATGATGTTTTTCACATTTCCATTTTGAAGAAGTATGTTCATGACACTACTTATGTGATTGATTGGGATGCTATATAGGTGGAACTCGAGGGAGAGTTCTAGGTGGTACCGGAACAAATTCTCAACAGAAGAGAAATTTTTATCTGGAACCGTACCATTGGACAAGTCAAGGTGCAATGGAAGCACCTTAGTCTGGAAGAGTCCATCTGGGAATTGGAAAGTGATATGCGAGAGGCATATCCAATCCTATTCCAGGACGAAGAAATGGAAGAATAAAGACAGGAAAACAAATAATAATAATAACACCGAGGATGGTGTTATCCTTTAAGAGGAGGTGTATGTAATACACCAATATTTAATAAATTATTATTAAATACTTTTATGAATATTTCAATTTATCTTATTTTTATTATTTTTTACAAGAAGTCAAAAATAAAACAATGTAATGGATTACTTTTTTATTAATAAAGATACTGAATGGGGACAGAAACGAAATAGTTGTTGCATGATTGATTGTTGACCCACAAGAGGAAAATACAAGTGGTTGAATCTGCTAAGTGAGAACTCAAGGTACAGGAGGCATCTTTCCCAAAATCAGGTCACAACTCTTAGTTAAGTGCTAAAGAGCAGGGGGCTCATAAATGACCAAGTCCTAGGCAAAATACTATATAATAGTATGTCCATAAGTAGCAGGAGTCTAGAATTGGAAGGGGATTGAATTTGATAAAGCAAGAGATGGCGCATTAAGTGTATTTTTCTCTTGTAGTTCAGTGATAAGGCTCGAGGGTTCTAGAGCAAGTGAGACTTGGCTGCTCTAGGATTTGGTTGGAAGGAATGGCTATTTCATTTCTGTTTTCCTGATAGTGGTGCCAGGTTCCTTGTTCTGTTTCTTACTTGTCCAAATTATTTACAGTAGGAGTTTTTATTTCAGTTATGAATCGCCTCTAACCCTACAAAACTTTTGTTATGTAGACAATGGATTTATTTATACATCTATGCAATATATTTCATATTATATTTCAAATTCAAATAATCTGTCGCATTACTATTTAGATTATAAAGTAATCAAAATTAGTTCGCGTATGAATCTACACATCTCTGTTATGAATTAAGTATCTCTTGTTATGGTATTCCTATACTCCATCCTAGTCCTACCATCTTTTTCATTATTTTTCATTTCATTCATGCATGCATTTTTGCATACAGTCATGAAATTGCATGCATGCATGCAATTGCATGCATCCCAGTCATCAGGTTGGTGTCTTCCAGCACCTAGAGCTTAGTTTACTAGCCCCGAGAGCCTGTTTTTGCTCAGTTCCAGCCCTCCTAGTCAGTAATTCACCCTCCTTTCACCTACGACATGAGAAAGGTGCCCTCCCTCACCTGCTGCCAGTTACACTTTAGTTAGTTGAGTGATTTGTGGATCTGTTCCTTGATTTGAGGACAAATTGACTAGTTTACTGACTGAGACACTTCGATGGACCTCCAGTGAGCCTATATTGCAATTTTTGACTCCATCCAGCTCCTCTTGCACCCTAATTTGATCCTCCTTCACTACATTAGTGCACCATGCATGTGTTACACCTACTACATTTAGTTAGACTCAGTTTTCCACCTGGTTGAAAGTCACTTGTGTATTGATGACACTCCACTGATGATGATTAGGACTCCTAGTGGTGTATTGTTGACACTCCACTGATGATGATGATGACTCCTAGTGCAGATAAGCCATGCCCATGTAGGCTAATTCGAATTGCCACCTTGGCATTCGAATCCTCTCCATTGTACTATTTATTTGTTCATATTATGATTAATGAATTAGTGTGATGTTATTCTACTTCTATCTAAGTTCTACTGTATCATAATTTTGCTGCTCTTTTACACTGCATTGTCCACTCTTCTTCTATTTTCCTGCTTAATATTTCTTGTGAGGTACACATCAGCTCTTAGATCTGCAGTGAGTCTTTTCACATGGTATCAGAGCATGTTGAGAGTATAGTCTATCTCCATTGCTGAGATTTTTTTGCAAGTTATTATCAAGATTTCGAGTGCAGCAGTTGCAATAGTTTTCTGTAGTTTTGTAGCAGTAGCAGTTGCAGATATTTTCTATTGTTTTTGCAGGTCTTCTACAACAACTTCCATGAATCTGGAAGGAATTCCTCCTCTTTCTCCATTCAACTATGATCAGTGGAAACCAAAGATGAGAGCATATTTGAAGAGACATGATCTTTTTAATTATTGTCTTGAGAAAGAGTTTGAATCCTCTGAAGAGGAGAATGATTGGTTAAATGAAGGTGATAGAGCCTATGGAGCAATGTTGATTGCTATGTCTCGTTGTATGGTAATCCACTTCCATGATTCTGCTGAATCTCCAAAAGAGCTATGGGCCCATATGGATGAAAGATTTGGCAAACAGAATGAAGGGATTGGTGCAAACTATTATGAGAGCAAGCCCAGTGATGCACTCGCCCTCTTGATGGTCTCTTTGATCATGGCTCAGTATGAAACATATCTCATAATGAAGTTGTCCACAAAGAAGAAGAACTTGCAGATTCTACACTCATGCTCTCAATATCTTCTATTTTGAATTCTATGCCAACTCACACTCTAGAAACTACAGAGGTTCTTAAATCCTCTCTTGCACAAGAGTCTGTTGGTTTTCATAATGATGATCTATTGAATGTTTCAGAGGTTAAATCAACAATTCGAGGTAATGCATTTGCTCTCCATGATCACTTACCTCTTATTTATTACTATATGATCATTTGTACATGCTCTCAGAAGTTTATTGAAGATGTAGGGCATTTCCATTTGCTTGGGATAATTTCTCATGTATATCATGGTTTTGATCTCACCTCTACTGGTTCAAAGGAGATCTCAAGAAAGCATTCATCAAGTCTTGGAGTTGATTTGAAATCCAAGCAATCACTATCATGTGATGGTTCTTTCGGGCATAATCTCACCTATGATGGTTCAAAGGAGAAAACAAAAGACTATCTACACATTCTTGGATTTGATCCTACCTCAGCTAATTCGAATCGTAGGTTCCAAGATCATCCTCATACCTATGGATTTGTTCTCATCACATTCGATCTGAAGAGCAAGTACAAGCACATGCTTTTTTAGCATGATCCACTTCTTCCCAGAAAGAAGATACTTTGAGACATATGACCAAGCATCACACTTGCTTGAGTTTGGAGCATTTATTTTGGTGTGCCCTATAGTCTATTTTGAAGGGGGGTATTTTTCCCATGAGGTTTTCCCCATTTCCTCGGTTTATGGACTATTCTTTATCATTTATTATATTGGGTGACCTTTGGTCTTAGTTACCAAGGCCCATGATGGATTAAGGGGGGGTGTTAGGATATTCCTATACTCCATCCTAGTACTACCAACTTTTTCATTATTTTGTATTTCAGTCATGCATGCGTTTTTGCATGCAGTCATGAAACTGCATGCATGCATCCCAGTCATCAGTTTGGTGTCTCCTGGCACCTATAGCTTAGTTTACTAGCCCCGAGAGACTGATTATGCTCAGTTCCAGCCCTCCTAGTCAGTAATGCACCCTCCTTTCACCTATCACATGAGAAAGGCACCCTCCCTCGCCTACAACCAGTTACACTTCAGTTAGTTGAGTGATTTGTGGATCTATTCCTTGATTTGAGGACAGATTGACTAGTTTACTGACTGAGACACTCCAATGGACCTCTAGTGAGCCTAGATTACCAGTTCTGACTCCAATCAGCTCCTCTTGCACCCTCCTTTGAGCCTCCTTCACTACATTAGTGCACCATGCATGTGTTACACCTACTACATTCAGTTAGACTCAGTTTGCCACCTGGTTGACAGTCACTTGTGTATTGATGACACTCCACTGATGATGATTAGGACTCCTAGTGGTGTATTGTTGACGCTCCACTGATGATGATGATGAATCCTAGTGTAGATAAGCCATGCCCATGTAGGCTAATTCAAATTGCCACCTTGGCATTCGAATCCTCTCCATTGTACTATTTATTTGTTCATATTATGATTAATGAATTAGTGTGATGTTATTCTGCTTCTATATGAGTTCTACTGTATCATAATTATGCTGTTCTTTTACACCGCATTTTCCACTCTTCTTCTATTTTCCTGATTAATCTTTCTTGTGAGGTATACATCAGCTCTTAGATCTACTGTGACGATTTTCACATCTCTTCTATGTTTATTTTCAAATGTAAGCATTTCCATCGAATCAGGATCTATACCTTTTTATTTTCAAATGAAAACAGTTATGTCGGAATCTATATCTATGTTAATAGAATGACCATTAATAATGTTTTCTAATAGATCTATGTTCTCGTTTCGCGTTAGATTAGAGTTTGATTAAAAATATAATTGATATATGCCCAAACTTTATAATCAAACCATAACAGGATCCCAAAGAAAGTTAAATATTAGCTAATGGTATAGACAGGTGTTATCCATCTGCTTAACTAGAAAAATATCAACAGTAATTAGTAAGATATGGTTAAGAGTCAAGAGGCTTCCGTACAAAAGAAAATCTTTTCTCTTAAAAATATATTTGGTTTTTCCTTTTATAAACTGTAGTCACAGATCGACAAGGTCAAGATCGTGAAGGATAAAAACTCAAGCTATGACCACATATGCCATTTTTAATATTACAATCAGTTAACATATTAATTATCGAAACCCCATTTATTTACAACATCTTTTTAACTAATTTACAGCCCGACAGATGTTAGGATTTCTTATACAAAAAAAAATGTGACACTCTCCTCGGAGGCCATAAAATATCTTTATGGTTGTAAAACTAAGTAGTGCCATAATCCAATCTATCTACATGGCATTAAGCTCATCGTATGATGATAGCGTAGTTCTAAATAACAAGAAAAACAATCAATCAATATGATAACCTTATAGAATAAAACTTATATAATTTTAATAGAACAGACCGAGAGTGGTCGTTTTAGTTATTTCATAGCATCAAGGATAGTATCAAAGAAGAGTTTGGATAAAAAGGAAAACACATAGATTAAATCCACAAAGCATTCACCAAAGTCAAAAAGACCCTAAGGGTCACATTCATTTTAAATAAACCGCAAATGCTAAATAAAGGGTTTCATAACCCTAGGAATAAAAGCTATCCACTGTTTAATAAAAGACCAAAACAGAGTTCTGGAAAACAATTATTATCAAATGCTGAAACGAAGACTACGAGGTAACCTCTGCCAAATAGTTCTCAAACCCTGAAAGGTCAACCATTAAACCAAATAAGTTATCTTGTTGAAGGCAAATGCCTGTTCTCTTCTCATGATTCCAAAACCCCTTAAGTCACCTGTAGCAACCAACAAATTGTATTTAGTTAGTAATCAAACATTTAGACTTATTTTTAAATACTTAAATGGTTTTGAGGCTCAGTTTTATCACCTAGGTGTTTTGAAATGCAAGCTCGAGAAGAGAGGACCCTGTCACCAACCTAGAAGACACCTTCATTCTGCATTTTCAAACACATAGTCAGAATCCTTATAAACTAGAAAGTAATCAAGTTTAAATTTGAAATAAAGGATAAAATCTTACCTATGCAAACTACGAACAATGCCAGGGGTCGAATCTTCCTAAGCACCCTTATCACTTCGCTTTCTACAGGAAAAGATTACCTATGTTAATCCATATGACTTGTTTAAAAACTAAACAACACTTATCAATTTTAATCACTGTGTATGAATTAAAACCTTTTATTCTTACCTTTTGATGGGAAGATTTGAGGATGGCGAAGGTTGACAAGGTTCAGTCACAACTCTTAGTAAGTTCTGTAAGTGCCGACCATTAAATCCTGGAAGTATCCCTTCACACCTTAGACAAGAACTAGCGAATAATGTCATTAACATTGCATGGCAGTGACAGGAAGAACTTCGCAAAATCACCATCAACGGAGTAGATCAAAGAACTCGTTTACCAAAATGCAATAGTGGATTTAGGACATCAAAAGACACATTAAACCCATTACGAAACCCTAAGCATCTGCCTGTCCAAATGGATGGTTGGGATTTACGCTCCAATGTAGACATAAAGGGCCTGGCTGCACTATCAAATCACGGCCAGGATGTCTCATAAATTGCTAAGCATTACATAGTACAACATTAAAACCATCACAATGACCAACACCTCGAATGACATTTAAACCAGAACATTATTTAATGCAAACTTTACAATATTTGACTATAGGATAAACCCTCATCCCAAACGTTGGTCATAAACATTTTTGAATAGGCATCACCTTGTTGCATATTGATAACCTTTACACCTAGGGCTTGGAAATATCCATGGTCCTTTTTAGCTTACATGGGATCAAGACTATAATCATAGTCTCCCACTATTATCCCTTGCGTAATAAAGTCCCACTATTATCCCTTGTGTAATAAAGTTAAGACCATAACCTAGGATCCAGATTTAGCTTTAGAAATAAGCAAGTTATATCATAACTTAACTGGGAAGTTGTAGAGATGAATGACACACATCACCTTGATCATGATGATGGCACACCGTAGAACTTTTTGAGTTAACCTGCCAAGTTTAGTTGCAGAAGTAGTGTAAGTAACTTTACATTGCAACAATGTTTTCGATATATGCTACTTTAACTATTGCATGCTATTAAAGTTGAGACGATTTACGCATTTATATGTTTATAAAAAAAATTTATTTATGAATTTTGGAGGTTCATGACAACTGCGTACTCAATTCTCCATGTGACGTCGAGTGTGTAAGCTCTCGGGAGGTGGGCATGGTAAATGGACACCCTACACGTGTACAACCTCCAGCGCCTGCAACATCAAATTACTAGTAATGTTGCAGACTTAAACAAATAGAACCCCATCTTAGAAATAAATAAAAGAAATATATTTCAAAATATATAAATATTTTAATTATTTATAAACTTAAATTTTTCACACATTTTCCTAAAATTTAATAAAAAAATATTTTATCTGGTTAAAAAAATATAAATACTTTAAGCTTATGAATCAATCGTTTCTGAAACAAATATAGGATTTTCACTCACTCTCCTTGAACTTTATTAAGGAATTTTTATTTTATTTTAAATCAAAGTTCCTAGAATATTCATTAGGACTTTTAAGTTTATTTTTGGAATGTTTAACCACTAAATTGATTGATTGTCATTTACATATACAAGAAATAGTATTTAAATATAAATTATATCGATATATTAGTGAATTTCCTATCTTATTTTTGCATTAAAGTGAGTTTTTCTTATGTTCAGAGTATGGTTTTGATTGCTTAATGTATAAGAATAAAATAAATAACATAAAAGGTAAGAGGCTTCCTAAAATTATTTAAGTTTTGGCTAAATCATTAAAAAATAAAAGAAGAATTTTAAATAACATAAAAGGTAAGAGGTTTCCGAAAATGATTTAAGTTTTGGCTAAATTGTTAAAAAATAAAAGAAGAAGTTTCTTTGTAAAATAATGATAATATTAAAAGTAATGTGATGTCATAAATAATTAGAGGAAAGGGGAAAATTGAAATAAAGAGGTAGTCGACTCTATCTTAGAAGATCAAAAGTATCTATGTATTTTAAGTACATTAATTAAGAAAATCAACATCACTCAAATAAAAACAAACTCACACCAACACCATACTGAAATAGGGTCATGGACAATTTATAAAATCTTATGACACCAAACAATTTGTCAATTTGTAACATCAAGATCATCAAGACATTCAAAACCCATTTCCTATATATATATATAATTTTGGGTTTATAAACTATTTATAGTATATAACAATAATTTTATCTATTATTGTATCTATTGTATGGTTGTGATATTCAGTTTAATGTTATCGATATTTTAAAAACATTTTTTATTTAGTTTCTATAAAAAGGAGTTGTCTAAAAATTTGAAGAGTTGACTTAGACAAGGGTTTCAGAATTTTTAAAAAAATTGTTACATTTTTTTAAAATCATGTCTGAAAAATCTATTTTTTCCAATTTTCATAAAACTTTTAGATTACATGAAAACAAAAATATTTATATTTTAGTAACATTTTCCAATGATATTTATATACATGGTGTATACATAGAACATAATTTCAAAGATAAATTATACATTAAATTTTAAGAAAAACTCTTTGACTAAATATATCCCAATCATATATTCATATTTCAATAATGATTATATTAACATCAATATATACTTGACCCTAATTATATATATTTAATTCTAATTTTCTCTTAAAAAAATTATTAAAATAAAAAAAAATTATAAAAAATCTTTTTTTATTTCATATTATATATAAAGATTAATAAAATAAAATTAATTACAAATACATTAATAAATATCATCATAACCCAAATAGGTTTCAAATTTTTTTTTACATTATAGTTTTAATTAAAATTATTATAAAAATAAATTCCAAATAAGAAATAACTTCATTTAATATTTTATTTATATTATTTTCATACATTAATTGATAAGATACTAATTTTTTTTTAAAAACTTTATGATTATTTATTTTACATTTAATTCGAATTAAAATTATTATAAAAATAAATTCCAAAATAATAAATAACTTCATTTAATATATTATTTATATTTTTTTCATACATTGTTTGATAACATATGAACAAAATTTAAGAATTGTATGATTATCTTAAAGTGAAAAAATATTTTAGAATTTTATATATTATCTTACGAGTACTGAGGTGATTTAAGGTTGAATGAGAGGATAGTCATAATGGTGTTATAATTGGAATGCTAGTAACCGATACAAGTGATGCCCCGAAGGGATCTCCAATTTCATGAATTAATAAAAAGATTGAAAAATTTTAATTACTATTTTAATATTTTTAAAATCTAATTTTAAAATATTTTATTAAGTATATATGAGTTTTTAAATTAGCATAGTTACAAGTAAAGTGGTCGGTGAATATCTATAGGTGTAGTCAACCATTTAGTTTTGTTGAGATGGCTGGTTATTAAACAAAGGCTAAACATGGTGGCGGAGCAGCTACTTTTTTGGCATAGGGACAGGTGGCTTATTGCTACCTTCTGGTGACTGGCAGCTGCGGGTTAACCTCCTTTAGTGGGGCTAAATGACTTTGCTGGGTTCCACGATCCTTTCCACAAACCCTCAGACGTCGACTGAACATTCTGGAGAGCGGTCTGGTTTTGATAATGATATGGTTTCACATGGGGGCCGTCTACGGGGTGTGAAGGCAAAGCAGCGGAGACTGCTGAAGACCTACAGAGCATGAAAGGAGATTTGTAGATTCGACATTGATGCTGAACACAACCTGGATAAAATTAAAATTTTGGCTGAGCGTGCAGTGGTCGGTCGCCTAGAGTATACTTCGGGCACCAAAATGGAAATTTCGGAATGGGTGAATAGGGTTTGGGTGCCCTTCACTGGTTTGGCCCCCCGTATTAACCTGCTTCCGAATCGCTGGATCCTTTTCACCTTCACGGAGGCGACCCATCTCGACTTGATCTTGTCCAAGTTCTGGGAATTTAAGAAGGGTTCGCTATTCATCAAGAGATGGCATTTAAACTTTGATCCTGGTAAAGAAATCCAAACCCTACGCCACTTGTGGATGATAATTCCTGGCCTTCCAATTGAAATTTGGACAGAGGATGTAGTGAAAGGCATCGCAAATTCTGTTGGTCGATTCGTCAGGTTTGACAAACAGAACCTATTTGGGATGGATCGGCGTTATGCCAAAGTGATGGTAGAACTTGATTTAAAGGATGGTTTGCCTGCAGAGGTCTTAGTCACTTGGGGCTCTCAGGCCTGGCATCAAGCTCTGGATTTTTATAAAATCCCTTTCAGATGTTTCCTGTGCCGCAAGACTGGTCATGTCAAAGCTGTGTGTCCATCCTTGCGTGAATGCTCACGGGACTCATCGGAATTCTCTTCGCCCGAGAATGAGCTCCAGTATTCCGAACCACAAAAATTCGGTAAGTTTGACAAGAACCCCTCTTTAAATTTCCCAGATTTATCTTCAGAGGAGCTGGCTTTCTTAGAATCATCTGAACAAAAACTCACTAGTCGTATTAACAATGGAGAAATACTCCTGCGGCATGACATAGTAACTGGTCTCCCTGTATCAAAATCGGTAGTTGTCCCTTCTGATAGCAATGTTAGTCGAAATTTATTTCCTGACTTGAATCCTGTTAACTTGAGCTTGGGTCCTTTGGAATTGTCTTCTGTCGAGAATGAAAAGTCAAACCCTAAACCTGAGTTCGAGCTAGCAGAAAACCTCCCCAATTCACATTACACTGTGAAGTCAAAGACAAGGTCGAACTCAAATCCTGTGTGTGCTTTGAGTGATAGCCGCCCTGCACCTCATCATCTTGTGGAGTAAAAAACTGTCAATAACCCTGACAGGGTTTTGAATAGTCAGACGGGAAAAAAATCATTAGGGCCTTTTGAAGCTATTCCTGTCTCTACTGAGATTACACAGTGTGAACCTCGTCATTGTGGAGATCTTAGTCCATGGGGTGATAAGGGAGATAATCTATCAGATTCAGTTATTAATCCCTTAGATTTGAATATCTTAGCTGAATCTGGTTATCACATGTCAACATATGGGAAAGAATTTCCTCCTCTTCAGGATTACACAAAAAACCCTAGCAGTGGGTCTGATGCAAATCCTATTCTCTCCCTTAATCGACAAAATGTCACAATCAGAAGGGGCAAGAAGAAAAAACCTGAATCTAACATTTCTGACACTTACACGCCTATATCAAGGAGGTTAGAAGAAGCTGAAAAGAGTGAGAAAACTGAAACCCTGGGGCTTAGAGAAGCAACCCCCATTAGGACTGATTCTTGATGTCCTTGTTGTCATTAAATGTTAGGGGATTGGGCAAGGTGACTCGGGCCCAGGCCTTGTCCAATCTGATAAAAGATACTGGCCCCGCAATCTTATTTCTCCAGGAGACCATGTGTGAGGACAATTTAGCCATTCACAAACTGTGCAACATTCTTTCGGATTGGGAGGTAGCAGCTATTAGCTCTCGAGGACAGTCTGGGGGTCTTGCTGTTGCATGGAACCCAAATTTCTTTGATCTTCATGCTTTCTGCACACCTTGGGGTATATTATTAAAGGGAACTTTTTGCAGTAACAAAGAATCTATTTCTCTACTCAATGTATACGCTCCATACAGGGAGAGACAAAAATTCTGGACTGACTTGAGTGGGTCGGGGCTCATGGATTTATCTGATTTAATCATTGCAGGAGATCTCAATTTCTCTTACCAGGCTTCAGAAATTTGGGGCATCTCTGCCAGGATGGATGAATTGGGGGATTTCTTCCTAAATCTGCTCTTGGAGAAGAATCTCATTGATGTCCTGCCACACAAGCTTTCCCCCACTTGGACGAATGGTCGATTCGGTGCAGAAGGTGTCCATAAACGCCTTGACCGATTCCTTGTTAAGTCAACCTTGTTGGCTCATTTTCCGAAGCACAGGTCTTGGGTTCACCCTACAAAATTCTCGGACCACTGGCCCATTGTTCTTCAGATGGAACAATATGATCATTTACAGGCAACTCCTTTTAAATTCAATGCTTCGTGGTTAGAGGATGAATCATTTTGTCACATGGTCAGAATGTTTTGGGAAAATTGTGAAGTTTTAGATTCAAATCCTGTTCTGAACTTTTGTTTCAAATTAAAGAATTTAAAAGTGGCTGTTGTCAAATGGATCAAAGAAAAGAAACTTGCAGATAAAATTGAACTCCAACAATTAGAATCACAACTACAAGAAGCCATTGCTGCCAATATAAACGATTCTTTATCAGAGGAAGCTTTTGGGATTATGAAGAAGCTGGAGATGAAAAAAGAAGATTTAATTCTCCAGGAAGAAAAAGCATGGAGATTAAAGAGTCGAGCCACCTGGATTGCGCTTGGTGACAAGAACACCAAGTTCTTTCACTCATTTGCATCTGCTAGGAGGAGAACAAAGCATATCTGGGAGATACATGGTGAAGATGGAATGATGTGCTCTGGTATTGAAAATCTTAAAACAGAAGCATATTCCTTCTTTAATAATATTTATTCAGATCCTGGGGATTATTATATAAATGAACAATTTGAAGTGGCAGATCATTACCCTCGGTTCTTTGAGGAGCAAGAAGCAGAATATATTCAAAGAGAGGTTACTTTGGTTGAAATAGAGCAAACATTAAAGTCATTTGCTAAGGATAAAGCTCCTGGGCCGGATGGATGGCCAGTCGAGCTGTATCTACATTTCTTTGATTTGATGGGGGACGAAATTCTGGAACTTATCAATTTCTCCATGACAAATAGCTACATCCCAGGCGGACTCAACTCCACGTTTGTTACTCTCATCCCAAAAAAAGACAAGCCTGCAACATTCGGTGATTTTCGCCCTATTGCTCTTTGTAATCTGCTATATAAGCTTATTTCTAAAATAATTGCTGATAGATTAAAAAATGCCCTCTCTTCTCATATATCTGAAGAGCAATTTGGCTTTTTAGAGGGCAGACAAATCCACGACGCTATCGGCATCACACAAGAACTAATCCACAGCATCAAGATTCATAAACGAAAAGCCATGTTGTTCAAGATGGATTTAATCAAAGCATATGATAGGGCAAATTGGTCTTTCATCAGACTGATTCTCATTAAGATTGGTATGCCCTCTATATTTATAAAGTGGATCATGGCCTGCATCAGATCCATAAATATATCTGTACTGGTGAATGGCAGTCCTACAGATTTCTTCAGTTGCTCCAGGGGATTAAGGCAAGGCTGCCCTCTATCCCCTCTCCTGTTCATTTTGATAATGGACGGTTTCAACAGATTGGTGAACAGGGCTTTACTGGATGGCAAAATTAAGGGTATCAAACTTATAAAAGATGTTATTTTTACTCATGTTATGTTTGCAGATGATGTTCTTGTGGGTGGTATAGACACAGTTGATGAATGGGGGATGATAAAAAACATCATTCATATTTTCAGCAGAGCTACAGGTATGCTGGTCAGTGATGAAAAATCCAGTTTTTTTCACCTTGCTCTATCAGATGAACAGATTAGAAGCATCCGATCTATCATGCCTTATAATTGTTCCAACCTAGAGCAGGGCTTCAAATACCTAGGTTACGTGTTAAAACCAAACAATTATCAAATAAGGGATTGGCAATGGCTTTTGAAAAAAATTGAAGATAAAATAGCACATTGGTCTTATAGGTTTCTTTCAATCGGAGGAAAGCTGATACTGGTGAATTCGGTGCTATCTAGCATCCCTGTATATTGGTTTTCATTGATGGAGGTCCCAAGCTCTATCATCAAAACCATAAAGAGATTCTTTTTCAACTTTCTGTGGAATGGGACAGCAAAAAGTAGAAACATCCCTATGGTAGCAGCTGATTCTCTAGCCAGACCTTTTAAATATGGAGGCTGGGGAATAAAAGACTTGGAGGTTTTTAACATCGCCCTCAGGTTAAAAAGCTGCTGGCGTGGTATATATGGAGTCTCCCTCTGGTCTAGAATTATACATGCTAAATATATAAAGACTGATGTCAACTCTTGGATGCGAAATCCAAAATTGTCAAGCTGGAATTTCTCACCCATTTGGAGAGGGTTTATGAAAGTTTTTCATTGGATAAAAAGTGATCTTATTTGGCAGGTTGGCTGTGGTTCACAGATCAGGGTGGGAGTTGATCCCATTATTGGTTTAGAGCATGAACATTTGCTTCCACCAATTATCCCTCAGTATTTACAAATCATTGGATTACCAACTTTGGATAAGATCCATCATCTGAATTCAGGCCAGGCCAATCATCAGAAGTGGTACACGGCACAAGAAATAGGCTTATCGGGATATCTGGCACGTATCTGGGAAAATTACAGAAATAATTTAAATTTGGCGGGTGTACGTTTGTGCAATTCTGAAGACAAGCTTGTCTGGGCAGGAAATACAGGGCTTGGCACTGTCACGGCAAAAACAGCATATAAAAGAATTCTTCAGCAAAAATACATCTTCCCCCCGGACTGGTGGTATGTAAAGATCTGGCAATGGCACATCCCTATAAAACTAAAATGTTTTTCTTGGTTGATTCTGCAGAACAAGTTAAAGACTTGGGACGATCTCTGCAAGAGAGGATGGATAGGCCCGAACTATTGTCCTCTTTGTAAAGCAAACGCTGAATCTCGTCTGCATCTTTTTGTTCAATGTTCTTTCTCTTACAAGGTCTGGGAGATGATGTCCAAACATTTTAATATTACCAAAAGCTGGGCAATAGGGGACTTCAATTTATGTTTTTTAAACTGGTACAGGCATTGCAAAAAGTTCTTTTACCTGGCAGTTTGCATTCCTTGGGCAATATGGCATACCAGGAATTGTGTCATATTTCAAAACTCCTCACCTGATCACATCCAATGCTGTTTGACTGCCCTCAAAATGTTCAACCAATGCAAGGTGGATGAGATGATGCTGAAAACAGATCGCATCAGTATATTCAATCTTATTATCGATAGACCTGTCCTTTTCTTTGACGGTGCATCTCAAGCAGGAATGTGCGCGATTGGAGGTGTTATTTATCTAAATGACAACCACTATTTTTCTATCAAATTAAATTGTGGGAATGGATCAAATATGAAGGTGGAATTAATTGCTCTCTGGTGTGTTTTAAAGGTTGCAAACATATTTGGGTTGCCAAATCTCAAGGTATATGGTGACTCTAGGGTCACTATTAAATGGGCAGAAGGAAAATTCAAGCTTAATGTATTAAATTTAAGACACTGGGCTACCAGAACTCTACATGAACTTTCAAAACAGCAAAATATTATGTTCGAGCACATCTATCGCGCACACAACAGTATGGCGGACAAGCTGTCTAAACAAGCTCTAGATGGAAGTGAGGGACACCTGCTCTGGGAAGAATGGTGTGAAGACTGCCTACAGGATTGTGGATCTATTTATTTCTATGACTGATATTTTGTCTTAACACAGTTCCTTTTTTGCTGTTAGCAGGGGTGTATGGGGCTTTTTTGTAAGACAATTAAATTTTTGGGAATATTTTGTTATGTGAACATCTTCTGGGGTTAATTCCAATCCATGTATAGGCTGTCTCACTCAGTATTCAGCTTGGGGTATATTCCGAAAGATCCTTTTGATTGGATCATGAACATATTTTGTACTATTTGATTCAGTTTATGAATATCAATAGTAGTTTTTTTCTCTGGAAAAAAAAAACAAAGGCTAAACATTAAACTAACACAAACATTAAATTAATTAATATACACATAAAAACAAATACTATTTAATAAACATACTGATTTCCTTAACCACACTTTAACTCAAGCTTATTTAAATCTTGTTTAAGATGTGTTTGAGCACAACAAGATACGACGACCATGAAATAAATCCTGAATTTACACTTATTATATTCACATTAAGCTTGTTAATCTTGTTAATCCACTCAAAAAAGTCCAAAATCTAAACTACTTAAACACCTATCAATATAATTAAAAATATTTATTTGTTTTAAAAGTCCAACCACTTTACAAAATCAAAATCATTATTATTGTTGTGAGATGGATTATTATAGACTCGACTTTACAAAACGATTTATTATTGTTGTGAGATGGATTATTGTATAGTCGTTGTTGCTTATTTCTTAAGCTTGCGGGCTAGGCTTCCCCTTTCATATCAAGTACATTTTGTTTTTAATATGTAAAGCGATAGGTGACGGTAACGCATGGAATGAAATTTATAATAAATTTTAGGGGATAATGAAATATATTGTGTTATTTTTAGTTGAGTAATAGTGTATGGGTTTATTTTTAATTTTTAATTTTATTTTTTTTATTAAGATAGTAAGGTTTTATTAATTTATAAGTAAATATATAAAGTTTAAGTTTGATATTGTTGATTTGTTATTTTAGAAATCATACCACACCAAAATTGTTTGGATTTTTATTATCTTTGTTAATAAATTTTGTTTTATTGGTTCTTTTAGTAAGGATATTGATCTCAACATTCAAATTTTTTAGTATTTAAATTTCATTTTCTAGTAAAGCTTGACTATATGTGATATTTAGTGTCCTTTGTGCCCATATTTGGGACTTAGGGATGCATTTCTCTATCCACTTCTTCAATGGATGTAAGGAATTGTTGCATCTTTATTGCTTCTTCAACTTGATGAATCTCCCTCTAAAATGACTTGAGATTCAATGTCCAATAGGTTGAGGATGAATCTCATTCCTTCTACATAAACGTAGACACAAAATCCATCTCCCTTCCCCCACAATCATCATCCCCTTCCCCTCCCAAGCATGGTGACTAGAATGCGAAGGATTAGGAAACCCATGGAAAATAAACCCCTAAGCCTAGAAGACTCGAGCCTAGTCAAGACTGTCAGACAAAGTAGTGCAAGGGGAAAAGGAAGAGGTTGGTTTCCTTTGATTCCTAAATCCCTAGAACTAAACCAAAACTCATATGGGAAGCAAAGACATGAAGAGAAAAGAACTTGATAGGAGACCTAATGGCAGTTGGTGAGCTTCTTCATAGAGGGATTCCATACAACATTTGGACCTCAAAATGCTGGTCACCTCTTCAAGTAACCAACTTTGTCACATGTGAGTCGCTCCATTCATATAAGTAAAGAAAAATTGTAGCAAGCTTGTCCTACTTCTACCTCTTCTCATGATTGTTTAATCCCTCTCAAATAGAACCACCTCTAGATGGATCAAGCTATAAGAGGCCACCATATCCCTCACTCGCTTGAAGCCATCAATGCTCTCGTATTCCACTGTCATTTCCATTAAAACTAGCATGATAATCATATATGCTCCATTTGCTACCTATCCCCTTGAAAACAGTGTTGTGATTTGGCTATGGTGCCTTAGTATTTCCTCCGAACCTTACTTGGCCTCGATATGAATAATTATGATTTTAAAATTTAAATGATTTTAAAAAATCGAATCACTATTAATTTTAATTAATTATACAATTTTTCATAATAATAATATAATGATTTATTATTATTATTTTAACTTACTTAAAATTATTTTGAGTAATAAATTTAATTATTAAATTAATTTTAAGTTTAAAATTGCATTAAATTTTATATATATAAGTTTAAAATTGTATTAAATAATATATGTCAAAATATATAAAGATTTTAATTATTTATAAACAATAATTTAAATATAGTTTAAAATTTCCCCTCATTTTCCTTAAATTTAATTAAAAAATATTTTATCTTAAATCTAAATTTGTAAAAAAATTATAAAAACTTTAAACTTATGATCTAATTGTTTCTAAGACAATGATTTTTTTCATCATTCTCCTTAAACTTTGTCATTATATTTTTAACTAATTTACATATACAAGAAATAGTATTTAAATATAAATCATCATTCTCCTTAAACTTTGTCATTATATTTTTAACTAATTTACATATACAAGAAATAGTATTTAAATATAAATTATATTGATATATTAGAGAATTTCTTATCTTATTTTTTCATTAAAGTGAGTTTCTCTCGTGTTGAGAGTATGGTTATGACTACTTAATATATAAGAATAAGAAAAATAATTTGGAAGACAATAGGCTTCTTAAAATTATTTAAGTCTTGGCTAAATTATTAAGAAATTGAAGAAGAGATTACTACGCAAAATAATGATAATAGATGTTATAAATAACTAGAGAAAAATTTGAGATAAGAAGGTGATTAACCATACTCTAGAAAATCAAAAGTATCTCTATATTTTAAGTATAGTAATTAAGAAACTCAACCCTAATCAAATAAGAACAAACTATCACAGCACCATAGTGAAATAGGGCATGGGAAAATATTATGGGACCAAATAATTTGTCAACTTTGTGACACTAAGAAGGTTGAAAATGAAAATCATTTTCTCTTGAAATATGAGTGCATAAATGAAATTCTAAAGAAAACTAAGTGATTCTTACTTTTTAAAGGATTCAATATACCAAAGTTGGTGGCATTAGACTTTTATAACTATCATCATCATGACCAATAACAACACTATTTTATATATAAAGCATTTTTCTAATTATTAATGAATATTATGTAGAATATATGCATACCTGAATGATTTTAGAACCAATGTTGATAGTTAAAATTATTTATTTTTTTAAAAAATATTTTAATATATTTCTAAAAGTTAGAAAGCTGTATAATGATGTTGTTCACAATGTTGGAAATTTATGAAAATACATTTTTTATGTCAAACTTGTAATATTGATAAACAACATGGAAGACAAAAGGCTCCCTAGAATTGCTTCTAACTCTAGTCAAAACCACATAGTATATGGGAGACGAGGCTCCCTAATATTGCTTAATTCTTGGCTAAATCATTAGGAAATTGAAAAAGAGAACACTATGCAAAATAGTAATGATATTAAAGTATTGTGATGTTAGAAATAATTAGAGGAAAAGTGAAAATAGAGATACTTGGAGGTGGTCAACCATAATCTAGAAGATCCATCAAGTCTCGCCACTAACATAATGAAATAGGGCGATGGACAATTTTTGAAAACTTATGGGACCAAACAATTTGTCATATTTGTGACATTAAGTTCGTTGAGTAGGTCGCAGAACCAAAATTGCCGCAAGGTCACAGATCAACAGTACCGTAGTACATAAATAAAATTCATAAATATAAGTACATAAATAAAACTCTAAAGAAAACCAAGTGATTCCTGACTTTTTTTAAGGTCCGATATACCAAAATTGGTGTCATTAGACTTTAATAACTATAATCATCATAACTAATAACAACACCATTTTCTATTTTCTATATAAAACACTTTTCTAATTAGTAATGAATATTATGTTATGCTATTAGTAGATGCCTCTTCTTGGAACCCATTCATAGCTACTCTCTGATCTATACTTTGCTGATCCTTAGCAGAATTGGTGATGGCTTCTGCATGATTACCTCCCTTGGAATGTATGCTTGAAGTAAACCCAAACAATCTCTTGATGCTAGGAGATGTAGTTGGCTGATTTTTTGTTCCTTCTTCTTTACTCACAGAGGTGGAACAAATTCTTTCCTCTATGGGTGGTTTGCTTCTCTCTATTGAATCCAAAGGCTCATCCTTGATCTCAAATCCAAATCTTCAATAAAAGTAATCTTTGAAATAAATGGCCTTACCAATATCTTCTCCCAAAGCTAGATACTCATGGTAGTGGTAGGGAAAATTTTTACCTGCAAATATCCTCTTTGCTAACTCCTTAGGATTAGCCATTGGTAGTTCATCCCATTGATCTATGTACATATGATCATAAATGTAACCACCTCATCTCTTGGTAATCCTTCGTCAATGTAAATTATCTCTTCTTCCTCATACAACTCAAACCTTTAATATTCCATGTCTATCACTGCTTCCAAAATTGCAACTTAAAAATACTTCTGAGATATCTTCCAGTGAGAATTACTTTCCACGGGATGAGCCAAGGAAAGTGCGCTGATACCACTGTAATATCCATGACCTATCATCAGCTGATATTATCTCAGAAATTAAAACTTACAAAACAACGTTTTCCCCGGCAAAGACTAATTAACAGAACTAGTGGAAAAGGGGATGGTGTAGGGCACAAGTAGATTCCTCCTGGGTTATGAATTTGGGATATTTAGGTTATGCCAATTTTATGGGTGAATGTGCAGCATCAAACATATCAGAAACAGGGCCAACTACTGATTCATATGCACAAATTACTGGGGCCATTTACATTTCACAAAAGCTAGGTTGATGTCTACTTTGATGCTTCCTGGGCACACCGGCATATGCAAATTAAAATTAGTGCTTACACATGAATGTAACCAGTGGTTGATATCAGACGATTAAACTCATAATTAAATTATGGACAAGATTTATTTAATATTTGGGAGGTTCTGGTGGAGTTCAGAAACCAAAGAGGCAAGGGTGCTATCTTGGACTACTCGACTAGTATTTTTCCAAGTTCTTCCAAATGTACTGAGATGAATTTGAATCATTAGGTAAATCATTGGATATGCTTCATTAATGTATCGGTATTCATAAATAACCTTCATAATAGAAAACTGACTCATACATAGCTCTGAATTGCAAAAATGGTAAAACTAGTTAATAAAAATTGCTTAAAGAGCTAGTCTTCGAATTGTTTGATCCAAATTGCCTGCAAGGATTACAAAATTTAATTCTGAAGTATATGAGGTATCTATCATAATTTTATTAACAGTAGCAAGTATTAATTAAGTACACTGAGAATATATTAGAGGAATTACAACATTCAGATATTCAAGGAGTCTTCAATGCTAGAGAGATCTTACAAATTGAGAGAATGAGTATGGGAGGAGGAGAAGAAGGATAAGTTCTGCAGTGGATATTCCATGAGGATGAAATCATATCTAGTAGATACATATGGATGGCACATTGAACTTCATGATCTGCTTAGGGGCGCAATCATCAACTGAAACTTCGCATGTATGCTCCTTAACACTGAAGCCTTGGCTCTAGTGAGAATGGTTGTATATTGGTCATTTGGATACCCTTTTCAACAAGAAAAAAGAAGTTTATTACTGAAAATGACCCTTTGGACGCAATGGAATAGGTCTCACAACCCAGAAATTATCATAAATGATGAACCCATAACCTCCATTTCAGCCCTTCCACATTATTCCCACTGAATGAAGGGAATGAATAGAGATTTCGAATTGGATGCTTGATATTCGTTCTCCTGACTCTTGAATCAGACTGAATAGACTTCAAGACCCACACATCATACTTCCATGGCTGCAAGAAATGGAATAATATCATAGAAGAATAATTAAAGAGAAGGAATGGGGCACATCTCCCACTCGTTGGCTAGGGTGCATCTCCTTGTCTTGGTAAGCTAAAGTGCTCACACACAAATTCAATAATGATCAAAAGTTGTGAAAAGGAGTTGCTTGGATTATTTTATAAACTTATTGATGACCTGTTGAGCAAGTTGATGTGCTTGGTGACCTGTGAGAGCCCTTTTGAATTCGCCCTCCTTGAGTGGATAGGATTTCCTGCTTTTCCTCTCTTACATCTTTTCATCCTTTTAGAAACTGCAACCCCCTTGACTTGAGATGTTTCTTGCTTTGTAAAATAGTTGTCTACTTTGTAAACTGGCCTCTAATTTGGAAACTATGCCCTCCCTTGGATTTTATGGATGTTTCCACTTTTATGCTTTTAGCAACTTATTACACCTCCCCGGCTTTTCATCTTTTTCTATTTTATTTCCTCCAGTTCCATTTTAGAAACCTTATCCTCATGAGGGCGCCCTCTTGCTCAAAATTTAGGAATAATTATTTATGAAAAGAATTAAAATTAATAAAATTATTGTTTCTATTTTCCTTACCTTCTTGCTTTTGTCAATTTCTTTCCTTTTAGATGCATCTTGCTTTGTGCTACTTTTCTCCACTTTCTTCTTGGTGTGACAACTCATAAGGCTAGCCTTATCTCTCCATGTGCCCTCATGTTGTACTTATCATCATCCAACTCACCAAAACAAATAATTAATATTTTAAATATGAAAATAATTATTACATCCTTGTAATTTAATTAATTAAACAACTATAAGATAATTTATTCCTAATTAATAATTGCCTAGGATAAAGTTACCCCCCCTTTCATTAATTAATTCCATGGTATTCACTAGGATCCATGGGGGGTTGGTTGATTCTTTGCTTCCCTTGGTACTAGAAAATTGGGGACATGACACTGAGCACATTAGTCAACAAAAATGTTTGCACATAGACTTTATATCAATATTGCAAGCAAATCAAGGATGAGAGGTCAACCAGGCATTCAATCTTTGAATATTTCAAATTTCATGATTTTCATACTTTTGGATCGCAGATTATCACTAACTATAATTTCATTGAAATCTATAAAATTGCACCAAATCATCTCCAGCAACCGTGCAGTATTTTATGCTCCGAAAAGCAAGCAAAATCTCTAGGTAAAAAGAGAAAGAAAGAATCTGAAGAGGATAATGGTACCGAATTAGCAAATGATGCTGAGAAAATATTGAACATATATATCAATAAAGAGGGGATGGGTATGTCCATTGACTCTGTCCATTGCTTGTCAATGTTTTTATCATGCATCTTTGGTCAACACACTAAGATCCATTGCATTTTTTGGTGCGACAATCAGTTGTGAATTTGTTATTGTTGATATGTGTAATTGTGATAGTTCCTGGACATAAGAAGATATGCTTGCATTGTTGTACTACTTAGAATCAAATGAAGCGGCATGTACTTGTATTTTTTAAACAAATATGGAAAACTCTTGTATGATTTCTAAAAATTTCACACAGTTCAGCAAGAAATTAAAAAAAAAGGTTACATGGAATCTTACCAAGAGATTTTATATAGATTTATCCAAGTACTTATTTATAGTATTCTCTATTATACAGTGTTGGAGAATTGGAAGGGATGAGGATAAGTTGTCTACTTTTCAAATGGATATGGATTGGAAGGATGATGGCCTACCAATGATTGATTTACCTTTTCCCGAGGTTGTCGATGATAGTTTGAGAAGCCATGTTTTTGCAAAAGAAAGGACACGGGAATTCTGGGATCACATAGTTTCTAGACTTGTCTCTTCTCGAGGTACAGTCCTTTCATTGTATGCAGGAGGTAGAGTTCTTCGTTCATTGATCAGGTCATCACATAAAATAATTATTTCTATTGTAGAGACAGTACTACAAGAGCTATTTATGAACAATTTCTATCATGAATTGGTTATAAACCAAGGTATTTGTATTAACATTTTCATGTCTTATTTCATTGTATTTTACTTTTCTCGGTCAGTTATGTTCAATAACTTCTTCAAATTCCTATTCTACTACAACTTCAAATAAAGAGCACACTCAGTTATTGTCCAATAAAATTATAGTATCCGATGACGACATTGAATGTGATGGAGAATCCAGAAAGAACTACCAAACTGGTGAACAAGATGGAAAAGATGGGCAATATGGACAAGAAGGTAAACAATTATTTTTCAAAGATCCTGGATAAATTAACTAAATTATGAACGGTGATAGTGAGTCAGTGACCTTGAATACTTGCAAAAAGTTATATAAAATGTATATCTGCAAATTTCCAAGTCAAGACGATTGGATTGCTATTCAACATGTGGATCATCCACAACCATAGTTGGGATCAACGATGTCCGTGGATATTAGCCAGAAAATCACAGTGGATAATAATTAACCAAGCGAGGGCTTGGATAATAATGAACCAGGCGAGGGCTTGGTTTCAAAACGTGGTATCTTTAACAATTTTGGTCACCACTAAAATGTTGGTCGGTCATTGACAGGTAAAAGACAAAGATTATTTCCTACTTAAATTGATAAAACAAATTTATTCCGAAATATATAATGACAAGCAATATTTTTGTTCATTTCCCCATACAAAAATGTTATTGATATTAGAAATGAAAGGTTTTCTATTTCGCAAGAAATTCACAGAAAATGACTCCAAAAGAGAAAAAAAGGGAAATAAAAAAATTATTGTTGGAGGCAAAAGAGTAAAAAAGGGGGAAGAAAGTACTGTTGGTGAATTTGAATTTAAAGACAAAGAAACTTCATATGAGTCGCGAACATATGCAATACAATTTTTGGGATTATGTCTTTCCAAATTCAATGTCGGGATTTTGTCATCTAAATGTCGGGTCAATGAGGAGAAGTCATTGTTTACAAAAAATTTGAGGGCAGGTAGTGCAGAAAAAACATATGGGGAACAAATTTTATTTTTATGGTTTTGAGAGAGATGTACCAATGATAAAGAAGGAAATACACAAAAAATATGGAGAGTGTGTGGGAGGAGTTCCCAATGAAATCTTCACAAAGTAATACATCAATGATTGTTTTGGAGGGTGATGATGTGAAAGCACATCCATGTGAAAACTATATTTTGAGCAATCCCTTTATTGCATTGTCGGCTAGGATAGATAGTGAATTGGTACATAGACTATTGCAGGGTTTTAGTAAAATTCATGAATCCATTGATATCAGAGTTCCTTCAATTCCTTCTTCTAGTTGTGTGAATGTGACCTATCATTGCCTCTTTCAAGAGCGAGAAACACTAGATGTAACCTATGGATATTTTAAATCATTTAATGTGTTTTCTATTTTTTTCAGTGACGTTGTTGTTTTCGTTTGAATCTAACATATTATTAGTTCAATGTGATGCTTTTATTAAATCATTTGAATCTGTGAAATTTTGGGTGATTTTTGTATTAATATTTGGAAATCAAAATCTTCATTTATAGTTGCATGATTATGATCATTAACTTCATGATGAAGTGTTGTTGTTGCGGCTATATATATAGTCACGGTTTTTGTGTGCAGTCTCGATATCACTGCAAAATAAACTATTGGTCCTATGAGTAGAGGGATGTCTCTTTGGAGTTTAGATGTTATCCAACATTGAAGATTTTTCCAAACAACCTAGTTTTCTCTATAATTGCTATTGTTATTATGCACTGATGTTTAGCCCCGATATTACCAGTGTTTCTAGAGAACATTTCTGCATTTCTCTATGGTTTTCCTCACTCGATAACATGGAAATTAAAAAATTCCTTGGTATATTTGAATGGTTGAAGAATGAAGACTTTGTATTTATTTGGGGTCGAGAGCAATGTAAACATAGTACTATTTATAATTACTCAATGTTTGCATATTATAATGTTGGTGAAGTACTGCACATATACAAAAATTCGTTCAAGGATGTACTTATCCAATATGGAGATATATATAAAAAACAAACATGTTGTTTATAGATGAAGGGCAATATCATTCACCAAAGAATAGCAAGGAAAACTGCTTGAAAATGCCAACTAGTTGGACATTTTACTATTCACAAGAGAGAGAAATAACTAAAAAAATGATGTTGTGTTCTCTGTTGAATTATCTTGGGCCTCGTTAAAAAATAGGGCGTTGGTTAAAGACATTCAACTTCAAATGACCGTCATATTATACAGACAATAATTCATTTAGTCGGATTTGTATATTTTGACAACTTCTACTTTTTCAATTTATGTAAATTTTTTTCTATATTTATCTTGGACAATTCTCATATTATTTATGGACATCGTATCATGTATCTGGTGATGTGTTTCAAAAATTGCAGAACATGCAAGCAATATACTTAGAAACATTGAAACATAATATTTTATTGATTGGGTTGTGTTTGTTTGTTTTTTTTTGCAGATCTACTAGAATATTTGTTACTAGTAAACCATTGATTATTTTCAATTTCAATAGAGTTTTATTACACGCAGTTCATAAAAAAAAAAATTCGGATTGCCATGAACACCGGATATCGAATCAACCACAAAGTATTATTTTATACGTCCAAGATTTAGGGAATTTTTTGAAAAATGATTTAGTATATTTGAAATTGGGGTATGGACATCTGCACAACAAAAAAACATTGACGATTTTTTGCCAACATTATTACGAAGAACAGGATTGCAAAGGGAACAATTTAGAGTAATTTTAACACAATAATATTGTTCTTACATAGCTAGAGAGGGTTATCACGGTGATGGAAATCCTTATGTATTTCTCAATCCTTTAAACAAAGTTTTGGACATTTTTATCCATGGTTGGGATGCTACAAATACAGTGATTGTAGATTACTCGAAAGAAAAACATGTTTGTAACGAGGAAGGAAACTGTATGATAACAAAAATATATACTTGCCAAGATGTCAATGACACATTCTTGTTAGATCAATTATGGCTTTGCTTGCTGCACTTGAATGGCATGAGTGATGTGAGGCCAATTGTGAATAAAATGAAATTATTTTGTTAAATAATACAATTGAATGTTTGTTTGTACTAGTATGTTCAATTTCACTGTGATTATAATACTTGTAATGTGTTGAGTTTGGTTTTTGAAAGTGCAAAATCAGAGCTTGAAAGTGCCAAATCGGTTTTCAAAATTGCAAATTTAAGTATTTGAAGTGTCAAAAGTAGCCTTCCAAAAGGGAAAAATCAGGTTCTAAAAGTGCCATTATCATATTTATCATATCGAAAAAGCGCAAAAACCAATTTCAAAAGTGGCGATATCAAAAGCAAAAGTATGCTTTTGGAACCTGGATTTGGCACTTTTGGAACCAGATTTGGCACTTTTGGAACCAGATTTTGCACTTTAGAAACCTTGATTTTGGGGTTTAGAAAGGTTGTTTTTGACTCGTCTTCAAAGTGATTTGGACTAGAATATGTCAAAGTTTAATGAAATAGGCATTTATATAACAATAATTTTATTTATTATTTTATTCATTGTATAGTTGTGATATTTAGTTTAATGTTATCAATATTTTAAATACATTTCTTATTTATTTTATAGTAGTTAAGACAAAAAGGAGTTGTCTAAAAATTCGACGAGTTGGCCTGGATGAGGGCTTTTTACTGGAATCCGACGTTTTTAATTTTCCAAAATCTGAAATTAATTGTGTTTTAATGGATATTTTCATGGTAGAAATGGATTCAAAACCATCAAAAACCCCGAGACAGCCAAAATTTCATAATTTGAGAATTGTAACTAAGATTTTAAAAAAAATGTCGAATTTTTTCAAAATCATGCCGGAAAAATCCAATTTTTATGTTAGAAATCGTAGAACTTCTAGACTACGCGAAAACAAAAATATTTATGTTTTAGTAACCCTTTTCAATGGTATTTGTATACATAATGTATACATAAAACATAATTTATATTAACATCTATATATCTTTATTATATATATATTTAATTCTAATTTTCTCGTAAAACAAAATTATTAAAATAAAAAGATATTATAAAAAATCTTTTTTATTTCATATTATATATAAAAATTAATAAAATAAAATTACTTATAATTACGTTAATAACTATAATCATAACCAAAATAAGTTTTAAATTTATTTTTTTACGTTATATTTCTAATTGAAATTATTATAAAAATAAATTCTAAATAAGAAATAACTTCATTTAATATTTTATTTATATTATTTTCATACATGATTTGATAACATATGATATTGTTTTAAGAACTTTATGTTTTTTTTTTTATATTTAATTCTAATTAAAAATTATTATTAAAATAAATTCCAAAATAATAAATAACTTTATTTAATATATTATTTATATGTTTTTTCATACATTATTTGATAACATATGAACAAAATTTAAGAATTTTATGATTATCTTAAAAATAATAAAGTGAAAAAATATTTTAGAATTTTATATATTATCTTACCAGAGGTGATTTAAGGTTGAATGAGAGGATAGTCATAATGGTGTTATAATTGGAATGCTAGTAACGGATGCAAGTGAGGACCCGAAGGGATCTCCTATTTCATGGATTAACAAAAAGATTAAAAAATCTTAATTATCATTTAAAGATTTTTAAAATATAATTTTAAGATTTTTTATCATGTATAAATGAGTCTTTAAATTAAAAATATTTATTTGTTTTTAAAAGTCTAACCACTTTAGAAAATCATTATTATTGTTGTGAGATGGATTATTATGGACTCGACTTTACAAAATGATTTATTATTGTTGTGAGATGGATTATTGTAGAGTCGTTGTTGCTTGTTTCTTAAGCATGTGGGCTAGGCTTCCCCTTTAATATTAAGTACATTTTGTTTTTTTTTTATATGTAAAGCGATAGGTGACGGTAATGCATGTAATGAAATTTATAATAAATTTGAGGGGATAATGAAATATATTGTGTTATTTTTAGTTGATTAATAGTGTATGTGTTTATTTTTTATTTTTTATTTTAAATTTTTTATTAAGATAGTAAGGTTTTTATTAATTTATAAGTAAATATATAAAGTTTGAATTTGATATTGCTGATTTGTTATTTGGGAAATTATATCAAGAACAAAATTGATTGGATTTTCAAGATTTTCATCAAAAATTTGTTTTATTGGTTTTTTTAGTAAGGATATTGATCTTAATATTTATTGGTTTTTTTAGTAAGGATATTGATCTTAGCATTCAAATTTTGTAGTATCTAAATTTTATCCAAATTTAATCTTTTAGTAAGGGTTGACTATATGTGATATTTAGTGCCCTGTGTGCCCGTATTTGGGACCTAGGGATACATTTCTCTATCCACTTTTTCATTAGATGTAAGGAATTGTTGCATCTTTACTACTTCCTCAACTTGATGAATCTCCCTTTAAAATGACTTGAGAGTCAATGTCCACTAGATTGAGGATGAATCAGATTCCTTCTACACAGATGTAGACAAAAAATCCATCACCCTTCCCCCACAATTACATCATCCCCTTCCCCTCCCAGATATGGTGACTAGAATGAGAAGGATTAGGCAACCAATGGAAAATAAACCCCTTAGCCTAGAAGACTCGAGCCTAGTCAAGACTGTCAGACAAAGTAGTGCAAGGGGAAAAGGAAGAGGTTGGTTTCCTTTGATTCCTAAATCCCTAAAACTAAACCAAAACTCATATGGGAAGCAAAGACATGAAGAGAAAGGAACTCGATAGGAGACCTAATGGCAGTTCTTGAGCTTCTTCATAGAGGAATTCCATACAACATTTGACCTCAAAATGCTAGTCACCTCTTCAAGTAACCAACTTTGTCACATGTGAGTCGCTCCATTCACATAAGTAAAGAAAAATTGTAGCAAGCTTGTCCTACTTCTACCTCTTCTCATGATTGTTTAATCCCTCTCAAATAGAACCACCTCTAGATGGATCAAGCTATAAGAGGCCACCATATCCCTCGCCTATTTGAAGCCATCATTGCTCCCGAATTCCATTGCCATTTCCATTAAAACTAGCATGATAATCATGTATGCTCCATTTTCTACCTATCCCTTGAAAACACTGTTGTGATTTGGATGTGGTGCCTTAGTATTTCCTCTAAACCTTACTTGGCCTCCATGACACTCCATATGAATAATTATGATTTTAAAATTAAAAAAAATCCAATCACTATTAATTTTAATTAACTATAATTTTTTCATAATAATAAGATAATGTAATTTTTTTTAACTTATTTAAAATTATTTTCAATAATAAATTTAATTGTTAAATTATTTTTAAGTTTAAAATTACATTAAATAATATATATAATTAATATAATTAATTTTTTTTCTAAGTTTAAAATTGTATTAAATATTATATGTTAAAATATATAAAATTTTAAATTATTTATAATATATATATATATATATATTAAAATTTCCACTCATTTTCCTTAAATTTAATTAAAAAATATTTATCTTAAATCTAAATTTAAAAAAAAATTATAAAAACTTTAAACTTATGATCTAATTGTTCTAAAAGATTGATTTTCGAGTCATTCTCCTTAAACTTTATCATTATATTTTTAATGATTTACATATACAATAAATAGTATTTAAATATAAATTATAATTTACATATATATATACAAGAAATAATATTTAAATATAAATTATATTGATATATTAGAGAATTTCTTTTCTTATTTTTTTATTAAAGTAAGTTTCTCTTATGTTGAGAGTATGGTTATGACTACTTAATATATAAGAATAAGAAAAATAATATGGAAAACAAAAAACTTCTTAAAATTATTTAGGTCTTGGCTAAATTATTAAAAAATTGAAGAAGAGATCAGTATGCTAAATAGTGATAATAGATGTAATAAATAACTAAAGAAAAAATTGAGATAAAGAGGTGGTTAACCATATTCTAGAAAATCAAAAGTATCTCTATATTTTAAGTATAGTAATTAAGAAACTCAACCCTACTCAAATAAGAACAAACTATCACAGCACCATAGCGAAATAGGGCATGGGCAATTTCTAAAATATTATGGGACCAAACAATTTGTTAACTTTGTGACATTAAGAGGGTTGAAAATGAAAATCATTTTCTCTTGAAATATCAGTACATAAATAAAATTCTAAAAAAATTAAGTGATTCTTACTTTTTAAAAGATTGGATATACCAAAGTTGGTGTCATTAGACTTTAATAACTATCATCATCATGACTAATAACAACACTGTTTTCTATATAAAGCATTTTTCTAATTATTAATTTCTAAAAGTTAGAAAGCATATTGATAAACAATATGGAAGACAAAAGGCTCCCTAGAATTGCTTCTAACTCTAGTCAAAACCACATAGTATATGGGACACAAGGCTCCCTAATATTGCTTAATTCTTGGCTAAATCATTAGGAAATTGAAAAAGAGAACACTATGCAAAATAGTGATGATATTAAAGTATTGTGATGTCATAAATAATTAGAGGAAAGGTGGAAATATAGATAAGGAGGTGATCAACCCTAATCTAGAAGATCCATCAAATCTCACCACCAACATAATAAAATAGGGCGATGGACAATTTCTGAAAACTTATGGGACCAAACAATTTGTCATATTTGTGACATTAAGTTAGTTGAGCAGGCCACATAACCGAAGTTGCCATTCGTAGTACATAAATAAAATTCTAAAGAAAACCAATTGATTCCTCACTTCTAAAATAAAAGTGTTCCTGCCTTTTTTTTAGGCTTGATATACCAAAATTGACATCATTAGACTTTAATAACTATCATCATCATAACCAATAACAACATTATTTCTATTTTCTATATAAAACATTTTTCTAATTAGTAATGAATATTATATTATGCAACCTCATTTTTCCATTATTATCATCATCAAATGATATTAAAAACATTGTTGATAGTTTATAAATTCTACACAGTAACCAAAAATAAAATTCTTTATTATTTTTAAAAATATTTTAATATCATTCTGAAAGTTAGAAAGCGGTAATTGTACAATGATGTTGCTCACAATGTTGGAATTTTATGAAAATTCATTTTTTATGTCAAACTTCGAATATAGTTCTAGCACTTTTGGAATAATTGCTCTAAATGAATAAAAACTTATAAATATAAATAATTTAAAAACTTGTTTGAATTCTCTCTACTGTCTTTTAAAAAGAAAAAATTCTAATCTATTTTTTAAAGCTTATATCAGGAAGATGTGGGGAATTGAGCTCCTTGACTGTTACTTAAACGTAATTGGCTGTGTTTTTTATAAAATTGAAATTGGAAGTTGTGAGAGTACAAATCCATTTTATAATCGAGTAGGCACCAAACAAAGACAGTCATGATGCAACAATCTCGCGCATTATAAGGCTTTTTGTAAGCAGACGTGCAGTATTATTTTTTAGCAGTTCGTTAAGGTATGATGTCAAACCTTATATCTGCTTCTCATTGCCTAAATTTCAACGCTTTTGGAATAATTAAAAGCAGATCTACATCACCAACACACGTAGTGCTCGACAAAATTAAGACACCATCTATCACCGCGTCCGTTCTGTCGGTCTGACTTTTGAGAAATGTCGTAGCTTTCCCACTGTTGTATAACATGCTTGTGGAATCAAGCCTTATGCTGCGGAGCAAGTTATAATGACGGAGCAAGCTCTGACTTTTGATAAATGTCGTGGCCTTCCCACTGCCTCATGCCTCTGGATTAACACCTTCTGGTAATGACAGTGTGATAATGCCATGCCCACTGTTTCATAACATGCCTCTGGAATCACATCTTATGTTGTGGAATGAGGGAATCACTGAGTGGGATATATTTATTCTCCCAGTATTTTGTTCAACGTTACAGTTCATCTAACTGATGGGTACCGTGAAAATCATCAGTTATTGAAATTTTATTATACATTATCACAAAACTATGGTCAATCTGTCTATGAATAGATGGATATGTAAATATTTTACTCTATTTTAATGAAAATAAAAAGAATAATGTGAATGTTTCTAAAATGGAAAACATTTAAAGTAAATATATGTTTCATAACATACATACTTTTGATGAGCTAATCCATGATGAAATTAATACATGGAATAAATTTTTTTTTTTTATTAAAAAATTTCAATTTTAGTAATAAAATTTTGTTGAAAATTATAATCAATTTAATTTGGTAAAAGCTTTTCAGATTAACTTAATAACATCAAAAGAATATGGCCCTTTTAATCCTCATTCAGCAGGTTGTTAATATCTCTGTGGATGTTATAAGGATTTATGGGGACTCAGAACTTTGGATCAAAATAAAAGAATGAACAATGGTATTACTTTCCAAAATCATTCGATCCAAAACTTAGGAATCCGGATTGATCAAGTTGCTGAGAAAATCAGAAAAGTGGAATATGTCCACATCTATAGGGAACAGAACGAGAGGGCAGATCAGCTTTCAAAAGATGAACTTATGGAGGAGGATGGCATGTGCAAAATAACTACAATACATCAGGATGTTCAGGGCCACAGATGGAGTCATTTGGATTCGTTTTTGTATTAAAGTTACCTTTTTAGAATGTATTACTTTTTATATTTACAATAAATTTTGTATACAGTTATAAGTATATTTTTAATTATACTGATAAAGTACCATGAAAAATGTATTTGGAGTTTATTAAGAACAATGAATATGACTTTTTTAATAGAAAAAGAAAACATCAAAAGAATATGACTGCATTATGTTGAAAAAAACAAACCATAAACCATATGCATATCTTAAAAAATGAGATTGTCTTCTTATTAAGTTACTTAAGTTACTTATTAATAATAGATGGACAAACTCATTTGTTTCGTTTTTCTTATGAACTATATTCTTATTTTTACAACCTAGGAGAATTCTAATTATACAGCAAGAAAATTCCAAGAAAATTTATATTTAATTTAGATGAGAGAAAACTTGATTATAAAATTTTGAAAAAAAAAGATAAACCAAATTTGACATCAACAAAAGAATATGAATCCATGTTTAAATTTCGTTTTTAACAATATGTATCTTCTAAAAAATTGAGATTGACTTCTTATTATTCTTATTAATAATAGAGAGACAAAATAAAACTTATTGAAATATATTTTTATTTTCACATTCTTAAAATAAATCAAAATACCTCAAACAAAATTTAATAATCAAACCCTCATTGAATTTTCATTAAAAATTACGTTGTCGACTTACTAAGTCACTTCGTATCCCACCCCTTCCTTTCAGTTTAAGCTTCCCCTCGGTGCGCAGAATGAATTGAATAATTAAAATAAACCTTTCAATAATATCTTATCTACGTTCATGGACATTCTTAATCACTTCCACAACAAGGCAAGGCAAGCGAAGGGAAGGAGCCTCCCATACAACGTACCATCAATCCTTGGGAAATTTCGTGTTCCAAAAATAGTTTGGATCACTGTCGCCTCCAAGGAGCACGCCCCTCTAAGTTAGCATAATAATTAATAATGAAACGCTCTGTCATGGTGTGGCGATGGGTTCCTCATTCATTCATTCCCTCCATGCACATACATTGAATTTACGTAAGCAATTTGTTGATCTGGTCTGGTCTTCCTACAATTCTGCATTTGTTGATCTGGTCTGGTCTTCCTACAATTCTGCAGGTCTCGTCTAGTTAGAGCCGCTGTCGTTTGTCTTTGTATTGTAGTTGTAATGTCTGTGCAAATGATTTAATAACTACACAGGTGGTGCAGATGAATGGGAAAACACAGAATCAGTTTATGATTTAATTGACTTTCTCAATCGTGTAAAGTTTTATTGGAAAACACAGAATTAGTTTATGATTTAATTAGCTTTTTATTGAACTAATTATTAGCACAGCTACTTAATTTGTAGTGGGTGAACATTATAGTTCAGGTATTACTAACTTTCTTATTATCCATACCTCAGTTACAAGTTATCCAACTAGCACAGTCAGAAGTAGAATGGCCTGTAGCCAACCAGTTAATTTTGTGGAGATGATTGGTTGTTAAACAAAGGCTAAACATTAAACTAATTAATATAATGATAAAACAAATACTATTTAATAAAGATACCTATTTTCTTAACCACCACTTAACCTAGCTTATTTAAATGGTAATCAGAATGCATTTGAGCATAACAAGATACGACGACTATGAAATGAATTCCCACTGTACACTTGTTACACTCAAGGTAATCTTGTTGATTCCTTCAAAAAAGTCCACAATCCCAAATAATATCTAAACACCTATGAATGTAATTATCATATATAACTTAATATATTTTTAATAATTGTTTGTTTAGAATTAAAAACCACGGTCATAAAATAAATCTTAAACAATATCTTCCTACACTCTAATCTAAAAAGAAAATAATCTTTAACAATATCTTCCTGCACTCTAATCTAAGAAGAAAATAATCTTTAACAATATCTTCCTGCACTCTAATCTAAGAAGAAGAGAACCTTCCTCTTCTACCCAAATTATAAATGCAGCCAATTTCATGTTAATTACAAAAAAGTTCCACTGAAAAACACAGAGGCATCTTATGATGTAATTGATTTTCAATACAGACAAGGTACAACTTGGTTAAGACATCATCGCTCTTCAATCAGATCATGAAAATAAGGAAATTATTATTGAAAAAGCAGGGGCAGCTCTTATCGTACATTTTTATACCGCTCTGTACTTTGTCAGGCATTCATGAGAATTGCAGTCTATAATTTCGTCCATCCATCAGTACATTGGCTTTTCATACATCAAAATGATAAATGTCCTATTGTATCTACACTGTTTTCTCTATAGACATATGAATAAGTACAATATTTCCTTGGTAGTAAAATTACAGTTTTTTCCATGGGAATTTAGACATATGAATAAGTACAATATTTCCTTTGGATTTATATTATATTACATAAGATTCATGGAATTACATTACATAATAAGTACAATATTTCAATGGGATTTAAATTACAATTTTTTCCATGGGAATTTAGACATATGAAGAAATGATTAAGTACAGTCGATTTATTGTGGGAGTGGGAATGTTCTTGTGAATATCACCTAGGCTTAAATCCAAGACCTAGTGAAAGTCCTGTAAAAAAACCATCTTACGCTTACTGAAATTCCCAGAACATCTCAATTGTATCTACACTGTTTTTCCATTCATATATGAATAAATACAATATTTCCTTGGCATTTAAATTACATTTTTTTCCATGGGAATTTAGACACATGAATAAGTACAATATTTCCTTGGGATTTATATTATATTACATAAGATTCATGGAATTACATTACAAATGATTAAATACAATGGATTTATTGTGGGAGTGGGAACGTTCTGGTGTAGATCACTTCACCTAGCTGGCTTAAATCCAAGACCTAGTGAAAGCCCGGCAGAAAACCCATCTGACGCTTAGTGAAAATAGAAGAACATCTCCATAACAGTCGTCAAAAATAACTACTGCTAAGCCCAAATTTTTAAAACGATATATATACATTTGGGTTCTATTGATCTATAGGTAATACTGTACGTCACTTTTACTCAATCTATTCAGTTTTGAACATCGCTTTTACTAAATCTATTCACCTATAGGACTGTAATTCTTTGAGTACCACATGCCCCCCTCTTGTACTGTAACGCCTTCGGCTGGAAAACACCTTGACATAGCTTTCTATTGCTCTGGTTATTCACAAAACTCTGAATCCGATCCAATGAAACTTGCAGGGTGGGTTGGTTCATATTGGCAAAACAGACTCGGAACCAACCTGGTTCCTTGCAATGGAATGAAGAACCCGGAGATATATTCAGCCCCACCTCGTCTAATATACTTTGCCAAAGATATAACTCTCCTTTCATGTCAGGTGATGGCAGAAGATGCCTCATGTCAACCCAACAAAAGAGACCCGCATTGCTCTTTAAGCATGTAATACCGGCTCTCTTGAGCCCTGAGACGAGGAACTTATGTCTTTCTCGTAGTCTCTTCCGATTCTCTGATATGAAATTGCTCATGAACTTGGAATCTGAAAGTAGAATAGACAACATATGCTGGGTCTGGGAGGAAACCATGCAGAAACTTGACATTCTTCTAGCTGTTGTCACTACAGTTTTATTATATGAGTATACTGCACCAACTCTAAAGCCTGGAAGGCCAAGGTCCTTAGACAAACTATAGACTATATGAACATTATCACATATGTGATTCTCCTGGGCCAAAATTTCTGAGACGCTATGAAACTTTGGAGCCGAGAATACAGATCCTGAATAGATTTCATCGCACACTAGATGTATTTTCTTTTCTTGTACAAAAGCTAGCAGGTTCCTCAATGCATTGGCACTTAACGTGGTGCCCAGAGGGTTCGATGGATTCGTTACGATAAGTCCCCTAACATTTAGATTTTGGTTCTGAGCTTCGCTGTACGCTGATTCCAGCGCAGATTTTGTGATTTGAAAATTATTTGAGCTCTCACAATGGACTGGCACGATCTCCACACCTGTCCGCCATCTGAGATCTCTAGCAAACCTATAGCAAGGAAAAGTATGATTAGTTAGTTTTTTCAGATCTTTTTTTTATCAAACTTTTCGCTATGTTCGACAACCTAAATTAGTTGAATTGGACGTTAACGCTTTTTAGTACTCTCAAACTAAAGAAAGGCAAAAACAAACAAACAAACAATGTCTTGATTAACACCATAAACTTGAGATCAAAATACTTCATGCCTTAACTAGGAATTATCCTGGAGCTTCATTCTTTAATACATGTGTACGACCAAAAACATTTCATGAAGATGCCCAGGATAGTAAGCATAGTACCCTGCGTAATATGGAGTTGGCACCAGAAAGGCATCTCCAGGATCTGCAAGGCAAAACATTAAGAGTTCGTTGGCTGCTGTTGCTCCTGCAGTGAGAACTATGCTATCAGGATCGAATTTCGCTTTCTTTCCTCTCAATAACTCCATGAAATTGGCAATAGCCTGCAATTACAACGATCAAATATTAAAACAAAAGCCAAGAAACAATCCCCACATATACTTTAGAATCCAAAAATGAAATTGTCCTCTGCTTGCATTCTTTTAATATTACCTTCTTGAAAGCTGCCAAGCCATGGTAATCCTGATACAACGCCAATTCCCTGAACACCGAAGTAACAGCATGCTGATTGAAACTCATGGATGCCTCTGGATGCTCCTTTAGCCAGCTTTCCAACATATCAATTGCAAGCTGCAGCCAAGGACAATACAAACATTAACGTCAATTAGATTTCAACTTCATATGGAAAAAGGAAAGAGCTGTACAATACTTAGTTGCTAACACAATCTAAATCTGCAAATTTGAGCACACATCATGCTTTAGAACTTTACCTGATTTTCTGCAAGACCCATCTGGATTACCCCAGATGGATTCTTCAATGGGTCATATGGATTCCTGTCATACTCATGCCACCCTGCAAAGTAGGGTGAATCTTCTCCATGCCCGTTGCTTGTTGCTTTGGTTGATAGACGCGTCTGCTGCTGCATTCCCACATAACTTAAATTCAAATTTTCTCCTCCAACATAATTTCCTAGTCTTTTTTCATGATCTGGTATCTTCATTGGATTTAATATCAAACAATCTCCAACGCTTTCGCTTTTTCTACTGCACCCGAAATTCTTCAGAGACCAGCCTTTTGAATGACATCTTGCTCGCCCTTCTATTTCAAAGCAGTTGAACATTTCTACACAATATTTTTAATCCAATAAGTCAAACCCGTGTGCAGGATAGCAGGAAAGACAAAGGGAAATCTTACCACAACCGAAAGCAAGATCATAAATTATCGAAGCGTCGGTGATCGGTAGGCCTTAAGAACAATATATATAATATTCTCTTTGAACTTGTATGCATAAGATAGCCAATCATAAACAATTTGCCCCTGGTTTTTACAAATTCCATAAAATGCGCCCACTATAAAATATCATATAATCACAATAATCAAGTGAAGTAAATCATTGTTTTCTGACCACTTCTCCTCTAAAAAAGAGTAGTGCGTCAACCCTATCTATTTAACATTCACCAAATTTGAGGGCAAACCGTTGTCTGATAATGACTCCATAACCTAATAGGCCGTTTAATCTGTTGTTAGTAGTTAATCCTCTTCTGTTTAGTTCGTTAATCTCTCATCACTGCCCTAACATTCCGGTATTAAAAAGAAAATTACTCAAATATGAGTGGTAAATTAAGTTTAGATTGAAACAAGGCATTTTCAGAAAAATCCAGTTAGAATTGTCCAAAGCAATTATGGTATAAATTACTTTACTTTTAAGAATCACTTTAATTAGAATGTAATTATGTTCGTGATTATTGTTTTGACCAAAATTTTCAACAGAGTTTTTGGCCGAAAGAATGTGGTTTTAAATAGAGGCTTTATGCTCATTCAGAGGTTTTACAGCTATCTTACGGAACAAGTATTCGAATTATCGCTTTATGGATATATGGATTGAACTCTGTAAATCTATTTAGACATCGCATAAAACTGTTAAATAGCAGTTTACAAATAGCAGTTTTCAGTTTAGAGTTGATGGGATTGCAGAACAGCTGCCAAAATTAATAATAAAAAATTTGGGCTAAGAATCATTAAAAAGGCTGTTTGAGTGACCCTTATCACACTGTCTCGGATAATGAGCTAAGTGGGTCGTTTAGTCTGATGTTTAGTACTGTATATAATTCATACAATATACATTACTTAATATTTTTCAGCCTTCTAGATCATGTAATAAAATGCCGCAAGTACATTCGATGAAGGAAAATGAGGAAGATCCATTGGATGGGTAATCCACTCCGCAGCCAAAGGAGCGCAGGATTTGCAATTTTGCCTCATCTTCCTAAAATGACAAAACATTGTCAATAACGATTTGAACCTCGGGGGCAGAATGAAACAGGCCACTTTATATTATATTTTAGCATATTGATGAAATGTCGGTAGATTGTTAAAATTTGAAACTCGAGGAGAATATAGCTTTGGGGGTACCGCAGCTTTTCCAGAGGGATAATTTGATTTATACCTGGCCGGACATTAATTGTCTGCTAAAGCCGCTTCGATATCTGAGCAGACTTAACGTCATTCTACGTGTCATATAAAAGTTGGTTTCTCTCTTTCTCTGTAATGGCGATCGTAGTCAAAGTAGCAATTAGTAGAGCAATTAAGTTCGTACCCGACAGTCAATTTTGATGGTGGTTCAGACCGGTGAGAAGTTCTCCGGAAATTTCTTAAATAATAATGTAGTATTGCCGACTGCCTCAAAGTCAAAAGTTGCATAAGAGATGATAGCCTGAAAAATAACGCCATGATTTTAGGACCAATCAAGACTTGGGCTGCGCGATATGGATGCTTAGCTTTAAGTTTTTAACAGTTGAACGGCCTTTTCCATTGAAACGCGCATCCACCGTCGTACCGGAGCGCCGGTGCGCGTGTTGATGTCTTGTTCAAACCGTTTTAGGTATTAATTTCTGAACTTGAAATCTGTTACATGAATAGTAAAAGGTAGACACGAAGGAACTCTCTTGAAACCCTAATTAATTTTGCGCAAACCATGTTATAATGAGTTTTAAGGCGGCTTATGAGAAGGTGCTTGGTCCTGGCCTCCCATGAATTACAAGATATAAAACTATAATAGATCCATATGTGAAAGTCTCCTAGGTTTAGATATTAACCTTCAATGAAAGTCAATGTTGGAAGATTCCGTGAAGTGTAAAACACATTTGAACGAATATATAAGAGAGAGATAAAATGAATTGAGAAGGCAAAAATGAAAATAAGTGGAAAGCATTAGTTTAGCTACTTGAGTAACAAAGAAGAAGTGGAAGAAAAAGTTTAGATTCTTTAGTTGATATCTATCACTACACGTAAACACTTCCAAAACTCAAGGCAACAAAGAAGTGAAGTGAAGTGTGTTGGGTGTGATCTTTGGAATATCTCAAAGGCCTCTTATAAAGAATGAAAAGAAATCTCTAATTGAATAAGTCAAACTTCTTGTACAAGGTGGTAGTTTAAAGTCATTTTCAGAAAGTGTTGCAAAGTCTATAGTGGTATAGGGATTCTTTCCCATTCAATATATACCCACCTTCAATTACTATGAGAATATTCTTGCAAAGCCTATTAAGCATTGGGTGAGGATCCAAATTTAATAACATTGCCTTTTGAGTTACTTCAGGCATGGCATAGTATTTGGCAGGAATTCTATGCTCTTTAGGGAGTAGTCTTCTTGTTGTGGATGGCTCGTACACCCAAGGATTTGGAGAAGAATTTAAGCAATAATGACTCATGATAGTAGACTTTAGCTACTCGATTCAAATTCTATGCGCCAGTTAGGGATTCACTATGTATCCCTAAAAGCCTTTAGGAGGCAAATTGTAATTGGCCATAAAATGATTACCATGGCTTGGATCGGCGAACTCTCAACTCCATTGGAATCGTGACATTGAAATAATGCTAGGGGTGAATCTCTCCTATGGTTCCATGTTCTCGAGCTTGTCTTGTTCGACGATTTCAAAAACTAGGGTTTCTCAAGGAGTAAGAAATAATGCATTTTTTGTACTGAGGGGCCATCATTAGAAATACCTCGAGCATGAACTTGTGGGTAGTGTGCCCACATCAAACCTACCCAACCACACTTGTAGGAGCTCACAGAACTTAGTTTAGTTGCTTGGTTCGAATTCTATGCCCGAATGAGGGATTCACCATGTGTCTCTAAAAGCCTCTAGGAGGCGAGCTCCAATTGGCCATAAAATGATGACCTTGTCTTGGATCGACGTACCGTCAAATCCATTGGAATCATGACATCAGAATAATTCTAGAGGTTCCTCTCTCATGTGGGTCCATGGCCTAAAGCTTGTCTTGTTTGACAATTTTATAAACTATGGTTTTGCTCAGTAAGAGACAATGCAAGTTTTGCACTAAGGGGTCAACTTTGGAAATAATTCAACCATGATTTTTTGGGTAGCGTTCCCACATTGACCCTTCCCAAACACACTCACAAAAGATCATGGAACTCAATTTTGCTACTCGGTTAGAATTCTATGCCCAATGCAGGGATTCACCATGTGTCCCTAAAGGCCTCTACGAGGGAGTTTGCAACTGGCCATAAAATGATGAGCATAGCTCGAATCAATGGACTGTCAACACCGATGGATTCATGACATACAAATAAGTTTAGGGGTTCCTCTCTCCTCTGGGAACATGGCCCAAATCTCATCTTGCTCAATGATTTTAGAAACTAGGGTTTTACATAGTAAGAGACATTGCAATTTTGTACTGAGGGGGCCAACTTTGGAAAACACTCAATCGTGAGGCAGTGGGTAGCGTGCCCATGTGGTCCATACCCAAACACACTTACTATGCCCTAAGTAGGGATTCACCATGTGTTGCTAAAATCCTCTAGGAGGCAAGTTGCATATAGCTATAAACTGATGACCATAGCTCAGATCGATGAATCATCCACTCTGTTGGAATCATGACATTATAATAATGCTAGGAGTGCTTCTCTCGTATGGGTACATGGCCCATAACTCATCTTTTATGATGATTTCATAAACTAGGGTTTCACTCATTAAGAGACAATGCAATTTTTGCACTAAGGAGTCAACTTTAGAAATACCTTTACCATGAGCTTATGCATAGCATTCCTATGCTGACCTTGCCCAAATACACTTCCAGGAACTCACTCAACTCAGTTTTCCTACCCGGTTCAAATTCTATGCTTTGGGCAAGGATTCACCATGTGTTTCTAAAAGCCTCTAGGAGGCAAGTTGTAATTGGGCATAAAATGGTTCGATGATTTCAGAAACTAAGGTTTTTCCCAGTAATAGACAATGCAATTTTTCACTAAGGGGTCAACTTTGGAAAACACTCGACCATGAGGCCATGGGCAGCATGCCCATGTGGGCCATGTTCAAAAATATTTGCAGAATATCACGGAACTTGGTTCTTGTTAAAAGGTTAAAAAAAATTAACAACAAGGTTGTAGTGGAACCTACACCAACAACATCTTCGGAGTTGTTCCTTTATAGCTTCAACCTTCTCAAAACATAGGGGCATAACTATAATGGTATCAGGAAGTTGGAACCCATAAAATATTTTTATTTGTGCAGTGCATGGACTATCTTTGATCCATTGAAGGATGATATATCCAGTCTTAAAATCAAGAGGAGGGACCAAAGTTGCAAATATCATGTCGGGGAATATGTCGCCAAGGCTCTAGAAAGAAACATTTTGGAAATATCACGGAAAATATGAGGAATTATCGAAATTTTTGGCAAAAATAAACTTAGGCCTAAAGGATTATGAAAATATTGCACAAATCAACAACACTAAAAATACAAGAGAAATTGGAAATATCGAGAGAAATCGGAGATATTTGCAACACTCGGAGGGAGTTCATTTAATATTTTCTTACACCCATTGTTGAAAATGCAAGGTTGGATGATCCTAAGAAAATTCTCTTAAATTCATTTATTTACCTAAATTTAACACAATAATTTTCCATTCGAAATAGGGGAAATGCCCAAATTCTATAAAATTTCATTTATATATCTAATTTGCATTAAACCTAGAAGCCTTAATTTCCATGGAAATAGGGTGGCCGAAACACGCTTGTATACCTTTCTCTCCAATATAACCACCTTCATTGCTACTCTTTTTGGTGGATCATCCGACGCTAAATATAGAATCAATATTATATGTCTGAAATCCCTTCTCATTGTTAAAAAACAACAAGGTTGTAGTGGCATCTACATCAACAACATCTTAAGTAGTAATGATGAACACTAATAAAGGTTTTAAAACATGGTGCATAGTCATTATCCTCGACATTTTTCACCTAAAACAAAACACTAATCTTACCATGAAAACAAAGAAAACATATAAGATTCAAAAGGACAAATTGAATAACTAATTCCAAAAGGAACAACTAAATATTATCATTGCAAGATGTTGTATGGGCCATGAACAAGTTGGGTTTTGAAAATTACATGGATCCATTGATTACTTACCTTAAGATATATAGAGATTGATCGTGACCATAGGGGTTCAATCAAAGAGGATAACCATACAAAGAAGGATGCAAGTTCCCATACTTTATCTATTGACTTTTAGACGAATCATCAAGGAAAATATAGTACAACTGATCTCTACTGCATGCCTCAAGGCATTTATGTTCATGCCATTTTGGTTACTAACATAAAAATATAGTTTCCTAGCTCATAAAAAGTGTCTAATCTATCTCATAGTTTTGGTTTATTTTTACTATAATTACCACATTTTGTAAATTAAAGGTTGTACACATACTTTATAGGCTAGATTGGAAACAAAAATAAGCAACAACCTAGCTACATGTTTTCCTAAAATTTAGTGACCATAATATTAGTAATAAAAGTTCGATCCTTTCGGAGTTTATGTTCAAGTTATTGTAGCAACCTAATGAGGAATTGATGCAAATGTTTGTGTAATGAATGGGTTTATGTGATTATATAAGGCTATTGGCGATGATGCAAGTAAGTTTTCTTGGTTATATTTATGAAAGGTTGCAAGCATTGTTCACTGCATGTTGCCATTAGTTTTTGCTTGAGGTATTTTCCATTCACCTTCATTGATTTTAAACCTAAAAACCCTAGCTCTTATGGAGGATCCTTGATTGATTATGGTGGCTTTTGGTGATGATGAAAGTGTTCTTGGTGACCTCCCAGTGACAACATTTGTTGATTGTTTGAAATTTTTGTTCATTTAGATACATTTCTTTCCATATTAGGATGGGTTTCATCTTTTGTGATAAACTATGATTAAGTGTGAAAGTGAATTAAGCGGGAGTCATTATATTAGAATCCCTGATAAATACATTCACCATAAGCAAATAAACATTTATTATAAATAATATGAAATCCACACCACAAAGGAAAAAATCAATAAAGATATTGACATATATACAAGTACAAAGTCATACATTTATATTCAAAATTGGCCCAACTATAAATTATTATACAAAATGGACCTCATGCCCAACATACATAATGGTAGCTCATGCCCAAACATGAAATAATGGCATCTCGTGCTGTACACAAAAAATGGCATCTTTTTCCCAAAATGAAACTTCCCAACTACTCAGTCAAGGATTGATCCTTATCTTTGGACTCTACACATGAAACAATTATAACTTATTTAACATTTGTAGATTTTAAAAAAAAATCTTGTTCGATTATTATAATTGCGATTGAATACAACAAAAACTTACTTAGCGTGCATAGGTGGCTGCCACAAGTGGTGTGAGCAAACGTGGAGAAATCACTTGACCCTCATGTTGTGAGGCCAAAGTACTTGACTCTTCAAGAGTCCATGGAAGGGCATGTTCAACAATGGGATGCAAGCACATTACAATCATATAGATGAGACTCACATATATAAATATTTGAAATTTTTTATACGTACCTACAATGATCTTTTGTTTAATAGAGGGAGATACATGTACCTAGGAGGTTTTGGGTGATTGAATGCCTATGTCTCCACTCACTGGCTCTTTGGGGCCACCATGAGCCTATCCAATATTGCATGCCAAACAAACAAAAAACCAAACAAAAGTCAATCAAAGAACATTGTTACTTGAATATAAAAACTCATATAATGATATGCACTAAAAGACATAAAAATTTACCTCGGTATCCTACTATGGTTATGTAATTTCTAGAGGCCTAGATGGCATATCAAATTGTTCTTGACCCTATATATAAAACATTATCTAAAAAACAGGTTTTTTTCATCCCATAAGTAAAATATATCTACAATAATGAATGAGCATTGTCATATGTAAGATCAACAACTTCATCTCTATTTAATGATTGAGTGTGTCTAGTGTGTAATGGAAATGTCTCCGTGGATACCAATTAAACACATGAACATCAAATGTTAAAAAAATAATAAAAGTATTTTACACCAAATCAAATTCTACAATTGATATAAAATGAACTATGTGAAGATGGAATCTGGATGGAGTTATATAGTTATAGTATCTCGAAACATGATACTCGGATGAAGACCCATAGCACATGCTACCACATGATGTGCAAATATGTGGGACCAAATTAGGATCTATATCCCTACATCATACAAAATTGGATGAATCCCCTCTAACATATCCACTACTCAATGGCTCTACCTTGGATGTACCAACAACTAGATGGCTCTCGACATATGTTGCATGTCAAACAAGTGTATGTGATAACTGCAATAGTTCCCCTTGGGTCTCATCGAAAAATCTAGGTGTAGTAGGAAAAGCGAGGGGGGTGTTGAGGGAAAGGACGAAGACGCACATAGTGGGGATCAACCTCAACATGATCTCTATCATGAGGCATCCCCCATCTTATGCCATGAAACTCTAGAATATCAAAGTAGTTTATGTGTTTCCCAGTATAAACTCACCATACAACTTCCTAAGGAAGTACAATGGCATATCTTTGTTTCCATGCAGGTCTTAATTGAAGACCATATACCACTTATTCATCTAGTTTTATTTAATACTTGACTCTATGCACCATTTGATGGATATATGATGTATACTCATTGACAGAACCATGCTAGTTGAAGGGTCCTTGAACAAGGAATATAACATGTCTTTTGTAATTTTCAACTTCTGAACATATTGGTAGCTTAGGCCATTTGCATAAAATTATCATCTTTCCTCCCTATAAGAGGTAATGTTATACAATTCCCCTTGGGCATCACCAATAGTGGCAATAATCATATCAATTGTTTTCCCAAGGTAGTGATGCAATTGGTCCCCCTATTTAAAAATGTCACTTATACATCTCAAGGATGCCAATGTCGCTATTATTTATACATTCTAGTTTAGCTCGGGTTCTTATTCTCTTTGAGGGTTTACTTTTTCTTCATGTCCTTTAGGGTTTACTTCTTCCCCATGTCTTATATCAATGGGTTCCATGTTTATGTTTTCAAGATCAATGGATTGCATGTTTGGGTTTTGGGACTCCATGCTTGGGTTTTGGCGTTCCATGTTTTCATTTTAGAGTTCCAAATTAATACACTATTTAAACAAACAAAAAATTTGAATTATTATCAAAATTATATGTAATTTATACTGTCAGTTTAGAATTTAAAGACATGATCAATTCAAATTATATACAACATTTTATAAATTTATGAATAAATTTATAAAAATTAAACAAATTTAAAATGTGCCTACCTTCACACACTGAGATGACTGTATGCTTGATCCTTGATAGATAAATCAATTAGTCGATAGGATTTGGAACACCAACGCATTGTTTCTCCCTCCCATTATATCACACTCCCGAAATACAAACCTGTTTTGTGATAAATGGTTGGGACTATTATGTCGGTCATTTTAATAGAACAACAAAACACATGAGTGTTAAAACACATATGTGTTTGAACACATATGCATTTTTTATAACGTATATGCATTAAAACACATATGTGTCTTGTTCTCATTGGCTTCGGTCTTAGGCTCGGGAAACCCTAATCCTAGTATACATAACACACTCATGTTATTCAATTCCATAACACACCCGCATTTCAAAAAACTATGATGGACCTAAAAAGTGAAACCAACTTTGTGCGAGCGTGCCTAAATACAAAATAGCCCTCAATTTCAGGCTTTGAGTAAACCTGGAAAACACAATTCTCTTCAATGAATATGGTTATTTCTCTCAATTGGAGGCTCCTAAAAACTCTATGTTGGGTGAAAGAGACTCTCATGTTGCAAGGTAACTAAATTCTAGTGTACCTTGGGTTTTGGATGAACCAATCACCATGTTTAAGATACATGTTTAAGTAGTGTAAAAATTTAGAAGAACATCATTCTCTAAGCTTAGACAATGCAACATAGTTAAGATTTGTAAATACTAGTATGAATACCATTGTTTATCTCTTAAAGAAATAAAACACATCCACTGAAAATATTAAGCTTTTTTTTCTTATGTAATTTTAGCTACTCATATTAATTAGTATACAAAAAATAAAATATTTCCATGCTAACTATTACAGATCTCATGAATCTCCCTATGATGTTCCCTAATATTACATAACTATTCAAGTATTACCATGCCTATCTAGTAAAGATTAAAAATATATAACATAATAAAGACAGAGGGATTCACCTTGTTAACCAATATGTTATCACATTCATTCATAAAGTAGGGGTTTTAAATTGTAAAAAATAAGGTCAATATTGTGTAGGTATTGGGGGGGGATGTAGGGTATGGGTGGTTTATAGTTATTCGGGGTATAAAAAATGTTATCTAGTAAAAATATGGGATATCTAGTAAAAATAGGGTTTTTATAATTCATAGGACGCATTGGGAGAGGGCTCAACAAAAGGATTTTGGTAGGTGTTTATCTAGTGAAATTAGGGATATTCTTTAATATCCCATGAGCATATGTACTATGATGTAGTTTCACTGAGTGAATACTGTGAATAAATATAACAAAATATTCCTATGAGGCCAAAATTTTCCAACCAACTAACATTAAATATTAACCAGTTCTTCATGTTTTCCTACCATGCCTTCACTTCCCTCTTGAATTTTCATTGAGCTCATATGAGAAGGGATTAAAACCTCTAAAACCAAATCCATAACAATGCTATAAATAGATAGTCTCCTTCCCTCAAACTAAAACTCAACCCTTTCCTAATCAATCATAAAATCATACGAAAAATATGAATTTGATGAAACTATAAACATAATTAAAATCTTACCATGATGATGATGGAAAAATTACTCCAAAATTTTTACCATGAGATTTTTACATGGTGAAACTATGTCATAGCATGTCTGTTCACGGGATATTAAATAATACCCCAAATTTCACTAGATATTGATAAATACCTACCAAAATGATTTTGTTTATCCCCCCTCCCAATACATCTTTCCAATGAAAAAATACTCTATTTTTAGTAGATACCCATGTTTATAAACCCCCCAATACTATAATCCCCCCATACCCTACATCCCCCCCCCCCAATTCCTACAATATATTGACCTTATTTTTCGCAAATTAAAACCACCCTTTATAAATGAATGTGATAATGTATTGGCAAACAAGACGAATCCCTCGTGAGTTTACACAATTCTAAATTCCCCACTCAAAATATGTTAAATGTTAAATCCACCCAAATCCTCTAATACTTAACTAAACTTATCAATCAATAACTTCTCTAAATCCGCCCCCCCAAATTTTGCTACTCCTTAAATGATTTTATTTATTTGAATAATTAAATGTAAAGTGCTCACCCTTGTTGAGAAATAAAAACAAATACAACTTAGTGTGGGACACGGGGCAATCATATAGCCCAAAATTATCCCTAAATCTGGGAGGAACTATGACGGTTTTCCCATGGAACATTTCCCCTAGGGGTTTGGTCCCATTATAAGATGACCCACATTTGATTTTTAGAAAAAATGTATAAAATATGTAGAGCTATGTTCCCCCAAAAAATTACCCTCTCAAAACTAGGATGATTTGAGTACCCCATATCATAGGCCATATAGTGTTCCCATGGCTAATACATGATGATAATGATCTGATGATAGTTATTGACATCCACTAAGACAAATGTTTTTCTATTAAACCTTAAAAGTTAAGGAGTTGTTACCACCCAGTCTACACATGGTTCTAACTAGGAAGAAGACTTCATCTAGCAGGGACCTTCCAGTCCCCCATCCAAACCAAGCAGTATTTTGCTCAGTTGATGTACTTTGCACCTCCTTTTTCATGGTCAAATAGGGGTTGTTTGTAAAAATTTGACATCCTTTACATGTGTAAAATGGATAGCCCGAATGAGTCGCTCATGTTATGACACCTTTGGAGTGTTTTTTTACATAATTGAACTTAGATCCTAGTGATCAGAGTTCAACATGGTTTTTTCACTCACACCTCCAAATGCAAAGTTTGTTATAACCTAGGTGCCTAAGGTTGGTGTCTAAGTTCTTGTCCTCCAATTTGAAATTTAATTAGCCACCATGGTCCTAAATTCATTCATGGCATGTTTGGTATCTAGGAGAAGCAATTTAGAAAACAATATGTAAATTGAGTTAAAGGGGTCATAAATTGTAAATAAAATATCCTTGGCACCTCCCCCCTAAGGGAAGGGTGCATGCATGGGCCTACCTTCATCCAAGGGAGAAAAGTGATGCCCTTACCCACCTCATGAGCCATCTCAAAGTCGAATTTTGGCTCCCTTTTTCAAAATTGGGATCTCAAGATCAAATCCCTAAGTTTGTGCATGAATTGGAGTCTTCTACAATTTACAGTGCCCTTGATTTACTAATGTCAATATCCTACAAAGAGAGGTGTCATCCCCTAATGGTGGAGTTAACTTAAGCAATCAAATATATCCAAGATTCTCCGAGATATCTCCCTAGAGGTGGTGCATATGACGCTTAGTTAGGCCAAGAAAAACTCCTAAAATTTCTCAAGTTGTTCGAGAGGTGGGACATTAGTGCATTGGAGGGCTAGTTAACTATAGTAACTCCTAAATTTTCTCAATTCCTCATGGAATGGTGGTGAATTTATCCTCATGTTATTGCATGTATGTGCATTTGGATGGATATCCTACATCTCATCCCAAAGGTGGTGCATTTGAGGCCTAGTTAGGCCTCATTCACTCTTAATTTTTCTCTAGTTCTCATGGAGATGTGGCGCATTGTAGGCTTGGAGACCTAATTAGGGTTTTGGAGTGGATCACATGTGTAATTATCTCATGAAGTGTGCATTATTCACTCAAGGAGGGCACATTATTTTCCTCTCTTGCTATTTAAAGGGGGCTATCCCCTTTGTTTAGGATTTGGTTTTTGTTTGATAGTCAGAACTTTGTATAATTTCTCTATTGTGAAGAATTGGAATAAAAGAAAGGATTTGGAGATTACATCACACCTTGCAATTGTGTGATATAAATTTCTTTCCTATGTTATTGCTTAGTTATTTTTTTAATTTCTCTTTCTAATTGTTGTAGCTTGTATGGTCATTGAAAGGGTACTATTTCCTAGTTGACATAGATTTATTCTAGTCTTATGTCTAGATTTATCTTAGTGATAGGTTTCTATAAAGGAGGTTATTTTTATTTCTATTATCAGTTTGGACATTTCTATACTAACCCCTTTCAGGTAGGCTACAATATCATGTTATAAGAAGAGGAGATCCCCTCTCCCTGTAGGACTTAAAATATTGTAGGTTTTATAGGAGCTTCAAGTAGAACATAGAAAGGCTGGATAATCTCTTTTCTGTTGAACACTTTCAAAGAAAACCCCTAATATATTGAGGCCTAAGTGAATCAATTTCCTTCTCTTTGGAATCATCTTTCTTCTTCTTCAACCCTTTAAGTTTTAAAAGAAAACTTTTCAAACACCTATTTATTTTTGTTTAAAGCTATTTACATCTAAAGATCCAATCATTTTTAGCTTTTTATTCAAAGATGATTGCATTTAAGGACATAATAATTATAACAGCTTGCATGTGATATACATATAGATATGCATTTCCAAAAGTATTTATCATAAGTAAATTTGGAAGTGCAAGCATTTGCTAAGCATTACAATCAAGTCAAATCTCTAATGCATTTATGCTATTACTTAAGAGTTGAGTAAGAATTGTGTTTTATACCATAATTTGCACTCTTTATCTCACTATTCTAATAGTGCTTTTTGTAGGTTTTTAGCAGCCCTAAATGGCTAGCCAATTTCCTTGAGAATCAAGGGCTCTCTTCTCTCTTACCTACCCTTATTTTATCTCAAAATATTCAATTTATCATTTTTACTTACATGATTAGTGAGATCTTTGAGTATCAAAATTTATATTAGTAATTGGATCTGTTTTAATCACATTCATCTTATATTTTCCATATAATTTACATCTGATTAGATCTATGATCAAAGAACCTAGAGTGCTCGCATTAAAATCCTTACAAGTTTGCACCTAGTTTCAAGAGAAATGCATTTAAATATTTGCATGACATTATAATATAGTTGTAAATAGTTTTTCTTTTTGCTGTGGTATTCATATCATTATTTATCTCACTTCGCACAAGTTGGAAAATCAGAAAATATAATGATACAGACCCTTATATCTATATAGATTTGTAGATCTAACCCTCTTTCCTATTTTGTTTTTCCTAACCTTGTATTGGAAGATGGAGATTTCCTTTGGAGGGATCAAAGAGATCACATTTAGATCCATTTTTTTTCTATTCCCCAACAATTTTTGCAGATCTTGAACAACAAAAAATCAGTCAAAGAGGCAGTCGAGACCGACCATCATCAAACCCCCAAGGTGCTCATTAAACACATCATTCACCTCTTCTAATTCCCCCGTTGATCATCATAATTTTGTAAGCTTGGATTATTGGGAATAAGGACTAACAATAGGAATCTCTAAGGGCTATAAATCCTATTTTAAATCATATGGCATGCTGGTGGTGTTAAATCCCTCCTACCTTCTCTGTGTCACATTTCATGTGTGATTTTTACTTTTACTTTTTTAGCTTAGCATAGTTAGTTTTCTAATTTGTTTAACTAGTAATTAGATAACTTTTGATTTCATTTGGGAGTAATTTGGATGCATGCTAATTTTTAATGCTTTATCATTAATGCACATTGTAATTCATTCACTTAATTCCAATTAAAATCAATCCTAACACTTTCTAATTAATTCCACAATTAACTAAAATCAACATCCCTAAAAGATGAAACTCTAGCATCTAACTTCGATAGATTTGTCACTTTTGGCAAAATTATACAGTGGAGGAATCAATTGGGTACTAACCATGGGGACCCATCAAGATACACCCTCGATTCATGCCAGTGTTGGACATACCTCAGTGACTCCGATCTAGTCCATTTGTCATGTGGAACCACACTTGGAAATCCAGATTTGTTTCCATGTACCTAGAGTATATTGGAAACCCCCTTTCCCTAAATAAATTCAACTTGTAACAAACAGTTAATCCTTGCACCAAGTAGGTTCACAATTCGATCCATCTCCATTTAACAAGCAAAGTTGATCCTCACCTCAACAAGTTCACAATCCAACTTTTCTTCTTCTTTCTAGTTAGATAACATTTATATTATGCTGGTAAAGTAATGTTTTAAGCATAGCTTGCAACCTCTTTGTGACTCAATTGTTGTATCCTTTTAAAGCATTGGTTTATAAGTTCTTTTATGCATAAAGACTTGAATCGCTTGTTAAGATACCTTTGTTAGATTGCTTTCCTAGTGTAATTTATTAACTCCTAAGCAGCCTTTTCCAAGGCAACCATCCTTATTTTTTCTTTGGGCCTAAATCCCTTGGATTTTTTTTAGGAGTTGGCCTAAATAGAAGGAGTTGAGTGTTGTGGTGATAGTGGGAACCCGACTTGTTGAATTCCCCCCTAGGCTTGTCTTAGTGGGTTGCGATTGTTCTCAAATTAACGTGCTTATCTCGCCGACAACATCTTGGCGCCATTGTCATGGGTAAAATTGTTTTATCACCTAAGATTAAAGACCTTTTTTTTTTTACTTTGTTTGATGAATATTTTAGAGTAGGTATTTAACATTTTCATCTAGTGACTCCACTAACTTTTTTCTTTTTTCCTGACAAGTAATTTACAAAAGAAAAAAGAAAATTTGTGAGAGATTATTATTGCATATTTTTATTCTCACATGGTATCTCCATTAAAGGGATAAAGCCTGATCCTCACTATTTTTTTAAATATTTTTTTGTGTATATATGAAAACATGTGACACCTTGAAAATAATTGAAGATTATTTTTTACTATTAGATACCCTATAGGGAAGATACACAATTGAATGAACATAGCCAATGAAAGACACAAAATAGATGTGAAAGATTGATTTTATTTCATTAAGTACATATAAATAAAATTCAAGTTGTCACTTGGTTTCATCTTCCAAGCCATTCCTTGGCCTCCTCAAGATTGTTCATCTGTACCTAACTTAACACATTAGGTTCCAACAATCCCCCCCTTAATTTGAAGGGGTATATACATATGAGTCTAAGGAGAGAGATGAAAACTGGAGAAGGACAAATGCAATTGAATGATGAATCTATCTGAATAAAAGGTTAGCGGAAGTTGATATCTTCTACTAAATGGGTGATTTAAGGATGACCACAAACTTTGGAACTTTGCAATAACCCTGATTCTTACTCAACGGTTCTTTGGAACTTGGATTTGACTTAGGTTCTTGCTCAGTGGTTCTTGGAACATTTCAAAGGCTATTATAATTTGTAATTCTTTTACTAAATGGTGGTTCAATGATGACCATGAACTCTGGAACTTGGCTCCAAAGTTCAAAGTTTCTTGGAACATTCTAAAATCTAGTAGAATTTAATTAATTCTACTAAATGAGTGGTTTTAGGATAACCACAAACCAAATGGAACTCAGTGGAATATGAGTTTGACTTTGGTTCAGTGTTGCGGCTCTGAACCTGGCTAGGTGGCTCTAGCTCGAGGCTCTGGAAATTGAAACAAATTTCTAGATATGACCGTGGCACTGGTTCAAGATCACTTGTTCTGGCTCGCTTGTTTCTAACCGTTAGTCATCCCCCTTATTAGGAAAAAAGCGAGGAGAATATAATATCTCACCTGCAAGGTGTGTAATTACTCAAGAACGAATTCTTCAGTATGAAATATAAATCTTCTTGGCTATTGACAACCATTTCCAAGAATCGATCCAACCATAGTGAATCTTCTCTCTTGCATGTTTCTTTAGAGTGGAGCATCTGTCTGAAGAACAGGTATGCTGTCCACAATGCTTACAAGGATTAATATCAAAACAATGATCTTTCATATGCCCAAATCAATCACAATGTTGGCATTTTGAACTTTGAACTAAATATGAACATTATTTTAAGAACCCAACACTTTAAAACTAGATTGACTTGGAGAAATTAGGAATGTGAATGGTTATTTCCTTCTCATATCTAAGACCGATTCTATTCTTTTTGCGGGTGATCTCTTCCCAATGTATAATGATGGGGTTGAGAATTTCAAGTGGAACCTATGTATGCATAAATTCATGTTCATTTTATTTTTCTTCTGAAGTGGGGCCATTGATTTTCTTATCTGCTTTTGAAGTGGCATCATTCTATGCAGGATGTTGAAAGGAATCACAGAAAAGAGGATTAGTCTGAACATGAACAAGTTCAAAATGTGTTTCTTCTCATTGGAGTTGTGACTCAATCTATATAAACTCAAGTGTGTCTTTCGATTCTTGTACACAATCTTGAATGTGAGAGAGTGTGGTCTTGTTGATCATGACCATGTTGTCGACAATAGAGAAAAGTAGAGTGTTCAATAACTCTACCAAACCGTTTATTCTAGCCATTGAAAACATGTGACTCACTTAAATAGTGAAGGGATTCTTGCAACTCCAACCTTTTACAAACAAAATCCGAAGATGAAAGGGTGTCGGTATCAGCAGAGAATACACCCATTTACAAATAGCTCAACAAGTGAATTGATATAAAATTCACTATTTGCAAGTTATAATTTTGAAGTTGAATCTGAAACTATCTTCAAATATGAGTGCTTTAGCTCTGCGGAATTTAAATCTCTACAATAAAAATAGGATAAGATCAGACATTTTCATATGCCATCTAGACTTGAATGCTCTGATGTTGTGTGAAGGCTAAAACCCATATGCCTCCAATGTATTTTATAGCACCAAATTTTTTCACTCTTCACTCACACTTTTGCAAAAGTTACATCAAAGCATGGACATAAAGTAATAATTTACTTTAAATAATATTTTAAGAAGTATATTTCCTCCTTTTATTCATTTACTCCGAAATCTCTTCTTTATGTATTCGTTTATGTCTCTTTAATCCTTAAAAAAAATATATGGATCAAATTATATTGTTACTCTTATTAGAATTGAATATTGAGATTCATCAAATTCAAAAGATGAAAATCTTAAGAAATAATTTAAATGCTATATTGGTGTAATGTCCCTAAAAATAGTAAAAATTTAAAATTTTCCGTTATTGCAATAAAAGCTTATTTAAAGATGATGATTCATAAATTAACTTTAGTACTGAGAGAATGCATTGGTACTTGTTTGTGACACTTAAGAGTTTAAAGTTCCTAAGCAACTTAGTCTCACTAGTTGTTATTCTTTTGGTTCTGTGGAAGCGATGTGTAGGGTAGATAATGTAATTCTGCGCAAGTGTACAAATGCTCGAGTAATAGAAATCTCCTTCTTACTATTTTAAGAAGACATATGCATATTTATAAAATTCTAATTGGTATCTTCATGCGAGATGGACCCTTGTTGATGAAAGGTTGAGGCCCATGATGGAACACTGGTGTTTTCAAAAGGAAAAGTACCCCCAGCAGAGTTGTCGAGAGGTAAGGGTATTCTTTGGGAAATTCTGGTCTTACTTAGCACATCGCTAAAGTATTGTTTCATAAATGTGCGCAGGTGCTATTATGAGAGAACTCTCCCTTGTTAATCCTACCACCATGTGTTAGCAGGTTACATGACCAAAGTGTAATGGCTAGGGTGCAAATAATATTGGGATAAAATAATGTTTTTGTTGAAATATTGTAACTTCTAAAGAATATTATATTTGTACTTTATTATTCCGGAGATGTTTCATTCCTCCGTGAAGACCTTATTGTATATCCAGAGATGTTTATTCCTCCATCGGAATGTGGTAACTTGGGTTATTAGACTTCCCTAGTGGGGTCGGCCTAGAGTCAGTTATAATGGGGTGTTTAACCCAGGGGTTAAATTTGGGGCCGACCTAGTTAATGTAAAAGTCAAGTTGGAGTTGTGTATAAAGAGAGGAGGTGTGTTCCTCATTTAACACACATTACACTCACTTGTGATTAACGCATAGGTGAGGGAGAGATATGCTATGGAGGAGAAAGATCTCATGGTTGAGGATTACATATTTTTGTTTGCTGGTCATCTATATTGAGGAAGCTTTGCTAGGTTTTCTACCCCATGAGGGTTTCCTAGGATAAATCTATGTCTCTTGTGTTATGTTGTGCTTGTTGTTCTTTCAGTGATCCTGTATATGCTATTGTTTTGAAATGGAATGTAATGATGATATTTTCTATCTTAGAATATTGAATCTTAACATGGTATCAGAGCTAACTTGAAGGAAGACAACATATGGCACTTACGACACTTGCTTCACTTGTGACAATTTGAAGGTTAGGGTTTTGTATAGCAAAAACTAGTCATCATGGAACTTTCGCTATAAATCCATTTTGGCGAAGGTCCAGGATCTAAAACCTCTACAAGTTGTATATAACATCCCCTTGTACCTTGTGTCCAAAGGAAAGCCTATAATTCGTTGTACTTTGTGATTTATGATCAGTACAAGTTAGGGTTTCTGCATCTTCCAGATCTCAGTCATAAACAGGTGACCTAGGAAAAAAGGTCACAACATGGGACAGGAAGCTCCAAATGAAATTTCGTAAAATTTGATAGGTAGTTCACGGACTATACTTTCATAGGTATGATTTTCAGAGGCCGAATTTGAACTAGTGACATGTGGCACACCGTACAAGTTCACTCTCCTGTTTTATCCCATAAACAGGTCATGTTGCGACACTTGGCATAACTCTCTCTCAGAAAATCCAATTGAGGTCAGACCTGTGGGGTTGGAAAGATGACAGGTTAGGCTACCATAGGTGGAGGTTTCTGACCCTGTGAATTCGTAATTTCAGAGATGCACCAGAAACAATCAAATGCATATTTCTGTCAAAACATAATTGTTTTCTCAGCACCTTCATTCTTGGCTTATCACTGCTGCGGGAATTTAGGGTTTCGGGAAAGTTGGAATTTTTGGAATAAAATTCCACGGCTGAATTCTCCTCATCAAAATTGAAATTTAGAGACTAAGATCGAACTTTTTGGTTGGTCAGAAGGGTGGGCTTGATCAAACCCTATTTCGGGATTTTGATCGGAAAGGTGGAAAATTAGGGCTTCTGCAAAAGTTGGAATTTTTTAAGTTTGTGACCACGGCTGGAAGCTCCTCAGAAAAATTGAAGTTTAGAACTTTGGATCGAACCTTTTGGTTGGGAACAAGGGTGGGCTTCATGAAACCCTAGTTCGAGATCCTGTCTAGAAGATCCAGAAGTTTCGAAGGCAATTTTTAGGGGTCAAATTTTGGAGATTTTAAAATTGAAGTATGCTAGCTTGATCAGCTTAGCAAGGCGCATCTTTCCATCCATTTAGAAGTTTGAAATTCAAAGTTTGAATTTTTAGGGTTTCTCTGACAAACCCTATTCCAGCTCCAGATCCAGTTTCAGCAAACAAAGTGGATTGGGTTAAAAGAAATCCTGACAGGTATGACTTGAGGAGATACAGGTATGTGTTGAAATATGTTCATGATTAAGTTTATGATATGTTTGTCTTCATTCTATTGAGGTTAGTACATGTATGATTGTTTGAAAATGAATGCATGTGAAGTGATAGAAGACATTCATTGATTAGGTGTATGACACTTATGATTGTACTAATGCACCTCTAGTGTTGTATGACGATGATGTTGTCTACTAACAAGATATAGGTACATCAAGAAATACAAATAAAGTTCTATGACCATTGTGACATGGAGACAAAGACTCATCCATAGTCTTTGACCACATAGAAGCTCTACTTATGAGGTATGTATGACTTTGTTCTACTATGCTTAACCTATGAGATTAGCAGGTTCTAGCACAAGGTCTTTAAATCATTGAAGAGAACAAAGAAGATATTGTTTGGGTATGTTAAGACATAACCAAGCTTGATAATCCAGGTATGTTTTCCTACATCAAGTTAGAATCCTACTTTGTTAGTATCTTAGGTAAGTATACCTATGTATGAAATGATCATGACCATACATATTTAAGATTATTTAGAATCATAATGTTTTGATAGTATTGAGACTATACTAATGAATGTATGATTATGTATGAGATCATGAGGATGAAACTAGTATGCATATTGGTCCACGACGGATAAGAAGTTCAAAGACATATAGAGATCAAGCAGGAGGCAACCATAAAAGATAAGTATTTGAGTTGTTATTTAAATCTCTGAAATAGTAAATGATATTGCTTGTAATAATTGTATGCATATTTGTATTCCTAGAATATGTCATGTTGAGTGTAAGCATTCATATAGCATTGAACTGTATACTACTAATATGCATATGATTGGTAAGTTGGACAAACATTCCATTGTTGCTTGTCTAGAATGACACCTCTTTGCTGACATGCTGAGATCTGTGCACACTCTTGATAGTATGTTTTAGTAGAGATGGAAGGCATCTAGATAGCCATTGTATGTATACAGGACATGGAGAAGTGTTGTGCCAAAGTATTGGTCAAGATAGTTGCATAACTATTTGAATCATATATGTATGCATAAAAGATTATCATGTCCACATGATTTAATGATTATGAAGTATTACTAATCATGTAATTAACTTTGATTTGTAGGAAAGATCATGAAGAATGATGAACACCGAACAAGTGATGGATGTTCAACAAGAATATTTACAAATCAAACATACTATAGAAGGCTCATGGCTAGAATATTCTCTTAGAAAGAGGAAGAGGATCATGATGAGATGTTTGCTCCGAGTGGCTAGATAATACCATTCTCTTAATGGTGTAACTAAAGAAGAAGTGTGAATCAGGCTCTGCATAGGTCCCAGGATCAATAATCATTTGATGAGATCAATGATCACCATGGGTGATGTGGATTTCAACCTTTGCTACAAGGTTGAAGATGGTGTCTTTATATAGATGACATTCTTCTCTCAGGTGGATGCAAGAAGGAACCCACCACAGAGTTCGGATGATCTTGAGGCTCATATCAGTAGAACCATATGACGAGAAATGGCACAGATAGATATGCAGAAGATCACTCAATGCAGAGTGTGAATGATGTTCAGTCATAGAGGGAGAATTAACAGTTTCTTGACAAGCTTGGGCTTTACCAAAAGTAAAGTTGATCCTAACCTTTACCTTAAGGTTATGGATGATACTATTACTATATGTGGATAATCTCTTTCTGACAGGGAATGAGAAATAGAACATGAAAAGCAAGAAGAAGCTAGCTACAGAATTTGAGATGAAAGATCTCAGATTGATGCATTACTTCCTAGGTCTGGAAGTATGGCAAGGCTCAGAAGGAATCTTTCTCAACCAGGGAAAGTATGCTGTGGAAATATTGAGAATATTTGATATGTTGGAATGTATAACAATGGCCACTCTCATGGGTTCCGACTTGAAGATGTTAGCTGATGAATCATCAGAGTTGGTGGATGTAACTCTATACAGATAGATTATTGGGTAACTGATGTATCTGATGAACATTAGGCCAGATATATGCTTTTCTATGAACACCTTGAGTCAGTATCTAGTGGAACATAGACATGTTCACTTAATAGCTGCAAAACATGTGATGAGGTACCTAAAGGGTACGATAGACTTTGATCTATCTTATCTTGGAGATAATGACTTCAGATTGTATGGCTACATAGATGCTGATTGGGAAGGAAGCGTATCAGACAGGAAGAGCACATCGGGAGGATGTTATTATTTGGGATCTGCCATGATCTGGTGGTTTATCAAGAAGCAATCAAGTGTGGCTCTCAGCACAGTTGAAGCGGAATATATATAGCTACTTGCTCTGCTAGTTGTGAAGCGGTATGGGTTCAGAAGTTGTTATCAGGATTGTTTGACTTAGATGGACTGCGCTGTGATCCTGTGTGACAACCAGAGTTGTATCAAGATGGCAGAGAATCCATTGTTCCATGATAAGTCAAAGCACATAGAGATCTGATGTTTTCATATATGGGATATGGTGCAGAAAGGAGCTATCAAGCGCGAGTATGTGAGCACTGACGAACAAGTTGCTGATGTATTGACCAAACCTCTGTATCGAGTAAAGTTTGAGACAAGCTTGGTGTCGTTTAGAAGGACCCTCCTTGAAAGGGGGAGTGATGTGGTCGATGATGATATTTGGATATTGGTATCGATGTGGATACCTATATCGATGATGAGATTTCCTATATCGACGGTAAGGTTGATGATGTGGATACTGTATTGATGAGGATACTGTATCGATGATGTGGATACTGTATTGATATGGATACTTGTATCGATGACAAGGATACTTGTATCGATGACGAGGATACTTGTATTGATGACGAGGATACTTGTATCGATGATGAGGATACTTGTATTGATGATGTGCATACTTGTATCGATGACGAGGATACTTGTATTGATGAGGTTACCTGTTCCGATGATGAGGTCGATGATGAGGTTTTTGGTCACGATGATGAGGTTGATGCATGGTCCTTAAACTTTGTCTAAGTGGACGAGGAGGGATTGCATCATCCCCAGACTTAGGTCCCTGAATAGATCCATATACATATGTCTCCGAGAAGTGGTCCTTAGTGGACGAGAGGGATTGTATCATCCCCGAAATTCAGTCCCTGAATTGATCCGTAGACATATGTCTCCGAGAAGTGGTCCCTAGTGGACGAGAGGGATTGTATCATCCCCGAACTTCAGTCCCTGAATTGATTTGTAGACTCTTATCTTCGAGAAATATGTTGGTGAATGATGTAATGTGTGCTCTTGGACTGCTCAGCAGTGGGTGATCATTCATGAAACTTGTAATGATGTAATGTTTGCTCCTGTATTAGCAGGTGATAATTCACAGGTTGTAAATCCTAGATTTGATCTAGGTCACACCCCAGTTGAAATAGTACTGGCTCTGTGGTTGACTGGAATGATGTAATGTTCACTCCTGGACTACTCAGTGTAGTAGCAGGTGATAATTCGTAGGTACTGTAATGATGTAATGTTCACTCCTAAATTGCAGCAAGTGATCATTCACAGGTGATAAAATCCTAGATTTAATCTAGGTCACATCCAGTATGAAAAAGGACTAGCACTATGGTCGGGATTACATCGTCCCTGAACGCTTGGTTCAAAATGTACATGATGGGGATTGCATCATCCTGGAACCACTAGTTCAAAATGTATGTGAAGGGGATTGCATCATCCCTGAACTTTAGTCCCTGAATTGATCCGTAGACATATGTCTTCGAGAAGTGGTCCCTAGTTGACGAGAGGGGATTGCATCATCCCCGAACTTCAGTCCCTGAATTGATCCGTAGACATATGTCTCTGAGAAGTTGTCCCTAGTGGATGAGAGGGGATTGCATCATCCCTGAACTTCGGTGCCTGAATTGATCTGTAGACTTATGTCTTCGAAAAATATGTCCTTAGACTTTTTCTAAGTTGACGAGTGGACTACATCGTCCCTAGACATGTTATGGTGTCTTAAATGGATCATGTATAATGCAGGGTATGCTGCTACCATGATGTTGATCGTGATGGTCTAGATGATGATGATGTTGATTGTGATGATCTAGATGACGATGATGTTGATCATGATGGTTTAGATGACGATGCTGTTGATCATGATGATCTAGATGACGATGATGTTGATCGTGATGATTGTGTGATGACGATGTTGATGATCATGTGATGACGATGCTAATGATCGTGTGATGATGATGCTGATGATCGTGTGATGACGATGCTAATGATTGTGTGATGACGATGCTGATGATCGTGTGATGACGATGTTGATGATCGTGTGATGATGATACTGTTGATCAAGAGGATCTAGATGATGATGTTACTGTAGCTATTCGAGTGCTGTAGAAGATGAAGACTCAGTACTAAAGATGTTGATGTTCCAGTATTGAAGATGTTCTAGTAACTGCTTGAGTTACTGATGATGTATAAAGAAATCTTCCAATGATTTATAGATGTATCATGTATGATGTTTGTTGACAAAGTCGTGACCTCATAGTCGACAGGGGTCCACCAACTGTCGACACACACCTTAATCTCCCTAGGCACTGGCCCGAGCAGGTTTAATCCCACCAAGCAACACCTGCAAAGCGGATGAGGTCTCACCCGAGGCGTCCAGGAAGAGCAGACGGAACCATGTTTCCACTGAGGGAGGAGGCACGTTGCGGCAGTATGATACCAACAGCAATTCTAAGTATTCATCATGAAGTTATAGCATTTAACATTACCACATACAGGGATCACACATTACTTCAATCGCAACAACTCCACATTACAGTAAACAGATATCTATAACACATTATTGCAATATTCACATCATAGCGATAGAAATAGATAATTGCATTAAAACAAGTCAATAACATAAGTATTAAGCAATATTACACACAAATTACACCAAATCATCATCTTTATATTACTGTGGCAACCAAAAGTAGTACATGAATCTTTACGCAACTCTTCGCATGATCTTTCTGTCAACCTCCGCATATAGCTCTATCTCTATCCTTTATCCATCGACTCTCTCTCTAACACTTACAAATCTCATCTATTTATAGGATTCTGCCAATTACAATACTTGTCCACTTACCTAACCGACACTTATGGAGAACCGACTAACTAACTTGGTCTAATGACCCAAAAACCTACATACCACGGTACAATGACTCGATATTACCAAATACATGACCCAAAACCCGCCAACTGCTGTATACTTGAATCAATATTACAAAATACATGGTCCAAGTGACCCAACACCTGCCAAGTGCGATATCCTTTGGCACAATATACTCCTTTCGCGCCTTCATCCAACATGTCGCAACGTCGGCTGTACCACGACACATCCTCATCAAACTGCCTGCCAACAGGCCCCCAACACAATCTTGTGGCTCGCCCTCGAGCCATGTCAACTGCATCTGTTCTTGCTGTCTGGATCACGCAATGTTGTCTCCATCTTTTGGCTATACAGATCCTCGGCTACCAATTCTGTAATCCCTCCATGAGAGTAGGAAACCCCCAACTCACTGTCAGGTACGTCACGAACTCATCCTCCAGTTGCATGGAATAGTGCAGACTGAAAAGAAAAGAGGATGAACAGTACCAAGGGTTGAGAACGGTGGACAACTCTGGCACATCTGTTTCACGTCAGCACCTGTCTTCGACTGAAGTCAGGGAGCAACCACCCTGACCAGTGTTCTGATTAAAAATAGCACAACTCTTCGAACAACTTCTGCATACTGAACCATGTGGGTCTGGCCAGGGGTCCATCTCACTGTCGACACATACTGCAGTCGCCCTGGCACCGGCCCGAACATACACAGTGTAAGTGCACCCACCGTATCAAGGCACTCAGGGATAGTTGTCGTTCGGGCTCGTAGGGCCCCTAGGGTGCTACCATGGGAATTGAAGTGAAGAATTTCCACAACCTCCTTGGAATTCTTCACAACTCAACTTCCAAATTGATTAACCAGCATAACCACTCGATGTTGGGAAAACTGTTGTATTGTGAACTAACAACTTCCTCGATTACTTATAGCCAGGCTCTCCCTTGTCACGACGGGGGGAATGATGCCCCGGTACCTTTCATCCGTGTGTAAGAGCCAGCCAACTGTCATAGTGGAGGGGAAACCATGCTGCCAACAAAGCTCCTATGTGCCACCACATGAACAACCCCACTGCTCGTCCCATCCCAGCGTACCATGTGCAAAACATGTCGTTGCTATGTGTGAACCCATCCAACTCAGTCAGGGGTAATCATGTCTAGAGAGGGTGGCTAGTAATCACGCTACTTCACTGTACACACCAAAATCCGTTGTACAAAATCCATCATTGAGCCTGAGTGCAACACTGCCATGAGTCTTTGACTTACTCTAATCTGGCAACACAAGCCCCATCTGCTGGCGCATACCCTCTGCTATTGTTGCACCATCTGCCACCAAGAAACCTGCAACAATCATCATCATTCTTTTTTTTTTTGAACCCAATGCGACTCAAACATCGCACTGCTCTAAGCCCATGTGATAGGGCTTCAACCTGTGACCATTTACCAGCTTGGGGAGCATCCCCCCATCCAATCGCTGCAACTGAACTACTCCTCTTGAAGTAATACTATTGATGCGGTAGGGACCCAGCCAATGCATCTGCAACTTGCCTAGATGTTTCATAAACTTACTGTCATATAATAGCACCAAGTCACCTTGTTGAAACTACTTGTTTTTTATGTGGCAATCATGTCATGCCTTCTGGCGATCCTTCTCTACCCCTTGGTGAAAGCCAGCAATAAACTGATCCTCTTCAAGATCCACCAATTGTGCTAGATGCTCATCTAATGCTGCAACATCATCCATACTTGTAATAGCCGCAATGCGTAGACTTGGGACAATATACTCCATCGGCATAATTGCTTCCTTCCCATATACCAGCTTGAAAGGCGTCTGGCCATTCAGTCGTTTACATGTAGTGTGATAGGCCCATAATATCGCTGGAACTTTCAAATCCCAGTCATCGCTGTTTGCATTGCACACCTTTGTCAACGCATGCTCCAATACCTTGTTAAAAGCCTCCACCGTTCCATTTGCCTATGGGTGATAGGGTGTACTCTTCTTATGCTGTATCTGCAATTCCTCCGTTAAGGCACTAATAGTGCGATTGAGAAAATAGTTGCCTTGATCACTCAACAATATCTTGGGACAACCGAAACGAGTGATAATGTGATCAAACAAAAATCGAGCGGCTGTTGTGGTAGAGCAATCAACTACAGGCGCTACCTCAGCCCATCGGGTCAAATACTCTGTCGCTATAATGATGTATCACACACCCGTATGTTTCCCTGGTGGATTGATCAGTCCAACAAAATCCATAGCCCGTTTCTCATATGGTTGTAATGTTACCTGTGTTAGAAAAACAGGATCGCAGAGCAATAACAATAAACAGAAATGCAAATATAATCACACATACACATTACAAGAGACACACAGATATATTGTGGTTCACCCAACTTGGGCTACGTCCACACTGAATTTGCCAGTCCTTATTATTATTACCGTCCAGTAAGGTGAAGGGATACAACCTGCAGCACAACCGCTGCACTTCCTCTTCTCTGTTTCACAGTCTCTCTCCTGATCTCAGAGATCTTTACAATGCATAAAACCTAATACATCCTCTACCCTAGCCGTATTACAATGTCTTTCTTTTATAAGGGAAATACAATGGGAAAATACCACGGGATACCCAAAACCATGGGCCCGCAAAACAGCTGGAACCTCGTGGGGGGGCGATGCCCCCCCACACCCCCCCACTGGGGTGAGTGTACAGTCCACCTACATATCATATAAAACTGGGGTACAAACACGGCGGATACAATATCATCTATGAGACTAGAAGATCTGGCTCCACAACCAACAATCTCCCACTTGGAGACTGATCACAACAACTCCACCACTGCTGCACTTGCTGGACTTGGACTTGGCAAATTTCTCCTCTTCACCTTCATGCTAGAAGGCCAACTGTAACCAAGCACGAACTCAGTTTCTCTTTGGTCACTACCTTTGTGAACATGTCTGCAGGATTCTGGCTAGTATGTATCTTTTCCAGCTTCAACAATTCATCTTCCAGAACAGAGCGTATGAAATGGTACTTGAGTTGTATATGTTTAGTCCTGGAATGGAATGCTGAGTTCTTTGTAAGGTGAATGGCACTCTGGCTGTCACTATACAATATGCTATCCTTCTGCTTCTTACCCACTTCCTCCATAAACCTCTGCAACCAAATCATCTCTTTACTAGCCTCTGTAATGGCAACATACTCTGCATCTGTTGTTGAAAGTGCAACAACCTTCTGTAGTTTCAAAATCCAGCTTACTGCTGTTCCACCTACAATAAACACATACCCTGTGGTGTGTTGAAATATTGTAACTTCAAAGAATATTATATTTGTATATTATTTATTCCGGAGATGTTCCATACCTCCGATGTGATTATACTATAAATCCGGAGATGTTTATTCCTCCGAGTTGGGTGTGGTAACTAGGGTTATTAGACCCACCATGTGGGGGTCGGCCCAGTCAGTTATAATGGGGTATTTAACCTAATGGTTAAATACGAGCCTACATGTACTTGTGTAAAATACATATCAGAGTAGTGTATAAATAGAGGAGGTGTGTTCCTCATTTGATACACTCACACACTTGAGGATAGCGCACTTGTGGAGGAGAGTTCTGCTATTGTGGAGGAGGAGATCATGTCTCAGGGTTTCATCTTTGTATATTGCTGGTCATCTATATTGAGGAAGCTTTGCTGGGTTTTCTACCCCATGAGGGTTTCCCAGGATAAATCTCTGTCTCTTGTGTTTATGCTGTGCTTGTTGTTTCTTCAGTGATCCTGTATATGCTATTATTGTGAAATGGAATGTAATGCTTCTATTTTCTGTCTTAGCATATTGAATTTTAACATGGTATCAGAGCTAACCTAAAGGAAGACAAGGTATGGCACTAAAGACACTTGCTTTACTTACGACAATTTGAAGGTTAGGGTTTTACATAGCAAAAACCAGTCATCGTAGCACTTTCGCTATAAATCCGTTTTGGCGAAGTTTTCGGATCTGAAATTGTTACAGGACGAATATTAAATCTCCAGGTACCTTGTGTCCAAAGGACAACCTCTAATTCGTTGTACTTTGTGATTTATGATCTGTACAATATAGGGTTTCTGCCTCTTCCAGATCTGAGTCAAAATCAGGTGACCTTGGGAAAAAGGTCATATCTTGGGCTAGGAAGCTCCAAATGAAATTTCGTAAAATGTGACAGGTAGTACACAGTATGTACTATCTCAGAAAACTTTTTCAGAGGCCTAAGTTGAACCAGTGACACGTGGAACTCAGTACAAGTTCGCCCTCCTGTATTATCCCATAAACAGGTCATGTTACGACACTTGGCATAACTCTCTCTCAGAGAGTCCAATTGAGGTCAGACTTGTCAGGATGGAAAGATAACAGTCCTAGCTACCTCATAAAGGTTTTTCAAAGGCCGAAGTTCAAACAGTGACACGTGGCATGCCGTACAAGTTCACTCTTCTGTTTTATCCCAAAACAGGTCACGTTGCGACATTTGACATAACTCTCTCTCAGAGAATCCAATTGAGGTCAGACCTGTCAGGATGGAAAGATAACAGATCAGGCTATTTCAAAAAACTTTTTCAGACCTTGTGGATTGAAAAGTTTGGAGTTACACCAGAAACAATCAGGTACATATTTCTGTCAAAACATAATTATTTTTGAGTACCTTCATTCATGGCTTCCGGAATTTAGGGCTTTGAAGAAAGTTGAAATTTTTGTAAATGCAGACCACGGCTGAATGCTACTCATCAAAATAGAAATTTAGAGACCAAGATCAGATTTTTTGGGCAGAAGGCCGGGCTTGATCAAACCCTAGTTCGGGACTTTGATCAGAAAAGTGGAAAATTAGGGCTTCTGTAAAAATGGGAATTTTTGAAACCTGTGACCATGGCTGGAAGCTCCTCAGAAAAATAGAAGCTTAGAGATTTGGATCAAACATCTTGATTGGGAAGAAGAGTGGGATTCACCAAACCCCAGTTCAGGGTCACGTCCAGTGAATCCAGAAGTTTCAAAGGCAAAATTGAGGAGTGAAACTTTGCAGTTTTCAAATTCTGAATATATCAGTTTGATCAGCTCATCAAGGCGCATATTTCTATCCTTTCGGAAGTTTGAAATTCAAAGTTTGAATTTTTGGGGTTTCTCTGACAAACCCATATCCAGCTCCAGTTCCAGTTCTTGCAAATCAAGTGGATAGGGTTAATCCTAGAAGAAGATGGATTGGTCACCTGCATAAGTGAAGGAGTTACTGTTTCAGAGGGAGATGAGGCTAAGGCTTTACATAAGGAGATTACAAGCGATCTCGACATGTATGACTCATCGAGGTATGTTTTGAGATTTGTTCATGATTAAGTTTATGGTATGTTTGTCTTCATGTTATTACGGTTAGTACAATCTTGATTTTAGATTTGTTGTATCACCTTAACAAAATTATGAATGCATGATAGAAGATATTCATTGGTTAGGGTGTTGACACTTATGATTGTACTAATGCATTATGATGTTGTGTGAGGTTGATGTTGTCTACTAACAAGATACGGGTACATCACAAAAGACAAATCAGGCTCCATGACCATGAAAACATGAAGACAAAGACTCATCCATAATCTTTGTTCTACTTATGAGGTATGTATGACTTTGTTATATTATGCTTAACCTATGAGACATGCAGGTTCTAGCTCAGGATCTCTAAATCATTGAAGAGATTGTTTAGGTATGTTGTACATAACCAAGTAGGTATACTAATCCAGGTATGTTTCCGATGAATCTTACCTTGTGTTAGGATCCCTTATATAAGTATACTTGGAATGATTGGTTATGCTTATTCATAAAGTTAGTAATCAAGGGATTATGCATATTATATCTTTTATCTTGATTGATGATATGCATGAGTAAAAGAAGACTTCCCTGAAATCTTGAATACTAATGTTTATTAATCATGACTATACATTTTCAATATTATGTTTTTAGAATATACTAATCCAGTGGTACAGAATGAATAGAAGTTCAAAAGACATACAGAAGATCAAGCGGGAGGCAGCCACACAAACATAAAAGATAAGTATTTGAGTTGTTATTTGAAATAGTAATGATATTGCCTGTAATAGGTTGTATGCATATTTGTATTCTTATAATATATCATGCTGAGTGTAAATATTCATAGAACATTGAACAATATACTACTAATATGCATATGATTGGTAAGTTGGACAAACATTCCATTGTTGCTTGTCTAGAATGAAACCTCTTTGCTGACATGCTGAGAGTTGTGCACACTCTCGATAGTATGTTCTGGTAGAGATGGAAGGCATCTAGATAGCCACTGTATGCATAGAGGATATGGGAAAGTGTTGTGCCAAAGTATTGGTCAAAATAGTTGCATCACTATGTAAATAATATCTGTATGCATAATAGGTTATCATGTCAATATGATTTGATGATTATGAAGTATTACTAATCATGTACTTAATTTTGATTTGTAGGAAAGGTCATGAAGAATGATGGACACCATACAAGTGGTGGATGTTCAAACAAGAAGATTTACAAATCAAAGAAAATATAGAAGGCTCATGGCTAGAAGATTCTCTTAGAAAGGGGAAGAGAATCACGACAAGATGTTTGCTCCAAGTATGGTGTAATTAAAGAAGAAGTGTGAATCAGGTTCTGTATAGGTACCTAGGATCGATAATAAATTGATAAGCTTAATGATCACCATGGGTGATGTGGATCTCAACCTTTGCTACAAGGTTGAATATGATTTCTATACACAAATGAAATGGATGCAAGAAGGAACTCACCACAGAGTTCAAATGATATTAAGGCTCATATTAGTAGACCCATCTAACGAGAGATGGCACAGATAGATATGCAGAAGATCATTCAATGCAGAAATGAAAACGAAAGATCTCAAATTGACGCTTTACTTCCTAGGTCTGGAAGTATGGCAAGGCTCAGAAGGAATATTTCTCAACCAGGGAAAGTATGATGAGAAATATGACTTGAGGTGTTGGAATGGCCACTCTTATGGATTCCAACTTGAAGCTGTTAGGGGATAACTCATCAGAGTTAGTGGATATAACTCTGTACAGTCAAATTATTGGGTCATTGATATATCTAACATATACTAGATTAGATATATGCTTTGTTGTGAATACCTTGAGTCAGTATCTAGTGGAAACTAGATGTTTTCACCTGATAGTTGCAAAGCATGTGATGAGGCACCTAAAGGATACGATAGACTTTGATCTGTGCTATCTTGGAGATCATGACTTCAGATGGCTACTCAGATGCTGATTGGGCAGAAAGTGTATCAGACAAGAAGAACACATCAAGAGGATGTTATTGTCTAGGATTAGCCATGATCTCGTGGTTTAGCTGGAAGCAGTCTAGTGTGGCTCTCAGCACAAGCAGAATATATGGCTGTTTGCTCTGCTAGTTGTGAAGAAGTTTGGCTTCAGGATTGTTTGACTTAGAGATAGAACCAACTGTGATCCTATGTGACAAATAGAGTTGTATCAAGATGACATAGAATCCAATGTTCCATGATAAGTCAAAGTTCATAGGGATCTAACAAGATATGACACAGAAAGGAACTATAAAGTTTGAATTCGTAACAGGTTACCGATGTACTAACCAAACCTCTACCTCGAGTGAAGAAGTTACCAACATACTAACCAAGCCTCTATCTCGAGTGAAATTTGAATACTTTCGAGACAAGCTTGGTGTAGCTCAAAAGGACCCTCCTCGAAAGGGGGAGTAGTATAGTCACTGATGATGAGATTGTCTCATCGAACAACAAGGTCAATGATGAGGTAACCTGTTCTCTACACCTAGATACTTAGAAATATTTAGATTTAGGACTCGTATACTTAGAATACTTAGTTTTACTTATACATGCTTTTGATGTTATATGTATTGGTGAGAATACATGCTTTTGATGATAAGTTGTATTGGTAAGAATACATACTTTTCATGACACATGTATTGATTAATGAAAGTGTATGGTTGAGGATACTTGTACTTGTATTGATGAGAATACATGTGGGGATTGTATCATCCTTGAACACATGTTCTAAAGTGAGCCATAGACGTGAGGTCTCCGAAAATGAAGTCCTTAGTGGACAGGTAGGGATTGTATCATCCCTGGACTTCGGTCCCTGAATAGATCCGTAAACGTATGGTCTCCGAAAATGAAGTCCTTAGTGGACAGGTAGGGGATTGGATCATCCCTGGACTTTCGATCCTAAAGAGAGCCGTAGATGTGAGGTCTCCGAGAATGAAGTCCTTAGTGGACAGTTGAGGGGATTGGATCATCCCTGGATTTTCAGTCCTAAAGAGAGCCGTAGACGTGAGGTCTCCAAGAATGAAGTCCTTAGTGGACAGTTGAGGGGATTGGATCATCCCTGGACTTTCAGTCCTAAAGAGAGCCGTAGACGTGAGGTCTCCGAGAATGAAGTCCTTAGTGGACAGTTGAGGGGATTGGATCATCCCTGGACTTTCAGTCCTAAAGAGAGCCGTAGATGTGAGGTCTCCGAGAATGAAGTCCTTAGTGGACAGTTGAGGGGATTGGATCATCCCTGGACTTTCAGTCCTAAAGAGAGCCGTAGACGTGAGGTCTCTGAGAATGAAGTCCTTAGTGGACAGTTGAGGGGATTGGATCATCCCTAGACTTTCAGTCCTAAAGAGAGCCGTAGACGTGAGGTCTCCGAGAATGAAGTCCTTAGTGGACAGTTGAGGGGATTGGATCATCCCTGGACTTTCAGTCCTAAAGAGAGCCGTAGACGTGAGGTCTCCGAGAATGAAGTCCTTAGTGGACAGTTGAGGGGATTGGATCATCCCTGGACTTTCAGTCCTAAAGAGAGCCGTAGACGTGAGGTCTCCGAGAATGAAGTCCTTAGTGGACAGTTGAGGGGATTGGATCATCCCTGGACTTTCAGTCCTAAAGAGAGCCGTAGACGTATGGTCTCCGAGAAGTGGGGATTGTATCATCCCCGGACTTAGGTCCCTGAATTGATCCGTAGACGTGAGGTCTCCGAGAAATGGGGATTGTATCATCCCCGGACTTAGGTCCTTGAATTGATCCGTAGACGTGAGGTCTCCGAGAAGTGGGGATTGTATCATCCCCGGACTTAGGTCCCTGAATTGATCCGTAGACATGAGGTCTCCGAGAAGTGGGGATTGTATCATCCCCGGACTTAGGTCCCTGAATTGATCCGTAGACGTGAGGTCTCCGAGAAGTGGGGATTGTATCATCCCCGGACTTAGGTCCCTGAATTGATCCATAGACGTGAGGTCTCCGAGAAGTGGGGATTGTATCATCCCCGGACTTAGGTCCCTGAATTGATCCGTAGACGTGAGGTCTTCGAGAAGTGGGGATTGTATCATCCCCGGACTTAGGTCCCTGAATTGATCCGTAGACGTGAGGTCTCCGAGAAGTGGGGATTGTATCATCCCCGGACTGCGGTCCCTGAATTGATCCGTAGACGTATGGTCTCCGAGAAGTGGGGATTGTATCATCCCCGGACTTCGGTCCCTGAATTGATCCGTAGACGTATGGTCTCCGAGAAAGTGATTTTTGATGTGGTTACTTGTATCGGTAGGATACTTGTATTGATGATGTGGTTACTTGTATCGGTAGGATACTTGTATTGATGATGTGGTTACTTGTATCGGTAGGATACTTGTATTGATGATGTGGTTACTTGTATCGGTAGGATACTAGTATTGATGACATGGTTACTTGTATCGGTATGGATACTTGTATTGATGATGTGGTTACTTGTATCAGTAGGATACATGTATTGATGACATGATTACTTGTATCAGTATGGATACTTGTATTGATGATATGTATACTTGTATTGGCATGAATACTTGTACTAATGATGTGGATACTTGTATTGTTATGGATACCTGTGTTGATAACGATGCTGACAATCGTGTGATGACGATGCTGATGATCGTGAGATGACGATGCTGATGATCGTGTGATGACGATGCTGATGATCGTGAGATGACGATGCTGATGATCGTATGATGACGATGCTGATGATCGTGTGATGACGATGTTGATGATCGTGTGATGACGATGCTAATGATCGTGAGATGACGATACTGATGATCGTGAGGATCCAGATGTTGATGTTGTTGTAGTTGTTCGAGTGCTGTAGAAGATAAAGACTCAGTACTGAAGATGTTGATGTTCCAGTATTGAAGATGTTCCAGTAACTGCTTGAGTTACTGATGATGTTGAGAAAGCTTCCAATGATTTATAGATGTATCATGTATGATGTTGATGACTCCTTGCTCGTGCAGATACTGTTATAATATCCTTCTCATTAAGGGGGAGTGTTGAAATATTGTAACTTCAAAGAATATTATATTTGTATATTATTTATTCCGCAGATGTTCCATACCTCCGATGTGATTATACTATAAATCCGGAGATGTTTATTCCTCCGAGTTGGGTGTGGTAACTAGGGTTATTAGACCCACCATGTGGGGGTCGACCCAGTCAGTTATAATGGGGTATTTAACCTAATGGTTAAATACGAGCCTACATGTACTTGTGTAAAATACATATCAGAGTAGTGTATAAATAGAGGAGGTGTGTTCCTCATTTGATACACTCACACACTTGAGGATAGCGCACTTGTGGAGGAGAGGTCTGCTATTGTGGAGGAGGAGATCATGTCTCGGGGTTTCATATTTGTATATTGCTGGTCATCTATATTGAGGAAGCTTTGCTGGGTTTTCTACCCCATGAGGGTTTCCCAGGATAAATCTCTGTCTCTTGTGTTTATGCTGTGCTTGTTGTTTCTTCAGTGATCCTGTATATGCTATTATTGTGAAATGGAATGTAATGCTGCTATTTTCTGTCTTAGCATATTGAATTTTAACATGGTGCTCCTCCTGCTATCCTTGTCACCTGCCATATCTGCATCAACATATCCTTGTAGAATAGTGTCTGAACCTCCAAAACATAATGCCTCAGTGGTAGTACCTCTCAAATACCTGAGAATCCACTGTACTGCCTTCCAATGTTCTTTACCTGGATTGTTCATATATCTGCTCACAACTCCCACTGCATGTGCAATATCTGGTCTTGTGCACACCATTGCATACATCAAGCTGCCAACTGCTGATTGATAGGGAATCTTGGACATGTAATCTATCTCTTCTTGTGTCTTAGGACACATTTCCTTACTTAGACTGAAATGGCTAGCCAAAGGTGTACTTACAGGTTTTGCATTCTGCATTCTGAACCTCTCCAACACCTTTTGTATGTACTCACTTTGAGACAATGTCAATTTGCGATTTTTCCTATCTCTCATTATTCTCATACCAAGGATTTGCTTTGTAGCACCCAAATCCATCATCGCAAATGAATTAACTAGCTTCCTTTTGAGTACATTTATATCCTGCATGTCAGACCCTGCAACAAGCATGCCATCCACATACAATAACAAGATAATATATCTTCCATTGTCTAGCTTCTTGAAATAAACACAGTGGTCAGAATGACATCTACTATAACCTTGTTCTGTCATAAACCTATCAAACTTTAGATACCACTACCTTGGAGCTTGCTTCAAGCCATACAAGCTCTTTTTCAACCTGCATACCAGATCCTCCTTACCTTTGACCTCATACCCTTGTGGCTGCTGCATATATATTTCTTCCTCCAAATCCCCATGGAGGAAGGTTGTTTTTACATCTAACTGTTCAAGATGCAAATCTTCTACCGCCACTAGACTTAAGATAGTCCTAATTGAAGTCATCTTTACAACATGAGAAAATATTTCATCAAAATCTATACCTTTCTTCTGTGCAAACCCCTTTACAACAAGTTTGGCCTTGTACCGCTTCTTACCTCCTTCTTCTTCCTTCAACCTGTAAATCCATTTGTTTTGCAATGCTCTTTTACCAGCAGGCAACTGAACCAAATCCCAAGTCTGGTTTCCTACCAATGAGTCCATCTCCTCATTCATGCCTTGCTCCCACTTCTTTCTAGTTTCCACATGCATTTCTTCTTCATAACATTCTGGTTCACCAGAATCAGTCATCAATAAATAATACATTGAAGGAGAGTATCGTTCAGGGAGTCTACTTAACCTGGTAGATCTTCTTACAGTTGCAGGAGTTTCAGGTACTTGCTACTGCTCTTGATTTTCTGTCACCTTCGGAACTTCATTTTCTTTAACTTCATCAAGCACTATGTACTCTGCGTTTTCCTTTTCCTGTTTCTTTCCCTGCAACTGATCTTTATACATGACATTTTCATTGAATATCACTTCTCTACTCCTGATGATTTTGTTATTTTCATAATCCCATAAACGATAACCAAATTCATCAACCCCATATCCAATAAAGGTACATTTCTTGGATTTAGCTTCAAGCTTTGTTCTATTTTCTTTATCAATATGGACAAATGCTTCACAACCAAACGTTCTAAAAAATGAGTAGTTTACCTTTTTATCTGTCCATGCTTCCTCTGGAATACCACCATCCAAAGCACTTGAAGGTCCTCTGTTTATTAAATAAACAGCAATATTTACAGCATCTGCCCAAAATTGTAAGGGCAACCCTGCATGCAGTCTCATACACCTTGCATGCTCCATGATCGTTCTGTTCATCCTTTATGACACACCATTTTCCTGTGGTGTTCCTGGGACTATCTTCTCTCTACGAATCCCATGGTATGAAGAGTAACTATCAAACTCTTTGCCACATTACTCACCTCCATTATCAGATCTGAGACACTTCAATCTTTTTCCTGTCTCATTCTCAACCAAAGCTTTCCACTTCTTAAAAGTAGCAAACACATCATATTTCTGTCTAATGCAATAAACCCAAGTTTTTCTAGTTGCATCATCAATAAATGTAACATAATAATGAGAGCCACCAAGAGATTGTACCTGAGCCAGTCCCCATACATCTGTATGCACAAGCTCTAATTTTTCATTCTTCTTCTATTTCCCAACCCTGAGAAATCTGACTCTCTTCTGTTTTCCATAAACATAGTTTTCACAGATTTCCAAACTTACCTACTTCAAATCCGATAGCAACTTCCTTGAGTGGAGAATCTGCATCCCCTTCTCACTCATGTGGCCAAGCCTATGATGCCACAATGCTGTATCTGTTCCTGTGGAAGCTAAAGAGATAGAATGGTCAGTATTATGAGGACATAAATAAAACATACCTACTCTGTCTCCTTTTGCTATCACCATTGATCCTTTCGTGATCTTCCACCACTTTTCTCCGAAAGTAGATAGACAGCCGCCATCTCCCAACTGCCTTGTTGAGATCAGATTTCTTTTCATAGCAGGAATATGCCTAACTTCTTTCAACAACCAATCAGTTCCATTCTTAACTTTTATCCATACCTTACCCATTCCAACAATTTTACATGGCTCATCATCACCCAATAAAACATGTCCAAAGTCGCCAGGAACATACTCATGAAAGTATTTCCTATGGGGTGTAGCATGACATGAAGCTCCTGAATCTACTACCCAATAATCACTAGTATTATCTAATGCAATAATCAAAGCATCTTGTAACACATCACTTGCTACATTTGCTTCCTGGGTAGTTTCCTTCTGTGCATCTCCTTTCTTCTTTAGAGATTTGCAGTATTTCTTCAGATGTCCTTTCTTTCCACAGTTCCAGCACTCTATCTTTCCCAGTCTGGACTTGGATCTACCCGTTTTAGAATTTCCATGATTACCTTGGCTCTTTCCTCTCTCCTTTTGTCTTCCCCTGCTCTCCATGGTTAACGCATTACCTGATGTCTCACCTGTGCTTTTTCTTTGCATTTCCTTGCTTAGAATAACACCAATAACATCATCAAATTTCAAGGTGTTTGAACTAGAGACAGAGTTACTTACAGCCATGACCAAGCTATTCCAGCTTTCTGGCAATGAACACAATATTAGAAGAGCCCTAACCTCATCATCAAAGTTCACACTTACAGAACTTAGCTGATTTGTAACCGTATTAAACTCATTTAAATGATCAGTAACAGATCCACCTTCAGACATCTTCATATTAAATAGACGCTTCATTAGAAATACCTTGTTGGAGGCCGAGGGTTTTTCATACAGCTTACCCAATGCGCTCATCAAACCCTGTGTTGTCGTTTCTTTTGAGATATTTAAAGCCACCGATGAAGCCAGGCTCAACCGTATTGTTCCCAGAGCCTTTCTGTCAAGAACCTCCCATTCTTCGTCCTTCATAGCCGTCGGCTGCTTTGCTTTTCCTCCCAATGGTAGGAATAGATCCTTCTGGTACAGATAGTCCTCCATTTGCATCTTCCATAACCCAAAGTTTTGGCCATTAAACTTCTCGACCTTAAACTTTCCTTCTTCTGCCATTGCTCCCACTCGAATCAGAAAACCCTAGCTTCATGCGGGTTTAACTGCCAAATAGACCTTTGGCTCTGATACCAATTGTTAGAAAAACAGGATCGCAGAGCAATAACAATAAACAGAAATGCAAATATAATCACACATACACATTACAAGAGAGACACAGATATATCGTGGTTCACCCAACTTGGGCTACGTCCACACTGAATTTGCCAGTCCTTATTATTATTACCGTCCAACAAGGTGAAGGGATACAACTTGCAGCACAACCGCTGCACTTCCTCTTCTCTGTTTCACAGTCTCTCTCCTGATCTCAGAGATCTTTACAATGCATAAAACCTAATACATCCTCTACCCTAGTTGTATTACAATGTCTTTCTTTTATAAGGGAAATACAATGGGAAAATACCACGGGATACCCAAAACCATGGGCCCGCAAAACAGCTGGCGAAAACGGCCCCAAAAATTTTCTTCAGGGGCGTTGCCCCCGAACCCCCATTTCTAGGGGGCGCTGCCACCGGACCCCCCAGCCAGGTGGGATGGTCCCCCCTGGAACCCCGTGGGGGGGCGATGCCCCCCCACACCCCCCCACTGGGGTGAGTGTACAGTCCACCTACATATCATATAAAATTGGGGTACAAACATGGTTGATACAATATCATCTATGAGACTAGAAGATCTGGCTCCACAACCAACAACCTGAGGTAGCAACGGCATCTTGTCTCATCTAGACAGCTTGCCGGTTCGTTGACAAACATCGCAAGATTGCGCATAGTCTGTCGCATCGTTATGTAATGTAGGCCGCCAAAGACCTGAGTGTAGCATTTTCCTGGCAGTCACCCGACCGCCATAATGTCCTCCCACAACTCCACCATGTGCCTCAGCCAATATCTGTGCCTGCTCATGCGGTAAGACACATCTACGCAATATCTCATCGGCACCCAATTTATACAACTCTCTCGTGATCAATTGAAAGTTGGTAGCCTTGATGACCAATTGCTTCTTCTGAGTAGTGGTAAAGTCATCGGGTGCGGTGCCGGTCACCAGAAACTGAAGGATGTCATCAAAATACTGATCAGCAGTAGCAATGTGAAATAGTTGGGCATCCAACAACCCATCATCGATATTAGTCGATTCCTCCCCTGTATCAATCCATGACAAATGATCTTGTCTGACATTCAACCACCCCGAATTCACAACAACCTCAAAATCAAACTCCTGAAACAATAGTAGCCAGCGACAGATCTTCACCCCCAACACAGGCTTATTGACCAAGTATTTCAATGCAGAATGATCAGTGAACATTTTAAAGTGGCCACCCAACAAATAGTGCCTGAATTTCTGTAGCGCATAAACCATGGCCATATTTTCGCATTCTATAGTAGTGTAATTACGTTCTGTAGAGGACAACTTTCGACTAGAAAAAGCAATCGGATGATCAATGTCGCCTTCTCTTGGTTGAGCCAATACAACCCCTAAAGCAACCGATGAGGCATCAACATGGACATGGAATTCCTTACTCCAGTCTGGAAAGATCAATATCAGTGCTGACACCATCTTCACCTTGAGCATTTCAAAGCTAGCCTAGCATTTTGAGTTCCACTGGAATGCTACATCCTTTTTCAACAACTTCTCCATAGGGGCAGTAATCGTAGCATATCCCCTAATGAACTTGCGATAATATCCTGTGTGACCCAAAGTCGCGCGCAAGTTCTTTACAGTGGTCGGCAGTTGTAACCCCAAAATAAGTGCAATCTTGGCTGGATCAACCAATAATCCCTGCTTATACATGATATGACCCAGCAGTATTCCAACAGGTGCACAAAATATACATTTCTTCAAGTTCAACGATATCTGGTGCTATCGGCATCGCTCAAGCATCAACCGTAGATTGGCCAAATGATCGCGAATCAATCCATAAATAGTCCAATCATCCATATATACCTGCAGAAACTTCTGAATAAAATCTTTGAATGCAGCAACAACGACCCAGGAAAATATCGCAGGTGCATTCTTCAAACCAAATGACATGACTGTGTACTGAAAGCAACCCCATTCAGTAACAAAATTTGTCTTATGGCGATATTCCTTGGCAATGCGAATCTAATGGTAGCCAGAGAATCCATCAATGAATGAGTACATCTCCTGGCCACCCACTCCTTCAAGTACTTTATCAGTAAACAGGGTCAGAAAAGGGTCATGCAAGCAGGCATCGTTCAACTTCCGCAAATCGACGCAAATGTGCACTTCGCCTATTTTCTTGTCCTGCACCACCATAGGACTGATCCATTTGGACTCTTCCACAGGTTCAATAAAACCAACATCCAACATGCGATCAAGTTCCTCCTTGACCTTTTCTTTATGTCGCGGATTCAGCCGATAAGGTCGTTGTCGGACTGGCTTAGCGTCTGGTTTCAATGGAATCCTCATCTCTCCTAAATCACCCAAGATTCCCTTCATTTCGGAAAACTTCGTGGGAAACACGTCCTGAAACTCATGGAGTGACTCAGTAACCTTACTCATCATCTCGTCATCCCAATAATCCCCAACATTAGCAAACTTGGGAGGAGCTTTAGTGTTGATGTTCGTCTTGCGAAGCTGCAATGGTTGACTGAGTGGATTACTCGGTGCAACAGGTGGTACCACATCGCGACTGCCTTCAGATTCGGGAATGTTGATATTCTGGGGATCACATCATCCTCTGGCCCTCCGCTAACATTGAAGCACTCCATGAGAGACTGCATCTGACTGTGGGTGTGCGGGTCAATAGGGCAGGTCACCGAAACAACCTGAAATATCACATCGTGGATGAGCTACAGGGCATTATGGACATCAGGGTTGGCATCCGCAAATGTGAAAGTATGAGTGAAATAGATCGTCAACTCCCCCCATGTTGTAATGTCATGGCGCAACTCGGCTGCAGTGTACCGCAAGCATAGTATCTCCTCCAAAGTATAGACAAAAGAATGAACCCACTCATCTCTGGGTCGCACTACCCACAATTGTTGGCACTCCATCACATGATCACCGGGATCAGTTCGACCATCATACTTGCCGATGTGATAAACCTCAGTATTGCTAAATTGAACCATTATCAACCTTCGACACTGTGACCAATCTTTAATGAATTTCTTATGTGTTGCCTACTAGCGTGCTGGAGCAGCCTTCAGTGCTTCCTCCAAGGCCAATAATCGCTGGGGTTCTAAGACCCGTTCTTCAAATTTTACCAAAAAGTTAGTGAGGTTAGGCAACCCATCATAGACAGGCAGTGTGACTTTTTCTGTCGCAACCCGACATAAGGATTGCGTAACTAAGCCACATTTACGAAACGGTACTTCATGCATCCGATTCTTCCAGTGCTCTAATGCATCATAAGAGTCAGAAGACGCAGAACTCTCACTGCGCCACTCCAGCTCACCGTGGATCGTGGGATGAATATAGTCCTCAGAAATATTAAATGCATGATCCCAGCTAGCTTGATCGTCATCTTTGATAGGCTCAACATATCGGCGTCCTTCAGCCGGATCCAACGGAGCGATGACTCAAAAATCATGATTCTCAAAAGTCATCATGTGCTTCTTGAAGTTGATTACAGCTCCACTATTGTTAGCCCATCCTATCCCCAATAGCACAGGATGGGAGCTTCCTCCATCAACTACTTCGATGACGTCAAAATCAACATAAGTCTTCATGCCCTCAATATCAATCGTGAGCCGCGGAACCTGCCCAATCAGTGTAACCTTCGCATGGTTAGCCAACAGGAGCTGCAAAGGAGACCAGCTCAATGGGGGACTCCCCATCTTCTACCATGCCTGCTTGGTTAAGATGTTGACATCCGAACCAAGATCAAGAATAACCGAATCAACATCTTATTCACCGATCTGAATGTTCATTCGCATTTCCTTGCCAATTTTCCGTCACTGTAAGGAGTTTACTGCCGTCCTTTCTGAAATCTCTGTAACCAGCCCTCAATGACAACCATAGCAACTAGGTCTCGGGCCAACAACAAATAGTGCTCAAGAAACTTTTACAACATCCCTGGTAGTGGCAGTTGATTCGCATCATCGGTAGTATCGAGTACAGGTGGCATATCACAAACAACAGCCTTACCGCGGTCTTTCTCCAAGGTACAATGTGCTTCCAGGAATGTCTCCCGCTCCGCATCAATGTCAAAATTTATCGTCTTCTGACCAGCTAAGCGAATGAGTGGTCGTAAACCATCTTCCCCAGTTGTCTTACCTCCACATGTAACAATAGTCACCGAAGCATCTTGTGGTCGCAATTCTACCGAAATAGTTGCAATATTGGCACCTTGTGTCTGGTTCTGCTGCAAATTCCCTGGTTGATTTACGTTAGGATTAATGTTCAGCGGTTGTCCCGGGAGCTGCTTCTGTATTGGTTGCTGCACCGGAATCTGTACCGGTTGTTGTACTGGGTTCTGTAGCTGCGAAGTGTTCCCAGCCTGCCATCTTGCAATCAACTGTGGACAATTCTCAACTATATGATCATTACCAGAACAAAATGTACACTGATTCTATAGCAGTGGGAAGTCACGTTGATAATGTCCCCATACCGCACAGTGGTAACATTGAACAGGTCCATGACCAGCTCGACCTCCTCCTCCACGACCAAATCCACCACCGCGTCCGCCCCTGTAGCCTCTTCGATAGCCACCCTGCTGTTGATACTGAGGTTGGTTAAAGTATTGCTACATGGGTGTTGGCAGCATCCCTTTCCCTTTTGGTACATACTGTGGTGGTTGCACGTATTGAGGCTGCGGGGGGTTCACCAGTGTATATTGCGGTACGAACTACTACGATTGCTGCTGTTGCGGTACAAACTGCATCTGCTGCTATGGTATCGCCTGAGCCACCTGCAGTTGCACCTGTGGTTGTTGCACCGCATGCTGATCGTCCTTGACGTAGAATGCATCGCACATCCTTTCTTGTAGAAACCCGTATGCATGGAAATCCTTATCGTCATGACCCACCGACTTGCAAAATGTGCAGTAGAGATTTCGTGGGGTTGTCACCATTTTCTGCATATGCAGGAAACTATCATGACCGTGCCCAAATAACGAACAAACACGACACCACGACATACTGCCGCCATTCAACGGGTTGGGTGCACCGGAGACCAAATAATTACAAAAATTTGGGCAATCATCTTTCGTATGTCCCTCTTGTCGACATCATATACACCATACTTCATCGTGCTATTCCTTGTTCTTCTTTAAATTTTGCAACTGGATAGTCAGGTTGGCAAGCTGCATCTATATCTGCGACATCTTGGCTGCATTATTTCCAATCGGCGATGCTTCCAATCACATTGCAATCTCTAGAGCTTCGCTAGGCATCGATATGTTTTGCTGCATCAACGGCAGTCGAATGTGGGGTAACAGTGCCACAATGAACCATTCTTTACGTTGGACAACACTCATATCAAAACTAACCTTTGCCTTCAGTGTCTTGAATCGCTAGTCGAAATCCCATACCGTCTCATTGGGATACTGCTTAATTTCCTTCAATTCAGTAATATACTGGGCCTCTGAGTTAGGCCGTCTAAATTCAACAATCAGCCCATCCTGAATCTCATTCAATGACTTATCTGGGGCCCCCGTAGGGACTAAGACAAACTTCATGAACCAATCTAATGCATGACCTCCCAGAGTCATGGCCAACTGTCCTTTCTTAACATCGTCATCAGTGATCTGTTTCACAGTCCATACCACTTCACACAAAAACCAATACTACTCTGGGTTGTCTATCACACTACCATGGAACAATGGTAGCTTAGCATCATCGCCCGCCATCTTGGGATTCCTTCCTCCTGTCGTTGCGCTACTACCAATTAACTTCTGCGTTATTGACGAACTTGGCGATGTCGAAGTATTATTTCTTGCTTGTTGAGAGTCATTGAGAGGAGGGGTGGGTATGTTTGTGCTGGGGTTTGGTCCTGCCTCTATCCTGGGCGTAGCCTGGTTGTCCCTGTCAGGACTGTGAGGTCACTTCATCCCATGTGGCCTTCCTTCATGGTCTTGCAGTCCGATCGTAGCAGGACCTTCTCCTATCCTCTGCCTCTTTTCCTGTCGGAACCTTGCTCCTCCCCTCGTAAGGCCACTCTCTTCCTCTGCTTCGCTCACAGTCTCCTCATGGTCTGCACCCATCTACCTCTTTACCATTCCTTCGACCACCCCCAACAGTTGCGATACCCATGGCCTCCACCCACCAGGCTGCTTACTGATTAAGGTGCATCTTCAATATACCTTTCTCATAGATTAGCATCTTAATCGACAATTGGAGTGATAGCAAAAACCTTCCCCTTGGTCTGTCAAAGAAGTATCTTTCAGCTTCACTATAGGATTTCTTTGTGTCGACCGCAAATTCAATGATATATCCTTCCAAGATGCTATCAAGCCAAACTTCGACAGCCCACGATGCCTTATTATCGACTTCCCGCAACTCCTGGATCAACTTTGGGGTCCAAGTCATCGGTTCACCACCTTGGAAGTTTCTCTTCTGGAAGGTCAGCTTTGACAGCCACTCATACTGAACAACCGAGAATTCAGAGAAGAACCACTTGTACGGACTGTCGTGAATATATCTTCCCAACCAGTGACCTACCGTTAGTCATGTGTTCCGACTTTCCTTTTCAGCAAATTCCTGCAGTCTCTGATCAAACCAACTCTGTATCTCCAGCTTTGTCGGGTGCCATAACATGGCCTCCTCTTACTCTACACACGGTCCCGGCAACGGAACCATTTGTTGACCAAGTCACGACCTCACAGTCAACAGGGGTCCACCAATTGTCGACACACACCACAATCTCCTTGGGCACCGGCCCAGGCAGGTTTGAGCCCACCCAGCAACTCCCGCAGAGCAGATGAGGTCTTACCCGAGGTGTCTAGGAAGAGCAGACAAAACCATGTTTCCACCGAGGGAGGAGGCACGTTGCGGCAGTATGATATCAACAACAATTCTAAGTATTCATCATGAAGTTATAACATTTAACATTACCACAGACAAGGATCGCACATTACTTTAATCGCAGCAACTCCACATTATAGTAAACAAATATCTATAACACATTATTGCGATATTCACATCATAGCGATATAAACAGATAATTGCATTAAAACAAGTCAATAACATAAGTATCGAGCAATATTACACACAGATTACACCAAATCATCATCTTTATATTACTGTGGCAACCAAAAGCAGTACATGAATCTCTGCGCAACTCTCCGCATACTTTTCCACTTACCTAACCGACACTTGTGGACAACTGACTAACTGGCTTGGTCTAATGACCCAAAAACCCATATACCGTGGTACAATGACTCGATATTACCAAATACATGACCCAAAACCCACCAACTGCAGTATACTTGACTCAATATTACAAAATACATGGTCCAAGTGACCCAACCCCCGCCAAGTGCGGTATCCTTTGGCACAAGATACTCCTTTCGCGCCTTCATCCAATGTGTCGCAACATCGGCGGTACCACGACACATCCTCATCAAACCGCCTACCAACAATGTTGATGACTCCTTGCTCGTGCAGATGTTGTTATAATATCCTTCTCGTTAAGGGGGAGTGTTAAAATATTGTAACTTCTAAAGAATATTTTATTTGTACTTTATTATTCCGGAGATATTTCATTCCTCCGTGAAGAACTTATTGTATATTCGGAGTTGTTTATTCCTCCGTCGGAATGTGGTAACTTGGGTTATTATACTTCCCTAGTGGGGTCGGCCTAGAGTCAGTTGTAATGGGGTGTTTAACCCAGTGGTTAAATTTGGGGCCGACCTAGTTAATGTAAAAGTCAAGTCGGAGTTGTGTATAAATAGAGGAGGTGTGTTCCTCATTTAACACACATTACACTCACTTGTGATTAGCGCATAGGTGAGGGAGAGATCTACTGTGGAGGAGAAAGAGCTCATGGTTGAGGATTACAGCTTTGTATTTGTTGGTCATCTATATTGAGGAAGCTTTGCTGGGTTTTCTACCCCATGAGGGTTTCCTAGGATAAATCTGTGTCTCTTGTGTTTATGCTGTGCTTGTTGTTCTTTCAGTGATCCTGTATATGCCGTTGTTGTGAAATGGAATGTAATGCTGATATTTTCTATCTAAGCATATTCAGTCTTAATAGTGTTCATACCACTAGATCGTTGGTGCTTATGTGACCCCCTACTATAGCGCTTGGGTGGAAAATCAAACTTCATTAAATGAAAAATTGGTGGAGTATTAACTACTCCCTATGATATCAACATGTTATGAAACTAGTTGGCAGTGAGGGTTTCTATGTTGGGGTTTTACACTTGTAAAAGTTGCTCTGCTTTTTATTCCGGCTTGGTTCAGTCCTTCATTGGATTTTGGAGAGGGTTTGTGCTCTGACCTGAGCTACGCTCATGGTCAGTTCACCGGGTGTTTGCTCAGCTGGATGGGTGGAGGACACAGTGCCCAGTTCAATTAATTGCTTTCTTGCACTTGTAATTCCTTTTCTCTTACTTGTACATTTATCCATTGATTGATAAACATCTCAGGGTTTAACCCGTGTCCTCTGTTGATATGGCAAGTGATGGGTTGCGAATTCCTCTACGTGGTTTGTTGCAGCTAACTAGGACCTTCGATGACATGGGAAATGGAAGTGGTAAGTCCAGATTTTCATCATTGTTGCCCTTTCCTCTCACATCTAAGGCAGGTGTGCTCTTCATTTTTGTTATGTGGGACTTCGTGGAGCCCCATTGAATCATTAGTTTACTTTGAAGTCCTGAAGGTCACCTTTGGCTGGACCATGTTTTAGATGTATTTAATTTTAAATGGGAAGCAACATCACCTTGAGGGTTCTCTAGTTTTGTGTAAGTTTGGTCATTTGGCTCTATGAAGATTTTTAAGCTGTTGTAATGCGATGTAATGCCTACAATATAAAACTTGGTTTGAACAGAGGTACAAGTATGCGTTTTCTAAATGAACACTAAACATGTATTAAGGATATCTAAAATATTTCGGCTTCTGCATACTTCTATGTATGATTCGCAAACATGTCTAATCTCTGCATTTTCTTTCTCTTATGGACTATGTCTAGTAATGCTACTCTACCCTGTATGCAGTTGATTTGGTATTTTTAAATAGTCTGGGAGTTAATGTTGTTCCCCAAACTTGATCACTTGACTTGGGTCTATCCATTGTTTTGTAAGAGAAGTCAAATGTTTTGTTTGTAGGGTGAATGGTTGAATTTTGGTTTTGTAAATACTCATGCATTTAAATGATAATATGTAACCCTAAATGTTGTTCATTCGTTTGCTTAAAAAAAGGGCTCTGTGCTTTAATGCTATGCTCTGAGTGCTTTGTAAGATAACAAGGTCTTCATAAAATCGTTAATGGGATTCGACCTCCTGACCTGTGCTTTGATGTGCTAAAAGAAATGTAGTTAATGATAAGTAATGCTTCATTTTGCTATGGGATTCGATCCTTGAAATGGTAGAAAAGCCCGTCAGGGTTTTTGGGATAAAATATTATAAACATAAGATGTGTTGTGCAAATGTCTAAGTCTATGATTTATGAAATCGTAATCCTGGTATGCCTATTGCATTTTCGTTATGGTAGATAATGGGTTGACTATTGGTTAAATAAAGAATAACAGACCTGATTTTGAAATGGCTCAACGAGAAAATCATGGTCACCTTAGTCTGTGTATTGATTTTTTTAATGTTTTGAATTCTGGAAGTCTGTTTTAGACAAACCTTTAATTCTATCTACGTCTGCGTGTTTACTGTCTTGTGGTTTTGGTTTTAAAGAATGATAGGCATCACTATGACACTATAGTGTGAAGCTTGTGGTAAAGTGTTTATTTGGTTTGGCTGGGCAGAAGTAGATATCGTGGCAGATCTAAGTGTTATGATTTTCCCTGGTGTTTAGGAGTCTTCCTGAGGGTTTCGATACTTGGTATCTGTCTATGTTGACTATGGTATTTATATAAAATAGAAACATGGGAAAGAAAATACTTCTTAGAACATAAAAGTTACAAAGATTTCAAACCTAACTTAAAAGAATGCTTTGGAAATGAAGAAATGAAACACACTATCAAGGTTTAAGAGCAGTCAATGATAATGATTTCGGTTTCTACGTTTTTGTTGTTAATGACGTGTAGCACAGGCTAGTTGGGCTAGACCTTCTAGACTGTTAATTGGTGTTTCGATAAAAAATGCCCGAGTTAGTAGATTTCAGGTTAAAGGACTTTGCTACTGTAAATAAAACAACCCGAGAGCCCATGCATGAAGGCCCTTTCTCTATGAGAAAATTTATACTAAACAGGTTTAGGGAAACAAAAACAATACTAAGATATAAATTCTAGCTAATAACTCATAGCTAATTAATAACTTGAAATGAGGATTTGTAGTTTCGTACCTGGTTATATGGAAGCTTGTTTCTCCTTTGCAAGACCTGCACACTCAAACAATAATTAATGCAGAAAGTTTATGGATCTGACCAACCTATAGAATGATCTTTTAACTGGATAACTTTCGAACTACCATATTCCTCCCAACCATGACGCTTAGACCATTCCTGGTTCTAACTGGATCCCCCCGAGCTGGTTCTAACATGCAATAAGAGATAGAGGCCCTAGGTTCACTACTAGTTCAGATCTGGAAAAATTATGTGGGACTACTTCAGTTCTTGGAGCAGAAAGGGAAATCCTCTCTGATTACCATAAGAGAATGATTATGATAACAAGATGAGGATGATCCCCCATTCTTGGGGTCTTCCCTCTTTAAGTAGGGCAGTCTTGAATTATGGTTGTTTGAGTAAATTAATTAGTTTCTTTAATTTAAATAATTAATATCTTTAAAAATTATTTTTACTAAAATATCTAGAACTTATTGAACACGGACTTTTCATTTGTTTAAAATAGAAGTGATTTTAAATAAACCTTTTCATAATAATAATAATAATTATATTTCCTAACTTAATATTAATAATTATATTTCCTTCCTTAATATTAATAATGTTATTAATACTATTTAATAATAATGTGGAAGCCAACTATGCATAAACTATATGCAATTTAGTTATATTTCTTACAAATAAATAATACATCATCATTATTAAAGATTTTAATAATAATCTTTAACCTTGAGGCATTTATGCATGTTATTCATATAAGACTACTCTTAGTCAACCCATACTGTATGTTCTGGTAAATATATTTTATTTAATTATGTATCTTCACATGATACTTCTTTTAACATTAAGGACAAGGTCCAATTCTTTGGATGGTCTTTTGGTAAGCTTGGATAGGCACCTCTAGTCTCTCTCTTGCATGTTGGATTCCCTCGTTTAGCATAGTAGTTCCTGCAGTACTTGATGATAGATAGAAAAAGATTCATTTAACCAATTTGAATAAATGTGATGAAACATAGAAGTGCTATTCAAAGTCTTCTCGACTCAACACTTTTGAGATCTAGTAACCCCTAGTGCTCTTCAGAGCTTTTAACTCAACACTCTCACATGGGCGTTATGTTAGTGCAATTCCAGAGCCTCCTACTCAACACTAGTGCTAGAATGTGGTTGTGAGGCACATCTAGAATATTTAAGTGGCCTTCGATCCGGTATTCATTTATCAAGCTTGGAGTACTCCAGTGCTTATGCCCAACACTCAATGTACATTAGGGCTTACTCCCAGTACATAAACATTCTTCTAGGTACATCAGGGCTTAGGCCCAGTACGTAGGTCATCTGTTTGTTTCTGAGTCTACACTCAACACATCACATAAGTCAATCATGTAAAATCATAGATCTGCACAGTAGGTAACAAAAGATCATCTGAGTATATTAGGGCTTATACCCACATCATATGCTAAAGAACATAATCACAACATTAGGGCCTCCTTGCCTAGTATAGAATCAATAAAGAAGTCAGTAAAGAATAAATCATGTGTGCTAGGGCTCATTCCCAATACTCAAAATACATCATATGTGCTCGGGCAGTGGCCCAATATAACGTTAGAAATAGTTAGTCCAAAATTCGGGATATTACATCCCTCCCCACTTAGAAACAACACCGTCTCGGTGTTCCTAGGGACTAGGAATGAGGTCATGAAATAAGGTGGGGTATGCCTCTTTCATGGTTGTCTCATTCTCCCAAGTAGCCTCCTCTGGTCCGAAGTGCCTCCATTGCACTTTTAGTTGAGTAATGGTCCTCCTCCTTAGTTGCACTTCTCTTTTATCCAGGATGTGGAGTGGTTCCGGCATGAACTCCCCTTTGGGCTCCACCTATAATAAGGACCAATCAATAACATGTTTAGTATCGTATACATGTTTCTTTAATAATGAAGCATGAAAAAAATTATGAACTTTTACATGAGCTGGTAAAGCTAACTCATATGCTATTGGGCCCTTCTTAGCCAATATCTCAAAAGGTCTGCAAAATATGGGGGCTAGTTTCCCGCATCGTCCTAAACTCAACGAGCTTCATTTTGCCTTTATCTTTAGAAACACATGTTCACCGACTTGGTAGTCCTTGTCTTTTCTTTTCTTGTCTGCATAACTCTTTTGGCGGTCCTGTGCTTCTTTCAAGTTTAGCTGTACCTTTGAGACTAGTTGTTCCAGGTCTTTTAGTAGGTTGGGTCCTAACATAAGTCTGTCTACCAAACTGTCCCAAGTCACGGGTGTCCGACATTTCCTGCCATAGAGTACCTCGAAAGGGGTCATTTTGGTCGAGGTTTGATAACCGTTGTTGTACACAAACTCTGCGAGGTTCAAATAATCTTCCCACTTAGTGGGGTTGTTCATGACATACATTCTTAGCATGTCCTCAAGGATTTGGTTTACGCGTTATGTTTGTCCATCGGTTTGGGGGTGGTACACGGTACTGAATTGTAATTGTGTCTCCAAACCAGAGAACAATGCTCTCCAGAAGTTGCTAGTGAAATTTGTGTCTCGATCGGAAATGATTGCCTTGGGTATACCATGCAATCGAAAGATCTCCTTTAAGAAGATGTCTGCAATGTGTACTGCTTTATCGGTGGATTTTACTGGTATGAAATGGGTTGCTTTAGACAGTTTGTCTACCATTACAAAGATGGAATCATTCTGTCTCTTACTCTTGGGTAAGCCCGTAATGAAGTCCATACTTATTACCTCCCACTTCCATTTTGGAATGGGTAAAGGTTGTAGTAGATCGGAGAGGTGTTGGTGTTCCGCTTTGACCAGTTGGTGCTCCTAACATTTCACGATGAACAAGGCGATGTCATCTTTCAACTTAGGCCAAAAGAAATGCTTCTTTACTACTGATATCATCTTTTGATATCTGGGATGCCATGAATAGGGTTTCTAAGTAAATTTAGTGACGATATTTGATCTAATGTCTCCACTATCTGGGACATAAATTCTCTCTTTCAACCACAATAGTCCTGACTCGTCTATCTTATATTCTTTTTGTTGTTGGAATAATCTGTCTTCCTAGATCTTTGCAAGGATTTCCGTGTAGTAACTGTCACACTTACTTGTCATTCAAATCTTGTTTTGCAAGTCTGAGTTGGTTTGAATCACTGTGACCTCGTAAACCATATGTGCTCATCAGCTCAAGGCGTCTGCAATCTTGTTTTCCTTTCCTTTAATGTGCTTTAGTTTGAAGTTGATGTATATGTAACTTCGGAATGTATTTCATCTATTTATATTGTCTCCTATAGAGATGTGTTATTCCTCTATATGGAAGTGTCGTCATTTGTATTGCCAAGTGTCTCAAGTGTCGTAACTTGCCGATGGGTTATTAGACCACCATGTGTGGGGTTGGCCCTGATTAAGTTAACCATGGTTTATTAGGCTAAGCTAGACAAGTTGTCCCCATTAGTCTGTTGGGCAGGATGGGACAAGTATAAATAGAGATCGGGAGATCTCTATTTGGACATCTCATCACTCACTCTTCCATCACTTGGAAAGTGATGCACATGTGAGCAGGACGATCAACTGCTAAGAGAAGACTATCTCTTGTACTTTGGTTGTATCATTTCTCTTTCTATCTCTGAGGAAGTTGTAGGGTTTTTCACCTTCTTGGTTTTCCCTAGTGAAACTCTATGTCTCTTGTGTGCTTGCATTATTGTGTCCATGATTGATATGCTGTAGATATGCTGTACATGTTACTCTCTTAGTGAAGATCTTAGATCGGATTGAAAATTCTGAAAAACTAACATGATATCAGAGCTAGCCTGAAAGAAGGCATGGTATTGCATATATGACACTTGTTATGCTTGCGATGCTAGGGCTTGATATAGCAAAAACCAATCATCATAGCACTTTCGCTATAAATCCATTTTGGCAAGGTTTTAGGATCTGAAACTCTTACAGGTCGAGTATAAGATCCTCATGTACCTTGTATCCAAAGAACAACTTCTAATTCGTTGTACTTTGTATTTTATGATATGTACAATATAGGCCTTGTACCTCTTCCAGATCTCAGTCATAAACATGTGACCTAGGCAAGAAAGGTCATAACTTAAGCTAGGAAGCTCCAAATGAAATTTAGTAGAAAGTGACAAGTAGGGCATGGACTTTACTTTCACAGTCCAAAGGTTTAGAGCCTGAAAGTGAACCAGGGACACGTGGCACACCATACAAGTTCGCTCTCCTGTTTTATCCCATAAATAGGTCATGTTGCGACACTTCACATAAATCTCTCTCAAAGAATCCAATTGAGGTCAGATCTATGGGGTTGGAAAGATGACAGGTCATGATACCACATGTAGAAGTGTCAGACCCTGTGGATTCGTAATTGCGGAGTTACACCAAAAACAATCAGGTGCATATTTCTGTCAAAACAAAATTGGATTTTGAGAACCTTCATTCGTGGCTTCGGGAATTAGGGTTTCGGAGAAAGTTGGAATTTTGTAATCGGAGACCACGGCTGAATGCTACTCATCAAAATCAAAATTTAGAGACCAAGATAAAAAATTTTGGTTGGGCAGAAGGCCAGGCTTGATCAAACCCTAGTTCGTGACTTTGATCGAAAAAGTGGAAAATTAGGGCTTCTGCAAAAGTTGGAATTTTTGAAGTCTGTGACCACGGCTAGAAGCTCCTCATAAAAATTGAAGTTTAGAGCTTTGGATCCAATCTTTTGGTTGGGAAGAAGGGTCAGCTTTATCAAACCCTAGTTTGGGATCCTGTCTAGAAGATCTAGAAGTTTCAAAGGCAATTTTGAGGGGTGAAACTTTGCAGTTCTCAAATTCTGAGAATACCAGCTTGATCAACTCATCAAGGCGCATCTTTCTATCCTTTCGGAAGTTTGAAATTCAAAGTTTGAATTTTTAGGGTTCCTCTGAGAAACCCTAATCCAGCTCTAGATCTAGTTTCTACAAATCAAGTGGATTGGGTTAATCCTAGAAGAGAATGGATTGGTCGCCTACATAAGTGAAGAAGTTCCAGTTTCAGAGGGAGATAAGGCTAAGGCCTTACATAAGAAGATTACAAGCAATCTTGATAGGTATGACTTATCTAGGTATGTTTCGAGATCTGTTCATGATTAAGTTTATGGTATGTTTGTCTTCATTAAAATTAGTACAATCTTGATTAACTTTAGAATTATTGTATCACCTTAATAAAATTATGAACGCACAATAGAAGATATTCATTGATTAGGGTTTTGACACTTATTATTGTACTAATGCATTGTGGTGTTGGATGAGGTTGATGTTGTCTGCTAACATGAAAGGTACATCAAGAAAGAAAAATCATGTTCTAGTTCAAGAACATATGACCATGGTGACATGAAGACAAAGGTTCATCCATTGCCATGGATCACATAGAAGATCTACTTACGAGGTATGTATAACGTGGTTCTATAATGGTTAACCTATGAGATATGCAGGTTACTAGCATAAGTCACTTAAGAGAACAAGAAGACATCATGTGGGTATGTTAGACAATAACCAGCTAACATATTAATCCAGGTATGTTTTTCCTATATCAAGTTAGAATCCTACCTTGTGTTAGAATCTCTTATATAAGTATACATGGCATGATTGATAATTATTATTCATTGAAGTTAGTAATCATGGGTTTAGGCATATTATGCTTCTTACTTTGATTGATGATATGACTAACCAAAAGGGTCCTATGGTCAAATATGAATATGCATGAGTAAGAGAAGTCTTCCCTGAAACCTTGAATGATAATGCTTATTATATGTGTTTGAAATGATCATGACTATACATGTTTAAGATTATTTTGTTTTGATAGTATACTAATGAATGTATGAGATCTCGAGGATAACACAATGATGATACTAGTAAGTATGCATAATGATCGAGGATGGATACAAGTTCAAGGACATGTAATCCAGGAAGAAAAGATTAAGAGGGAGCACACTCTAGTAGTTCCTGCAAGAAAGCAAATATTCAGAGGGAGTCCACCCTACAACCAAACAAAGATAAGTATTTGAATTGTCATTTCTGGCACATTTGTTTGTTTAAATAATATTGTTCAATGATGTATATGTTCCTAGACTTACGGTGTGTATTATGCATATTAGAATAATTGCATTAATGAGCAGTATACTACTAATATGCATGTGATGGGTAAGTGGCCTATGGCACTGTACAACATTCCATTACTACTTATCTAGAATGAAACATCTTTGCTAACATGTTGGGAGTTGTGCACACTCTTAACAATGTTCTGGTAGAGATTGGAAGGCATCTAGAACGTTACGGGATATGGATAAATGTTGTATTGAAGCATTGGCTAAGATAATTGCATGAATGTATGACATATTTATTTATGTGTAAGAATTTGTTCTGAAAACTATGAGATGTTTTCTAATCATGCAATTTAACTTGTTGTGTACGAAAGATCGTATACCATCACCTACAAAATAAGGACTACAACATTTGTTCCAGTAAGAAATCTATCTATTGAAGATATTGAAGTTCCCAGGATTTAGGAAGAATGCCATGATCGAGGAGTACCATTCGATCATGAAGAATGATGTTTGGGATGCAGTTCCAAGACCTGAAGGGAAGTCAGTTGTGACTTCCAAATGGATCTACAAGATCAAGCATGTTGCAGATGGTAGCATAGAGAAATACAAAGCGAGATTTGTAGCTCGTGGCTTCTCCCAGAAAGAGGGGATAGACTATGAAGAGAGTTTTTCTCCTGTAGCCAAGTACACTTCCATTAGATCAGTACTTTCCCTGGCTGCAGTGATGAAATGAAAGATACACCAGATGGATGTGAAGACAACTTCCTTGAATGGTGTAGTTGAAGAGGAAGTGTATGTGGAGTAGCCACTCGGGTTTGAGACACATGACCGAGAGTCACATGTGTACAAACTGAAGAAAGCCCTGTATGGTTTGAAATAGGCACCCAGGACCTGGTATGACGGGATAGATGGCTTCCCATCCAGTTTGGGCTTTACCAAGAGTAAAGCGGATTCCAATCTTTAATACAAGGTTGAGGAAGGCAATCCAGTGATACTACTATTGTATGTGGATGACCTGTTTGTAATAGGTGAGGATAGATTGATTATCGATACAAAGAGGAAGCTTGCTTCCGAGTTCAAGATGAAGGACTTGGGGATGATGCACTATTTTCTAGGCACGGAGGTGTGGCAAGGTGCAGATGGAATCTTCCTTGGACAAGGGAAGTATGCAGTAAAGATCCTAAAGAGGTTCGGGATGATGGACTACAAGGCCATGGCCACACCTATGGCATCGAACCTGAAGCTTTTGTGTGATGCTTCATCTAATCCAGTTGATGTCACTGTGTATCGTCAGATGATTGGGTCCTTGATGTACCTGACGAACACAAGACCAGATATTTGCTTTGCGGTGAACACATTGAGCCAGTTTCTAACGGATCCCAGAGGAGTTCACCTAGTTGCTGTAAAGCATATTCTGAGGTATCTGAAGCATACAATTGATTATGGGCTCAAGTATGATGCAAATCAAAAAGCTTAACCTATAGGGTTATGTTGATTCAGACTGGGCAGGTAGTACTGCAGATAGGAAGAGCACTTCAGGGTGTTGCTTCAGTATGGGATAAGGTATGATCTCTTGGTTTAGCAGGAAGCAGTCCTGCGTAGCACTGAGTACAGCCAAAGTAGAGTATGTTGCAGCTTGTTCAGCTAGTTGCGAGGCAGTATGGGTTCGGAAGCTATTGTCTGAGTTATTTGATCTCCCGCTGGAGGCTACTGGTATCCTTTGTGATAACTAGAGTTGTGTGAAGTTGTCTGAGAACTCGGTGTTCCATGACAGGTCGAAGCACATTGAGATCAAATATCACTATATCAGGGATATGGTGCAGAGAGGAGTAGTGAAGCTCCTGTATGTTGCGACGGACGAGCAGATTGCAGATGTGCTGACAAAACCACTAGCCAAAGTGAAGTTTGAATACTTCAGGGAGAGGCTTGGTGTTCTTCAGATTGACAACACTTCGAGGAAGAAGTGATGGACACATTTGTTAGAGCCATTCCAAGCATGATGAGAGGAGGATCCTTCCCATGGTTGTGGATGTAAGCGCTGGATGATGAGCATCAGGATGATGATCGATTTTCTGCTCTGTATGGTGAGTTGGATGGTTTATATGTATGTATGCATCATGTTAATGCTTGTTATGATCAGTTGGATCATTTGTATGTATATGCATAATGTTGGATGCTGGATATGATTAGTTGGATCATGTATATGTATCTGTGTATGTATCAGGTGGATACATTGTATGATCAGGTGGATCATGTATTTGTATATGTATTAGGTGGATACATTGTATGATCAAGTAGATCATGTATGATGATATGTATCAGGAAGATACTGTGTATGCATTAGGTAGATGCATTGTATGATCAGGATGATCATGGATGATGAGCTTCAGGATGTTGCTCCAGATGACATGCATCAGGACGATGAAGTGATGATGATCAGGATGATCATGAGTACATCATGATGATATATGGTGAGTATCAGGTTCATACTTTGTGGCCGTGGAACAAGTTGTGTAGATAAGCATATAATCCATCCCTAGGAGGTTTGCAGATAGTCTTTCGAGGTTTTTCCTATGGCATGTAATGTGGCCCTAGGATATTTGGTAAACGCTCTTTCGAGGTTTTGCTTTGGAGGACATATAATCTAGCCCTAGGAGATCCGATAGGTTGAGCTGTGTGCTCGTAATCAGTCTTGGGATGCTCTTTCAAGGTTTTGTCCTATGACATATAATCTAGCCCTGAGAGATCCTATAGGTCAAATTTGTGTACCTGTAACAACCTGGGATACTCTTTCAAGGTTTTTCCATGACCACATATAATACAGCCCTGGGAGATCCTATAGGTCAGAGCTATGTGCCCGTAACAGCCTGGAATGCTCTTTCGAGGTTTTGTGGTGACCACATATAATACATCCATGGAAGATCCTATAGGTCGGAGTTGTGTACCCGTAACAACCTGGGATGCTCTTTCAAGGTTTTGTGGTGGGGTCACATATAATACAGCCCTGGGAGATCCGACAGGTAGAGCTATGTGCTCGTAACAACCTAGGATGCTCTTTCGAGGTTTTGTGACACACGTAATAAGTCTTGAGAATTCCACAGTATGGAGAATGATGAAGAAGACCTGTAGGTGGTGGGCCTACATCCAGTATGAAAAAGGACTGGCTCTGTAGAACTTCCTATGACGAGTAGATTCAGAGATTGATTGAGATAGCAGCAGCTGTGACGATGACGATGATTCGAGGATGATGATTCACTGATGATGATCCAGAGAAGAAGACTTGTGCTAGCGGATCTGTGTCGAGAAATACCTTCCTAGTTAAGAGGGAGTGTTGATGTATATGTAACTTCGAAATGTATTTCATCTATGTATATTGTACTCCTATAGATATGTGTTATTCCTCTATACGAAAGTGTCGTCATTTTTATCGACAAGTGTCACAAGTGTCGTAACTTGCCGATGGGTTATTAGACCACCATGTGTGGGGTCGGGCCTGATTAAGTTAACCATGGGTTATTAGGATAAGCTAGACAAGTCAACCCCATTAGTTTATTGGGTAGGACAGGACAAGTATAAATAGAGATCGGGAGATCTCTATTTGGACATCTCATTACTCACTCTTCCATCACTTGGAAAGTGGCGCACATGTGGGGAGGAGGATTAGCTGCTAGGAGAAGACTATATTTTGTACTTTGGTTGTATCATTTCTCTTTCTGTCTCTGAGGAAGTTGTGGGGTTTTTCACCTTCTTGGTTTTCCCTGGTGAAACTCTGTGTCTCTTATGTGCTTGCATTATTGTGTCCATGATTGATATGCTGTAGATATGCTATGCATGTTATTCTCTCAGTTAAGATCTTAGATCAGATTGAAAATTCTAAAAAACTAACAGAAGTGGTACTCTCTAAGGAAGGCTAACCATCTGGCCTACCTAGCGTTTAGGTCGGGTTGGTTGAAGAGATATTTCAAACTCATGTTGTCTGTCATTAGTAGGAATTTCTTTCCCATAAGGTAGTGTCACCACATCTTCAATACATGGATGGTGGCGGCTAGCTCGAGGTCGTGTGTAAGGTATTTTTTCTCATGTTCTTTTAATTTCCTTGATTTGTAGCAGATGGAAAAGTTATATTGCATAGGGACTCACCCGAGTCCTTCCTTGCTAGCGTCTGTACAAACGACGAAGTCCCCATTGGGATTGACAATTTGTAAGATCAGTGCACTAATCAATAGTTGTTTCAGCTTTTGGAAGCTTTCTTCATACTTATCCATCCAGATGTACATGTCTGCCTTGTTCTGAAAGGCAGTCATGGGACATGCAATCCACAAGAATTTCTCAATGAACTTCTGTTAGTAGCCGGCTAAGCGTAAAAACGATCTTATGTTGAATACGCACATGGGTGTGGGCCATTCTTTGATAGCTTTGACCTTTTCGGGGTCGACTGCTATTCCCTTCTCGGAAATGATGTGTCATAAGTATTGAATCTGGGGTTTGTAGAAATCGCACTTACTAAACTTGGTGTATAGTTGGTGTTCCTGTAGTATTCATAAAACAATTCGGAAGTGTTCCTCATGTTCTTCTTCGTTTTTGGAGTAGATCAAAATGTTGTCAATAAAGACTAGAATGAACTTATCGAGGTATTTACTAAAGATGCTATTCATCATACACATAAAGTTGGTTGGTGTGTTCATCAACCCAAAGGGCATTACTACGAACTCGTAGTGGCCATAACGGGTCCGAAATGCCATTTTGTTGATATCCTCATCACGGATTCTCACTTGATGGTATCCGGATCGTAAGTCGATCTTTGAGAAGATCTTCGCTCCTCTGACTTGGTAAAACAAGTCATCGATTCTAGGGAGTGGGTAATGGTTCTTAATGGTCAATTTGTTGAGTTGGAGGTAGTCGATGCACATTCCCATTGTTCCGTCTTTCTTCTCGATGAAGAGTATCGGTGCTCCCCAAGGGGACACACTCGATCGAATGTACCCTTTGTCGATCAGTTCTTGTAACTAAAGCTTGAGCTCCACTAGTTCTGGTGCGCTCATGTGGTAAGGATCTTTGGAAGCTGGTACTGACCCGGGTGTTAATTCTATTGAAAAGTCCAAGTCCCATTTGGGTGGTAACCCTAGTATTTCCTTGGGAAATATGTCTTTGAATTCTACTAGGACTGGGAAATCTTGGATCTTTTGTTCCCTATCAGTTTCTACGGTTTGGATGTTGATGACAAAGAGCTTACAACTCTTTCAGATACATTTATTTGCTTGTAAGGCGGAGATTTGTTTTACAGACACTTTCTTAGGGATGCCTTGAATCGTCTTCTAATTCCCTTGGTCATCCCTACAGAGTAAGGACTTGTTTAAGTAGTCAAGTAGGACGTGGTGTTCTTCCAACCAATCCATGCCTATAAGTACTTCGTACGATCCTAGCGGTAGAATGTTTAATTCTTACCTAGTCAAGAAACCATTCAAATCTATCTCACAAGTTTTAACTAACTCGAAGACCTTTCATTTGGTACCGGTGGCTAGTTGTACCAGCCATGGTTTCTCGTGGTGCTCTCAGTTTAACTTACAAGTGTCCACTATCTTAGGGGAGATATAACTTCGGCATGCGCCGAGATCTATTAAAACTGAAACGGTCGTGTTTGAGATCTTACCCTCAATTTCAACCGTGCTGGCCTGGTGATCTACCTATAGGCCGTCAAGAGCAACATAAATCTTGGGTGTTCTTTCCATGTCTCCTACGGTAGGTTCTGCTTGGACGTTGTGTAACACTCCGTCCATTTTGCTGGGTCAGTATCTGTAGTAGTGGGGCCCTTGGCATTTCCAACAAGAAATAGTTGGAGGGACGGCTTTTGCCCCTTTGTTAAAAGCTGGCATGTTGACATGCGGTGCGGGTGCATTTGGCCATGCTTGGGGTCGGTTGAAGCCTCTATTGGGTGGAAAATTGTTGTTTTTTTTTCTGGTAAGGTGGAGGTCTAAAACCCAGTGTTCGGTTGTTCGAAAAGGTTCTGAACCTATCCCTATTTTTGTTGATGTTATCATTCCTTGGCTGCCCATGTTCATAACAAAGTCTTGCCTTGTGTAAAGTCACATCTAGGGTATTGGGCATGTCAAACTCTATCTTTTCTCTAAAGTTTGGTGGTAGACCTCCTAAGAACTGTTGTATCTTTACTTTTTCATCTTTGATGTATGGGACATAATGCGGTAGATCTAAAAATCTATTTATGAATGCTTCCATGGTTAGGGATCCCATTTTCAATTCATGGAATTCCTTGATCTTCTTGTCAAATATTATTTTAGACATAAATTTTTCTTGGAAAATTCTGCTGAAAACTTCCCATGTTATGTCCCTCAATTCTTGTCCTTTGGTGTGTTTCAAGTCCTGCCACCATCTAGCTGCTTTACCATTCAGGTTGTAAATGGCTAATCGGGCTTGAATTTCACTGGAATAGTTATGAACTTTAAAATACTTATTCATTCCTAACAGCCACTCTTCAGCCTTCTCCCCAGAGTTAATCCCTCCGTCATATGTGGGGCTTTTATCTGTCTGAATTCTCCTTGCAAACTGTCCTCACTTTTCCTCCTTTTCTTGCAAGGAGGTGGTGAACCGTCATCGTTGGAAGTGATCTTACAGTCCTCTTCCATTGATTTAGGTATGTGTTCTTCCTGTTCTTCTCCCTTAGGGTTGGTAGATTTCTTTGTGTAACCATTTCCCATTTTAAAGGTGTTGGCTGAGAGTTTGGACTGTCCGTGGGGTTTTTCCCCTGCTAAAGTATGAAGCAGAGCTTCATTTATAGCTTGTTGTTCTCGTCTTTCTTGCATGCTATCATCTCTGAAATGGCTAATCGGGCTTGCATTTCACTAGAATAGTTATGAACTTTAAAATAATTATTCATTCCTAACAGCCACTCTTCAACCTTCTCCCCAAAGTTAATCCCTCCGTCATATGTGGGGATTTTATCTGTCTGAATTCTCCTTGCAAACTGTCCTCACTTTTCCTCCTTTTCTTGCAAGGAGGTGGTGAACCGTCATCGTTGGAAGTGATCTTACAGTCCTCTTCCATTGATTCAGGTATGTGTTCTTCCTATTCTTCTCCCTTAGCGTTGGCAGATTTCTTTGTGTAACCATTTCCCATTTTAAAGGTGTTGGCTAAGAGTTTGGACTGTCCGTGGGGTTTTTCCCCTGCTAAAGTATGAAGCAGAGCTTCATTTATAGTTTGTTGTTCTCGTCTTTCTTGCATGCTATCATCTCTGAAATGGCTAATCGGGCTTGCATTTCACTGGAATAGTTATGAACTTTAAAATACTTATTCATTCCTAACAGCCACTCTTCAGCCTTCTCCCCAAAGTTAATCCCTCCGTCATATGTGGGGCTTTTATCTGTCTGAATTCTCCTTGCAAACTGTCCTCATTTTTCCTCCTTTTCTTGCAAGGAGGTGGTGAACCGTCATCATTGGAAGTGATCTTACAGTCCTCTTCCATTGATTCAGGTATGTGTTCTTCCTGTTCTTCTCCCTTAGGGTTGGCAGATTTCTTTGTGTAACCATTTCCCATTTTAAAGGTGTTGGCTGAGAGTTTGGACTGTCCGTGGGGTTTTGCCCCTGCTAAAGTATGAAGCAGAGTTTCATTTATAGCTTATTGTTCTCGTCTTTCTTGCATGCTATCATCTCTGAAACTTTGCAATTCTTCCTGTAGATTTTGCATGGATTTCATTAAATCTGAATTTAATTCCACCATGATTTCTTGCTCTCGTGGTGGAGAGTTTAGATTTCCATGTATGCTATTGCCTTTTTCTGTGTTCATTTTCAGACAGTGATTGTACCCTGTTGTCATAACAATGTTAAGAACAAAAAAATTGTTAGTTTATATGCACATAAATTATAAACATATATTTTTTGATTTCTATGTATCTGCGGCGGGTGTTTCTAATGAGCCCAATAGGTCACTTAGTATTTGAAGCTGGGCTCTGATACCACTTGTAATGTCCCTAAAAATAGTAAAAATTTAAAATTTTTCGTTACTGCAATAAAATCTATTTCCAAGATGATGATTCATAAATTAACTTCAGTACTGAGAGAATGCATCGGTACTTGTTTGCGACACTTAAGAGTTTAAGGTTCCTAAGCAACTTAGTCTCACTAGTTGTTATTCTTTTGGTTTATACGGAAGCGATGTGTAGGGTAGATAATGTAATTCCATCACAAGTGTACAAATGCTAGAGTAATAGAAATCTCCTTCTTACTATTTCCAGAAGACATATGCATATTTATAAAAGTCTAATTGGTATCTTCAGGCAAGATGGACCCTTTTTGATGAAAGGTTGAGGCCCATTATGGAACACTGGTGTTTTCAAAAGGAAAAGTACCCCCGGCAGAGCTGCCGAGAGGTAAGGATAGTCTTTGGGAAATTCTGGTCTTACTTAGCACATCGCTAAAGTATTGTTTCATAAATGTGTGCAGGTGCTACTATAAGAGAACTCTCCCTTATTAATCCTACCATGTGTTAGCAGGTTACATGACCAAAGTGTAATGGCTAGGGTGCAAATAATCTTGGAATAAAATAATGTGTTTATAACACTAAATCGTTGGTGCTTATGCGACCCCCTACTATAGCGCTTGGGTGGAAAATCAAACTTCATTAAATGAAAATTTGGTGGAGTATTAACTACTCCCTATGATGTCAACGTGTTATGAAACCAGCTGGCAGTGAGGGTTTCGATGTTGGGGTTTTACAGTTCTAAAAGTTGCTCTACGTTTTATTCTATCTTGGTTCAGTCCTTCGTTGCATTTTGGAGAGGGTTTGTGCTCTGACCGGAGCTACGCTCATGGTCAGTGCACCCGGTGTTTGCTCAGCTGGATGGGTGGAGGACACAGTGCCCAGCTAAGGTAATTGTCTTTCCTGTAGTTGTAATTCCTTTTCTCTTACTTCTACGTTTATCCATTGATTGATAAACATCTCAGGGTTTAACCCGTGTCCTCTGTTGATATGGTAGGTGAAGGGTTGCGAATTCCTTTACGTGGGTTGTTGTAGGTGACCAAAACCTTCGACTACATGGGAAATGGAAGTGGTAAGTCCATATTTTCATCATCGTTGCCCTTTCCTCTCGCATCTAAGCTGGGTGTGCTCTTCGTTTTGGTTATGTGGGACTTCAGGGAGCCCCATTGGATCATTAGTTTACTTTGAAGTCGTGAAGGTTGCCTTTGGCTGGACATGTTTTAGATGTATTTAATTTTAAATGGGAAGCGACATCACCCTGGAGGGTTCTCTGGTTTTGTGTAAGTTTTTCCATTTGGCTCTATGAATATTTTTGAGCTGTTTTAATGGGATGTAATTCCCACAATATAAAACATGGTTTGAATAGAGGTACAGGTCTGCGTTTTCTAAATGAACATTGAACATGTATTAAGGATATGTAAAAAATGTCGGCTTCTGCATACTTCTATGTATGATTCGAAAACATGTCTAATCTTTGCATTTTCTTTCTCTTATGGAGTATGTATAGTAATGTTACTCTACCCTGTATGCAGTTGATTTGGTATTTTTAAATAGTCTGGGTGTTAAAGTTGTTCCCAAGACTTGATCACTTGACCTAGGTCTATCCATTGTTTTGTAAGGGAAGTCAAATGTTTTGTTTGCAGGGTGAATGGTTGAATTTTGGTTTTGTAAATACTCCTGCATTTAAATAATAATACGTAACCCTAGTTGTCGTTCATTCGTTTGCTTAAAAAAAGGGGTCTATGCTTTAATGCTATGTTTCATGCGCTTTGTCAGATATCAAGTTCTTCATAAAATTGTTAATGGGATTCGACCTCCTAACCTGTGCTTTGATGTGCTAAAAGAAATGTAGTTAATGATAAGTAATGCTTCGTTTTGCTGTGGGATTCGATCCTAGAAATGGTAGAAAATCCTGTCAGGGTTTTTGGGATAAAAGATTATAAACGTAAGATGTGTCATGCAAATTTTTGAGTCTATGATTTATGAAATCGTAATCCTGGTATGCCTATTGCGTTTTCGTTATGGTAGATAATGGGTTGACTGTTGGTTGAATAACGATCAACAAACCTGATTTTGAAATGGCTCAACGAGAAAATTGTGGTCACCTTAGTCTGTGTGTTGATTTGCTTAACGTTTTGAATTCTAGAAGTCTGTTTTAGACAAACCATTAACTCTGTGTACGTCTACGTGTTTACTGTCTTGTGGTTTTGGCTTTAAACAATGATAGGCATCACTACAATACTATAGTGTGAAGCTTGTGGTAAAGTGTTTATTTGGTTTGGCTGGGCAGAAGTAGATATCATGGCAGATCTAAGTGTTATGATTTTCCCTGGTGTTTAGGAGTCTTTCTAAGGGTTTCAATACTTGGTCTCTCTCTATGTTGACTCTGGTCTTTATATAAAACATAAATGTGGGAAAGAACATACTTCTCAGAACGTAAAAGTTAAAAATATTTCAAACCTAACTTAAAAGAATACTTTGGAAATGAAGAAATGAAACACACTATCAAGGTTTAAGAGCAGTCAACAATAATGATTTTGGTTTCTACATTTATTTTGTTAATGACGTCTAACACAGGCTATCTGGGCTAGACCTGCTAGACCATCAATTGTTGTTTCGATAAAAATTGCCTGAGTTAGTAGATTTTAGGTTAAAGGACTTTGCTACTATAAATAAAACAACCCCGGAGCCCATGCCTGAAGGTCCTTGCTCTATGAGAAAATTTATACTAAACAGGTTTAGGGAAACAAAAACAATACTGAGATATAAATTCTAGCTAATAACTCATAGCTAATTAATAACATGAAATGAGGATTTGTAGTTTCGTACCTGGTTATATGGAAGCTTGTTTCTCCTTTGCAAGATCTGCACACTCAAACAATAATTAATGCAGAAATTTTATGGATCTGACCAACTTGTAGAATGATCTTTTAACTGGATAACTTTGGGACTACCATATTCTTCCCAACCATGACCCTTAGACCATTCTTGGTTCTAACTGGATCCCCCCAAGCTGGTTCCAACATGCAATAAGAGATAGAGGCCCTAGGTTCACTACTGGTTCAGATCTGAAAAAAATATGTGGGATTGCTTCAGTTCTTGCAGCAAAAAGGGAAATCCTCTCTGATTACCATAAGAGAATGATTATGATAACAAGATGAGGATGATCCCCTATTCTTGGGATGTTCCCTCTATAAGTAGGGGAGTCTTGAATTATGGATGTTTGAGTAAATTAATTAGTTTCTTTAATTTAAATAATTAATATCTTTAAAAGATATTTTTACTAAAATATCTAGTCCTTGTTGAACACGGACTTTTCATTTGTTTAAAATAGAAGTGATTTTAAATAAACCTTTTCATAATAATAATAATATTAATTATATTTGCTACCTTAATATTAATAATTATATTTCCTACCTTAATATTAATAATGTTATTAATACTATTTAATAATAATGTGGCAGCCAACTATGCATAAACTATATGCAATTTATTTATATTTTTTACAAATAAATAATACATCATTATTATTAAAGCTTTTGATAATAGTCTTTAACCTTGAGGCATTTCTGCATGTTATTCATATAAGACTATTCTTAGTCAACCCATACTGTAAGTTATGGTAAATATCTTTTATTTAATTATGTATCTTCACATGATACTTCTTTTAACATTAAGGACAAGGTCCAATTCTATGGACGGTCTTTTGGTAAGCTTGGATAGGCACCTCTAGTGTCTCTCTTGCACGTTGGACTCCCTCGTTTAACATGGTAGTTCTCGCAGTACTTGATGATAGATAGAATAAGATTCATTTAACCAATTTGAATAAATGTGATGAAACATAGAAGTGCTATTTAGAGTCTTCTCGACTCAACACTTTTGAGATCTAGTAACCCTGAGTGCTCTTTAGAGCTTATAACTCAACACTCTCACATGGGCGTTACGTTAGTAAAATTTCAGAGCTTCCTGCTCAACACTAATGCTAGAATGTGGTTGTGAGGCACATCTAGAATATTTAAGTGGCCTCAGATCCGGTATTCATTTATCAAGCTTGGAGTGCTCCAGGGCTTATCCCAACACTCAATGTACTTTAGGGCTTACTCCGAGTACATAAACATTCTTATAGGTACATCGGGGCTTATTCCAAGTACGTAGGTCATCTGTGTGTTTCTGAGTCCACGCTCAACACATCACATAAGTCAATCATGTAAAATCATAGCTCTGCACAATAGGTATGAAAAGATCATCTCAGTATATTAGGGATTGTACCCACATCATATGCTAAAGAAGATAATCACAACATTAGGACCTCCTTGCCCAGTATATACTCAATAAAGAAGTCAGTAAGGGTCCATGCCCAATATGTCAATATATAAAAGAATAATTCATGTGTGCTAGGGCTCATGCCCAATACTCAGAATACATCGTGTTAACACCAAAATTGACCCCCTAAGTTGTGGAGAGGGTAATTATGGGTAACCACTAACCAATCTTTAGTTTACGTTTCTGACCTAACATAAACAGAGAGGGCTCTCTCTTTAACTCACACAAAGCTAGAAATCATCAAGATTGTCAATAATGAAGAAACAGACTAACATTCAACATTTAAGATATTCAATGAACAACAGGTGCAGAAGATCAGATTTCTGCTAGAACAAATTGTTTAAAACCTTGGTAAGGGAATCAGGAAGAGAATTGTTGAGCAATGGAGTCAAAAGATGAATCATAACTATCCAAACAGAGGCAAGGTAGCCACCCACGCACAGTCAGAGAGCTTTAAGGGGTGAAACAGAAGAAGAATGAATAGTCCATTAGCATAGGGCATCTAACAAGGATGAATCCTATGCCAACTTTAGCAAAAACTGGTGGTGAAATGCCTGAAATGAAAGAAACAGGGAATTATTTCTATGAATCCCATTCCAATGCTACACTTATCTAAGCATGAGAAAAATTTAACAGAATGCAATACAAAGAAATATAAACAAATTAACATGGGAAAGGAAAGACAGACTGCAAGAAATATGACATAGGAAATCTCTGCAAAATAACCCAGCCTCAAACACTGCTGATGTATTAACAATAAAATCTCAGAAAACAGAGCTGAGCTCTCCTAGGCTTCAGCCAAATGATTCACTCCCCTTATTTCTTCTATTACAAGGAATATATAGCTCTCGTGAGACTCGTAGTCGACCTAATATTAACAGAAAATAGTTACAAGCTGCTAACACATCATCAATACATCTTTGCCACCTCTTTTTACAAAACAAAAATTAGTTCTAATTGCTTTTTACATTTGGCAACAATTTTCCCTAAATGACAAAAACTTATTAAAACAAAAGACAGAAGATATTTGAATGCCCTCCAAGTGGCTGGATCATTTAACCCTTTAAATTACTTCACGGCATTCGTTGGGTTTCACTTAGAAAGAAGTAATACCACTTGCAAAAAAAATCTATTAAGCTCTTCATACTATCATTTACAGAGCTAGGCCGTGGCTGAAAGTGGAAAGAATCCCCTGGCTTCCATTCTCCTTCACTGCCATATTTCAAATGTCATTTTTCTCCTTTCTCGGCAGTGTCCCTCACTGTACTATTTATCTTCTTAAAACCTGCGCTAGAACTCCTCCAAGAATTCTGAATAGTTCTGGGAATGACTGCGACTGTAATAGCTTCACTTATGATATTATCTTTTCTTATCCTTGCCTTGCAGGTAGGGTTTCAAGAAGGACCAGCCGGTGCCAATCAAAACACATCAAGGTAAAAAAGGATAATACCCTTCAGAAAACTGAAAAATATAAAACAGAACATCTCATCCATGGGCCGTTTTGGTTCTCTTAATGAAAGACTTGTCCTCTGCCTCACAGATGAGATTCATGGCTTTCAGGCAGACGAGGGTGGCCATGAATACATGGAACCGGTAGGCCGTAAGATGGTTTCTCACAATCGCGTAGATCCAAACCCCAGCTAGCACAATATATATCAAAGACAGTGAAACATAGAGCTTCTGCAGAAGGGTTTCACTGGCCGAAAGATAATCTCTGGTGTCATCGCCGCCTCTCTCAAGATTATACATAATGGTAGTGACGTTCATCGAAACCACGACGTCAGGGATACCATTGGAAAATATCAGAGTAAACTAGTTTGCTTTGAGCTCTTTGAAAGTTCTGTTGAAGGGAGAATAATTCTCCAAATCCTTAAATGTAATAAGGCGTGTGATGAGCTTACTCTCGAGTACACAGCGGACATCGTCGTGTTCCAGATCTTGTAGGACGTGGACCTAGGAAAACATTCTACAACTATATGAAAACACATACCACGACAATATATTTCTTATTTGCAAAAAATGACCAACTAGAGAAATTTCTGTGAGGTTTCCTACGGCCATTTTGGGTCAACGTCATATTAATAATCCCGGATATCTCCAAAACTTGACTGAGATTTATGTAGAGGGCATTTGTCATGTATTCCCCAGCTCGCATCTTCCTTAAACCCCCCATAGATGTGGCTTCCAACTTTGGTTTGGTATCAAAACTGCTCTAAGAAATCTCTCGCCGCGAGACCTCTTGGTCGAGACACTGCCATTGAATGCACCCTGAAGAGCATATCTTGCACGCTGTAATCAAATTATCAGTTGCATGTCACGGCCTCCATGAGATCCAAGAGTATGGGCATGAAAGGGATGAGAAGCCACCACACAAGAAAAAAGCACTGGGATAGTGCCGACAAACTGGAGCAAATTGACAATGCCTCCATAAAAGAAAGCGTGTAACATCTGAGTTTATTCTGCGCAGCCAACTCATCTTTTCTGGTGAAAGCGACTGGTTAAAAAACTTTGCTGAGACTTTGATAAACTTTGATGGTAATAACCACCTCATTCCTTCGTATTCATATTCTCTCCTCTTACAAAAATGACCCAACATTCTGGCCGGGACCCTATCACAGCAGATACAAGGCGTTTCTTAACAAATTTTACGTTAGGGTTTCAAGTTTTGATATTCCCGTCAAATATAACAAATTGCCAAAAAATGGCATGGCTTTCCTCTTATAATATCTCCAACGGTGGTATCGTATAGGTTTCAAATGGTTTTTAATACCCTCTTGTCTCCATGCGATGGGCCCAAGAAATGACACATCTGATAATGGTTTTCCCATCGCAAGCCTCGATCTCTCCTCCTTTAATGCTATGTGATCAATGCGACGGAATCTGAGCCCTCCATCTGTCCTCTTGAATGCTGCATTTTTGACTTGCATAGAGCCATACATTTTTATTATTTTTCTTTTGGGAACTTATCCCACATGCAAAGCACAATCAATTTTTACATTCTTTATATACCCTCTAGCTCTTTCCATACATCAATTGATAAAGAAGAGAGGTCCCTTGGTCATGGCGTTTGGAGGATGATTGATGCGTGGGACCCCTTCGCTTGGCTCTTGGTCACATGTTTAGCCCTCGCTGCTGGGCGTGCATTTTCTTTTGCTTCAATTTTCTTTGGCATATTCATCAAACCTAACATTCTCCTCTACCAAAGTCGACACTTAGGTTAGAAGTAAATGCTTTTCTTTATAAAGTCTAACTTTGGCATTTTGAAAATATCAAAGCTTTTCTCCACACTTAGGGTATATTAAAAGATAAAAAACCTTAGTGCCTCCATACTTAGGCCAAACAATCAAAAACCTTTTCCATAAAGTCCCCCACTTCAGGCTAAACCTCTTTTTGTATGCAAATTTAAAAGCCTTTGCTCACAAGGTCAAAAATAGGTTTGAATGGCTAAAATTTTTGCCTAAACTTTGAAGACCTGTTTCAACCATTTTTCCCTTTTATGAAGATATTTTTCTCTTCTTTTTCTCAAACACATTTCTTTTGCAACTTTGGTGCCCACACCTTTGGTACATGTGCCCCGGGAAAAACGCCTTCTTCTCAACTAAGCTCGGAACCTATTTCATGAGAAAATGTTTTTATTTTTCACTGACAGTGTTGCCAGTTGACGATTAATGCCATCAGAAGACAATTAATCACAAATTTTTTTGGGGTGCTAACACATCGTATGTGCTGGAGCTGTGGCCCAATATAACACCATAAATAGTTAGTCCAAAATTTTGGATATTACAATTGGATGACCATGGCGGAGGTCCCTACAAAACCCTAGGATGGCATGGCCATGGCGGAAGTGGTTTGGTATGCTTGGTGGGTTCCATGGTGTTTTAGGTTAACCTGTCAGTTTGTTGTTATTTCAAAACCTCTTCCTTTGAGTTGGTTCTGTTTTGCCCAGTGCTTTTTCTACAGGCTTGGAGTCATCTGTCCCATTCGGGATGGTCAGTACCAACCAAGTAAATCAAGTGGGGATTTTTTATTCTCAATTCTACATTATTCCTAGGTAGTTCTGTTTGAAATGGTTTTTGTCTCTGGTCTGGGGTTTTTCTGTCTTTGTCTAGGCGTTTTGGTTGGTGTACGTTTTGATGCTGACATCCTCCTTGGAGAGGGATGGGGACATATGGAGGTGACGCCACGGCTCCCCCGGTTTCTGGTAGGGTTAACCCAAATGAATGGGTGGTTTTCATGACTCCGGTCACTCATCGCTCTCCTTCCATTCACGGTAAAGTCAATGCGGCTCATTTTAGTAATAAGCTCGGTAATGATAGCTTGGGTGTTGATTTAGTTTCTAAATCCTTGAGGTCACTCAAGTATGCATATACTTTGGTGGCGAAGCCTCAAATTGGTGTTTCTTTCTAGTTGCGGGGGAGGTTTAAGAGGGACTTAAAGGCTGAGAGGGCCATGCAAGATAGAGTCCACTACACATTGGGTAGAGATGTGACAATGGATATGGTGCAAATTTTGGCTATGAGGGCTCTTGTAGGGAAACTTGAGTATATCCGTCTGAGTCATGAGGAAGTGGTGGATTGGATCACCAGGACATGGAAGCCATTAATCCATTGTGTACCTCGCATTATCATGCTGGAGAATGGGTGGATTTATTTCCACTTCTTGTTGGAGAAGTCATTGCAGGCGATTTTGGAAAAAAGTTGGGGTTTGGGTATGGGCTCGCTGCTTCTTCTACGATGGCATCCGGCCTTTGACCCATGGAGGGAGAATTTTTCTAAGAGGAACCTTTGGGTTCTATTCCCCAACTTCCCTTTGCATTATTGGAGCTTCCAGGCCTTTATGGGCATAGAAAATGTCATTGGGCGGTTCATTCTCTTAGAAGAAAGCACCCTAATAGAAACCGAGCGCATTTTCCCTAGGGTATTGATTGAGTTCGACATTTCTGATGGATTTCTAGTAGAGGTTGAGGTCTCTTGGGAGCATGGGGTGTTTATACAAATCTTGACTACTGGAGAATTCCATTTCAATGTTTTAAATTCCGGCGTACTGGACATCTTCGTTAGGATTATAAGGGGTCCAGGGTAAGCATTGATGGGGATCATTGAGACTCTTTGGATGTCGGGGACCCTGCTCATACTATTGCACTCCCGATTCCTGTCGATCTTGCATCAAATCTGGAATGTTTGGGTAAGTTTAAATCCTTTATTCCACTACTTTTAAAGTCCATTTCCTTTGAAGAGTTTAATTTGTGTTTGTTTGATGGTAAGGGTTATCCATCTTATGAGGGGACTACTTCTTCCTTGGTTCCTAGAGCTTTATGCCTGCCTAGTTTGGAAGGGGGAAATGGATCAGATGGGATTAGTAGGGGGCCTATGGAGGCATCTTTTGTTGATTTGTTGCAGCGGGAGGGTTTGGGTATTTCCCTCTCTCTGAATCCTATCATGCATTATGTTGGTTTAAACCCTCTGTCATCTTCTAATGATTCTGCACCTATTCATAGTTCTGGGGGGGACTCCTCTCCACCTGTAAATCATGGGCTCGGGTCTGTGGATAATTTTTCTCACATTACCCTTGAACCTGATAAGGTTCCCTTACCGATTTTTGGTGGCCCTATTTCCTCGGGGGACCCTGGGCCAGGGGTATCTTTTGGTTCTATCAATTTTGCAAATGTCACTACTCGAAAAAATCCATTCCAAAGGAAGATTAAAGAGGCTTGTCAGGATGGGGGGGTGGAAGGAAAGTGGATCAATCCAAAATTGTCTAGCATCTTAGAGATCTCCATGGCTTTGAATCCTGACCATTCTCTTGGGTCACTTAGAGCAGGTGAAGACCCTCCCTTTGTTCCCTAATGATCATTTCTTATTTCAGCATCAGGGTGATAGGTAGCCTTCCCAAAAAGGATTCTATCATAAATTTCTTGGATTCCTTCAAACCTACAGTTTTTTTTCTTCAGGAGACTATGCATCTTGGCTATGAGGCATGTGACTTTTTCCTTGACATCCGTCCGCAGTGGAGATGTTGTGGTATTGATTCTATGGGAATGTATGGGTGGCTACTTGTAGCCTTGAATCCTTTGTTGGCTGACTTGGTGCCTTTCAAATATTGTGCAAGTATCTTATTAGAAGGGAGTCTATGGGGGATGGAACATGATGTTTGTATTTTAAATATTTATGGCCCTTAACATGACAGTCAGCTTTTTTGGGATCAAGTTTTTACAAATCCTGTTCTTATGAAACAAAACCTTATTATTCGGGGCGACCTGAATTTTACTATGTCTTTTGATGAGATTTTGTGTTTTGGTTGATTGGAGGATCCCCTCGTTGGTTATTTCAAGGATCATTTTGATTCTTTGGGATTAATTGTTGTTATGCCTTCCCATTTGGTGCCTACTTGGAATAATGGCAGATCAGGATTCCATGTTATTGTGAAGCAACTGGATCATTTTTTTGTCAAATATGCCATGATTGGTTTGGGAGGATGACTCATATATTTGAGGGTTGCTATGGGAATATCAAACCACAAAGCTGTTTCTCTACAATTGAGTTTCCAGGTAAACAAGACGGTTTATCCTTTCAAATTCAATAGTTCGTGGTTGGAGGAGGATTCCTTTTGTGCTCGGATTAAAAGTAAGTGGATCTCTCCTTTGCTGAGTGAGCATCATTCACATCTGCACAAAATTATTTGCAAGTTAGATGCTCTGCAGAGTGAGGTGATGAATTGGGATCGTAAAATGAAAAAATATGTGGTCGAGGACCTCAGCACTATTGAGGCAAAGATTATTGAGTTGGAGGTAGGTGTGGATGGAGATTACTTTTCTATTGAGCGGAGAAATGAACTGTTGGGGATTGTAAAGAAGAACGAGTTTCTGATTGGTGAGAAAGAAAATACTTGGAGGTTAAAGAGTCGAGCTCTGTGGATTTCTAAAGAAGATAGTAATACTCAATTTTTCTAGAATTATGCTAACCAGAGGAGGAACATGAATACAATTTGGGAGATCAGAGGGGATGATGGCTTGTATAGATCGGATCATGAGTCCATCCAACTGGCTACATAAAAGTATTTCATGGGTTCTTATCACCAGGATCATGCCAATAATTTGTAAGATCAGTTGAAGATAGTTAATTTATTTCCTATATTTCTTAATGAGGAGGATGGAAAGAAGATTGGGGAAGTAGTAACTCTAGAGGATATTAAGGATGTTTTAGGGTTTTCTGTCAAAGGAAAAATCCCTGGTCCATATGGCAGGACAGTGGATTTTTTCTTACATTTATTTGACTTGATGGGACAAGAGATTCTTCTTGTTGTGGAGGAATCCAGAGAAAAAAATACTATTCCCAAGAAGCTCAATGCCACCTTTCTCACCTTGATACCAAAGAAGGATTGACCAGAGGATTTATATGATTATCATCCTATTTTTCTTTGCAATATTTTTTATAAACTGATATCTAAAATTAGAGCAAGGGGCATCAATCCTTTTTTGGTGCAGTACATATCTATGGAACAGTTTTGGGTTTCTGTTCAATCACCAAATTCTAGACACTATAGGGGTGGCTCAAGAATGTGTGCATTCGGTTAAAGTCAAGGATATTCAAGCATTCATTCTTAAATTAGACCTCATTAAGGCTTATAATTGGTTGGATTGGTCGTATATCCACTTTGTTCTTATTCAGATAGGCATCCCTTTAAATATGGTGCAGTGAATAATGGCTTGCATAACATGTCATGTCTCGAAAAATTGCATTGGGTCACAATGGCCTAAACCACTTGGCCATATTCATGATAGTATGTCAAATTGATGATAAGGGTCAAATAATTACCAAGCATGATGTCTAAGTTAGTAATAATGTAAAATTACATCCAAGTGGACAAGTGGGTCACATTAAGAGAATTCCCAATTCAAAGTTTGTAATATTCCCATCCAAATGAACTATCGTGGAGGAAAATTACTAGTTTCCAAGGTTGGGGGTGGAAGCATTAAAAGTTGGAGTAAAGGAGCTACAAGACCCAAAATGACCTTAGAATTACAAATTCACATTAAGTGGGTCAATTAAATAATAATACCAATAAAATAATGTGGCATTGGGCCATGAGGACACATAAGAGGTTGTGGGACCCACTTGTGGCAAAATTCCCCACTACACTTGGCATGATTCTCTCACCAATTCGAGTTCAAGATGAAGGGTAACATACTTGGGGAATTTTAAGAGGTATTATTCATGGCATGATTCATGTAAGGTAGAATTGGAGTGGAAGAATAACTCCCATGGAAGAGGAAGAAGCATCTTAGAAGAATTGTGACACTTGGGCTAGATTCCCTAGCTTCTATGACAACAATGATGAAGATGCTATGACACCTATGACAAAAATCAGACCTGAATGCTGACATCTGATATATATGACATGTTAGGGCTAAAAATAGCCTCGAAGAGGTCACACAAGGTATTTAAGGCAGCCAAAGAGACACCCATTCGAAATGAGGAAAGATGGAGACTAGGAATTGTTGGACAAGTGGGACACATTGGAATCTCTTCCCAACTTGAGTTGGAATGAGTCTTTTGGAAGGAATTCGACCAATGGAGGACTTAAGAATTTTATAAAATAAAAGAACAAATAAGGAGAGTATCTTTTGATCATTTTCGTTTTTCATCTTTGCAATTTGGAGAGCTTCTAGCTTGTCTATGCTAGTGGAGTGTTTACTCTACTTGCCTTAGTACCAATTTCAAGGGTGAAAGATTCCCATCCTAATTGGAAATTAGAGAGGCCATTCAGAACTTTCATTTGGAGCTACAATGGATTTATTAGTTGCAGGTTGAATCTACATGGAATCTCGTGGTTCTTTCTTTTACAACTTGTTCTCATCTCTATCTCACATTTCTTTGCATATTTTGGCTCTTGGAGGAAGGACGCCTTTGGTGAGATGATGATCTCTTTGTGAGAGTCCAAGATTATCCATTTATTTGTATTATGATATATATAATATTTATTTTATGCTCAGAATAATCTCAGGTTGAAATACCAAGTGAAACTATGTAAAAATACCAAATAATGCATAAATGGTGCCATTTTCCCCATATCTTGTTGTTAGAGCTTGAAGATGATTTATTTCGAATTGTATCAGTCAATATCTATGATTTTTTTTTATGTCTGGAGTGTCATTAATCTTATGAAGAAGTTTCATTAACATTTCACAAGTCCTTGGAATCTAAATCTCGAATTTCATAACTAGTGGTGAAGTTTACTAGCATTTCCCCCTATGTGAAGACATGTATACAAACATATGATTTATGGGAGTTGCAGAAGCCTATAGGAAATAATTTATGATGCGTTGGGGAGATAATTGAAGTCCTTTATCATTAAAATTTCTCTTTTCTGAAATTTGGAGAGGTATTACAACATTTGGAAAGCCATCTTTGTCCCCTACCCTTGGTGGTTTGAACCTTGAATTTACTAGTAAAATTCCCCAACTTCTCCTAAAGTTAAATGAATGTTACAGAAGTCTCTTGATAGTGTATAATAACCCATGAGGTTCATTTTTATGTATTAATACCATTCAATTCATATACCTTCAGACTCAATTTGATATCATTTGGAGCCATTTGGAGCCATCTACCCTTGGGGGTTTCAACATAGATTTTCCTACTAATTCTTCCTTTCATTCTCTAATTGTAAATGCAAGCGGCTGAAGTATTTAGAAAGTGACCAAGCCTATAATAGCTGCATAAATGTGTCCTATTACACCTCGATCCACTCTAGACATAGTTCGAAACCAGTTTGGATCATTTGGGACAGTTTGATGATTCACTAGTCCAAGTTTCGAAAATTGACTTAATTGGGAAACATTTCAAATTGGGGACATTACATATCACCCACATTGTTTGCAGTCTTGATTAATGGAGCACCCTCGAGTGTGTTTTCATGTAGCATAGGAATTAGGAAAGGGTTCCCTTTCTCTTCTTTACTGTTTATTTTGGTGATTGAGGGCTTGACCAGGCTTATCCATGAAGCAAAAGCTGACAATAAAATCAAAGGTATAAAAATCACCCAGGCGATGACGATTACGCATCTATTATTTGCGGATGATGTTATGATTTTCGGGGATGCTTCCTTAAATGAATGGTTGAATTACATATATATATTTGATTCTTTTTTCCTCGCTTCAGGTATGGCTATCAGCATGGGAAAATCTTCCTTTTTTTCAATTGTATTGATGATGAAGTTATAGATTCCATGAATGCTATTTTCCCTTATGTTTTTTATCATATTGAAACTAGGTACAAGTACTTGGGATACTACCCTAAATCCAATTGTTATAAGGTGGCAGATTGGAGGTGGATGATTCATAAAATCGATCGTAGGATTAAGAATTAGGTGATTGTAATATACCTTCTTAATAATTTGGAAAATTTGCAATTTTTGGCCAAATTTGAACCTTGGACCAGTGGAGACTCAAGTGATTCCAAATGACCTCTAAGGATTTCGAATTGGGTCTGAGATTGTTTGAAGGGTATTAGGAAATAAAAATGAAGGTAATGGGTTCTTAGACACTAGCCAAATACTTCTTCAACCTTCATTTGACTTCAAGAGAAAATGGGAAAATTACTAGTAATATTGATATTCAAACCCCCAAGGGTAGAGGCCACTAATGGCTTCCCAAATGCAATACGACCCTCCCAAATTTTAGAACATAGACATGGATTAGTTAGATGACTTCAATGGGAACCCAAAAGCATCATTAATCAGATCCTAAAGGCTACTGCAACTCCCATACAACATATATTTATAAACATGTTCATCACATAGGGGGAAATGTGAGAAAGACACTATATCTTGCTATGAAATTTGAGATAAATGACCCAAGGGCCTCCATAAGGTATATGATACTTCTTCAGTACATTAATGGATTTCCAAAAATCACTAAAACTACAGATATTGACTGAAACAAACTGTTCCAAAACAACTTCAAACCCTTACAACAAGATACGTGGGAAAATGGCACCATTCATGCACAGTTTGGCATTTACACATAGTTTTAATTGGAGTTTAGACATTAGGTTCATATGAGAATAAAATACAGAGAGTAGAAATCATATTACAAATAAATGGGTCCCCTTGAACTCCCCCAAAGAGATCATGTGCGCCATTCCTCCAAGAGAAAGAATATAGAGAGAAAAGAGAGAGATGTGGTAACAAGTTGAAGGAGAGATGGTCACGAGCAACACTGGAACTTCAACCTACAACTAATGTATTCATACAGATCCAATGAGAGGTCTGAATGGCCTCTCCATCAACCAACTAGGATGGGAATCTTGCACCCTCAAAATTGGTTCTAAGGAAAGAAGGATAAGCATCCACCTTGCATGGACAAGCTAAGCTCTCCAATTTGTCTTACCAAATGATAAATGATAAAAATCCGGTCTCCTTATTTCTTCTTGAATTTTATTAACCTCCAAAGGCATCCATGGTTAGAATTCCCTCCAAGATATTCATCCCAACTCGCATTAGGGAGATATTCCCATGAGTGCCACTTGTCCAACATTTCCTAGCCTTCCTCTTCCATCAATTCAAATGGGGGGGATATTGGTTGCCATAACTCCCTTGTGTGACCTCTTGGAGGATATTTTTAGCCCTGACATGTCATATAGGTCAGATGTCAGCAATCAGGTCTGATCCTTATCATAAGTGTCATAGAATATTCATCATTGTTGTCATAGAAGCTATGGAATCCATCCCAAGTGTCACAATACCTCTAAGATGCCTCTTCCTCTTCCATGGGAGTTATTCTTCCACTCAAATTTGACCCTCGTTGATTCATTCCAAGTATAATGACTCTCCAAATCCTAGAAGAATGTTAGACTCCACCTTGGATTCGAATGGGTGAGAATAGGATGCCGTGTGGCATGGAGAATCTTACCTTGTGTGGGTCCCACACCACCTATGTGCCCTCATGACCAAGTGCCACTTCATTTTCTTATTATTAATATTTATTTATCCCCTTTTAACATATATTTGTCAACCTAATGTTGTAATACCCCTATTTTGGACTTTGAACCCCTATTATAATTCTTCTAAGTATTATTTCATTTATACTTAGGAAAGTCTAGGAATCTGATAAAGTGGTTTCTATTGACTATGTGGACCAACACATTAAAGAGGGAGTGATAGTCCCCTAAGGTTGGAGGGAAAATGCCACTTAATAATAATAGTAAGAAATTATTATTGGAGACAATTGGAAAACCCTAAAGAAAAGAATTGAGAGATTAAGGAATTAAAAGAATTCATAAAATGAGGAAATTTCCCCTAAGAGAATAAAAGGTGAAAATTCATGGAAAACTCTCATTATGCATTATTCACAATCTCATGAGCTGAACACAAAATAGCAATGGGACTCGGAAAACACCAACCTGAGACAATGAATGCTAGCGAGGGAGGATGGATTTGGGAGAACCAAACTGGTCCTGAAGCCAAGTGATTGAGGGCAGATTTGGGAGGACCAAACTGACTCAGATAAGGATAAATCATACCGTTTGGCATGAGCTTAGCCACTTAATTGTGTGCAAGTAGGAGAAATACCCCAAGTTGTAGGAGTACTGCATATACCTGAATAGTCTGTGTTTGGTGATTCTCCTATTGGCTGAGGCTTAAAATCCCCTGGAGCACCCTGGAGCTCAGGAGTACTAAGTTGGGTGTTGGGTTTCCTGCTGCCTTTGAAATATCCTGAAAAGCTTGGGGAATGACAAGTTAAGCATAAACTAAAATCTATACTCTACCGGAGGGACTGTGAACTTAGCTCGGGGGTGACGTGAGAGCAAGGAAGACTTGCTGGTCAAAGGTTGGGAGGTTTGTGCCTGGTTCCACTGGTCAACAGATTCAAATAAGTGTTTATATTCTGAACTTGGAGAGTATTTGTTTTGGAACAGTATTTATATATGTTTCTAAATATATCTGATTTACAACCTAATGGCATATGCATCAGATCTGACTATATATGTATTGTTTCTAGTATATTATGAGCATGAAGCTTTAATGTTGGACATCGATAGTTGTTGGTGCGAACTCCTATCAACCATATCAATGGTGTAGATCCATTCATGGGTTTACTTTACACTGGTTTAGTCCACCATCGATGGCCCGTAGCAACTATGGTATTAATGCAAGACCGGCGTTTGGTGCATAGTAAGCCGTAGGGCGTGTTTTCCCATAGTGGGATTTGAGCTGGCAAGGAAGATCCATTAATGGAGCAACCCACTCTCACATGACAACAGAGCTATTAACGCAGCATGGATGGAGTCTTCATCATGTGAGCAAAAGTCACATAGACCCGCCAACAAGGCATAGCGGACGGGTTCAAAATGATGATTCAGGAGTGGTCAGTCCACATGGCACAAACCACGAATTGTTCAGACCACAGGCGGATTGAGCCGACGTGTAATTGCTGCGTCACTTTTCACTAAAAAAACATTTCATTCGTTTGTTAAGTGTTACGATGATTCATCACTCCACGTTGTTATAACGTGGCATTATGGCCACCTTGGTATGATTGCGAGTTGACCGACCTCATCCCTTTCATAGTTGTGTGTTAATGTTAAATGTTGGACCAAGTGTATAGTAGGGTTGGCTCCCACTAGCCACCGTTTAACTAACCATTACAGGTTATATGTGTTAGCGTTGAGCCTTAGGCTAATGCTATACACTATAGTGTAAGACCCTTTTATTATTCGGTTAGTGGTTGTTAAATATATATATATATATATATATATATATATATATATATATTCCTATGCTTTTAATACATAAGCTTTATATGGATGCCCAAAAATGAATTAATTGTTAATACATGTGATTCAGTTAATTAAATATTCGTGCAAACTATTTTAAACCATGGTATTGATAGAATTATTAATCCAAGTATTGGTTGGAATGATACATATGGATTATTAATACCTATGGGATAGGTATTAATATTAATATATGTACATATATATTATAAATATGGCTAATGTCATTTTAATACCTAGTCTTTAATTAATGTCATAAATGGCTATTGAAACATAAAGTCTTGGTAGATGATGATGGTATTATTAATGAGTAACATTAATGTATTTTGGTATATATATATAGGTAGTCAACATATATATATATATATATATATATATGCTTAATTGAAGAGTAATGTTGTTGTGGGTAATTTAAGCATTAATGTAATACTTTATGGTTGAATGCATTTAATGATCACAAGACTTATATGTATGTTCTTATGTATCATTATGCAGAAGTGATCTATCTGTATATATATAGGGGCTAAGTAAGATGGAAAAGGTACCAGGACCTAGGGTGTCCTTGATCAAATGTATTCATATGTACTTGAGCTTAGTCTAAGTGTCAAGCGTATATTGACTAGGCATGTTATTAAATTGTTACACCCTGGGTACAGGTAGCTAGCATGCGTCAATGTTGTTTTGTAGAGGTTATGAGGTGTCATCATGTCGACATAAAGGACCTCCATGTCACACATGTTTGTTCAAGTATATTCAATGTTACCACATGTAAGACATAAGGGTGCATATAGTCTGAAAGACTATAGCACTTTGGAAAAAGTCACGACAAGCATAATTTATGTACAATGTGTGATAGACGCACTTAACATGTTATGCTTATGTTATATTTCCAAGTATAATCCACATTTGATGGCGTAAGTATAAACAGTACTATAGGGTCATTAGACCTGTGAAGAAAAAAAAAAGTTTGGTAAGAGGAGACATGACAAATTGGTATCAGAGCACAGTCATACACTAGGAATTTAAGCTCATTGCATGAATGCTGTGGTTTTATTTTAATAAATGATTAAATATTTCATGTAGCGTACTGCCTGCATTTTTTTATTAATTACCTGGTTGTTTATACATTCTAACAAATAGCTGATTGGCCACACTTAGATAGCAGATCAGCTGAAACATTAATGGCATAATTAAATTCTACAGAGCAAGAAGGAGGGATGGCTATAGAAACATCCAGTCAGCACGGAGAGATGGCCAGTAGGCATGGGAGAAACCCAAGTTCTCCACTAAGAGCAACAACATCCAGCGAGATGTTGGAAACAGTGAAAAGTTTGAAAACTGAGTTAATAAGCATCCAATAAGACAACATTAAGAAATTCAAGGAACAACAAGAAATCAATGCTATCCTGCTGCAAAAGCTGTCGGAAAAGGAGAACAGCCAACTCCCAACACTGGAGGAACAACATGCAGAAAAATAAGTCACGAAAAGAAATTCCAAATTCAAATCTACACCTCCAATAAATTCTGGTAGTTTTAATATGGATGTCAGTGATGAAGAGTCACATGGTGAGGATTCTGAGGAGTACATTCCTAAGAAGAAGAAGAAAAGATGAAAAGTACGTCACCTCCATTCATAATTGTGAAAGATCAAGCCTCCTATTTTCAACGGAGAAAATAAAACTGGAGAAGAAGCAGAGTTGTGGCTGAGAGACATGGAAAAATACCTATGCATGTTCGATTATTCCAGCCTAATCAATGCTAGAATTGTTGTTTTCAATCTATAGGGTAAGGCATTAGCTTGGTGGGATGATCTCAAGCTAACCCGCTCTATCAACGAGAAAAAGGTAGGGTGGAAACTTTTTGCAACACTTTTCAAACATAAGTACCTGTCTGAAATGTACTTCGAAAAAAGGGTCAAATATTTCTATGACCTTAAGCTGAGACAACAAAACATGGAAGAGCTAATCAGTAAATTCCTGGAACTGTTGAAGTACGTTCCATACATTCAGGATGAAAAAGTCAGAATTCAGCGCTTCCTAAATTGTTTGTCGTTTGGGTACAAGGATGAGATAGAGTTTGATGATCCCAAGATTTTGGAAGATGCTTTCAGGAAAGCTAGACCGCGTTATGAACATGGGTAGAACAGAGTTGAAGTGTCCAAGAAGTGGAACAAAAAGAAGAAACACAAATCTGAAATAAGGCAGAAGGGTCACAAGCCCAACCATTTCAGAAACCAAAGTTCACGGAAAACCTTCTAGCAACAAGTTTGAGGGAAGTAAATCACATTCCAAATTTGCTTCGCCCATTAAGAAGTTCAACAGTGAAGGCACCAAAAAACCGGAACCAACACCATCGAAGCCACCCATCAAATGCTGGGGCTGCGGGGAGAACCATCAATGGTATGATTGTCCTCACAAAAAGGACATAAGAAAACCTGTACATAATCTGCAAGAGGCTTCTACGGTCCAAGACGTAGCAAGGAGTCCGGGAATCTATGCTGCATTGAACAACCGTCACGCTAAACATCAAGCTTTGGTATTCGAGGTTGGAGGTGGAATCAGAAGGAGACTTCCAGATAGACCCTATATGCATACTGGATCGGAAAGAGGTGGTACTTCGGAATCGAACCATCGTTCAAGTAAAAGTGCAATGGGAGTACTACAAGCCAGATGTGACTACCTGGGAAATGGAAAGGGAAATGCAAGCAGCATACCCCTTCCCATTAGATGAAGACCATGACAAAAGCTAAATTTTGTTTATGTTATTTTTTTGTTGTTTTGCAAAACTGTTTAAAACCGAGGACGGTGAAAACTAAGGGGAAGGGAAATGTAATACCCCTATTTTGGACTTTGAACCCCTATTATAATTCTGCTAAGTGTTATTTCATTTATACTTAGGAAAGTCTAGAAATTTGACAAAGTGGTTTCTATTGATTGTGGACCAGCACATTAAAGAGGGAGTCACATTCCCTTAAGTTTGGAGGGAAAATGCCACTTAATAATAATAATAAGAAATTATTATTGGAGACAATTGGAAAACCCTAAAGAAAAGAATTGAGAGATTAATGAATTAAAAGAATTCATAAAATGAGGAAATTTCCCCTAAGAGAATAAAAGGTGAAAACTCATGGAAAACTCTCATTATGCATTATTCACAATCTCATGAGTTGAACACACAAGAGAAATGGGAATGGGAAAACACCAACCTCAGACAATGAATGCTGGTGAGGGAGGACATATTTGGGAGAACCAAACTGGTCCTGAAGCCAAGTGATTGAGGGCAGATTTGGGAGGACCAAACTGACTCAGATCAGGAGAAATCATATAGTTTGGTATGAGCTTGGCCACCTAATTGTGTGCAGGTAGGAGAACTACCTGAAGTTGCAGGAGTACTTCATATACCTGAATAGACTGTGTTTAGTGATTCTCCTATTTGTTGACACTTAAAAGCCCCTGGAGAACCCTAGAGCTCAGGAGTACTAAGGTGGGTGTTAGGTTTCCTGCTTCCTTTGAAATATCCCAAAAAACTTGGGGAATAACAAGTTAACGGTAAACTAAAATCTATACTCTACCTGGGGGACTATGAACTCAACTCGGGGGTGACCTGATAGAAAGGAAGACTTATTGGTCAAAGGCTAGGAGGTTTGTGCCTGGTTCCACTGGTCAACAGATTCAGATAAGCATTTATATTTTGAACTTGCGGAGTATTTGTTTTGGAACAATATTTATATATGTTTATGAATATATCTGATTTACAGCTAAATGGCATATGCATCATATTTGACTATATATGTATTGTTTCTGGTATATTCTGAGCATGAAGCTCAACTAGATATCTAGATCTTTGCAATGAGTTTATCTTATGATCATCTTTAAAGATATGAAATATTGGTGTTATGGGATGGCTATGAAAATATCTACATTCTATTTATAGTAGATATACAACACTATGATCCCTATACTATTAAAAATGTTTGCAGTAGCTGATGCAAGACTATTATGAACCATGTGGTAACCTAGGGTTTGATGAGGCATGTTTCATATTGAAGGGTTTTAATATTTTAACTTATTATAGTATTTAATAAGGATCTTATGTCTTGCACTGTAACGTTGGAAATAGGGCAGACATGTAAACTTGGTAGTTTACATGCCTAGCCCTTACATTTTATTAACTCTTTCACATTAGAGTTTGTTTTCATTAAACAAAAACCTAGATAATGCTAGTGCTCAAAACTGTTCTAATTTTGACTTATTATTATTGACAGAGTTTGATATTCTATTTGAATCTGGTCCAATTGACCTTATGCATTAAATGGTAATTCTAGGCTAAGTTTTTAGGCATTAAAATAAATTATAAACTGTTGTACATTTTCTGAGTTGAATCTTTGTGAAAATCTCAATCTGAGCTAAACAAATATCAGTTATTCAAATAGCATTGTTATCTTCATTTATTTATGTTCCTATGGTTTCATATCAAAGGAATATGTTATGAATGCCATAAAGTGCAAAACACAATTGATTTAAGTATACAAGGGTTTTACCCTTAGCATGAAAACCAATATTATTGTTGTATGGAACTATGCATTTACATAGACATTATATTACAGACTGCGTATTTCCATAATATATAACCATGTACTACATAAAATAACACATCAACATTTCATATAATAAACACATGGTATGAAAGCGTTTATGCAGAAAGAAATCATGTATGCATTCTGGGGTTTTTCCCACATCCTGAAGGGAATCATTATAACCTATACACTAGCATGCAAAAAACATATTAAATGATAAGACTGCGTTTGCATAAATTACTTAAGGATTTTGCAGTATACATATACATGTATACATCTAAGCAGTGGCCGAGATCGCTTAGAACCATGTGCAGGAGGCGCTCTTTTAAATATGAAATGGTGTATATGGTTTTTCTGGGAAGCAAATAGTAATCAAATGCATTAACAAATTTTCCATATAGGATGGGCAGGCTTAACGCCTTCTCCCCAAACCTTAAATCATTTATGGATTACACTATCTCATAACATGCTTATGCTTATTCATTAAAAACCAAATCATTAAGGCATGCGCAACCAAGACATGAGTCTCCATTGCATGAAAGCATGTAACCAAAGCTTTCGTTTAAGCTACTACCAATAAATTATATGATCATACCATTATAAAATATTACACGCCTTAACATAGAAAATGTTGAGGGAAGTTAAACATTGTAGACTGTGTTTCCAAATGTAATTAATTTATAATAAACCATACAGTTGGAGTGAAAATGCATAGGGCATTAAAAGTCAAGCAGGGGCTTGCAGGCATTGTCAATACGAACTTAAAGGAATTTAATCAAAGCACATAGTCGAAAGTTAAAACCTAGAATGATGAAGCGTTGTATTAATTTACAAACTCAGCATGTTACATAGAATCCCGACGCCTTTGCCAGGGGCAGAGCGTCGTTGAAAACTCCCTAAGCTATGCAATGACCGTGGGGTTTCTAGATGACCCTTTCTTTTAAGTTCATCATAATACATTGAAATTCCAAAGGGATTACGGAGGTTGCAAGACTCCATCATAGGCAGGATTCGTGCCCCTACATACTTGGCCTATGGCCACACTCAGTCTTAAACAAAAAGCACAAGCAATCAAACCCTAAACCTTGGTGTTAACCAGTGTTCTAAGTGACTCAGGCCCCACCAATGGGGTAAACCAAACCCGAGGCGGACTGGTAGATGAGTAACGAGGTAATGAAGTGAGCATCTCTACATCAGAGCGATGGTTACAAGCCTCCAAGGTGCACACCCAAATCCATTTTGTCGTGGCTACCTACACAGGCAGCGTGGCATGCGGTTAAAACTTGGTGAATGTTACAAACTATTAATCGAAACCAACAAAAGACCATGACTTGCATGGGATGAAATGGGTACATTACTTGGCAGAGATCTAGAGCCATAGCACCGCTAAGCTCATCCCTTTACCAGTCCATAGGATGAAGGAGAAGTTAATGCTGGAAAACATTACAGCATAAAATAAGTATTCAACAGTTTTCCTTTGAACAAAATGAATGCGAAGATGGGAATTTCTTATTTACTTGTTCACGATGGACATGCCGAGCATTATCTCGAGCTGGTTCAGCATTGCATTCCATGACAGCCATTAGTGACTGCGTATTATTTTTACCAATGTAGGTGCAGATCCAAACCTCCCTGCGTAAAGCTTACACAATAACCCTGACTTCTGAGAGATCAACGAGTATCAATGAAGACACACCGGATGAAGTAGGTGGGTGACCACTGTCACTGGCTTCGAAAGCTTTAATGTTGGAAGTTGATAGTTGTTGGTGTGAACTCCTATCAACCATATCGATGGTGTAGATCCATTCATGGGTTTCCATTACACTGGTTTAGTCCACCATCGACGGTCGATAACAACTATGGTATTAATGCAAGATCGACGTTTGGTGCATAGTACATCATAGGGCGTGTTTTCCAACTATGGGAGTTGAGCTGGATGGGAAGCTCCATTAATGGAGCGACCCACTCTCACATGACAGTAGAGCTATTAATTCCAGATGGTTGGAGTCTTCATCACGTGAGTAAGAGTTACGTAGACCTGCCAACAAGGCATAGCAGATGGGTTTAAAATGATGATTAATCAAGAGTGGTCAGCCCCAGTGGCACAAGCCACGGATTGTTTATACCACAGGTGGATCGAGCCAGCATGTAATTGCTGCATCACTTTTCACTAAAACCACATTTCATTCATTTGTTAAGTGTTATGATTTTCCATCACCCCACATTGTTATAACGTGGCATTATGGCCACCTTGGTATTATTGCGAGTTGACCGGTATCATCGCTTTCATAGCTGTGTGTTAACGTTAAATGTTGGACCAAGTGTATGGTAGGGTCAGCTCCCACTAGCGACCATTTAACTAACCATTACAAGTTATCGTTAATTTTTCAATAATTGCTTTCAAACATTATCTAGGATCCTACTAAGAGAATAACAAGCACAAAACATAACAATCATAAACACAAGAGACACAGAGTTTCCTTGAGGAAAATCAAGAAGGTGAAAAACCCCACAACTTCCTCAGAGATAGTATAATCCCCAATACAAATATCACAACGATCAATCCCTAAAAGATAGATGACTCCAGCAGCTACTCCTCCTCCACTTATGGGAACTCCTCTCTCAACTAATGCGAGTTGGATGAGTGACTGAATGAATAGAATGAGACACACTCACTCTCTATTTATACACAACTTAACCTACCTTTAAATCTAGCTGGGCCAACTTCCTAAGGAATTCTAATTACCCACTCACATGACACAAGTAGGGCCGACCCCACACTGGTGTTCTAATAACCCATCAAATATAAGTTGCGACACTTGCAACACTTGCGACACTTACAAATACAAATGACGACACTTCTGATTGTAGGAATAATACATCTCCATCATGAATATAATAAAGTACAAGTGTAATACATAGAAGAATATCTTCCAAAGTTACACATACATCAACACTACCTTTTAACTAGGAAGTTATTCTCTAGACACAGGTCATCAATACATATCTCCACAAGTCTTCAATTCTGGAGCTGGATCATCGTCACTAGATCACAGAGCATCATCGTCACAGCTGTTGTACTCGTCATCTCGATCACTGGGCTATCTCTCAATTCTTCTCATCATAGGAAGTTATACAGAGCCATCCCTTTTTCATGCAGGTTGTAGGCCTAGCCTCCTGTAGGTATTCATCATCTCTATGAGCTAGCCATCTTGTGGAATCCTCGGGATTGATTACGTGTGTCAACAAAACCTTGAAAGAGCATCCCAAGACTTTTACAAGCACACAGCTCAACCTATCGGATCTCCCAAGATCTTTTACATGTGACCTTCAAAAAACCTTAAAAGAGTGTCTTGCCCAGCAAGATCTCTAAAGAGCATCCGAGGCCTTTTACATGGCTAGCACAACCTATCCGGATCTCCAGGACTGATTACATGTTATCTCCACAAAACCTTAGAAGAGTGTATTTCCTAGCAAGATCTCTAAATAACATCTGAGGCCTTTTACGTGACTATCAAAACCTGTAGGGATCTCCATAACATATTACATGTGGTCCCCACAAAACCTTAAAAGAGTGTCTTTCCCGGCAAGATCTCTAAAGAGCATCTGAGGCCTTTTACGTGACTAGTACAACCTGTCCGGATCTCCAGGATGTATTACATGTGGTATAACAAAACCTTAAAAGAGTGTCTTGCCCAACAAGATCTCTAAAGAGCATCCAAGGCCTTTTACGTGACTAGCACAACCTGTCTGGATGTCCAGGACGTATTACATGCTACCCTTGCACAACTTGTCCATGGCCACAGAGTACCATCCTGATACTCAAGATCAACCTGATCATCCTCTCACAAAGCATCATCCTGATGCTCATGATCATACTGATCATCATCATATAGTACATCATCCTGATGCACATCATCATCACATGATCATCTTGATCATCGTCCTAGTATCATACCGATGCATATCATCATTGCATGATCATCCTGATCATCGTCACAACATCGTCCTAATGCATATCATCACATGATCATCCTGATCATCGTTACAACATCATGCTGATGCATATCATCACATGATCATCCTAATCACTATTACATCATCGTCCTGATGCTCATCACACAACACTTACATCCACAGCCATGGGAAGGATCCTTCTACCACCATGCTCATAATGGCTCCTGCAAATGTGTCCCATCACTTCTTCCTCGAAGTATCTTCTATCTGAAGAGCACCAAGCCTCTCTCTTAAGTACTCGAACTTCACTCTGGCTAGTGGTTTGGTCAATACATCAGCTATCTGCTCATCTGTCGCAACATACTGGAGCTTCATTGCTCCTCTCTGCACCATATCCCTGATATAGTGATATTTGATCTCGATGTGCTTTGACCTATCATGGAACACCGGGTTATCTGACAACTTCACAGAACTCTGGTTGTCACAATAGATACAAGTAGCATCCAATTGGAGATCAAATAAATCAGACAATAGCTTCCTTAGCCATACTGCCTCACAACTAGCCGAACAAGATGCGACATACTCTGCTTCGGCTGTACTCAGTGCTATGCAGGATTGATTCCTACTAAACCAAGAGATCACACCTGATCCCATACTAAAGCAGCACCCCAAAGTGCTCTTCCTATTTGCAACACTACCTACCCAATCTGAGTCAACATAACCCTCCAGGTTAAACTTTTGATTCGCATCATACTTGAGCCCATAATCAATTGTACCCTTTAGGTACCTTAGAATATGCTTTACAGCAATCAGGTGAACACGTCTAGGATTTATCAGAAACTAGCTGAAGGTGTTCACTGCAAAGCAAATATATGGTCTCATGTTCGTCTTGTACATCAAGGACCCAATCATCTGATGATACACCATGGCATCAACCGACTCTGATGAACCATCACTCAATAGATTCAGGTTTGATGCCATAGGTGTGGCCATGGCCTTGCAGTTCATCATCCCGAACCGCTTCAAGATCGCTACTGCATACTTCCCTTGTCCAAGGAAGATTCCATCTGCACTGTGCCACACCTCGATACCTAGAAAGTAATGCATCATGCCCAAGTATTTCATCTCGACCTTGGTAGCAAGCTTCCTCTTCGTATCGACAATCAACCTATCCTCTCTTGTCAAAAACTTGTCATCCACATATAATAGGAGTATCACTAGATTGCCTTCCTCAACCTTGTAGTAAAGGTTGGAATCCGCTTTACTCTTGGTAAAGCCCAAACTGGACAAGAATTTGTCTATCCTACCATACCATGTCCTAGGTGCTTGCTTCAATTCATACAAGACTTTCTTCAATCTGCATACATATGACTCCCTTTCATGTGTTTCAAAATCGAGTGGCTGCTCGACATACACTTTCTCTTCGACTACACCATTCAAGAAAGTTGTCTTGACATCCATCTTGTGTATCTTCCACTTCATCACTATAGCCAGAGCAAGTACTGTTCTGATGGAAGTGTATCTAGCTACAGGTGCAAAGGTCTCTTCATAATCTATCCCCTCTTTCTGGGAGAAGCCACGAGCTAGAAATCTTTCCTTGTATTTCTCTATGCTACCATCTACAACATGCTTGATCTTATAGATCCACTTGGAAGTCACAACAAACTTCCCTTCTGGTGTTGGGACCACATCCAAAACATTATTCTTCATGATTGACTGGTATTCCTCGACCATGGCATTCTTCCATTACTGCATCCCGAATCTTGGGAACTTCAGATTCTTCAATAACTTCAATAGATAGTTTTCATTGAATTTTGTTTCTTGAACAAATGTTGTAGTCCTTCTTTTGTAGGTGATTGTACACGATCTTTCCTACAAGTCAAATTCAATTGCATGATTAGAAACTTCTCATATTTTACAGAACAAAGTCTTACACATAAAGGCATATGTCATACAGCCATGCAATTATCTTATCCAATGCTTCAATACAACATTCATCCATATCCTGTATTCATACGGTAACTTTCTAGATGCCTTCCATCTCTACCAAAGCATTGTTAAGAGTTCGCACTACTCCCAACATGCCAACAAAGAGGTTTCATTATAGATAAGTAGCAATGGAATGTTGTACAGTGCCATAGGCCACTTACCCATCACATGCATATTAGTAGTATACTTTTCATTAATACAATTATTCTAATATGCATAATACACAACCTAAGTCTGGGAACATAAGTATATACATCATTGAACAATATTATTTAAACAATCAGATATATAAGAAATGACAATTCAAATACTTATCTTTGTTTGTTTGTTGGTTGGAATCCCTCTCAATCTTTGTTTCGTTTCTACAACTCCATTTTGTTGTGGATTGTGAGGAGTGGTCAACTCCCTCTTAATCCCTGAATCACTACATAGCTTCTTGAAGTCTGCTGAAGTGAATTCTCCACCATTGTCTGATCTAAAAGTCTTGATCTTCTTTCCAGTGTGGTTTTCTATAAAGGCTTTGAATTCCTTGAATTTGCTGAATACTTCATCTTTGATCTTCAAGAAATAAACCCAAGTCTTCCTAGAGAAATCATCAATGAAAGAAACATAATATACATACCCACTCAGAGAATTGGATGACATTGGTCTACATACATTGGAGTGGACAATCTCCAAGATTCCTTTTGCTTTTCTTTCACTGCTTGGAAATGCCTTCTTTGTGTTCTTTCCTTTTGCACATCCTTTGCAAACACCTTCATGCTTTGACTGGATTTCAGGGAGACCTTCTATTGCTTTTCTTGCAATTGGTAGTGCCCTATAGTGCACATGAGCAATCCTTCTATGCCAAAGTTCACTTGGTTCCATGGATTCATGTACCATGGCATGTTCAGCTTGTCCCTTCAATTTGTACAATCCTCCCTCTTGCTCTCCAATCACTACTGCATCATCTATGGTCTTACCTTTTGGCCACATAAGTACTTGGCCATCCAAAAATGCAACTCGCATCCCTTTTGCATCCAAAGATGATATGGAGAGAAGGTTCTTCTTGAGTCCAGGTACATATAGAACATCTTGCATCTTCAAAGACTTCCCGAAGCCTAATTTGTAGGATGCTTTACCACTTCCTTTTATAGGGTATTGATAGTCATCCCCTAGTTTCACCTTATGAGGTGACTCATGTTTAGATAGGTCCATAAGAGATTATTTGAATCCCATCATATGTTTAGAAGCCCCACTATCAATAATCCAATCATTACACCCATGTGTAACAGTACCTGTGAGAGAAAAGATTAGAACATATTCATCGTCACTTGAAGAGTCTTCACTTTCTACCTTAGTCTTCTTCCTGGAAGGTTCATCATCCTCAGCAGCATCAGCATGATATCTCTTGTTGTTGTTGTTGTTGAAGCCCTTTTTGTTCTTGGGACAATTTGTAGCAAAGTGTCCCTTCTCATTACATGTGAAGCATCTCAGATCTTTCTTATCTCTTTGATGGTGGTGAGAAAATCTCTTGTGATGAGATTGCTCCCTCTTGGGCTTACTTCTCTTGATGTGAGTTGTGAGAGCTTGGTCTTCACTTCCCATCTTTCTTTTCGATCTACAAGCCTAGCTTCTTCTTGTGAAAATTCCTCCCATAGTCTACTGAAGGAGATCAACTTCTTTCTTGCACAGATACCTTGGATGAAGGAGTCCCATGACCTAGGTAGGCCATTCAATGTGGTCATGACAATTTCTTCATTCTCCACTACTTCATCCAATGCTTCAAGTTGTTCCTTGATTTGAGAGACCTTAGTAAAGTAGGATTGGATGGTCTCTCCATTTTGGAACTTAACCTGTTTCAATTGATTTTGTAGAGTCATCTTCCGATTTATATTCTTACCTTCAAACAACTTGGTCAAGGATTCAAACATATCCTTAGGTGTCTTTAGAGAAGACACATGACATATGATATGGTCTTTTATAGAATCAGCAATGATTCTCTTGGCCTTGACCAAGTCCTTCTTGTGCAAAGCCTTAGCCTCATCTCCCTCTAGAACTAGAACCTCTTCTTTTATGTAGTTGTCGAATTCATTCTCTTCTAGGATTAACTCAATCCTATACTTCCATGATCGGAAGTTGTTAGCTCCTTCAAGCTTATCCTCAAGCTTGGTGTGGTGAGACATTTTAATGAGAAACTCAAATGAAAATAAAATATTTAGGTCTTACCACTTGATTTGCTGAAAATTGGATCTGGAGTTGGATTATGGTTTGTCAAAGAAACCCTAAAAATTGAAACTTTGAATTCCAAACTTCTAAAAGGATGGAAAGATGCACCTTGCTGAGCTGATCAAGATGGTATACTTTAATTTTGAAATATGCAAAATTTGACCCCTCAAAATTGCCCTTGAAACTTCTGGATCTTCCAGACAAAATCCTAAACTAGGGTTTGATAATGCCCAGGGTTCTACCCAGCCAAATGTTTGATCTTGTGCTCTAAACTTTGATTTTTCGGAGGAGCATCCAGCCGTGGTCACAGATTCCAAAAATTTCAACTTTTGTAGAAACCCTAATTTTCCACCTTTCCGATCAAAAACCCAAACGAGGGTTTGATGATGCACGAGTTTCTTCCCAACCAAAAAGTTTGATGTTGGTCTCTAAACTTCAATTTTATTGAGGAACATCCAGCCGTGGTCTCGGATTCCAAAAATTCCAACTTTCTCTGAAACCCTAATTTCTCGCAGTAGTGACGGGCCTAAAACTGAAAGTGCTCATAATTGAATTCTGTCTCAACAGAAAGATGCGCCCTTGCAAGGAGAGTTAGCGTAGCCTCCTGCCTTTGATTATCTGAAGAGAGAAACCCAAAGATTAAGAAGCCCTAGCTTCCATAGTTGCATAGTGTCTTCTTCTCAGCACGGCTCTGATACCATGTTAATTTTTTGAATATTGCATTCAAGCATTATCCAAGATCCTACTAAAAGAATAACAATCATAGCATAACAATCATAAACACAAGAGACACAGAGTTCCCTCGGGGAAAACCAAGAAGGTGATAAACCCTGCAACTTCCTTAGAGATAGAATAAGCCCCAATACAAAGATCACAATGATCAATCCCCAAAAGATAGATGACTCCAACAGCTACTCCTCCTCCACTTGTGCGCACTCCTCTCCAAACTAATGCGAGTTGGATGAGTGGGTGAATGAATAGAATGAGACAAACTCACTCTCTATTTATACACAACTTAACCTTCCTTTAACTCTAGCTGGGCCGACTTCCTAAGGAAGTCTAATAACCCACTCACATGACATAACCAGGGCCAACCCCACACTGGTGGTCTAATTACCCATCAAATATAAGTTGCGACACTTGCAACACTTGCGACACTTACAAATACAAATGACGACACTTCTGACTGTAGGAATAATACATCTCCATCATGAACATTATAAAGTACAAGTCTAATACATAGAAGAATATCTTCTGAAGTTACAAATACATCAACAGTTATATGTGTTAACGTTGAGCCTTAGGATAATGCTATACACTATAGTGTAAGACCCTTTTATTATTTGGTTATTGGTTGGCATATAAGCCATATGAAGGGCACATTATGTTGTTAAATATATATATATATATATATATTCCTTCACCTTTAATACATAAGCTTTATATGGATGCCCAAAAACGAATTAATTGTTAATACATGTGATTCGGATGATTAAATATTCGTGCAAAGTATTTTAAACCATGGTATTGATAGACTTATTAATCCAAGTATTGGTTGGCATGATATGTATGGATTATTAATACCTATGGGATAGGTATTAATATTAATGTATGTACATATATATTATAAATATGGCTAATGTCATTTTAATACCTAGTCTTTAATTAATTTCATAAATGGCTATTGAAACATAAAGTCTTGGTAGATGATGATGGTATTATTGATGAGTAACATTGATATATGTTGATATATATATATATAGGTAGTCAACATATATATCTATATATATCTATATATCATCTATATATATATATATATATATATATGCTTAATTGAAGAGTAATGTTGTTGTGGGTAATTAAAGCATTAATGTAATACTTTATGGTTGAATGCATTTAATGATCACAGGACTTGTATGTATATGCTTATGTATCGTTATGTAGAAGTGATCTATCTGTATATATATAAGGGATAAGTAAGCTAAAAAAGATACCAGGCCCTAGGGTGTCCTTGATCAAATGTATTCATATGTACTTGAGCTAGTCTAAGTGTCAAGCACATATTGACTAGGCATGTTATTAAATTGTTACACCCTGGGTACATGTAGGTAGCATGTGTCAATGTCGTTTTGTAGAGGTTATGAGGTGTCATCATGTCGGCATAAAGGACCTCCACGTCACACACGTTTGTTCAAGTATAATCAATGTTACCAGATGTAAGACGTAAGGGTGCGTATAGTTTGAAAGACTATAACACTTCGGAAAAAGTCACGACAAGCATTACGTAGAATGTGTTATAGACGCACTTAACATGTTATGCTTATGTTATATTTCCAAGTATAATCCACATCTGATGACATAAGTATAAACAGTATTGTAGGGTCATTAGACCCGTGAAGAAAAAAAAATGGTAAGAGGAGACACGACAAATGTCCATTTGGGGTCTTATATCTCCCTTATTCCAAATCTAAATGTTTCCACCCCAACCTAGGGAACTAGTAGGTTGGTGGAATTTTCCTTTCATGTAATTTATTTGGATGGGGAAATTACAACAATGAGGTGGTTATCCATTGGTTCTAGACTTATATTGGATCATTCGGTTATCCAAACTATACTCGTATTTTGGTTTGGACCAAGGAAGGTTCCCTCCTCAATCATCAATTGTATCTGCAACAAAATTTTTCAGTTTATTTGGTCTGGTAAGCCACTTCTGAAGAAATGGCACTTGTCTTCTTGGTAGAGTTTGTCCTAGACGAAATCTAAAGGGGGTTGGGGTTTGAAAAGTTTGGAGTGATTCAATTTTGTGATGAGGAAAAAAATCTTGTGGAGGGATTTGATTGATGGGGGCTATGGCGCTGTATCATTCATTCTAAATATTTGAAAAAAAATTCTACTCTCCAATAGCTTTGTAATCTGACACCTTATGGCTCACAAGCTTTTGCAGTCTGGCGTAGTCTCATCACCACTTATCAGTTTATAGGCCCATGGCTTAAGTGTAAGGTGGGAAGGGGCTCTGAGTTACTTATTGGAATTGATCCTTTCATTGGTGATGATGGTTCTTACTCGCTTCCTGCTGGTATGATTAATGAACTTCATGATCAGAAGATTGTTGTTATTTCTTAGGTGTATCAGAAATGCTTAGAATTTTGCAAATCCTGTTGCCTTTCTGCCAATGATCTAAATATCTCTTCACACTAGGATCAGGTGTGGGATGATTACATTGTTGGTATTACTTATGTAGGTATTCATTTAAATGATTCAGCCGACATTCTGACCTGGGATGGTCCCGACTCAAATGGTATATTGTCTGTGGCTAATGTTTACCATTTGGTGCTACACGATCTGCATGCTCAGCTCGTTTTGAAGTGTTGGTACATGAAGCTTTGGGGGTGGAAAATCCCACTTAAACTTAAATGATTTCTATGGTTGTGTTTTCAGGACAAAATCCTCACTTGGAGCAATATTCAGAAAATAGGGTTTCAAGGACCTGGGCATTGCATTCTTTGCAGGGATGAAAGTGAAGATACCCAACACCTTTTTGTTCACTGCCCTTTTGTGAAGGAAGTCTGCAAGGAGTTGAGATGTTGGGTTTATACTCTGGATGAATGGAAAGGTGATTGCTTAAGTGATTGTATGTTCAATTGGCTTTGTTATTGTGGTACCAACATAACTCTGTCTATGTTCTTAATTGCATGCATTTGGAGAGCTAGGAATGAAGGTATCTTTAAAAATATGACTCCTTCGGTCTCATCTATTTGCAAAAGGATTTTGTTTAACTAGAATAGATACCCGGAGGTGGTTAACAAGATGAAGTATAGACTTGTCTCCTTTTCGATGATGGAAGATGATACCATTTGCAGATACTTTGATGGGGTTTCGAAATAAGGAATGTGTGGAGAAGGTGCTATATTTTATATGCACGGGAATCACATCATTCAAATACATGTGGGTGTTGGAAAAGGGGATTTCTTAAAAGATGAACTTCTAGCACTTAGGTGCTTGTTATGGTTTTCCTATAGGAGGGGTTATATTTCTTTTTTGATTTTTGGTGATTCCTAGGTGGTTACTCATTGGTTCAATGGTATGGATTCTATCAATGTTTTATTAATACAACCTTGGATGAAAGAACTGGAAAGGTCAAAGGCTTCATTCGCTAAGATATGTTGTAAACATATTTATCGTGAAACAAACATGGAGGCAGATGGCTTATCAAAGAAAGCATTCGGGCCTATGGATGGGCTCCTCCACTATGTGGAATACTTGGACAACTTGGTAGTGGATCAAGGAATCATGCGTGCCTTTTAAGAGTGGATGATTAGAGTTCTGTTTTGGAATGTGCTAACATGTTGTGTTACTTGCTACATTCAGTTTTTTGGGCTGTGGAGGTGGAATTCCTTTAAGTTATTTATGTATTTTCGGGATCAGTACTTTTGGGATATGTAGATCCAACAAGTTTTTGTCATCTATGTACATTGCTAGAAGGTATATTGCAGAACTGTTTCTAGTTCTTGGACTCTTAGATGTAACTTTGATTTTCTTACTTAAAATATGAAGTTATGTTTTTTTGTTTCTGAAAAAAATGATCTCCTTAAAAATATGTTCCATATCATATCTTCTATGCTCCATTGTTAATATCTTCAAAAACAATTGAATAAGTGAGATGGAAATGTGATCCATTCTTTGAATATTTCAATTTCTTATTTTTGAATAAAATGAACTGATGTGCCTTTGACAATAGGAATTTACCTTGAGAAAATGTGAATACGCCTTTGAATGCAACTCCACACTTCAATAGCTACAACTGTATGCAATGATCACTAGAGGAACACACAATATCTTCTCATAGATCATAGTTTCAATTCATTTAGGGTGGTCTTCACTATGGTATCCATGTTGGAGGTCAACCAAAAAACTAATGCAATAGCTTCAATAGTTTTCGTGTAAATTTTCTTCATAGCTATACTTACCTCTTCTTCATCATCAAGGGTATTTTATTCTTTATGTTTGTTTTCTCTTGTGAATCGACTAGATTTCTCTGCACTCAGTGTGTGAATTCACTCTTTAGTGGGTTCCACACACCAACGAATTCACTCCTTGGAGAAACCCTACTATGGTACATACGTGGGTTTGATTGTTGTCTCTCTTTCACTAGCTCGACTCTTGTGCAATCTTTATTCCTTGATATTTTTTCGATGTGCCAAACTCTAACTCGGTACCAAAATTTGAAACAATGATCTATGATCGTGGTTTTTGACATAGAAGGACAACATGGCTGATGGGATCATGTAGTTCCAAGGAAACACATAGGTGGTGAACGAAATAGTGAGGATATGCATGGAGGTCATTGGGCAGACGCAACGAGTACGCAACTTTTCAAGTTTGAGGATAGTGATGTGCGGGTACACATGTTGGGACTAAGAGGGAGGAGGTAGGTAGGAGAAAAATTCTCAGTATAGAGAGCAGACTAGGGATTATATTTGAATTATGGTTTCCTGAGGAATCTTAGAAAAATGCAGGTGTTGTCCCTAAGGTCTACACTGGACTTCTACAGGGAAAAGCTAGGGAATTTAAGTACAAATTGGAATTAGGAATGAATCTAGGTTTAAGTGGTTGAATATTCTATTAAAATTTTAAATCTTGGTGAGGGGATTGAAAGAAAATAGTAACATATCATGAATTTAGAGGCTTTGCAAATATTAATTATAGGGGCTTGATATTTAATTCATTGCTAGAATTTTAATACATAGAGGATAATACACACATTCATAAATTCACATGCTCCATATTATAACAGTGTCATAATTTGAAGAAATGAGAAAAACATAGATTTATTTCATAGCTAATGAACAAATAAACCTTAAGAGTCATTAATACTAGGAACAAATAATTACATAGCGCACAAAATATTTCCACTTTCAAACAGAAAATTAGTAGTAAAGTTAAATAAGAGGCACATTGTACTCATATTCAAATGATCTATGAACAATCATATATATATTATTGTATCCAAAAACTTACAGGTTCTTCACAACCTCTTGTCAGGGTATTGCAAAATTCGAACCCTCTCTTTTTCTTTTGTTTTCCTATATATAGCCTTTTTTTATTCTATCTTTAGGGCTTCGAAATTTCATTTCATAACTATTGATAATATTTTTTTTAAAAATAACAATTTCAAAACCAAATTAGTTTCAGATCTAATCTTTAGGAATGTGCTAACTGCTAGATAATGACCCTAAACTAAGATTGATCACATATGGTAAGTCTTTCTTTACAAAAATATAAGATAAACGTAAATTTGAGATTTTACAAAACTTAGAAAATTATAAAAGGTGATTCTATATGGTTCATGTAGGAGAAGAAACTTGTCTCAATCAGTTGGAAGTTGCACTTTCGATCTTGTTTGCATCAAGGTCACATTCATTTGTCCTTAGTTCCCTAGTTATGGAGAGCATCAAATCCTTGACTCTGAAGTGTATCTTGTAGAACATGAGTGCCTAGTTCAGTCAATATCCCTAACTTATCATTATTCTCCTGGTGCTTCTTTCTTTCAAGCAGACATTCCTTCTTCCAGCAATTATTTTTCTTGAGAAGTTTCCCATTGTTTTTCTTTAACCCCTGGGATAAATTACACAGTCTGTTGTACTTAACAAGCAATTTGTTCCATTCTTTATTTGTATTATTTAACCTTTTCTAGACATGGTTGTTCTCCAGGTGCAATTCCTTAACCAACTGTTTAGAATCCTTCAATTTCTTTTTGAGTTTTTGATTGGTTCGACATTCTTCACTTTCAAGTTGTGGCGATATTTCACCTTCTGGTTTTTCTATTTGATTAGTCGAAACTTCTATCCATATTTTAGCAACGCCTTTAAATTACTCGTGTTGTATTTCTTGTTCTTCCTCAGAAATCGTAAGTATGCAGGAGTGAGCCATAGGTGAATAAGGAACTACGTTTATGGTCTTTTCCATATTGGTCAACAATCAACTACTTTCTTTTCAACCTCCATGGACAAATCTGACCGTTCATTAACAACTTCTTGAACTTCTTTAAGTTCCTGGAACTGCCCACCTGTTTTTGATTTTGTAATTTTAGGTTTATTCATAGGATCCATTACTCCTTTTCCTTTATTAATTCTAATGTTGATTCTGGTCTGCATTGGTTTTGAAACTAAATCTTTAACCCTTGGTTTTTTCGACTTCTTTGGTTTTTTATCTGGCAGACTTTCGAGGTCAATAACTTTGTTTTATTTTAGGGAAGGATAAAAAATAACCCTCGAATTAATCCCAAACTTATCTATGGATTTGGTGTGTGGTCCTCTAAGAGGATAAGACTTTGAGGGCTTTGGTTTCCTCTTTTGATTCTTAGTTCCTCCCTCATCATTTGAGGGACCTTTAAATTGCTTTATTTTCTGCAACCTGATATCTTCAGAGTTTGGCGGTGGTCTCACAGCCCCCCTCATCCTTGGTTACATTTTTTAATATTCATTTTTAATACTCTGTTCTAGAAATGTATCATCCATTTCAACATCTTTACAAGTCTTATAAGTCCTTAAACTAGTAGAAAGATTGAAATACCCCTCTATGAGGACTTATATTCTAGGGTTTCAAATTTAGAGTACAAAATGAAATGGTCCCAATTCCTATCAAAGTTATATGATTCTTGAACTATCAAATTTAATTAGGGCCTAATGAAAGATACTATGGTGACTATTTGGAAAATTCCTAACCTTAGCTGCCATATTTGTGATACTTTTCAGAAAATAAAAGGGTAAACTCATTTTTGAGATACCATCCAGATGCAAGAGGAATCACATATGATGTAGATGGACAATAACATACCTTCCTTATCCTGTAATATATCTTTGAACCATCTTCCTTTTCCTGTAATATAAGAGATCGATGTATTCCCGTGTTAACCAGGTCCATGGAATACCTTTACGCTAGCCTGGATTTCAATGCTTATCCAAGAGGAATCGATTGCACTATGAAGTATCAACAACTTGAAGTTTAAACCACTATTCACCTTCCCATGGGATCTTATATTCTATAGCAATTGAGTTTTTTGAGACTAGAAGTGTTAAATACCGAACTGTAACATTTTTCCCATTGAGACCTTCTGCGAATGCTCTGGAAACGTAATCATGGTTCCCTTGTAAATTCTCACAACAGAGAAACCAACTAGGATTTTTGAACTTAACACCAAATTCTAGATAATCTTCAAGGATTTCATCCCCCACCAGCTCATATCTCACAAGATGTTTGCTTATGTGTGCAGGCATGGCTGCTTCGTTAGGTTACTATGAAGAACTAGATTAAATTTATATGCACAATCTTTCACTTTCACAAAACCAGCTAGCAATATCTCCAAAGGGATCTAAGTTAATAGCCTTCATTCTACTGACTACATTGATAATCAAGAAAGATCGAAGAAGAACTCCTCAAATCGATTGATAGGATCCTGAAAATATTACATGCACCTAGATCCATAATTTGCATTTTGATTTCACTTATCTAGATTGGAGGTCGTCAGGAGATTGACATGACAAAGGCATTTCCTGCAATAATTATTTTGACAACTTTGTGTTAGTTCCGCAGCATGAGTGGGAAGTTTGGTAGTAGGCACAGTTTGGTAGAGCAACCATTTTTGCAATTTCATAGCGCAACAAGTCTTTAGTTTATCCGACCTTCATGCTTAACTCTTTCAAAGTAATGTTATTTGGCCAGCAAAACAATACAAAAATTGGCCATCTAATCACTTTACAAACTAATAATCAAAATTTGAAATTAAAGACTATGAAAAACACAAAATCCTCAGATATAGTATAATGGGAAAATATTATCCAGGGTAAATAAAATCTTGAAATGACCTTGGAAAAGATTAAGTTTTTAAAAATTCAAGGTAAAAAGGTAAGCAATTCTAAGTGAAGACCTAGGCACTAACACCATCTCCTACTCGGGGTAGCAATTCCCTACGAAGTTCTTAGAACTCGCAGATCAATGTCTTCTCTATTATGATAACCTGCATTTTGGTAGTCTTTAATGCTTCTAAAAATCAATTACAAAAAACTTGCAAACTATGTACCAGTGCCCCCATTGGGTGTTGGAGTCTTATTGAGTGATTAACTAACTACTAGTATTTACAATGATTATAGTCTATTAACAACCTCATCAAGCGAAGAAGTGTTTTAGAAAATTCCCATTAACCAGGCCTCCAATAACAATATCTCCATCAATATTTTCAAGAATGAATGTGTTATTATGCAATACTTCAAAAATTTGAAATGGTCGAAACCACAAATTATCAAACTTACCATGCTTAGAACTTTCCTCTCTTTGAGCATCCCATCTTAAAACTAAGTTACATGAGGAAAATGTATCTTCTTTTTCTCTTTTATCGAAAAATTCTTTAACTTTATCATGATGTTTCTAAGTTTTTTCCAGCAATGTTTCTCTGATTTTTTGAGTTTCAATCATCTTAAATATCCTTCGTTGGATTGCATTAGGTTCTTCATTTTCTTCTTGTAAAAAATTCAACACAGGAAAGCCTAGCTGAGTAGGAAAAATTGCTTCAGTCCCATACACAAGTTGGAAAGGAGACATACCAATAGATTTCTTAGTACTAATTATGTCTTCCCATAATGCATACTTAAGTCTTGTGTCCCATGTTATTTTGTTTTCTCACAACAATTTTGTAATACTATTGATGAGATTTTTGTTAGTAGATTCAATGAGGCCATTCCCATGTGCATAATAGGGCATATATTGCTTAAGAGTGACATTATATTTTTCACAAAAATAAACCATATTAGCAGAATTAAAGGCAGGGGCGTTGTCAGTCAACAATTTGTGTGGACATCCAAATACTGCAAAAATGTGCTCTTCTCGAAAATTTATGATTACCTTATCAGTTGCTTTCCTTGTTGGAATAGATTCCACCCACTTTGTAAATAAATATGTCAGTGTCAAAATACATCTATGTTTTCCACTAGATGGAGGATGAATTTCACCAACAAAATCTAACATCCACTGTTGAAAAGGGGCATCAACAACAATAGGTTTTAATGGTAATGACAGTAGCTTTTGTTTTCTAGCAAATTTTTGACACTCTACATAGGCTTTGAATTTAGCAAAACACATCAAAAAATAAATATGGCCAGTAATATCCATCCCTCAAGATCTTGTATACTGTTGTCTTCCAGTAGCGGTGACCTCCACAAACACCACTATGAAAATATGTTATGATCAAATTAATTTCATCTTGAACTATGCATCTTAATAGTACATCTCCTATATCTTTCCAATATAAGGGTGTATCCTCAATACAATATTTATGACCTTTCAAGTTCAAAGATTTAAATTTATTCTTATCAATATTGGGTGGACACTAAAAATTTAACTGGAAAAAGAAAATATCTTTATATGAGATTGACATAGAATATTTATCAATAATTTGTGAACTTACAACATTCTTTTGTGCTTGATCAGCAATAGACTGATTTAAAACCAAATTTAACCGCAATTCCTTGCAATTTGAATAAGAAAGCAATCTAGATAAACCTTGACCCTTTATCAATTTGCTCGGTTTGATTTCAACATCATATTCAAGCAATTTAGTTATCCACTTACCCCTTTTACCTTCATTGTCAGATTGAATTAATATATCCTTCACAATAGTACTTGGGACATAGGAAACTATTTTTTATTGAAGAATGTCTAGTCTAAAAGGTTTTAAGGATTTAATTAAAGCACAGGCTTGTTTCTCCAAAATATTATACTTTAATTCTGGATCTCTCAAAAATTTACTGAAAAAGGAAACAGGTTGTTCATATCCATCTTCATTTTTTTGCAATAATACTGCAACAATAGTGTCTTTTGAAGTGAAAGAAAATGTCTAAAATTCCATTGATTATTTTGGACTAACAAGTACTGGAGCTTTGGTTAAAGCCTTGTTGATTTTGTCAAAAGAATCCCTAGATTATTTAGTCCATTTAACTTCAACATCTTTCTTCAACATCATTGTGTCGTTCTTAAGAATTTCAGTGAAATTGGATACAAACCTTCTAAGGGAATTAATCTTACTAAGGAAAGATTGAATTCCCTTTTTATTCCTAGGAAGATCATTTTCAAAATTGCTGCTACCCTGTATGGATCAATTTTGATTCCTTACTAAGAGACAAAATGTCCAAGAAGTCTTCCCTCCATCATTGCAAAATTTTACTTTTTGGGATTTAGAGAGAGATCATACTTTCTACACTTCAAAAAGGTTTTCCTAACATTCCTAAGGTGCTCTTCATTTGATCTAGAAAAGATTGTAACATCATATAAATAAATAACAATAAATTTGGCATTTTCTCCTATGAAAGCTATATCCACAACTCTCTGGAACATTGCCCTGTCATTCATCAAACCAAAAGGAATTATGTCATACATGAATGTTCCCCAAGGGGTTCAAAGGAGGTATTCTCCTTATCTTTTTCATGAAAAACAATCTGGTTATAACCTAAAAAGCCACGAGTCATATAAATTCATTGTGCTCCAACCACCCTTTGTAAACTTTTATCCATCTTGGGTAAAGGGTAATTATCTTTTAAGGAACTTCTATTTAAATTCCGGAAGTAAACACATATTTTTATTTCCCAATTTTTCTTCCTCGCGAGCACCAAATTATCCACCCAAGTATAAAATATCAAAGGAATGATTTAATCTTTGCATCGAGCATCTTTTTTAGTTCTTTTTCAATGACTGGTAACAAAATCGGGTTCACTTGTCTTAATTTCAAAATCCTCCTCAAATACTTTCCAATTTTTAATGTTATATGGGATTGAATGTCTATGCTTGACTTCCACAACATATTTAAGATGAGTTTCAGTTAGCACTCTGAAGAAACTAGCAGCTAATGCTAAAGAATATCCAATTTCATTGCAATTCCTTGGAATGAAACAAATGTTAAAAGTTGAAAAATAATTTTCAATCAAGTCCCAAACTTCATTCCAATTTTTTTATTATCTTTTTCTATTTAACTTGATAGATTTTCCTGACCTATTGAACTACCAAATCTAAATATCCATATACTACCAACTCCTATGTATTCATGTCTTTAGTAACTCTTAAACCCTAAACTAACGCTTCATACTCAGCTATATTATTGGTAGCTTCAAAATTGAGTTTGTACATTAGGGTAATTATCTCATCAACGGGGGAAATGAGAAGAATACATACTCCATAAGCCTCTCTAGAAGATGCTTCGTCAAAATACATTCTCCGAAGATTATTTTCAAGTTCTGTGGATTTCCATTTTGGAACCTCCTTTCCAACCTGAACTGAAGATGAACACTGATCATCAAACTATAAAACACATGAATCACTACCTTCCTACACTACATATAAAGGGTGATTAGATGGGTTCCGATGACCACTAACAATATATGCCAATTGGATTCCTCGTTATAACCGTTTAGTCTCACCTACATACACAAGAATTGTGGCATAGGAATAATCCATTTGTAATGGTTCTCCCATTTTCATGGTACAAGTCTTAGACAGCAACATCCCATACTCTGGGGAAATATCAGCCACTACCACATCCAACAAAATACTTTTCATGGGAAGTTGGGCCAAATTGAGTACCAAATCTTTAATAACCCCCAAACATTCAAAAACTCTTTAATCAAAGGCATAAATATCATGGAAGGGTTTGGTGATATTTAAATCAAGTGCTTCCATTACTGCTTTTGGCATTAGATTGTGGGATTCTTCGGAATCTAAAAGACAGTTATGTAACATCTTATCAAGGGCAAGCATTGTAAAATAAAAAGGGGGAGGAAGACACGCTTTTTCATCCAATTGAGGGCCAAAAACAATGGTTCGATTTTCATCTTGGAGGTTCACTACATCAAATTAAGGAAGGAAAGTCTGCAAGACGCTGTACATTTTTTAAAATAGACTCTTTGAAAGAAAGGTTTTTGACTAGCTCAGTCAAAGGAATAGGAATATTAATTTTGTTAATTTCCTGCTCAAAATTAAAAGAACCTGGTACTTTTTCATTATCCCTTGTTTCTTGGTTCTTACTTTTCCTTACCAACTGATCATTTTTATTTTCCACTTCCTTACCTGATGATTGTTTGTTTGCAGATAAATCCGTCATTGCAGACATTAACCGATCTCCCTAGTCTAAATGGTTTAGATTGAGAACAAATCACGACAAAACATACAAGATTTCCTAGATTGATCAAATTAAAAAAGATGCAAAGGGATGAGTTACCTTCCACCTGTAGTGATGTCTCCTTTCTTTATGTAGCCCTTGATCTTCAACTACAAAAAATATATATAACAAGTGGAAACATACAAACGATTATAATATCCAATATTGATTAATCTAAACTAGTGGTCAAGGAAACTAATTCTTAAGATCTGCAATGAATAATAAACCTTTATGGAAAGAGTGTATATTACTGTATTAATGAAAATAAAAGAAGGGGAGATTAAAACCAAGCATTGTCGTCGCAATTTCTTCCAAATTATCTTTGCCTCAAAGATCCAATCTTTTCTCCAATGGATGAAAGAGTTTTAACTATAGTAGAATTTATCTAGCATTTAGGTTCTCTAGTCCTTCCTCGTCTAGCTATGAAGATGAGGCTTGTACATATAGGACAAATAGGATATAATGGGTTGAGTATTTGATGGAGAAGACTAAGGGATCATCCCAAGAATTTAGGGGATCGAATGCCACCTTTACTGATTTGTTCGGATAGGCCTCCACAAAGAGATTCATTCTAGAAGGCGCTCAAAGCTTCTCTTTTTCTCCTCTAACTAACAGTGACGCACCTTTCTAACTAGCAGCCTGTGCTAGGGATGGGGTGACGCATGTTGTGTGAAGGAAAGCAGGTTCAATGATGCACCTTGCCAATGGGAAGAGGGAATCACCATAGGTCTGATGCTACTTGCAAATGTACAGAGTGCGTCGGTGTCAAAATATGAGTAAAAAGGCATGGAAACCCTTCTTTTCAGTCAATTTGGCATCAATACTATTAGGAATCAAGAAAAACCAAGGGTACACATGTCATGACGATAGGATTTTGGTGTAACACTGTTTTTCCAAATTTGCAACCTTTTTTTGAGGAGTTTGAGAAATTGGCTTCTTCCGTGATCTAAGATCATACTTTATTTGTTGTTTTAATTGTTTTGCATTCTTAGAATCTTCCTGAATTTCATTTTTCATAAAAAACTCTTCATATTCTTCCCATGTGAGGAAATTCACCAATTGATCTTCATCAAGAATTTGAGCCTTTGGATCTGGTTCTTCACCGTATACACCGCCAAATTCATCACTTTCATCATCTATAGCATTTTGTAACAGAGGATGAATTTTTTGGTCTTGATTCTCTCTTCTATCCCTCCGAATAAATTGTGGGTTAAATGGCAGATGAAACTGATTAGGGTTTCTATTAGGTAATCCTTGTATCAACATGTTTTGATCTCTCCTATCAATCTCAATTTGAGTAGATTTGAATTTAAGTGCTTTATCGTTTTTTTCATCAAATCAATTTTTTTTATACTAAGACTTTGAATCTGAACTTGAAGGTTCATTCTCCCTTTTTTGTTTTCTTTTGTCATTTTCCTGATAGTGTGGCTTGGATCGTAGTCTGTCAGTTTCTAAGAGGTTAGAATCTACTTCCAAAGAATATTATTCCATATTTGCAAGAGTTATAGCCCTTCTTTATCTCAGTAGTAAAGAAAAGTATGGATCAAATACATTTGAAAAAGTAAGCTTAGTTGAGGTCTCAGTGGGTTTAATCTTAAGCTGGAATTTTACCATACATCTTATTAAATCTCTTACTAAATTCTGCCACTGACTTGTTAGGTTTCCTTTTTAGTGCTCCAAACTCAGTGATATAATAAATATAGTCCTTTTTATCCCCCCATTGTCTTAAAAATATTTCCTCTAATGCCTCAATTCCATTTATAGAGTTAGAGAGAAGCTCTCGAAACCACTTCCTAACTTCATGATCTAAACTTTGCACAAAAAGTCTCATCCAAACATCTTCATTTTCAATATTTTGATTGTCAGCATAGCTATAATAAGCATTCATGTGTTCTTCAGCAGCAACTTCTCCTTTCCCACTGAATCTAGGAATATAGTTCAAGTAATCACCACCAGGTAAAAGATGTAACTATTGAGGTAGGGATAAATGGGCATACCTAGCTGCCACAATGGCATCCATCCTATTAGGCTATTGCTGATCCATTGGAGGGGGTAAAGATTTAACTTTGAATTGACCTGAAAGGGGTTGACTGGTATGAGGTGTATATGGTGTCAAAGCAGGTTTCAAAGTTTTAAGAAAATCTATTTTTTCAAAATTCAACTCCTCCTTTAATTCTCTTGAGGCTATAGGTTTCAAAAAGAATTTAAACTCAATATTCTCAAATTTGTGTTCAAACACATAAAAGTCAAGAAGGGAGATTGAAGAAACCAACTTTTTATCTTCTTCTATTGGAAAATCCAAGCCAATACCATGAACTAAACTGCCTTTTTATGAAAAAACTAGAATATTTTTAGATGTACCTAAAGATGAAGACTAGATTCTCTGTTGTACTCTAGCTTCTTTTAGAATGTTTTTAGGGTTAATCGAGCTGTAAAAAGAGGAGACGATGGTCTTCCTTGCATTTTTGTCCTTTTGCAAGATATAATTATCTAATGAAATTTCTAGGTGAAAATGCAATATCTAACTATGTCTAATTTTATCCACCTCAAAACTAGATCTAATCATCAAACTTTCCTTAGGGAAGATAACTTCACTACTTCGCTCCCTGACAACGACACCAAAAAATTTTGTCCCTAAGGTCTCCATTGGAATGCTATAGGGAAAACCTAGGGAATTTAAGTACAAAATGGAATTACGAATGAATTTAGTTTCAAGTGGTTGAATATTCTGTTAAACTTTTAAATCTTTGTGAGGGGATTGAAAGAAAACAATAACATATCATGAATTCAGAGGCTTTGCAAATATTAATTACGGGGGCTTGATACTTAATTCACTTATAGAATTTTAATACATAGAGGATAATACACACATTCATAAATTCACATGATCCATACTATAACAGTGTCACAATCTAAAGAAATAAGAGAAAACATAATGGTTTCACAGCTAATGAACAAATAAACCTTGAGTCATTAATACTAGGAACAAATAATTATGCAATGCACAAAATACTTCCACTTTCAAACAAAAAATTAGCAGTAAAGTTAAATAAGAGGCACATTGTACTCATATGCAAATGATCTCTGAACAATCATATATATATATATTACTGTATCCAAAAAATTACAAGTTATTCACCACCTCTCGTCAGGCTATTGCAAAATTTGAACCGTCTCTTTTTCTTTTGTTTTCCTATATATAGACTTTTTTTATTCTATCTTTAGGGATTCAAAATTTCATTGCATAACTAATGATAATATTTTAAAACAAAACTAACAATTTCAAAACCAAATTAGTTTATGATCCAATCTTTAGGAATGTGCTAATTGCTAGATAACGACCCTAAACTAAGCTTCATCACATATCATAAGTCTTTCTTTACAAACATATAAGATAAACGTAAATTTGAGAGTTTACAAAACTTAGAAAATGATAAAAGGTGATTCTTGTTAGGAACCGATGTCAACCATTCTCCTTACTTTGATAGTATATTTTTGTTGGACACATGTGCTTTGTAAGTCGTCCCGTAGTATTATATGTTCCATGGTATTGATCCATAGTATTGGACGCATATGCTTTGTAAGTCATCCTATAGTATTATATGTTCCATGGTATTGATCCATAGTATTGGTGCATAGACTTAGTATATAAGTACGTGTTGAGGCCAATGAAGGAATCCAAGAGTTATTTTGTATTGAGCTTGCTCAAAGGAGGTTTCCCCCTCGAAGTGGTCTGCGATCAATAAATCTCTTATTTTTTCTGTTATTTCTAATATATCGTGCATTTTAATTAATTAATTGTTGTAGGTTCCTTACATCTGGTATCATAGCACTTTCTTGGGCTCGTTGGGTGGAATTTCTACCAAAACAAATTTTTGTATCTATATTGTTCCTTTCAATTGCAGGTTCGGATTTGGGAATAATCCCTATCTACTTAACTGTGGCAAGTACTTGAGCATAGCCCTAAAACTCATTATGAGGAGCACCACAGGAACCCCAAAGTAGCTGGCCCATTGAGAGGACCTGCCAGCAAAAAGGGGAATGACCCCTACCTGATTGACTAGTTACCACCCATGAGGTAAACTGAGAGCTATCATTTGTGGAAAAGAGGTTATCAGTTTTACTTGAGCTGTGGAGTGAGGAGTATTGTTCCAATATGCAAGCCGTTAGACAACCTTGGTGGCCAAGTGAATCCCCTAAACTGTTAGGAAGTTGAGCATAGCTGGGGTCCATATCTATTTTCAGCTGATAAATAGAAGATTACATCTATCCAAAATTGTTTCCGATCAATTCTGAGTTGTTTCAGATCCATTCCGGAAAAAATAAAAACAAAAATAAAAATCACCCCATATCTTCTTTGTTTTAACTCCATTTCCCTTGAAAATTCACTGACACCCTTGCAATCCCATTCTGCATATTTTATTCCTGAGGACCCTATCCCAAATTCCACTTCCCGAAGCCAGAAATCCCACATCCGTTTATTTTTAGGGTTTTCCATAACTTCTTCGATTTTCGCCCAATCGCCTTCAAATTTTTCCATAGTGTTCATTTCCTATTTCTTCTTCTTTGTCCCCCTCTGACAAATTTTCTCATTCTTTCACTCCGCTTCTAATATCCCCATTTTTTGCTTCCCTGTCCATCAGAAAGTGTCCAAAACCTAGTCAAACCCCAATTACCTATGAGAGTTTTTCCCCAATCCAAATTTTCCTTTACTAAAGAAGATTTTGTTTTTGTTTTTCTACTCATTCACAAAAAACAAAACTCCTGGTTATGGTTATCACCCGCACAGAAGAAAAAAACATGGAGGAAGAACTTGCAGCCCTCAAAACCAAACCCCAAGATCTGGATGAAAAATTTCTCAGCCTCCATCTTCAGCATTGAACCATGAAAAGTAAATGACAGCTAAAACCTTTTGTAGACACTGGGTTGTCTTCTTCTAGCAGTTTTCGTGGGACGAAGCTTGATTTTCCTCGCTTCAATGGTAATGATTGAACTGGATGGATATACTAGGAAGAACAATATTTCAGTATGAATAATAGTTTTGATGTCAACAAAGTTCCACTTGCATCCTTTCATTTGGAACATGAATCCCTGCAATGGTATCATTGGTACATCAAGGCTCATGCAGAGCCAAGATGGACAGATTTTTGCCAACTCCTTTTGCAACTATTTGGTCCTAGTGCTTTTGATGACTTCACAGGAGCACTCACTAAACTTCACCAAATTGGCACTGTGAGAGAGTATTGGACATAATTTGATAAACTGGCGAATCACACAGAAGGATTGTCTGATGAATTCTACAGGATTTGTTTTATCAATGGTCTCAAGGATGCAAACCGATCAAAGGTTAAAATTTTATGTCCCAACACAATGATGGAAGTCCTAGGGTTAGCTAAGTTGGTGGAGGACAAGATCATAGCCCAACAATGCTCCAAATCCACTTTTGTTCCATTCAGAAATATTGTTTCCCAACAACTTTCCATCACGCCAGCTCCTCGACCAACTCCTATCAAGCATTTGTCTGAAGCATAGATGCAGGCACGTAGATAAAAAAGGCTTTGTTATAATTGTGATGAGAAATTCACTCAGGGCCATAGATGTGTTGAGAAACAACTCTATCTCTTTGATGTGGATTCTTCACTTGCCTCTAAAATTGGCGAGGAAGCTCAATATACAATCGATGATTAGGTCAACATTCAACAGCCTCCTATTGACCCTCCATCTTAGGACGACCACCCATAGATATCTCTCCATGCTTTAGTCGGAGTCACCACCCCACAAACAATGCGGGTCAGTGGTTACTTCAAGAAGCTCTTTCTTACAATACTCATTGATTTTGGTAGCACTCATAACTTCATTGACCCTCGGATCGCCAAACAAGCTGATTGTTTTTTCCATCCTTGCTCCAACTTTGAAGTCATGGTTGCCAATGGGGGCACCTTACCTTGCAAGAGGAAGTGTCGCAATGTGCGTATCTATATGGTATATTATAACCTGCGCTCTAACATGTTTACATTGGCCTTAGGAGGATGTGATGTGGTTTTGAGCACTCAATGGTTACACACACTTGGACCCATCTTATGGGATTTTGCTGAACTTTGGATGCAGTTTTTAGCCAATGCGAAAAAACACACATTGACGAGCTTACAAACAGGGTATCTTTTCATCATGAGTTCACATCACCTAGAAATGATCCTTAAGAAGAATTCACATGGTGTCATTGCTCAGCTCCATTTCATTCAGATGCACCCATCAATGGTCTCTAGTACTCCTTTGGATCTACAACAAATTTTGTATAGATATGCCAGTGTCTTTTCTGAACCAGTGGGATTTTCTCCTTCAAGAGCCCTTCCTGGTAAGAATTTAGCCGCCTCTACATATGAAAAGGAAATGATGGCTATTTTGCATGCAGTACAGAAGTGGCGACCATACCTATTAGGGAATTATTTTTGTATCAAGACTGATCAGCAGAGTCTAAAATATTTCCTGGAACAACGAGTATCCTCTCCAGCACAACAAAAATGGGTTAGTAAACTCATGGGTTATGACTATGAGATCACTTACAAGAAGGGTAAGGACAATCTGGTGGAAGATGCTCTTTCTCGCACATTTTTTCTTTTAGTTATTTCTATGCCTGTTCCAAATTGGTTGCAATCTATTCAACAGGGCTATCTCAGTGACTCTTCACTATCTCAAATCATCCAATAGTTGGACAACAACCTTTCTATTGTACCGCATTACTCTTGGTATGGTACTTCCCTGAGATAAAAGGTTCATCTGGTGCTTCCCCATGGCATAGATATTTAATAGACTATGTTCTATGAACCCCGTGCTTCTCCATCGGGAGGGAAATATAGGTTCCTCAAAACGTATGAGTGGCAACAACGTAACTTCTTTTGGCAGGGAATGAAAATGAGAATTCAACATATGGTGGTTGATTGTGATACTTTCTAGCTCAGCAAGGGTGAAAGGACACTCCTTCTGGGATTACTCGAACCCTTGATTTGGACATATATTTCTATGGATTTCATTGAAGCGATCCCTAAATATGGAGGGACGACAGTGATTTTGGTTGTGGTTGATCACCTCTCCAAACATAATCAATTTTGTGCCCTCAACCATACCTATAAACCCTCCTCAATCTCACAAATTTTTCTGGACCAAATCTTTTGTCTTCATGAAATCCCTTCTTCCATTGTCTCGGATCGCGATGCAAATTTCACTAGTCATTCTTGGATAGAACTGTTTCTCCACACTGGCACCAAACTCAAGATGAGTTAAGGGTCTCACCCACAAACAGATGGTTAGACTGAAATTACCAATACATGTTTGGAAACTTATATTCATTGCTTCAACTCCAAACAACAACCTTAGCGGGAGAAGTGGCTCCGTCTCGCTGAATGGTGGTACAATACTACATCTAAAATGACTCCATATGAAGTAATATATGGTCAGGAACCACCAGTTATTCTTCCATACACCCTCAGAAGTTCACTAGTTCAGGAATTTAACACGGTTCTTCAAAACCGTGATCAGATTCTTTTCATTTTGTAGGACAATATTCACATGGAATGAATTCGAATGAAACAACAAGTCAATCAACACCGTTCTGAGTGCACTTTTCAAGCAAGTGATATGGTTTTTATTCATCTACAGCCTTCCCATCAATCCTCCCTAAAAATCAAAGGGCATCATAAGATTGCTCCAAAGTTCTATGGGCCCTATAAGGTTCTTCAGAATATTGGGTTCGTTGGTTATAAATTGGAACTTCCTCCTTATTCCCGCATTCATCCAGTATTTAATGTCTCTTGTCTAACGAACATTCTTGGCACCAACATTAGAGGACAAACTATTTTACCAAAACTGGATAATGAAGGATCCATTCTTTTGGATCCGGAGGCCATCCTCAATAGGATTACTCTTCAGCTTTTCTCTCGATCTATCATAGAGGTATTAATTCAGTGGCATGGAATGCAACTAGAGGATGCTACATGGGAACCACTCCTTTAGATTCAACATTACTTTCCACATCTAAAGCTTTGAGGAAAAATATTTTTCTAAGGGGGAGGGGATGTTAGGAACCCGTGTCAACCCTTCTCTTTAATTTGTTAGTATATTGTTGTTGGACAAATATACTTTGTAAGTCATCCCGTAGTATTATATGTTCCATTGTATTGATCCATAGTTTGTATTATCCCATAGTATTATATGGTCCATGGTATTGATCCATAATATTGGACGCACATGCTTTGTAAGTCGTCCTATAGTATTATATGTTACATGGTATTGATCCATAGCATTGGTGCATAGACTTAGTATATAAGTACGTGTTGAGGTCAATGAAGGCATCCAAGATTTATTTTGTATTGAGCTTGCTCAAATAAGGTTTCCCCCTCGAAGTGGACCGCGATCAATAAATCTCTTATGTGTTATGTTATTTCTAATATATCGTGCATTTTAATTAATTAATTGTTGGAGGTTCCTTACAATTCTATATGGTTCCTATAGGAGAAGAAACTTGTCTCGATCAACTGGAAGTTGCACTTTCGATCCTGTTTGCATCAAGGTCACATTCATTTGGATTCAGTTCCCTGGTTCTGGAGAGGATCAACTCCTCGACTCTGAAGTGTATCTTGTAGAACATGAGTGCCTAGCTCAGTCAAGTTTCCTAACTTATCATTAATCGCATGTTGCTTCTTTCTTTCAAGCAAACATTCATTCTTCTAGTATTTCTTTTGCCTGAGAAGTTTCCCATTGTTTTTCTTTAACCCTTGGGAGAACTTACACATTTTATCGTACTTAACAAGAAATTTGTTTGATTCTTTATTGGTGTTATTTAACCTTTTATGTACATGTTGGTTCTCCAGGTCCAATTCATTAACTAGACGCTAGGAATCGTTCAATTTCTTTTTGAATTTTTAATTGGTTCGACATTCTTCACTTTCAAGTTGTGGCAATATTTCACCTTTCGGTTTTTCGATTTGAGTAGTTGAAACTTCTATCCATGTTTTAGCAACGCCATTAAATTCCTCACACTACATTTCTTGTTCTTCCTTAGAAATCACAGGTAAGCAGGGATGAGCCATAGGTGAATTGAAGGAAATACATTTATGGTATTTTCCATATTGGTCAACAATTCATCTACTCTCTTTTCAACCTCCATGGATGAATTTGACCCTTCATTAACAACTTCTTAAACTTCTTTAAGTTACTGGAGCTTCCCACCTGTTTTTATTTTGTAATTTTAGGTTCTTTCATAGAATCAATTACTCCTTTTTCCTTTATTAATTTTAAGACTTCTTTTGGTTGTGAAATCATATCACAGGATGATCATAAGATTGAAAACACTTCTCACACAAATTTCTAGTCTAGAATTGTCAAGAACACTCAACATCAAACTCAGAATTATGCACAATATTAAACTGTATTAGCATAAATGTACATCATCCAACCATGTACCATAAAGTGGTTGTCAATATATAGATTTACAATAAAAATTTGAATTTCTACGAAGGCATTCGAATTGGTCACAAAAAGTAGGCTTACTAAACTAGCTAAAACCCCCAAGGTAGAAACATCTCTCCCCAACTCACTCAAGATGCCCACGAATTGGATAAAAATATTTTGGAATGTGAAGTAGAATGAAAATGGAAAAATATGATATATTTTGGAGTGAAAAAGAGGCAATGTGTGTTGGCCTCAAAATCTAGCAGCTGCCAAAAGCACTGGAGCGCCTATCTTAGTCTTATCCATTCAAAAGTAGGAAAAAGCCGTGAAAGCACTGCAAAAGTAGGATATGTACCTTTTCCATTCTGAATAGCCATTAAAGTAGGAATTATTACCAAGGATGCACTCAAGTGGATAACAATGGTACGTGGTGGACCTAGGAAGCCAAGTAAGTGGCCAAAACATAGTAAAATTACCTAGGAAATTAATAAAAAGTGAAATAAATTATATCCTAAGTATTAAGTGGGTTTTAATTCTCTAAAACCCTCCCTTAATCCTAACTATAAGTGAAAAAACACATTAGAAACATTAGGTCCCAACGAGAAAGGCTTGGTCACCCTTTACACATCGTTGTCCAAAAAACCAAGGAAACTAGGAAAACCCCATGGGACAAAATCCTCCCTCAAAATGGACAAGAAAAAAACTTGAAAACTGATATTCAAGAAGCCTTCACTTCATGTTCAACCACTCCAATAAGAAACTTAAGATATCTTAAAGTATTCTCTTTGAATGATTTAGTGAAAACGTCATTAGTTTGCTCAGTAGTGGGGCAATACTCCAACATAATCAATCTCTCATGTACTAGACTCCGGATGTAATGCATGTGCACTTCAATTTTCTTGGTTCTTTTTCTAAGTACTGGATTTGAGGATATCCTTATAGAACTTTTATTATCAACCCAAAGAATCGTGGGAGTGCTAAATTCAATCTGAAACTCACCAAGAATTCTTTGCAACCAGATGCACTGAGTAGCTGCATTCACTGCTCCCCAGTACTCTGCCTATGTTGAAGAGAGTCCAATTCCACTTTTATTTTTACTATACTAGCATATAGGACCTCCTCCAAGCATGAATACAAACCTGGAATTTAACTTCTGGTCTGTGCTATCTCCATCCCAATCCGAGTAAGAAAATGCAACTAGATCCAATGAGGAATTGTCAGCATAGTGGATCCCATGGGTCTTGGTTCCTTCCACAAAGTGAAATATTATTTTTGAATCCATCCAATGGATATCATGTGGCTACTCCATATACCTTGCAACATGACTTACTACATATTACAAATCTGGTTGGAACATGCTTCCAACTAGTTTCCTGTAGAGAGTGTTTTTCACCAAGGGTGTAGAATCCCCTTATTCTAGCCTAAATCCTAAAAGGAAGGGATTCTTTGCAGCCTTACATTATGCCATATTGAACCTTTTTAATATATCATAAGAATATTTCTACTGACATACATTGATTCTATTGGGTGACTGAGTGATCTCAAGCCCCAAAAACTGCCTGAGAATCCCCAAGTCTGTCATGGAAAAAGCTTGATGCAAAGCTATCCTTAGTGATGAAATTTCATCAGTGGCACTTCCTGCGACTAGTAAATCATCAACATATTATACTATAATCACAACCTTACCATTGATGTTATTTAGATACACATTCAGATCATATTTGCACCGGTAGAAATCTTGTGTCAAGAGGAAATGGTCCATTTTTGCATACCAAGCTCTAAGAGCTTGCTTAAGTCCATACAATGATTTCCTTAACCTTCACACAAGTAATGGATATGCAACATAGCCTTCATTTTTCTGCATATATATCTACTCCTCGAGATCACCATGAAGAAAATCAGATTTCACATCCATGTGGTGAACTTCCCAATATTTTGTTGTTGCAACTGACAAAACTAGTCAAATAGAATCCATTTTGTCCACTGGGGAAAATATATCATTATAGCCTAGACCTTGGAATTGTGAAAATCCCTTGGCCACCAACCTTTCTTCATGATTTTCATCATTAGAATCAATATCCATCTTAGTCTTGTAGATCAAGTTGCATCTTACTAGCTTTCTTCCCGGTGGAAGCTTGACTAGCTCCCAAGTTCCATTCTTTGCAAGGAATGGAACTCTTCATCCATATCAGACCTCCATAATGGATATTATGAGGCTTATTCATATTTTTGAGGATCTGATTCAATCATGAGAAAACATTTCTCAGCAATATTTGGATCCCTTAATGAAAGTGCATTCTCATATTGTGACCTTGTCTTCCTAGGATCCTAAGGATTCCCAGCAAGTTCATTAGCAGCTTCTATGGTTTTTGCTGCCCACTTTAGCCTTGTTGGTGATATTGGGTATGCAATAATATCATCAACATAATCATCTAAATCTGAATATTAAGATTCATCATCAGAATCCTTATTCAACTCTTCATTTTTTTCTTTCGGTGGTGGTTGAGAAGATTCTCCAATATCAATTCCTTGTAGGGTCTCTTCCTCAAAATGAACACTTCTTTATATGAATTATTTGTGGGTGATCAGATCAAGAAGTTTGAACCCATTTGAGTCTTATGAGTATCCAACAAACAAACATGGTCTACCCTGTGGCTCTAAGGCCCTTCTCTTCTCGAATGGCTCTCTAGCCCAAGCCTTGACACCAAAAATCCTGAAATGTGTAATATCAGGCTTCTTACCGCACCAAGATTCATCAGGGGTAACTCCTTTTAGTGATATATGTGGGACTATGTTTTGTATGTGGGATGAATAGTTGATTTATTCATCCCACAAATTTGGTGGTAAGGACCTTCATTCCAGCATATAAGTTTCCATCTCCTTCAAAGATCGATTCTTCCTCTCAGCAAATCCATTCTGCTCAAGAGTGTATGGCACAGTGTGCTACATGTGAATGCTAGCCACTGCACAAAGATAGTTGAAATCAGATTTGATGTACTCTCCCCGATTATCAGATCAGATTTCCTTTATTTTCCTTATAGACTGATTCTCAACCAGGAATTTAAAAAACTTGAAAAGGCCAAAAACTCCAGGCTTAAATTGTAGAAAATAGACCCAGCAATACCTAGTATGATCATTAATGAAAGTCAATAGGTATCTGTATTTTTTCAATGACATGTGAGGGAAAGGACAAACAATACCACTATGGATCGGCTCCAAAGGTTCATAGGTTCTCTCAGGCCTTGATCTCTCAAACTTTCTCTCTGGGTTTTTTACTAGAACACAACCCTAGCAGAATCCCTTTGTGAAAGTGATGTTTAAAAACCCTACAACCATGTTTTTATCATGAAGTTCATGAAGGTATTTGTAATTTAGATGGAAAACCTCTCATGAAAAATCTTGCTTGATTCATTAGCATGAGAGAGGAGTGCTATTGGTGGAGAGAGAGGAAAAAACTGTGAAAATTTGTAGACTTTGGTGGAATGATCTGTAGTGCCTAATGCAACAACTCTTCCCATGGAGATCTCAGAGATATCTACATCATTAGGGTTGAAGAAAACTCTTTTGGGTGAACCGGTATGGATCATTTGGTAGATTGACAATAATTTTGCAGCTACACCAAGTACATAAAGGACATTGAAAAATGAGCCATTGTCAAGATCTACTCTACCTTTACCCTTTGAAGTGTTTTTTGAGTCATCTCCAAGAATATGATAGGATATGGGCCATCGAAGGATCTGAGAGTAGAAAATGATTCTCTAGTTGCAACCATGTGCCTCAAAGCTCCATAATAAATGATGTAAGAAGTGGATGAAGATGTGTTGGCCATTAGAGAATGGACTTGCTCCTTGTCATCTGAGTTAGAACCTTCTTCCTTCTTCTTTGCACCTTCGGGAATGGCGATATGGTTCTTCTCAAGGAGTTGTGCCGTCTAATCTATGGTCTTTCTCATACATGAGCTTTTAGGATGAAATCCCCTTTGGAAATATGAGCACTTGGTTCGCTCCTTCTTCTTTTGTTCTTCCTTTTTTGAGGTGGAGGGCTCGTCTTGTGGCTTAGATATCTCCTTCTTTTTCTTAGAAGGATTTTTGGATTTTTCCTTCTTCTTACCCTTTGAATTCCTTGAGTCACCAGCAGTTAGATCTTGATCTTTTGAAGGATTTAGTGCACCCATCAACATAAGATTATTATGATCTTGAGTTAAAGAATTCATGAACTAGGACAAACTAGGCATCTTCCAATTCTTTACAGCTAGCTTTTTGGCATGGAAAGTCGAGACAAAGATTGAGTAGCCTTGCCCCAATTTCAAAAGAATTGCCAAAACTGTTAGAACATTATTACACCTATGTACATTAATCATTTATTAATGATGGTTAATTAGTGCCCAAGTGATTAATTATTACATCCCTGAGTTGGTTAGCTACTAAATGGTCAATTATCATGAACTAGTTAGCAAATGTGAACAAGTGCTGAGTCAAACCAGCTGTTTGGAGCGCTCCCCAGGGCAATTAATGCATTCAGCATGCCTAGAGCGCCCTCCTCAGGTCAATTAATGCATTCAGCATGCTTCTCTTCTACCTAGGGCGCATTTGCTCAGTTTGTGGACAATCTTGCCAACTTTGTCATAATTTTGGCCAATTTTAGCTACCAAACCCATAACCAACCAGTTTCTTCACATGTGTGAGGTCACATGGGCCTGTCCAGTCATTCCCAGCATTCACACAGCAGATTCGAACCAGTTTGGCATGGTTTGGGATATTTTGGTCAACCTAGGGGGGTTTGAGCTATTTCTAAGCTAGATCAGTGTGAACACTCCAGATGGATTCGAATTCTTCCAGATTTGTATATATGGGTGTTCTTAACCTATTTTGAGGTTGGACAGTTAATAATATTGACATTATTCACCCATTTCATGTGTATTGTTCTTCATTCATTTACAGATTTATGCTATTCTTGAAAATGTTGTGCAATCTTTCACTAGTGAGGAATCCATAGTAGCTAGGTTCTGCTGTGATTGAGATTTTACATGGTATCAGAGCTCTTGGAGCTACCATTCGAACCAGCAAGACTATTGTAGTGGATTGCCAGAAGCAGTGGAGAAACCACATAATTCCTGAGGCCATTTCCTTGAGCTTACTGGAGAAATCTAGTGGCTCCTCTCAGGTGTGATGCTCTCCCAAATGCACCCACTATCCAAACAGGGTTCGAATCTGTTAGTGTAGATCCCTCCTGAGTGATTTGAGAGTTGTTTGCAGGTATTGAAGATCAACATTGTCAGCAAGTGCGAATTGCAGCAGAGAAGAATGGAGCCATCTCACCCAAACGTGCTCACTCCCTTCAACTATTTCGATTGGAAGGCAGAAATGGTGATTTTGCTAAGATCTAAGGGTCTCTACAGAATTACGATGGGCACTGAGGTTGAGCCAAACTCAGCTGTGGAGAAATCCAAGTTTTTTAACAGAATGGATGAGGCATTTGGCCTCCTTTGTCTCAGCATTTCGAGAGACCTCCTGTTTCATGTAGAAAGTCTAGCAACTCCAAATGAAGTGTGGCTCAAGCTTGAGACCCTGTTTGGAAAGACTGATGAGATGAGAGGCCACCAGCTCGAAAATGAGCTTGTCTCACTGAGCCCAGGGAATTTCGATTCCATCCAGGACTTCTTCACCAAGTTCAAGAACTTGGTCTTGCAGATCAGACAATGTGGCATAGAGAAGAAAGAAGAACAGTTGGTGTTGTCCATTCTCTCCAAATTGGGTTCTGAATACTCAGTTTTTGTGTCTTCCTTCAACTCCACAAGGCTCACAGTTAGAGGTTGGAAGATGCCATCTTTGGCTGATTTCATGGAGATGCTAACTCAAGAGCAAGACAAGCTGGTCTTGATGGGCTCCATCAAGCAAAAAGATCAAGTTCTTGCAGCTGGAGATTCGAAATGTGGAAGAGGCAAGCAAAAACCCAGGGGGTCGAAACCTCAAGAGAAGAAGAGGAAGGATGAGAGGCCCAAATCCTCTGAGGGGGTTTCGAATCCTGTCAAGAACAAGGGAAAGAAGGCTGAGAAGAAAAAATGTAGATACTGTCAAAGAGGTTTTCATCCAGAGAGCTCATGCATGAAGAAAACCATAGACACCATGACCCATCTCCTACAGAAAAATAATATTCCTCTTCCTGAAAGTTCCAAGAAGAAGGAGTGCGTTTCTGAAGACAAGGAGAGCTGCCATGCTTTGGTGGCTAGTTCATCTCATTCACCCTTGTTCATCATTGATTCAGGTGCCTCAAGGCACATGGCTTCCTCAAGAGATTCGTTTTCTGAACTTGCTCCCTACAGTGGCCTCTCCATTCGAATGGGAGATGACTCAGAAATCCCTGCTCATGGCATTGGGAAAATCTCTATGGAGAATGGCTTCTTCTCAAATGTGCTGTATGTGCCAAATATTGCAGCAAACTTGCTCTCTGTATATCAAATGACACATACTGGAGCAGCAAAGAAGGTGGTCTTCACTCAGGATGATGTGGAGATATCAGAAGTTTCCACCGGGAAAATTGTTGCAATGGGTGTTGCAGACCATGACATGAAGATGTACAAGTTCTCCCACTTTCTCGAGTTCTCTTCACCAAGTGTACTTCTGTCACATGGGAATGAGACCAGCAAGCTATGGCATCAAAGGTATGGTCACCTAAACTACAGATATCTTCAAGTTTTAAGCAAAGAAAAGATGGTAGAAGGGCTGCCACAAATCAGTTTTTCAAGTGGAACATGCAAGGGTTGCATGATTGGGAAGCATCCTGAAAAGAAGTATGACAAAGGGAAGGCAAGGAGGGCTGATCAACCACTTGGGATAGTGCATTCTAATCTGATAGGGCCACTCCCCACACCCTCCTATGGCTGCAGCAAATATGTGCTCACCTTCATCGATGACTACTCAAGGTACTGCTGGTTATTTTTCCTTAAGCAAAAATCTGAAGTCTTTGAATGTTTCAAAATTTTTAAGAGCATGGTTGAGAACTTCAGTGGGAAGGCCATGAAGGTTTTGAGGACTGATAATGGCAGAGAGTATGTCAATAACAATTTGCAGCAGCTCTGTCAAGAGCATGGCATTCAGATGCAACACTCAGTGCCCTACACACCACAGCAAAATGGTGTTGCAGAGCGCAAAAATAGAGCACTGAAAGAGATGGCAACTTGCATGTTGCAAGCAAGGGATTTGTCTCCCAAATTGTGGTCTGAAGCTATGAATTGTGCAGCATATGTTCAGAACAGAGCACCACACAAAGCATTGCAAGGAATCACTCCATTTGAAGCATGGATGGGCCACAAGCCCAATGTCTCACATTTCATAATTTTTGGCTCAAGGGCTTGGGCCAGAATTCCACTGGAGAAGAGAAAGGCCTTGCAGCCCCAAAGCAAGGAGTCAATCATGGTTGGGTATGCAGAGGATTCCAAGGGCTACAAGCTCTTTGATCCATCCACTCACAAAACTTTCATCGAAAGAAGTGTCAAATTCGAAGAAGAAGAATTCTTGCAAGCTAGTGAACAAGGTGATGGGGAATGCTCATTTCCTCGTCTTGATGATGAAGTAAGTAGTGATTCTTTCTCTGATATTTCTGATTCTGATATTGCTGAAGATTATGTTGATATGGATTCTGAACATATCCCTCCCTCAAGGCCCAAGTGGGCAGAGAAAACAATTCAAAGTGCCGGAGAGCTTGTGGGAGATCCCCAAGATGCTAGGAAAACTAGATCTCAATTTCACAATTCCTTTGCATGTGATAATTCTGATCTGAGTGAGGCATGTTATTTGATGGTTGGATCTGATCCAATGTCATATTCAGAAGCATGTACAGACCCAAGGTGGCAATCAGCCATGCAAGAAGAGATGAACTCACTCCATGAGAACAAAACTTGGGATTTGGTCCCTCTTCCTCCCAAGAGGAAACTAGTGCAATGCAAATGGATTTATAGAACCAAAGTTGGATCTGATTGCTCTGATCTGAAGTATAAGGCCAGGTTGGTGGCTAAGGGTCACTCTGAGGTCCAAGGAGTGGACTATACAGAGACATTTGCACCGGTGGCAAAGATGGACTCCATAAGACTAGTTTTGGCCATTGGGGCTTCCAAGCGATGGGAGATTCATCACATGGATGTAAAAAGTGCCTTTCTTCATGGGGATCTGAATGAGGAGATATATATGCAGCATCCTGAAGGTTTCATTTCTGATCATACACTTGTTTGCAGGTTGAACAAGTCACTCTATGGGCTCAAGCAAGCTCCTAGAGCATGGTATGCAAAAATGGACAATTTTCTGCTATCTTTGGGGTTTGATAGGTGTAAGTCTGATCCAAATGTGTATATGCAGCATGTTAGTGATCTGATATTGATTATTGTACTGTATGTTGATGATCTTTTGATCACTGGTAGCTGCACCAAAGAACTTGACTCAGTTAAGAGAGCATTGCACAGTGCATTCTCCATGACCGATCTAGGATTGCTAAAACAATTTCTGGGTTTGGAGATAGATCAAACCGTGAATGGAATTTCTGTATGTCAGTCAAGGTATGCTTCAGATTTGCTGCAGAAATTTAAGATGCCTGAATGTAAGTCTGCAAAATTTCCATTTCTTTCAGGAGTTAAGCTTACAGAATGGGGTTCTTCACCACTAGTTGACAGTTCACTGTATAGACAACTAGTTGGGAGTTTGTTGTATCTTACACACTCTAGACCAGATTTGTCTTATGCTGTTGGGGCTGTTGCAAGGCACATGCAAGAGCCTCATGAGATCCATTGGAAGGCAGCCAAGAGGATCCTTCATTATGTTCAGGGTACTAAGTCCTTTGGTATCCATTATGCTGCTGGTTCATCCCTTGAACTAGTAGGATTTACAGATTCTGATTGGGCCGGTGATTGTATCGATCGGAAGTCAACTTCCGGTTATGTTTTTATGCTTGCACATGGACCTATATGCTGGTCAAGCAAGAAACAAAGCACTATTTCCTTATCTTCAGCTGAGGCCGAGTACAGGGGAGCAGTTAATGCAGCCACACAATGTGTTTGGTTGCAAGGTATTCTTGCAGAGTTCGGGATTGTCTTTGATTCACCCACTATTCTTTGGTGTGATAATCAAAGTACAATCAAGATTTCTACCGATCCAGTACAGAGACAGAGGACCAAGCACATAGAGATACACATGCATTACATTCGGGGTTTGGTGCATGACCGGACCATAGCATTGCAGTATTGCCCATCCAGTGAGCAAACTGCTGATATCTTCACCAAGTGTTTTACCGAGAAGACCTTCACTCACCTTAGATCTTTGCTTGGGGTGAGTGATGCATGGTGATGATTGGTGTATTTTGATATATGCCACATGTCCATTTTAGAGGGGAGGTTTTATTTCCCATGTGGTTTTCCTCCTTACCTTGGTTACATGGACAAATAAATTTTATGATGTAAAAGGTGACTTGAGCCTAGTTGCCAAGGCCTTAATTTTTGATATTTCACTAAGTCTAGCTTAAGGGGGGGTGTTAGAACATTATTACACCTATGTACATTAATCATTTATTAATGATGGTTAATTAGTGCCCAAGTGATTAATTATTACATCCCTGAGTTGGTTAGCTACTAAATGGTCAATTATCATGAACTAGTTAGCAAATGTGAACAAGTGCTGAGTCAAACCAGCTGTTTGGAGCGCTCCCCAGGGCAATTAATGCATTCAGCATGCCTAGAGCGCCCTCCTTAGGTCAATTAATGCATTCAACATGCTTCTCTTCTACCTAGGGCGCATTTGCTCAGTTTGTGGACAATCTTGCCAACTTTGTCATAATTTTGGCCAATTTTAGCTACCAAACCCATAACCAACTAGTTTCTTCACATGTGTGAGGTCACATGGGCCTGTCCAGTCATTCCCAGCATTCACACAGCAGATTCGAACCAGTTTGGGATGGTTTGGGATATTTTGGTCAACCTAGGGGGGTTTGAGCTATTTCTAAGCTAGATCAGTGTGAACACTCCAGATGGATTCGAATTCTTCCAGATTTGTATATATGGGTGTTCTTAACCTATTTTGAGGTTGGACAGTTAATAATATTGACATTATTCACCCATTTCATGTGTATTGTTCTTCATTCATTTACAGATTTATGCTATTCTTGAAAATGTTGTGCAATCTTTCACTAGTGAGGAATCCATAGTAGCTAGGTTCTGCTGTGATTGAGATTTTACAAAAACTAACTACCCATCCTTCTTCTCAATACCGCACTACTTCAACTGCAAAACCAATGACTTGAATTTGGAGAAATAATCCTATAGATTCTCGAAACTGCTCAGAATTAGAGAAATCAGTTCATTCTCTAGTTGATGTCCTCTCAGATCATCGGTTTTACTAAACAAAGATTTCAATTTCTCCCAAAATTCATTCGGTGAAGTCATACCATCCAAATGAAATAGAATATCTATCGATGTGCCGATGCAGAGAAATCCATAAGCCTCATCTCTCTGATTGTGCCATTTATACTTCTCTACTGCTGAAGTAGTATATGATTCAGTGCCCATTCTTACTCTGTAGAGGCCTTTTGACCTCAACAAAATCTCCATCTACACCTTCCTTCGAAAATAATTAAATGGATTCAAAATCACATTCTGAGATGGTTCCATGAGAATAGTGAGATGTGCACTGAGGACTTATATGGACCTGCAAAAAAAAATAAAAAAATCTATGGAGAACGATTCAAACCATAAAGCTCTGGAATATGACAGTAGGCACTTTCAGGAGTCCATCACGCCTGGATAGACCTCTTGAGCTAAACTCAAGAGTACAAGGAAATGGTTCGCAGGACTTATATGGAAACTCCTTACTTCTAGTTCACTACTAGATGCATCTATGATTCCCTAAAAAATATGATACCATGTGAAATCGGATCACGGGATGATCATAAGATTGAAAACACTTCTCACACAAATTGCTAGTCTAGAATTGTCAACAACACTCAAAATCAGACTCAGAATTATGCACAATATTAAACTGTATTAGCATAAATGTACATCAGCCAAACATGTAACATAAAGTGGCTGAAAATATATAGATTTACATTAGAAATTCTAATTTCTATGGAGGCATTTGAATTGGTCACAAAAAGAAGGCTTACTAAACTAGCTAAAACCCCCAAGGTAGAAACATCTCTCTCCAACTCACTCAAGATGCTCACGAATTGGCTAAAAATATTTTGGAATGTGAAATAGAATGAAAATGGAAAAAGACGATAGATTTTGGAGTGAAAAATAGGCAAGGTGTGTTGGCCACAAAATCTAGCAGCTGCCAAAAGCACTAGACCACCTAGCTTTAGTCTTATCCATCCAAAAGCAGGAAAACGTTGTGAAAGCAATACAAAAGTAGGATATGAGCCCTTTCCATTATAGATAGCTAGTAAAGCAGGAATGATGACCAAGGATGCGTTGAAGTGGAAAAGGATGGCACGTGGTGGACCTAGGAAGGAAAGTAAGTGGCCAAAACATGGTAAAACTACATAAGAAATTAATAAAAAGTGAAATAAATTATATCCTAAGTATTAAGTGGAATTTAATTCTTTAACACCAGTCTACATTGGTTTTGAAGCTGAAGATTTAACCCTTGTTTTTTTTTACTTCTTTGGTTTTTTATCTAGCAGAATTTTGAGGTCAATAAATTTGTTTTCTTTCAAGGAAGGATAAAAAATATCCCTCGAATTAATCCAAAACTTTTTCGTGACTCTGGTGTGTGGTCCTTTGAGAGGATAAGACTTTGGTGCCTCTGGTTTTCTCTTGCGATTCTTAGTTCCTCCTTCATCAGTTGAGGGAACTTTAAGTTGCTCTGTTTTTTGTGACCCGATATCTTAAGAGTTTGGCAGTGGTCTCACAACCCCCCTCATCCTTGGTTTCATTTTTAATCTTCGTTTTTAATACTCTATTATGGAAATGTATCATCCATTTCAACATATTTACATGTCTCAGAAGTACTCAAACTGGTAGAAAGATTGATAATACCCGTCTGCGAGGAATTATCTTTTAGGGTTTCAAATTCATAGTAAAAAATGAAATGGTCCCAATTACTATCAAATTTATTTAATTCTTGAACTATCAATAATTTAATTAGGGCCTGATGAAATCTACTATGCCGACTATTCAGAAAATTCCTAACCCTAGCCACCATATTTGTGACACTCTTCAGAAAATAAAAGGGTAAACTCATTTTTGAGATAACATCCATAGGCAAGAGGAATCACATATGATAGAGATGGACAGTAGAATACCTTCCTTATACTATAATATATCTTTGAACAATCTTCAATAAATCGTTGTATTCCTTTGTTAACCAAGCTCGTGGAATACCTTTACGTGAGTCTGTATTTCGATGCTTGTCCCGGAGGAATCAGTTGCACTGTGAGGTATCAACAACTTGAAGTTTAAAACATTGTTCACCTTCTCGTGGGAGCTCAATTGCTATAGAAATTGTTTTTTCCGATACTAGAGATGTTAAATTCCCAACTGTAATAGTTCTCCCAACAAAACCTTCTATGAATGCCGTTAGTCCCAGAGACGTTCTAAGGATGTCTTTAGAACTGTGCCTGGGAATCATTAATATCTTATAAATTCTTTACTGAATCAAAATCACAATTGACAGAAAATAATGTATAATTCCAATCTTGAAATATATGGGCAATATTTCAATGTGCCAGAAACCAAACGTTGAGTATCAAATGGAAAATTGAATGGCATAGAATAAAGGTACTCGAGAGAGTAAATCTTTATTCTATGTTAAAGAATGACATGTTGAGCCTAGGAGAGGAATTCAAAGTCTTAACAAAATGGACACGGAACCGCCACTGGATAATATGAGGATATCACCTCCATACCAATTAGCATGAAAACTTCACTTACTAACCATCTTAGAAGAAATAAATTTAAGCAGTTGTACTCATATTAAACCCAGAACAGATCTATGAATCATACATACATGGAAGAGATGAATAACAATAGAAGATACTAACTGTACACATTAAAAATTTGAATCCATAAAAGCTTCAATATATGGAAATGATATTCTTCTTTCTATATTGATCAAACTGTCAAATATTAGAAGTCATACTTCTTACAAAAGAGAGCCGACCCTTTGGCTACTGCCTATTTGGCTATATATAGCCTTTACACTATATAACAGAAGTTGTTACAATTTGTTACATCCCAACAACTTTAAGTACTTCCATTTGTACTCTCTAACAGAGTTTGTTACAAATAACAGTCATATGGAATACTACTGGTTATCCTATGACTGTGACTCGGGACCACTTTGTTGGAAAAGCAATACGTCTGGTTGGACAAAATTCTCACCAATCTGAGACATACATGTATTAACGATGTTCCCTTCTTTCATAACTATTAAGAGCATTTTACGCACTCATTGGAATACCTAGGACCTCATGAAGACGTAGATGCGGCCACCCTGCTATTGCATGTTGCTTTATAGAACTTCTATCATCTATCCCTTCTACCCCATCCAAGCGCTTTGTTCTCAGACCTTGTTTTCGACAGGGAAAAAGTTCACCTTTGTTGTCGAGCTATGGAACAGGACCTGATTCTTTCATTACCTCGTTCAAACTGCTCAGGTACTACTGCTTCACCATTTGATCATCCTTTGCTGGGACCCGGCATGCCCCCTCCTTCCGTGCTTCTACATCTAGAAGGCCCATCTCCTCTTTAACCACTGTAATTGTTGAATCCTTCTTAGAGATCTCGGGTGAGACCTCAGGCTTCTCTCGCCCGAATGTCTATGAAAGCGCATCTGTTGGATGCTCATGGATGCTGGTCGTTTGAGTCCTTAGCGCTCCTTGCAAGCCTCCACTAGAGATGAAATGTGCCATTGAGAACACTTACCTTTGAGCTTAATCTAGTCAACCCTGATTGAGCTGTGCATATCAAGCTCTGCGCTCAGGACCAATGGGGCTCAGAAGCTTCATAATTCAAACGTATGCAACTGGGGGAGTATTTGTAGCATCTCTTGCTTTATCCTTGAAGAACATGTTGTACTTGAGCCATGATTACACAACTACCTTTCAGGCTTTTCGTGTTGAGGAAGGACTGCATTCTGTACGGTGACAGCGACAACAATGAATACTTGGAGGCGCCACTTCAAAGTGATGGGGGGAGCTGACAAAACCACTTAAAAAAGGAATCTTCTTTGAACACGTGGAACAAATTCATTAAGTGGCTGTATATTAGAAACCACCAACGGTTGTCAGGACCCCCAGAAAGTGGTTTAAGGAATCCGCTTCAAACCCCCTGAACAATCCTGGGATGGCCACGTGGGAGTAGCGGTTTTGCTTAAGGGGGGTGCCAGGAGTGATAAATGTCATGCAGCTTCATCATCCTCATGCTCTGGTGACCGTCTATCTTCTACTAAGCCTCCTCAAGATCTGTGTAAAGAAAGTGCAACTTTAAGAATGGGTCCCTCAATGCGCGACCCTCCTAACTGGCACCTAGTGATACATAAGACTGCCATGGTGGTTTTAAATGGTTTCAAGGTCCTCGAATAGTGGTCTGGGGAGACTGCTTTGAGGCCCCTGAACACCTATGGATCTGATGCACGTCCATAATGGTTTTTGTGTCAGGGGTGATTTGGGCCGAAAAAGAGTGAAGCGCTTCAAGGTCCTTAATGCGCTCACTTTCAGCTGGTCCATGAAGAACTGTTTCTCTGAGCTCCAATTGCATCATCCAGACACTTTGGCCTGAAGATCCTTTATTTTACTGGCATCATTTTATTGCTCTAGGTCAAGGATAATTTTAGGGGCGAAATTTATCCCATGGGCTATTTTTCCATGTTTTTTTTCAAAAAAAGATTCGCCAATTTGCATTTTTTGAAGCCCCATTTCACCCAATTTTGACGGGGTAAAATTTTTTCACTCTACAAATCGCCAAATTATTATATAAACTATATAAAATCATTAGAAATTGAAATAATTTTAGAAAAATATTGCCAAATATTTTATAGTTGACATTTTAAGAATTGGTAAGATTCGCCAAGGTTTATATACCTTTAAATAAGTATGGGTCCTTAAAATTATCCTTGCTCTAGGTTCCTTTTCTGGGATATTCCTTCAGTCTCGTGACTATTTTCCTTCAACTGATAATAGTACTAACATTGGATTCAGTGGGGACAACCTCTTCCTCCCGGGAGAGGTTGAGAATAGTAGACTAGTGCCTTTTATCTCATTGGGTTGTGGAGTCATACCTATCCATTATTTTCGTTTAAAAAAATGAAGCTACAGAAAATAATCAGAGAATAGGCAACAAAACTGATCATCACTTTGAAAAACAAAAAGGAATAAAAAAATGTTACAAATATAGTACACTAGATCCATTCATAGAGTAGGATAAAGAACTAGTAATGAAAGAAGCGCTTTAGGAATCTCCCATTCACAGGGTTTCTGAAACTCTTACCATTATGTTGGGCCAACTCATATGTGTTGTTGTCCTAGACTGTGATGATTTTGAAATGACCCAGCCATATGTTGTTGAAATTCTAGTGTTTAGATCTTTCTTCTAGTCTAGCATCCCATTTCAGAACAAGATCTCTGTGTTGAAAATATCAAGCAATTCCCTTCGGTCAAAAGTTGTTTTCATCTTGTCCTGTAGGTTCTAGAGGATTTGTCCAGCTACTCTCTGACCTGTTGAACCTCTATCAACTGATGAATTATCCTTTCCATATCATCTGACTCTTTGCTTTCTGGTTGTAATAGCTTCATTATCAGGAGGCCCAACTGAATCGGGAGGACAACTTCCTTCCCATAACCCAACTGAAACAGTGAAGTGCCTATAGCCCTTTTGACACTTCTTCTGTCTTCCCATAACGCAAACTTTAGTTGGGAGTCCTAGGCCTTTTTGTTTGTACTGAGCATCTTCTTAATAATAGTCACCAAGCTCTTATTTGAAGACTCCACCAAGCCATTTCCCTATAGGTAGTATGTTGTTGAATGAATTAATTCAATATTATAATTTTGACAAAAGATCATCATTTTATATGATTTGAAGGCTTGAGCATTGTCTGTAAGTATCTTCCTCAGACAACCAAATATTGCCAAAATATTGTATTCTAGGAAGCTTATTGTAACTGAGTCATTTTCCTTCCTAGTGGGAATAACTTCCACCCACTTAGTGAAGTAGTCAATGGCCGTAAGGATCCATCTATGCTGGCCGCTAGAATGAGGGTTTATTTCCCCAATAAAATCAAGACCCCACTTCTGGAAGGCGCTTCCACCCTGATGGGTTTGAGAGGTAGAGGTTTTAGCTTCTACTTTTTGGCGAACATTTGGCATTCCTTGCATTCTCTGATGATCTTACGAGCATCAGTAAGTAGAGTGGGACAAAAATAGCCCGCTCACAATATTTTATGAGCAGTCGCTCTCCACGCATGATTCCCTCCACACATACCTTTATGAAATTCTATAATTATACCATATGTTTCTTCTTCCACAATACAATTAAGTAGGATTCCAAGTGGGTCCTTCCAAAAGAGGTAACCATCCAAAACACAGTACTTGACTGATCTGAGATTAAGGGATCTCGTCTTAGATTTATACATTCTGGGGGGGCAGGTGAGATGCCGTAAATAGTAGACTATGTCCCCATACCAGTCCGACTCAATAAATTTCTCAGCTACTTGGTCGGAAAGGTTTTGGTGACCATCCTCATTTTCCTGATCGAGGAATTGATTGATCAAATTGATCTCAAGGGCTTGGTTGTTCGACTCGGCCAAAATTTTGGCTAGTCCCTGTCCTTTCACTAGCTTGGTAGGTTTAATCTCCACATTGTACTCCTGGATATTGGAAATCCACTTACCTCTCCTTCCTTCACTATCAGGATGACACAAGATATCTTCAATGGTACTCCCCGAGACATGAGCGATGATATTGGAATGCAATATGTAGCTCTTAAACGACTTGAGTGTGTTAACAAGTGCGTAGGCCTGCTTCTCCATTGTGCTATATTTCAATTCTGCATTTCTCAGGGCTCAGCTGAAGAAATAAATGGGTTTTTCATGCCCTTTCTGATTTTTCTGTAAAAGGACTATTGCAATAGTGACCTTAGAGGCAAAAGAGAAAATTAGGAAATCCTTGGTATTGTCCAGGCTAGTTAAAATGGGCGCCTCTCCCAGGGAATCCTTTATCTTTTTAAAGGAGTTCCTTGCAGCTGTGGTCCATTTTATCTCAGCATCTTTTAGCAGCATGTCAGTAATTTCTTTCATATTTCAGCAAAATTAGGAATAAATCTTCGTAGAAAAATTATTTTACCAATGAAAAACTGTACCTCCTTTTTATTTCTTGGGAGCTCAATTAGCTTGATAGTCACCACTCTTTTCAAGTCTATCCTCATGCCATCTTTAGAAACAATATGCCCCAACAGTTTTCCCTCTGTCACGGCAAAAAATGATTTCTTTGGGTTGAGAGATAGGCCATATGTTTTGCACTTCTCAAAAGTTTGCTTCAGATGCTGAAGATGGTCTTTATTAGATTTAGAAAATACTATCATATCATCCAGGTATATAAGAATGAATCTGTTCTTTTCACCTATGAATGCTATGTCCATGTCCCTTTCGAATGTCCCACCAACATTCATAAGAACAAATGGCATTTTATCATACATAAAAGTTCCCCATGGTGTAGTGAAGGTCGTCTTTTCCCTATCATCTAGGTGAATTGAAATTTGGTTATAGCCTGAGAATCCATCCATCATAGTTACTCGACTTGACCCAACCACCTTTTGTAGAATATGATCCATTTTGGGTAAGGGGTAATTATCCTTCAACGAGCATTTATTTAGATTTCTGAGATCGACACATAGCTAGATTTCACCATTTTTCTTTCTGACCGACACTAGGTTAGCCACCCATTCTGAATATCTTAGAGGGATGATGAGTTTTGCATCAAGAAGTTTCCTTACTTGCTTTTCAATTACTGGCAACAAGATAGGGTTCATCTGTCTCAACTTTTTCTCTACTGGCTTAGCATCGGGTTTTAAGGGAATCCTATGTTGTATTATGGTAGTATCATAGGTTTCGAGGTCTTCATACTTCCATGCAAAAACATCTATATAATCTTTGAACAATTCATCATACCTTTTCCTTTGCTCGATTGTGAGGGACTGAGAGAGTTTAACGTGTTAGATTTTGAGCATAAATTCAATAGATCTAGGATCTTAACTGAAAGAAAAACATGTATAGCATATCAAGCATAAGAGACAAGAGACAAGAGACATGAGACACAAAAAATTTCACTGGGGAAGACCAAGAAGGTGAAAAACCCCGTAACTTCCTTAAAGATAGAATAAGCATCAATACAAGGATCACAATGATCAAACCCAAGAGATATATAACTTTAGCAACATGCTCCTCCTCCACTTGTGTGCACTCCTCCTCTCTCTCACTAATGCGAAGTGAGTGAATGAGAAAGATGTGTAAAATGAGAGAGACACACTCTCTATTTATACACTAACTTTCACTTGACCTTTACTCAACTAGGTCGGCCTCAACTTAACAACTTAACATAATGCTGACTGGGTCGACCCCCACTAGGGTGGTCTAATAACCCTTTGACCCACACAACTCATATAGGCCCAAACCCAACAAGGTGGTCTAATAACCCATCAAATATAAGTTGTGACACTTACAATAATACTTGCGACACTTGCAAATACAAATGACGACACTTCCAATCGGAGGAATAATACATCTCCGTTGGGGATACAATACAGTACAAATGTAATACATAGAAGAATATATTTTGAATTTACAAATACATCAACACTCCCTCTTAACTAGGAAGGTATTCTCTTGACACAAGTCATCAATACATATAGGCACAATTCTTCAATTCTGGAGCGGGATCATCATCACTACTGCTACTATCTCAATCAATCTCCAATCTACTCATCATAGGAAGTTCTACAGAGCCATCCCTTTTTCATGCTGGATGTAGGTTTAGCCTCCATGTAGGTCTTCATCATCTATGCAAGCAAGCCATCAAGTAGGTACACCTCAGGACAAATTACACTACCTCTATAAAACCTGCAAGATCTCCCAGGACTGATTACACTGCCTCTACAAAACCTGCAAGAGCATCTCAGGACTAGTTATATGCCTCTGTAAAACTTGTGTACCATACTGTCGCCTCCTCACCTTCATATCATCATCATTTTCCACGGAGCACAACCCATATGCACATCACACAACACTTACATTCACCGGCATGGGAAGACACACTTCAACCATCCGTGAAAGGCTCAACACTTAGATCTACGCCATGGGAAGACACACTTCAACCATGCGAGAATGGCATCACACATATGTCCATAGCCATGGGAAGACACACTTCAACCATGCTAGGAATGGCACAACACTTATATCGCAACCATGGGAGGATACACTTCAACCATGCTCGAATGGCACAACTCTTATCTCGTAGCCATGGGAAGACACACTTCAAACATGACTGAATGGCACAGCTCTTACATCAATGACCATGGGAAGACACAGTTCAACCATGACTGAATGGCACAGCTCTTACATCAATGACCATGGGAAGACACAGTTCAACCATGTCAGAATGGCCCGAGCCCTTATATCTGCACCATGGGAGGACACACCTACCACCATGTGAGAATGTCTCATGTGCATCTGTGTCTCTGGACTCATCACTTCCCCTTGGAATGAATCTCAATCTGAAGTACACCAGGCCTCTCTCTGAAGTACTCAAACTTCACTCTTCCTAGTGGCTTGGTCAACACATCGGATATCTACTCGTCCGTCGCAACATACATAAGCTTCACTATTCCTCTCTACACCATATCCCTGATATAGTGATATTTGATCTCAATGTGCTTCAAATTTTCATGGGACACTGGGTTCTCAGACAAATTCACACAACTTTGGTTGTCACATAAGATACAGGTAGCATCCAATGGGAGATCAAATAACTTAGACAGTAGCTTCCTAAGTCCTACTGCCTCACAACTAGCTGAACAAGCGGCAACATACTCTGCTTCGGCTATACTCAGTGCCACACAGGACTGCTTCCTGCTGAACCAAGAGATCATACCAGATCCCATATTGAAGCAGCACCCCAAAGTCCCCTTCCAATCAATGGCACTACCTACCCAATCTGAATCAACATAACCCTCTAGGATAAACTTTTGATTCACATCATACTTGAGCCCATAATCAACCGTACCCTTTAGGTACCTCAGAATATGATTTACAGCAACCATGTGAACACTTTTCGGATCCGTTAGGAACTGGCTAAATGTGTTCACAGCAAAGCAAATATCTGGTCTCGTGTTCATCCAATCATCTAATGATACATCGTGACATCAACTAGCTCAGATGAAGCATCACAAAGAAGCTTCAGGTTTGATGCCATAGGTGTGGCCATGGCTTTGCAATCCATCATCTCGAACATCTTCAGGATCTCTACTACATACTTCCCTTGTCCAAGGAAGACCCCATCTGCACTTTGCCACACCTCCATGCCTAGAAAGTAGTGCATCATAACCAAGACCTTCATCTTGAACTCGGCAACAAGCTTCCCCTTCGTGTCGGCAATCAATCCATCCTCACTTGTCACAAACAGGTCATCTACATATAATAGTAGTATCACTGGATTGCCTTCCTCAACCTTGTAGTAAAGGTTGGAATCCGCTTTAGTCTTAGTAAATCCCAAACTGGATAGGAGGCTATCCATCTTGTCGTACCAGGTCCTAGGTGCCTGTTTTAAACCATACAGAGCTTTCTTCAGTTTGCAGACATGAGTCCCTCTGTCATGTGTCTCAAACCCGTGTGGGTGCTCCATATACACTTCCTCTTCAACTACACCATTCAAGAAAGCTGTCTTGAGATCCATCTGGTGTACCTTCCATTTCATCACTGTAGCTAGAGAAAGTATTGATCTAATGGAAGTGTACCCGGCCATAGGTGCAAAGTTCTCTTCATAATCAATCCCTTCTTTCTAGGAGAAGCCACAAGCTACAAACCTTGCTTTATATTTCTCTATGCTACCATCTGAAGCATGCTTGATCTTATAGATCCACTTGGAAGTCACCACAGACTTCCCTTCTGGTCCTGGGACAACAACCCAAACATCATTCTTCATGATCGATTGGTATTCCTCCATCATGGCTTCCTTCCATTACTTCATCCCAAATCCTGGGAACTTCAGACTCTTCAATATCTTCAATAAATAGTTTTCTTTGATTTTCGTTACTGGAACAAATGTTGTAGTCCTTCTTTTGTAGGTGATTATACACAATCTTTCCTACAAGTCAAATTCAATTGCATAATTAGAAACTTCTTATATATATTTCAGAACAAATTTTGACTCATAAAGACATATGTCATATAGTCATGCAATTATCTTAGCCAATGCTTCAATACAACATTTATCCATATCCCGTAATCTTTCTAGATGCCTTCCATCTCTACCAGAATATTGTTAAGAGTGTGAACAACTCCCAACATGTCAGCAAAGAGGTTTCATTCTAGATAAGTAGCAATGAAATGTTGTACAGTACCATAGGCCACTTACCTATTACTTTAGTAGTATCTTGTTCATTAATGCAACTTTTCTAAAATGCATAACATACATCCTAAATCTAGGAACGTGTACATGACTGAACAACATCATTTAAGTAATAAGAAATGACAATTCAAATACTTATATTTGTTTAGTTGTTGGGTGGACTCCCTCTCAATCTTTGCTTCCTTGCAGGAACTACTGGAGTGTGCTCCCTCTTGATCTTTGCTTCCTAGATTACCTGTCCTTGAACTTATATTCATCTTGGACCACTATGCATACTTAAGTGTGCACTAGTGTCATCCTCAAGATCTCATACATGATCATACATCCATTAGTATAATCTCAATACTATCAAAACATTATGATCCTAAATAAACTTAACATGTATGGTCATGATTATTTCACACACAGATAATTTATCACAAGCATTAGTAGGGAGGACTTCTATTACTTATGCATTTACTTATTTGACCATAGGACTCTTCTAGTTAGTCATATCATCAATCAAAGTAAGAAACATAATATGCTTAAGCCGTTGGTTACTTAAACTTCTAACTTCAAGAATAATCATTATCATTCATACAAAAGTATAAGATCCTAACACAAGGTAGGATTCTAGCTTGATATAGGAAAAAATACTTGGTTATCATGTTTTCTAGTTATGTCTAACATACCCAAACACTGTCTTCTTGTTCTCTTCAATGACTTGTGCTTAGTAACCTGCATAACTCATAAGTTAACCATTGTAGAACACAATTATACATACCTCGTAAGTGGAGCTTCTATGTGATCCATGAGTCTTTGTCTTCATGTCACCATGGTCATATGTTCTTCATCTAGAACTTGATTTGTACCTTTCATGTTAGCAGACAACATCAACCTCATACAACATCATAGTGCATTAGTACAATCATAAGTGTCATAACCCTAATCAATGAATGTATTCTATCATTCACATGCATTCATACTTTTACTAGGGTGATGAGACATGTCTAAGATTAATTAAGATTGTACTAACCTTAATAATATGAAGACAAACATATCATAAACTCAATCATGAACAAATTTCAAAACATACCTGTATCTCTTCAAGTCATACCTGTCGGGATTGCTTGTAGCCTTCTCATGTAAAGCCTTGGCCTCATCTCCCTATGGAATTCGAACTTCTTCACTTATGCAGGTGTCCAATTCATTATTTTCTAGAATTAACCCAATCCACTTTGATTTGCTGAAATCGGATTTGGAGCTGGATTAGGGTTTGTTAGAGAAACCCTAAAAAATCAAACTTTGAATTTCAAACTTCTGAATGGATGGAAAGATGTGGCTTACTGAGCTGATCAAACTGGTATACTTCAATTTTGAAAACTGTAAAAGTTGACCCCCCAAAATTGCTTTTGAAACTTCTGAATTCACTAGATAGGACCTCAAATTGGGGTTTGATAAAGGCCACCCTTCTTCCCAACAAAAAATTTTGATCCAAAGCTTTAAGCTTCAATTTTTCTGAGGAGCTTCCAACCGTGGTCACAGACTTCAAAAGCTCCAACTTTTGTAGAAGCCCTAATTTCCATCTTTCCGATCAAAGTCCCAAACTAGGGTTTGATCAAGCCTGGCCTTCTGCCCAACCAAAAAATTCCATCTTGGTCTCTAAATTTCGATTTTGAAGAGGAGCATTCAGCCGTGGTCTCTGATTCCAAAAATTCCAACTTTCTCTGAAGCCCTAAATTCCCACGACAGTGACAAGCCAAGAATGAAAGTGCTCAGAATCCAAATTTGTTTTGACAGAAATATGCACCTAATTGTTTTTGATGCATCTCTGAAATTACAAATCCATAGGGTCTAAAACTTTGTCCTGTGGTATCCTGACCTGTTATCTTTCCAACCCCATAGGTTTGACCTAAATTGGATTCTCTAAGAGATAGTTATGCCAAGTGTCGCAACGTGATCTGTTTAAGGGATAAAACAGGAGAGCGAACTTGTACGGTGTGCCACGTGTCCCTGGTTCAACTTTCGCCTCTGAAAAACTTACCTAAGAAAATAAAGTCCATGCTCTACCTGTCACTTTTTACTAAATTTCATTTGGATCTTCCTAACCCTAGTTGTGACGTTTTTTCCTAGGTCACCTATTTATGACTGAGATCTAGAAGATGCAGAAACCCTATATTGTACAAATCATAAATCACAAAGTACAACGCATCAGATGTTGTACTTTGGACACAAGGTACATGGGCATGTCATATATGACCTGTAGAAGTTTCAGATCCTGAAACTTTACCAAAATGGATTTATAGCGAAAGTTCCACAATGACTGGTTTTTGGTATATCAATCCCTAGCTTCCAATTTGTCGCAAGTGCAACAAGTTTCATAAATGCCATATCATACCTTCCTTCGGGCTAGCTCTGATACCATGTTATATTTTGAGCATAAATTCAATATATTTAGGATTTTAACTGAAAGAACAACATGTACAACATATCAAGCATAAGAGACAAGAGACAAAAACATTTCACCGAGGAAAACCAAGAAGGTGGAAAACCCTGCAACTTCCTCAGAGATAGAATAAGCATCAATACAAGGATCACAATGATCAAACGAAAGAGATATATAACTTCAACAACATGATCCTCCTCCACTTGTGTGCACTCCTCCTCTCTCTCACTAATGCAAAGTGAGTGAATGAGAGAGATGTGTAAAATGAGAGAGACACACTCTATTTAAACACTAACTTTCACTTGACCTTTACTCAACTAGGTCAGCCTCAACTTAACAAATTTACATAATGTTGACTGGGTCGACCCCCACTAAGGTGGTCTAATAACCCTTTGACCCACACAACTCATACAGGGCCGACCCCAACAAGGTGGTCTAATAACCCATCAAATATAAGTTGCGACACTTACAATAATACTTGTGACACTTGCAAATACAAATGACGACACTTCCAATCGGAGGAATAATACATCTCCGTTGGGGATACAATAAAGTACAAATGTAATACATAGAAGAATATATTCCGAAGTTACAAATACATCAACATAATGAACTTGGGGTCTTCCATGGTACCGAGATTTATTTGCTATACGGCCTTAGTAGTTGGTTGTATTGCTGGTTTGACTGGGATCTCATTTTTGTCGAACAGATACTCTAGTGGAACCAGTCCTTTCAGAATGAAGTTGCTCTTTAACTGCAGAACCTTGTGGCTAGCAATCTGCTGTGTCAATCCAGATATTTCTACATCCTCTATCTGTGAATTACCTTCTTCTATCTCCCCAGAATTACCATCTATGCCAGTATTTGAGAATTCCCCGACAAGCTGCAAGAAGCCTTTAATTTGTTGGTCATCCTTGAAAACCTACCAACTTTTGACGTTGCCAGGAATAGAGGGATGATATCTAATTTCAACCTTATAATTTAGCTTCGCCTTCTCGGGAGGATTGAAGGAACTCGCCATCATGGCCAATGCATCATCTTGTTGATTTTCTTCCCGGAGGTGAAAGTAATTTTGAAGGCGTAAAATAAATTCTCAATGAGGACCCACGCAAGATTGTTGTATGCTCTGAGTCTTGGATGCTTAGTTTAATAAATACTTCTAATCTGATTTACGACTAGTTCAGAGTCTCCAAAGACTGCCAGCTTGGTTATGTTTTAAGTCCCTTGTCACTCAGAGGCCGAGGATGAGTGCTTCATATTCAACAACATTGTTGGTGGTGTCAAAATCTATCTTGTAAGACAGACTGATTTCATCTCCCAATGGTGATGACAATACCGCAACTGCTCTAGATTCTTCTTTGGAAGATGACCCATCGAAAAAGAGTTTCCAGACCTGGTTCCTGCTATCTTTAGCGGCTCATTCTGTTTCCTAAATATGTGCAATTTATTCTTCATATGGATCTCCCGATGATAACCTATAATAGCCCATGTCCTCATTAACTGCATATATAGGGTAATTCATAGGACTGTCTTGGTCGCTTATAACATAGGAAAACATAGCTTCTCTGTATAACCACCTGGTGTCTCAAGCAAAAAGCGGTATTGTAGCGTACTTCATGTCCATCTGCATGGTTCCTCCCAGCTATTTAGCCCATCTCCTTGACAGAAGCATGCCATATTTAGCTGGGACATCTTCTACCAGCACATCCATCATTACACTTTTGGCTGGTATCTAGGAAAGAGTGACCACCAAGTCATTTATCATCCCTATGCATTTTACCTTTCATGCATCGAAACTGTAGAGATCATGACATGGCCTGGTGATCTACAGTCCGAACTGCTCCATGATAACTTTGGGCATTAGATTGTGAGATGCTCCAGAATCCAACATACAATTATGAAGAAGCTTTTCATGTACGTTCAGGGTAACATAAAATACGGCAGTGGGTTCTTCTTTATTATCAATGTGTGGGCCACATTTAAAAGCAAGGGCTTCATCATTTAGATTTATGAAATCTTGTTGATCGATGCTTTCGTCTCTGTGTAGAATTTTATCAATATGGCTCTGGTACACTGGATTTCTTATTAACTTAGTCAAGGGAACAACTATCTTTAATTTGTTCAGTTCCTGCTCTAGACAGAAAGAGGTGGACCCTTCTCTGGGGATTTGTTCTACTCTCTTATGGGGGCTTATACTTGGCTGACTTGGACTATTTGGGATTATGGCCTCAACTTCCTTTTCCTTGGGGAGTTTTTTTCCTTTGGATAGGGAGGATGCTTGAGGAGACTTTGCTTGAACCGGCTTCAATGGGGACCTTTTAGGAATAGGTATGCTATGTTTATTTGTCACCTCTATCCTTGGTCTCAAGTTGTACTTTCTTTGCAGTTTATCTGGTTGAGCGCTATGAAAAGCAAGATGATCATCAAGGAATTGGTCATTTTCTTAGGAGTCCATATGGTCTGAGCCAACTTCTTCATATAAGAGTCAACTCTCATAGTCTTCTCTAGTAAGGTGCATGAGGTGGGAATCTTCCTCCATCTAATTCAACTATTCTTCAAAATCTTCATAATCTTCCTCTGCCGTGATTCAACCATATTGTTTTCCTTTTCAGGGACAGGAGGCCTTAATTGCTATTCATCATCCCTCTTTTCTCTACACGCCATCTACAGATTAAAAGGTCTTCTGAATTGATTCAGAGGATGAACATGTGACTGTCTGTTAGGACTGCTACCCTCTAATTCCATTCTGGTGACTTTATTTGACAGATTCTCAATAATGCGTGTCACCTCATCAATTTTCACGTCCTGAGAGTCTCTAATTTCTGAAGAAACACCTTCCTCTTTGGCCTTTCCCTTATCTTTTGATTCAATGTCACTGGTCATTTTAATCTTGCCTCCTGCTCTCATATTTCCTTGGACATCTATGGAATCATCCTACATGTCGCTAAGCGAGAGTGGTCTTCTTTCCCTTAATGTTATGGAAAAATCTGAGGGGAAAGAAGCTGCATAAGTGAATCTAGTTGCTGCTTCAGTGGGATGAATGTCCTCAGAAAGTCTGAAGTACAACTTGTTAAATCTTGTCGTAAAATCAACCATGTTTTTTGAGCTACTCTTCTTCAGGGCGGAGAATTTCGTTAGATAGTAGATACTGTCACGTTTAAATCCCCACTTCTTGAAAAAGGTGGTTTCTAGGATCTCCATAGTACTGATGGAGGCATTCTGCAATGATCTGAACCATTTTCTGGCTTCTCCTTCTAGTGGCTGAGCAAAAATTCCAATAAATACATCTTCGTGTTCAATCAGGATATTGTTCGTGAAATTTGGAATTGGTTCACATGATCCTCAGTAGACGTTCCTTTGCTGCAATCATACTTTGGCAGCAACTTCAGGTAGTGGGTAGGCATATCATTCAAGGGCATAGGTAATTGCAGAGGTTAGTGTCAGATTTCCACCCATCTTGGTGTTCTAGGTGGTTGTGGAGGTGGTCCTCTGCCTCCTCCTCCTGACATGAGGTGGATGGCGTCTAAATTATCCACCTATGAGGCAATGAAAGACTTGGGTGGATTTGTGTGAGCCACAAACTCTTCACTCATAGCAGGGATTCTTTGAAAAATAGCAAAATCACAAGGAGTGTGAGGATCCTGGGAAAAAGGTTCTTTTTCAGGGGTTTGGACAATGAAATCAGACAGAGGGAATTGAGGGCCAAACAAAGGGGAGGTGAAACTTCGATGATAGCTTGGTGAAGTAGACTAGTATCTCCCACGTCTATGTCTCCAAGAAACTGAATCTTCTAGGGCCACAAATTCTTTGTGTCTTGGGTTCTAGTGGGTATGTCTTTGTCCAGATGCCAGGTTTTCTACTGTGGAGTCACTAAGTGGATTACAGCCTACAACCCAATTTCATCAACCATGAATTTGAGAGCGTATAATTTTTTCATTATGGCCAGGGAAGATTTATCTTCTTGATTTCAGTCCCTAGCAAAAAATATCTTAGTCCCAGAGACGTTCTAAGGCTGTCTTTAGAACTGTGCTTGGGCATCAATAATATTTTCTGAATTCTTTCCTGAATCAAAATCACAGTTGACAGAAAGTAATGTAAAATTCCAAGCCCAACATATGGGAAGTATTTCAATGGGCCATAAACCAAACTTTGAGTATCAAATGGAAAATTGAATGGCATAGAATAAAGGTACTCTAGAGAGTAAATCTTTATTCTATGTTAAAGAATGACATGTTGAGCCTAGGAGAGGAATTCAACAGTCTTAACAAAATGAACACAGAATCGCCACTGGATAATACGAGGATATCACCTCTAAACCAATTAGCATGAAAACTTCACTTACTAACCATCTTATAAGAAATAAATTTAAGCAACAACACTCATATTAAACCCAGAACATATCTATGAATCATACATACATGGAAGAGATGAATAACAAGAGAAGATACTAACTGTATACATTAAAACTTTGAATCCATAAAAGCTTCAAGATATAGCAATGACATTCTTCTTTCTGTATTGATCAAATTGTCAAATATTAGAAGTTATAATTCTTACAAAAGAGAGCCGACCCTTTGGCTATATATAGCCTTTACACTGTATAACAAAAGTTGTTACAATTTGTTATAGCCCAACAAATTTAAGTACTTCTGTTTGTACTGTCTAATAGAGTTTGTTACAAATAACAGTCATATGGAATACTACTAATTATCCTATTACTATGACCCGGGACCACTTTGTTGGCAAAGCAGTACGTCCGGCTGGACAAAATTCTCACCAATCTGAGACATACATGTATTAACGTTGTTCCCTTATTTCATAACTATTAAGATCCTTTTACTCACTCGTTGGACTACCTACGACCTCATGAATACATAGATGCGGCCACCCTGTTATCGCATGTTTCTTTGCAGAACCTCTATCATCTATCCCTTCTACCCCATCCAATCCCTTTTCTCTCGGACCTTGTTTTCGACAGGGAAAAAGTTCACCTTTGCTGCTGAGCTATGGAACAGGACTTGATTCTTTCATTACCTTGTTCAAAATTCTCAGGTACTACTGCTTCACCATTTGATCATCCTTTGCTGGGACTGGCATGCCCCCTCCTTCTGTGCTTCTACATCTAGAAGGCCCATCTCCTTTTTAACCACTATAATTGTTGAATCCTTCTTAGATATCTGGGGTGAGACCTCAGGCTTCTCCCGCCTGAATGTCTGTGAATGTGCATTTGTTGGTTTCTCATGGACGCTAGTCATCTGAGTCCTTAGCGCTCCTTGCAATACTCCACTAGAGATGAAATGTGCCATTGAGAACACTTACCTTTCAGCTTAATCTAGTCATCCCTGATTGACCTGTGCATTTCAAGCTCTACGCTCAAGATCAGTGGGGGTCAGAAGCTTCATAATTCAAACTTATGCAACTGGGGGAGTATTTGTAGCGTCACTCACTTTATCCTCAAAGAACGTGTTGTACTTGAGCCATGATTACACAACTACCTTTCGGGCTTTATGTGCTGAGGGAGGACTGCATTCTGTATGGTGACGGTGATAGTAATGAATACCAGGAGGCACCACTTCAAAGTGACGGTGAGAGCTGACAAGACCACTTAAAAAAGGAATCTTCAAGAAACACATGGAACAAATTCATCGAGCGGCTGTATACCGGAAATCACCAGCGGTTATTAGGACCCCCAGAAAGTGGTTTAAGGAACCCGCTTCAAGCCCCATGAACGATCTTGGGATCACCACGTGGAAGTAGCATTTTTTCTTCAGGGGGGTGTCAGGAGTGATAAACATCACACAGCTTCATCATCCTTACACTCTGGTGATCGTCAATCTTCTGCTAAGCCTCCTCGATATCTGTGTAAAGAAGGTGCAACTTTAAGAATGGGTCCCTCCTCAATGCGCGACCCTCCTATCTGGCGCCTAGTGATACATAAAACCGCCATGGTGGTTTTAAATCATTTCAGAGTCCTGGAATAGTGGTATGGGGAGACCACTTTGATGCCCCTGAACACCTATGGATTTGACGCATGCCCATGGTGGTTTTTGTGTTAGGGGTGATTTGGGCCAAATAAGCGTGAAGCACTTAAGGGTCCTGAATGCACTCACCTTCAGATGGTCCATGAAGAACTATTTCTCTAAGCTCCAACTGCATCATCCAGACACTTTGGCGTGAAGATCCTTTATTTTACCTACGTCATTTTACTGCTCTAGGTTCCTTTTATGTGATATTCCTTCAGTCTGGTGACGAGTTTCCTTCGGTTGATAATAGTACTAACAAATTCTCTGGAAACCTGATCATGGTGCCCATGTAACTTCTCACAGTAGCGAAACCAGCCAACATTTCGAACTTAACACCAAATTATGGATAATCTTCAAGTACTTCATCCCCCATTAACTCATATCTCACAACATGCCTGCTTTTGTGTGAAGGCATGGTTGCTTCATTCGGATACTATGAAGAACTAGATTAAATTTATTTGCACAATATTTCACTTTCACAAAACTGGCTAGCAATATCTCCAAAGGGATCTTAGTTAATAGCCTTCATTTCCTCGACTACATTGATAATCATGAAAGAATATGGAAGAAATGTTCAAATCGATTGATAGGATTGCAAAAATATTACATGCAGCTGGATCCATAATTTTTCATTTTTATTTCACTTATCTTGATTGCGGATCTTCAGGAGATTGACATGACAGAGTTGTTTCCTGCAATAATTATTCTCACAACTTTGTGTCAGTTTCGCAATGTGAGTGAGAATTTTGGTAGCGGCCACTATTTGGTAGTGAAACCTTTTTTGTAAGTTTGTAGTGAAAAGGTTATTTAGTTTATCCTACTTTCATGCTTAACTCTCTCAAAGTAATGCTATTTGGTTAGCAAAAATGCCTGCAAGAACTAAGGACACAACAAAACTATACAAAAATGTGCCATCTTATCAGTTTACAAACTAATAATCAAAATTTGAAATTAAAGACTATGAATAACACAACATCATCATATAGATTATCAATGGGAAAAGCTTATCCTGGGTAAATAAAATCTTTAAATGAGCTTGGAAAGCATTAATTTTTTAAAAATTCAAGGTATAAAGGTAAGCAATCCTAAGTGTAGACTTAGGCACTAATAGTAGGTATGGAAGAGCAGAATGGAGGAGAAAACTTGGGGCTCTAATACCACTGTTAGATGCCCTAGAGGGAAGATACACAATTGAGTAAACACACAACCAATGAAAGACACAAATAGATGTGAAAGCTCAATTTTATTTCATTAAGATATGTACTTATAAATACAATTCAAGGTGATGCTTGGATTCATATTCCAATCCATCCCTTGGAATCATCAAGATTTTTCGTCTTCACCTAACCTATCAGATTAGGTTCCAACATTGACATCTCCACTAGAATGGTTTGGTATGAGGTATGAATCTAGAGCATCATTATGGAGCCCCAATATGAATATTATTTGTCCTTAGAAATGTCTTTCTCTTATACCAAATTTAGAGGAATCCATGGATGCCCAAATGAAGGCTTTGATCCATTTTTACTTTATGATTTCACTCCTACATATCATGGGTATAGTGATCCAATTGATGTTCACATTACATCCTTCATCAAAGTGTTGACCAATTTCAATATATTTCATGAAGATGATTTGATGAGGGCATTCTTTTGTACTTTCAAGGATGTTCAATATTGGATTATGGACTTTGGTTCTAAAGAAGTCTCCTCCATGGAATATTTCTAGAAGAAATTTATCCATGATTGGTATCTTGAAGATGAAAATTATGAGATTGAGGAGGTGATAAAATATTTTCTTAAGCACATTCCTAAAGAGGCAAGAGTTAAAACATTGTTGAGGATACTATGGAACAAAAAGAGGCGCTTATAGAAGCTCATGATGAGGTATGTGTTTTGCATGTTGATGTTAGATTTACAACATCATGAGTCATTCTCTAGGTCAATCGTGTGTGTCAAAATTGAGCCTCGTGTGTCGAGGTAGTGTCTTATAGGAGCTTAACTTGGAATGAGGAAACTTGGAGAAGAATCTGAAGTTGGACTCAAGAATAGTTAAGCTTCATGTGTTGAGGCAATTGCTTTGTATGTCAAAGTGATGATGTTGTACAGCATTGCTAGTTAAGGATAAGGTCTTGTGTGTCAAGATAGATCCTCATGTGTTGATGTGGTGCCTCATGTGTTGAGTTGATGCTTTGTATGTCGAATCATGTATGGTGTGTGATGTACTACTAACCATGGTTGAGGTATTAAGTCTCCTCTAGATATTGGCCACCTCTAGAGTGAAATACCTTAGCATATCACCACTTGGAACGATAGTAGAACAATATGATCACATCATTGGGACAATATCCTTAGTATATTTGATATGATAATTAAGATGGCACATGTGGACCATGCAAATAAGACAAGAGATAAATATAAGATGTGATAAGATATGAGAGAATTTGAATTGCACATACAGAATTTATTAAGAGAGAATTCAAATTTTTAAACTTCAGTGATATTAACAAAGAAGACTTTAGTGAACCAAAGGATAACTCGAATTGATCACTACAGTGATGTTAACAAGAGAGATTTCAATTAAGAGAGTTAACTAAGTGATAACAAAGAATACCTAGTTAAATAAGTGTTATTGCATGAGGACACTTATGTTAACCTAAAAGATGACACTTATGCTAAATTAAAATACAACACTTGTGTTAAACTAAAAGACAACACTTGAGTTGCGACACTTGCATGATGACACTTAAGTTAGCCACCTAACTAAGTGGGAAAGCTTTCAATTAAGGGGTGAGTTCATCGTAAAGTCAGTTCAGTGAGTTAATGCATTGCATGAGAAGTGGGGCACACTTATACATGTAATATTGATGTCTCCAAGGTTGGAGCGAATTTCTGTGAAGTATTTTTGTGCATGTGACTATTATTAGCGAGTTGGTTGATTGGAGAATTATTCTCCAGTGTCTCTCTTCTACATCAATCTTTCTCTTTCCTTGTAATTTACACCGGGGGTGCTTGATGTAAAATACATTCTCTTCTATCTATCAATATACCAAGGAATTTTTTGCTAGGGTTTTCTCCCTCAATTCATAGAGGGTTTCCTAGGGTAAATTCATGCGTCGAATGCGATTGCTTATGTGTATGGCTGTTATTTGATTTCAATTACTATTTCATTTCCAAATTAAAGATAAAAATTAACATGGTATCAAATATCAGGGTGTGAAAGAGATAAGTTCATCAATCAAGCTTGATCCTATGTAGATCTTGAGTGAGAATATTACTTGAAGAACAATGGCTTCAATATCAGTGAGACCAGAAGATTGTCTCGAAGGATCTTTGAACTTCAATACTTGGAAGGCCATGATCCTGAATATCCTGGAAGAGCATGATTTGGATGGATTTGTATCTGGTGTTAAGGAAGAGCCTACTTCTCATGTAGGGTGCATTACCTTCAAGAAGACTCAAACCAAAGCAAAGAGAATCATTTATGATTCCATGAAAGAAAACTTGATTCCCATGATTACTCCATTGAAGACCACAAGGGAATCATCTTTGAAACTTTGACAAATATTTGTGAGAATAAGGAACCCAATCAAAAGAGAGAATTGAAGAACAAGCTTTGAAATCTGAATATGGAAAAGGATGAAGTCGTGGATTCCTTCTTCACAAAGATCTCTTAAGTAAGAGATTAACTCATGAAAATTGGTCTGACAGACGATGATGATGATCTCATTCAGACTCTTGTCGATGGTATTCCATCCTCATGGGAGACATTCTTGGCTACATTAAATGTTCAAGAATTGCAACCTAACTTTGAGATATTGTGGCATGATTTCCTACAAGAATAAGGCAGAATCCTGAGCAAATATACTTCCTCCAAAGAAGAGAACCTCTCTCTTGTGGCATAGATGAAGAGAGGTAAGAAATCTCACAAGAAATTCTCTAATCTAAAGGAAAATGATTTCAATAACTCTGATAATTTTAAATTTAAATGTTTCAATTGCAATAAGAATGGTCATTATGCAAGAGAATGTCATGCAAATCAAGGAGGAAAGTTCAAGTGTAGATTTCATGCTTATACTGCTACAGAAGATGAACCCACAAGAAAGAATTCATCCGATAATCAAGAGATGAGGAAGGAGTAATATCTTGTCTCAGACCTTCATGGATCCATTACCACTAGTGCTGAGACATGGATGGTGGACAGTAGGGCATCCAAGCACATGATTGGATATAGGAGAGCTATCACAAATATGAAGGAAAATAAGTTTTCTTGTAACGTGGAGCTTGGAGATAATACCAACTATTCGATCCAAGGTATTGGATCCACTTATTTTCAATTGGGTTCAGGATGTGTACTGCATGTGGATGAAATTCTATTTTTCCCCTTATTGAAGAAGAACCTCCTATATGTTTCAGTTGTAGAAGATAAAGGATTTAGAGTTTTCTTTATGGACAACAAAGTGCTCCTGTGTCCTAAGAATGAAGACTTGAACTATGCATCTGTGATTGGAGTTAGAGAGGGAGGTCTCTACAAAGTTCTGGGAAAACTCATTCAAGCCATGATCCATGAAACAGTCATTTCTTGTGAACTGTGGCATAGAAGTCTTGTTCATCTCCATTTCAAAGCGCTACCTTGATTCCAAAATATGGTGAAATATATTACCATATTTAAATCTTATTTTGATAGTGTTTGTAGAGGTTTCGCTCTTGGAAAGAACATTAAGAAGAGTTTTCCAAGTAGTACCAAAATATCCAAAGGGATTCTTGACTTGATTCATTTCGATCTACGTGGTCCTATGTCTGCACCCTCCTTGAGTAGTTACTTGTATTATGTTCTTTTCATAGATGAATTCACTCCAAAGTCATGGGTTTATTTTCTGAAAGCAAAGAGTGAAACTTTCAACAAGTTTCAAGAGTTTGAATCACTGGTTGAGAATCAGACTGGAAACCACATTCATATTTTGAGATTTGATAAAGGAGGAGAGTTTGAGTCCCATGAATTCAATGACCTCTGTTGAGATACAGGAATAAAAATATAGATGATTGTACCCTACAACCCCCCAAAAATGGTGTTGCTGAAAGAAAGAGATAAAAAATATGTGAGGTTGGGAAATCCATGATGTGTGATCAGGATCTTCCCACATCCTTATGGGAAGAAGCCTCCAACACTGTTGTTTATATTAAGAACATAAGCCCTCATGCTATCTTGGGAGAAAAGACTCCTGAAGAGGTTTTCCCTGGTGAAAAACCTGATATTGGACACTTGAATATTTTTGGTTGTCCCTTCAACGTTCATGTACCAAAAGAGAAAAGGACAAATATGGTGCCCTCTGGAAAGGAATGAACATTTGTTGGATATAGTGAATCCTCCAAATATTATGTAATTTATGTTTCGAGGCAGAGAAACATTGATGTCAGCAAAGATGTAACTTTTCATAAAGAGGATTCCTTCAAGTGATCCAAAGAACTTTAGTGTGATTCAAATATGAAGGAACATGATACTCCTATGATGGAGAATCAAGTTTCTGATTCTCCCCTTTCAAATGTTCAGAGGGAGAATTCATAAGATCCTTTAGATCCACTTGATCCTGAATAACCTTTAGAAAGATACCTTGATGGAAATCCTGGTAAGAGGATATATGCATGGTGCCAAGAGATTCTGCAAGAGGGGGAAAAGCATAGTGCACCACCAAGCTCATCCAGAGAAAGAAAGAAACCTAAAAGATTTTCAGGATATGTAGCACAAATGAGTCACTTAAGTGACTCATAACCCTCTACCTATGAAGAAGCTAATAAGAAGCAAGTATGGAAATATGGCATGGTGGAAGAATACAAATCCATCATGCATAATGATGTGTGGTAAGTGGTTCCTAAACCTGACGGGAATTCAATAGTAAATTCCAATTGGATTTATAAAATCCTGCATGCAACTGATGGAAGTATTGAAAAGTATAAAGAAATATTTGTGGCTTTAGGTTTCTCACATAAAGAAGGGATAGAATATGATGAGACATTCTCTCATGTGGCAAGGTACACTAATATCCGAACCATAATTTCCATTTCTTCAGTTTTGGGTTGGAAACTTCACCAGGTCGATGTGAAGACTGCCTTCCTTAATGGTGAGGTTGAGGAAGAGGTTTACACACAACAACTTGAGTGGTTTTTAGTTCATAGGAAGGAGTCCCATGTATGAAAAATTAAGAAAATTATCCTTGTATGGGATTAAGCAGGCCATGAGGGCTTGGTATTCAAGGATTTACAATGATCTTCTGAGCTTGGGATTCTCCAAAAGTGAAGCTGACCCCAACCTGTACTTCAAGTTTGTGAAGAAATATCCATTGATTTTGGTTCTCTATTTTGATGAATTTTTCCTTACTGGAGAGGAGAAACAGATAGATCAGTGCAAGAGGGAGCTAACTTCTGAGTTCAAAATGAAAGACTTAGGTATTATGCACTATTTTCTTGGTCTAGAATTTTGGAAAAGGAAAGATGAAAACTTTCGTTCACAAGGAAAGTACAGAGTTGATGTGTTGCAGAGATTTGGTATGATGGGTTGTAAGTCCATGTCTACTCCAATGGAATCTAATATAAATAAGCCACATGAGTCATATTCTGGATCATATCTAGTGGATCCTACCATGTATAGACAACTCATTGGTTCCTTGATGTATTTGTTACATAGTAGACCATACATATGTTATGCAATGAGTATCTTGAGTCAGTTCATGTCCGAGCCAAGACATAGACATTGGGTTGCTTCCAACCATGTGCTTAGATACCTTTGAGGTACTATTGATTATGGAATCATATATGCTTCTAGTGGTGGAGTGATGCTACTTGGATATGCTGACTCCAAATAGGATGGTAGTATTGTGGACCGAAAGAGTACATCCAGATTTTGCTTTAGCTTGGGATCAACTATGATCTATTGGTCCAGTAGGAAGCAGGGCTCTGTAACCCATAGTACTACAGAAGAACAGTATATTGCAGCTAGTACCGCCTACTAAGAAGTTATGTGGGTTAGGAAGCTACTTTTTGGGTTGTTCGGTGAGAATCTTGAGACTAGTATCATTCACTCTAACAATCAGAGCTGCATTAAGCTCTTAGAAAACCCTGTGTTTCATGATAAATCAGAACACATTGAGATAAAGTATCACTACATCAGAGACATGGTCCATAGAGGTGCCATAAGACTTCAGTACATTTCTATTACTGAGAAGATTGCATATATGTTCACTAACCCTTTGTCCATGACGAAGCATAGATGTTGGGAGGATTAATTGATTATTAAAACAATCAATTCACAACATAAGTTATCAATCTAGGGTAACGTCTATTTATTTCAAGGTTATCATGCAAAATCTATGCAGGCCACAATTTCCTCTTCTAGCATTGGTAATCTAATATGCATTGCAGTAAAATAAACCAATTCATTCTTACAGAAAAGAAAGATGAAAATCAATCTTCACAATTCCTGGGGAGAACATGAGGAATATTGTTGTAGTCAATTGGATAGCATAATTACCATCAATACATGTCATAGAATAAGAAAGCAAATAGATAGATATGAACACAAGATAAGTAATGGCGGGTAGAGTCAAAAAGTCTTTCTATTACTCATAATAAGTACAAAAGTGCATTAAAATGTCTTAGTGTCATTCATGTATCTGGATCGCCAACCTATATATGGTTTACAAACAGTTACATAACGACCTGTCGGTTCACTAACCAAATCGACATGTAGTGACAGACACAATTGTTCGACATGTTCTATGAAGTGGTCAAACGGAGGACCTAGTCGGGTGGCTGACCTAGGCCCCTCCAACATCTCCTCCACCAAAAAAAAATTATTCGTTTCGAAGAGATTAGAAAGTAACTGGGGATAGATAAACATATGAAGTTCATTGCTGGAACTGGGTCGTCAAGTTATGAATGGAAATGTGTCCATTATGTGCTTCATTAATTATACATTATATTTTGTGGTCGAGAACACATCATCGTAGTACATCATCTGATCCCGATTTATAGATAAATCCATTTATTATAGTATATGGTGCAACTTTCATTGCTAAAATCGTCTTTTTCTTTTCATGCATTCCTTCGGGAGCTTGTCCTTATTCTAGGAACTGAGAAATCTATGCTAAGTATTATGGAACAACTTCAATTCTCAATAAGTGAGCATTAGGTAAATCATCCTCAATTCTAATTTGTTCTTCTCCTATGTCTATTCTCGACAAGTGGTCGGGTATGACATTTTCTTTACCTGGTCGAACTGTAATTTTAAACTCGAATTCTTGGAATAACAGTAACCATCAATAGATTCTTCCATGGTGTAGGGGTTTATTAACTAAGTATTTTAAGGTTTGATGATCTGTATAGAACACAAAGGGATTGTTGAGTAGATAATGATATTATTTCTGGAGTGCAAATACCATTCTCAGTGCTTCTCTCTTAGATTTTGAGTAGTTCAGTTCTGCCTTTATTTAAATTTATAATACTATAGGCATTAGGGTAATCCATTCCATGATCTCCAGGTTGGGTGAGGATTGCTAACTTCTTTTAAAGAAGCATCAATATGTACAAGAAATGTGATTGACTAGTTTGGAAATATTTGTTGGTCATCCTATATGTCAATTAATTAAAGCTAACACACAGGATGGTCAATATAAATTGTCAAACCCAGTGAGGTCTTTTTGTTTCAATGGTAATAACCATAATTTGTGCATAAACATGTCAAGCAGTTGATTAACTAAATGTAGATAATGATCTACTAGTATATCCAGCCGAACTCATTCCAGAAAGCAGACTAATCTAATTCACAAATCTAGGAATTCAATTGGAACTACCTTCCTACAGAAATCACATAGCATTTATAAAATTAAGAATAGAAGTAAACCAAATTGTTTTTACAAGAAGTTAAATCCTATATTCATCAAACTACAATAATTGATCTTTACCAAAATGATCCATCCAGCAGCTACTGTTACTCAATCATAATATACCTACTTTAATAAATCAATGGAAGGTACAACAGCAACCAGAATCTAAAGCTTGAGCTCTAACTGATAATTACTGGAAATCCTAGAAAGCATAAATAACTGAAATATATTGGAATTGAGCTTGGCTGTTACAGCTCATTCAAACACACATGCATTAACTAAATTACCCTACAAAGTTGACTGTCACACCAATCTGCTACATCTATTCAAGATGCAATTGTGAACTACCAAAAGGAAAGCTAATCTCTATTGCAGCTAAGAATAACTTCTGCAATGATTCCACACCACACAACAGAAAGAGAGCTAAATTACTCTAGCTACTTAAATCGGCTATCTCTGTGAGAAGGCAGGCCCTGGCCTTCTAATAGAGATGCTGAGAATCACAACAAATTAAAACACATAAATGAAGAACTCTGCTCTCATATTAATGATGGAAATTGACAGTATCAGTGCTCTGTTACAACTTATGCAAAATGGTAATTGTCCAACCCCAGGCTACGAGAGCCTTCGCATATTTATACATTGGAAGTACAGATCATGATCCCCTAAACTCGTGCAACAATGAAGATCTATGATCTTCATGCTACACAGTTATAGCTAACTGTTACAACCGCATTAAACAACGCTGTTACTCATGAAGGAGCTGTTACTCCAGTAATAAATGGATCAACGGATTTGGCAAACTAGAATGCGATATGTTTGTTGTAGCTGGGTTCTATTTCAGTGGAGGCCTGTTACAGATTCTCATGGAGGAGTGCGCTGTCCCTTGGAGTTATGTGGAATCGGGATTTGAAGAGTAACAGTTGGCGCCATTTGGCTGATACACCTGCGCTTTAGACCTTGACTAAATGAAATCAAACAGATTAGCATAAACCAAGGACTAGGATCTAGAACCTTAATAATCTGAGGCATAAAATAAATAAAGCAATAACGAATCATACCTGTTAATATCATTGGTTTATCTGAAGAAGAGGCATAGGTATAGCTTATGAAAATAGGATGTAATCAAGGAAAAATGATGTAATAAGGATGGCCAAAAATGGGCATTTCCCAAACCCAACATCTCCCCCCAACTATCCGATTGCATGTCCTCATGCAACTACTTCCCCTAGTCTGAATCTGAGTTTGAGTTGAATCTGTGAAGATTTGTAAGATTGTAGGCAAGTTCTGGTGTTTCCCCTCGAGGCACAAACCCATAGCAGGATATCCAATGCTCCCAACACAACTCTTCTTCTTCTACAGTAAAAGCATAGCTATTTCTGTAAGGACTCACAGGAAACCATATGAGAGGGAATTTGAATCTTGATCGAATCCACCAAGACCCACACTTTTTCATGCACTGCACATATCTAGGAATTCTTGTCAAAGCTTGCTTGAAATTCTCAAAGCCATATGGATCCATTTCCTTCAGAGATGAGGAAGAGTACAACCATCTATATTCACTACCTTCCAGGGAATTATGCTGCATATTAAGAATCATTGGGACACATGTGGTAAGGATTTTATCTCGCATGATTTCAAAGTATTGGGCAATTGAAGTTACCCTGTGAGATTTAGCATAATTTTCTATGAATGCTTTTGGATCCTGAGGTTCCCCCCTAATCCAGAGAGTAGAATTCTCCTCATTCCTAAGGATGGTTTGGAAATCATCTCACCATCTTACATGGTTAATGACAAAAAAGGAAAATGCCCTCAGCTAAACATCCCCTAGACAAGGTAATGGATTAGATGGAGAGTCAATATAACAAGCCATGTCATGTAAATACAATTCACATAACAAATGCTGATCCTCAAAATCACTCTTCAGAAAAGTCTCCAAAAACTGAGTAGCTATTTCCAAATCAAATAATCTCCCTTATTTTAGAGCCCTTAATTGAAATAAAGTTGTCTGCTCATGGAGAAAGACAGGGTAAGAGGGGGATGGAGCCCTGCAACTCAATAATTCTAGGGAAAGAGTATACATTTTGTCTTTTTCTCGTTGCAAGGACTTAAGTTTCTTCAATCCTTCCAATTTTTCTTGAAGTTTCTCCCACCAGAGTTTCTGGAAGAATAACTCCTCAACCCACTTTTCTCTCAACCCCTTAATGACGTTCCTATGTTCTTGGAGAGAGATCATACCTGTCCTGAATTGATCAATCCACTTGAGCCATTTATCCAACTCGAGATTTAACCAAAGAATCCTCTTCTCCATCCATTGAAATCTTCTGTCTTCTACCTCCTTTTCATCATCAAAGTCCAGATAAATGACTTCCTTGTTTTGCTTTGGCACTATAACAGTTTCATCCTCTATTAGAGTTGTAGTGGTCTGTGCCTGTAATGCAGTCTCAGCAATGGATTTTGGGGATGCTGGTTCTTGTGTAACAACATCCTTTGTTTCCATATCAACCTCAGCCCCCTCAGTCTATGTTACAGTCTCAGCAAATATTCTTAGGACTACCGGTTCTTGTGTGATAGCATCCTGCTTCTCCATTTCAACCTCAACCATCTCAGTTTGTGTTGCAACTGTAGCAAATTATTTTGGAACACTAGTTCTTCTGTAATAGTATTTTCTTCTTGGTCCTTGATATCAAATGTTCCTATCTGAGTTGCAGCCTCACTAAATATTTTCAAGGGTACTGGTTCTCGTGTGACAGTCCCATGTTCTTCAATTTCTTTGAACTATTGAGATTGTTTCTGGGTTATATCAAGTCTTTCTGACTGATGAGACTAGTGCTGAAGAAGCTTGGTATCCCCTGATGGCTAGGATTGTATTGTTTCATCTCCTAAATTCGAATCAGGGATCCCTTCAATTCTTGGCTCATTTTCCCTCATTAATTTGATTTCTGGCATTCCTTCTTCCACCTCCTCTATTTATACATGCCTTTGTGATACAACTCCCAGCACAACAACTCTATGTTCTACTGCAAAAAATATATCTCCACACTCTGGACAAACAGTCTCTCCATGCTTCTCATTTTCAAATGCAAAAGATGGATTTTCTAATAAGTTTGCAGCATTTGCTAATGTGTTCAAATTCTTCTCTGCTTGTTTTCCAGCTACTCCCTTCCATCTTTTGAGCTCATTTCCCAATATCTGCACTTCCTCCTTTAATAATTCATTTTCATGCAGGAGATTTTCGATTTAAGGTTATTCTATGGAAGGTTCCTACATATCAGTAGATGACTTGGGTTTCAAAAAGGGAATCTCTATATCTACCCCTGTTACAGGTGCTTTCTCTACCAAAGGTGACTCACTATTTTCTCTGACTACTCATGCTGTCTCCGCTAAGGGTGCTTCAATATTACCCCCAATTACATCCACTGTCTCTACTTCTTCTGCTATCTCTGCTACCTCTGCTGCTGTTGCAGCTGCTTCTGCTGCTGCTGCTGTCATAGCTGCTTCTACTACCATAGCCGATCGAGTCCTTCTTTTCCTCATCATTCCCATTGGGTGTTCCTCATTGCTTACTGCTACTGGTGCTTTGATAGCTCTGATTTTTCTTTTCTTTACTGCAGTGGATGTCTGAGCCCTGTTCCCTGATCCTACTCTTCATTTATTTGACACAGGGGTCTTTACCTCAGTCTTTTCTTCTTCAATAATGGTCCCCCTTATCTCTGAAGAGGACACAACCTCCAAAATTTCCACAGTCCCTTCTCCTACTATTCCTGTTTCTACAATTTGAACTTCTACTGTCGCAGCTTTAACAACTGCTCCAGTTTCAACTTTTTTCATTTGAGTATCTGCTTCTGCATTTACAACTTCTGATTTTTCTGCCTCCTCTGCCATAGTTTCCATCACCATTTCCTCAGCAATAGGGTTTGCTTTTTATGTTGCTTCTCCCTTATTTACTTCCTCTTCGTCACTGGTCTGGTTTTCTAATGCTCCAGCCTCCCCTCAACTGGATTTGAGGAATGCCGATCCTCAATATCTTCACAAACACCCTCCATTTCTAATACAGGTTGTATGGTTGGCGCATCTCGAGCCAGAAATTGTAAGGTTAAATTACGATTTTCAATGGATCTTACGACTAGTAATTTGGTTAGGCCATGATTAGTAAGGGAGGAAACTAGGTGTTGGGTAGTTCTTGCATATCTAACCATGGTTTGTAGGGCATTAAGTAGATAAAATGGTATATTCACCAAATTTCCATGGCGTAAGTGAGACAATAAGGGAAGTTCAAAGAAGGAAACAATTTGGTACCTACCTCCACAAGAGATGTATCTTTCCACAAATATTGCCACTTGATTCTAGGGTGGTGGTAAAGATGCCAGTTCTAGCCCATGGCACTTTGGACTAACCTGCTCTCCAACTGCCAAAAATTCTCTCACCGCATTTGCATTATGTGCCTTCCGTCCAAATAACTTCTTCCCAACCAGGGGTAAGACAGTAACCTCTACTATGATTTCTTCTGTAACATCCACATGCAGTCCCTTGAACTCGGAGTGAGTATTAGTTAGGTTAAGGGCAAATTGCAATGCGGTTTCTGTGTGGAAACCGTTCAACCGTTCAAAGTATTCCATCCAGCCTGCTGCTATAAAAATATTAAGAACTTCTACATTGGCACATACAGCTTTTGTATTTACTGGTTCATGTCAGATTGGGTTTCCCATCTTAACCTATCCTCACAGTTCCGAATGAATGCAACAGTTACCAGTCTGGACATGGGAGTTGTAGCACATGAGCATGCAAGAGATAGTTAGAGTTCGAAAGTAGGGTATTTTAGACATGTCGGTGTAGGTATGAACATTCCGTTGGAACGAGGAAGTTGACAGAATTTGGGGTATTGGGTGCAAATCGGGTAAGGTGATGGGAAATAAATACAAGCATGATCCTGACATATTCCCTGGAGGTTAATTAGTAGGGGTTTTCTAATTGAGGGCTACGACAGCACATAATCATTATTACCGTATTTAATTTTCTGCCAAATCATGTAAAAGGTACGATCCATACCTTTTTGTTTATGAGTTCAGCCATGAATTAATCATTACAGCCGGCCTTCGTCCTCATGAGTATGAATGCACATGTGTTGAAGTGATGTGGCCACCGCCACCCAAGCTGACAGCTACCAAAGACACCTGAAATTTCTTTCATCCCATGGTTGGATCTTGTGAAGCAAGCAACAAAAATGACGCCTAATTGAATCATCATTGGCATCATCATTCAAAGAGCAGGCAGGCTGGTGGAGTCATAGCTGCTAGATTTGGCAACATATTCAAGAAATAGCGGAGTCACAGCTGCTGGATTTAGCGGATTGGTCAGGAATAGCGGAGTCGCAGCTGCTGGATTTGGCGGAATGGTCAAGAATAGCGAAGTCGCAGCTGTTAGCAAAGGGCGAAAATGAAGTGGAAAATAGCGGAGTCGCAGCCGCTGGATTTGGCGGAATGGTTAAGAATAGCGGAGTGACAGCTGCTGGATTTGGTGGAATGGTCAAGAATAGTGGAGTCGCAGCTACTGTATTTGGTGGAATGGTCAAGAACAGTGGAGTCACAGCTGCTGGCAAAGAGCGAAAATAAGCAAAGTAAGGAGTCGCAGCTGCTAAAATAGTAAGAAGGAGCAAGGTAGGGAGTTGCAGCTGCGCAATAATGAAGTAATAGGAAAATTCTTAGCTGACTGCTGAAACATAACAAATCATCCATCTTCTTTAAAAAGAGATTTATTAAATCAGGAACAATGCGAGCTGCTTGCAGTCGTCTAGCCCAATCAGGACCACTTTTTCTCCATCTAATTCCTGCACAGAATTCTTCAAATGAACCTGATCAAATGCAAAATGAAAAATAGATAAAATAGAGAATGAAAAGAAAAAGGAAATGAATTATTTATATATAGATCATGTGGAGGTTGCAGTTCTTAAGAATTAATAGGGGTTGAGAAAAATCCTTGTCCCGGTGTTAACTGATAATCTGGATCGTTTGCCACATGCGAAATGAAAGCTTCCCTTGAGATCGGCTTGTGATACAGTCGCAGCCGATGACCATTTGTGAATAATGGTACTTTGTTTTCATCAATGGTGATCAACCAGACTGTTCCATTATCAAATACCCGATCTATCTGATAGGGACCCAACCAACGGGTACGCAACTTGCCTTTAAAGTCCCTCTTAAACCATGAATCATACAATAGGGCCTAGTCCCCCTCGTGGAAGACTTTCTTCTTTATAAATTGAGCATGCCACTTAGAGCACTATTGTTGGATTAAAGTTGTATGATGTACTGCAGCTGTACGCTTCTCATCCAATTCATTGAGTTGATTCAGTCAGTTCCTCTGTGCCTCTGATAAATCCATGTTTGCTTCCATAGTTGTTTTCAAGGTTCTGATTTCAAATTCAATTGGAAAAATAGCATTCTTACCATACACTAACTCATATGGGGAAAAACCAGTGGTGTTACACCACGTAGTATGATAGGCCCATAGTGCCTCTGGAAGCCTTTCAACCCAATATTTATGATGGCTCTTCACTGTTTTTATCATAATAGCCTCGATAACCTTGTTTGTGCTCTCCACTTGTCCATTGGCCTGTGGATTGGCGAGGTTATTCTGTGCTGAATATGAAATTTCTGTAACAATGCTTCCAGCTTGTGAGACACAAACTAGTATGTGGGTTGTACATATGTCGATGGTGTTTCCCATAGTAATGTTTTGGACAAGAGGGTCCATGAGTGTGATGAGTCTGATTCGTTGGAGCGTACGAAGTTGTCACTCCAAAATTAGATGTATCCCTAGAGAGGTCTGGGGCATTTATGGTGCTCACCATGCTAAAAGGTTTAATTTGTGGTGTGATTTGGCCAATGATACCATCAGCGACATGTGATGCCCCCGTCGCATCACCGCGTGAAGAATCGCCTTATGGGGCATCTGGAATGATGGTGTAGAGATAGCCTGATTGGGCATAGATTAGGTCGAATTGCTGAGCTTTTAGGATAGCTTCTTCCTCTAATTGGGGTTGTTCGGAAGCGATGTCTTTTGCTATGAGGGGTAGGAGTGATTTAAGAAACCAATCCAAAAATATATGGTCATCCAATTTAATCTTACAGAGGCTACGACGCTTGCACCACTCATGGATGTGGTCGGTGATGTGGGTAGCTGTGTTTTGTCTGCAAGACAACAGTATTTCAACTCCTGCATTGTAACATATAGGTAGCTGAAAAAATTGAAGGAAAGTGGAGGCGAGAGACGTAAAAGTATGGTGGGTGCCATGTGGTTGTTCAATGTACCACTTGGCTACAGAGCCAGTGAACGTTTGTTGTAACAGTCTTAGATGAATGGAGTCATCCACTATGGAGTTAGATGAACACCATAGGTGAAAAGACATTATGTGGTTTTGAGGGTCCTCCCCAGGTTTTCCTTCAAACTTGGGTATGTCCGAGGGGAGCTTTGTAGGCATGGGTGGCCATGTAGGGTTGTGCCTGATAGGATAGTTGGTTAGCCTGGCTAAGTCTGGTAAGTTCAGACTAGCCATGTAAGGTAAACTAGCAGATGGGTGTGGCGTAGTGACTGGGACATAACTATTCATGGTGGCATTATGTAGTGGTTCAGTAGCCCCTAAGGGTATGCTAGGTATTGAAGGTATGTGTCCTCCAACTGCTGTGGTTTGGTATGGGCCAGCATTTCCAAGTGCAACATGGGTTACACTGGGGTTAGGAATAGTGCTAGGAATTCCTAGGATCTGGGTTGTGGTAATGACAGGTGGTGTGATTCCCATGTTTGGCATACCCATAATAGGAGGTAGTCCTGTATTGGGTATACCTAAAGGTGGAGTGTCCCCCATATTAGGCATGCCTAGAGGGGTTGTTGTTACCATGGATGGCACAGTAGTGGAAGGGTTTGTGGATGTATCTCCAATGGTACTGGTAAAAATTGGGTCGTATTGTGTTCCAGCCATGAGGTTGGTTGGTGATAATTCATTAGGGTTTTCGGATTCAGCCTCAGAATTAGATGTGATGTGAGGCGTGTCAGAACCGGATGACTGTATGTTTGGTCGATGACGTGTCGAGTCAAGGGATAAGGCTCTACGTCGGTGACGTGGAGAGCCAAGTAGACTGAACTAAGGGGGTTCACCCTGAAGATGACGAGATTGTCTTAAATTCTCAATGGTGAGAAATATGTTTTAAAAATTTTCAGTGTAAGGTGGTGATGTAAAAAACTTGAAACCCTAATGCAACAATGAGTGCAAAAAAGGGGAGTGAAAATAAAGGATCTTAGGCCAAAAATAAACCTCAAAAAGTACTTATTATAATAGCTGTGCTATAATAAGTGGAGGGATACAAAAAAATTGGTCAGAATACCAATAGTCAAACAGTTTCTAGAAAAAAGAGGTGCTACTAGACCAAAGGTGGGTAATGTATCATGCAAACACCTAACTAGAAGTATTGTGAGTCAAGAAACGATATCCTCTGCAAGGTGATGAAATCCAAGTCAAACAATATAGAGTGTCAAATCAATGGCTAGATATCCCCCTACCGGGAGGGACACCGGTTAGACAATCCTAAAGAGTGGCAACTAGGATACCCCGTTCATGACACGTTCGGTTGGGTGAATCTGCAGTTTGGTTCTATCGCCGATGTACACCAGGGGGGTGTACACCGAGAACTTTGAAAGGTATCCTTCAGTTATTGAATGGATTGCGGTATTCCACTCAGACTTCCGGAACCAGTCTGGCTACTTCAACCCTCCTAAGGGAGAGGCCTTCCCGATAAATTGGTTGATAATCATGTCAAAATTATAAGGAATTTTGGTACCATAGAGGACAACTGCTATGTCTCAAATGTAAGAACTGAGGGGTGTTATTGGAACACCTATCCCCTCAATTCTACCTAACTACAAAATTCTTTTAAGTGCTCCCCAAGTGGGGTTAAAAGTTGGTTGAGTTTAAGGTAAATTTTAAGGCTCAGTTTAAATTATGTGGCAGAGTGGGTGCAAGTGTGGTATTTAAACTGAAATTGATTTGCCTCGCTTGGGTGATTTTACAAATGAAAGAAAAGACGCTTCTAGTTTTGCAAAAAATAAAGGCATTTTTGAAATGTAAATGCTTGAAAAAACTATTCAAAAATAATGGATTTTTGAAATAATTCAAAAAAAAACAAATAACATGAATACTTGAAGAAAGAAATGGATCTCTTTAAAAATTGCTTGGGCAAAGTATCGAGCAAATAAATAGTAAAACCTTGATCTAGCTAGAATGCAGAAAAAATCTCTCTTTCAATTTCTGAAAATTTTGTAAAAAGACTTTTTAAAGGAGCATTCTAAAGAGTAAAAGATTTATATGGCTGTAGAAATGCAGGAATTCTAATACTGTAAAATATGCTAAATGGGCAGAAAATATAGCAAAAAATAATTTTCAAAAAATTGGCCGAATTGAAAAAATTTGGATCATGGGTTGCCGAAAAACAGTCCGGATGGGCCACGTGGGTTTTGGCCGCGACGCAGTGATGTGCACCGCGGAAACCGGTCACACAGTCGTGATGGGCAGCGTGTGTTTCGTCCGCGAAGCCACGATGTGCAACACGGTTTTTCGTTACACAATCGCGATGTGCAGCGCAGAAAATGGCTGCAAAACCGCGATGTGCAGCGCATCAAATGCCCGTGAAGCCACGGCGCGCCGCCCGGAAAAAGGCCGCGAGGTCGCGATGAGCCGCGCAACTGTCGGGCAAAAAACCGCGAGGCGAAAGCCGAAAACGGACACCGAAAAACGAACCCGAAAATAGAAATTTCGGGCTGTTAATGGTAATAGAAGGGGCCAAGATCTAGAACAGCAATGGATCTACTGTCTAGGATGGCAGATCTATGAATTAAACTGAGTAAAACTAACAAAAACTAAGATCTAAAGCAAAAAACTGAGATCTAAGAATTCAAACCCAGCGGAGTCGCCAAAAACTGTTGGCTTGGTTTTGCAACCAAGCTTAGTGCAATGGTGCACCTGCTAACTAGTAGCAACAGTCTCAATAGAAATAAATAACAAACTACTTTAAACTACATTAACCATGGATCTATGTGAAATAGATAAGTAAAGAATGGAAATATTATTGAAAGCAAAACAATTGACAATATGTAAAAAATGATTTTGTATTAAGAATAGGGGCAAGCAAGTGCTTGCAATGGTGATACCTCCAAGTGGTGAGGATTTGTCTTGAGCAACTTCTAAGGTGAGTAGCTCCAAGCTCCAAAGGTCTCTTCTCCAAGATAGCGACAATGGTCAAAATCTCATGAGAGATTTTGACAACATGAGGATAGGATGATGGATGGATGGAAAGTGAGGAGCTCCTACCACCTTTTTATAGTTTTTGGTGGTGGGGAATACCATTATGGTTTTTGAGGAAACCAATGGTATTGACCAACATGGTTTAGGTACCTTTTCCCTCTTTTTTTCTTTTTTGAATATTTTTAATATTTTTATTCCCTTTTCAATATTTTTGGGAATTTTGGACCCTTTTTTAGGGTTTTTTATGCTTTTTGAGGAAAAATATTCATTTTGAGTGGAAAAAGGGGTGTATTAAGCTCTTTTGGTGACCTTTTGATGGCTTTAGAGGCTCAAATGGTGAGAAAAGTGGACAAATGGGTCATGTGAATAAAGAAATGAGCTAGTGAGCACTTTTGGGGTGTTAACAGATTGCCCCCTGATGTGTGAGGGCAGGAGCTCATCGTATAGTCGATAGACATCATAGTTCTTTTGTCTTTTTCAGGGGTTTAGGGAAGAGAAGAGACCGATTGGAGACTGGATCCATGGCCCTTGGAAGCTACAAAATAAACAATATTACATGGAAAGATAATAGGTCGGGCTATCTTAGGAAAAGTTTTCAAAGGCCGAAGTTGAAACAGTGACACATGGCACTCCGTACAAGTTCGCTCTCCTGTATTATCCGATAAATAGGTCACGTTGCGACACTTGGCATAACTCTCTCTCATAGAATCCAATTGAGGTCAGACCTATCGGGATGGAAAGATAATAGGTCGGGTTATCTCAGAAACATTTTTCAGACCTTGTGGATCAAAAAGTTTGGAGTTACACCAGAAACAATTAGGTACATATTTATGTCAAAACAGAATTATTTTTTACTACCTTCATTCATGGCTTCCAGAATTTAGGGCTTCAAAGAAAGTTGGAATTTTTGTAATCGGAGACCACGGATGGATGCTACTCATCAAAATCGAAATTTAGAGACCAAGATCAGATTTTTTGGTTGGGCAGAAGGTCGGGCTTGATCAAACCCTAGTTCGGGACTTTGATCGAAAAAATGGAAAATTAGGGCTTCTGCAAAAATTGGAATTTTGGAAATCTATGACCACGACTGGAAGCTCCTCAGAAAAATCGAATCTTAGAGTTTTTAATCAAATCTTTTGGTTGGGTGAAGCTCCGGGAAACTCAAACCCTAATTCAAGGTCCTCCCTAGTGAATCCAAAAATCTAAAAGGCAATTTTGAGGGGTGAAACTTTGCAGTTTTCAAATTCTGAATATACCAACTTGATCATCTCATCAAGGCGCATATTTCTATCCTTTCGGAAATTTGAAATTCAAATTTTGAATTTTTGGGGTTTCTTTGACAAACCCTAATCCAGCTCTAGGTCCTGTTCTTGCAAATCAAAGTGGATAGGGTTGATCCTAGAAGAAGATGGATTGGTCACCTGCATAAGTGAAGAAGTTCCTGTCTCAAAGGGAGATGAGGCTAAGGCCTTCCATAAGAAGATTACAAGCAATCTTGACAGGTATGGTTTATAGGTATGTTTCATGGTTAAGTTTATCATATGTTTGTCTTCATATCATTACAGTACAATCTTGATTAATTACTAGACTTGTCGTATCACCTTAATATAAGATATTCATTGATTAAGGTTTTGACACTTATGATTGTACTAATGCATTGTGATGTTGTATGAGGTTTATGTTGTTTGCTAACACAAAAGGTACACCAAGAAATCAAATCATGTTCTACTTCAAGAACATATGCTCATGGTGACATGAAGACAAAGATTCATCCATTGTCATGGATCACATAGAAGATCTACTTTTGAGGTATGTATAACTTGGTTCTACAATGGTTAACTTATGAGACATGGAAGTTACTAGCACAAGTCACTGAAGAGAACCAGAAGACATTATGCGGGTATGTTAGACTTAACTAGCTAGCATGCTAATCCAGGTATGTTTTTCCTATATCAAGCTAGAATCCTAGCTTGTGTTAGGATCTTATACTGTTGTGTTGTTGATAATGATTATTCATGAAGTCATAGGTTTGAATAATCATGGTTGTATGCATATTATGTTTCTTACCATAATTAATGATATGACTAACCAGAAGAATCATGAAGGTATAGGTTTGAGTAATCAAGGGTTTTATGCATATTATATCTCTTATCTTGATTGATGATTTAACTAACCAAAAGAGTCCTATGATCAAATAAGAATATGTATGAGTAAAAGAAAGACTTCCCTGAAACCTTGAATACTAATGTTTATTATCTGTGTTTTAAATGATCCTAACTATACATGCTTGAGATTATTGTGTTTTGATAATATTAAGATTATACTAATGAATGTTTGATTATGTATGAGACCTCGAGGATAACACAATGATGATACTAAAAAGCATGCATAGGGATCGAGAATGAATATAAGTTCAAGAACAGGTAATCCATGAAGCAAAGATCAAGAGGGAGCACACTCTAGTAGTTTCTGCAAGGATGCAGATATTCAGAGGGAGTTGGCCACTTCTCACAATCCACATTAGAATGGAGTTGCAGAAAAAGAAGCAAAGACTGAGAGGGAGTCAACCCAACAATCAAACAAAGATATGTATTTGAATTGCCATTTCTTACATAGTTGTTTGTTTAAATAATGTATATACTGATGTTCCTACAATTAGGTTGTGTATTATGCATATTAGAATAGTTGCATTGATGAACATTATACTACTAATATACATGGGTAAGTGGCCTATGGCACTTTAAAACATTCCATTGCTACTTATCTAGAATGAAACCTCTTTGCTAACATGTTGGGAGTTGTGCACACTCTTAACAATGTTCTGGTAGAGATTGGAAGGCATCTAGAAAGTTATGGAATATGGATAATGTAACGCCCCATATTTTGACTAGGCATGTTATGAGCTAGACACCTTTCACTTTATTGCTTGTTATCTGTTTGACTTAGCTAGACAGAGTGAACTATATTTTCGGCATGTTAGACATGATGATATGTTGCTACTGTGTTAATGATGTTACTATAATCATGCAGTTAGTAAGTTATGATTATAATGAGATTCTTTTATTTCATAATGACAGGGTGTGTTTGATAATTGTCCTGGAGGAAATGTGATATATATGATGGGGTAATTATGCTGTGATCGATTTAATGATTTTATGTGATGAAATCAATGATGCTGACAATATGGATCAGACAATGATAGAATGGAAAATATATGTTTTAGCATTTTCATTGATGAAATGTAAAATATATGGTGTTGTACGTGGATGCCATCCTATGATGAAATTGATAGAACTGTTATATTCCATACATACCTGTGATGTGATAAAATTGTGACGTGAAATAAAATGATGTTGATGATGTGGATCAATTTATGATCAAATGGAAATGCTTGTTATAAAATGTGTATTCTGCGGGATACTAACCAACAGAACAGAAGGGATATGGGATAGCCAGATACTTGATCTGATATGCGGAGAAGAACCTATCCATGCAGTAAACCTTAGCAACCGAAATCGATGATACGATGACATGGACCGATAATCTCGATAGCAGCAGAGTATGATTTTATAGGGCATAGGCCCAGTATGTTGAGAGGGATGGATGTGTTTCCCACCCTATGTTCCTATGATACCCGAGATCGTGGGAGGGCTGTGTTGAGACACGCTCCCCATGTATGTTGTGATGACGATGGTCGGATGCCTGCTAGGGGAGGATAGGTCCACTGTACAGCCGACGCTATCGCTCTCAAGTTCTATGTGGTCAGGTCGATGAGTCCGACATCCACTTTTGTACTAGCAGAGGAAGGATAGGGAGGATGTGGACGTAGGTTAGGATGGGAGGACATGATAGTTAGTACTATTGAGGGTTGGGTATTCCTTGACCCGGAGTTAGTGGTAGTAGGTAGCTTCCCATGCACCTGAATGATTGATCAAATGTAATCATAAAAATAACAAAATGAAATCTTAAAGGTTAACTGATAAAATAACCGATGATGTTTTAGTAATATTATGATGAATGTAAACTTGTTCAGTTACATAAAGTATTATTGGTATTGGATAGCTATTATGCATAGGAAATATGACATATGTTTATAGTACATGTCTGTCTTGTGCATACGCTGGCCACGCATGCACGTTATGCACATGCGCAATAATATTGGTTTACAACCTACTTATCAAGTTTTAACAATGTTATAAAGTTATCATGGATAAGTCAATTAAGTGTTTCGTGGATGACTTAATTATTAAAAGATTATCAAGTTCTAATGTGTAAAATAAATGTCATTAATTGCAAGTATCCTCAAGTACAGGTGTCTTCCATGTGAAGTATAAAAGTTAAACATTAATAATAGAAGAGTGTGCTATATAATTGTTGATCATGATTAATTAAACCATTAAAGTATATTCCACTATTTATACCCAGAAGTACTATGTGGACACTTATCGAGTAAACGAATAAATATTTCTAATTTCTATTCACAATTAATTTAATTCCTATTATTATTAATTATCATGTTATTATTGTTATTATTTAATTAATGATAATAATGATAATAATCTTTATATAAAGCATAGTGGATTGAATGATTTATTAAATAGATTATTCATTTAAATTAAGGGACAGAATCATTCCAAAATAAGTTAAAAAGGATTTGATTAAATAAATTTTTGAATGACCCCACTACTCAAGAGAAACTTGGGTGATTTAAAAATAATATATAATCCACCTTTTTACCTTAAAAAGGGGATGCATTAATGATTTGTACTTAAAAAAAACCACGACAGCTAGGGCAGTGGAGTGATAAGGAAGTTTGACTTTATGAAGGAGGTGGATTCCTATAAAGAGGAGATTTAACAAGTAGTAAGGGGGGGTGTGTGGGAGAACGGAGAGGATTTCTTTGTGAAAAAGGAGGAATGCCGAGGAGGGGGTTAACTCGATGTCGAGGAGGGGGTTAACTTGAACCTTTGAGGAGGTGGGAAACTCAAAAGGAAAGACTGAGGAGGTGGTTAACTCAGCAAAAGATTACCAAGGAAAGGTTCGATGGAAAGTTGCTATCGAGATTATCGGTCTGTGGGCTCGGGGGCTAGGAAATCCGTTGATTTCCTAGGGTTAGCATGATAATAGCTGATCGGCAGGGTGGACACATCATTTTGGGTTGCTAAGGTACCATACAGAATTCACCACGTAAGTCTTCTGATCTTAATGCAAATTCACGGGTCTAGGTATTTTACTCAGCTAGCTTAAATAAATTGTATTTCCCTTTTATTTTCAGATTATGCATGAAATAAGAACATAGTTGAAATGAAAGATTTAAGTTTATGTTTGCTTAAATTGCAAAGACATATAATCATTTAGATAACAGAGACATAGACGGTGGAAATTTTTTCAGAAAACATAAGAGAAAACTTGGTATGTACATGAAAATACAGATAGAGACGCAGTGCCTAGATAGAGCACTACATTTGGTATCAGAGCCTTGGCTCAAACCATGAGACCTTAAGGCCTAACTACACCTGGAATCATAAGGAAATTTACTAGGAAATAACAAACAACAGGATGGCTGCAACACAGTAGGAGATAACTTGAAGAGCCCTTTTCCTATTTATTTATAAAGCATAATAGAAACAGAACTTGAACGATAAATATATATATACATGTATTGAACAGAAAATTTTGAAATTATGTGTAAATATGGCATCCTCCACCGAGAAGATTGAACATAAAGTTTTGAGAAAAGCTAGGAGGGTGCCTGGAAAGTAAACGAACCCCCATACTCCAAATCTATGATGGATGGGCATATTCTTCCCGCAAAAAAAAAAAAACTAGGTTAATAAATGTATGCTAAAAAAAAAATGGCTTTAATGTGTGTAAGACATTTAAAAATCTAGTTTCAAATTTCAATTTAATAGGTGTGACTCGTTTGAAACTCCAATGCACATGAAATATAAAATACAAGTTCAAATTGCGAAGATGCGAGAAGAGGATCGTAATTACTAATTAGATGCCCAACATACTATTTGGGGGTATTTAATGACAAGGTGTAGATATGTTTTATTTTTATGATTTTAAATTAAGTATGTCGGTTCTCGTGTAAAAGACAATTCACGGGAATTATGAATTCAGGGTTTAGGAATTATGGTGTATAAACGTTAAAATAAAACTTAACTAGTTATAAAATATTAAAATAAATGGTGAGTAGTTACTCATTTTTTTTTTTAAGAGGGTTGGATTTTATTACCACGAGTTACCCATATATATATGTATATATGAAAAGTTAAAAGTTAAACGAGACGGTAATAAATTTCAACCAATAAAATAGTTAATATGTATAAAATAAAATATAAATAAAATAAAACTTCATGGACGGTTTCCACATTGCCCCTTGAATGGTTTTCCATACCGGTTTTTAAAACGCGGATGTCTCAAAAATTGACACGTGTAATGGTGGGTTTCTTACCGCAACCACCAACCGTCCTTATCTCGCATGCGAGTTGACGATGCGGGACCGATAGAGAGCCGTCGATCTTTCTCTACGGCTCTTGAAACCCTCCAAATGATATGAACTTTACCACGCTGGCACATAAATACAAGATATTAATTCAAGACCGAAAGAAAGAAACTTCAAGTTCAAGCCTACAACGCTCGAATAAAGCTGACTTTAAAATTTTCCCGAAGAACATTGAGATGATTAAGGTAAACCTGAAATGGCGCAGAAGCCCATAGATGCGAGAACAACTGAACATATAACAAAATAACAAAGTGTAGGTAACACCCAACCATTTTAAATATTTAAATATCGTCTACAAGGTAGGAATATTTCTACGCTCATATTATGATGCTAAGGTCTAAACAATTTTACATATAAAGTAAGTTAATGCTCATATGCTATAAAGATCGTTATATAAGTTTTATACTACACCTAACTGGAATGATCGGTATAAATTTCATACTTTGCAATTAACTAATTTCCAGTCGAGGAGCTTTTAAGATTTCCAACGTAGTGGTGGACCCATCTACAGCATAAAAATATTCTTGTGGAGCCATCGGCGTCCATTCATTCGACTTTATATAATATGGTCGACAATTTCAGAAGCATTAAGACACTGATAAGATCTACACTGTAATCAAACTTGACACGCAAAGTAAAACATGCTCACGAGTAAATCCTGAACTCATGGAATTGATTGTCAATGAGATTGTCCTGTCCACCTCAAGTTTGTCCCCATGTTCTGTGCACCAGGGAAAACTGGCCAACTTTCTCCTTACACGTAGTGACTGCATCTGGACTGCTTAGGGAAGCCATCGGCGTGCATTCATTAAAGCAAACGATGAGATTCATTGTTTATATGTACTGTGTTCACAGCAGAAAAATTAGTTGTCAATATGGTTATCCTCTGACTTGTCCACCTCAATGTCTGTCAACAAATGGAAACCAAGCAACTTTCTATGTAAGAAGATAAGGAATAAACGAAATCGAGTCCCTTCCTAATAAAACAAAAGAAGGAAATTGGAAGGAAATGGTTTGTGCTCACTCTTCAGTGAAGATTTTAAATGATAATTAACAGGAAGTGTTCTAAGGGTGATAGTCAAAGATCATCTCATGGAATGTGAAAGGGTGAGAGCACTGTACCAGGCAGTGGATACCTCTGATAAAAGGGATAAGCCTACATTCACACAAACGCAAAGATAAAACTCTGTAAAAAATTAAAGGTAATGATAGTTTGAGCAGACAACGCGGAAATAACTTGAACACGGTATTAAAATGGCAGCGGCATTATCTCCCAGAGTAAAATCTTGATAAAAACGCAATAGTTAAACCATAAATTCAGTCAAAAGGCATATATATAGATTGTGTTACTAATCTGAAGGGTTAGAAGCATATTTCTGAGATGGTTCAGCGCCGGTACTCGTATAAATCCTGAAACTGAGATTTCTTGATCTGGAATAAATTATAATATACAAATTCAAGGCGATCTACGCCGTCACTCACAAGGTTATATTTAAAATTTGAGTACTAATGTGGATCACGCAGAGACCCATATGTAGGCAAAAAATAATACTTAATCGTACACACAAAAAAAACTGGCATTATCTTAAAAAAAAACAATGACCTAGATAAATGCATAATGTAATAAAATGCTTACCTGTACCGTACCCCAATGTCATAAGACTGCATTGTTGATAGCATTTACATATCCATAAGGCAGGGCAGAGCAATCAAATCTCCTCTCATATGGCAGAGCAGAGCAGATAGTGATGCTGTGTTGTTGAATGAATATATAGGTTTCTATCTCTGAAGGGAAAATGGGACAGCAAACGAAACAATAAATCAAAACGCTCCAAATCACATACACACCGATCCATCCAGAAAGCGCGAAACGAGAGAGAACCATAAGCAGTAATATAAACCTTGAAAATGAAAAGACCCACAAGCAAAATACCCGTGGCCATGGAAAGAGGAGAGAAAATTTTAGAAGCAGAAATGCCATAAAAATACAGCAGTACAATGGAGAAGTCGTAGATGCCAGGGATACAATGATCGCCCAGGAAAAGCAAAGAAAATTATGGTTGCCCGCCTGCCATCGCTGGTTCTCTCAAGTCCCAATTAAATTTTAAGTGTTTAAAAACAAAACAAAAAAAAAGAGCAAACCACATAAAGCAACAGCTAGGCAAGAAACTTGGAGACGAGGCCCATCCACCATTCGGTCCCATTACCTGAACACGTAATGTTGTCTTTAACCTTGTTTCTGAAGCATAAAGTGGATATTTCTGTTTCATTGGGAAGGATCTGAAGCTGCGCCAGGGTTTCACCTTTTTCTATTTCTGCACAAGTTGTTTTTTTTTCCATTACAGCCTGGGCCCTCCCCCCCCTACGAGAACCGAATTCCTCTTCTTAAACTGTAACCTCTCGAAGGATTTCTATGAGTCTGTTAACTTTTAGTGTTTCCATTGCCGGTGGCTTCAGCACCGAACCCTAAACTTTGAAGTCGCGGACAAGCCCGCCCGGCGCAGATGGCTACCACGCACTTCCAGGCAAACGATGCAGCCACCTGCAGGGTTAGCGTGTGGGTGCTTAGTCCTGCTTGCATCACTGTCTGCTGCACTATGCTTGGTCCTTCTCGCATTTTCCTATAAATAATAAATGGGTGCCGAAGGGAGAACCACCTCACCCCTTATAACATCCCCGAAGGGTGGTTCCGCACGGGCCATCGGTGGTTTCCCATACCACTTTATGGGCATGCGGACGAGCTTGGAGCAGGACACGTGGGAGGGTGGTATTCTTACTGCGACTGCCTCTCCCGTTAACTCCCGAGCATGTCGATGGCGTGGGGTCACCGTGAGCCATCGATTTCCGTCCTCCATCGTCCACATGCCAAGCCAAGAAGGGCCCACATATCCTCCACCATGCTAGCGCCAAGACCTAGAGCCGAGGCAAAAGGGCCCATGAACCCTCTATCATCCTAGCGCCAAGGCTTAGCGCCTCCCATCCCTTTATTATCTATCGGGCCCAGCCCATGCGCTCAGTACTAAGAGCATTGCCTGCAACAAGCCGCCAAATCCATGGGAACGACCGCACAGCAATGCACCCAAACGCGAAATTTAGTCCAACAGACTCACCTTCCTTTAACCAACCACCTGCCAAGCCTAAGAGGAGCTCACGCAAGCCACACTGGCACCCTTCATCGCATGACTTGGACCTTTCCATCGAAACCCTAGCTCGACTATCCACTTAGCGCTTACATTTAAATTTAATATATATATATTAAAATTTTGGAATATATATATATATATAGGTTGAAGTGACTTGACGAAGACATAATTAGATTTTAAATGATAATCTATATTTAAATTATATAATTTATTTATAAATCATATTTAAATTAATTTATAATTATATTTATAAGTTATATTTATATAAAATTTATAATTATAAACTGTATTTAAAAGAGGAAGTCTAAATATTTAAATTTAATATATATATGTGTGAAGTAAGGGCAAATGTTTATATTTTTTTATTATTTATAAGAAAAGAAAAAAAAAATAACAATATTTATCTCGATAATGATTTATGTGGTCTCACAACCACTAAGCACTGCTTTTAAATAATAAATTGTTTTCTCCACTATAAGGTCATTGCCCTTTATCATCAATCCTTATTGGAGGAATATTTAACTTGAGGATTGTATTCATCCTGATAGTATAATCATGATATACGGATAAATTTTATACAAAAAAAAAATATTTATAAAATTTGAGTGGAAGGGTTCTAGTTCTATTAGTTAAATATGATGGTGGAGTCCACTTATGTTTAACAATGCGTTGAATGGTTGAAGAAATATACATTTATGTTCAAATATTAAGGGATGATGGTTACCACTATTAGTGACTAGGATAATTGTGTTGCTTCCCATTATGTGTAGGACTTATAGGTTATACATATATATCTATATAAGGGGGTGGATCGTCGATAGAAACAAGAGATGTATTAACTAAATCTAATAAGATGGTAATTGGAGTAAGGACATGGTAGGAAGGTAATAAGTAGGAGATAATTGAAGGTCAATAACACTTGACCAATAGTCTAACAACCATTGTAAATCAAGTACTTGGAATTCGTAACAAGATTATGTTTAAAGGAAATAGTGCCCTTTCAATTAGGAGACATGATGAGATTTTTTTTATTGATGAAGACGGGTACCTTTACAAAACTAGCAAGACAGGGAGTAAGATTATATGCGTATCTCATGTCTAAGTGATAATGCGTAGTTGTATGAGGCACCTAGATAGAGGTGGTAGGTCCATATTCTAGGTATGTGTGAATGGGTTCCCCTATTGGTAATATTATCGAGAAACAACTAGGACTTAATAATTACAAATGAACAAGCGATAAAATATAAAGTTTGGTAAATTATTGAGGGACTAAGGAAGTTACTCATAAACTTTAATTAAAGAGTTCATCCTAAATCCTAAAATTTTAAGATTAATGTCTGGTTTAATGTATAGACTAGATCGAACCTTTGTCGAGACTTCAACGTATAGTCGAAGAGACGAAACAAACACTAAATCAGAAAGCAAGGAACTGCTAAAACGAGCATGGCAAGCTGAATGCTAAGACACTAATTTCACTACATGACAAAATCATTAATGAAAACGACCATAGATTTCAACACATTGATCCTAACAAACTATTCCTTGCACATAAGTATAAATATAGGCATTTTAAGGAGCACTGCATTAGGTTCTCCTCGTGAGGTGAAATGACAGGGTAGAAACGAATTCCTTTACTTCCTTATATTTCTTCTCTGAGTACTACAAAGAATGGAAATTTTTATATATCAACTAAGAAGGGAAAAGTTGTGTTTCAATCTATTGATGAAATCCCTAGATTGCATTAGTTGCAATACTATGTAACCTCATCTAGTTCTATTGAATAGGCTTTATATATTGGGCAATTAACATGTTTATTGGTTATGTGGGTGTGTAATTTGTTAGGACAACCACATCTAAACCTTGCTTGTGTTTAATAAAAGAACATGGTTAGATAGACATGGAGTGGTGTTTGAGCTGCTCTTTCCCCACAACGAATTACACAAACGTCAATATGTGTGTATATAGATAACTTGGTACAAAGTACAAATTAAAGTGAAAACTCATGAACACCTCATAATTATGTTTACAAATAGAATTTTCAAAAAAAAAATGTAAACAAATGTAATAATATACAAGTATTTTAGTTGGGAAAGGATAAGATATGAAACGTTATGAAGCTCTGAGATAGAGAGAGACTTAGAAAATATATTATATATTATTTAAATAAGATAAGGGATGGAAATAAATTTGCTCGATACAAGGACTGGGTATCTTTTTGAATCCCATTGGGGAAAACACCATGCACTTAAACAAGGAGGTTGCATATAAAGTTGATTAAAAGACTATTTTTATTAAGGGGGAACATGGCTTTAGACTAATTAAGTTAAATATTGGTGTAATGGTGTGAGGGGTTTTTGAGAAAATTTCAGATTTATCATACCTAATATAGTGATAATCTCGAGTAATAATGTGAGAGAGTCATAAGAATCTTAACTCAGTCCTCAATTTAACTCAATTAAAGCAGTTGTTATGACGTTCTAGTATGATTGAACATATTAAGTGACGATGTATTCGTTCAACTTGTAGGATTGGACTAAGGTCTTTACAAAGGACATAAAGGTTGCTTGTGTGGGTAGGAAGAGGGGTGATGTACAAATGCAATGGCGTACAAGGATAAATACTAGTAATTACCCTTGCGACGGCAGGGGAGGGAACAAAAAAATGGCTATGAAAAAAATTGAAGAAGTAATGGTTTCCCCGACAAATCATATTGGTTGAAAATGAGAATAATAAACAAGCATGATAACAATTGTATTTTGATGAGAAACAACCATGAAAACCTTGCAAACAATAATAGTTCTCCTGGTATAATGATGTTACGATACTTTTGTTATTTGTTTATTACCGATACGGAAATAATAATGTATGACCTTAGGATTTTGAGGACATGAATCTTCTTCCCTAAGAGAGGTATGCAAACCTTAAGAGTCCTTGGTAGTTGCATGTTGAGTGGATACAGATTAAAAGTTCTAACAACCTTCAACTTAAATCGTTGATTATTTCATGCTAAGTTAGATCAATATAAGCTTTGTGATGAGTAAACCTCTCTGGATGTTATAACTTGAAGGATGTTGTTAAACGGTAAGAAGCAGGATACTAAGGTGGATAAAACTTGATTATAACCTTACAGATTATAGAGATTCAATAGAAAGATTAATCTAAATATTTCTTTGATTATTAGAATACACATCAGGGGATAAAAGAAGCAAAGCCATAGGATAATATCGGCATATTCGGTCAAGTCAAAGCTTAAGTAAGACAATTATGGCCAACACCTGCTACTTACATGAATGAAGAGGTTAGGCATCAAGATTTTTCCCTGCATTATTATGACCATAACTTCGGGACGAAGTTTCCTGAAGGGTGGGTGTATGTAACGCACCATATTTTGACTAGGCATGTTATGAGCTAGACACCTTTCACTTTATTGCTTGTTATCTGTTTGACTTAGCTAGACAGAGTGAACTATATTTTCGGCATGTTAGACATGATGATATGTTGCTACTGTGTTAATGATGTTACTATAATCATGCAGTTAGTAAGTTATGATTATCATGAGATTCTTTTATTTCATAATGACAGGGTATGTTTGATAATTGTCCTGGAGGAAATGTGATATATATGATGGGGTAATTATGCTGTGATCGATTTAATGATTTTATGTGATGAAATCAATGATGCTGACAATATGGATCAGACAATGATAGAATGGAAAATATATGTTTTAGCATTTTCATTGATGAAATGTAAAATATATGGCGTTGTACATGGATGCCATCCTATGATGAAATTGATAGAACTGTTATATTCCATACATACGTGTGATGTGATAAAATTTTGATGTGAAATAAAATGATGTTGATGATGTGGATCAATTTATGATCAAATGGAAATGCTTGTTATAAAATGTGTATTCTGCGGAATACTAACCTACAGGACAAAAAGGCTATGGGATAGCCAGATACTTGATCTGATATGCGGAGAAGAACCTATCCATGCAGTAAACCTTAGCAACTGAAATCGATGATACGATGACATGGACCGATAATCTCGATAGCAGCAGAGTATGATTTTATAGGGCGTAGGCCCAGTATGTTGAGAGGGATGGATGTGTTGCCCACCCTATGTTCCTATGATACCCGAGATCGTGGGAGGGCCGTGCTAAGACACGCTCCCCATGTATGTTGTGATGACGATGGTCGGATTCCTGCTAGGGGAGGATAGGTCCGCTGTACAGTCGACGCTATCGCTCTCAAGTTCTATGTGGTCAGGTGGATGAGTCCGACATCCACTTTTGTACTAGCAGAGGAAGGATAGGGAGGATGTGGACATAGGTTAGGATGGGAGGACATGATAGTTAGTACTGTTGAGGGTTGGGTATTCCTTGACCCGGAGTTAGTGGTAGTAGGTAGCTTCCCATGCACCTGAATGATTGATCAAATGTAATCATAAAAATAACGAAATGAAATCTTAAAGGTTAACTGATAAAATAACCGATGATGTTTTAGTAATATTATGATGAATGTAAACTTGTTCAGTTACATAAAGTATTATTGGTATTGGATAGCTATTATGCATAGGAAATATGACATATGTTTATAGTACATGTCTGTCTTGTGCATACGCTGGCCACGCATGCACATTATGCACATGCGCAATAATATTGGTTTACAACCTACTTATCAAGTTTTAACAATGTTATAAAGTTATCATGGATAAGTCAATTAAGTATTTAGTGGATGACTTAATTAGTAAAAGATTATCAAGTTCTAATGTGTAAAATAAATGTCATTAATTGCAAGTATCCTCAAGTACAGGTGTCTTCCATGTGAAGTATAAAAGTTAAACATTAATAATAGAAGAGTGTGCTATATAATTGTTGATCATGATTAATTAAACCCTTAAAGTATATTCCACTATTTATACCTAGAAGTACTATGTGGACACTTATCGAGTAAACAAATAAATATTTCTAATTTCTATTCACAATTAATTTAATTCCTATTATTATTAATTATTATGTTATTATTGTTATTATTAAATTAATGATAATAATGATAATAATCTTTATATAAAGCATAGTGGATTGAATGATTTATTAAATAGATTATTCATTTAAATTAAGGGACATAATCATTCCAAAATAAATTAAAAAGGATTTGATTAAATAAATTATTGAATGACCCCACTACTTGAGAGAAACTTGGGTGATTTAAAAATAATATATAATCCACCTTTTTACCTTAAAAAGGGGATGCATTAATGATTTGTACTTCAAAAAGACCACGACAGCTAGGGCGGTGGAGTGATAAGGAAGTTTGACTTTATGAAGGAGGTGGATTCCTATAAAGAGGAGATTTAACAAGTAGTAAGGGGGGGTGTGTGGGAGAATGGAGAGGATTTCTTTGTGAAAATGGAGGAATGTCGAGGAGGGGGTTAACTAGATGCCGAGGAGGGGGTTAACTTGAAGCTTTGAGGAGGTGGGAAACTCAAAAGGAAAAACTGAGGAGGGGGTTAACTCAGCGAAAGATTACCATGGAAAGGTTCGATGGAAAGTTGCTGTCGGGATTATCGGTCTGTGGGCTCAGGGGCTAGGAAATCCGTTGATTTCCTAGGGTCAGCACGATAATAGCTGATCAGCAGGGTGGACACATCATTTTGGGTTGCTAAGGTACCATACAGAATTCACCACGTAAGTCTTCTGATCTTACTGCAAATCTACAGGTCCAGGTATTTTACTCAGCTAGCTTAGATAAATTGTATTTCCCTTTTATTTTCAGATTATGCATGAAATAAGAACAGAGTTGAAATGAAAGATTTAAGTTTATGTTTGCTTAAATTGCAGAGACATATAATCATTTAGATAACAAAGACATAGACGGTGGAAATTTTTTCAGAAAACATAAGAGAAAACTTGGTATGTACATGAAAATACAGATAGAGACCCAGTGCCTAGATAGGGCACTACAGATAAATGTTGTATTGAAGCATTGGCTAAGATAATTGCATGACTGTATGACATATTTCTTTATGTGTAAGAATTTGTCTGAAAATTATGAGATGTTTCTAATCATGCAATTTAACTTGTTTTGTAGGAAAGATCGTATACCTTCACCTACAAAAGAAGGACTACAACATTTGTTCAAGCAACAAAATTATCTATTGAAGATATTAAAGTTCCCAGGATACGGGAAGAATGCGATGATCCATCGATCATGAAGAACGATTTTTGGGATGCGGTCCCAAGAACTAAAGGGAAGTCTGTTGTGACTTCCAAATGGAACTATCAGATCAAGCATGCTGCAGATGGCAACATAGAGAAATATAAAAGTGATGAAATAGAAGATACACCAGATGGATTTCAAGACAACCTTCTTGAATGGTGTAGTTGAAGAAGAAGTGTATGTGGAGAAGCCACTTGGTTCTGAGACACATGACAAGGAGTCATATATCTACAGAAATTGGTATGGTAGGATAGATAGCTTTCTATCCAGTTTGGGCTTTACCAAGAGTAAAGTGGATTCCAACCTTTACTACAAGGTTGAGGAAGGAAATCCAGTGATACTACTTTTGTATATGGATGACCTGTTTATTATAGGTGAAGATAGATTGATTGCCAACACGCAATGGAAGCTTGCTACCGAGTTCGAGTTGAAGAACTTGGGGATGATGCACTATTTTTTTTGGCATGGAGGTGTGGTAGAGTGCAGATGGAAATTTCCTTGGACAAGGGAAGTATGCAGTAGAGATCCTGAAGAGGTTCGGGATGATGGACTACAAGGCTATGGCCACATCTATGGCATCGAACCTAAAGCTCTTGTGTGATGCTTCATCCGAGCCAGTTGATATCACTATGTATCATCAGATGATTGGGTCCTTGATGTACCTAAGGAACACGAGACCAAATATTTGCTTTGCGGTGAACACATTGAGCCATTTCCTGATGGATCCGAGGAGTGTTCATCTGGTTGTTGTAAAGCATATTCTGAGGTAACTGAAGGGTACAGTGGATTATGGGCTCAAGTATGAAGCAAATCAAAATTTTAACCTGCAGAGTTATGTTGATTCAGATTGGGTTGGCAGTGCTGTAGATAGGAAGAGCACATCTGGGTGCTGCTTCAGTATGGGATCAGGTGTGATCTCTTGGTTTAGCAAGAAGCAGTCCTGCGTAGCATTGAGTACAGTTGAGGTAGAGTATGTTGCAGCCTGTTCAGCTAGTTGTGAGGCAGTATGGATATGGAAGCTACTGTCTGAGTTATTTGATCTCCCATTGGATGCTACTGGTATCTTTTGTGATAACCAGAGTTGTGTGAAGCTGTCCGAGAACCCTGTGTTTCATGATAGGTCAAAGCACATAGAGATCAAATATCACTATATTAGGGATATGGTGCAGAGAGGAGCTGTGAAGCTCCTGTATCTTGCGACGGACAAGCAAATTGCAGATGTGTTGACAAAGCCACTAGCTAGGTGAAGTTCGAGTACTTTAGGGAGAGGCTTGGTGTTCTTCAGATTGATGACACTTCGAGGAAGAAGTGATAGACACATTTGCAGAAGCCATTCCAAGCATGTTGGAAGGAGGATCCTTCACATGGCTATGGATATAAGTGCTGGATGATGAGCATCAAGACAATGCTCCAATCACTGCTTTGTATATGCATCATGTTGGATGTTGGATATGATCAGGTGGATCATTTATGTATGTACCCATCATGTTGGATGCTGGATATGATCGGTTGGATCATTTGCATGTATTTTGTATATGCATCATGTTGGATGCTTGGACCATGTATCTGTATATGTATCAGGTGGATACATTGTATGATCAGGTAGATCATGTATGATCAAGTGGATCATGTATTTGTATTTGTATTAGGTGGATACATTGTATGATCAGGTGGATCATGTATGATAATATGTATCAGGTAGATACTTGGTATGCATCAAGTAGATGCATGATATGATCAGGATGATCATGGATGATGAGCTTTAGGATGTTGCTCCAAATGACATGCAGTAGGATGTTGTAGTGATGATGATCAGGATGATCATGTGTACATCAGGATGATGTATGGTGAGTATCAGGTTGATACTCTGTGGTCGTGGAACAGGTTGTGCAGATAAGCATGTAATTTGTGCCCTGGGAGATTTGCAGATAGTCTTTCGAGGTTTTGCCTATGGCATGTAATTTGTACCCTGGGATATCTGGCAAATGCTCTTTCGAGGTTTTGCTTGGGAGGACATAAAATTTGTGCCCTGGGAGATCTACAGATAGTCTTTCGAGGTTTTGCCAATGGCATGTAATTTGTGCCCTGGGATATCTGGCAGATGCTCTTTCGAGGTTTTGTCCTATGGCATGTAATTTGTGCCCTGGGAGATCCGATAGGTTGAGCTGTGTGCTCGTAATCAATCCTAGGATGCTCTTTCAAGGTTTTGCCATGACTGTTAAGTTTTCAGAATTTACTTCAATCTGATCTAGGATCTTAACTGAGAGAACAACATGTACAGCATATCTACAGCATATCAATCATGGAGACAATAATGCAAGCACACAAGAGACACAAAGATTTACTTGGGGAAAACCATAAAGGTGAAAAACCCCAATAACTTCCTCAGAGATAGATAGAGCAATGATACAACCAACCAAGAGAGATAGCCATAACCTAGCAGAAGATCCTCCTCCTCCATAAGTGCGCCACTCCTCCTTGAGTGCATGTGTGAGAAGTGAGTGAGTAAATAGAGTGCCTCCCGCACTCTATTTATACTTGACTTGACTTGCCTTTTTTTACCTAACTCATGTAGGCTCGAACTTTACCACATAACATAATGTTGAGTGGGCCGACCCCCAATAGGGTGGTCTAATAACCCTTTGACCCACATGGCCGACCCCCAATAGGGTGGTCTAATAACCCTTTGACCCACATGACTTATATAGGGCCGACCCCAAATAAGGTGGTCTAATAACCCATCAAGTATAAGTTACGACACTTACAATATAAATGACGACACTTCCTTATAGAGGAATAATACCATCTCTATAGGAATACAATATACATATATGTGAAATACATTCTGAAGTTACATATACATCAACACTCCCTCTTAACTAGGAAGGTATTTCTCAGCAAAGTTCTTCTAGCACAAGTCATCTTCTCTGGATCATCATCACTAGATAATCGTCATCGAGTCATCATCATCGTCACTGCTGCTGCTATCTCAATCAATCTCTGAATCTACTCGTCATAGGAAGTTCTACAGAGCCAGTCCTTTTTCATACTGGATGTAGGCCCACTACCTGCAGGTCTTCATCATCACTGGCCATACTGTGGAATCCTCAGGACTTATTACGTGCGTCACAAAACCTCGAAAGAGCATCCCAAGATGTTACGGGTACACAACTCCGACCTGTAGGATCTCCCAGGGCGCTATTACATGTGACCCCACCACAAAACCTCGAAAGAGCATCTCAGGATGTTACGGGTACACAACTCCGACCTGAAATCTCCCAGGGCACAAATTACATGTGTTCCACCACAAAACCTAGCAATATCATCTCAGGATGTTACGGGTACACAACTCCGACCTGAAATCTCCCAGGGCACAAATTACATGTGTTCATGGCAAAACCTCGAAAGAGCATCTCAGGATGTTACGGGTACACAACTCCGACCTGAAATCTCCCAGGGCCCAAATTACATGCCATAGGACAAAACCTCGCAAGAGCATCTCAGGATGTTTTGGGTACACAACTCCGACCTGAAATCTCCCAGGGCACAAATTACATGTCCTCCCAGAGCAATGTCTCGAAAGAGCATCCCAGGCTGTTACGGGTACACAACTCTGACCTATAGGATCTCCCAGACATGCTCATCTACACAACCTGATCCACGGCCACAGAGTATCAACCTGATACTCACCATACATCATCCTGATGTACTCATGATCGTCCTGATCATCATCACTGCAACGTCCTGCTGCATGTCATCTGGAGCAACATCCTGAAGCTCGTCATCTATGATCATCCTGATCATCAATGCAACATCCTGCTGCATGTCATCTGGAGCAACATCCTGAAGCTCGTCATCTATGATCATCCTGATCATCACTGCAACATCCTGCTGCATGTCATCTGGAGCAACATCCTGAAGCTCGTCATCTATGATCATCCTGATCATCACTGCAACATCCTGCTGCATGTCATCATACATGATCCACTTGATCATCAATGCATCTACCTGATGCACACCAAGTATCTACCTGATAGATATCATCATACATGATCCTCCTGATCATACAATGTATCCACCTGATACAAATACAAGTACATGATACATATCACCATACATGATCTACCTGATCATACAATGTATCCACCTGATACATATACAGATACATGGTCCAAGCATCCAACATGATGCATATACAAAAATACATACACATGATCTAACCGATCATATCCAGCATCCAACATGATGCGTACATACATACATAAAAATGATCCAACTGATCATATCCAGCATCCAGCATGATGCGTACATACATACATAAAATGATCCAACTGATCATATCCAGCATCCAACATGATGCGTACATACATACATAAAATGATCCAACTGATCATATCAAGCAGAAACTAGAACATCATCCTGATGCTCATCATCCAGCGCTTACATCCACAGCCATGTGAAGGATCCTCCTTCCAACATGCTTGGAATGGCTTCAGCAAATGTGTCCATCACTTCTTCCTCGAAGTGTCCTCGATCTGAAGAACGCCAAGCCTCTCTCTGAAGTACTCGAACTTCACCCTGGCTAGTGGCTTTGTCAGCACATCTGCAATCTACTCGTCCGTCGCAACATACAGGAGCTTCACAGCTCCTCTCTGTACCATATCCCTGATATAGTGGTATTTGATCTCTACGTGTTTCGACCTGTCATGAAACACTGGGTTCTCGGACAGCTTCACACAACTCTGGTTATCACAGAAGATACCAGTGGCTTCCAACGGGAGATCAAATAACTCAGACAGTAGCTTCCGTAGCCATACTGCCTCACAACTAGATGAACAGGCTGCAACATACTCCGCCTTAGCTGTACTCAGTGCTATGCAGGACTGCTTCCTGCTAAACCAAGAGATCACACCTGATCCCATACTGAAGCAACACCCAGATGTGCTCTTCCTATCTGCAGCACTGCCAGCCCAATCTGAATCAACATAACCCAGCAGGTTAAACTTTTGATTCGCCTCATATCTGAGCCCATAATCCACTGTACCCTTCAGGTACCTCAGAACATGCTTTACAGCAACCAGGTGAACACTCCTCGGATCCGTCAGGAACTGGCTCAATGTGTTCACAGCAAAGCAAATATCTGGTCTCGTGTTCGTCAGGTACATCAAGGACCCAATCATCTGACGATACATAGAAACATCAATCAGCTCAGATGAAGCATCACATAGAAGCTTCAAATTCGATGCCATAGGTGTGGCCATGGCCTTGCAATCCGTCATCCCGAACCTCTTTGGGATCTCTACTGCATACTTCCCTTGTCCAAGGAAGATTCTGTCTGCACTCTGCCACACCTCCATGCCAAAAACAAATAGTGCATCATCCCCAAGTTCTTCATCTCGAACTCGGTAGTAAGCTTCCGCTGCGTGTCGGCAATCAATATATCTTCACCATACCAAGTTCTGCACATATATGATTTCCTATCATGTGTCTCAGAACCAAGTGGCTTCTCTACATGCACTTCTTCTTCAATTACACCATTCAAGGAAGCTGTCTTGAATCCATCTGGTGTATCTTCTATTTCATCACTTTTATATTTCTCAATGCTGCCATCTGCAACATGCTTGATCTGATAGTTCCATTTGGAAGTCATAGCAAACTTCCCTTCATGTCTTGGGATTATATCCCAAACATCATTCTTCATGATCGACGGATCAAGGCATTTCATTTCTTCATCCCAGATCCTGGGAACTTCAATATCTTCAATATCTTCAATAGATATCTTTGTTGCTGGAACAAAATGTTGTAGTTCTTCTTTTGTAGGAGATGGCATACGATCTTTCCTACACAACAAGTTAAATTGCATGATTAGAAAACATCTCATAGTTTTCAGAGCAAATTCTTACACATAAAGAAATATGCCATACAGTCATGCAATTATCTTAGCCAATGCTTCAATACAACATTTATCCATATTTCGTAACTTTCTAGATGCCTTCCAATCTCTACCAGAACATTGTTAAGAGTGTGCACAACTCCCAACATGTCAGCAAAGAGGTTTCATTCTAGATAAGTAGCAATGGAATGTTGTACAGTGCCATAGGCCACTTACCCATGCATATTAGGAGTATACTGTTCATCAATGCAATTATTCTAATATGCATAATACACAACCTAATTCTAGGAACATCAGTATATACATTATTGAACAATTTTATTTAAACAAACAAATATGCAAGAAATGATGATTAAAATACTTATCTTTCTTTGTTCGTTGGGTGGACTCCCTCTGAGTCTTTGCTTCCTTGCAGGAGCTGCTGGAGTCCTAATTTGAGGTAGCTTCTTCTACACCTTTCTGTTGTGAAATGTAGAGAGATGATCAACTCCCTCTGAATATCTGCATCCTTGCAGAAACTACTGAAGTGTGCTCCTTTTCTTTCTTGCAGGAACAACTAGAGTGTGCTCCCTCTTGATCTTTGCTTCCTGAATTACCTGTTCTTGAACTCATATTCATCCTTGGTCCCTATGCATGCTTATTAGTATCATGAATGTGTTATCCTTGTGATCTCATATAAAATCATACATTCATTAGTATACTATTAAAACACAATAATCTCAAGCATGTATAGTCATGATCATTTCAAACAGAAATAATAAGCATTAGCATTCAAGGATTCTTATGGTTAGTCAAATCATAAGAAACATAACATGTCTAAACCTGTAATTACTCAAGCCTATGACTCTTCAGGTTAGTTGAATCATCAATCAAGATAAGAGATATAAAATGCATAAAACCTGTGATTATTCAAACCTATACCATCATGATTCTTCTGGTTAGTCATATCATCAATTATGGTAAGAAACATAATATGCATACAATCATGATTATTCAAACCTATGACTTCATGAATAATCATTATCAACAACACGATAGTATAAGATCCTAACCCAAGGTAGGAATCTAGCTTGATATAGGAAAAACATACCTGGATTATCATGTTAGCTAGTTATGTCTAACATACCCGTATAATGTCTTTTGGTTCTCTTTAGTGACTTGTGCTAGTAACCTGCATGTCTCGTAAGTTAACCATTATAAAACCAAGTTATACATACCTTGTGAATGGATCTTGTATGAGATCCATGACAATGGATGAATCTTTGTCCTCATGTTATCATGATCATATGTTCTTGGACCAGAACATGATCTGTCTTTCTTGGTGTACCTTTCATGTTAGTAGAAAACATAAACCTCATACAACACCATAATGCATTAGTACAATCATAAGTGTCAACACCCTAACCAATGAATATCTTCTATCATGCATTCATAATTTTGTTAAGGTGATACAACAAATCTAAAATCAAAATTGTACTAACCGTAATAACATGAAGACAAACATACCATAAACTTAATCATGGACAAATATCGAAACATACCTCAATGAGTCATACCTGTCGAGATCGCTTGTAATCTTCTTATGTAAGGCCTTAGCCTCATCTCCCTCTGAAACAGGAACTTCTTCACTCATGCAGATGATCAATCCATCCTCTTTTAGGATTAACCCAATCCACTTGATTTGCAAGAAATGGACCTGGAGCTGGATATGGGTTTGTCAGAGAAACCCCAAAAATTCAAAATTTGAATTTCAAACTTCCAAAAGGATAGAAATATGCGCCTTGATGAGCTGATCAAACTGGTATATTCAGAATTTGAAAACTGCAAAGTTTTACTCCTCAATTTTGCCTTTGAAACTTTCGGATTCACTGGACGTGACCTTGAACTGGGGTTTGATGAAGCCCACTCTTTTGCCCCATCAAAAGGTTTGATCCAAATCTCTAAGCTTCTATTTTTCTAAGGAGCTTCCAGCCATGGTCACAGATTTCAAAAATTCCCATTTTTACAGAAGCCCTAATTTTTCACTTTTTTGATCAAAGTCCTGAACTAGGGTCTAATCAAGCCCGGCCTTCTGCCCAACCAAAAATTCTGATCTTGGTCTCTAAATTTCTATTTTGATGAGTAGCATCCAGCCGTGGTCTCCGATTACAAAAATTCCAACTTTCTTCAAAGCCCTAAATTCCGGAAGCCATGAATGAAGGTACAAAAAATAATTCTGTTTTGACAGAAATATGTACCTGATTGTTTCTGGTGTAACTCTGAAATTTTTGATCCACAGGGTCTGAAAAAGTTTTCTGCGATAGCCTGACCTGTTAACTTTCCATCCTGACAGGTCTGACCTCAATTGGATTCTCTGAGAGAGAGTTATGCCAAATGTCGCAACGTGACCTGTTTTGGGATAAAACAGGAGAGCGAACTTGTACGGCATGCCACGTGTCACTGTTTTAACTTCGGCCTCTGAAAAAGTTTTCTGAGATAGCTCGGCCTATTACCTTTCCATCCTGATAGGTCTGACCTCAATTGGATTGTCTGAGAGAGAGTTATGCCAAATGTCGCAACGTGACCTGTTTATGGGATAATACAGGAGAGCAAACTTGTACGGCGTGCCACGTGTCACTGGTTCAAATTCGGCCTCTGAAAAAGTTTTTTGAGATATTTCAGCCTGTTACCTTTCCATCCTGACAGGTCTGACCTCAATTGGATTTTCTGAGAGAGAGTTATGCCAAATGTCGCAACGTGACCTGTTTATGGGATAATACAGGAGAGCGAACTTGTACGGCGTGCCACGTGTCACTTGTTCAACTTCGGCCTCTGAAAACGTTTTCTGAGATAGTACAGACTGTGTACTACCTGTCACTTTTTACGAAATTTCATTTGGATCTTCCTAGCCCAAGATATGACCTTTTTCCCAAGGTCACCTGATTTTGACTCAGATCTGGAAGAGGCAGAAACCCTATATTGTACAGATCATAAATCAAAAAGTACAACGAATTAGAGGTTGTCCTTTGGACACAAGATACCGGGAGATCTTAGATTTGTCCTGTAACAATTTCAGATCCGAAAACTTCGCCAAAACGGATTTATAGTGAAAGTGCTACGATGACTGGTTTTTGCTATATCAAGCCCTAGCATCGTAAGTGCAACAAGTGTCATACATGCCATATCATGCCTTCTTTCAGGCTAGCTCTGATACCATGTTAAGTTTTCAGAATTTACTTCAATCTGATCTAGGATCTTAACTGAGAGAACAACATGTACAGCATATCTACAGCATATCAATCATGGAGACAATAATGCAAGCACACAAGAGACACAAAGATTTACTTGGGGAAAACCATAAAGGTGAAAAACCCCAATAACTTCCTCAGAGATAGATAGAGCAATGATACAACCAACCAAGAGAGATAGCCATAACCTAGCAGAAGATCCTCCTCCTCCATAAGTGCGCCACTCCTCCTTGAGTGCATGTGTGAGAAGTGAGTGAGTAAATAGAGTGCCTCCCGCACTCTATTTATACTTGACTTGACTTGCCTTTTTTTACCTAACTCATGTAGGCTCGAACTTTACCACATAACATAATGCTGAGTGGGACGACCCCCAATAGGGTGGTCTAATAACCCTTTGACCCACATGGCCGACCCCCAATAGGGTGGTCTAATAACCCTTTGACCCACATGACTTATACAGGGCCGACCCCAAATAAGGTGGTCTAATAACCCATCAAGTATAAGTTACGACACTTACAATATAAATGACGACACTTCCTTATAGAGGAATAATACCATCTCTATAGGAATACAATATACATATATGTGAAATACATTCCGAAGTTACATATACATCAACAATGACCACATGTAATTTGTGCCCTGGGAGATCCGATAGGTTGATCCTTGTGCTCGTAATCAGTCCTGGGATGCTCTTTCAAGGTTTTGTGGTGACCACATGTAATTTGTGCCCTGGGAGATCCGATAGGTTGAGCCTTGTGCTCATAATCAGTCCTGGGATTATCTTTCGAGGTTTTGTGGTGGGGTCACATGTAATAAGTCCTAGAGATCTGGACAGGATGAAAAAAGCCTCAGATGCTCTTTAGGGTTCTTGCTAGTCAAGAGACTCTTTTAAGGTTTTGTGACGCACGTAATAAGTCCTGAGATTTCCACAGTATGGCCAGTCATGACGAAGACCTGCAGGTGGTGGGCCTACATCCAGTATGAAAAAGAACTGGCTCTGTAGAACTTCCTATGATGAGTAGATTCAGAGATTGATTGAGATAGAAGCAACAGTGATGATGATGATGACTTGATGATGATTATCCAGTGACGATGATCCAGAGAAGATCACTTGTGCTAGAAGACCTGTGTCAAGAAATACCTTCCTAGTTAAGAGGGAGTGTTGATGTATATGTAACTTCAGAATGTATTTCACATATATGTATATTGTATTCCTATAGAGATGTTATTATTCCTCTATACAAAAGTGGTTGTATTCCTATAGAGATGTTATTATTCCTCTATACAGAAGTGTCGTCATTTATATTGTAAGTGTCGTAACTTATACTTGATGGGTTATTAGACCAACCTAGTGGGGGTTGGCCCTATATAAGTCATGTGGGTCAAAGGGTTATTAGACCACCCTAGTGGGGGTCGGCCCAGTCAGCATTATGTTAAGTGGTTAAGTTGAGGCCGACCTAGTTGAGTAAAGGTCAAGTCAAGTTAGTGTATAAATAGAGAGTGTGTCTCTCTCATTTTACACATTCTATTCTCTCACTCACACTTGGGAGAGTGGCGCACTTGTGGAGGAGGAGGCTCTCTTGCTAGAAGAAGACTATCTCTTGTATTCTGGTTGTTTCATTGCTCTATCCATCTTTGAGGAAGTTATTGGGGTTTTTCACCTTTATGGCTTTCCCCAAGCAAACTCTGTGTCTCTTGTGTGCTTGCATTATTGTGTCCATGATTGATATGCTATAGATTTGCTGTACCTATTGTTCTCTCAGTTAAGATCCTAGATCAGATTGAAGTAAATTCTGAAAATTTAACAGTTCTCTATTCAACTGTGTTGGTTGTGATACATCGTGTGTTACTTTCTGAGTTTCAACTACTATTTCGGTAGGAGTATCAGCATCCTCAATGATGGGGCTTGCTGAATTAACCATGTTCTCATAGTGTTGATTTACTCCAGTTTCAATCACTGGGGATGAAACATTCTCAGTGATAATAGGTTCCACCACCCTTCCTGATCGTAATTGTATATCATTGCAGGGAATCTGGGTGATGGAACATGCAGGCATGTTGGCAGTCTCAAATTGATGGACTTCTTTATTGTTTGGGTTCGGGTTAGGTTGTGCAGGTAGTTGTGGTCGAAGTGGTGCATTCATAGGTGCGGCATTGTTTTGGAAAGGGAGTTGTGGTTGCTGATATTGTTGGTGCTGATACTGTTGATGCTGATACTATTGAGAGGCATATTGTTGATACTAAGTCTAGTGATGGGGAAAGTTATTTCCTTGGTAAGAATTTCTCCAGTTGGAATTCCAAATAGCTTGGTTGTTTGACTGTTGTGACCACGGTGTCCATGGGTTAGGATTATGCATTGGATTCTGAGATGGATGCCACTGATTGTTAGAATAATGTGAAGGTAATTGTGTATTCATATTATGCATATTGTTCATTCCATTCATATTATTCAGAAAAAATGATGGGTCTGGGTTCATACCTTGGTTTCGAGGCTGCCATGGTCTCTTCTGTGCTACGAAGTATGCTGGATCCACATCCGGAATGGATTCCTGCAAGACTGCTTTGACCTTAGGTAATGAAGTACATTCTTTACTATCATGCTCGAGTTCACATATCCTACATACCTCTTCTTTGTCCACTGGGCATTCCTTCAGTGGGTGCTTTTTCCTACATTTAGGATAGAATACACCAAGTGTAAGATCTTCTACCACTTGCTTCTACTTTGCTCTCATGACATCTAACTATGAGGAAATGGAGCTCATCATGTCTGTTTTAAAATTCTCCAGTAAGTTGCCTATTTCTGCTCAAGTGGCCCCTCCACTAGCTGACTTCTGAGTCCTAGTGAAGACATCCTAGTCCCAGTCCTTGTCTCATTTGCTGGTTCTAGAGGATCCCCTGGAGTACCTTCGACATCATTCAACAATCTTTTCGAAAGGTGCCTTCGAGATATCCCCTTTTCCCAGTAGATTTAACATATCAAGGCAGTATTCTCTAATTCCTCTTAGTAAGATGATCTTGAGCACATCCTTGCCAATCTCAGCATGACAAGATCTCTGTAAATTATACAGCAATCTTTCCACAAAATCTTCCAAAATTTCTTCATCCTTCTAAACCATTTTAAACAACTCCTCTTTTCTATCCCTAGTTCTGCAATATTCTTGGTACTTAGAAAGGAAGGTGTTTTTCATTTGGTCCCACATAGTAATGGTCTCATGACCCAGACTCATGAACCAGTGCAGATCATTTCCTTTCAAGGTGGCTGGGAATAACTCCAGTTTCTGCGCACTAGAGGTGTAATCATAGCTATGACAGAAGATATCAAACTCAAAAAGAAACTCATCAGGATCCTCAGAGGACTTACCATGAAAATTCGGGAGAACTGATGGTGAGATATTTTTCATAGGAGTTGCTCCAGGTATCTCAAGGATAGGGAATTCTAATGTAACCACAGTATTACCAGGATGATTATTTTCTCCTTCTTGTTCCTAGTTATTCCCATGTTCGTTCTCGCCCTCCTGTTCTCTACCAGCCATCGTTCTAGTCCAAAATTCAACAACTTCCTTTATGCGTTCTTCCTCTGCTTTAGCTTCTTCTTCTCTTCTCCTCTCTTCTTCTCACCTTGTCTCTTCCTTTGCTATTCAGCGAGTCTCCAACCACACTTTCATTAGTAACTCTAGTTCTGTTGATATGATAGATCTCCTCTCTATCCGGTGCACCTACAACACTTCCCCTATCGTCAGGAGGTTTACTTTCTGCAATAGGAGATGAAGGTCCCGTTGTATTCTTCACTGTGGATGTTGAATGTTCAAGATTGAGAGGAACATAATTTCCCCTGCCTGTAGAGTTTCACGGTGGTCTAGTGGAAGAATCATCTCTAGCAATTATCTCATCAATGTATGTGTGTCTTCCCTGACTTGCATTATGACCTCGGCCTCTTCTACCTGCAATGTTAGTATTCAAAGGGGGTTCCCGATTTTTTTTTCTTGTATTCATGCATGCTGTAAATAATTGAACTAAAATAAAATCAAATGAAACCAACTACTAAATCTATCTATCTATTACCATCCCCAACAACGGTGCCAAAATGTTGGTCACCCTATATGTCAATTAATTAAAGCTAACACACAGGATGGTTAATATAAATTGTCAAACCTAGGGAGGTCTTTTTGTTTCAATGGTAATACGCATAATTTGTGCATAAACATGTCAAGCAGTTGATTAACTAAATGTAGATAATGATCCCACCTGTCTATCCAGCTGAACTCATTCCAGAAAGCAGACTAATCTAATTCACACATCTAGGAATTCAATTGGAACTACCTTCCTACAGAAATCACCCAACAGTTATAAAATTAAGAATAGAAGTAAAACAGATTGCTTTTTCAAGAATTTAGATCCTATATTCATCAAACTACAATAATTGATCTTTACCAAAATGATCCATCTAGTAGCTACTGTTACTCAATCATAATCTACCTACTTTAATAAATCAATGGAAGGTACAACAACAACCAAAATCTAAAGCTTGATCTCTAACTGATAATTACTAGAAATCCTAGAAAGCATAAATAACTGAAAGATATTGGAATTGAGCTTGGCTGTTACAGGTGATTCAAACACACATGCATTAACTAAATTACCCTACACAGTCGACTGTCACACCAATCTTCTATAGCTATTCAAGATGCAATTGTGAACTACCAAAAGGAAATCTAATCTCTGTTGCATCTAATAGTAACATCTGCAATGATTCCACACCACACAACAGAAAGAAAGCTAAATTACTCTACTTACTTAAACCGGCTATCTCTGTGAGAAGGCGGGCCCTGGCCTTCTAACAGAGACGCCGAGAATCACAACAAATTAAAACATAGAAATGAAGAACTATGCTCTCATATTAATGATGGAAATTGATAGTATCAATGCTCTATTACAACTTATGCAAATTGGGAACTGTCCAACCCCAGGCTATGAGAGCCTTTGCATATTTATAGATTGGAAGTATAGATCACGATCCCCTCAACTCATGCAGCAATGAAGATCTATGATCTTCATGCCGCGGAGTTACAACTAACTGTTACAGCCGCATTAAACAAGGTTGTTACTCATGAAGGAGTTGTTACTCCAATAATAAATGGATCAACGGATTTGGCAAACTAGAATGCGATATGTCTGTTGCAGCTGGGTTCTGTTTCAGTGGAGGCCTATTACAGATTCTCGTGGAGGAGTGTGTTGTCCCTTGGAGTTATGAGGAATCGGGATTTGAAGAGTAACAGCTGGTGCCATTTGGCTGATACACCTACGCTTTAAACATTGACTAAATGAAATCACACAAATTAGCATAAACGAAGGACTAGGATCTAGAACCTTAACAATCTGAGGCATAAAATAAATTAAGCAATAACGAATCATACCTGTCAATATCATTAGCTTATCTAAAGAAGAGGCATAGGTATAGCTTATTAAAATAGGATGTAATCAGGGAAAAGTGATGTAATAAGGATGTCCAAAAAGGGGCATTTCCTGAACCCAACAATCTTAAGATGGGAGCTTCGACTAGTTTTCTTTTTAAAATGTCGAATGATGTAGTGCATTTGTCTATCCACTGATAGTCTTGATGTTATTTCATCAAATATTCTAACAATTATGTCATGTTGGAGTAGTGACAGATAAAATTTATGTAATACCCTGTATGACCTAACAACACTCTGACTTATTTGGAGTTAACTGGAGGTTTCAGGTCGAGAATTACGTTAATTTTTGTGAAGTCGAATTTTATACCTTCTTTACATACAACATGTCCAAGTAGGATTCCTATTGGAGTGGCGAATATGCATTTCTTGATATTCAATGATAATTGGATCTGTCGACATATTTATAACATAAGTCTTAGCCATTTGCAATGGTCTCTCAGCATAGAAGAGATCATCCAATCATCAAAATATATGGCCATGGTTTTGTAGATATATTATTGGAAATATTTGACAACTATTTTGGAGAACACAGCTGGTGCATTCTTTAATCCAAATGGCATTAATTTATATGCAATGATCCAAATTCTCATACAAATGTGGTATTATTTTTATCTTCTTTGGAAACAGGTACTTGATTATACTCAAAAATACATCTGTGCACGAATAACATTCATGTCCTGCAACTTCATTAATAATTTCATCAACGAATGGTGTCAGAAAAGGATTTGTAAGCGTTACCTTGTTGAGTTCCCTAAATTCGACACATATTCACAGTTGTTTCAATTCGTGCTTCTTAGGATGGATGACCATTAGGCTTTCCCACTCTGATTGATCGATGGAATAGATAATTTTGGTGGCAAGCATGCTGTCGATTTATTTCTTGACTATTTCTTTGTATTTATGTGCGAGCTTTTATGGTATCTTCTTGACTGGTTTTGCATATGGTTTGATGTCGATCTTCATTTCTCCCATTTCCTCGACAAGTCCTTTCAGATCTTTATAATCTCGTGCAAAGACATATTGGAATTCTTTTAATAAGTTTGTAATTTCCGTTGTTTTTTCTTCATTCCAATAATCTCCTATCTTAGCCATCTTGGGTCTTTCGTCGTTAGATATGTCTAATTCTTTGATCGTAATCTGTGCATCCATCCATTCAGGTACTCTAGTTTCATTGATCTTCTGCTCACCTTATTTGAATTGTGTAAATGTCAGGGGAAATCAGCTTCTTTCATCCTTTCAGGATCATTTTTTTCTAAAGGTTCAACATTCAAGACTGATCTGACCAATTTTGATGTATTTGGGTGTTCTCATTTCCATTGGAAACTTTTCCCTTCTGTTTTGTCCATTTCCATTTGTAGTCTTGTCGAGTGCTCAAGTACGTCAACTTGATATTGTTACATGCATCAACTTGTCGATCAAGTCATTTATTTTCTGATGATATTTTTCTATATGTTGGTTATAGGAAATTTTTCATTTGATTGCCTGCTTCTATTAATAGATCGCTCTGCAGAGAAAATGTAAAGTCTTTGATGAAATATTCTCTTAATTCTTTCCAACTAAATGTTTCTCCTCTTGCTTCTTCCATTTTATACCATTTGTTTGGTAAATCGTCAAGTGTAATTGGGAAATGGTGTGCCCAGGTTCTTTCATCTTAGTATCCTAATATTTTCCATTCTTTTTCACAATAGTCGATATGCTTTTTCAGGATCTTGGACTTGTGGGAAAATCAGAATATTTGCTTGTCCTGTGAGTTTTCTTCCTTCAAATAATTCAACAAATTATGTCGACGTTGTAGTCCAAGTGTGGAGTCTCGACTGATGTGTAACCCACCATCTTGCAGTTTGACCTGTGAAGGTTTCGACCAAAATTTGAAGTCGGCCTTGTTCTCCTATATTCTTTGATACTTCCTCGACATGGGATGAGGGTGATTCTCATTCTTTGTATCTCAATGGTGGAACACCCGATGACGCCTTTATCACTGTTGCAAGTGTCAGATATTCTCTGATTTTTCTTTCAAAAATCTTCGGAATGGTGGAGACAGAAAAACAATTTTGGATTGTCTTTTTGGGGATAACTTCAATCGTTCAAAATTCACATGCTTGTAATTCATAATTCGTCATTTTACAGATGTAGATTTCAACACCTGAATTATATCCGACTGATGAAAGGTCTCCAAGGTGGATCTCTCCTTGTGCGTTAGGATTAGTATAGTCTTCAGTGTTTGTTACTTGATATAATTGTCGAATGTCAATGTCATCATCGATAGGTTCTATCCAAGGATGTCCTTGTGATGGGTGAATTGGCACAATCACTTTCTTCCCATTTCCTTTCAGTTTTATTCTATCTTTGTCAAGTGATATTAACAGTTTCATTTTTCTTCCCCATGTTCTGCCAACTATTGCAAGAAAGGAACTGGAACCTTCTTTTGGGTTGATAATTTCAAAGTCAATTCGTGTTGGTATGCCCTTAATGGATGTGTCAACATTTTTCCATACCCCAATTGGTTCAAGCAATCCTTGGTCGGTTAACTTTAGATAGATTCCTGACTCGTGTAGTTGTGTTCGACCAAGATGTTTGCAAGTGTCTCTAGTCATCATATTTTCTTGTGATCCAAAGTTAAGGACGACTTGTCGAACAAAGTATCCTTCAATTCTAAGTCGAAAAGTGGGTCTGCATCATTTTTATCTCTCTGAATTAGTTGACAGATATTTTTAGTTTGTTTGTGTTTGACAGATTTACTTTTAATGTTGTGCATTAGATCTACAAACTTTGCGACAACTTCTTCCTTGATTATTAAATTGATGAGGTCATTAATATTTCTTTGTCAAGATTCATCATTGTCTTCTTGGGATGCTAATTCTTGAAAACAAATTGCAGCATTATTATATAAGTGCTTCTGTTCAATTGGATTAGGATAGTCATATTTACTTTTTATTTTGCTAATTTGCGGATTATCAACACCAATTTTTTTCCCTTGGCGAGTTACAATTTGAATATTCTTAGTTTTAACAATATCAGACTTTGGAACACTAGAAAATATGTTAACATTATTTTTATAAGTAATATTTTCAAGTATGGTGGGACAATCCTCCAAGAAGTGATCACCCACCCTACACTTGGTATAGAATTTGAGATCTATCTGATCTTTGAATGGACAATCTGCAAAAGGATGTTCTTCACATAGACACGTAAAGCACTGCAATCGTTGATGTGGTCGAGGATCTCAGTTTCCAGTGTTTCATCCATGATGTCGGAGTCCTCCTCGTCGATTGAAGTTTCCATTTATTAGATCATATCGTCGACCGTCATTCCTTTCGTTTCTATCATTTATTTGGTCGAAAACATTTGTATGATAGACTGCGTGATAATTCTGTTTATTCTTGAGATTTAAGTTACATTGTGTTGTGGAATGATATTTTACGTCGCATATGGGACACCATCGAGCTTGATCATTCTTCATGGTGTAGGGACAATATTTCGTTGCATGTGAGTTGTGTTCTTGGCAAATGTCACAGAAAAAATTCTTTTGTACAAAATGGACATCTTGTCGGCGATCATCTTGTCGACAATAATATTTTGTATTGTTGACTGTTGAACATTTTGTACACCAAAGATCATCTCCTCGCAGATCGATTTCACGAATGTATTTTTTCATATTTTCCAACCATTCTTGTTGGCATGGGACTAGTTCATAGAATTTTTCATACAATTAGCAAGAAGGAAGACAAGTGGACAACGACAAGTGGATAGCGACAAAGGTAAAGAGTGATCGCAGAGTAGAGCAAAGAGGTTAAAGTGGAGTAGGGGTTAGTTAGACGTAGTGGTTAAGGTAGGTCCACTTTGTGAACTTCACCAATTTTGTAACAGTCACTGAGCCTATAAATATGAGTCGCATTGTAAGCCTTTAGGGCATCTTCAATTTTATTCTTGGTATTGATTTTGATCTAAGACTTTGAGGATCAGCTCTGTGGATATGTATCTCTGTTGAGTATGCGATTTGTAAGATGGATTTGATGTATGAAGTCTACTTTTAATGAGAAGGAATATTTCAGCCATGAATTTGTCTCTCTTGTGTTATGTCGCAGTTATGATTAGATCCGTTATGTCACAATTTTTTTTTATGTTACTGCATAGATCTGATTAATATGTTTTTGTATGTGATAATGGTGTTATGATGCGATTGCTAACTATGTCGATCTCTGAGTTATGCTATGATTAATTGTTAATGATGCATGTCCTCTTATACCTGCGTAAGCTTGGTTCCTGCAACCCCCTTAGGTGCCTCGGGTGAGAACTCACTTGCTTTGCGAGTGTTGGTGGAAAGGATAAACCCTTTTTAGGTCAGTATCTATGGGTGTTTGGGTCAAGCTTTGTTGACACTCTGCTAAGTGAACCCCTGTCGACAGATCTGTGTCAACAAATGGTTCCATTGCCGAGACCCTAGTGTTCAAAAGAGGGGACATGTTGTGGCATCCGTAAAAGCCAGAGATTGAGGAGTGGTTCGACAAAAAGATGCGAGAGTTTGCTAAGGAGGAAAATCATAACCCTGGATGGTCGACAGAATAGTGGTTGTAGAAGTACATCTATACTAATATCCACGAGCTATTTTTCTATGAGTTTCCCATACTTTTGTATGAATGGTTGGCTAACCTAACTTATCAAAAGAATAATTTCCAAGGAGACAAACCAGAGCATTGGAATCTGGAACTGATCCAACAATTTAGTTGTATTAATAATAAAGCTTCAAGGGCTGTCAACATCTAGGTAGATAGCATTTTGGAAGGGTACATTACTAGGTTTGTTGTCGACATAGTTAGATAGTACAGTGACAAGGAAAGAAATTTATTTAAAGGGCCCAGAAGAAGGTTCCTATCGGCATTACCATTGTGGATTAAAATGGTCATTTGTGAAAAGGGAATATTGAAGATGAACTCTGATGAGTAAAGCTCTAGTGTGTGGAGGCTTTGGGTATTGTGTAGATGTGGGTCTGATAGAATGATGCAGAGTAGATGGAAATGAGCTATGAAAAAATTGTAAGGGAAGCAGTGGAAGATTGTAAGCGTGGCCGCTTGAGACGTGGGGCGAGGTTCAGGCCAGAGAAGAAGAAGAAGAATGAGAGAGAGAGAGAGAGAGTTCTAGTGCGACCAAAATGGAGGATTGCGAAGCGGACCCACAAGGGACTAAGCCACCCTACAATGACAAAGAGGATTACCATTCTACCCCTAAAGTTGATAAAGGATAGAGCCAAAGCTACAATGTACCCACAACCCCATGCACTTTTCCAAACTTCGGAGCAATAAACACAAGCTCTTCGTAGGGTTGTCTTGCATGTCACAATAGCAGTAATAGTAGCGGATCTATAAACACTAGTAGAAAACTAAGGATGGCGGGTGATGACGTGAAGTTTCCTCTCTTCCAGGTTAATGGGACAGAGGATCCTAAGCAATATTGGTTCTTGTGCGAAGTAGTGTGGATAGTAAAACAAGTACGGGATGAAGCTATCAAGAAGGGACAGATGGCGATGACCCTCAGAGGTAGTGCATTGGATTGGTACATGAAATTTATACAAGTACCTGCAGGGCTTCCACAGAAGAATCTGGAAGAAATCAGAGTTGGGCTGATCGACGAGTTTAAGAAGCCTAAATAAGAATCGTAGTACATCACAAAATTTAAGGAGATAAAGAAATTCCCTAATGAGTCGGTATGGGATTTTGATCAGAGGTTCAAAAATATGATGGATAAGGTTAGTTTTGGGATGAGCGATGTGCAACAAAAGGAATGGTTTATTGCAAGGTTGATACCGCACATCCAGATGATGTTGATGCAACAAAAGATCTTATCTACGTGGAGGATTTGGAACTCATGATGAATTTTGAAGCTTCATTGATTGGAGAAAAATGGATTGACATGAGCCAGATCCAGTTGCAGCTAGAAAACTTGACTATTCAACTGCAAGAGATTAAAAAAGGGAAGGAATTTCACGAAGAAATATGGTGTAGTCGATGCAAGACTGAAGTGCATCATAAAGATCAGTGTCTTGAATTCCATGAGTATATACAGTTTTGTGCACCCAATCCTCTCAATCAAGGAGGGATGCCCTAGTGCCGAGTTTTCCAGACAAGAGGACATCGTTCAGAGGAATTCGTGTATTTACAAAAGGTTGTGTCGCAACCATCTAATCTGTATTGTAACTTCTATCAATCTATCGGTCATGATGATAAATATTGTCAAGCATATGAATTTCTTCAAGAAAGGACTACTGATACTTACTTCATGAAGAGAGACGAGCAACAAAAGGTAGAAAAAACTCCAGTGCAGTCGTAATATAGTCAACCGCAATATAGTCAGCCACATTATAACCTACAGTAGTATAATCAGCCACACTACAATCCACCGCAGTACAATCAGTCACAGTTCAAGCCACAACGAGGAGGACTGAGAGGAGGATATCACAGTGGTATTGGATGAGGTTTTGGTCACTGAGGAACCTTTGGTCGAGGTCGATGACCGATCACATGCTATAATTGTGGGCAGATCAGACACTATAAAGGGGATTTCCCAAATCCGACTCCGCAATGTACGTATTGTAACATAGTTGATCACACCATCGAAGAATGTCCCTAGATAATCATCAAGTGGTAGACTAAGATGCGACGCAACTACAACTGAACTCGAACTTGAACCATAAGTAGAATCCATCTCAGAATGTCACAGTAGTAACCAGAGGAGGAGCTGTGACAAGAGAAGATAGGCTACTACCAAATGTTCGACTCACGATCTAGAAATAGGTATGATTTGATTTTGAAGCAGAGAAAGCAAATTTTTGGGAAGCATGAGATGCACTAATAAAGAATAATGCTCAATAAACACCTATATTCCACAAAGAACCTGTCTATGGTATGTCACAAATTTTCGACCCGACAATGTCGCAGAAGTCACTAGGGAAGATCAGTACTTTGAAATTTTTTCTAGAAATTTGTCTAACATTAGAAAAGGACCAGGAGGCATTAGTAGAGATAGCTCGCTTCCTGTATCGACCAGAAGAGGGGCGACAAGATCATGCAGTCAACCATCTGTATAGGAAGAAAAAAGGAATGGAGATGAGGATGAATTCCCATATCGATGCATATGATATGGATTCCATCATTCTAGATATAGGATCTTATGTGAATATCCTAACCAAGAAAACATGGGAAATGATGGGGAAGCCACAGCTGGTATGGTCCCCTGTGCAGATCTGTTTAGAGAATCAGATCAAGGTTACACCAATCAGTCAGTTGCCTCATCTTCCAGTCGAGGTAGAAGGATTAAAGACATATGCATATTTTGACATCATAGAGATAATCGATAACACTATTCCATATCCTTCTCTTTTGGGAATAGATTGGGAAATGGAAAATTAGGAAGTTATCAATTTCAACAAAAGAATGATGTGTTTTGAGAACTGCGACATGATGGTCATTGCTCCACTTTATCAACTTGAAGGACATATATATATTGAACCAATAAGAGACAAGATCACTGGAGGATGGGACAACATCTATAATATCTCAGAATATTACACCAATCCCACTACTGATCGAGAATTGGGGTGGCTAAGTATCAGTTCGGCGTCATCAGAGTCTAATGAGGCTCTATAGAATTGGAAAAATCTATTGCATGAGGTATCAATCAGGAAGTGTGCACAGAACACTCAATCACTGAGATGTGTCGTGAGAGAAGTATGTGATCTATCGACATACGAAGGACTACCTAACCTAGAAATATTCATCAATGAGTTTGAAGAAAAAGTATTAGAACCACAACGCCTTCTAGCTCTAGATGAAGCATTAAAGGCCACTCCAGCGAGGTGGTGGGGTGTGCACAAGTTGTCAATAACAAATTGGCAACAATGTCGACGATTAATGGAAGTAATATTTGGGGAAAATGTCTGCTACCAAGAAAAGCAGTATGATGGAAGGATGGATCCAAGGGATCATCTGAAAAAATGTCAGGCTATATTGGGGTTGAGGCCAAAGCAATAATGGGTTCATGCATTCATCCACACGTTAGACAAAGTGCCACAGAGCTGGTACGTCTCAGTAGAGCTAAGACAAGGAAAAACCACGTGGGAGGATATAACCATTAGATTCATTCGCACATTCAGTTTCACCGATGAGAATCCTCTAATTGACAGTGCACTGTAGGTAATCTACGAAAATATATTTGAGACAATTATGACCGAAAGAGCAATGGGACCACAATGGATGGTGACACCAAAGATGATGATGGAATGTTACAATGTTTCAGGAGGACTTGATGAAAACGAAGATCCTAGAGTTGTCTATGTCCTAGAGTCAGAAGGAAGTCACGACATTGAAGCACTAGATATTCCATTCGATAGATTCAAGCAACCATTGAAAATTAAGAAAGTAAATATTGGGTCATTGGAGAATCCAAAGTTTTCTAGTATTGGACATTATTGGGACGACACAACAATTAGGAACGTCACCAATGTTTTGCATGAATTTCAAGATTTGTTCCTAATGAATTTTTCTGAAATGAAGGGAATTTCTAGGGACTTGGGAGAGATGAAGATCCCCCTTAAACCTGATTCTAAGAGAGTGAAGCAACAACTGTATAGATTGAATCCTAGATACAAAGAGCGAGTGAAGGCTGCAATAGAATAGATGTTGGACGTAGGTGTCATTGATCCTATCGAAGAGTTAGAATGGATCAGTCCGATGGTAATCCAGGACAAGAAGACTACTGAAGTACGTATTTGCGTCGACTTAAGAAATTTGAATGATGCATGCCTTCATCATCCATTCCCATGCCTTTTACTGATGAAGTACTCGAAGCTGTCGGAGGACAGGAACTATATTCATTCATAGATGGATTCTCAGTATATCATTAGATCAAGATTTCAAAAGAAGATTGACACAAAACCACCTTTGTAACAAAGTGGGTGTTGCTATCTGTACACAGTAATGCCATTTGGTCTCAAGAATGCCCCTGCAATTTTCTCAAGGTTAGTTGTTGTTGCTTTCAAGGATTTTATTCACAAGTTCTTGGCGGTGTATATGGATGACTGTACTGTGTATGGATTGGTTAAATACCATGTTGAGAACCTTAAGATGATGATTGAAATATTTCAACAGCATCAAATCTCTTTGAATTTAAATAAGTGTATATTTTGTGCACGATTTGGTATCTTCTTGGGACATATTTTCTACAAAGATGTTATATTGGTCAACCCATCCAAGATTGTGATCATTTTCAACTTACCAACACCTATGACAGTAAAGCAGATGAGGGCCACGTTGGACCATACAAGATACTATAGAAAGTTCATAAAAGGGTATGCAGCGATTACTACACCCATGGAGAAGCTATTGAAGAAAGATGCAAAGTTTGAATGGAACGATAAGTGTCAAAAGAGCCTCGACATATTGAGGAAAAATATGGTTGCAGAACCAATATTATGCTTCCCTGACTGGAAGACAAAATTCCATGTCCACATAGATGCTTTGTCAGTCGCGCTGGGGTGATATTGGCCCAACTTAGAGAAGGGTCGATCCACCATCCTATCTAATTTTCTAGCTGAAAGTTGTTGACCATAGATAAAAATTATACAACGACAAAAAGAAAAGGCTTGGTGATGGTATATTTATTGCAAAACTTCCGACACTATTTGCTAGGAGGACACTTCAAAAGGTTTACTGACCACTCAGCACTAAAGTACCTAGTCAACAAGACTTTGTTGGGGGGAAGATATGTCGGTGGTTGCTGCTGTTTCAGGAATTTGACTTTGAAATAATCGTAAATCCTGGAATATTGAATGCAGGACCTGATGATCTATCGAGGATCGAATCGAGCGATGAACCAAGTAGCATCTACGAAGGTCTATCTAATGCACAGTTATTTCACATTGAAATGGTTGATGACCATTATGAACAGATTGCTCATTTTTTGTCCACGGGAAGAGCACCTAAAGAGTTCACCACTAATGAGAAGAAGCAATTAGTCGATAGAGTTGCTTAATTCCAATTGATCACGGGACAATTATATAAGATGGGGCTAGATGAAATTTTGCGGCGATATGTCCTTTCAAATGAGAAAGAAAGAGTGTTGGCTAAGGCTCACGGTGGGATTGCAGGAGGAAATTTTGGAGGGCATGCAACCACCAGAAATATAATTAGAGATCGCTTATGGTGGAAAACATTGCATAACGATGCAGCAGATTACTCCAAGAGCTACGATGTTTGTCAGAGAATAGGGAAACCATCACGATGGGATGAGATGCAATTGGTGCCCTAGTTAACATTATGACCTTTTGAAAAATGGGCATTCAACTTTGTGGGACTCATTAACCCGCTAGAAAAGAGGACGTGTGCGAGGTACATCATTACTGCAACAAAATACTTAACAAGATGGGTCGAAGAAGCACAAGGGAAAGATTATACAGCTACTATAGAAACAAGATTTCTTTTTGACAATGTGGTAACCAGGTTTGGGTGTCCAAATATCTTGATGAGAGACCAAGGGCATTTTTTAAATAAAACCATCAAAGCAATGACTAAGGAGTTTCAGATTCAACATAGAGGAATTACTCCATTCTACCCATAGGCGAATGGAGCAGTTGAAGCACTGAACAAAATTATGGAGAATGTGCTCACTAAGGTGTGCAATACAAACTGCGACGAATGGGACTTGAATATTCTTGTAGTATTATGGGCCTATAGAACATTGTGCAAAATATTGAGAAGCCAGATCCCCTTCAAGCTAGTATATGGACAATAAGCAGTAATGCCTATGGAGTACATTGTCCCCAATTTGCAAATAGCAGCAACGATGGGTCTATTGAAGAAAGCATTAGGGGAATTTTGAGGTCTAAAATGGGCCTCATAAGAGATATAATAAAATATTATGGGTTAGGCATTTTGTGGGGGAGGTATATTTACAACTCACCTTTTACACTACAACCAATATAACTATGGTTAAGTTAAATTAAAGAGATGTACAAAATAAAGTCAATAAAAAACTCTTTTTGATATGACTAAAAATAAAAGTACTTCTAATACATAAATACACTAAATTAAAATTCTCATAAAATAAAATAAAATAAAACTTATATCAATAATATAAATAAATTTATAAATTTAATTTATATAAATTTAACTTTATTTAATTAATAATATTTCTTTAATTAATAATAATAATAAACTTTTATACTAAGGAATATGTAACACGCTTTATCAATCCATCCTTTTGCTTGGAACAAAGAATATATATAACACACTTTGTATATATACTATATTATATATATTAAAAAGCTTAAGTACCACCACATATGTCACATACATTATGTGATGGTACTTAAGTTTTGTAATATATATATATATAATTTCAAAATCACGTCTGACATGTTTTGACATTATAGACATATATTATATTATATATATTAAAAAACTTAAGTACCACCACATATGTCACATACATTATGTGGTGGTACTTAAGTTTTTTAATATATATAATATAATATATCTATACAATGTCAAAACATGTCAGACATGATTTTGACAATATATATATATATTATATTATATAAAATTACATAACACATATTATTTGTTTGGAAAACTACATTTAGGATTTTGAAAGTTGGTATAGATGACGTTTAAATTTTAGAATTTAGAATTTAGAATATATTTTATATTGAAATACGAAAGTATTTTAGAGTACTTTATTTTATAAGTACTTTAAAAGTACTAAATTTATATAATATTCAAAAGTGATTTGTGAGTACATTTTCTATTATGAGTAGTTAACTATGGGTTTTTATCCACCATTTAGGGTTTGACAAGTAGGTATCTTTAACTCAAGCAATGTCACCTCAACTATAATAGATGATGTCATTCTCTAGAATGTGATTGGTTCTCTTAAAGTTGATTTTGATGGTACATTTTTTGTTTTGAGGCCCATTTCAGACCTCAAAATTCCCCTAATGATTGGCACAATTACTACAACTAGAATTGTGGAATTTCAGTAGCAGGTGGAAAAAGATCGATAGAAGGCATGGCATGATCACCATGTAAAGCAGAAGCACTTTTAGCATAGAGACATGGTACTCCTATAAGACAGTAAGTTCGCAAAACACCCAAGTAAGATACAAATGCATTGGCTTGGTCCATATGTCATAAATTGTATTACTGATGGGGGCGCAGTTCAATTGCAAAAGTTGGATGAAACACTTTTGACGAGCTTAATGAATGGGAGCCTGCTAAAGCCCTATCAGGATAGCCCGGAACACCTCCACTGAGGAAGATAGGAGGTTGAAAAAAAGAGAGCGACGAAATAGGTACACCACACAGATTCAGGAGTCTGTTTATGAAATGATGACAAGGCTTGAGTTCATACATCTGGCGATGAAACTATGACAAGGATTGAGTTCATATATCTGGCGATGGAATGACGACAAGGATTGGGCCCTGTCAACACTGATGAAGTGAAAACTGGTCATATCGGACAATAAATGAAGCAGTTAAGAAAAGGTGGATGACCTTGCAAGTGGATGGAGATCGATTTAATTCCGCATCATTGCGCTGGATTGGGTAAATCGACGGAGGATTTGGGTAAATCGACAATGTATTTGATTAATCATAGTCCAAATCGATTCGATGGGTGAAACCAATGTTATAAAAGTACACACGGGGAAACATTACGACCCATTGCACATTATGAGAGTGTTGAAGGTGAGAGTATTGAAGAAACTAGAGAGCGAAGCTAAGTGAATTGAAGTCAGAGAGTTGCGATGGCTCATGTGATATCCAACACCAGTATGCAGGAGCCACCCACTGCAAGGGAACCCATTGTCATGGAGAAAAAAGAGATTGCATCTACACCGGCCCGAATATTTCAAAAGAACAGAAGTGCTAACCAACCGGTGGATACGGAGAGAAGATAAAAAACCACCCGAAGCATGACACAGGTTGCAGTGACAAGAGGGGAAACGAGCACTTCAGGCCCCGCATAATAAGAGGTGACAATTGTTAGAGGAAGGGCCAAGCAGTAGTAAGGTCCAACCGTGGTGGACATACCAGGGTATGTGGTGTCAAGGATAGAAGGGGATCTATCGATAAGACTTTGGAAGAATTCCAAGTATACCATAGTGGAACCAGCGACACCGGAAGGTGTCCACATTACCGGCAGAGTTTTGCAGCGGTTGCACAAGCTGCAATACAATGACCAGAATGTTTTATCCTATCCCGAGTGCACCCAACAGATGTTCATTGAGAAATTTCAGGAGGAAGGAGGCCCAATTACAAGGGAACCAATGCCATGGGAGTTGGTACTACAACGATCGGGATTGATGTCAATCATTCACATGCTGCATTTTGGGCACTCGACAGAAAGATCTCAATTGACGTAGACATGATCACGAGGATTATCGGGTTACCCAAGATGAGGGTAGACCCATCACAGTACTTTTGTTGACACATATCTATTGAGAGGGGTTCACCTCGTACAATTGTCAACAAAACTCAATGCAATCTCGCATAGATATCATCCCAGAAATGGTTTATCCTTTCCAACAACACCCGCAGAGTGAGTGAGGTCTCACCTAAGATACCTAAGGGGAATGCAGGAACCACGTTTCCGCATATATAAGAGAACATGCATCATTCACCGTCAATAACCATGTAACCCAGAGATTTACATAATCATCATTCATAGCAAAACATGCTAATCAGATATACACAATAACAGATTATAGAAGCATATCTAACCGATTTGAGATATAACACAACTGTGACATTACAGATTCATTCATAAACCATATTTAACCATGCTACGTAACATACACTCAATTATACTGCAATAACACATATCCAATCACACCGCAACAAGTTAAAAGAGACAAAGACATAGTCAAAATGATCCTTCACACTACTCATCAGTCTGTGTTACATATCACAAAATCAGGGATACCATCTGCACAACCCATACAAAGTCAGATCCAAAGCTCAAAACAAGACAACATATCAAAATATACTCGAGATAAGATCATACAAGATAAGATGTAAAAAATATTCACTGATATAAGATTCCCTTAGGCTTACAATGCTACTCCTATTTATAGGCTCACTTGGCTGCTACACTTGGTCCACTTCGCAGAGTGATTCTGGAACTAGTACTTTACCTTTGTCATTGTCCCTTTCATCATTGAATGCACCAAAACTTGTGTGCCTTATCCCCATGCCAACAAATTTCAAAGAAAAGGTAATGACAAAAAGTTGGATGCGAAGATAAAATCTAAATACGGGGTAGTGAAAAACACCAAGAGTTACCTGGTCGACACAATTAATGACTGAGTGGTCAAGATCACAGCAAATTTGTTGGCCATCAATGTAGTTCAAAAAAACTTCCCAACCAATGCACATCTGGGGTGATTGCATTAGCATAACAGTGTGTAGTCGAAGTTCTGATGAGCTGGTCGCTATTTTTATTAAATGAGGTGATGGAGGATGTGGTTGCAACACAGGAAAAGGGTAAGCCCTTTACTTATTCTTGGATCCTACTGTTAATTAATTTGGTCGCATGGATGGAGCCACCATAGTATCAAGGAATAGATAAGGAAAGTTTCAAAGTGTTCTGAGGGGAATGGTATTAGAATTTATGGGCACTGAATGAGAAGGGCAGACTGTGCAACAAAAACATACAGTTTTACATCTACTTGGAAGAGCTGGGTGCACAAGTAGTAAAGGTCCCTCTACTGACAGAGATTGTGACAAAAATATATAGGCAAATTGTGAGACTCACTATGGGGCCTAAAGCCATTTTTATCCAAGCTCGCATAGATCTAGCGAGGCAGTGGTTAACAATGCAGTACAAGCTGACTGAAGAAAATATGGACACCATCATAGAGGAATGACCAAATGAATGGAAGACCTCGGTCGAAGATGACCAATTATCAGATCTGGAGGATGGAAATATGACCAATATTCCAAAGAAACAAACTGAGATGATGGACTCATAGGATGAATATGTAGGCGAGGAAGACTAGTCAGGGAAAGTTTGATAAAGTCAGGGTGGGTCTATCGACACTCCGACAGATTCGGAGTTGGAGTCACAATGAAAAGAAGAAATAAAGAAGAGGAATAGGGAGAAAGGACAAGGGAGTACCACTGTTGGTCTCTCCAATGAGCAGGTGAACATGTTGCTCAACAGTGTTGATGTATATGTAACTTCGAAATGTATTTCACATATATGTATATTGTATTCCTATAGAGATGTTATTATTCCTCTATATGGAAGTGTCATCATTTATATTGTAAGTATTGTAACTTATACTTGATGGGTTATTAGACCACCTTGTTGGGGTCGGCCCTGTATAAGTCATGTGGGTCAAAGGGTTATTAGACCACCCTAGTGGGGGTCACCCAGTCAACATTATGTTAAGTGGTTAAGTTGAGGCCGACCTAGTTGAGTAAAGGTCAAGTCAAGTTAGTGTATAAATAGAGAGTGTGTCTCTCTCATTTTACACATTCTATTCTCTCACTCACACTTGGGAGAGTGGCGCACTTGTGGAGGAGGAGGCTCTGCTGCTAGGAGAAGACTATCTCTTGTATTCTGGTTGTATCATTGCTCTATCTATCTCTGAGGAAGTTATTGTGGTTTTTCACCTTTATGGTTTTCCCCAAGTAAACTTTGTGTCTCTTGTGTGCTTGAATTATTGTGTCCATGATTGATATGCTGTAGATTTGCTGTACATGTTGTTCTCTCAGTTAAGAGCCTAGATCGGATTGAATTAAATTCTAAAAATTTAACATGGTATCAGAGCTAGCCTGAAAGAAGGCATGTTGTGGCATGTATGACACTTGTTGCACTTATGATGCTAGGGCTTGATATAGCAAAAACCAGTCATAGTAGAAATTTCACTATAAATCCGTTTTGGCGAAGTTTTTGGATCAAAAACTTTTACAGGTCGAAGATAAGATCCCCATGTACTTTGTGTCCAAAGGAAAACCTATAATTCATTGTACTTTGTGATTTATGATCTATACAATATAGGGTTTCTGCCTCTTCGAGATTTGAGTCAAAATCAGGTGACCTTGGGAAAAAGGTCATAACTTGGGCTAGGAAGCTCCAAATGAAATTTCGTAAAAAGTGACAGGTAGTACACAGATTGTACTATCTCAGAAAAAAATTTCAGAGGCCGAATTTGAACCAGTGACACGTGGCACTCCGTACAAGTTCGCTCTCCTGTATTATCCCATAAATAGGTCACGTTGTGACACTTGGCATAAATCTCTCTCAGAGAATCCAATTGAGGTCAGACCTATTGAGTTGGAAAGATAATAGGTCAGGATAGCTTTGGAAAAGTTTTTAGACCCTGTGGATCAAAAAGTTTAGATTTGCACTAGAAACAATCAGAAACCATGGTTGAATGCTACTCATCAAAATCAAAATTTAGAGACCAAGATCAAAATTTTTGGTTGGGCAGAAGGCCAGGCTTGATCAGACCCTAGTTCGAGACTTTGATAAAAAAAGTGGAAAATTAGGGCTTCTACAAAAATGGGAATTTTTGAAATCTGTGACCACGGCTGGAAGCTCCTCAGAAAAATAGAAGCTTAGAGCTTTGGATCAAACCTTTTGATTGGGAAGAAGAGTGGGCTTCATCAAACCCTAGTTCGAGGTCACGTCTAGTGAATCTGAAAGTTTCAAAGGCAAAATTGAGGACTCAAACTTTGCATTTTTCAAATTCTGAATATACCAGCTTGATCAGCTCATCAAGGCGCATATTTCTATCCTTTCGGAAGTTTGAAATTCAAAGTTTTAATTTTTGGGGTTTCTCTGACAAACCTTATTATAGCTCTAGATCCAATTCCTACAAATCAAGTGGATTGGGTTAATCCTAGAAGAGGATGGATTGGTCACCTGCATAAGTGAAGAAGTTCCTGTTTCAGAGGGAGATGAGGCTAAGGCCTTCCATAAGAAGATTACAAGCAATCTTGACAGGTATGGCTTACAGGTATGTTTCGAATTCTGTTCATGGTTAAGTTTATGATATGTTTGTCTTCATATCATTACAGTACAATCTTGATTAATTACTAGACTTGTTGTATTACCTTAATAGAAGATATTCATTGATTAAGGTTTTGACACTTATGATTGTACTAATGCATTGTGATGTTGTATGAGGTTTATGTTGTTTGCTAACACAAAAGGTACACCAAGAAAGTCAAATCATGTTCTACTTCAAGAACATATGCTCATGGTGACATGAAGACAAAGATTCATCCATTGTCATGGATCACATAGAAGATCTACTTTCAAGGTATGTATAACTTCGTTCTACAATGGTTAACTTATGAGACATGCAGGTCACTAGCACAAGTCACTGAAGAGAACCAGAAGACATTATGCGGGTATGTTAGACATAACTAGCTAGCATGCTAATCCAGGCATGTTTTTCCTATATCAAGCTAGAATCCTACCTTGTGTTAGGATCTTATACTATTGTGTTGTTGATAATGATTATTCATGAAGTCATAGGTTTGAATAGTCATGGTTGTATGCATATTATGTTTCTTACCATAATTGATGATATGACTAACCAGAAGAATCATGAAGGTATAGGTTTGAATAATCACAGGTTTTATGCATATTATATCTCTTATCTTGATTGATGATTCAACTAACCAGAAGAGTCCTATGATCAAATAAGAATATGTATGAGTAAAAGAAGACTTCCCTGAAACCTTGAATACTAATGTTTATTATCTGTGAATGATCATGAATACACATGTTTAAGATTATTGTGTTTTGATAGTATTAATATTATACTAATAAATGTGTGATTATGTATGACACCACAAAGATAAAACAATGATGATACTAATAAGCATGCATAGTGATTAAGGATGGATGTAAGTTCAAAGACAAGTAATCCAGGAAGCAAAGATCAAAAGGGAGCACACTCCAGTTGTTCCTGCAATAAAGCAAAGGAGCACACTTCAGTAGTTTCTGTAAGGATGCAGATATTCAGAGGGAGTCCACCCAGCAACCAAACAAAGATAAGTATTTGAATTGTCATTTCTTACATAATGTTATTCAATGATGTATATGCTTATGTTCCTAGAATTAAGTTGTGTATTATGCATATTAGAATAGTTGCATTGATGAACATTATACTACTAATATACATGGGTAAGTGGCCTATGGCACTGTACAACATTCCATTGCTACTTATCTAGAATGAAACCTCTTTGCTGACATGTTAGGAGTTGTGCACACTCTTAACAATGTTCTGGTAGAGATTGGAAGGCATCTAGAAAGTTACGGAATATGGATAAATGTTGTATTGAAGCATTGGCTAAGATAATTGCATGACTGTATGGCATATTTCTTTATGTGTAAGAATTTGTTTTGAAAATTATGAGATGTTTTCTAATCATGCAATTTAACTTGTTGTGTAGGAAAGATCGTATACCATCACCTACAAAAGAAGGACTACAACATTTGTTCAACAACAAAGTTATCTATTGAAAATATTGAAGATATTGAAGTTCCCAGGATATGGAAAGAATGCCATGATCCTTCGATCATGAAGAACGATGTTTGGGATGTGGTCCCAAGAGCTGAAGGGAAGTCTGTTGTGACTTCCAAATGGAACTATCAGATCAAGCATGCTGCAGATGTCAGCATAGAGAAATATAAAACTGATGAAATAGAAGATACACTAGATGGATTTCAAGACAGCCTTCTTGAATGGTGTAGTCATATATGTGTGCAGAAATTGGTAGGATAGACAGCTTTCTATCTAGTTTTGGATTTACCAAGAGTGAAGCGGATTCCAACCTTTACTACAAGGTTGAGGAAGGGAATCCTGTGATTCTACTCCTGTATGTGGATGACCTGTTTGTAACAGGAGATGACAGACGGATTGCCGACACACAGCGGAAGCTTGCTGCCGAGTTAGAGATGAAGAACTTGGGTGTGATGCACTACTTTCTTGGTATGGAGGTGTGGCAGAGTGCAGATGGAATCTTCCTTGGACTAGGGAAGTATGCAGTAGAGATCCTGAAGAGGTTCGGGATGATGGACTGCAAGGCTATGGCCACACCTATGGCATCAAACCTGAAGTTTCTGTGTGATGCTTCATCTGATCCGGTAAATGTCATGATGTATCTTTAGATGATTGGGTCCTCTATGTACCTAACGAACACGAGACCAGATATTTGCTTTGCGGTGAACACATTGATCCAGTTCCTAACGGATCCGAGAGATGTTCACCTGGTTGTTGTAAAGCATATTCTGAGGTACCTGAAGGGTACAGTTGATTATGGGCTTAAGTATGATGTGAATCAAAAGTTTAACCTACAAGGTTATGTTGATTCAGATTGGGTAGGCACTGTTGTAGATAGGAAGAGCACTTCTGGGTGTTGCTTCAGTATGGGATCAGGTGTGATCTCTTGGTTTAGTAGGAAGCAGTCCTGCATAGCACTGAGTACTTCCAAAGCAGAGTATGTTGTGATGGATGAGCAGGTTGTAGATGTATTGAACAAGTCGTTGGCCAGAGTGGAGTTTGAGTACTTCAGAGAGAGGCTTGGTGCACTTCAGATCGAGGTTCCTTCCAAAGGGAAGTGATGAGTCCGGAAGATGTAGATGCACATGAGCTTTTCTGACATGGTTGATGTGTTCTCCCTTGGTCGTGATATAATTGCTGAGCCATTTTTCACATTGTGGTAGATGTGTTCTCCCATGTCGGTGGTGTAAGTACTGGATGATGTGCATCTGAGCTGTGCTTCGTGGACGATGAGATGATCTGAAGAGGACGATGGTATGATGATCAGGAGGATCATGGATGATGAGCATCAGGACAATGCTCCAGTTACTACTCTGTATATGCATCAGGATGATGTTGGATATGATCAATTGGATCATTTATATGTATATGTATGTACGCATCATGTTGGATGTTGGATATGATCAGATGGATAATTTGTATGTATTTTGTATATGCATCATGTTGGATGCTTGGACCATGTATCTGTATATGTATCAGGTGGATACATTGTATGATTAGGTATACCATGTATGTTGATATGTATCAGATACGATCAGGTGGATCATGTATGATGATATGTATCAGGTAGATACTTGGTATGCATCAGGTGGATGCATTGTATGATCAGGATGATCATGATGACGAGCTTCAGGATGTTGCTCCAGATGATATGTATCAGGATGGTATAGTGATGATGATTAGTGTGATCATGAGCATCAGGATGATGCTTTGTGCGATGATGATCCGTGGGATCATGAGTATCAGGTTGATACTTGGAGGTTAGAGATGATATGTGGCAGGTTGTGCAAATAGCATGTAATCAATCCTAGGAGATCTTGTCGATCGTGCTATAGCACATAAATGTTCCTGGGATACTCTTTTCGGTATTGCTATGTAGTATGTAATGAGTCCTTAGATATCCGATAGGTTGAGCTGTGTGCTCGTAATCAGTCCTGGGATGAGGTATTACTATGGAGACATGTAATCAGTCCTAGAGATCTGATAGGTTGAGTTGTGTGCTCGTAATTAGTCTTGGGATGCTCTTTAGAGATCTTGTCGGTCGTGCTACGGCACATAAATGTTCCTGGGATGCTCTTTAAAGGTTTTGTCTATCCACATGTAATCAATCCTGGAGATACAATAGGTTGAGCTGTGTGCTCGTAATAAGTCCCAGGCTGCTCTTTAGAGATCTTGTCGGTCATGCTACGACACATAAATGTTCCTGGGATGCTCTTTAAAGGTATTGTGGAGGAGATGCATGTAATCAGTCCTGGGAGATCTTGTCGGTCATGCTTAGGCACATAAATATTCCTGGGATACTTTTTCTGGTATTGCATCCACACATAAAATTAGTCTTGAGAGGCCACCTCTATCAGACCGTTCGCACATATGATGAAGACCTGCAGGTGGTGGGCCTACATCCAGTATGAAAAAGGACTAGCTTTGTAGAACTTCCTATGATGAGTAGATTCAAAGATTGATTGAGATAGCAGCAACAGTGACGATGATGATGACTCGATGACGATTATCTAGTGACGATGATCCAGAGAAGAAGACTTGTGCTAGAAGACCTATGTCGAGAAATACCTTCCTAGTTAAGAGGGAGTGTTGATGTATATGTAACTTCAGAATGTATTTCACATATATGTATATTGTATTCCTATAGAGATGTTATTATTCCTCTATATGGAAGTGTCATCATTTATATTGTAAGTATTGTAACCTATACTTGATGGGTTATTAGACCACCTTGTTCGGGTCGGCCCTGTATAAGTCATGTGGGTCAAAGGGTTATTAGACCACCCTATTGGGGGTTGGCCATGTGGGTCAAAGGGTTATTAGACCACCCTAGTGGGGGTCGGCCCAGTCAACATTATGTTAAGTGGTTAAGTTGAGGCCGACCTAGTTGAGTAAAGGTCAAGTCAAGTTAGTGTATAAATAGAGAGTGTGTCTCTCTCATTTTACACATTCTATTCTCTCACTCACACTTGGGAGAGTGGCGCACTTGTGGAGGAGGAGGCTCTGCTGCTAGGAGAAGACTATCTCTTTTATTCTAGTTGTATCATTACTCTATCTATCTCTGAGGAAGTTATTGGGGTTTTTCACCTTTATGGTTTTCCTTAAGTAAACTCTTTGTCTCTTGTGTGCTTGCATTATTGTGTCCATGATTCATATGATGTAGATTTGTTGTACATGTTGTTTGTCACAGTTAAGATCCTAGATCAGATTGAAGTAAATTCTGAAAATTTAACAAACAGGATGACAACGATCGCAGAAGAAAACCAAGAAAAAGTGACACAACATTTGACATAATATTTCCACCAAGTGTCGCAGTTGTTGCAAACTCTGAGCAATTCTATTGTGGAGACCAGGATGAAGCCAGGGCTTGAAGAGGAAAGTCATTCAAAGGTGCAATAGGAAGAGGTTGAAATCGAAACTTAGCAGTGAATCGTGCAGGTGCTACCTTGCGCGATCACGATCGGGAATGAATATTTAGACCTCTCCCTACATGGGCTCGACACTTTAAGTATTGACCCAAACATGTTACCTATATTCATGCTTCATCACACCCACAGTGGGACCAATGAAGAAATTTGTGAGTGAGAAGCATCGACACATGACCAAATGATCAATTATAACAGGCAGGTAAGAAGTGTCGAGGCGTATATTGAAAAAATACGTGAAGAAAAAGAGATAGCAATGAAGGAAAAAGAGAGAGAAATGGATGAAATGAAGCGGCTAGAGCATGCCATCTCTATGGCATGCGAAGATGCACCATAAATATCTAAGGAGATGGTAGCAGAGGCCAAGGAATTGAAGCTGGGAGAAGTCATTGCGGATCTTAGGAAAGTTAATGAGGAATTGCAAACAAGGGTGGCATCGAGCACACCACAAGAACAAGTCGAAGCACAAAAGGCCAACATTGAAGATGCTGCGACAAATATCGCAGAGCTAGAAAAAGAAGCGCAACACATTGCGGAGGAAGTATCACAATTTTTGGGAAGCCTAATACAAGATGAGCAGTTGCACCATTTGAATGTGCAACTATGGGAAGCAAAATTGAAACTGGAGACACTGAGGGGATCTCTAAAAGAGATGCCCCTAATTTTGTAAATGAATAAAGCAATAGAGTTGAATGAATGACAGAAATAGGTCAACAAGGTGTAGCAAAGACAACAGAGGAGGATCACGTAGTTGGACGAATTGTAGTCTAATGTGGAGAATCTGGAAATCAAAGCAATGCCACTATTGACACAAATCAAAGAGAATTTAGAGAAAGTGCAGCAAAAAGAAAGGGAGCATCCAATGGAGCAAGAGGTCGAGGAATGCACAATGCTCAAAGAAGCAGTTAAGGAAGACGTTGACCAAATTAAAACACTGTATGAATATTTTAAGGAACAAGTGAACACACAAGCAGTATCCAAATCAAGTAGATCGAGGGTGAGCCACAAGTTTGTGTTGGGGGCTTGTTGGCATGGGACTATTTCATAGAATTCTTGGTACAATTAGTGATAAGGAATACAAGTGGAAAGCGATAAGTGGATAATGACAAAGGTAAAGAGTGATCGGAGAGTGGAGCAAAGAAGTTAAAGCGGATAAAAGCGGTTAAAGCGGAGTAGGAGTTACTTAGACTTAGTGGTTAAGATAGGTCCACTTTGCGAAGTGGACCAATTTTGTAATGGCCATTGAGCCTATAAATATGAGTCACGTTCTAATGCTTTAGGGAATCTTTGATTTTATTCTTGGTATTGACTTTGATCTGAGTCTTTGAGGATCGGTTATGTAGATATCTATCTCTTTCGAGTCTGAGATTTATAAGATGGATTTGATGTATGAAGTCTACTCTTAATGAGAAGGAATATTTCAGCTATGACTTTCTATATCTTGTGTTATGTCCCAGTGTGATTACTTTTGTTATGTCGCAATTATGATATGTATCGCATATCTATTAAATATGTTTCTATGATGTGTTACTGCATAGATATGATTAATAGGTTTTTGTATGCGATAATGGTGTCATGATGCGATTGCTAACTATGTTGATCTCCGAGTTATGTTTTCATTAAATGTTAATGATGCATGTCCTCTTATACTTGTGGAAGCTTCTTTCCTAAATCCCCCTTAGGTGCCTCGGGTGAGACCTCACTCACTTTGCGAGTGTTGCTGGAAAGGCTAAACCATTTCCATGTCGATATCTATGGGTGTTTGTGTACATATTTGCTGACACTATGCAAAGTGAACCCCTGTCGAAAGATCCATGTCAATAGTTCTTCAATGTGGTGGTTGACGGGAGATATATTATAGCCATCATCCATTTATATTTGCAATGCTTTTGTCACTACATATTCATATGTAGTAAAATCAGTGAAATGTATGTGCATCCTAATTTTCTGTATTAGTCCAACCATGAACCATTGGACCAATAAGTATTCTTCAATATCGTGCTCAATCTCGTTCAACAAATCTTTAAATCTTTTATCATAGTCCCTAACAGTTTCTATCGTATTTTGAGTTGTAGTTTTTAACTTTTTGGTAGCTAGATATTTTGCATTTGGGGTCTTGAAGAAAGACATAAATTGTTGTTTTATATTATCCTTTGATGTAGTAGGTGTCCTTTCTTTATAAGTGATGTACCATGTAAGTGCTCATTTTCGAAGGGCACCAGCGAATTCTGACATTTGTTGATCTTCATTAGAAATAGCATTGGCTTCCCATATTGATTCACAAACAAACCAATGCCTTCTTGGGTCTTCATAACCTTCATACAAAGGAAGGTGTGCTGTTATTTGTGCCATATCTATTGCGACTTCGACTTCTATGCTAAAAAGGTGGTGATGGTGTATTATTTCCAATGGCAGAAGTGCTCTTACAATTGTTTTTGACAAGTACTATTTATGGATGTGCACTAACAAGAGTTAATGGATGTTCTTTGCTTTTGACAACAATATTATTGGTCGGTTCTTCATTGACTATCGCTTGTTGACTTTTTTTGGCAGCTTCTGTTGATACCTAGGTAAAGTTTTTTTCTATCTGAGTTGGACTTCTTTTCAGGGATCCTGACTTACTCTATGAATCACTCAATGCTAGAAGTGGCTGGGAGGGCACTTTGTCATGTTCTGAATATAGTAGATGAAAAATCCAGTTGGAAAACTTGGGTTGAAAGGTAACCCAATTCCCTTCTTGTGGTTGATGGATAAAAAATCTATCAACCTCATTATCTTCATCGTTATGTTGTCTCCAGATACCATATTGGCCAGCGTGAAGTCGTAGATATTCTTCGACAATTTCCTCTACTTAGGAACTCTGAGTCAAATGTAATGGGGAATGCAGAGTTATAACCTCGGACATACTTACCTAGATACCACTACCATGCTCCATCCACAGGTATTCATCCATCGACGACAGTGATTCATCATCTCCCTCTTTCTATAAATCTCAACTCGACTCTAGAATATTTCCTGCTGCATCTATCACTATACCCGATCTTCTCCTTTTCTGGAGCACACTAGTATGTTCCCTTATTTCTTCATGCCTCTTCCTCCTCTTTTCTCGTTCAAAATTTTGCATATCTAGTGTGATTTTATGTATCATCGTTCTATCTTTGACAAATTTTTGATATTTCCCACTGTCGGCCATATTGTGTTCTTCATCTGTTGACTATTATTCATCTACTCCATGTGGTCGGATACCCCCCATTTCCAACCCGAAATCTCTTTAGAGAACTAGGGTGGTGAAGCAATTCATTTGCTCAGAAATTATTCCCACTCTCACTCTTTCACAAAATTTTCCCACTTCCTTTGTTTTTCTTCCCAGTTCGTGTTAAGAAGTGGTGGTAACAATAGTGGTTGAGGTTCGACAATATGTGTTACGCCCTTGTCGATCAAGAATTTGAACAAAAGTGTTGGTAGAGAACAAAGAAATTGTTCGGTACGATCGTTATAGAACCTATGCTTCACGTTCTTGACATACAATCATTCTTCAATCATGCATTCTTCACAAAACTTGTTAGCAATTCTTTCACACCATTCAGATAAATTTGTGAAGCCTCCTCTAGTTAGTTTTATTAGCAATTATCGATCTTGTTCATCTGCTAGTCTTTTTATCCAGGAGATTCTTCAATGGGAATGGCATAGACTCAATGATATTTTCTTATGTTTCAAAAAAGAACTTCTCCCTTGCTTGAGCGATAGTCAACTTGTTTCTTCTAGCATAATTTTGCAGATATTTTTCTATCTTTCTCTCCCACCATTCCTTTATATTGTGTTTTGATATCATTTGATGATGATCATTATCGTGCTATGCATGTATCACCGACATCAGAACCAATGTTTTAGTCAAGTGGATTGCATAGTTACCAACGATACATGTTATAGAATAAGCAAGCAAATAGATAGATATGAACATGAGATAATTAATGCAGGTAGAGTCAACAAGTATTTCTATTACTCAGAATAAGTACATAAGTGTGTTACAATGTCTTAGTGTTGTTCATGTATCTATATCTTCATCCTATATATATGGTTGATAGAAAGTTACATAACGACCTGTGGATTTACTAACCGAATTGACATGTAGTGATCGACACAATGGTTCAACATGTTCTATGAAGTAGTCGAACGGAGGATCTAGTCAATCGACCGATGTAGGATCCTCCAACAAGTCTCCACTCAAGTAGCTGCTATGACCCCTTACCATCACACATTGATTGAATACTTGTGCACACTTGCAAAAATAAACACACTCACACTTGCAGAAAAGAAAATCACACTTGCAAGAACGTAAATCACACTTGTGAAAAGTAAACCACACTCACACTTGCAGAAACGTAAATCACACTCACACTTGCAAAAACATAAATCACACTCACACTTGCACACTATGGTTTAAACCATGCTAATATACGAATCTAACACACTTTCATGAATAAAGAAACTTGAATTAAAATTGTATCTACATAAATAAATAAATCAAATTAAAATATATCATATGCTAAGAAATAAGAAGACATTAGTCTAATTACAAACTAGATAAACTAAGAATTACAATCTACATTAAGAAAAGAGAGAAATTAAAGACTACAATCTAAATTACAAAAGAGATTGAAAGAAATATAATTCTTATTCCATCACAAATTGGAGTTGCTTCTCTAAGAGTCTTCCCCTTGGAATGGATAAGGAGCTCTTATTTATACATGATTTTTTCATAACAAGTAATTAATGAAGATCCAAAATATCCTCACCAAATTACTAGTAAATTGGATCTCAAAATAAACTCAAATCCAATCCCAAATCCTTTGCTAACCTCCATGCTATTTAGGATTCGTTTGAAGTCAAATTCGAATTTAGAGATGTGAGTCATCATAACATGCCCACAAATCATCCTAAGTGACTTCTAATAGCATTTAATTTGTTGGGTCCATCATATATTGCATGGAGGTCTTCAAATCTTTGTAAACAAACCAAATATGCCCTCTCATCCACCACCAACTTGTCCCTTTTATCTTCAAATAATTTAACATCATAATTTGAGACATATAAGAAGAATATAAATAATGGATTTCTAAAAATACATCACCCCTAATGAATATGTTCCTCCATGGTGGCTTCGTGGAGTAGTAGCAATAGTAACAACATGAGTAACAACAATAGTAATGACTTAATAATCCCCTGTATAAAAAATATCAAGTATCCACTTTCGTTGATATTCAACCATATGAGTTGCAGAAAATATCTTGGAGTAACAACAACTTTCCTGGAGCTGGTTCTGCAGAAATCATCAAACTCATCCATGTTACAAAGATAAGTGCGAAATATGTTATTTTTCCAATGTTTAATCATAATTCACATGAAATACTAAGGAAATGCAAATGGAAACCACCTTAGGTATAAATCCCACACATAAGCATAAAAATGTATTAATCATCATTAATACAAGGTCACGGGATAGCAATATAGGGCAATAAGGGATTAAAGTAGGGAAAAGATAGTGTAAAATAATGACAATTCCGTGGCCCAACATCACCCCCAAACTGAATATGTTGCATGTCCTCATGCAACCCAACACTTTGTATCAACCAAGCTTTAAGAGCTCCCATTTTTCAATGCACACTAACCAAACACCATTTCTGTAACAATTCTCTGCTTGTCCAACTAATAATACTGATAAAAGACAATAGTGCCCAAAAGAACCTCGAAATCTCTTCAAAAACAATGGTTGTTGCACTTCTCATGAAAGGAAAATCTTAAAACATGCCATAATTAGAAAATCAAGAACACCACAAGTAATGATTTCTCAATACAAGGTCACGTAGGTCATCATAGCAATCATATGCTCCGTTTTCATAGCCAACAGACTTCTAAAATCAGTTCGCAAGTGATGCTGAAACACTGTGAAAACACTGCTGAAACAATTATGAAACACCACATTTTCTCACAAATTACAAAGTGGATTTTGCTGAAATTTTGTAGGCATATTTATACTAATACCATGCTTACCCATACCAAAAACCACAACAACCCAGTTCACTGATCTCAAGATACAAACGAATAAGTCACTACAGGTTTGTATCAACAAATTTTGTAGGTGTATCAGCAACTATTTCAACAACCTTCCCGAGCCAATTTCTCACAAACTACAAAATGGGTTTGGATGAAAATTTTCAAGCAATTTTTATTAGTCTAGTGCATCTCCACACCAAAAATCAAAGAAACCCACATCACCAATTTTGAGAAAAATGAAAAATGTCTCTAGGTGATGATGTCCATTTTATCAAAAACCATGCATTGGATTGAGCTTAAACTTACCAAGTTTGTTCCTATTACCATGATGCTTCTACCCTCAAAATTTAGTGAATTTGTTTTTACCATTTGCAAGATATCTTCGGTTCAATTTCCGCACTTTTTGTATTAAAAATGTGGACAAATGACAAATAAAATGTGAACTTGATGGAAAAAGTTGTTTTGAGCATCCATAATAAATTATCAAACATTTATTGGCTATGAAATTGACAAATAATGACAACAACTACTCCCCCAAACTGAAGATAGAGCATTTCCTCATGCAATTAAGATCAACTTCAACCCAAGTGTGTAATCAATTCTTCATATGTCCTCTTTGTTATTTTTGAAAGAAAAACACATGTTATTGTTACCAATGATATCCAACACTTGGCACACCAACTGAATCCTAAAAAATGATGAGCATGAAATGAAATATGAAGGTATGTAAAAGGGATGAACAGAGCAACTGAATGCAACATTAAAATGATCAAATTTCTTTTCATAGTATGGGAGGAGAAAATCACATACCTTTGTTTCATAATCTATTATATGGCAGCATGTTCTTGTTGCACAACAAAAATGCCCAAATCATGTTGAAGACATCTTATGAAAACTTCCTTTAGGATTGCAAATAGAGGAAGCCATATTTTACTGAACATCAAAGCCATGCCAATGCTATAGGACTATTTGTTGAATTTTTTAAACAAGAGGCCAAGCATTCTTTTGCACATTCCACAACAATCAAACTCATTTCATAAATTCTATCAACTTTGATAAATGACCAATGATATCCATGTGCAATATGTCATTAAGTCTCATTCTCATTGCCACAACTGTAATTATCTCAAGTCTTGCATAGCATAAAAATGGTTGCAAAAATAATAAATTGAACCCACAAATAGATAGCCTTTTTAACAAATATTCCCCTTGAAGCTTGTTGTCCATATTATGCTGCTGAAATAAATTTGTAACAAGAAGTTGAACAACTACAACTAACCCAATGATTTTTAAAATTATTTCCCCATTGTCCTCATACCTGAGAGTTTCCTTCAAAATAAATGAATGTGAACTAAGTATACTCTTTGGAACTGATCTAAATCATGGATGATGTCATTGATGGTTACCCTACTACTATAGACATAGTTTGTAACTTGCTAATTAAATAATGAATACATATGCAACTGTGTCATAATTATTCTTGTTTCCATAAGATGGAAATGAGGACTCTTGTTTGAGATAGGTTTAATGAAAACAAAAACAGAGATCAAACACACCCAAAATCGTGTTCCCAAGATTCTCAAATGCTACTACAAGGTCTGAAAGTTCAATTGGGTTTTTCATTTGTGGAAGCAAGTAGGCTGTGAAGCAAGAGGTTGGAAAAGATATGTGAACACTCAATAGTATGTAACATATTCTCCATGAACTACTAGTGTGTCAAGCCATCAAATTCCTTTATCATTTGTATAAAATGGGAGGACAATCCATATACCATATAAAATGTGCCTCTTAAATCTTAGCTGACTTTTGAAGATGTGAACAATCATATGTACTAGTGAACCATGCAAACAAATCAAAGAAATCATACCTACATTCCCACCATGTGTGTATGCTAGTATGTTCTTATGTAAGAATGGCTTTCACAATATCGTATTCTATTGTAGGTTCTTGTGGCCAGCCAATTCCCCTCTTTCAGTAGTGGTCTTTTTCTTGTGCATATCTCATTTCTTACTATTGGTTCTTGTGTCACAACAACAATGAGTTTTAGTTTTGGGATAGTTATGGGAGTGTGGGAATGGAATCTGTAACGTCTTCGGTCCCCTCGGTGCCTTTTAGAGGTGATGGGGGAGCTCCTTAGAATACAACCTGCTAATTTTTTTTTCAAACTATGCACTTTCGCACAGGCACAATAACTTCAGTCAGCAATCTGCAATCCACAAGTCAGAAGTCGGAACTCTAAATTCAAAGATTCAAGAATTACACCTCCGACTTCTGCAATCCGCTGTGCGAGAGTCGAAAATTCAAAACACCCAATACACTGCGTCGAAGAAATATGCCTATGACTTCCGCAATCCACCATCCGTAGTGTGGGAGTCGAAAGTTAGAACACCGAATATAGAACTTCGTCGAATCATGCGTATGAATTCCACAATACATAATCCACCATGTGTGATTTGGAAAGTCAGAACTCCAACACACAAATCCAAATAAATTACCTCTTCGAATTCTACAATACATAATCTGCGATGCACGATTCGGAACCCCAAATTCACAACTCCAAAAAAATTACACCTCCGACTTCCGCAATCCGCAATCCGACTTGCGGGAGCCAGAAATTGAAACTCTAAATTCACAACTCCAGGAAAATTACATCTCCGAATTTTGCATTATGAGATCCGCCTTACGGGAGTTGGAAATTCGGAATCACAGTGTGAAACTCTGAAGAAATCACTCCTCCGAATTTTGTAATCTGCAATTCGCAATGCAGGTTCGGAAAGTTGGAATTCAACCATACACCCCTGTTACTGCCAACTTCTCAGGCCGATATATTTCTCATCCTAAGTCCATTTTTGGAAAAATTGGTATCGTTGGAAAGATCACGGCGATCCCTATGCAACTACATTATCCTTGTCCACACCCGAGGAATCTAATCATGTCCTTATTCCAACCAAAAATGTGTCCCCAAACTTTATCAAGGCCTCTTTACCACTCTATAAGGGATCTTATACTACTCTGTCATGTCTCCTCCCATCAATCCATACCCTCATACGGAACATGAACACAATAAGGGGTGTCTATTTTTCCCCCAAATCCCTAACTGGACATTCTGAACCTCCTGGGACTCAACAAAACTGAGCCTTATTCATCAATGAACAAAATTCATATAAATAAAAGCACATGGATGCATAGGCATACTCAAATAAACATAGTTGAATGAAACATAATCCACACCCATATCTATCATGCATTCAACATATCAATAATAGTCATCAATAATTAAATCATTGCAGAAGTAAAACACATAGAGTGAACATGATATGAATCACATAGAACACTTATTTTTCCATTGAAATCTCCAAGCAACTGGATATGGATTGCAATGCTCCAAACCAACCATAGGTATCTTCCCATCCTATATTTTTTCAACACTGAGAGACCACCCCCGATCTTAGGCTAAGTATCCACTAAAACTACCTAGGTTTACTCACAACCATGGTTTCACATTCATTCAAGCTCAACCAACACCCGACTAACTTTGTCAAGCAAGTGGGGAGACAAGGAAGGAGGTTTCTAAGTCAATGAGATCAACATAGACATACAAGAATATCCAATTGGCTTCAGATAGTCCAGAAACCCCCATCACCTCCACTCTTAGCCTAAGTAAAGTCCCCTTCATTGCTACATAGTCCCTCAGATGCCCCTTCCCTCAGCGCTGACCTGGGAAGGTATGGTTGTTCCAAACTTCTAAAACAAGGTGAAATGATCCCTGATTGGCTCTACCATGAAGTATACCCCCCTTGGTCTCTCTCCCACTGTGATCCACTCTTGGATCTTCCGCAAGGTTGCGGCTGAAAGGCTCTATCCCGCAGCTGGATTTTTGGGCTTCTTAATCAGTTTTTTCCTATAAAGTTTTGGGCATCTCACACTCTCAAATATTCCCTAGGGTTCAGTTCGATGGATTCCCCATTTGATTTAATTCCCCACACAAAGTTTCTGTGTGATTTTGACACTCCCCAGCGTGGCTTAACTCAGAATCGCAATTTCTAGTTTTGTAAAAAGTAGACAATCTGGGCATAAGCCCCATTCTGTTAGTTGAATAAATCGACCAGGTGAAAAACTGTTTTAATGGCCATCTTCTTCACCGATCATATTTTGAAAGGCTCCACATGTGTCTCAGCCCTTCCCACAATGGGCATATGAAGTTCTCCAAAGAAAATATCTTCTCTTTTGAGCTTGCATTCTCTGCATCAGATGGCCCAGGGAATTTCCTTAGCCTTTAAACTTTGGATTGGCTGAAGCACCTCACTAACCTACATGATTTCCCACTTTTTTTTCACAACTGGGCATGCATCCTTGATCAAAACTGAATCTTACATGATCCACCATGGCCTGTGGATGATGGAAAATGTCCCCCCCAAGGTAGGGTAACTTATTTGTCAAAGAAAACCGAGCCCATACCCTACCTTACGAATTTCAAGGATACCCATACTCCATCAATCCATGGACTAATTTCCTGAAGTACTTCCTTACAATAGAAATAAATGACAACAAGGAAATTCAAAGGTGGGTTCTCAAGGTGACATATGGCAGCCTAGGGTTCAATCCCACAACCCCCTCACCTATCCCTAGTGGATACACATAGCCCCCTCATTTAGTTGCATCCATAGCCAACCCCTTGGTATTTTATTTGTGTTACAATAATTTACATGCTTTTACAATTTCCCCATGGATTACTAGCACATGGATAGCAAAACATAAAATACCATCCCTTCAAGGCTGAGCATTCACTAGCGAGGCCTTGACCTTGAGCTTCACGCTAGGAATCATACATCAAATATATATAGAATTTACATTAGAATCCAATACATCCAAAGGGTCAAAATGGGGGTATTAAAATTCCTCCCCCCTTAGAATAACACCATCCTCGGTGTTCAAATACTTAGGGATACTTACACAGCTTACACATGTCCAAAATTCACAAAAATGTAGCAGATATGTCATGCATTTCATCTTTTACTCTGGGTTTTCAGGACCAAGTTCCTTGGATTCTACAAACTGCTTCTGCTGGCTTTGACCTTCCATCTCCACATGTGGGAATTGATCCACAACAGTCCCTTCCTTTTCTTTACCTTCCAGATGATCCACAAGTCTAGAAACTTTATGGCTACTATCTTTCTTGTTGTCCTATGTTGGGAAGTTATGGAAGCAATGAATTCCTCCAGATTTCCAACATTTCAGTGGCTTTTTTCATAGCTTGAGCATTTTCACAATATCTTCTTGGGTCTTGGAAATTGTTTGAAGAAGACTTTCAGCCAAATCAAATAGATTTTGGTGTTCTTCCATGGTCAATGTGCACAACTTCCCACACTTTTCTTACTAGCAACACTTGTCTTGTAATAGATGCAACCAATTGATTTAATTTTCACCTGTGAAATTAATCATTGCAAATCTTGTTAGGACAAGCATAAAATAATCATTAATATCAGTCAATTACTTGCCCAATTGACATGGAAATTTCATGCCTTATCCACAAGAATTCCACACATTTCATGCTTGTCCAACATACAAATCAACTCATTCATGTTCATCCTTTCACAGAAAATTAAGTAATTCATCATTCACAATTTATTTCAAGCAAAGTAAACACAGTAAAATTTCATCCATAACATGCATTCAACATTTTATGTTTCTAAAATGCATCAATCAAAAAGGAAAGAGAAGAGTAAGAGTTTACCCCTCTTAATCTTGTTCCAATCCGAAGCCCCAACACAACTGCGGTTCCATTCTCCTTCCTCTCTTTCACTTCAAATGTGAATGCTTGACTCTCCTTTTCCTTGTTTTGGCGATGACAGTTGGTTTCTAAGGTTTGTCCATGGCTTCTCAAGCAAGGAACCCCTCCTCATGGTTTTCCTATAGAACCTTTGGCTTCTAGGACCCGCAAAAGTCCACTACTACCCTTTTCCATTACTACTCATACTGAGCTTTCTAGGACAGTCACATGTCCACATGCACCCTTAGGATTCCCTCAAGGTCCTTTCATCTATAAATACCTACACTTAAACATTGAGTCAATTCACATGTCAAGTTCATTTTCATAGGATTTGTCTCTAAACAAGAGTTTAAAAATCATAGCCAAATCATATACACGTGTATATTCATACTAAATGAGAAAGAAGATGCAAGATAAACCAAATACTTATCTGTATTGGACATCTTCACGTTATTCCGCAAGTTCCTTCTTTGCTTTACAAGCCTTGGGTCACTTGTGGATACAATAACGATTGTTTGGCTGGCACACAGGATGCTCCACAACATTCAAATAGCCAATGCCAAGCCAGTACCCCGACTGGTTTTATCAGTCATTCCATTAACCAATATGCTAAGCCAGTTCTATGACTGGTTTTATCAAGCATTCAGTGAATGTTTGGCCAGCACATAGGCTACTCCACAAAATTCAAATAACTAATGCCAAGCCAGTACGTCGACTCGGTCTATCAGGCATTCCATTAACCAGTATGCTAAGCTAGTTCTCCGACTGGGTTTATCAAGCTACAACAACCATCCACACACATAGGGATGGTACCCCTTCTTCACATTGTGCCTTAGTATGCAACACCAAATGGCATGATATAAAATTGTAACATATTTCATAAAAACAAATTCACTCTCTAATATTGAAACACCAGGAATGCATCCACTCCCTTAGGGTGTAGTCAATGTTGACAACCATAAAAAAACACAACACCCGAAAGGTATGCATCACTTTCCGATGTGATCAATGTAGGCCATAATCACACTCAAGCAGTCTGAAATAAAAACATGCTCTAGATATTAATTCTAATAATTTGACATGCATATTCTCAGCAAGGGTTACAAAATACTTATCAGTTTGCATAGGTATTTTATATTTCTTTCACAAGGAATGGGGCTCCCTTCTCTGATTTAACAGTCCCTAGGTATTATTACCTCAATCCATTTATGTTTCATAAACAACATATTCCCTATTGGCATAAATTCACCATCTCACCCGCGTTGTTTACCAACAAGCAATTCAGATGAGACATTATCATAATAATTTCAATTAGAGTTTCTCAAATATGTTTCGTAGAGAAACTAGATTTCCAAAACATGAGTTCTTATCATGATGTTTAGCTCTTGCAGTCTATAAGACATGTTCTTCCTGCTATGTGTTCTCCTGACACAATTCACAAAACACCAATCAATCAATAACATCAATAATCAAATTCAAATCTGAATTTACAATTCTGTTCACTATAAAAATTAGATTGGTTTAACCATGAGGTCATCCTTATATTGTTTGTCTCTTGTAAGTGGTATCACTCTGTCCATTATGGTTTTACACTTGATTCCATAACATGAATATCCACTTACAACATATCTTCTTGACACAATTCTAGAGAAGCCAAACAACCATTAGTAATTATTAGCAAAATTTCAAATCTGAAATTTACAAATCTGTTTTCCTACAGAAATTAGATTTTTTTGCAACCATGAGATCCTTGTCATAAACTTAAATCAGAAAGTTTAAAAATATGTCTCATACAAAAACAACCTGATTTCACAACAATGAGATCATCCTCACAATATTTGGCTAGTGTGCACGGCAATTTCCATCATTTATTATGGACTTACATACATTGTCATTTCCAAGACAATTCTACCTGCAATCTAAATTTTTCAATCAGCCAAACAAGTTATGAATACCCACACATATAATATTTTCATTGCAACATGTACAACAACCACTCAATTGATCTCAAAATTATAACATACTATAATTCAAACACTAACAACTGTTAATATTTCAAATGCAATGAAATATGATAATTTTATATGCATCATTATCACAACAAAATGCAATATACAATCACATTATCTATGTCATCAAATAAAACTTTAAATGATCGTGATTTTGCAATCATATCCTTTCATACAACTATGTCCTCTAAACAGAGAATTCCGGTAGCCCATCAAACACAACTACCTTCTTCATGCAATTCTTTTCCCATAGCCTCTCATGAAAGGATCTTAGAATTTTCAATAATCCTACCATTTCATCTATCAACGAATTGTAATTAAGTATACACCACGATCATGCATTCACACAATGCATCTTAACATATGTACTCACACATATTTATGCATAACCACAAGATTTATTAAATCTTTCAATGTACATTTACTCAATGCACCCAATTCACTACAACATTGATCTAAAACATTTTTGTGCCTACACAAGTTTCTTACCATGGTAAGTTGGGCATCCTAGACAATGCTTCAACACCATACCCATCCATCTCCACAATCACTTGGTTAACTATTTGGGTGCCTTCCTTCTTCACCCAAACACAACCTCATGAGTTCACTCACTCCCTGTGTGTTGGAAAAGAGGTTCTACCCCGAATTAACACCAATAGGGAGTTCATGGTATACGTGTTGAGCACTGCAGACTTCGCAACCCAACATATTCATGGTCTCAAGCATGGCATGCTCTTATTTCTCATGAATTCCATCTAAATTTTAAAAATTCACATGGTATAATGCTCATTTCCTTTACTACCACTTACCTCACCATACCCTATGGGATGTCATTCACATAAATGCATTCAATATTACGTGCAAACCATTTTATGATGTTTAAAACTTTGTTAAAGCGATTCTTACCCATCCTTTCTCAACATTTATACAATTAGTATAAATAAAACATTACCTACATGGCTTCCATCAACATATCTGATGTCGTTAGGAACCTGTGTCAACCCTTCTCTTTACTTTGTTAGTATATTGTTGTTGGACGCATATGCTTTGTAAGTCATCCCATAGTATTTGTTGATCCATAATTTATATTAGCCCATGGTATTGACCCATAGTATTGGACGCATATGCTTTGTAAGTCGTCTCGTAGTATTATATGTCCCATGGTTTTGACTCATAGTATTGGGCATAGACTTAGTATATAAGTGTGTGTTGAGGTCATTGAAGGCACCATGAAGTTAATTGTATTGAGCTTGCTCAAAGGAGGTTTCCCCCTCGAAGTGGCCCATGATCAATATAAAAGTGATTCTGAGTTTTGTTATTTCTGATATCTCATGTATTTGCATTAATTAATTATTGCAGGTTCATCACATCTGGTATCAGAGCACTTTCTTGGGCTCGCTGGGTGAAATTTCTGCCAAATTTTTTTTCGCATCTATTGCAGGTTCGGATTTGGGAATAATCCCTATCCGCTTAACTGTAGGAAGTACTTGGGCATAATCCCTAAAACTCATTGTGAGGAGTACCACAGGAACCCCAAAGTAGCTAGCCCATTGAGAGGACCTGCCAGTGAAAAGGGCAATGACCCCTAGCCGATTGACTAGTTCCCACCTGTGAGGTAAACCAAGAGCTGTCGTTTGTAGCAAAGTGGTTATCAGTTTTACCTGAACCGTGGAGTGAGGGGTACTACCCTAATACACAAGTCGTCAGACAGGATTGGTGGCCGGGTGAATTCCCTGAACCGATAGGAAGCCGCACATACCTGGGGTCCATACCTATTTTTAGCTGAACTATTGCCGATCACTTCTGCTCCAAATCCAGTCATTTCAGAACTATTCTGAAAGTCGTTCCAGATCCAGTCGCTGTTTCAGATCCAACCATTTTTCGATCCCTTCTGCGTCGTTGCAGATCCATCTGTTGCGGATCCCTTTCACGCTACTATTGCCGATCCATTTCTTAAAAAAAAAAAAAGTATAAAATTCTATTTTTCTGCCATATCTCCCTTGTTTCAACTCTGTTTTCCCTTAAACTTCGCTAACATCCTTGCAATCCCATTCTGCATATTTCATTCCTGAAGACCCTATCCCAAATTCCACTTCCCAAGACCAGAACTCCCACATTTGTCTATTTTTAGGGTTTGCCATAACTCCTTCAATTTTCACCCAAATGCCTTCAAATTTTGCCACCAAGTTCCTTTCCTAATTCTGCTTCTTTGTCCCTCTCTACCAAATTTTCCCATTCTTTCACCCCACTTCTGAAATCCCCATTTTTTGCCTCCCTATCCATCAAAAAGTGTCCAAATCCTAATCAAACCCCAATTACCAATTTGAGTTTTTCCCAAATCCAAATTTTCCTTTACTAAATAAGCTTTTGTTTGTGTTTTTCTATCCATTTCCAAAACAAACAAACAAAAAACTCCTGGTTGTGGTTGTCACCCGCACAGGAGCAAAAACCATGGAGGAAGCACTTGCAGCCATCCAAACCAAACTCCAAGATCTGGATGAAAAAATTCTCAGCCTCCATCTTTAGCATTCAGCCATGAATAATAACCAACAGCCATAATTTTTTGCAGCCATCGGGTTCTCTTCTTCTAGCAATTTTCGTGGGCCGAAGCTTGATTTTCCTCGCTTCAATGGTACTGATCCGACTGGATGGATATACCAAGTAGAACAATATTTAAGTCTGCATAATACTTTTGATGTCCAGAAAGTTCCACTTGCATCCTTTCATTTGGAACAGGAAGCCCTTCAATGGTACCATTAGCACATCAAAGCTCATCCTGAGCCAAACTGGATAGATTTTTTCCAACTCCTTTTGCCACAATTTGGTCCTAGTGCTTTTGACGACTTCACAAGAGCACTCACTAAACTTCACCAAACTGGCATAGTGAGAGAGTACCAGATGGAATTTGAGAAACTAGCCAATCACACAGAAGGATTGTCTGATGAATTCTATAGGAGTTGTTTTATCAGTGGTCTCAAGGATGAAATCGGCTCAAAGGTCAAAATGTTCTGTCCCAACATAGTGATGGAAGTCCTAGGGTTGGCTAAGCTATCCGAGGACAAGATTGCAGCTCAACAATGCTCCAAACCCACCTTTGTTCCCTTCAGAAATATGGGTTCCCAACAACCTCACATCACACTTGCTCCTCGACCAACTCCTATCAAGCATTTGTCTAAAACAGAGATGCAGGCACACTGAGAAAAAGAGCTTTGTTATAATTGTGATGAGAAATTCAGTCGGGGACATAAATGTGTTCAACAAAAGCTCTATCTCTTGGATGTGGATTCTCCACCTGCTTCTAAACTTGGTGAAGAAGATCTAGATATAGTAGATGATCAGGTTGACATTCAGCACCCTCCTATTGACACCCCATCTCAGGACGACCCACCTAAGATCTCTCTCCATGTTGTAACCGGCGTCACCACCCCACAAACAATGCAGGTCAGGGGATACTTCAAGAAGCTCCCTCTTACCATACTCATTGATTCTGGTAGCACTCATAACTTCATTGACCCTCAGATTGCCAAACAGGCTGATTGTTTTTTCCATCCTTGCTCCCACTTTGAATTCATGGTTTCCAATGGGTGCACATTACCTTGCAAGGGGAAGTGTCACAATGTGCGTATCTCTATGGAAGATTATAACCTATGCTCTAACATGTTTGCCTTGTTCTTAGGCAGATGTGATGTGGTTTTGGGTGTTCAATGGTTACGCACACTTGGCCCCATCTTATGGGATTTTGTTGAACTTTGGATGCAATTTTTAGTCAATGGGGCACAACACAAATTTATGGGCTTACAACCAGGGTCTCTCTGCATCATCAGTTCACATCGGCTAGAAAAAATCCTTAAGAAGAATTCACATGGTGTCATCACTCAGCTCCATTCCATTCAGATGCACCCATCAACAGCCTCCACTACTTCCTTGGATAGATATGCAGGTGTCTTTGCTGAACCAATGAGCTTGTTGCCTTTAAGAGACCTTTCCGGTAAGAATTTAACCACATCTACCTCTCAGCAGGAAATGATGGCTATTTTTCATGCAGTATAGAAGTGGCAGCCATACCTATTAGGGAATTATTTCTGCATCAAGACTGATCTCCAGGGTTTGAAAAATTTTCGGGAACAATGGGTCTTCTCCCCAACACACCTGAAATGGGTTATCCCTATGCAATCACTTCCAATAAGGGAAAGGACAATATGGTGGCAGATGCTCCTTCTCGCACAATTGATGACCTAGTTTCTCTTACAGCTATTTATCTGCTTGTTCCAAATTGGTTGCAATATGTTCCACAGGGCTATCTCTTCTATGAACTCCATGCTTCTTCATCAGCAGGGCACTCTGGGTTCTTTAAAATGTATGACCAGGAACAATGTAACTTATTTTGGCAGGGACTAAAAATGACAATTCAATAGATGGTGGCTGACTATGATACTTTCTAGGTCAACAAGGGTGAAACGACACTCCTTTCGAGACTGCTCAAACCCTTGCCCATCCCTACACAGATTTGGCCAACTATTTCTATGGATTTCTTATAAGCGCTCTAGAGGTACAATACCACATCTATAAGGACACTATATGAAGCATTCTATGGATAGACACCGCCAGTTCTTCTTCCATACACCCTTAGCAGCTCCCCAGTTCAGGAAATTGACTCGGTTCTTCGAAACCACGATCAGATTCTTCTCATTCTACAAGACAATCTTCACATGGCCAGAATTCGACAACAACAACAAGACGATCAGCACCATTCTAAACGCACTTTTCACGTAGCTGATATGGTTCTTCTTCGTCTACAGCCTTCCAAGCAATCCTCCCTGAAACTCCAAAGGCGTCAGTGGCCCAAAATGCAACCCGAGGATGCTACTAGGGAACCACTCATTCAGATTCTACATCAATTTCCCCAACCAAATCTTTGAGGACAAAGCTTTTTCTAAGGGAGAGGGGATGTTAGGAACCCGTGTCAACCCTTCTCTTTACTTTTTTAGTATATTGTTGTTGGACGCATATGCTTTGTAAGTCATCTCATAGTATTTGTTGATCCATAGTTTATATTAGCCCATGGTATTGACCCATAGTATTGGATGCATATGCTTTGTATGTCATCTCGTAGTATTATATGTCCCATGGTTTTGACTCATAGTATTGGGCATAGACTTAGTATATAAGTGTGTGTTGAGGTCATTGAAGGCACTGTGAAGTTAATTGTATTGAGCTTGCTCAAAGGAGGTTGCCCCCTCGAAGTGGCCCATGATCAATATAAAGTGATTATGAGTTCTGTTATTTCTGATATCTCATGTATTTGCATTAATTAATTATTGCAGGTTCATCACAGATGTTACCTGATTAGTTGGGCTCTTACCAAGGGATACATAGTCATTCCACCGATCTTTTGATCATAGATTTGTGCTCCATCCTTTCTTCATAAGGCTGCTAGTCATATGCAATATCATCATCAACATAATTAGCCATGCTTTTATTATCTTGGTCCAACAACCATTACCATGACAATAATTATTATCAACCACAATAATTATCATAACTCTCTCATTGCATATGTAAAACATCACAACTTTCATCAATATGCAATACCATATGCAAGCACACATAAGTTTACATGCAGTATGCATTATCTCTTAATATGTATACTATGCATACACATTTCATCTATCTAATCTCTTGTATTTTCAAAATTCCTATGCCATAATTTCACATATATATAACTCATAAAATATAAATATAACAGCAAGAGAAGAGTTGAGGAATTTTCCCCTTTCCAATCGCTCATCATAGCATGGAATTCCCCTTCCCAATCATAGTTGATCCACTTTCATGGCCTCTCTAGAAAGCACACAAGGAATCATTGGCTATGATTTTCTCACCAAGCAGCAATTCAATACATATACTCATTTATAACATTCTTACTTGCTACTTTCCAAGTATGCAATTCTTATGCTATAAACATAAATAGTTTAAGGTGAGAATTTTCCTTCTTTATCAACATTTCCTTACTGCTCCAATTGCTTTTAGGAATTATGGCCAAGTTCAACTTGACCTTTCTTGGACTTCCCTGCACTTATGAGCACTGCAATTTGTTCAATATTGATGCCAGGTAAAGGGCTAGCTATCTAGTTGGATCTGAATTATCGTTTCTATGCTAATTAGACAGTCCTTGTTGGCTGTCCGTTCTCACTCTCTCAAGGCAGATTCCAAAGGTAATAATATTTTCCCAATGGAATTTTGCATCCACCTTTTTTGTTAATCTCCTTCCACTTACACTGGTGAAATGCTGTAAGAGCCATCAATTACCCTGGCAGTCTTCCTCGTCTGTGGATCTGTGATCAATGAGGGATGTTCACCTTTGGAATTTTTTGGATCAATCTTCCACTTACCATCATGCACTTCACCTAGAAAAATGCTTCGCGACCGTCGATCCTTCTCGGTCTCGATCTCCACCTTATGATCTCTATTCATTATGCAGCTTTAACAAGCCTATAAGCTCTTACTTTGGTCCTAGAATGCCCAGTGCTGCAACATTGGGCCCTGATACCACTTGTAACATCCCCGTTCCCCTCGATTCCCTTTAGAAGTGATGGGGGAGCTCGTTAGAATACAACCTACTAATTTTTTTTTCCAAACTATGCACTTTCGCACAGCCGCAATAACTTCAGTCCGCAATCCCCAAGTCGGAATTTGGAACTCTAAATTCACAGCTTCGAGAATTACACCTACAAATTCCACAATCCTCAATGCGGGAGTCACAAAGTTGAAACACCAAATACATTGCGTCGAAGAGATATGCCTCTGACTTCCACAAGCCTCCATCCACAGTGCTGGATTCGGAAGTCGGAACACCGAATACACAACTTCGCTAAGTCATGCCTCCGACTTCTACAATCCACAATCTGCCATGGGGGATTTGGAAAGTCAAAAATACAACATGCAAGTCCAAATAAATCACCTCTCCAACTTCTGCAATCCACAATCCATGATGCGGGAGTCGGAAGTCAAAACCCCAAATTCACAACTCCGGGCAAATTACACCTCTGACTTCTACAACCCGCAATCCAACTTGCGAGAGTTGGAAGTCGGAACTCCAAATTCACAACTCCGAAAAAATTACGCTTCCGAATTCCACATTCTGTGATCCACCTTGTGGGATTCATATGTTAATTTTTTGAGCATTAATTCAACATAATCTAGGATCTTTACTAAGAGAATAACATGTACAGCATATCAATCATATCAAGCATGTCAAACAATCACATAAGACAATAGACACATAGAGTTTCACTGGGGAAAACCATAAAGGTGAAAAACCCCACAGCTTCCTCAAAGATAGAGAGAACAATGATACAACCAAAGTACAAGAGATAGTCTTCTCCTAGCAGCTGATCCTCCTCCTCACATGTGCGCCACTTTCCAAGTGATGGATGAGTGAGTAATGAGATGATCAAATAGAGATCTCCCAATCTCTATTTATACTTGTGCTGTCCTTCCCAATAAACCAGTGGAGCTGACTTGTCTAACTTAGCCTAATAACCCATGGTTACATTAATTAGGTCTGACCCCACACATGGTGGTCTAATAACCCATCAGAAAGTTACGACACTTGCGACACTTGTCAATACAAATGATGAAACTTCCGTATAGAGGAATAATAACATCTCTATAAGAGTACAATATACATGGATGAAATACATAGGTGAAATACATTCCAAAGTTACATATACTTCAACACTCCCTCTTAAATAGGAAGGTATTTCTCGACACTGATCTGCTAGCACAAGTCTTCTTCTTTGGATCATCATCACTGGACCATCGTCATTGAATCATCGTCATCGTCACTGCTACTGCTATCTCAATCAATCTTTGATCTACTCATCATAGGAAGTTCTACAGAGCTAGTCCTTTTTCATACTGGATGTAGGCCCACCACCTGTAGGTCTTCATCACTGACCATACTACGGAATCCTCAGGACTTATTACGTGCATCAACAAAACCTCGAAAGAGCATCCCAGGCATTTTACGAGCACACAGCTCAACCTATTGAATCTCCCAGGATCTTTTACATGTGATCGTCACAAAACCTTAAAAGAGTGTCTTTCCAAGCAAGATCTCTAAAGAGCATCTGAGGCCTTTTTCATCCTGTCCAGATCTCCAGGACTTATTACATGTGACACCTACCACAAAACCTTAAAAGAGTGTCTTTCTAGGCAAGATCTGTAAAGAGCATCTGAGGCCTTTTTCATCCTGTCCAGATCTCCAGGACTTATTACATGTGGTCCCCATAAAACCTTAAAAGAGTGTCTTGCCAAGCAAGATCTCTAAAGAGCATCTGAGGCCTTTTTCATCCTGTCCAGATCTTCAAGACTTATTACATGTGGTCTAGAAAAACCTTAAAAGAGTGTCTTGCCAAGCAAGATCTCTAAAGAGCATCTGAGGCCTTTTTCATCCTGTCCAGATCTCCAGGACTCATTACATGCTAACCTTGCACAAACTATCCATGGCCACAGAGTATCAACCTAATGCTCACCATACATCGTCCTGATGTACATGATCATCCTAATCATCATCACTGCATCGTTTTGATGCATGTCATCTGGAGCAACATCCTGAAGCTCATCATCTATGATCATCTTGATCATACAATGCATCCACCTGATGCATACCAAGTATCTACCTGATACATATCATCATACATGATCCACCTGATCATATAATGTATCCACCTGATACATACACAGATACATAATCCACCTGATCATACAATGTATCCACCTGATATATATCAACATACATGATCTACCTAATCATACAATCGTATCCACCTGATACATATATAGATACATGGTCCAAGCATCCAACATGACGCATATACATATACATGATCCAACTAATCATAACAAGCATCCAACATGATGCATATATAGAGTAGTAACTGGAGCATTGCCTTGATGCTCATCATCCAGCGCTTACATCCATAGCCATGGGAAGGATCCTTCTCTCACCATGCTTGGAATGGCTCCTGCAAATGTGTCCATCACTTCTTCCTCGAAGTGTCATCAATATGAAGAGCACCAAGCCTCTCTCTGAAGTACTCGAACTTCACTCTGGCTAGTGACTTCATCATCACATATGCAATCTGCTCATCCATCGCAACATATAGGAGATTCACTGCTCCTCTTTGCACCATATCCCTGATATAGTGATATTTGATCTCAATGTGTTTCAACCTATCATGGAACACTGAGCTCTTAGACATCTTCACACAACTCTGGTTGTCACAAAATATACCAGTAGCCTCTAGCAGGAGATCAAATAGCTTAGACAATAGCTTCCAGATCCATACTACCTCACAACTAGCCAAACATGCTATAGCATACTCTACCTCGGCTGTACTCAGTGTTATGCAAGATTGCTTCCTACTAAACCAAAAGATCACACCTGATCCCATACTCAAGTAACACCCAGATGTGCTCTTCCTATCTACAACACTACCTGCCCAATCTAAATCAACATAACCCTGTAGGTTAAACTTTTGATTCGCATCATACCTGATCCCATAATCAATTGTACCCTTCAGGTACCTCAGAATATGCTTTACAGCAACCAGATGAACACCTCTAACATCCGTCAGGAAATGGCTCAATGTGTTCACCGCAAAGCAAATATCTTATCTAGTGTTCGTCAGGTACATCAAGGACCCAATCATTTGATGATACATAGTGACATCAACCGGATCAAATGAAGCATCACAAAGAAGCTTCAGGTTCGATGCCATAGGTGTGGCCATTGCCTTGCAGTCCATCTGCCCGAACCTCTTCAAGATCTCTACTGCATACTTCCCTTGTCCAAGGAAGATCCCATCTGCACTCTGCGACATCTCCATGCCTAGAAAATAGTGCATCATCCCCAAGTCCTTCATCTCGAACTCGGCAGCAAGCCTCCTCTTGGTATCGGCAATCAATCCATCCTTACCTGTTACAAACAGGTCATCCACATACAAGAGTAGTATCACAGGATTTCCTTCCTCAACCTTGTAGTAAAGGTTGGAATCTGCTTTACTCTTAGTAAAGACCAAACTAGATAGAAAGTTGTCTATCCTACCATACCAAGTCCTAGGAGCTTGCTTCAAGACATACAACACTTTCTTCAGTATGCACACATATGACTCCCTATCATGTGTCTCAAAACCAAGTGGCTGCTCCACATACACTTCCTCCTCGACTACACCATTCACAAAAGCTGTCTTGACATCCATCTGGTGTATCTTCCATTTCATCACTGCAGCTAGAGAAAGTACTGATTTGATGGAGGTGTATCTGGCTACAGGAGCAAAAGTTTCTTCATAGTCTATTCCCTCTTTCTGAGAGAAGCCACGAGCTACAAATCTTGCTCTGTACTTTTCTATGCTGCCATTTGCAACATGATTGATCTAGTAGATCCACTTGGAAGTCACAACAGACTTCCCTTCAGGTCTTGGGACTACATCCCAAACATCATTCTTCATGATTGACTGGTATTCCTCGACCATGGCATCCCTCCATTCTTTCTTTTCCGTTGCCTCTTCATAAATGGAAGGTTCTTTGTTCATAATATCACATAGTAAAGAAACATAGTTGGTATGAGATCTAGTTCTCTTTCTTGCTTTGTGTTCTTCTTCTAGAATGTCATACCTTTCTACATCTTGAATGAGCTCTCTAGCCCATGCAAGTTTCCTCTTGTGAGAGTTATTCTCACGAGGTGGATCTACAGGTATTTGTGGATCCTCAACTTCACGATCTGCTTCTGGAATTGATTCAGTCATGGTGGTGTCTTGAAATCTATTTTCCTTTGGTTCTTCATGATCTTCAGCAGGTGTCTTTCTTGATTTGATGAAAGCTGATTTTTCATCAAATGTTACATCCCTGCTAACATCAATCTTCTTGAACCCTGGAAAGTATTTTCTATAAGCCCTCAAGATTTCACTGTGCCCCACAAATATTTCCTTCTTTCCTGAAGGATCTAGCTTTGCTTTCACTTCTTGGAAATGCCTTCTTAATGTTCTTTCCTTTTGCACATCCTTTGCAAATACCATCATGCTTTGTCTTGATTTCAGGAAGACCTACAGCTTTGCTTGCAATTGGTAGTGCTCTATAGTGCACATGTGCAAGCCTTCTATGCCAATGTTCACTTGGCTCCATGGATTCATGTACCATGGCATGTTCAAGTTGTCCCTTTAATTTGTACAATCATCCCTCTTGTTCTCCAATCACTACTGCATCATCTATAGTTTTACCCTTTGGACACATTAGGGCTTGGCCATCTACAAATGCAACCCTCATGCCTTTGGAATCCAATGCAGATATGGAGAGTAGGTTCTTCTTGAGCCCAGGTACATATAGAACATCCTTCATCTTCAAAGACTTCCCAAAGTCTAGGTTGTAGGAGGCTTCACCACTTCCTTTGATAGGATATTGATAGTCATCCCCAAGTTTCACCTTATGGGGTGACTCATGTTCAGATAGATTTTCAAAAGATTATTTAAACCCAGTCATGTGTTTGGAAGCCCCACTATCAATAAGCCAATCATTACATCCATGAGAGATAGTACCTGTGAGAGCAGAGATTAGAACATATTCATATTCACTAGATGAGTCATCACTTTTGCTCTAGCCTTCTTCTTGGAAGGTTCCTCATCCTCAGCAGCATGAGCATGATATCTCTTCTTGTTTCCCTTCTTCTTGTTGTTGGAGTTGTTGTCCCTTTTGTTCTTGGGACAATCTGCAGCAAAGTGTCCCTTCTCATGACATGTGAAGCATCTCAGATCCTTCTTACCCTTTTTAAAAGGTTTCCTGTGATGAGAGTGCTCCTTCTTGGGATTGATTCTTTTGGTGTGAGCTGTGAGAGCTTGATCTTCACTTCCCATCTTTTCTTCTCGGGCTACAAGCCTAGCCTCTTCTTGTGAACATTCCTCCCACAATCTACTGAAGGAGATCAACTTCCTTCTTGCACATATTCCTTGAATGAAGGAATCCCATGACCTAGGTAGACCATTCAGAGTGGTCATGACAATTTCACCATTCTCCACCATTTCATCCACAACTTCAAGTTTTTCCTTGATCTGAGAGACCTTGGAGAAATAGGATTGAATGGTCTCTCCATTCTGAATTTTTACCCCTTTCAATTGGTTCCGCAGAGTCATCTTCTGATTTATGTTCTTGCCTTCAAACAGCTTGGTCAAAAATTCAAACATTGCCTTGGGTGTCTTTAGAGATGACACATGTGGAATGAGATGGTCCTTGATAGAATCAGCAATGATTCTCTTTGCCTTGACCTAGTTCTTCTTGTGAAGAGCCTTAGCCTCTTCTCCCTCTGGGACAAGGACCTCTTCACTTATATAAGTGTCCAACTCATTTTCTTCTAGGATTAACCCAATCCTATACTTCCATGCTCGGAATTTATTATCCCCTTCAAGCTTATCCTCATGCTTGGTGTGGTGAGACATATTTAAAGATTACTTCAAATGGAAATAGAAAATATTTAGGTCTTACCACTTGATTTGCTGAAAACTAGATCTAGTCCTGGATTAGGGTTTGTTAGAGAAACCCTAAAAATTCAAAATGTGAATTTCAAACTTCTGAAAGGATAGAAAGATGTGCCTTGATGAGCGGATCATCCTGGTATATTCAGAATTTGAGATGCAAAGTTTCACCCTTCAGAAATGCCTTTTAGTCTTCCCGGATTCACTAGGGAGGACCCTGAATTAGGGTTTCCGTTTCTCGGAGTTTCACCCAACCAAAAATCTTGATCCAAAGCTCTAAACTTCTATTTTTCCAAGGAGCTTCCAGCTATGTCTTCATATTTCAGAAATTGCTATTTTTGTGGAAACCCTAATTTTTACGGCCAAAACTAAAAGTGCTCATAATTGAATTCTGATTGTGTGAGTATTTTGATCACAGAAGATCGAGGAGCTATGGAGAACCTCACAAAATTGAATTAATTTGCAAAAACAGTGGAAAAACTTGAAAAAGATGATAAATTTACACACAATGTATGCTCAAATCTTTGATTAACTGACTGTCTAACATGTGAAAATGTTAGTAACAGGTTTTTATTACATCCATGAGAAAATCGAGAGCATTAGGTGGCTCAAGCTGAGTGTACAAGTCATCAATGCCAAATTGGCCTCAATCCCCCCTAGGTGGGTCCAACTCAATCCCAATCACCCCAAACAGCCACAAATTCTGGTGTGGAGGTGGCTGAAGCATGCTGGATCAATAATGAGCTCAAGGCAGGCGTGGGTGAGCAAGTAGAGGAGGTTTGGGGGCCCAAGGGAGCATTAAATGCTCCAAATCTAGCCAAAAAAGGGCAAAAATCCACCCTAGCGCCCTTGATCAACTAAAATTCCCCAAAACAAGGAGAGAGGGCGCACCAGCAATTAATGAGGGCACACTTGTGGACAAAACTGGAGGCTGGGTGAACTGGTTTACTCAGAAGTGGGTGTGAACACTCTCAAAGTGGGTTTTTGACCAACTATAGTCACTTAATCCAAAACATGGTTTAATTAAGCACATGGGCAATTAAAAATTTATGGATTATGGTACTAAGTGTGGTTACTGTTCTAACACCCCCCCTTAACCATAACTTTGTACATCTCATGAAATATAAGTGGGAGGCCTTGGCAACAAAGGCTCAAGTCACCTCAATACAACAAAATTTTTATTTGTCCATATGAACCGAGGAAAAGAAGTAAAACCTCATGGGATAAAAACTTCCCTCAAAAATGGACATGGGGCTGAACCTGCAATTAAATTGCAGCAATCACCATCCATCACTCACTCCAAGCAAATCTCTCAAGTGAGTGAAGGTCTTCTCAGTAAAGCACTTGGTGAAAATATCAGCAGTTTGCTCGGTGGATGGGCAATACTGCAGTGAAATCACCCTGTCATGCACCAAGCCCCGAATGTAATGCATGTGGATCTCAATGTGCTTTGTTCTTTGCCTCTGTACTGGATCAGTAGATATCTTGATGGCACTTTGATTATCCACCCAAATATTGGTTGGAGAATCAATAGCAACACCAAACTCCCGAAGAATGCCTTGCAACCAAACACACTGTGTGGCTGCGTTCACTGCTGCCCTGTACTCGGCCTCTGCTGATGAAAGAGAAATTGTATGCTGTTTCTTACTTGACCAGAAAATAGGACCTTTAGCAAACATAAACACAAAACCTGAAGTGGACTTTCTATCGATGGGATCTCCCGCCCAATCGGAATCAGAAAATCCAGCTAGTTGAAGTGAAGAACCAGCTGCATAGTGTACCCCAAAGCTCTTTGTTCCTTGGACATAATGAAGGATCCTTTTGGCTGCCTTCCAATGGATCTCATGTGGTTGCTGCATATACCTTGCTATAGCACTTACAGCATAAGACAAATCAGGTCTTGTATGTGTAAGGTACAGCAAACTTCCAACTAGCTGCCTATAGAGAGTGCAATCCACCACCGGAGAGTCTTCAATTTCACCTAGTTTTATGCCTGAAAGGAATGGGCACTTAGCTGCCTTACATTCAGCCATTTTGAACTTGAATAACAGGTCTGAAGCATACTTAGATTGACTCAGCAATATACCTCTCTCAGATTGCTCAATTTCCAAACCCAAAAATTGCCTTAGCAATCCTAGGTCGCTCATGGCAAATTCACTGTGCAAGGAAGCCTTAATTGAGCCAATTTGTTTGGTGCAGCTCCCTGTAATTAAGAGATCATCAACATACAGTACAATGACCTGCAAATTATCATCACAATGCTGCAAATAAACATTTGGATCAGACTTGCATCGACAGAAACCAATTGAGAGAAAAAAAGCATCCATTTTGGCATACCAAGCCCTGGGGGCTTGCTTGAGTCCATAGAGTGACTTCTTCAACCTGCATACAAGTGTGGGATCCTCTTGGAATTCTTCAGTCTGCTGCATATATATCTCTTCCTGTAGCTCACCATGCAAGAATGCACTTTTGACATCCATGTGGTGAACTTCCCAACCTTTACTAGCTGCCATGGCTAGAGCTAGTCTAATTGAGTCCATATTTGCAACCGGTGCAAAGGTCTCTGTATAATCCACACCATGGATTTGTGAGTAGCCCTTAGCCACTAACCTAGCCTTATACTTCAGATCAGAACCATCAGCAACAGGTTTGGTTCGAAAAATCCACTTACATTGCACAAGTTTCCTCTTGGGAGGAAGAGGCACCAAATCCCATGTTTTGTTCTCTTGGAGAGACTGGAATTCTTCTTGCATTGCTGCTCTCCACCTTGGATCATTATGAGCTTCCTGATATGATGTTGGATCAGATCCAATCATCATATAACAGTGATCAGCAAGTTCACTCTCATTAGCAAAGGAAGCATTGATTGTTTGAGATCTAGTCTTCCTAGGCTCTTGGGGATTGCCTGCCAATTCACCTGCATCTTGTATGATTTTTTCAGCCCACTTGGGCCTTGATGGTGACTCATGTACAGCAATGTCATCTTCAGCCATGTCATCTTCAGCAATATCAGAAAAATCAGAGGTGGAATCATCACTAATCTCATTAAGGTGTGGAGGAGAGGAGCTTTCCCCCGGTGCAAGCTCAAAATCTGGAATTGGTTCTTCTTCGAATTGCACACTTCTCTCAATGAAAGTTTTAAGTGTGGATGTGTCAAAGAGCTTGTAGCCCTTTGTGTCCTCACCATATCCAACCATGATACATTCCCTGCTCTGTGGCTCCAAAGCCTTCCTTTTTTCTGATGGAATTCGAGCCCATGCTCTAGACCCAAAAATCCTGAAATTTGACACATTTGGTTTTTGGCCAAACCATGCCTCATAGGGGGTTTTTCCTTTGACTGATTTGTGAAAGGCTCTGTTCTGAATATGAGCAGCACAATTGATGGCTTCATCCCATAGCTTAGGGCTTAGATCCCTAGCTTCAATCATGCAAGTAGCCATCTCCTTGAGAGATCTATTTTTCCTCTCTGCCACACCATTTTGCTGAGGTGTGTAGGGGATTGAATGTTGCATTTGGATGCCACATTCCTCACAAAGGTGCTGAATGTTATTATTCACATATTCCTTTCCAGTATCAGTCCTAAGGATCTTTATCTTATGACCACTATGGTTCTCCACTAGGGCTTTCCAAATCTTCAGTTTCTCAAACACTTCTGACTTCAATTTAAGGAAGTAAACCCAGCAGAATCGAGAGTAGTCATCTATGAATGTAAGTACATACCTTGATCAACCATATGATGGAGTGGGAAGAGGACCAATGAGGTCTGAATGTACCAATCCAAGTGGTTGAGTGGCTCTCCTTGCCATTCCCTTCTCATAGCTGCGCTCAGGATGCTTTCCAACTACACACCCAATGCATGCACCATTTGATGACTTGATTTCTGGAAGCCCTTCCACCATCTCGTCCTTGTGCAGTGTTTGGAGGTATTTGTAGTTCATGTGGCCAAATATTTCATGCCACAACTTGGAGGTCTCGTTGGCATGAGAGACAAGAGCATGGTCACTAGAATTTGGAATGAAATTTGAGAATTTGTACATTCTCTCATCATGATCTGCATACCCTACTGCCACAACTTGATTTGAAGAGATTTCTGAGATTTCTACCAAATCCGGAGTGAATGTCACTCTCTTGGCTTCTCCTGTATGGGTCATTTGATAAACTGATAGCAAATTTGCAGCCAATGAAGGTACATAGAGCACATCACTGAAATAGCCATGCTCCATGTCAATCCTACCAATCCCCTTGGTTTGGAGTTCTGAATCATCTCCCATTCGAACTGTTGGGCCACCATTCGAATGGATAGAGGAGAAGAGCTCTCTGGATGAAACCATATGTCTAGAAGCTCCTGAATCAATGATAAAGGATGAGGGATTTGAAGTACCTGCTACCAAAGCATGACACTTCTCCTTATTGTCAGGGTTTGAGGTGCTCTCCTTCTTCCTTGCGCCCTCAGGGACTGGGATGTTGTTCTTCTCCAGCAGCTGCGCCATTGAGTCAATGGTTTTCTTCATACATGAGCTCTCTGGATGCCATCCCCTATGACAATAGGTGCATTTGGTCTTTTCCTTTCCCTTCTTGTCCTTCTCCTTTGACAGATTCGAACCCCCATCTGCAGACTTGGTCTTATCAAACTTCCTCTTCTCTTGCTGCTTTGAATTCTTGGCTTTCTGCTTTCCTTTGCTTGCATTTGAAACACCCATTGCCAATGCTTGGTCCTTCGATTTTATGGTGCCCATCTGAACTAGTTTATCCTGCTCCTGAGTGAGACACTCCATGAAGGTAGCTAGTGATGGCATTTGCCAATTTCGAAGGGTCATTTTGGCTGAGTGAAATGTGCTAACAAATACTGAAAACTCTGGGCCTAGCTTCGAAAGGATGGACAGAATCAGTTGTTCCTCCTTCTTAACAATTCCACATTGTTGCAGTTGAAGCACCAGTGACTTGAATTTCTTGAAGAACTCCTGGATGGTTTCAAAATGCGCTGGGCTCAAGCTAATGAGCTCGTTTTCAAGCTGGTGGCCTCTCAGTTCATCAGTTTTCCCAAAGAGTGATTCTAGCTTCACCCATACTTCATTGGGGGTTGTCAAACTGTCTGTATGAAACAAGAGTTCCCTTGAAATGCTCAGGCATAGCAATCCATAAGCTTCATCAAGTCGATTGTAGTACTTTGCTTTCTCCACAGCAGAATTTGGCTCCACTTTTGTGCCCATGGTCACTCTGTAGAGACCCTTAGATCTCAGCTTGATAACCATCTCAGCCTTCCAATCGAAAAAATTGAAGGGTGTGAGCAACATTTGGTTTGCTTCCATGACTGCTGCGTTAATGGTGAGAAAACTACTGAAACACCTGCAAAAAACACTTAATTTTTATCTGGAAATCCTCTCTAGAATGCAGTTCAACGCACAATGTTGGCCTGCAACTCACTAACTCCATGATGGCTCTGATACCATGTGAGTATTTTGATCACAGAAGATCGAGTAGCTATGGAGAACCTCACAAAATCGAATTAATTTGCAAAAACAGTGGAAAAACTTGAAAAAGATGATAAATTTACACACAATGTATGCTCAAATCTTTGATTAACTGACTGTCTAACATGTGAAAATGTTAGTAACAGGTTTTTATTACATCCATGAGAAAATTGAGAGCATTAGGTGGCTCAAGCTGAGTGTACAAGTCATCAATGCCAAATTGGCCTCAATCCCCCCTAGGTGGGTCCAACTCAATCCCAATCACCCCAAACAGCCACGAATTCTGGTGTGGAGGTGGCTGAAGCATGATGGATCAATAATGAGCTCAAGGCAGGCGTGGGTGAGCAAGTAGAGGAGGTTTGGGGGCCCAAGGGAGCATTAAATGCTCCAAATCTAGCCAAAAAAGGGCAAAAATCCACCCTAGCGCCCTTGGTCAACTAAAATTCCCCAAAACAAGGAGAGAGGGCGCACCAGCAATTAATGAGGATGCACTTGTGGACAAAACTGGAGGCCGGGTGAACTGGTTTACTCAGAAGTGGGTGTGAACACTCTCAAAGTGGGTTTTTGACCAACTATAGTCACTTAATCCAAAACATGGTTTAATTAAGCACATGGGCAATTAAAAATTTATGGATTATGGTACTAAGTGTGGTTACTGTTCTAACAGATTGGACAGATAGATTCTCCTTGATGAGTAGAGTCAATCTACCTTACTTCTTTTCCAAAATCTATGGAGAGAAACCCAATAAACAAGAAACCCTAGTTTTTGCCACTGCACAATGTCTTCTTCTCAGGGAAGCTTTGATACCATGTTAATTTTTTGAGCATTAATTCAACATACTCTAGGATCTTTAATAAAGAGAATAACATGTATAGCATATCAATCATATCAAGCATGTATCAAGCATATCAAACAATCACATAAGACAATAGACACACAGAGTTTCACTGGGGAAAACCATAAAGGTGAAAAACCCCACAACTTCCTCAGAGATAGAGAGAGAAATGATACAACCAAAGTACAAGAGATAGTCTTCTCCTAGCAACTGATCCTCCTCCTCACATGTGTGCCACTTTCCTTGTGATGGAAGAGTGAGTAATGAGATGATCAAATAGAGATCTCTCGATCTCTATTTATACTTGTCCTGTCTTTCCCAATAAACCAGTGGGGCTGACTTGTCTAACTTAGCCTAATAACCCATGGTTAAATTAATCAGGACTAACCCCACACATGGTAGTCTAATTACCCATCGGCAAGTTACAACACTTGTCAATACAAATGACGACACTTCCATATAGAGGAATAATAACATCTCTATAGGAGTACAATATACATGGATGAAATACATAGGTGAAATATATTCCAAAGTTACATATACATCAACATCATAAATTCGGAACCACAGCGTGCAACTTTGAATAAATCATGCCTCCAACTTCTGCAATGCTGGCTCGGAAGGTCGGAAGTTGACCATACACCCATGTTATTGCCAACTTGTCAAGCCGATATTTTTCTCATCTTAAGACAATTTTTGGAAAACTTGATACTGTTGGAAAGCTCTCGGTGAGACCTATGCAACTGCATGATCCTCAACCACACCTGAGGAATTTGATCCTGTCCTTCTTCCAACCCAAAATGTGGCCCCAAACTTCATCAAGGCCTCTTTACCACTCTATAAGGGATCTTATACTACTATGTCATGTCTTCTCCCATCAATACAGACCCTCAGAGGGAACATGAACACAACAGGGGGTGTCTATTTATTCCCCAAATCCCTGACTAAACATTTTGAACCTCCTACGCCTCAACAAAACTTAGCCCTATTCATCAATGAACAAATTCATATAAATAAAAACACATGGATGCATAGGCATACTCAAATAAACACAAATGAATGAAACATTATCCATAGGCATATCTATCATTCATTCAGCATATCAATAACAATCATCAGTAGTTAAATCATTCCAGAATTAAAACACATATAATGAACATGATATGAATCACAAAGAACACTTATTTTTACATTGAAATATCCACGCAACTAGCCCTGGACTACAACTTTCCAACCCAACCATAGGTCTCTACCTAGCCTATATTCTTTCACCACTCAGATACCACCGCTGAGTTGGGGCTAAGTATCCACAAAGAGGAACTACCAAGGTTTACCCATAGCCATGGTTTCACATTCATTCAGGATCAACCAACACTTGACTGGCTCTATCAAGCAAGTGGGGAGACAAGGAAGGAGGTTTCTAAGTCAATGATCTCAACATAGAGCTACATGCATATCAAGTTGGCTTCATACATTCCAGGAACCCCCATCGCTTCCACTCTCAGCCTAAGTAAGGTCCCCTTCACTCCTACACAATCCCTAAGGTGCCCCTTTCCTTAGCGTTGAACATGGTAAGTATGGCTGGTCCCGAATTCTAAACCAAGGTGAAATGAGCCCTCACTAGCTCTACCATTAATTCTACCCCCCATGGTCTCTCTCCCACTGCGATCCTCTCTTGGATCTTCCGCAAGGTTGCGGTTGAAAGACTATGCCCCGCAATTGGATTTTCAAGATTCTGAATCAAGGTTTTCCTATGAATTTATGGGTGTATCACACTCTCAAATTCTCCCCAATTTTTAGTTCGATGGATCCCCTGTTGGATTTCATTCCCCACACAAAGTTTCTGGGCTATTTTGACACTCCTCAACGTGGCTTAACTCAGAATCGCAATTTCTGGTTTTGTAAAAAGTAGGTAGTGTGGGCGTAAGCTCCATTTTGTCAGTTGAATGAATTGACTAGGTGCAGAACTGTTTTAATGGCCAACTGCTTCACCGAGCATCTTCTGAAAATATCCACACGTGTCTCAACCCCACCCATGATGGGCATCCGAATTTCTCTGAAGAAAATATTTTCTCTTTCGAGATTGCATTCTCATCATCAATTGGCCCAAGGACTTTCCTCGAGCTTTAAAATTTAGATTGGCCGAAGCACCTCGCTACCCTGCCTTATTTCCTGATTGTTTTCACTACTGGGCATGCTTCCTCCATCAAAACTGAAGCTTACATGATCTACCATGCCCTTCGGATGAGGGAAAATGCCCCCCCCCTGAGGTAGGGTGACTTATGGGTCAAGCAAACCAAGCCCATACTCTTCCTTACGAATTTTAGGGCTTCCCATACTCCATCAATCCATGGACTAATTTCCTGAAGTACTTCCTTACAACATAAATAAATGACAACAAGGAAAGTCAAAGGTGTGTTCTCAAGGTGACAAATGGAATCCTAGGGTTCAATCCCACAACCCCCTCACCTCTCCTTAGTGGATACACATAACCCCCTCATTTAGTTGTATTCATAGCCATCCCCTTGGTAATTTATTTGCATTACAATCATTTACATGCTTTTACAATTTCCCCATGGCTTACTAGCACATGTATAATGCAACATAAAATACCATCCCTTCAAGGCTAACCATTCATTAGCAAGGCCTTGGGCTTGAGCTCCACAATACGAATCATAGATCACATATATACGTCATTTACATTAGAAGCCAATACATACAAAGGATCAAAATGGGGGTATTACAAACTCAATGATGGATGAAGTAGTTATGAGGTAATGGGATGGTGTAGGAGTGAACTAGGATGGTGAGGGATGGGAAACATTGATGATAGATGATGTTTTTCCACCCCCAAACTGAAGGATTTTTATATGCTTGGAAAACAAATGGTAAGGAGGCAGGACAAAGGAAAAACGTAGAGGAAGACTATGAAAGTTTCCAAATACACTTCTAATAGTACTCACTGAATCTATGATTAAATAAAAGAAAAACAATCATACTTGGACCTACCTATGAGGTCCATGATATCTGTAGCATTTGAGAGGAAATAGATCTGATATGTCCACGATGATGTCAAAATTTGCAAGAAAGAATAGCATGGATCTTGGAACATGTAGCACAATGTAGATCTAGAATATTTTTCTGATGTAGCGATGAATCTTGAAACCTTATTTAGAGAGTAACTTTGGAAATATTTATTCAGAGAGCAACTTGGATGGAATTACTTATTTCTTACTTTATTTGCAAACCTTGTCCGCAAGCAAGCTAGTTTTCAAACAAGATTTGTCTGACTGCACCCAGAGGGTTTTCACAACTAGAATTTTATCATTCCCTAGGAATACCCACTAGCAAGTTGGTTTTCAAGCATTCCAAGGTCTGATGGCGTCTAAGACAAGTTTTCACCATCAAATTTTATTTGGAACTAGAGTAGGAAAGTGGGGAAACTTGGCATTGTAAGTGAGACAAGATATCTTTATGATGTGGGATTAGGGGTGTGTGGAGAAGGCATGGAATTGGTAGAGTGATGGAGGCTAAAGCTAATCCAAGTGTAGTAGCTATATGAATGATATTCTGATGAAATTAAATGACTTTTAAATACTACCACATAAGCAAATGAGACTTTATGAACTTCAGTATGGATGAATCATTGAGCTACGAGGGAAAAATGCATATGCATACCATGGTGTTGCTGAAGGTATTCTAGAGGGATTTTTTTGGTAGCAATGGCATAGCACTTGAATTCTGAAAACATGATTTTCAAATCATTCAAATAATTTCTTCATGTATCTCATTTTGGATCCATTTGCAATTTTGAATGGAAAAAATTTTCATGTTGTTATCCTCATCTAAGACACTGTTGTAATAAGCCTCTTGGAACTTGATATTTGAACATGGAACAACATATCATCATATTTCATCTTCACATTTAGTTTTATTTGAATCATTCCCATTACCATAAAGTTTGGCTTCAAGAACCACTGTGCATGGATTGACCTCTCAATTCTCCCAGGATCTACAAAAAAAAAGCACTTACCTACAATAAAACGTAATATCATGGAAGAAGAGAGGTGTATGGGCTCTCTTCATCCAAGAAATATGAAAAAAACAAAAACTAGTGGTTATAAAACAAATCCAAATAAAACAAATGAAGTAAATTCATTTTATACCTGCTTTGGAGTGGCGGCCACCTTGGACTACCTGACAGTATTTCATTAATAATTTTTTTGTTCCTTGTCCAATTTGAGTGATTAAAAATTCAAATGAAAGTGTATTAATAGGGATACTTCCAATAGAAACAAGTTTTAAAAATTCCATTAGATGATATGTCATATATTCTGAGCAACAACCTTCATCCTAGTGTTGTTTGTGAGTTCCATCCTAGAACAACAATCACTATTTTGAGTACAACCTTTTTGTTTAAGGACAGATTGGTGTGATTCCAATTGGAGGTGAAAGTAGATTCATATATTTATATCAAATAGAAATAGGTTTTGAATACAATAATAATTGATGGGTCAAATACTCCAATGGAAAACCAGGAAAGCAGAGTTTTTCAGAATGCAGATTTAGGATAGGAAGTTAGTATTTTTGGCATATCTCCCTTGTACGATATCAAAATTGAATGATTCAAATTGTGTTTTAAACTATATTAATATGTTAATATTCATTAGAAACATGTTTTAAAATTCACTAATTAGGTCTCCCAAACGTGATTGTCCCAACTCTGGTTTTGAGTTGCCTACTCTACCCCTAGTCAGTATTTTGATCATATATTTTTCGTTGACAACCAAATTGGATTAGAAACTAAAATTAAATAGATACTTTGGATAGAAATAGGTTTTCAAACTAATCCCAAACGGTACCTCAAAATATGACTATCCCGACTGTGTTTCAACGAATTTCAACAAGCCAAAATGCCACAAAATGAAATAAAAAAAACATAGTTTCCCAAACAACGATTCAAATAAATGTGAATGTTTGTAATGGTATATTTTTTAATGGAATACATCCACATATCCAAAATTTAAAGCATTGAGTACCTATAATGACTTACACAACGTGTTGTAGCAGTTGTTGCAACTCCTAAAAAATTGATATGATATTCAAAATAAGATCTATGTAATTTTGTGGTTGTCTTATTTTCAATGTAATGTATTAAAAATAATCCAATAAAATGAAATCCAACTACTTACCAAGATCGTACAAGTATCAAGCTTGAATTCTTCTATATCCTCGTAGATCCTCCTCTACTGAGATCTTCATCCACCAATCCTTCCTTCTTCTTACCAACTTCTTGCAAAATAGATATTAGTAATATGGGTGGCTCTTACTGCACCACTGAGGGGAATGATGCACCAAAAATGAAATGAAAATGAAATGCAAAGAAATAAAAACATCACTCAAAGAAAATTCGATCAACTAAAAAAGTAATCAAGCAATCTACATGCACTAACCCTTATGAGGTCAAGCCCGTTACAGTCTATCGAATGATGTGTATCTCTTCACTACATCTTACCACCTTGACACCTCAGGATCAGGAACACATCTACCATGAAATGCAACTAAAACCAATGCTAGTTTGTACTTTTACACCTTCGATGACCTCCCCAACAACGCCACCAAAATGTTGGGTGGATTAATTGCGTAATAAACAAATCAATTCACAACATAAATTATCAATCCATGGTAATGTCTATTTATTTCAAGGTTATCATGCAAAATCTATGCAGGCCACAATTTCCTCTTCTAGCGCTGGTAATCTAATATGAATTGTAGTAAAATAAACCAATTTACTCTTACAAAAAAGAAATATGAAAAGTAATCTTCATAGTTCGCAGGGTGAACATGAGGAGTCTCCACTCAAGTAACTTCTATGACCCCTTATCATCACGCGTTGATTGAACATGTGTGCACACTTGCAGAAATAAGCACACTCACACTTGCGAGAACGTAAATCACACTTGCGGAAAGTAAAACCCACTCACACTCTCAAAAAAGTAAATCACACTCACACTTGCACAATATGGTTGCAACCATGCTAATATACGAATCTAACACACTTGCATGAATAAAGAAACTTGAATTAAAATTACATCTACATAAATAAATAAATCAAAGTAAAATACATCATATGCTAAGCAATAAGAAGAAGTTAGTCTAGTTACAAATTAGAGAAACTAAGAATTACAATCTACATCAACAAATGGGAGAAATTAAAGACTACAATATAAATTACAAAAGAGATTGAAAGAAATATAATTCTTATTCCATCATAAATTGGACTTGTTGCTCTAAGAGTCTTCCCCTTGGAATGGAGAACGAGCTCTTATTTATAGAAGAGTTTTGCATAACAAATAATAAATGAACATCCAAAATATCCTCATGAAGATCCAAAATATCCTCACCAAATTACTAATAAATTGGAACTCAAAATAAACTCAAATCTAATCCCAAATCATTTGCTAACCTCCATGCTATTTAGGATTCCTTTGAATTAAAATTCGAATTTAGAGATGTGAGTCATCATAACATGTCGAAAACTCATCCTAAGTGACTCCTAATAGCATTTAATTTGTTGGTTCCATCATATATTACATGGAGGTATTCAAATCTTTGTAAATAAACCAAATATGCACTCTCATCCACCACCAACTTGTTCATTTTATCTTCAAATAATTTAACATCATAATTTAAGACATATAAGAATAATAGCAATAATGGATTTATACAAATCCATCACCCCTAATGAATATGTTCCTCCATGGTGGCTTCATGGAGTAGCAGCAATAGTAACAACATGAGTAACAACAATAGTAATGACTTAATAATCCCTCATATAAAAAATATCAAGTATCCACTTTTGTTGATCTTCAACCATATGAGTTGTGGAAAATATCTAGGAGTAACAACAACTGGCCTAGAGCTGGTTTTGTAAAAATCATAAAACTCATCCATGTTTCAAAGATAAGTGCAAAATATATTATGTTTCCAACATTTAATCATAATTCACATGAAATACTAAGGAAATTCAAATGGAAACCACCTTAGGTGTAAATCCCACACATAAGCATAAAAATGGATTAATAAGCATTAATACAAGGTTGTGGGAAAAAAACAAACAACAATAAGGATTAAAAGTAGGGAAAAGATAGTGTAAAATAATGAAAATTACATGGCCCAACACAATAGGTACTTCCAAGACAAGCTTGGCATGGCAGAGAATTCCTCCCTCGTTGAGAGGGAGTGTTAAAGTTACAACATCATGAGTCATTCTCTAGGTAAATCTTTAATGTCAATATTGATCCTTGTGTGTTGAGATAGTGCCCTATAGGATCCTGAGTTAGACTCAAGAAACTTGGATAAGAATATTGAGTTGGACTCAAGAATTGTTAAGCTTCATCTATTGAGGCAAGTGCTTTGTATGTCAAATTGATGATGTTGTATAGTATTGCTAGTTAAGGCTAAGGTCTTTTGTGTCAAGACAGATCCTCATGTGTTGAGGTGGTGCCTCATGTGTCGAGGTGATGCTTTGTATGTCGAAGCATGTATGGTATATGCTGTACTACTAACCATGTTTGAGCTGTTATGTCTCCTCTAGAGAGTGGCAACTTGTAGAGTGAATTACTTTAGCATATAACCACTTGGAACAATAGTAAAGCAATATGATCACATCATTGGGAAAATATCCTTAGTATATTTGATACAATAATTAAGATGGAACATGTGGGCTATGCAGATAATACAAGAGATAAAGATAAGATGTGATAAGATATGAGAGAATTTGCATTGCACATAAAGAATTAATTAAGAGAGAATTCGAACTATTAAGCTTCAGTGATATTAACAAAGAAGAATTCAATCATTCAAAGGTGAACTCGAATTGATCACTATAGTGATGTTAAGAAGAAATATTTCAGTTAAGAGAGTTAACTAAGTGATAACAAAGAATATCTAGTTAACTAAACATTTTTGCATGATGAAACTTATGTTAAACTAAAAGACAACAATTATGTTAAACTAAATGAGGGCACTTGTGTTAAAATAAAAGACAACACTTTAGTTGTGACACTTGCATGACGAAACTTAAGTTAGCCACCTAACTAAGTGTGAAAGCTTTCAGTTAATGGGCGTGTTTATCCTAAATTCATTTTAGTGAGTTAACGTGTTGCATGAGAAGTGGGGTGCACTTATCCATGCAAGATTTATGTCTCCAAAGTTGCAACAAATTTCTATGAAGTATTTTTGTGCATGTGACTATTATTAACGAGTTGGTTGATTGGAGAACTATTCTCCTGTATCTATATTTCTCTTGCTATGTAATTTGCACTAGGGGTGCTTAATGTAAAAGACATTCTCTGCTATCTATCGATATACTAAGGAAGGTTTTGTTGGGGTTTTCTCCCTCAAGTCATATAGGGTTTCCCCAGGCTAAACTCATGTGTTGAATGTGATTTCTTATGTGTATGATTGTTATTTGATTTCAAGTACTATCGCATTTCTGAATTAAAGATAAAAAAAATTAACAGTTGGCACTCCTCCTCCTTCTCCTCATGGTGATGAAGGTTTGGTAACTATTGATATTTTTAAAACCGTGCCTTCTAAGAATGATAATTGTGATAATGAAGAGGATAGGTGTAGCCAAGGGTATGATACTATAAATGAAGAAACCCCCATATTTGACAATTATTTGGATTATGATTATTGGACATACTTGGAAAAGCCCAGTTTTGATATATCCAGAGAAGGGAGTATTGATTTTGAGGCCTTTGGGAATCTTGGTATGGAGGAGACACATTCAAACTATTCATATCATCGTTCTCAAGAAAACAAAAGTACTAGTGATACAAACTTGGGGCATTAGTGCATTGAAAAGACAGATTTGATGCAACCAATGGAGGGTCAATCTCAACCTTCATCTTCACATGTGGAATTTTTTCATGATTTGGAGAAGCCTGGGGCCTATGTTATTACATAAATATATCATCCAAGAATCCTTATCCTTTTGTATGAGTGTGATGGGTTTGTTCAGTTTCCTCACAATTTAGATGTATTTGTATGTCCTATTAAAAGTTGGATAGAAGAAGCTTGCAGGGAGACTTTCCATTCTTGGAAAAAGGTTGAGGATATTATGCATGCTTATGCTCTCCCATTGATCTCTTCCATACTAAATATGACAACAGGTTTGAATCTGATAATTAATGTGTCCTTGCTTTGGTTGGTAACCAAACACAAGGTGAAAAACTTTAACATTGATAAAATTGTCACATACCCCAATTTTGTGAAAATAATGTAATTATTTTATCATATTTCTAAGACATTATGTTAAATTTAATGATTAGTAGAAATTGGTGACTCAGCAGAGTCACTAGAAATGGAATGTAATTCTGAATATTTTATTATTAATAAATAAATTATGGAGACAACAACATGGGAGAGCTGTTAAAAGAGGTTACTGGTCTAACTGGTGGAGGGAACTAGGTGGAAAGGCAAAAGACAAGTGGCAGCATCCTCAAACACTTCCTAAGTTTCAGGTGGAAACTTCCCTATATTTTGGGGTCATGATTCCCCAAGAAAGTGGAATCTGAGCAGGTGGCTCATTAATGACAGTTAACCCAACAAAGACCTAGGCAGTCTTTTAAATAGTACTCAATGAACTGAGCTGGGGGTTCCACATTGTTCTGGAGGGAGAATACATTCTGGTGAATGCTATTCAGGAGTCCCATTGAGGAAGAGGGAAATACAGTAAGGAAATTGTTTGAGTGGGATGCTGCAGTAACTTGGTTCCAGTTTAGCTATTTGGGCTGAGTGAATTGTTTTGTTGCACCTAGTTCCAGCCAGGAAGACCGGAGCAAGCTCAGGGGTCCTGAGAAGTGCCATCTGGGCACTCTCCAGGAGTTGGTAGGGAGGATCAGCCTCCCATTGCTGTTGTTGTCTACATAAACAAGTTTTTTCTACTGATTTGTGCTGTTATTGAATCTGAATAAATGCATGATTTTGTTTATCTTCTATTGTCTGAAGGATAATTAATCTGAGTAACTAGTTTAGAAAAGTTAAAAATCTCAGAATATCCGTAGTAAGAATTGTTAAGAGTTATTATGCTTTCTGTATCGTTAATATGTGATATTTAATTAGAAAAGTTAATATTTCAGACTAGCATTATTCAACTGGATAGAGTTACTTTGTTTTAATTTTAAAAATAACTCAAGTAAGAATTCAGTATTTCCAATCAGATATCTATGCTGCATTCGATATGATTATAATATACTGTTTTCAAAATATCAGTAGTAATAACTTATTATTACATAGTTTTATCAGTATAGGATACAGTACTTATATTAAGATAGATAACATTTCAGAGGAATGACAGTCATGGTAGATTATTTATTCCATTACACAGACCTTAATTCAATTCACCCCCGTCATTACTTGTCAACTAAAATAATTATGCAGAAACCATAACTGATAGGACATCACAAAGATTGTAATAGTATTAAACAAAAACCTAGACTTCATTTTTAAAACCAAAGGAATAATGGGACAGTAGTTCAGCCCTCTGACAAGGTAAATCTTTGTTTTAAATCTTCCACTCGACTCTTAGTTATTAATAGAAGTATAGTCGAAAACCTAGTTAACAATTATCTTATCAAACAAAAGATAGTGCAGAAAAACCAAACAGAGCTCTGATGTCGAGCTTTAACATCCTCAAAATATCTTACCCTAAGCTCCTCACTACGACAAAATCTTAAACATATTAAATGATTGAGCAGTTAGTGTTATTACAAACAAGAAATTTGAATGAACCCTATCGTTTCGAGTTTGTAACCATTAAGAATTTCTTTTGTAACGAATACCTGAACCAAATAAAGCAAATAGAACAGTTTCCAGCTCATCTTTTTATTTCTCACTCAACTCACAGTATCGACAGAGTAATGCTCTTATCGTCATAACAATATTTTAACCATTCTTTACTATTGACTCAAGCCCTATCTTCCTGATAGTATTAACAAGTTAATTTTTTTTTTAAATCAAGACATACTTTCATTATTGGCTGCAACCTCTTTCATAACATAAACATTATATAAAAACTGAGGATTTACAACTACACGCATTACACACCAGTTCACATATACAGGAGGAAATCCTTTAATATATTATGTCATCCAAAATCTGGGTGGACACCCTTACTACTTCAAATATAGGAAACAGTATATTAAGAGTCTTATTTTCTTTTAGAACCCTAGTAACCACTCTAAACGAGTGATGGAATTTCAGTAATAAACATAAAAACAGAGACCGTAACCACACCTACAGGACAGGCTCACGGCCTGTTACCCTTCGAGGGTTTTCACATTAAAACTTCAGTAACAAACCCTAATCATCAAACGCAAGCATGATAGCTTACAAACAATTGAAGCAGTAACACTCTATTTACCACGCAGGGTTTAACCCCTTGATAATTCAATTAAAGATACAGTCAATTTTAACAAGCCGCTGTAAATTTTGGTGTCACTGCCCAGACCGCAAACCAAACCCTACAGACAACCAACAAGGAGGAACACCATGGTGAAAACCAAGCTTACCCAGATATGCAACCAACAGCCGAAGCATGAGTCATCCACAATGCGAAGGGAGTCTGAGCCTGCAACAAAACAAAGCATTATCAATAATCATATATATATGTAAAAATGACGAGTCTTAAAACAACTTGTTGTATACAGAAAACAAGGATGAACCTATAAGCTTACCCGAGGTTTGAATGAAGACATGTACAGTAGGTAGGCTGATAGCCATGAGCAACAGAAGGGTGAACCCCTCTCGTTCATCACCACGAACAAGATGACTGCTAATAAGGAGTATGTGCTACAGTGGAAGCATCAACACAGAACCGAGCTACAATTCAAGGCCACGCTGTGACAGAGATTCCACGGTTAACCAAACTTCAAACCCTAGATTTTTACCAGCTACAGTTACTAAATTAACGCATACAAATGACTCTCAGACGAGGCCGTGGGCAATATGAAGGCTGAGACAGTATGCAAGCGGTTAGCACATGGAAATAATGGCGACCAGACTTGTGACTGAGCTCAAAGGATAAACCCTAGGTACAAAACACACTCATAGAGGTCGACAGTCAATCCTAAAGGTTTCCAAACAATCATATTAAGCAAGGGAACTGTAATAACTTGCAACTGAACCAACAGTGCCATAGCATAGCTCGGACCTGGAGAGGTAGCAGGGAAAGACCCAAGCCCGAAGGCGGTGGATAATGACGAAGTAGGGTTATACCCATGTTTTATATCGCCAAGCACTTGGCTCTCATGAAACCACGTAGCAGTTTAAATATTTGCATGAGAGTGGGTCAAGATTCTAATGTTGAGACCAAAAAGTTTCCAATGATTTGTTTCCAAACAAAATTATAACGGGAATAAACCCAATCATGGTAGAGGTGATTAACATCATGAACCCGATAATGCACAAGGGTGTTGGCACCATGTTTAACTTGTCATTAGTTTCATAATGATATTAATACTTCCAAACCTTATGATGTGAACATCACATTGCCCTACAACCAACGAATATAGGCAATTGTCAATAATGTCTAAGATTTTAATGAAAACATCCATCCTTGTCAAATAAAACATCATAGCTGGGATTTTCCAAATGGTAATAAACTATAGATGAATTTCAAGTTTTCTCCATGGAAAAGAAATGCATTGAGCTTTGCTTATAAAAACAATAACACTTGCCCACAATCAATACAAGAATACAAATGTTAATGATGTTCAAACTTGCGATGAATTACTTAGCATTGGTATAGATACAAACCATGGTATGGATAAATAGAACGGTCATATATATAGGGTTGTAAGACCCTATAGCTTTTGTCATTCTTTTAGTAACCAAGACATTTTGATAACACTTGGAGTCTGGATTATTATACGAGGAGATGGATTTCACATCAAAAACTATTATTATAAAGATGATGTAACATTTAACTATATGAAGTTCACAATAACTTAGCACCAATAATTCCTATACTCTAACTATATGAAAACAACAATAGATTGTGCTCCTCATTAAAGACCCTATTATAGTGAAGTAGAGCTGGGCGTAGTAATTCTGATAGAGCATCTTTTAACTATTTAGAAATAAGAAAAGAAGATAATGGTAATTCCGGATCTTTTACTGTCAAGGTTGCAAAATCCAAACAAAATCTAACTTTAAAATGATGTGATAAGAGAAGACACGTAACATATGTCGCCTATGCATTCAAGCTATCAATCGAAACTTTAATTCAAGTCAATTGATGGGCATAATACAGTATCAGCAGATAAACAAAAAGTGGTCTGATTATCATAATCCAGTGACTTGATACAGTGCTAAATAAGAGGTACTATTATTAGAGCACGATATAATATCAAGAAACAATACTCCATGGTGATACTTAAGTCTTTTTGATCAAGAAAAAATATTTATCATTTTCTCATATAATTTCCGACTCGCTAACAGTAAGATGTATGAATATCACAGGAAGGGAGTTCTACCTTTACACATTTTGATAACCGACTAGCATGTATAGTTTTTACTGACTGATTTGGGCAGATAAATGAATTTTAACACTTTAAAGATTTAATTTTCGCGACCGCACTTTACCTGTATATCTGTAAAGAGAAAGACAGTTTGATGCGTTAGCTTGAAAGCTAAGTAAGCCCAGTCTGCAATGGCAACTCCCCCTTGAGGTTGCAAACAATAAAACAATCAGTAACGGAAAAGAGAAAAACAATAATAACATTTAAGTACAACAAACAAATCCTTCAGGCACATTTAAAATCATGTATTTTAACAGACAGTTAAAGACAGCATTTAATAACATTATTTGTTATCTTAAAAATTTTAAATTTTTCGAAATTTTTGGGGTTTTGACAAAAATGCTAAGGTGACGACATTGGATTTTTTATTTCACCTAAAATTTGCTTCATATCATGCTTAGAGTAGGATAAATAAGCTCATTAAATGAGCATTTACTTTCCACATTTATTTACAACATTTATTTTCAGTTATTTCTTTTAGGCACTTAGAAATGATATTTTCATTTATTAGTTAGTTTCATTGTTTAATAATGCAACTAGTATTTTTTTATGGATTCATTATGAACATGTGCTACTCAAGGTTTCCCTGTCAAGATTGAAATGTTTTTATAGGTTACAAATTGGAGATTCAATATTCTCATCCACTGTCCAAATACCAAGTGCACTTCCCCAAGTAGGATCCAATTGTCACCACCTAGTTTGCATAGGGTGCTAACTAGGCAGAAAACTTCATCTATCAAGGACCTTCTAGTTACCCATCTTGATCAAGCAATCTTCTGCTCAAATGTTGTACTTTGCACCTCCTTTGTCATGGTCAAAGAAGGGTTTTTGTACAAATTTGACATATTTTACATGTGTAAAAGGGTTATCCTGAATGAGTCACTCATGTTATGAAAACTTTGGAGTGGTTTTCTAACTTAGTTGTACTTAGATCCTAGTGATCAGAGTTCAACATGGTTTTTTCACTGACACCTCCAAATCCAAAGTGTGTTATAATGTAGTTTACACAAGTTGGTGTCTAATTTATTGTTGTCCAATTTAAAATTTAGTTTGTCACCATGGTCCTAGAGTCATTCATGGCATGTTTGGTCCCTAGGAGAAGCAATTTGGAAAATACTATGTAAATTGAGTTAAGGATGTCATAACTTGTAAAGGGAATATTCTTGGCACCTCCCCCGTTAAGGAGGGGTGCATGCATGGGTCTCCCTTCATACAAGGGATAACAGGTCCGCCATTTTCCACCTCATGAGTAATCTCCAATTCGAAATTTGGATCCCTTTTTCAGAGTTGGGATCCCAATATCAAATCCCTAATTTTGTGCATGAATTGGAGTCTTCTCCTACAATTTACAGTGCCCTTGATTTACTCATGTCAATATCCTACAAAGAGGGGTTCCCTACCCTAATGGTGGAGTTGGCTCAAGAACTCAAATATCTCCAATATTCTCCAATACATATCCCTAGAGGTGGTAATACAAGGCTTATTTAGGCCAAGACAAACTCCTAAAAATTTTCAAGATGTCCAAGAGGTAGCGTATTAGTACATTGGAGGGATAGTTAACTATGGTAACTCCTAAATTTTCTCAATTCCTCATGGAGTGGTGGTGCATTTATCCTCATGTGCATGTATGCATGTGGATTTGTATGTATCTCCTATATCTCATCCCAAAGGTGGTGCATTTGAATCCTAGTTAGGCCTAGTTCACTCTTGAATTTTCTCTATTTCTCATGAAGATGTGGTGCATTGGAGGATTGAAGAATTATTTAGTTTTTGGGAGTGGATCACATGTGCCATTCACTCATGAAGTGTGAATTATTCACTTGATTAGGGAACATTATTTTCCTCTCATTCCATTTAAAGGGGCCTCTCCTCTCTATTTAAGAGTTGGTTTTTGCTTGATAGTCAAAACTTTGTATAATTTCTCTATTGTGAAGAATTGGAATAAATGAAAGGATTTGGAGGTTACATCAATCTAACCTTGTAATTATGTGGTGTGAATTTCTGACTATATTATTGATAAGTGTATGAATATCCTAGTTTACCAACCAACTATATCCTCCTAATCAACTAGAAACTAGTTGTCCCAATTAGTTGGGTCGGTCAAGTCGACCGGCTAGACAGTTAAAGTCGTTAAAACTGTATAACTAACTGTATGATCTATATAATAAGATAGTAATCTAAGAGATGGTATCATCCCATTTTGTACAAGCCTGGTATGATGTTCTAATAAAAATATGTTGGAGTATTAAAAAACCCATTTATCTCATTTTAGAATTAGGATATAATTCATTAATCATTTATGATTAATTTATTAAGTTTTGACTAGGTAACTTGGGCCAGTTTTGTCTTTTAGTGGACCACTTTCCATCCTAAGTCACTAGGGAACACTTGAGGAGATTATAGATAAGATTTCATTGGGTTCTATATGATTTCTTTCCATTTCTATTTTAGTAAGTGCTTTCCTGATTTAGACATCTTTATCCTGTTTTTTTTCTGCTTTCTAGTGGAAAAGTTAAAGCTAGTTGACTTAGAAACTCTTACCACTTGGCCAATTCGACCTCCACATATTTTATTCTCTCCTAAACTCATAATTACATTCCATTTACCTCACTCATGAGATTCCATACCATATTTTTCAAATTAGCGAAACTTTAGACTATTTTGGAAAGAGCTTTTGCCACCTAGGGGTTTTTTGCCTTTAGTAAGCCTTTTCTTTTTGTGCTTTTCAACTTGCCTCTAAGGAATTCGATTTTCTCCATGGAAGATGTATTATATATTGTAAAAATATTGATGAATAATATACATATATTTTTCCTCAAATTATCTTCCTTGTTCTTCTTCTCTCATTCTAAGAAATATTCCATGTGAAGTTGTATTATTGAATCTAGATCTAATCCATTTAAAATATCACATGGTATTAAAGCTAGAATAATTCAAAACAATTTCCATAGTGTTTTTTGCAGGGTATTTCCATCACTAGGAGCGCAACAGCATGGACCAAAATCAAGCTAAAGCTGTGAATCTCACTCCCTTCAACTACTTTGACTGGAAGGCACATATGATCATCCATCTTCGAAGCAAAGGACTGCACAGAGTCACTATGGGGCTTGAAACTGAGCCAGGAGTTGTTGCACTAAAATCCAAATGGTTTAATAGGCTTGATGAAGCTTATGGGTTTCTTTGTCTCTCTGTATCTCTAGATCTTCTATTCCATATTGATACTCTAATAAGTCCAAATCAAGTATGGACAAAGCTACAGTCTCTCTTTGGAAAACAGGATGAGCTCAGAGGTCATTTATTTGAGGTTGAGTTTATCTCACCTAGTCCAAGTAATTTCGATTCAATGGAAGAGTTCATCTCAAGATTCAAGAACCTAGTGCTTCAACTCAAACAATGTGGCATAGATAAGAAGGATGAGAATCTAATCCTTACCATTATGTCAAAACTAAGTTCTGAATACTCAGTATTTGTGTCTACTTTTCATACTGCAAGACTGGTAGTTCCCAATTGGAAGATTCCAAACGTGGATGCATTCATTGATTCGCTCACTAAGGAGATGGACAAGTTGGTTGAAATTAGGGATATAACACCCTCCAAGGACCTTGCACTGATTTCTCATCGAGCAAAGAGTTTCAAGAATGACAAATCCAAACAAAATATGTTGTCAGATGAAGAGGAATCTGATGAAGATTTGAAAGCCAAGAGGATGAAGAACAAGAAGGAGAGACCCAAGTGTTCTTATTGTTGCAAGGACACTCATTCTGAGAAATATTGTTTCAAAAATAAATTGGACATCACAGCCAAGATTCTTGAAGAGAGTAACATAGATGTTCCTGATTTTGCAAGAAAAGAACAAGGCAAGCTTGTTGTAGAGCAAGAACATTGTCTCCAAGCCACTCACAAAGGTAATCATACTTATTCCTTGAGTACTAGAGTGAAAAATACTTCTTATGTCTCTTATTTTGATTCACAATATTATATATCATTATCAGAAACCTCCACTTCTTCCCTGGTACAATCTCCAGTCAGTTCACCCAAGTCTTCTCTCAAACTTAGTCTCTGACTTGTCTTCTGAAAGGTCTTTCCACCTCCATTCAAATATTTCATATTTTGATTTTGAAGATGATATAAAGTATGATATGAAGGTAATGACACCTCCCACACCATTTTCCCATCCATTGGATGCACAAAAGACGCTACAACCCCCAGTTCTCCAGTTAAGAAACCACACAATTCCATGGTTTCCTACAGTGTGTGACTTGTCTCTGTTTTTCTTATGTCTACCATATATTTCATTGGTTTTGCAGCCATGCATTTGGCCATAATTGGACTGATATTCCACATATATGGAACTAATCCCATCACTCATGATTCAAAAGTCAAGACCTCAAATCCTCCAGGCTCGCTCAGATGTCAGGGTGACCTAGTTGCTCACTCTTTTCCTACTGAAACTCTACACCATTGTTGTTTGTTGCTCTGCATGACTCACATTAAGATATTTCATATCTGAATGATATCCTTTACAATATCATAAAGGTTCTACATCATTTTTAGAAGAAGGTACAAGGATTAATGCACTACATTGCAGCAACACGAGAAGTTTATCCTGTTGAGTCCATTGATGCTCTTTGGGATGGATTTTTCACAGATATTTTTTCCATCATTGATTATGTTTCCATATCAGATCATATATGTTATAACAAGAAGAAGAATTCATATTATTCTCATCTGTTATAAGAAGATGAGCTTCATGGAGCCTCTACACATGATTCTTGCCTACACCATATTGATGCACTGATGCATGATCATGAAATTCACAATCTCTTCATCAAGTATGTTACTCAAAAGCAGCTCATTCAACTCCTCCAAATGAAGAACAATATAGTATGAATACTTCCAAGCATGTCCATTTTTTAGGGAGGGTTTTCTAAAATTAGTCACAGAAGATCTATTGAACAAGTAAATCAATCACAATGATGTAAAACAAATTGGAGTAAAAACTTTGCAAGAGAGATGCATCAGTGCTCTATAATATAGAATGGTAGAATTACAATACAATACTCTCACAATGAGTGAGCAATTTGAATTAACCAAGGTTTTCATTTGAATTAACTGCTTGGCATAGCTTGGATCCAACTAGGAGTCCTCATCATCAATCAGTGGTGGTCATCAGTGCACAAGTAACTGTCAGACAGGTATCAAACTAAGTCTAATTGAGTCTAACTGAGTGTAATAAGTGTAACTGATGGTAGGTGGCACTAATCTAGGGATGGAGGCTCAGTGGAGGGTGCATGAGGGGTTAACTGCACTCAGAATAGGTATTCAAGGCTCATCGGAGGTCAATCAGAGTGGTAACAACAGTTAGGAGTCATTCTAGTCTCAAATCAAGGAAAGACAACTAACTAACTGAAGTGAAACTGACTGGTAGCTGAGAAAATGAGCCCTTCTGCAGTGGAAGGTGAGAAGTGGGCACCTCCCTGGCTAGGAGGGCTAAATTTGAGTGGAAAGTAGCTCCCGAGTGTTGGAAGACTAGGGACTAGTTGCTGGAGGCATAAAACTGGTGACTAGGCAGTGTGCGGGTGCATGAAAAATGCATGCAAAGTACATACTAAATGATGAGATATCCTAACACCCCCCCTCAAGCTATACTATGATGTAAAAAATAAAATGTAGGGCTCTAGTTACTGAGACCAAAGGTCACCCCAATATAATAATCCAAAAATGCTGAAAATAAGCTAAGTGACGAAAGAGGGAAAACCCGGTGGGAAGAAATCCCCCCTTCAAAGATAAACATAAAATGGATCTAATATGTCTCCACCATGATGGAATTCACCCCCAACAGTGAACGGAGGTAAGAGAAATTCTTCTCAGTGAAGCTCTTGGTGAAGATGTCTGCAATTTGCTCATCAGTAGGGCAATATTGCAGAATGATGGTGCGATCATGCACCAACTCTCGGATGTAGTGCATATGAATCTCAATGTGCTTGGTCCTCTGCTACTGAACTGGATCAGTAGAGATCTTAATAGCACTTTTATTGTCACAAAATAGGACATTCGAAGTAGTGCTACCAAAATAAAACTCGGAAAGAATACCCTGCAACCAAATTTCCTGAATGCAGGCATTGACTGCTCCTCGATACTCTGCCTCTGCTGAAGAAAGTGCAATGGCTGCCTGCTTTTTGCTTGACCAAAAAATAGGGCCATGTCCAATCATGAAAACATATCCGGAAGTGTATTTTTGATCTATGCTATCACCCACCCAATCTGAATCAGTAAAACCAATGAAATCTAGCTCAGAATCTACAACATAATGTATGCCAAAATGTCTCGTACCTTGCACATACTGCAAGATCCACTTGGCTGCCCACCAATGAAGCTCATGGGGCTACTGCATATACCTTGATACATCACTCACAGCATATGAAATATCATTCCTTCAGTGTGTCAAGTAGAGTAGTGAACCAATCAATTCTCGATACATAGTGCAATCTGCAAGCAGTGTGGAATTTCCCTCTTCAAGACTGATTCCTAAGAGGAATGGAAACGAAGTAGCCTTATATTCTTCCATATTAAACTTTAATAGCAGGTCTTTAGCATACTTTTTCTGAGATAATTTTATCCCATCAAAGTTTTGAGCTATCTCCAAGCCCAAAAATTGCTTAAGCAAGCCCAAATCGCTCATATCAAAATCTAGATTTAAAGCGGTTTTCAACTTGTTAATTGTAAGGAGAGTGTTACCAGTAATGAGAAGATCATCCGCATATAAAAAAACAATCAGAAAATTACCTTTAACTTTCTGTAGGTACACATTCATATCATATTTTTATCTTTTGAAATTATGAGAAAGAAGGAAGGAGTCCATCTTTGCGTACCAAGCTCTTGGGGCCTATTTCAATCCATACAAAGATTTCTTCAACCTGCAAACTAATGATGGATCTGATATGTATCCTTCTGGTTGCTTCATATATACTTCTTCATCAAGGTCTCCATGTAAAAAAACACTCTTCACATCCATATGGTGCACTTCCCAGTGCTTGGATGCAAAAATGGCAAAAACTAGGTGGATGGAATCCATCTTTGCAACCGGTGCAAAAGTCTCAGTGTAGTCCACTCCTTGGACTTGGGAGAAACTTTTTTACACCAACCTAGATTTGTATTTGCTGATAGATCCATCAGCAGCAACTTTTTTGCGGTATATCCACTAACATTGGACCAATTTTCTTCCAGGTGGAAGAGAAACTAGGTCCCATGTATTGTTCTTTTGAAGAGAACTGTACTCTTCATCCATGGCAGTTTGCCATCATGGATCTTGGTGGGCATGATAGTATGATTTGGGATCTGAACCAATCATCAAATAGCATTTCTCAGATAATAATGGATCAGAAAAAGAAAGAGCCATACCTTCTCTTTGATAGTCTTCTCTTGTTCTCCTTGGATCATCAGGATTTCCAATGTTTGGAGCAGCAGATTGTAGAGTGTTTTGGGCCCACTTTGGTAACTAAGGAGGATCATTGTGATTTGATTCTAAACATGATATGTCATGGCCATAAAATTCTGATAAAATATGAGAAATATCAGTCCCAATGATTTCTTCATATTCTCTCGAATCTTCTTCTTGTGGAGGCTACGGATCGGCAGTGTTTTCCTCAACTAGTTTCAGATCTGGCACCGGTTTTTCAAACTTCACACTTCAGTCTATGAATACCTTTTTGGATATGATATTCATGAGTTTATATGACTTTTATTCTTCCCCATATCATATCAGGATACATTCAATATTTTGTGGATCCAAATCCTTTCTTTTATCAGAAGGAATTCTAGCCCATGCACTGGAGCCAAAAAACCTCAAATTGGACACATCCAGTTTACGACCAGTGAATGTTTCAAAAGGAGTTTTACTTTTCATGGATTATTGTGGAACTTGGTTCTGAATATATGCAGCAACAATAATGGCTTCAACCCAAATATTTTCAGCCAAACCTTTTGACTCAAACATGCAGGTAGCCATCTCTTTCAATGACTGATTCTTCCTTTCCGCTACACTGTTCTACTGGGGTGGGTAGGGAACTGTATGTTGGATCTGAATTCCGCTTTTGGCACAAAGTTGAAGAAAATCAATATTGATATATTCTCCACCATTATTAGATCTAAGATCTTTGATCTTTCTCTCAGTGGTGGTCTCAAGAGAAGCCTTAAAATCCTTGAATTTTCCAAGCACTTCTGACTTGTTTTTGATAAAAAATACCCAAGTAAAGCGGGAGAAGTCATCGATGAATGTCAAAAAATAACTTGAACCATTCATGGACATATTTGGCAGTAGACCACTGATATCAGAATGTATGAGGCCCAAAATAGTAGAAGCTCTGCTAGCTTTGCTGTGGTCGAACTTGTGCTCAGGGTGCTTCCCAACAATGCAAGTGGGGCAAATTCCTCTCGAGGAGCGGAGTTGCGGAAGACCATCAAACATGGATTTTTGTTGTAACATTAGAAAATACTTGTAATTAAGGTGACCAAACCTTTCATGACAAATCCTACTTATCTCATTTCCATGAGTGAGGAGAGCAATGGGATTTTCAAGCGGCACAAAGTGAGAAAACTCATAGTATTTTGCAGTGTGGTTTGCCTTTCCGACTACAATTATTCTTCCACTTTTGATATCAGAAATTTCAACTTTGTTAGGGATGAATGTAACTTGCTTCAGTTCACCAGTGTGTGTCATTTGATACACAAAAAGTATATTTGAAGCCAAGGAAGGCACATAGAGAACATTCTGAAAACTTCCATGCTCTAAATGGATGGTACCTTTACCCTTTGATGAAATTTTTGAGTCATCTCCCAAATGGATGGGGATGGAGCTGTTTGGTTCAAATGAAGAGAAGAAGTCAATATCTGAAGCCATATTATTTGAGGCACTAGAATCTATTAGTAGAGTGGTGGGTTTGGAAACAGTTGCCATGAGTGCTTGACCTCTTTCATGATCATCATTTCTATCCTTGTTTTGTGCACCATTGGGAAGACATATGTTTTTATTTTCCAAAAGGAGGGCCATTTGATCTATTGTTTTCTTCATGCATGAACTTTCAGGATGAAAGCCATGGTTGCAATATCAACACTTAGATTTTTCTTTACCCTCTTTACCCTTTTGCTTGTTCCTTGAACCGAATGGTGCATCCGATTGCTTGCCTTTATCTCTTTGCTTGTTTGGTTCGAATTTGGGATTCTCTTTCTTTTGCTTCCCTTTGCCATTCAAATTCTTGGATCCTTGAACAAATAGGGCTGAATATTTGGAGCTTATGTACCCCATTTGAATCAACTTGTCATGCTCTTTGGTAATCGATTCAATGAAGGCATTCAAGGTAGGCATATTCCAATTTGGGGTAGTTAGCCGACCGGAATTGAAAGTAGGGACAAATACCGAGAAATATTTACCAAGATTTGAAAGAATGGAGAGGATCAATTGCTTATCCTCTTTCACAACACCACTATTCTTCAACTGGAATGCCAAGTGCTTGAATTTTGTGAAAAACTCATTGATGGTCTCGAAATTCTCAGGACTAAGAGCAATCAATTCATTCTCTAATTGAAAAGCTCTAAGCTTGTCCTGCTTGCCAAAAAGTTTTCCAAGTTGCTCCAAAACTTCTTTTGGAGTCTTCAATCCACTGAGATGGAAGTGAAGATCCTTGGAGATGGAGAGACAAAGAAGACCATAAGCTTCATCAAGCTTATTGAAGTGTTTTGTTTTCTCAAGCAATGTGTTTGGCTCCAATTCTAGACCCACAATGACTCTATAATACCCTCTTGAGTGCAATATAATCTCCATGTCATCTTTCCAATCAAAATAATTGAAAGGAGTTAGCATAGGCTTTGAAGAAGAGGAATCCATCACTGATGGTGAGTGTAATTGATTGTGAAGAACCTGCAAATCACAAGATAGCGAATGCACTTGATGGAGATGATAAACCTGCAAATCACAATCAAAACAAGAACATTAAGGTCAAACAATCCACCCTTTTAGAGTTGCATCACACCTAGGATTGGAGATCAATCAAGCTTGAATGGATCCAATGTATCAAATCCAGGAATTATGTGGAAAACTCAAGCTTCTGGAGTGGATTGGAGTGTATTTTTCTGCTTTGCATGCACATGAGTGAATGCACATGAGATTTTGCATGCCAAAACTTCAGTAATTTTGAGCAAATTCACTCAATTATTAGTGTAGAACACCTATAGGAGAGAGATCTTGTCCCTGCAATGGATCTGATACCATGTAAAATTAGTCACAACAGATCTATTGAACAAGTAAATCAATCACAATGATGTAAAACAAATTGGAGTAAAAACTTTGCAAGAGAGATGCATCAGTGCTCTATAATCCAGAATGGTAGAATTACAATACAATACTCTCACAATGAGTGAGCAATTCGAATTAACCAAGGAGGTCATTCGAATTAACGGCATGGCATAGCTTGGCTCCAAATAGGATTCCTCATCATCAATCAGTGGTGGTCATCAATGCACAAGTAACTGTGAGATAGGTGTCAAACTGAGTCTAACTGAGTCTAACTGAGTGTAATAAGTGTAATGATGGTAAGTGGCACTAATATAGGGATGGAGGCTCAGTGGAGGGTGGATGAGGGGTTAACTACACTCATAATAGGTAGTCAAGGCTCATCGGAGGTCAATTAGAGTGGTAACAAGAGTTAGGAGTCAGTCTATCCTCAAATCAAGGAAAGACAACTAACTAACTAAAGTGAAACTGACTGGTAGGTGAGAATAGGTTCCCTTCTGCAGTGGAAGGTGAGAAGTGGGCACCTCCTTGGCTAGGAGGGATAAATCTGAGTGGAAAGTAGCTCCCGAGTGCTGGAAGACTAGGGACTAGGTGTTGTAGGAATCAAACTAGTGAGTAGGCAGCATGCGGGTGCATGCATGCATGTAAAATGCATGCAAAGTACATACTTAATGATGAGATATTCTAACAGGTTTTGTTCCCATGAGGTTTTCCCCGTTTCCTTGTTTTACATGGACTAGTAATTTTTGTATTAGGGTGACCATAAGCCTTGTTTCTTGGGCCCTATATTTATGATATTTTTATGATTTCCACCACATAAATTCAGGATTAAGGGGGGTTTTGGAGTATTAAAAGACCCATTTATACCATTTTAGAATTAGGATATAATTCATTAATCATTTATGATTAATTTCCTAAGTTTTGACTAGGTAACTTGGGCCAGTTTTGTCTTTTAGTGGACCACTTTCAATCCTAAATCACTAGGGAACACTTGAGGAGATTAGGGATAATATTTCATTGGATTCTTTCTGATTTCTTTCCATTTCTGGTTTAGTAAGTGCTTTCCTGATTTAGACAGCTTTATCCTATTTTTTTCTACTTTCTAGTGGAAAAGGTAAAGCTAGTTGACTTAGAAACTCTTACCACTTGGCCAATTCGACCTCCACGTATTTTTTTCTCTCCAAAAGCCTTAATTAAATTCCATTTAACTCACTCTTGAGCTTCCATAACATATTTATCAAATTCGTGAGCCTTTATACTGTTTTGGAAAGCTTTTTCCACCTAGGGTTTTTTTTGCCTTTAGTAAGCCTTTTCTTTTTGTGCTTTTCAACTTGCCTATAAGGGATTCTATTTTCTCAATGGAAGATGTATTATGTATTGTAAAAATATTGATGAATAATATACAAAGAGTTTTCCTCAAATTATCTTCCTTATTCTTCTTCTCTCATTCTCAAAAATATTCCATGTGAAGTTGTCTTATTGAATCTAGATCTAAGCCATTTAAAATCTCACAAGGTACTTCTTACTTCTGCCTCCATTAATTTCTCTCTTTCTTAGTCTATTTTTTTATGTGTGTTTTAATATTTGATATATCTTTGTGTATGTTATACTATTAGTAACATCATGTAATCCAATATATTACAACATTGGTTCCATTGCCGGTAGTACTGACCCAAGACATGAAATGACCATACATACATAAAATCAAAACTATGCAATAAGGAATAAATTAGAGAGTGGTGGAATCAGAATATCATGAATTATATTCAAAACTATGCAATAAGGAATAAGTTAACTCTCATGAAGGACAGAGAAAAATTATTCACTGAATCTCATGAATGATTTATTGAATCCATCCCACATGAATTAAATAAATTCTTGGATACTATTCATGATGAAGTTAGATGTGCATAGTGAGAGATTGTTAATGGAAAAACTCAACAATGGTTGATGGACAAATTTATATGAGTTTTTAAAAGAGATATGTAAATATTACTGTGAAGAATGAGAAATCGAAAAATGAAATTTTCTCAACGAAATTCATAGCATATTTTATAGTGACTTCCATGGAAAGTTTTTCGTTACAATTCTGACCCTACTATGCAAGTTCTTAATCAAAAAAGGAGTCTATCACATAGTTGATCCTAGACCTCCATTGGACTCAATGCAAGTTCAAATTGGGAGTAGAAGCAAAAATATTGGGACCAATTTGCTCGCAAAGGTGAGTGGGAGTATTTTCTCTATAAATGAATCCCATTGTTAAATCCACTTCCTTCATTTAGAAAGAGTTAGGTCGGCAATGGGGTGTTCATTGACCAAGTGTGAATGAATTAATAGATGATGTTAGTTGACCAAAGAATCATGATATGAAGCCAAATAAGGATCCAATTTTTCATCGACGAAAATTGATTTCCAGTCATAAGCAAACTGCTGATATTTAGAAGCTCAATAGGAAAAAGTGACAAAAGAGACAAGAGGAATTAAGGGACTGTTTAAGTCCCCTTCATAATAAGAGGAATATGGAGAAGGTGGTCAAAAATATTAAGCAGCCAAAAGTACGAACTAAGTCGAGGGAAATTTGACCAAATGAGAGAGAGGGTGAGGCATCGATCATAGGATCTTTGTCGATGGAGGAAACTCTGAAATTAGATATTATTATTCCTGAAACAACAATTCTTATCAATGTGATCTTGATCCATCTGATTTATGGCCCATATGTACGATAGATCATCGAGGGTGAATTGGGAATTGGTCCTAGCCAAAGTATATTATGGATTCGACTACATGACTATGGATGAAATTTGGGTCGAATGATGATCCAAAGGCTGCATTAGGGTAATTGGATCAATTTTCAACCAGAATTTGGAAGAAATAGCTTCAGTTTATTCTATTCAAAGAAATTGGAGGTAGCCTCCATGTGAGAAACATTAATAATTGAATCACATAGTCCCTCGGAGATCTGATCTATCAAAGAAGAGTTTATAGAAGAAGTATGACTATATTTGTACAAAAATCACCCACCATAAATAAGCACAAAAACTCATCATATAGAAGTAAGTGCAGAAAATAAACATAAAGAAGTTAGTACATAAGTAAGTTTTTCCATAGTTGGTTATTCATCACTAGTAAATAATAGAACTCAAAATAGAAGTAGAAATTATATCAAGATAGCATATCGTCATCCAATTCACACTCTTGTTTATGAAGGGGATGAAGACCCCAAGAAACATTGGTTTTTTTGCAAAACCATTTGGAAAGCTAACCTTATTGATGATGAGAATCAATATATTGCAAAAATTGTAGGTGGTCTTTGGAAAATAACACTCATGTGGTACATGAACATCATTGAAGATGGAGCAAAACAAAAAGAAACAAATCAAAGAATTTTTTTTATAATTCTTCAAGACACAAGATAACAAATATTTGGCAGGGCACAAATTAAAAAAATCACTCAAATATTGGGTGAATCAGTGCACAAATACGATAAAAGATTTAAATACCTACTTAGCCAAATGCCAGTTTTTGTGCGGTTTAATAACCTATGGCTGGGAAATGGAGGTCACCAACGTACATCAAATTTTATTCCGGAAACAGAAAAGCAAATACATGTAACATTCAACACTTCTTTCCGTTCATAAAAGAAATAAGATTCAAGATGAAGTTCATAATTGGATAATCGATGGTTAATCCAAGCTTTCGAAGTCCAATCTTATTGATCCACTGCTACACTGATCCAATTGATAGACCTGCAAACAACCAGAAAACCTTTCTCAAAGCAATTTGACTAAATAAAGATAAACAATTGAAATTTAGACTCATATATAAATTCATATGATAGATTAAAACATCAAGTTTATACAAAGACAAGTGCTATTGGAAGGGAAATATTTGATTTTATTTGCATAAATAACAGCTAGTTATACCCATCCTACAACTAGCACTATTGTAATCATACCCTGGGCTCCTGCTCCTCTCTCTTGAGTAAGTATTCCTCCAACATTTATTTATCCAAAGTTGGCTCCTCTCTCTCAAGCCCCTCCCCTTGTATATATGGCAAGGATAGGAGGATTGGCTCGAAAGGCAGTTGGTTTGGGAAGTTAAGGTAGTTTGAATGACTTCCCTAACTAATCCTTAAATAGTCTTTTTATATATATATATATTTTGAGTATTTTAAATATACCCATGAGTATACCTTTGGATGACCAACGAGTGACTCGTAGCTCTTATGTCTTGTAGCTAGCAGGTGCAACATTTCAGATGATAACCGCGGGTTGTCTGTATAGACACATGTGGTTAACCCGCGTGTTGGATAATATCAAAGTCATGGTTATGCTTCAAAATAGTTACAAAAAATATGTTTATTGAGGAAAGGATTTCAAAGTTTAGATCCAAATCATTTAAGGCCAAGTAAGCTCTTCCATCCATAGTGTCCTTTTGTGTGACCAACAAGGCAATGTAGTCACGGACATAGAAGTGCTAATTTGACTGATAACACCAGCTAAAATGGATCAAAATGTTGTGATCCATTTTTTTGTTGTAGTTCTGCAACCAATAATTAAAACACCCCTACTCTTGCATGAATTCATGGCATACGATGATGTTTTAAAGAAACCTTTAGAATTCGAGTTGAACACATATTTCTCAGTAACCCCTGTAGATTTTTTAAAGAAAAGCTATAAATAATGTAGCGATTGCTCCAACAACTTTCTTTGAGGTAAAACGACTTGTGGTGCACCACATGCTCATCGAAAGGTCATAATAAAGACAAATATCGAGATGACAAATAGAGACAATTTCAAGATGACAGAAGACCATTCCTCGAAGAAACAATATTACTATAAGATGAACTAAGAATATTTCCAGAGGAAAGTTGACCAAACAAATTTCGAGTCTCTCAAACAAGCTATTACTACAACATATGTGAAAGGTTTGAGATTCATTCAACATCAAAATTCCCATTCAATGCCAAAAACGTTAAATGAAAATGGTGTGATATTTTTCAAAGGACGTAACATACCACTACAAAATGTATGAATAACTTGAATAGCAAAGTGAATTACCATACAACCCACCAAGTACAAATCGTTGATCATAAAATCAAAGAGGCCGAGACTCTAAACAGAGCAAAAAATGCAACCATGTATTTAATTCATGCAGTGGATACAACAGTCATGGAAGATATAACAACAATCGAGGTAATCGCTCTTTTGGTCAAGGAAAACCCCATTGTTGTAACTACTTTAGCGAAGAACACTTTCATTCTGACTGTCCCTGGAAAGACAAAATGGACCTCAAGTTTTGTACAAAATGTGGGGTGGAGGAGCATAGTCTAGAAGACTACCCTATAATGCTTGAGAAGTTCAATAATAAAAAGAATGTTGATCTCTTATTTGGTGTTCTGAAGCATGAAGTGTTAAATCATAAAAACCTACAAATAATTACAAGGCATGGCACGCGAATTGGAGATGACAATCCTCAAATCACAAAGATTCAAATTAAGGAAGATAATTATCCAAATCCACACAAGCAGAGACAAATATTTAATAATGCCACTTTCTTTTTAGGAGATATCACATGAAGATGACAATGCAGAATCTAAGAACAAAACTCTTAATCAATTGTTGCAACTCCTCACAAAAGAAGAAGCAGTTGTGAGACTTATTGATTTAATGTAAATTATAAGGAATAACACAAGTAATGAAAATGTCACCAAGAATATATGTCATCTTAATAAAAAATAAAAAATGGACATCAACCCGCTAGTTGACTTAGAAGTTGAGGGATATTGCATATCGCAAGTCATCCTCGACTTTGGCTCACAAGCTAACATAACGACTAGATTGAATTGGGAGAAACTGGGTGGACCACAACTATTAGAGTTGGGCATTCACCTTAATCTTGTCGACTAGGATCTAATTGAACCTATTGGATTCTAGAAAAACATTAACATTGCAATCATGGGTATCAATACACAAATCAACATCGAATTAATCAAACCAAAAGAAGTATATAAATCATTCCCTTGCATTAGTTCATCATCCATGGGGAAGAAAACTGAAAGCCTCTAGATGACTTGAAAAAAAAAAGATAAAATCAAAAGGTGATGGAAAAAAGGTTATTGTATCTATATATTCATACCAAGAGAATCCTTGGGCATAACCGGTTGATTATGATGTAGACATAAGGAAATTATACCAAATTATGAAAAACAATGAAGATTCAATTGAACCAAATGAATATGGGGTATTCATTTGGGATCACCCTTGTCAATTGGAAAAAATTCTAATTCTAAGCTCTAATACTCATAGATTGAAAATGATGAAGCCAATGCAAGAGAATGTTAGACAATTGAAGTCATCCCATGTCAAACAATACAAAAATGCTTCACAATATCTGTAATTCCAAAAATATTTGAAAAAAAAACAAGAGAATATTGGACTCTTGTGCTGATGAAAAATGAACTAACAAATCTACCTACCCTTCGATACAAGGAACATGAGTCACCATCAATGCACAACAAAGAATATTCTAATAATGTGAGTGAGTAAGCCTGTTTGCATAGTTTAGTCTAGACTTTCACTAGTCATGCGGCTATATGGTGGGACACCCATCTGTCGCACATGCAGACTTGGATGAATGATTCAACATATTTTATTGAATGGTTTGATGGAAAGAAGTTAATATCCCAAGTAGAAATTAAAAAATTTGTCCAGGTTTAGACCCTACCAAACACATTGAAAACTGTGAAAAGGAATGAAAAAGACTTGGTTATCAAAATGAGAGAGTATGGCCGCATTTATTACCAAATATGTTAGACAAATTGCCTAACAAATGGTATAAAATAGAAGAAGCAAGAGGATAAAATCTCAATTGGAATTTCCTCAAGGAGAATTTTATCAAATATTTTTCATTCTCCCATATGAAAGAATGTCTCTGAGAATAAGTGCAAGAATTACAACAATTCGTTAAACCAACAGAGCAAACTGTCAATGTTATCAATGAAACCATACAACCTGTTCGTACTGATTTTGACCGCTTTCATTTTATGAGCAATTGAGCGTTAAACCAGGAACCTATCTATCTGCTAAAATTATCTTGATGTTTTGGATGGTCTAAATTCACATATTTCATTTGTGAATTAAAAATAATATGAAGAGAAAAGTCAATTTTCCTTTTTATTATAATGTAAAATCTTTTTGGAAAAGGCTAGATCATGAGCATCCTAGATCTACGACTCTCATCAATTCGGGCTTGGAAAGTTGAATGAAGGATAATCAAAGGCACATGGGCCTGAATTCAAAACCACTGTGGACACGTCGCAGTCAAAGAGCTATTCAGGTGCCTTAAAGTGGTTTTCCCAAACTACTTTTTGAGAGCCCTGAAACTGCCAATTGATAAGAGATATTTTAAAGACACATGCACCTGCAGGAGACATGTTCTTGCGTGAGCTGTTCTGGGAAAACCGTGAGAAATTAGCTGAAACGGTTAAAAACCCACTTCACAAATGGGCCAATTTACCTTTCAACTTATGTCGTTTTCAAAACTAATCCACCAGTTGTGAGATATTTGAGACTTTTTGCAACGTATTGTTCCAGAAATGTTTCCATTACATCCAGCTGTCAGATCCATTTTTTCTGTTATGATCTTTTCTCTCTCTTAGCATCATGAGCATCCTAGATCTATGGCTCTCATTGATTCAGGCTTAAAAAAGTTGCATGAAGGATAACCAAAGGCACATTGGCATGATTTCAAAACCACTAGTATGACGTGGCAGCCTCTTATCGATTCAGGGTCTTCAAAGTGGTAATTGGAAACCATTTTCTTATGGCCCTGAAACCACCAAGCTAATAAAAGATGTTTTAATACATGTGGTAATTTTGTCTTTTATATTATATTATTATAATGTGAAATATTTTTGGAAAAAGACAAATCATGAGCATCCTAGATCTACAACTCTCATCAATTCAGGCTTGGAAAGTTGCATGAAAGTTAACCAAAGGCACATGAGCCTGATTTTAAAAGCACTGTGGACACGTGGCAATCAGAGAGCTATTCAGGGGTCTTAAAGTGGTTTTCCCAAACTACTTTTTGAGAGCCTTGAAACTGCCAATTGATAAAATATATTTTAAGAGATAATTTGTCTTTTATATTTTTATAATGTAAAAGCTTTTTTGTGGTAAAAGGTAAATCATGAGCATCTTTTTCTAGATCTACGGCTCTCATCAATTCAGACTTGGAAAGTTGCATGAAATATAACTAATGGCACATGGGCCTGAAGTCAAAACCACTATGGACACGTGGCAGTCAGAGAGCTATTCAGGGGTCTTAAAGTGGTTTTCCCAAACTACTTTTTGAGGGCCCTGAAACCGCCAACTAATAAAAGACATTTTGTAAATCGTGCACCTGTAGGAGACATGTTTTTGCGTGACCTGTCTTGGGAAAATCGTGAGGAATCAGCTCAAATGGTTGAAAACCCACTTCATAAATGGGCCAATTTACCTCTTACTAAGAGCCATTTTCAAAACAAATGCATATATTGTGAGATATTTGGGACCTTTTGAGACAAATGTTTCTAGAACCATTTTTTGTTACATGCAGCTGTCAAATCCGTTTTTTATGTTACAAACTCTTCTCTCTCTACTTAAGCAAGGACAATTCGAATTCATAGAGGCAACAAATTTTCTTAGAAAGGGAGAGAGTTGAGCCACCCATGGCCAGCAGTCCATCTTGTAATTCTTTTTCAATGATGAGAAACCTATCATTGGATTCATGATCCTGATAGAGGAGCAGATATAGTGTTTTTTGCAGAAATTAAGATCATTGGCTGTAGCAGCTTGTTTTTCTCTTGTATTTCCATAATTTTTCCTCTCTGCTGATCTTTCTTGAAATAAAAGATTTGAGCAATAGTTTGGCAATTATTCAGATTTTTTGAATATTCTGTTGAATGATACATATGCATCTGTGTTGGGCAGGGACTACAATCTTGGTTGGCTCTTTGTTTAAATATATATGCATTTTGTTTTGTTGACAATTTGATTCATGGAGATTTTGCAGCCTGTTAGAAATTACTTACTACTCTGAAATGATTGAGGCTCAGCATGTTTATTCTTTCTTCAAGACTTTCAAGACTTTCAGGAATTTGTTCAAGAGGCACTCCTTTTAGTATTCTCCTTGTCTCCTTTGGACTTTCAAGAATTTTTCCAAAAGGCACTCCTTTTAGTTTTCTCCTTTTGACATTCTAAATCCATCATCACTTAAAGATGTTATACCGTTCTAGTCAATAAAATTCCTATGTAACTGATATTATGCCCAATTCAGTTTTTAAAGCTCTTCTTTATGACTTCATGCCCAATGGAAAGGCCTCTGAGCTGAGAGTTTGCATATCTCATCCCCAACTCTACTAGTAACCACCTCTAACCAAATTCAATATTAATTCCTTGTTAAATCTGGCTTATTTTCTTGAAGTTATAATAACCTCTGTTTCCCAATAAACATAAAGTGTTAGATCAGAAATATTGTGAGGGAGCCCCATCTAATCTTAGTGCCAACTGAATATTTAAAGATTGGTTGAAATATGTTCTTCGCTTGATCCCTTGTAGACAGGAATCAAACAAAGTACTAACATAAAATGGCGCCATTGCTGGGGACGCGAAAGTGAAAGAAGGTTTCCCTGGGTAGAACGACAAAGGTTAAAGATATGGCTCTTGAAGGTGAACAAGAGTTAGACACAGGTTGTTCAAACAATTCACCTTGGCGACTCCACATTCTGGTGATTCCACTGGGAATCATACTTAGGTTCAATGGACATACCAGTGGCCTCAAGCAAGAAAGAAAGTAATAAAGAAGATCGAGCAGATCTTGCAAAGTAGGATTCCAAGGATCAATTTTCTCCTTTTTAAGATCTCGTAGAAGCATGTCTAAAGTATTCAAAAGAGTTTCCATTTTCAGTTTGTTGTACATTAAAAAGTTAAGTTTTCTTTACAATCAAAATCAGAAAAGTTTTGACAAGAAGGTACAGGTTGAGTGTCTATGAGGCCAAAATTTGAAGTTGTTGCAGATGAAGGCACTGGAACTGTTGTTCTCAATAGATCGGAAGGATCTGCTGTCCCCATTGGAGCCAATGTTGGTACTAATTTTGACCCCTTTCATTTTATGAGAAATTGAGCCTTAAACCAAGCACCTATCTACCTACTAAAATTATCTTGATGTTTTGGAAATTCACATATTTCATTTGTGAGTTAAAAATAATATGAAGAGAAAAGTCAATTTTCCTTTTTATTATAATGTAAAATCTTTTTGGAAAAGGCTAGATCATGAGCATCCTAGATCTATGGCTCTCATCAATTCAGGCTTGGAAAGTTGCATGGAGGATAATCAAAGGAACATGGGCTTGAATTCAAAACCACTGTGGACAGGTGGTAGTCAGAAATCTATTCAGGGGCCTTAAAGTGGTTTTCCCAAACTACTTTTTGAGGGCCCTGAAATCGCTAATTGATAAGAGATATTTTAAAGACATGTGCACCTATAGGAAACATGATCTTGCTAGCTATTCTGGGAAAAGCGTCAGGAATTAGCTCAAACGGTTAAAAACCCACTTCACAAATGGGCCACTTTACAAGGGTTGGAGACGACACTCCTCAAATTAAAAAGATACAAAATAAGGAAGATAAATATCCAAACCCACACAAGAGACAAATATTTAATAAATATTCAAAAATATTTGAACAATTAGCACATGAAGAATAAAATGCAAAATCTATGAATAAAGCTCTTAATGAATTATTACAAATTCTTACGAAGGAAGAAGCTATCACAAGACTTATTGATTTAATGTATATGATAAGGAATAGCACAAGAAATGAAAAAATATCTAAGAATCTATGTCATCTTAACAAAAAATAAAAACTTGACATTGACCAACTAGTCAACCTCGAAGTCGAAGGATATTGCATCTTGCAAGTTGTCCTTGAATTTGGTTCACAAGCTAACATAATGACAAGATCGATGTGGGAATGCCTTCGATGACCATAGCTATCTGAGTTGGGATTCTATCTGAAGCTCGCTAACCAAGGTCTGATCGAGCCGGTTGGATTTTGGAAAAGCATTAACATAGGCATTTTTAGTCCCAGACACATTCTAAGGCTGTATTTTAGCACTGTTCCTGGGAATCAATAATCTTGTTTCTTATAGTTTATCTTTTTGCCAACACTTAATCAAGAATCATGTTATTCGTATTCAATCACAAATACATGGAACAACCATAATCATGTTTTACAGAATGTGAGTAGCGCTTTTGGTATGTCAGTATAAACTCATAACAAAATATGTGAATGGAATGGCATGAGAAAAGGTACATGTTTAAAAGTAAAACTTTATCAAATGTTACAGAAAATGTACTAAGCAAAAAGAATTCAGTAGTTATAAAAAAATAATGACAAAGTAAAATCCAGTCCTTACAGGAATAATACAATAAGATATGAATCATATATTATGAATACTTCACAACATACAAATAAAAAGCTACCCAAAACCATATTTCAATCAAATATCAGTTAAAGATAATAATATCAAGGCCTATGTCAACTTTGCAAATTATAAAATAAGATGAAATACATGGAAATACATAAGACGAAAATACTAACTACACATATCAGAGTTTTAGAATCCACATGCATGTAATATGGATCTTGAATGTTCTCTTCCCATTACTTGATCAGACCAAAATATTCAGAAGTTCCACTTCTTACAAAAAGAGTCGACCTTTTCTATCAATTGTTCTGATCTATTTATAGCCTCTTAGGCTCTTACAAAATTTACAACAAAATTATGTTATGAAATAATAGTTTCATATTTTCCAACTACTTTTAAACAAACATTTGTAACAAAAAGACTAGCTGGAGGAGATTGTGCTCCTCCCTAATTAGGTGGAGGAGGGTACTACTGTGATGACGAAGTTCCAACTTTCGACTACGTTGCACCTCTTTCTAACTACTTTAGTTGAAGGAAATTAGTTATGCTCTTCCATTCTTTACCTAATGGATACTGAAAACCTTCAGTTCTCTAAGTGTCATGTCGAGATCAATATAATGCTCAAACGTGGGTTTGGGACAAAACTTGAAAATCGTTTGAAGACAGCTGAGGATTTCAAAATAAGGATATAGCTTGTCCACGAATTCTTTTGCATCTAACACTCCATGAATATCCACCAGATTGACTTCAGAATTGTGTGTCTCCAAAATCATGACATTGTAATGATCCTTACGATACAAATATCCATGTCCATCCCAAAAATATGGGAGGCCAAGTGGAAATAGATTGCTGAATAGGGATTTAAAAGAATGGATGTCACGGAACAACTGGTTAACCATGTCCGCAATATCCTAAGCCATTATAATTTTTATGATCACTTTGTTAGACTCTATGATGTTTTTTTTTCTATCTCAAACAACATAGGATTGGAGCTCATTAAAAAAAAATCATTTAAGAAATCAATAATTGTCTTTTCTTGCTATATCTTTTTGTCCAGTTATTCAGGATAGTGAGAGAATCATGGGAAGTTATCTCAGCGATCTCCCACTCTTGTGAAATAATAAAATGGCTACATTGAGTTGTTATAAGTGTTGATATATGTTCCCATATCACAAACCTTACAGTCTTTAGCAAAGGCTTACCCATTAGCTTCTTGGACAAATCGTGAATGCTCTTCTACAAGTCTACTTTAGACTGTTGTAATTCATAAATGAAAATGTATCTTTTGGATATCTCTTCATTAGAGATCCTAAGCTCTTGATTTTTTTAACTAATCTTGTACATGATTCAATTCAGCGTCTTTGAGGCTCATTTCTACTATTTACTATGCAAGCTTATATATTGGGTCAGGTGAAGATGTGGCCTGTAAGGCTGCTTCCTTTTGAAGAAGAAGATATTGATTCTGGTTTTTAATTTCATATACTTCCCCTTCCGTAGAAATGATATTTTCTCTGAGTTTCTGGCTATCTTCCAGTGTCTTGTCCAATTCAGACTGTATTGCTACAATTTCAGTTGTTTGAGAGTGCTCAACAATGGGATTATTGCGCTTATTCCTCAAACCTGCAATCTCTTTATCTTTCTTCTTCAACATGCTTTGAATAGGGGCTACATCACTTAGGCCTTTTACTAATTTGGTGATTTGTTACTCCAAATAAGAAATCTTCAGCTGCTTATCTTTATTCGACGATTTTTTATTCTTCAACAGCCACTCCAACATGTTGATAGCATTCTGCAATCTAATGGTGCTCATTGTATACTTCATTGCATCACTATACACACCTTCACCTATTTATCGGTGAATTTCCATGATGTCCTTAGAGGGGAATACGTCCAAATTAACTGTGACCTAGGTGGTTTTCAAATTCAAAGGAACTATCTCACCTCCAGGTACAATTGGCTCCAATATGGCCATTTTTAAGGTCCCTTGCCTTAAATCCAATGCAGACAACATCCTTTACTAGTGTCCTATATAAATTTCTTTCTTTGGGAAAAGAGTTTTCCATATATCTATATTGTCATCCTTTATCTGCATTTATAAACTAAAGAGTCCAGCTTTAATAGGAGACATTGTTACCAAAGAAGCTTGTTGAGAAGTTGTCTCTTGCTTCTAAGGCCACGTTGCTGAGGGAAAATTTTCCAAAATAACAGGTGTCAATGATGTGGGGTTTGGATTTAGTTGTAGTGTAGTGTTGGATGTTTTCTCAGATTTAGACTTCTTTGACTGAGAAAAAGCACTTTCGAATTTTTTCTTGTCAATATCAAAAGTTGGTTCGGATGTAGGCCTTTTTCCCAAAATATCCCCTTTGTGACGAGTGGGATTAACTGGGTCTATTACTGACTGGTTTGGATCAAAAGCGAGCTTGTCTTGTTCCCAACTATCCATGTTGGAAATCCTCTCTAGTATTGGATGCAGCCCATGAAGATAAGTCGTTGATCTTGTAGACTTCCTTTTTTTGGTATGTGATCCCTTCAGGATCATACTTACATGTAAAACTTGTAGATAATTTAAAGTAACCAGGATCTCTTCAAATATTGCTTGCGCAAACCTCCATCTTAATTTAAAAGGACCCACTTCACTAGGAACTTTGAAAGTCCTAGGGATATTACCCTTCATGAAGTGCACATCATCACAATTGAACCTCTGGAAAATATATTTCAAAGCCAAAATTATAGGAGTCAGGAATATAGGAATCTTATATGCGGCCAATTATACTCCATAAACTCGAATCTCAGTATAATTTCCAACTTGGTTTTTAAAGCTCTTCTTTATGACTCCATGCCCAATGGAAAGGCCGTTGAGCTGAGAGTTTGCATATCTCAGCCCCAACTCTACTAGTAACCGCTTCCCACCAAATTCAATATTAATTCCTTGTTAAATCTTGCTTATTTTCTTAAAGTTCTAATAACCTCTGTTTCCCAATAAACATAAAGTGTTAGATCAGAAATCTTGTGAGGGAGCCCCCTCTAATATTAGTGCCAGCTGAAGATTTAAATATTGGTTGAAATATGTTCTTTGCTTGATCCCTTGTAGCTAGGAATCAACCGGAGTACTAACACAACCCAGTTCAACTTGTAGTATAATCATGACTACTCAGAAGCAATCATTTCATCTTTCGACTTGAGTAGGCATGGAGATTGAGGAAACCCTTGGGAAAATATTTCGATGGAAAATAAATCATCCCCGCATAACCCACCTGGAGAGAATTTTTTTGAAAATTTCTACCAAAAACAAAGACGATGATGACCACCATAAATACTTTCTTCCATCCTTCATATAATTCAAGTAATGAGAGAGACCAATTGATGAATCAAAATCACTAGCATGGATGCAAGCGAAAAAAAAAAATGAAAGAACTCGACATATTTATCGATGGAAGACCTAAAATGGAGAAAATATTTGACTATTGGTCGGAGTAGTAGACTGCAAAAATAAAAAAATAAATACTTAAGGAATATCAAGATCTTTTTTTCCCAAGATTACAAAGACTTGAAATGATTGTTCCAAGAGATGGGAGAGATGAAAATTGAAATAATGCCCGACACCAAACTTGTCAAGAAACGAACATAAAAACTAGCCCACAAGTATAAGGACATAGTTAAGAAATAAATCAAGAATATGCTAATCCTTATAATAATATACCTTGTGGATCAGTCGGAGTAGGCCAGCTCTGTGGTCAATCATCCAAAGAAAAATGAACCCAAGAGATTAAGGATTTGTTTTGAATTCAAAGGTATTAATAAAGTTACCATTACAGATGCATTCCTGACACCTTTTTCCAATGAAATTATTAATGAATTTGTTGGCCACGAATTATATTATTTCATAGAAGGCTTCTATGGTTATAAGCAAGTTCCAATAGAAAATGAATATCAACATAAAAACACATTTGTCTGTGAATTTGGATCATTTGCATACAAGGTCGTGCCTTTTGAACTGAAGAATTTACCAGATGTCTTCTCCAAGATTGTTATAAAACCATTCTAAAATTTTATGTTCAAAACAATGGCTATTTATTTTGATGACTGGATCATCTATACTTTTCTAAAATACCACGTGTAGTGGCTCCAACTGATGCTAGAAAGGTGTCATCAAATCTAATTATCCTTAAATATAAAGAAATGCATTTTTCCACACCTATATGATTATTGTTGGGCCATGTCATCTGTAAAGAAGGCATAAAAGTTGATCTAGAATAAATCAAGGTTATACTTGATTTGAAACCTCCAGTGAATCCCAAGCAAGTCTAGATTTTGTTGGGACATATGGGGTATCGCAAAAAGTTTATCAAACATTATTTTGATATTAATTTCCCCATAGAAGAACTACTCATATTAAATGTTGAATTCATATGGACCCCAAAGTGTACAGAGTCACTTGAGATCAAAAGGAAATTGGTCAAAGCACCAATACTTAGATTCCCATACTGGTTGTAGATGTTCCACATTCATATAGATGTGTTTGGTATTGTAGTCGAAGCAATACTCACTTATCCTGGAGAAAAAAGACTCGACTACCCAAATGAATACTCTAGGCGAAAACTAAATAAAGCAAAAAGGAAATCCATTCATATTTTTCATAGATCATTAAGAACATAAATATATGGTTAAGAAACCATTGCATCATGGTCGGATATGTCATCGGCTCCTCTTATTCCAAGTGTTTGAATTTGAAATATTAGTTTGACTGGGAAAGTCAAATGTGGGACCCAACCATCTATCCCACATACAAACTAGTGAAGAATTGGTTGGAAAAGATGATGAGCTACCTGATGCGAAATGTTTTAGAGTCTGATCCATGTTGAATGAGCTAGAAAACATCACAGAATTCTTACAGGAAGGAAAAGCACCAGCAGGAACCTCATAAAATAAAAATAAAATCGTAACAATGGGAGCATTTCCTTATGCACTAATGAATGGATTTTTGTATAAACTAGGTCCTGATGGAATACTCCATCAGTGTACACTTGACCACAAATAAGAAGCTATTATTAAAGAAGCACACTCCAGGCCAACAGGTGGACATTTTTAGGTTGACACGAGTGCCAGGAAAATTTTACAATACTGACTTTGGTGGCCTTCACTATATAAAGACTACAAAGCATATGTTAACAAATGTGATAAATGCTAGTGAATGGGACAACCATTGTAACAACATGAAATGCCTCTCATATATACCAACTATAGTCTCACATTTGAAATATTGGTAATCAACTTTGTTGGACCCTTCTTGAACCATGGCCATCGAACAAGCATAAGATATATTAATACTGGTATTGAGTATGTTACTAAATGAGCTGAAGCAGATCTGGTCAAATCTTGCACCAGTGAAGTTGGAGCTAATTTGATCTATGAAAACATCATCAAATGATTCATATTCCCACTTACACTAATCAATGATAGGGGAACACTCTTTATTAACAAAACTATAGATGTTCTCCTGAAAGAATTTATGGCTAACCATCATAGAATTTTATCCTATAACCCATTGTTGAACTATGCAGTCGAGTCATTCACTAAAATGCTCACTAAAGGCCTTAAAAAATATGCAGTATCGACAAGGATGACTGAGACAATAAAATACATGCAATACTATTGGCATATTAGACAAGATACAAACAATCAACAGGGAAAACTCCATTTAAATTAGTATATGGATAAGAATCCATTGTTCCTCTCCATTTAAAACATCAAGCTCCAACCATTGCTCAAATAATGCATCTAGGTATTGTACAAGCCACACATGATAGAATGTTTGAAATACAAAAAATGGAAGAATAGAGAATTATTATCATCTGTCATCAGGAAGTTCAAAAGAAACAACAAAAAGCATTGCATGATAGGAATATAATAAAAAAGATATATCAGTTGGAGACTTGGTAATTTTATATAACAACAGAATAAAATGTAAACCTAAAAAGCTCGAGACTGCCTAGTTAGGGCCATATATCATCGAAGAACTTAACCACAATGGATCAATCATATTAAAAACACTTCAAGGTCGAGTATTCATGAAGGGCATGAATGGAACTTGACTAAAATGATACCAACCATAAAAGAGGCACACTCTACCAACTAGTGGCCGTATCACCACTACTCGAATGTCATGTACCTAGGTTTACACAGAATTATGAAAAATTAACTAATTTGTTTAAAAGAAGTTACATAACTAACTTAAACTCAAATAGGTATAAAAAGAAGAACCGAGACTTGGATTTTTTCCGGATGGAAGTGATTCAACACATGGGGATTAACTAGGTAGAGGAGGCAAAGTGAGAAAACAAAAATATGCAACAACATTAGAGTTGCATGCCTTCACCTATCATTGATCGAAGGAACAAAGAGGCAAAAATGAAGTCATCCGGAAAAGACCGGTCAATATATCTCCAAGACAATCAATGAAAGATGAAAAGGGGCGTGGACTTAGAGGCCGATGAGACCCCTGAAGGAAACATCAACCATCAAGTGTACCAACTGGCATGAGAGAAAAAAATCCTTTGGAAGTTACACCAAGTGCGCGAATGAGCTGTCTCCTACAAAGTTTGTGTTTAATGCTCTCACCTGCCCACATTAAACGCTCATTGAATACTACGCCTATAAAACTATCAAAACATTAATATTCATGGATTAAGTTTCTACATAGAATTAGAGAGAGTGCATTCAATCCCTAAAATCATAGACTTTCTCTCGGACTTCTTGACTATAGAACTATCCATGAAACCAAAAACATATGCCACAGCAGTAAGAGAACCAAATCTGTATAAAAGAATGCCATGATGCAACTAGAATAAGCTTCCATGAGCCCCTTACAGGATAGAATACACCAAATTAAGATCTAACATCCCCATTATTGACCCCATTACATTCAAATGTAACTGATGTAATATTGTTATGAAATCATGGTGAGGAGATCAAGGCCAAGGCCCCGCCATCGATTTATTGATGCATATGGTTTGCGTGCTAGCCAGGCACATTGGAACTTCAATATAATGTAATATGCATTTTAATAAAAACACCCACAACTAGCTATGCAATGCAACAAAGAGATGGGGGCATGATTTCAAAAGGAATTGGGAGGGAAAACATTCAAACCCTTGAGCCAATCAGGTCAAGCCAAGTGTCAATGAGAGAACCCATCAAACCATCAACTACCCATGTTGACTTTTGTACCCAACCATTGATTTCTCCCAAGACTTGGTTGAGGTAGTTAATGCCTTCGGAATGGAGAGGTATGGCTGTCCAAATTTGGGTATGGGAAAGCCACCCTTCATGGAAAATCGTGTTTTCCTCCTTGGGAAAGAAAAGAGCCTCGAAATTGCTCTCTAAGCCATTATGCAACCATCAGTCTTGCTCCCTAACGTAGCTCTAGTTGCCTAGGCGTTTTCCTCCATGGGTTTTCTGGGTTTCCCTTCATCTTTTACCTGGGAAGGGGCATTTTTGTGTTGATTACCAGTGGGGAAGAGAACAGCATGTTTTTGGTTCTTCCTGGAGGTCGTTTAGGCCATTAGAAAGGATCATAACTAGTGGGGAGAAATCGGTTTTACTCCCTGGGGTTGAAATCGAATTACTCTTTCGACAGTCTATTTTAGTGAGCCACGATTTGGGAAAAAAACCCATGGACCCTGTTTTGCAAAATACCCTTGTTGTAAATGGTATCTATGCCCAATGTTTGTGCTTGCAGTGTGAGAAATGAGAATGTTGGGGTATGGGGTTTGGGTATCCATTGCTTTGGCTTGAGCTTGAGAATAAGCATCCATGGTTCAAGTGTAGCCTGATAAACCTAGCTGTGGACTGGCTTGGCTGAGATGAAATGATTAATTGGCAGTGAATGAGCTGGAATGTTCCCTTTCCTTGTGAGAATCATGCCCAACTCAGGGGTGGCCTTCAGACGGACTCAGTATAAGCTGTCGAAGAGCCTATGGTTGGCTGGAACGTTGTAGCGACATAGCTAGTTGCTTGGGGCAGTTGCAAAAATGGAGATAACTGTTTTTATGCTTATATATTTACTTCTGTACTATATTAATTCAATGACTGTTGAAATGTTGGATGGGCATGAATTATGTATGGATTAGATTCAATTCCGTTGTGCATATTTCCTGATTTGTATCTGCACACCAATGTTTTTATTCATATGATTCTAATGACTAGGCTGAGTTTTATGAAAATCCCCACATATTGTTATCATCTTCCCTCTCTTATTGGGTCAACAGGTGGGTACATTACATTTTGGTATCAGAGCTGCATGTTGTAGCATTGGGCCTTCATGGGCTACCTGTCACAACTTGCAGAGGTAAGTAAGCTTCCTGCCTAGCATAGACTGTTAAGAAAAAATTCAAATTTTCAAAATTCATCAAAAAAAATTTCTAAGTATCTATGAGTTTTCTGCCAAAAAAAAACTAAGCTAGCAGAAAAACTTGGTGAGTTCGTCCGCAATGGCGGAAGGACTCGGCAAGTTGTTCCACAACGCGGCAGGAAATCAATAAGTTCACCGAAATTGTGGAAGAACTTAGCAAGTTGTTCCACAATGGCGGAAGAACTCAGTAAGTTGGCCCGAAGTTATGGAAGTGCCCGGGGAAGGGAAGAAAAATTTCAAAAAAATTTCTAAGTGTTTTTGGCGACCGAACTTGGCGAGTTGGCCCGAAACTATGGAAGGACTAAGCAATTTGTTCCGCAATGCGGCAAAACAAATCAATAAGTTCGGCGGAAAGATGAAAAAATTTCGGAAGGAAAAGCTGAGTTCGATCGGAAGAACTTGGCAAGTCACCCCGCAACGGCAGAAGGACTTGGTGAGTTGGTCCGAAAAAAACTTTCTAAGTGTTTTCGGCGTCAAAGAAGAAATTTCAGAATAACTTGGCGAGTTGCTCCGAAACAGCAGGAGAACTCGACGAGTTGCTTCGAAACAACGGGAGAACTCAGCAAGATGGTCCGAAACGATGGAAGGTTTTTCTAAGTATTTTTCGGTGTCCAAGAGAAAATTTCGGAAGAAATCGGCAAGTTGCCCCCAATGGTGGAAGGACTCGACAAGTTGGTCCGCAATGGATCAGAAGGAAAAAATGAGTCTTCAACCGGAAGAACTCGGCGAGTTGGCCCAAAACAAGTCCGAAGAACTCACTGAGTTGCTCCGAAACGAGGAATTTCAGCCATTTTTCAGAGAGATTTTTCAGGCACTGAAAGTTGAAAAATGCCATGGAACTTGTGCGCCAGATTACACGAAATTGAAGGATTTACAAAAAAAAAAAAAGGGAAGCCACAAGGGGCAAGCCCCCTTGACCCCCATCATCCCCCGGAAGATAGTCGTTGAAAGTGTGAAATGCATTCTTGGGATGAAGAGCAAGAATTTCATAGAAGGTTGTGGCATCCTTAGTAAGAGTAATGGGTTGTAATACCCATTATGGAGGATGAAAGGGAAATTCCTCACCTTAAACTATCTTTGTCTATAGCATAAGAATGGCATAATGAATGTTATATACGTATGTATATATTGAATTGTTAATTCGTGAGAAGATCATAGCTAATGATTCCTTGCATGCTTGGTAGGGAAACCAAGAAAAGGATCAACTATGACGTGGAGAAGAGACCCCATGTCATGCTTGGAAAGGGATAATTCCTTAACTCCGCTATTGCTATTGTTTTTGTATTTTACAAGTTATGGCATAGGAATGCTGGAAATGCAAAGGGGATAGATAGATGGCATATTGCACAAGTGCATGTGAAAATGTTTTTGCATGTATATGATATTGCATATTGGTAAAAAAGTGAGGATTTACATATGCAATGAGCCACTTAAGATCAAATGATGGTGGTTTCTAATAATTAAGTTGTGTTCGCATTGGTTGTAGGACCAGAGACAACCGAAGCATGGCTAAAGGATGTGGATGATGATTGTTGCATACAACCTCATGAAGAGAGGATGGTGCAAAAAATCCATGATCACGATGTTGGAAAAAGGACTGAGTAGCCTTGGTAAGAGGCCGACTGATCAGGTAACATCAAGCAATATTAATAACAGCCATGCAGGTAAGGGTTAACGGTGCTTAATTGCATGAATGTTGAAAGAGGATGTGGTGAGTCTCTTCAACTAAGCTTAAACTAAGGTGATTTGGTTTGCATTGAGTGCCTGACTGTGAATGCCAACCCACCAAGTATGGTGAGGTGCGGGTAGGTGAAGGCAGGGTGCCTTACACCCTATAGTTTCTAGAAACCTCAATGCATTCATATGAATTCATATCATGCCATTTGTGAATATTGGTTGTGAGTTTAACAACCAAAGCAACTGAGGACTTATGGACCTATCATGGTTAGGCTATAGTATGTTTGAATGCATAGTATTCATGAAATCATGCAAGATGGCATTGAAGAGATGTGAATTGAAATATTCGGTAAATGTTGTAAATATGCATGCATGTGTAGGTGCACATGTTGAAATGCATTGTGTGAATGCATGGGTGTGACATATATATGTTTCAATGTAGTTAGATAATAGATGAAATGGTGGACTATTGCTAATCCTGAGACCATTCCATAAGTTGCTATGAATGTAGGAGAAGGACTGCATGAAGAAGGTAGACATGTGATGGGCTACCAGAGCACTCTGTTGGAAGGATAGAGCTACATGGAATATGAAGTAATGAGTATTTACAGTTATTTAAATTGCATGGATAGTGTGACTATGTCTTGTAATTTTATTGTGATAATGATGCATATAACACATATTTCATTAAATTTGGAATTATACAAGGGATCTAGAATTTAGAACTTCAACAAGATTGAGTTTTCAAAAAATGAAAAACCAAAAAATTACTTAATTCACTCATTTCAATCTTTATATTCACCATTTTTTTATAATATTATCAATATAAGCTATATAAAATCAAATTTATATAAAGTTGAAGCATATCTTCCTAATATTAAACTTAGATTCCTTACATTATTTTATTATTATAATTTTTTAATTTGTATTAATATTTGAGTTGATCAAGGTTTACCTCATCTCATGAACAATAGATGTTGCAAGAAATTTCTTACCTATTAAGTTATCTAATGGCATTATTTGTATGTTGAAATTATTAACCATTTTATTTATAATTTGATAAAGCATATATTGTGCATGTGTTGAATTACCATGTTAGTAAGAGATTGTCTCCATTTTAGAGTGACCTACAAAGTTATTTAATGATATAGCAGTCAATGTGTTGGTTACTGTAACAAATTTATGTATTGGCATAGTAACTTATTAATTCCCAATCTTGATAATGGGTGGCTAGAACATGGGGATTTTTTCTCAACTTCAAGAAACAACAAGAACTGTAAATGCCTAGGAATTGGCTGAAACCTCTAATACCATGAAAAATTATTAGCTCATATAGTCACTGTAATATTGAACCTGTCGATGAGGACACTACCCCTAATCATATTTAGAATATTGACTAGAAAAACAATTAGTAACATATACACAAGCAACAACATGGAAAACTAGGTCATACTCTATTTTATTTTCTTCCCTTTATATGTATTGTCGAGTACGGATCTAGAATTTAGAACTTCAACAAGATTGAGTTTTCAAAAAATGAAAAACCTAAAAATTACTTAATTCACTCATTTCAATCTATATATTCACCATTTTTTTTACAATATTATCATTATAAGCTATATAAAATCAAATTTATATTAAGTTGAAGCATATCTTCCTATGCTTAAACTTAGATTCTTTACATTATTTTATTATTATAATTTGTAATTTGTATTAATATTTCTTACCTATTAATTTATCTAATGGCATTACTTGTATGTTGAAAGTATTAACCATTTTATTTATAATTTGATAAAGCATATATTGTGCATGTGTTGAATTACCATATTAGTAAGAGACTGTCGCCATTTTAAAGTGACCTAGAAAGCTATTTAATGACATAACAGTCAATGTGTCTGTTACTATAACAAATTTATGTATTGGCATAATAACTTAGTAATTCTCAATCTTGATAATGGGTGGCTAGAACATGGGGGGTTTTGCTCAACTTCAAGAGACAACGAGAACTGGAAATGTCTAGGAATTAGGTGAAACCTCTAATACCATGAAGACATATTAGCTCATATAGTCATTGTAATATTGTACTTGTGGATGATGACACTACCCCTAATAATCTTTAGAATATTGACTAGAAAAATAATCAATAACATATCTACGAGCAACAACATGGAAAATTAGGTCATAATCTATTTTATTTTCTTTCCTTTATATGTATTGTCTATTGTATGCCTTAGGACATTTTTGTCAAGTATATAGCACAATAGGTACTTAGGCACTTCACTTTTTCCCTTCATTTTATGGGATTATTATGAGCCCACAAGTTTCTACATGTTTTGGACATTGTTAACTATCAATTATTACTTTGGATTATGTTGATTGGTTAAGCCTAGATTCCTTTTTATAATATAAATATAATCATCTAACATTTAAAGAAATATTCATTATTCAATACTATATATTATGATATGTGGTTGGCACTATTTTAGAGCAAACAAGAGAAAATATTGTATTGGATAAAGTCTAAGTATACCAATTAAGGTAAAAAAAAATTATTAATTAGAATATAAATTTTATAGTACAATTGGTTTTTTTTCAAATACATGAAGAAAGAGGGAAAACCCATTCTAGTTATTGCAAGTGTCCAGTATTTATTTTTGAAATGTTTGAACATATTACATTGAAAAAACATTAACTAGCTACTCCCATAGTAAAGGTTTTATAGACAAAGTCTATAATATGTTGTATGTCCAGTATTTATTTTTGAAATGTTTGAACATATTACATTAAAAAACATTAATTAGCTATTCCCATAATAAAGTTTTTATAGACAGTCTATAATATGTTGCTTGTAAGTGCTTTACTGGACTCCATTAACCAAGTTTGATGGATCGAGAAGTGTGGTACATTTGAAATCAATGAATTAGAATAGAAACATTGAAGTACAATTTTGTTTCTTACAAATACAAAAGTGAAAACCCACTAAACTTATTAAAAGTGCATTTAACAATCAATTTTTTTTATAAGTATCTGTGTGTCATTTAACAATCAAAATCCAATTATTATGAATTTTTATTGGTAGTGCATTTAACAATCAAAATATTTTATAAGTATTTGTTTGTCATTTAACAATCAAAATCAAATTATTATGAACTTTTATTGGTAATTTTTATTGGAAACATTTTACAGATGTCAAAAGAAAATATTTTATAAGTCTAGGCGTGTTTTTTAATGATCAAAATAAATAATTTTGTTATGAATTGGAATAGAAACAAAGTAGCACATTTTAATTTATTTTATTATAATATATATTCATGAAGTGTTTGAATGTATTATATTGAAAATAATATGAATTAGCTAGCCCAACATTATCGTTTTAATATATCGTATCTAGAAGATGATGCTTTTAAATGTATTATTGAACTTGATTATCCAAGTTTGATGGAGTGAGAAGTTATGTCGATCTAGTCAAAGCATTGGAATTTGTAATTTCCATGTCAAATATTGTTTGGTGTTTGAACGTATTACATTGAAAACAATGCTAATTAACTCCAATATAGTTTTAATATGCCAAATTAACTCTAATATAGTTTTAATAGGCCAAAACTAGAAGATATTGATTTTAAGTGCATTATTGGACTTGATTATCCAAGTTATGGGAGAAGTTATGTTAATATAAACAAATCATTGAAAGTTTAATATTTCATGGTGTCATGTAATTTGCATGAAGTATCGTCACATGAATACATTGCAATTTAAACAAAATTTTCATATTTGTACCAAATAATATAAAACTCCTCAAATAAATTTGAAGAGAATATTCAATATACAAGAAAAATTGAAAAATGTTTCTTCATGTATTAATTGGTCCTCCAAAGAACAAAATTACATCCATGAATCATCTCCACCTAATCTCATGTTATTCGTTCAAGTAGGTCAAGGACAGCTTGTAGACCATGTTTATTTATCTTGGCCTTCTTGCAATGTTCTTTCTTAGCCATCCATGCCCAAACTATGGTATCAATTGGAATAGATCCAAGCTCTATGTCATCAGGATTTGGTACCCAATATTCTTCTAATACTTTTCCATTGTATTTCCCTGAACCGGGCTTCCACCAATCAACTTTAACATGAAGAGTATCACTTTCATCATCTTGAAATATATTTGAGGTGGCTTTTGCCATCCAAATCATCTCCCATTCATCCTCGTTTCCTGATCTAACTAGCAACATATTTCCTTTCTCAACATCATTAATAGGGTTGAATGTTGTCTTTGGCTTATTGCACTTGGGTCCAACATACACGGGTTCACCTGTCATAGTATCAAAATCCCCATCCATAATATTTGAGATTGCATGAAGCGCATTACGACCAACATCTGGAGTTTGCCTTGTCTTGGGCCAGAAATCCTCAGAAGATGAATCACTTGCATCCACTATTGTATGATCATTGTAATCTTCATATAAAGTATCAAGAACTCTTTCCCAATACTCTACCTTATTTTTCCATTCTGGTGTAACAATTGGCAAATCCTCACCACCCATTGTGTCTTTCCACATTTTTATGTATGATGTTATTCCTTCTTTTAGTTCTTTTAAATTGATTTCCTTCTATTTGGGATGTAAGAAAGATGGCTTCCCTATGGGCATTTTAGATCGACCTTCATCGTCTGTATTCCATAACTCAACTGGTTCTGACCACTCAACATCTCTTATGGATAATTTATACCTTAATACCGGAACATCATTGAGTACAAGAAATTGGAAGTACTGAACATTAAGATGTCCAACTAGTGCATTTTTTCCTTCCTTGATGTATCCATTAAGGAAGCTTTTGAAGTCATACACCTTATCAATCAGTTTAGGTGGAAACACTCTTTTTTCTTCAATTTTGCGATATGTATCCATCATCTCAGGTAGAGAATATATATCTTTACTTTTCAAGCTGGAAGACATTCTCCCATAGGTCCCGTCTATGTCTTCATGGGTGTGTCCCACGAGCAAGAACCCAACCTCAATAGAGATGAAGACACCAAGTGCAGTGAGAAGTGATAGAAACATGAAAAGATAACGATTTTTACTATCACTTGCTGCATTATCCAATTGTAACAATAAATGTGGTGGAAGAGGTTTAAAATCGATACCTTGATTTTCTAATCTTCCATGAGATAAAAATTCATCCTTGTACACTCTACATTTTGAGTAAATAGAGGTGTCAAGTAATGCATTTGAAAGTGGGTTTCTTGAACTTCCACTCTCATAAAGAAGATCACCATACATATCAAGATGTGGGTCTTCAAGGTCCCTTAAGCACTTAGCAAGTGATGTAATGGTAAATTGTGATCCCATATGTACAAATGGTAGGGAGAAATGACCAAAAACTCCTGTCCTATGCCCATGTGTTAGCATACCTGTCAATGAAAAACCCAAGTTTATTCCTACAATAGATTTTGATTTTGACGCGTAGCCTTGGAATTGAAGTCTTTGTTTTATCCATTTTATCATGGATAATACTCAAATACTCCTTTGGAAACCTCTCTGACATGATTCTGTGGGCATAGTAGCAATGTCTTCCACACATAACGATCTTGTTATGTTTGTTCAATCTAGCGCGTGCCGTTTCTTCCAACTCTTTTGTAGTTGTTGACTTCATTTGTGCTTTCAACACAATACATTCACTACATTTACTGAAGTTGGTGTTCTTTGAGAATGCCACGTCTCGAAAATGAGTGTTCCAAATCTTGCTCATTGTTGGTTGTGATATTAATGGACAATTGATCTTTTCCAAACCCACATTGATCTCTTTTAACAAAGAGCTTTGTGTGTAAGTCGAAGGCAACAATCTTAGAGGAGAAGAAGTTCCATCTGCTTCGACTTGACGTGTTTGGTTTGGCGAAAAATCTGAATTGTCCATTACAATTTTATGCAGTATTTCTATGGCCGCCACAGTATGTGCACGTGTTTTACATGTATTGGTGTTACCATGAATGGATTCCATATGTCCTTGTTCAAAATTATGTTGGTAGCTATAGAAGGTGCTTTGAGAAATCTTATGTATCTTGTACCATGCTTTCTTACAAATAACATTACCATAAAATCTCATGTCCTTTACTTTTCTAATAATAGGAGGTAGGCCATGGCCATGGCTCATTGACATGATAGTGTTTGAAACAAGTGAATTCAATACAAATTCCCTGATACCATTTTTGTCTTTGCATTCCATATCCCTTCTAGCATTTGCAATGGCATTCCTATCCACATGTTGAAGACAATCTTGTTTACAACATTCATCTGCAGCCAAAAGTCGGACTTCTTTCTCTTTATCTATCTTGGTTTGACGTTTTGCAACTTTTTCTCTTGTCATAGCTCATTTAATCTTTCTATATGGCCTCGATGCATTAAGAACACTGACATCTTGATCTTTTTTATTATAAAGATCCCCATCCCATTGGTATAAAGGACTTGTATCCTCTATAACATCCCATATCAGCATTTCCATGGGTGGCTCTTTGTACTTTGTCTTGACCCTTAACATCTCACCTATGTTGTCCACCAATTTATGTATTGGCCATCTAACCAATCCATGTATAGACTTATCCCCAATCTTTCATATTTCACAATACCCATGTATCTCTTCCACAAAAACACCAAAGTTATCTTCACCTAGTGTTTCACCCACAACCATGTCATCCTCATGGACATTAACTATCATTCCTTTGGCAATGCACATAATTGTTCCTATGCATCCATGTGTAAGAGAAACCCTTGTACATGTGAATGCAGCCCTATCTTGTGGAATATTTATGGGCTGATCTTCACAATGAGGTTTCAAATCTATTTCTGGCCAAATCTCATAAGATTCTATTGCACCCCCTAGTGTTTCCTCAAATCCAATTGGATGTGGTAAAGGAGCATCATTTTTTAACACCTTCTCAATTCTAACCACTATGCATCCTTTCTTTACAATCTTTCCATGAACCTTATTCCCAAGCTCTGTATTGAATATGGAGCCCTCACCCACCTTCACTCCATGTTGTAAAAGATCTACTTTGTCTCCAATAGAAAATGTTGAACAAACATTTGCACCTGTACACCAAACATAACAAACTTAGTATTTTCTCAAAAAAACATTCAATAAACTATGAATAATTCTTAACACATGCTTTGGTATTTGATTTACCTATGGTGTGCCTCAAATCTGTAGTCCTCCATGGATGTGTGTCCCCTTCATCAACATATTCCACAATCAAATGTGGTTGAGTGACATCAATTATCAAAACCATAACATAACCTGCAACAACCCTTCCTCCACCATAATAAGTTCCAACTTCTGTAGATTCAACCTTTCCTAGCCCAATAACTTGACCATTAACCAGGAGGTCAACATAGTCCCCTTTTGTGAAAATTATACTTTCCATTGTCGCTCCTACAAATTCTGTAACACACAATCTACAAAAAAATAATGTACTTGTAATAGCTAAAAAGGGTATGGCATCATTTTGTTGTGCAAATTAAACATTGTTCCCCACCATTTAGTCCCCACCGCCAAAAGGGACTTTACATATAAATTATGATGGAGCTACAAAGCGTAATCAAAACAAGATTGGTTATCAATGTATACAATCTTAATACAAACACAAAACTATTCTTAGAAAAACTTGTAAAAATGTCTAAACATTTTCCATACTTAAGAACTTGTAATAGTATTGAAGGTAGTTATTAAGTAGGTTGGAATCCAGCCATGATCGATCATGCAAGTTTGTATAATCATGGAACTTGTAATAGTATTGAAGGTAGTTATAAGTAGGTTGGAATCCAACCATGATTGATCATGCAAGTTTGTATAATCATGGCTCACTGAGATTTATTTTTTGTATCAATTGTTCAAAGTAAATTCAAATATCCTTGATTGGAGTCATCCCTATTTTAAGTACTCCCGAAAATAGTTATTTGGTGTCATCTAAACCTATATTGTAGATTAGTGAAGAATAACATCTATATGGAACTAGAGTAATACAAAATCCCAAGCAATGCTACTTGATGCCACTATTAGTATACTAATACATAGTAGAATTTTTTTGAATTATAAGCGACTCTTAGCTTAGCGACTACTAATACATAGCGACTACTAGCTTTCATTCTAGCATAAGCACACATGCTTATGCTAGAAGAAAAGCTAGCACTTATTAGCTTTCCAATAGAAAAACCCTGGGCATGGTGATTGGTGGTTGCTAGGTTATACCTTGGTCTTGTGCCATGTACTCTATTTTGAAATAAGCACATGGCACAAAATCAAGGAAAGCTAGTGACTCCTAGCTTTTGTTCTAGCCTAAGCATTTCCTTATAGCATAAGCACACATATTTATGCTAGAATGAAAGCTAGTAGTCGCTAGCTTTCTAATAGATAAACCCTGGGCATGGTGATTGGTGGTTGCTAGCTTATACCTTGAGCTTATGCCATGTGCTCTATTTTGAAAGAAACACATGGCACAAGATCAAAAAAAGCTAGCAACTACTAGCTTTCTTTCTAACATAAGCATTTCCTTCTAGCATAAGCACACATGCTTATGCTAGAAGGAAAGTTATCAATCGCTAGCTTTCCAATAGAAAAACCCTAGCCATGGTGACCGGTGGTTGCTAACTTATACCGTAATCTTGTGCCATGTCCTCTATTTTGAAATAAGCACATGGCACAAGATCAAGGAAAGCTAGCCACTGCTCGCTTTCCTTCTAACATAAGCATTTCCTTCTAGCATAAGCACACATGCTTATGCTAGAAGGAAATCTAGTAGTCGCTAGCTTTCCAATAGAAAAACCTTGGGCATGGTGATTGTTGGTTGCTAGCTTATACCTAGAGCTTGTGTCATGTACTCTATCTTGAAATCAGCACGTGGCACAGGATCAAGGAAAGCTAGCAACTGCTATCTTTCCTTCTAGAATAAGCATTTCCTTCTAGCATAAGCACACATGCTTATGTTATTGGAAAGCTAGAAATCACTAGCTTTCCAATAAAAAAACCCTGGGCATGGTGATTGGTGGTTGATAGGTTATACGTTGATCTTGTGCCATCTGCTCTATTTTGAAAGAAGAACACGGAACAAGATCAAGGAAAGCTAGCATAAGCATTTCCTTCTGGCATAACCACACATTCTTATGCTAGAAGGAAAATTATCAGTCGCTAGCTTTCCAATAGAAAAACCCTAGCCTTGGTGATTGGTGGTTGCTAGCTTATACCTTGAGCTTGTGCCATGTGCTCTATTTTGAAAGAAGCACATGGCACAAGATAAAGGAAAGCTAGCGACTGCTAGCTTTCTTTCTAGCATAAGCATTTCCTTCTAGCATAAGCACACATGTGCTTATGCTAGAAGGAAAGATAACAATTGCTAGCTTTCTAATAGAAAAACTCTAGCCATGAAGGAAAGCTAGCAGTCGTTAGCTTTTCAATTGATAACATTGTCCATGGTGATTGGTGGTTGCTAGCATATACCTTCAGCTTGAGCCATGTGCTCTATTTTGAAATAAACACATGGCACAAGATCAAGGAAAGCTAGCGACTGCTAGCTTTCCTCCTAGCATAAGCATTTCCTTCTAGGATAATAACACATACTTATGCTAGAAGGAAAGCTAGCAGTCGCTAGCTTTCCAATAGAAAAATCATGTCCATGGTGATTGGTGGTTGCTAGATTATACTTTGAGCTTGTGCCATGTGCTCTATTTTGAAATAAGAACATGGCAACAGATCAAAGAAAGCTAGCGACTGCTAGCTTTCCTTGTAGCATAAGGATTTCCTTCTATCATAAACACACATGCTTATGCAAGAAGGAAAGCTAACAGTCGCTAGCTTTCCAATACAAAAACCCTGTCCATGGTGATTGGTGGTTGTTAGCTTATACCTTGAGCTTGTGCCATGTACTCTATTTTTAACGAATGCTACCTTTCCTTCTAGCAAATGCATTTCCTTTTAGCATGACACACATACTTATGTTAGAAGGAAAGCTAGCAGTCGCTAGCTTTCCAATAGAAAAACCCTGGGCTTGGTGATTGGTGGTTGCTAGCTTATACTTTGAACTTGTATCATGTACTCTATTTTCAAATAAGCACATGGCACAAGATCAAGGAAAGCTAGCGACTGCTAGCTTTCCTTCTAGCATAAGCATTTCCTTTTAGGATAATAACACATACTTATGCTAGAAAGAAAGCTAGCAGTCGCTAGCTTTCCAATAGAAAAATCTTGTCCATGGTGATTGGTGGTTGCTAGCTTATACCTTGAGCTTGTGCCATGTGCTCTATTTTGAAATAAACACATGACAAATGATCAAGGAAAGCCAGCGACTGTTAGCTTTACTTGTAGCATAAGAATTTTTCTTCTAGCGACTGCACACATGCTTATGCTACAAGGAAAGCTAGCAGTTGCTAGCTTTCCAATAGAAAAATAATAAGAATCTCTTTAAGTTCACATTTCCTAAAGATTCATAATAGCCTATCCCATAGAGACCATCATTTAACTTGTTAGATGAATAAATTTTAGACATGTGAACATGAGAGAATAAGTGTTTATAAATGACAAGCTTTAAAAACTCAGCATCTTCTTCCACATTCACCTCATAATAAAACTTCCCATTACATAGTGTTAGCACTTAGATTTTATTCCAGTTGTAAAAGAATAACACCTAAGGTAACCTATTTCAAACAAAGCTTTGGGTGGAAAACTCAGCCATTTTTCCACCAGAGAAGCTCTCTCACAATACATATACAAGGACTGAAAAATATAAAAGTTCTCTCAAATTTTCTCAAAAGGATTTTCTGGTTGAAAAGGAAAACAAGAAACGTTGGGCATGGAGTCAAAGTTTCAAATATACAATATACCAGTAAGAGATTTATACCAAACAGATTTCCACAGAGGCAAGATAGCAATCATATTACAGTCAATTTGATTTTTTCAGGTGGTACAGAAAGAAATAATGACATTCCATCAACAACAGGCATCTAACTTAGGATGAATCCATTGTCAACTTTGGAGAAAATAGTGAATATTTAAATGATATAAAATGAGGCATAACCAGTATGAATCTCGAATTATTTCAGACATTCATTTAAATATAGAAGAAAAACATAATGGAAGATATAACAAAGGAAGTGAACATGCACATATAAAGATAAAGAAAAGACGGACTGTAAAGCTGATCAACACATGAATCTCTAGTCTCAAAAGATGGGTATTTTCACTGTACTGCTTTTATTTATCAAAAAATAGATCTCCAAACATACACTGTCTCTCAAAAAAATTTCAACCCCTTCAACAATGACTCTCATTGTTCTTATACAAAATTTGGAAGAATCTTGACATAACTGCTTCTTTTAACTAATAACTGAAAATATTTTAACTTAAAAGATAACTGTCTTTGAGCAATAGATAACTGTCTCCAAATAATATTACAAATTTAAAATAAAAGTGTCTTTTTTGCCACTTGGCAAAAATTTTGAATATCATCTTTTCGCCACTTGGTGAGAGTTTTGAAAGCCTCTATGAATTGACAGAATATCTTGTCCTTCCATATTTTTCCGCATAAGTCCACTGGTCGGCCGCGGGTAAGTCATAGTTGGTCATTTCCTTCACCAAGACTCACATTTCAACATGACCTGCATAAGAAACAGGAAGAAGGTTTCCACAAGTTGAGATTAGCATATTTAAAATTTCAAACTCGTCTGATATTTTCTCCATTAAAATTTTCCCTATAAGCATATGATCCAGCTGCTGGAACTTTCTGTGATCCATCCTCATATCAAACAACAATATCTTATAATCATTCGGAGGAATTAATTCATTTTTTTCATTCCAAAAAGCAGGGAACCCTTTGTTTACTAATTTTTCAAATTGCTTTTTGAACTTTACTACTTTTTCTCGTATTTCTCCAGCTTTAGCTTCAACATTCTCAACATGCGAGTATTTCCCCAAGATCCTTCTGGCCCATGTGATGACTGAAATTCTGTTCGTTATATTCATGGCTATCAGGTCTGCTTCAGTTAGACTGTTTAAAAATGTTATTGCTTTCTGGGCTACGTCTTTTGGCTTTTTATTTAAGCTTTCCCTAACGGCTCTGCAACTTTCGAAGGCATCTTTGACCACCTTTTCTTCGACTCTTATGTAATCCAGATATGATCTTAGTTTCTCAACTTCTTTTATAATTTGGTCCCACACCAGGTGTTTACAACCTTGCATAGCATCTTGCCCTGTCACATGAGCTGCTAATCCTTTATTATTATTACTTAATTCCTGATTCTTTGTTTGCAAGGTTTTTATTTCTTTATTTTTGATTTCATTCTCTTCTGTCATCTTCTGTATTTGAACCTTCAATTCTTTGATTTCATTTTCCCTTAAGCTTACCTGGGACATAGCCTGTAAAATATCATCTACTCCCGTTTTATCTTCCTGTGTGTCTATTTGTACTTGTTGCTAACCACTTCCTGCTAATCTTTTCCTCGCTTCTACCAACTGTTCTTCTAAAATGATTTTCTCTTTTTCCCACCGATCTTTTTCATCAGAAAGATTTAACATTTTAGCAGTAACATCATTGACTTCATTAGATAATTCTTCTTTTTCTTTTTCCAATATTGTCAATTCTGCTCCTTGGATGAGTACAGTGTCTGGAATTTTTAATTTTCATCTCAACACCTGGATCGTATCGTCTTTCTCTTTGAGCAGTTTGGTTGCTGCATCTCCTTCTTTATTTATCAAATCTACTTGCAATTTTTTAATCTGTTGCTGTCGAGACTTATTCTCTGCCTTCTCCTGTCTCAATTGATTATTCAATTTATCCGCTGAACTTTTCAACTTGTCTGCTCTTAATATGGCTCCCAAATAGTCTGAATATATGACTTCTCCAGTTTGTCTATGCAATAAAATTTTATCCGGGGCATTTATTTTAGACAAATCTATATTCATTTCTGAAATCTTATTTTTTGTGACAACTAAAAATTTCAAGGAATTTTCCCTCATATTTCTGCTAGTAAATAAGCTTACCTCAGTATTAGATATACTTCTAACCTTCGGAAACAATTGACTGGTTTGTTTCGCGGACTCCTGTTTATTTCGACTATGCTCATCAAACACATCCATGATATTCTGGGGTCTATTTACATCACCCTCTACAGGGGTTTCTTCAATGTTGTACTCTTTAACTGTAACCTCTGGTATTTCTTTTTCAGTTGTTTTAGCCTCTTCTAAAATTGTTGTTAACTCTTGTGGTTCATTCATTTTCAATCTTTTTGTTTCTTCATCTTCAATGATCATTATGTCCTGTATGGGTCTTTTAGATCCAACCAATGCACTATCTATTTCGCTTTATGTCCCTGTTGTTGTCTCAATCAATGCCATTTCTTTGTCGGATGCATCCGGAATGATTTCTTCTTTATATTCTAGCCAATTGGATTTGTCCGACATTCCTTCAATAATCTGATGGTTCAAGGCCTTGATACGATGCTCCGTTATTCGTTTTGATATGATGTTTAACGGGTCATACTCCATAGACGTATCTGACTCAAAATTCATATCCTTCAACAACTTCTCTATATACACTACAACATTCTTATTCTTTATTGTGAACGGACCAAATGTGAATGGGTATTTAATGTCTGTAGCTTGTCTGTGAACCAAAAAATTGTTATCTTCCACAATCAACTTTTGTCTTAAGAATTTCAAGGCAAAAACCCTTAAAGTAAGAAAAGCTAGTAACACATAGGGTTTATGTCTGAACCCGTATAATTTGATTACTGTACTGTCTTTCGACAAAAACCAATCTCCTGTTGTGTATTCTGTACTCAATTGCATGGATGCCTGCATTTTCGGTAGTACTCTAGGAAGATTTTTTCCAAAAATCATTCTATAAATCTCTGAAAGCATGTAATTGATGTAATTGAACATGTTATTTTCTAGTAAAGTCGTGAAAATGATTTCTGGGAACTGCAACTCGTCTTGACTGGCTGTCATAATCATTTTCATCAAAAAGGCCTGAAACCTAAAATGTCTGAGAGTGGGAAAATTGACCATCTGGTCATGAATCTTTTCTGTTAAAAATTCTTCAAAATTAAGTCGAGGGATTTGATTTTCACCAATCCCTGACTGGACTGTACTCATTTTGTACAATAAACTCAATTGAAACTCGGTTACATACAAATCCGTATCCAAACCTAGAACTACGACCAATAATGTCAAAACTAACTGGGTATTTTCATTAAAAAGATTGATATCTATAGGGTATGGGACCTCCGAAATGCTGGTCTCTGGCTTGAGACACGATGACAAAAACATTTCCCTATCATTTTGAGAAACATGATGATAATTTTCAATAATGGAGACTTCAGAGAAAACCTCAGGGTCAAGGGTTTGGGAACAATCTACTTCTAGGGCTTTAATTAACTCTGTTGGCTTTATTTCGCAAATGACTTGGGTTTTTTGGCTGTTTAGAACGACTTTCTCTTCCCGAGAGTAATTTTTGACACACCATGATACGAATTCTGGGAAAGAAGGGATTTGGTCGGGGAAAAAGGATATCAAAGACGACTGGTGAACTCTGTGGGGGTCTGTCCCTTCCTTTAACAATTCAGACAACCTAATTTTTATATTAGATATTGGAAACCTAATTAGGGTATCGTAGACGTCTTCATCTCTATCCTCCAGGACTTCTTTTGATTTAAAAACGTCTATATCGTGCACAGTCTCCATTTAAACGTTTCTTTAAACAAAATTCTGTTTAAAAAAGTAGGACAGGTCACCCGACCCTACCTGTATGTACCCGCCTTTCGCCTTTTGTCGCAATCGCAGACCTCCACCAGTCTTCAGAGCTCTTCGGGATAGTGACACATGCAGAATGCCGTTATGTGGAGCCCCTTTTTATATAAGACTTTTGAATTAACTTCCCTGCACCTTTATGAATGCGGTTCATATCTGACCATTGATCTCGAGACTTTGTTTTGGACCGTCAGATCTCGCCTTCCTTTATTCCATCTGGTGGTATCCGTGATCAAAAAGCTGTTTTCGTTTTCGGTTTATTCTCTGCACGGATCAGCCACCTGCTAACACCTGTTCGAGTAGTTTATTCTCCGCGACCGCTCTTCCTCATATCCAGTGTGCACCTTCCTAGATGCGGATGAAACAATGGCCGTTGATTTGATTAAGGTTTATATCGGCCCTCCGATTGCTACAAAGTATAACGCCATGTGCTATGACCCCGCCACGCTTGCTCTATCTGCCACGTATCAGGTCCCACCCTGCCACGTGTACTGACCCCACCGCGCTTCCATATTTGGTGGTTCTGCCCGACGCTATGGTGGTTTCCTTTACCGCTATACTACATATGCGGAAGGATGAGGTTTGGACACGTGTCCCGGCAGTATTGAGTCCGCTACTGCCCACATCTATTTGTCGCCGATCACTTTGGCGATGCGGGAAGCAATATCGGCCGTTGATCGGGATTTTTGACATCTCCACCACCGAAACTTGATCGGGGTTTAATCTTTTCACAAATTTGCTTTCGGACTTTGCATAAGTGGGTTTTTTCCTCTTGTTTTTGAATTGTCAACCTTTTCTTCAACCTCCTTTGTGATAATTTCTTCCTTTTTTGGACATTTTAGCAAACTTTTTGGATTTAGTCATTCTCAAGCCTTAGTGTCAACACATAGAATGCCAATCTTTTCTCTTGTTACATGAGAATTATGTCCAAACACAATGTATAGTTCAATGCGCTTTGTGTCAGTGATTATTTTAGCACCCATCTGCATTTCATAGTTCAATACATCTTCCATCCTCTCAAATTCCTGGTGTATTTTCTCTATATCTAAAAAAATTGGATTTCTCTTTTATGATGGTCTACCTCTATACCAAGCCGGTAGATGTTGCAAGTTTGTTGAATTGTAGCAACAAGGGAATGCAAATTGTAATTATTCTTTCCACGGAACCTCTTCAAGAGACAACTTGAAGTTTTTATGATATCATCTTTACATCTTACCATGGATTTGGCATTAATGTTATTTTCCCAGCACCATTTCTTCCTTCTGAATTTTCGTTTATCCTCCCACTTCTTGTAAACTGAGAGAAGAGTAAAAAGGTCTCCATCGAGATGGAAGAAACAAAGTTTTAAACAATCAGACTCTAATTTTTCTACCTACGCTACGCAATCCATATTCTTACCTATCATGAAGATGGACTACATATCATAGGTCCAAAACGTCGATAAACCCCTCCTTAACACAATAAATCCATAATCATGGAGAATAAACTAGCACACTGTGAAATCCTAAGAGAGAAAAATCATTATATTCATTAAGAGAATCCTTAATTATAATGATTGTAACTACATCTCTCTATATAATATTCCCTATCTCTCCATATAATATCCCCAATTGTACTTGTGGGTCCCCTATTAGGGTTATCCCTATTAAATATTCATGTAACCACATTACCTATATATTCAACCCCATATATACATCCCATGGAGTTATAACATATCACCCCATAAAAAGGATTCGTCATCAAATGTTTGTAGCTAAGGCTTTTATATGTGATGAAACCTAATAATAGTAATGGTTATTTATATTTGTTCTCTCTTGCTACTACTATTGATTATCCATCCATCTATATTTAATTTTTTTTTGACAATTCTTCATGGCTTCCTTTCCTTTGATTGCATGTGCATTATTATAGCTTCTCCAATTTGTTATAGTTTTTGTTCTTTGATAACATCACATTAAATAATGGTCCCTTTTTGCCTCATTATATGAACCATTGATTATTTCATCTTCATCCTTTGTAATGTTGACACTTATTGTATTTTTTCTGATATTTCATTGTAAAGAGGTATCAATATGGTTCCACCATTAATGGTGCTTCGTAAATTTTGATGCCCTTATCACCCCCTCTCCTTTTTGGTACAATGACATGCTCCAACTATTATAATTATTGACCTTCAATTGCTTCTACTTTTGAGATAATAAGATCATATTTTTCCTTCATATTTTGAAGATGATGTTCAAATTCAACAATTATTTTATGGTGACCTTCTTATACCTTCTCATCCTTCTCCTTTTGTACTAAATGGTTGATGTTATCCATCATTCTATCCTTCTTCGATTATAAATTGAACTTTTAATTTGACATATATTCAAAATTTAGGGTTTCTTCAACCTTCTTGCCAACATAATATTCAAGTGTTTAGGTAGTTTATTCATCTATAATCTTTCAAAATACTAACTAATGACATAGACCATATCCTTAGTCATATTATATGATTCCTAAGAGTGATCTCCCCACAAAGTGATATTCTTAGCACGTACTATAGCAATGTAAGATAATCGAAGAGTTTATGGAAGCATGGGTATAGGCGAAAATAAGGGACTTCCTATATACCCAAAGGTACATGGAAGATTAAATTTCTAAGCATGTTTTATGTAATGTGGCCACAATAATTCATTGTGAAATTATCATAACAATTTGTTGTAACTATAAACAATGTCATAAACACCTCTACAAATATATGAGTAATTACGATAAGTTCTAACATTTGTTTCTTTTTCAACAATCCCAAAGTATACATATCTATGAAAAACCAATGCTCACACTATATATCTGCATATCTAGATTTATGAGAAAAATATACCCAAAACCATATGTAATTTTCATTGATCAAAAGTAAATAAACATAAACTATAAATAGATTATCGGTAATCATATATATATAAAAACTCCACAACCTTCCATTTTAAACATATACAAAATTCTCTACTTCCATATGTATCCATAATAAACCATGCAACCCTTGTGAGAATCAAAACACATATTCTTTTATCAAGAGCAAGACAAAATACAGTGTTATCATAACATTTTAATAAATACAATTTGTATGTAATTAACATAAATTTTCATTCCAAGCCATATGGATTATTGAATTTCATTAGTAGTTCAGCTTGGATATTCAACAGGAGTTTGGCATAGGAGACAAGGGTGACAACTAAACCCTTAAAGTACATATGGAATCTAACATTCAACAAGAAAATGTGAGAGGCAGGCGTCGAGCAGAAAAGAGTTGTCACATAAATGAGCGATCGCTCAAGGGAGTTAACCAAACTGTTTTTCTCCGCTAGGGTCAACCTTCAAATATTATGAAGATTTTACCACAAGATCTACGATCGAGAACCGAGGGGGTATTAATTCCCAACTATATCGCACCATCACCATAATAGACTGATTGTTTTCTGCCCAAAACACATCACTCAACTGCTGCATCACAACCCAAAAATAATGGGCGGATCTCACAAGGAAGAACATGAAAACGCCAAGTTGACAAGTAGGGAAACATTCCAAAAAGTTATTAAGGGTTGACTTGTCTTTCACTTAACAGTAAGTTCACGATTAACAGTTATTTGTAGACCATGACCATCTGCACATCGCATGCACTCCACAAACGTGTTACACAGGCCTTAATACCACAATTCACTTGGTACTTAACACAGAATCACTTCAAATATATAAAATAATCGACTTAACCCTCCAACCTTTAAATCGAGGTCCCTGACACATTTCACAATCTTTTGATAGATCGGTCTAGGGCTCGCTTCCTGCATTTCACATACTTAGTTTCTTGAATATACAGACAGGGAGGCGAACGAAAGGATTGAACACAGATAACAATTCTTGATTGTAACCATATCCGAGAGCATTAACATGATCATACACAAAGAATTACACTGAATAATAAAATTTGAATGAATTCATGTGCTAGCTAGAGTTAATATATAAGGGAAAGCAGGATGGCAAAGTGCGCAGGTATTTCCCATGAGATGTTGCAGTTGTTTCTATGAACATTCCACGCACTAAGCCCGACTAGACCAGAAATTGGATAGTATTTGGTTTAGGGACTGAAATTTTGTTAAGAAAATGCCAGAGAATTTGATGAGACAAGAATGCCTTGTAGCACTAGGAGATAGGATGACATGACAGAGAGATGTACCTGGAACTAATGTGGTGTTGTCAGGATGATTCATGGAGATGGATGAAACACTGAATGAAATGCTGCTGGCCACCCATGCTCGTGAAGGTTATTTCGGCCTGCCAACTCCTGTAAAAAATTCATTACACATATCTTGAGAGCTGGAGATACCAACAGAAGCAATTTAGGGAAATAACAACAAATAATGCATACACTAAGGCTATTTAGTTTATATACCAGTTGGTGCATAGCATTGTTGACTTATAGGGTGCTTTATAAATCCTGCTATAAGCAAGTGTTAAAAGAAAACCCGGATCAGAAGTGCGCCGTGCCCAAGGAGGTTAAAGCCGAGTTATAGTTGCCCTGCTCTCCCCTATGAGTCACCCAACGCGTTGTAGGGAGACGACACTATACCGTACAGGCCGAACCACTAATCCACACTTGACGCAAGGTATCTTAGTGGCCAAAGTTAGGAAATCACCAAGGAGCACTTGTGGGTGCATTTGACTCTTGAAGTTAGCTATTGCCGTTGGGAGGTGTTGCCAAGTCTTCTAGATTGGAACATTTGCCCCATCGCCAGTAGAACTGCCTCTTTCTTACCTTAACTAGTCAATTGGTGTGTGGACTCCATTGTCACCATCAATTGTGGTTTTGGAAGGCCCAGTTACATATCCGCGGAAAACCATACACTTTTTTTATATTTATATATTCAACCTACCAAACTCATAATTAAACATAATCTACATTTTGTGACTCTTTCACTAAACCGACTTTGAACATATCACTCACTTGTTGCACCTTTTACACTTATTTGTAGCTTGTGATTTGTCTTGTTCATAGTCCATTAACCACGATAGATTAGAGTTGGAACAATAAAAATTCGTAGTAGAATTCTTTACCCACACAATATGTGCAGTTTTGAAGAGCTGGGTAAACATGCACTTGAAGTTGTTTTTTTGTTTTGCTTTTAAATCGTGAAACTTTGGACAAACATAATTGCATGTTTATCAAGTCCCCACATCCTTATAATCATTTGGAAGGTCTTCTTGTAGAAGTTGATAAGAATTTCTAACAACAAAGATTTTTAAATTTTACATTTTATTTTTTACAATTTCAAATATTATGAGTGATTCAATATCAAGTACTTATATTGAAAAATCCATGGAAGTACATCCCATTGGAGATTCACTACTCGTCAATCTTTTTTTCTCTTCATCTCATTCTCATCCTCCTATTGATTATTTATCTCCTTTGTTTAAGAAAGAGGGTTCGTGAACACCCCAAACATATTAATGAACTCGGCACAAGTCCTCTCTAAATGATTCACATGATATTAATCATATATTTCTCCATAAGTATAGTGAAAACTCACATGTCTTTTCATTTAATTCATGACTTTCCATTTCGAGCCTACATGAAATACAATGGGCTCTATTTTTCCATGTGCTCTATTTTGAACGAATGCTAGCTCTCCTTCTAGCATAAGCATTTCCTTCTAGCATAACACACATGCTTATGTTAGAAGAAAAGCTATCAGTCGCTAGCTTTCCAATATAAAAACCCTGAGCATGGTGATTGGTGGTTGCTAGCTTATACCTTGAGCTTGTGCCATGTACTCTATTTTCAAATAAGCACATGGTACAAGATCAAGGAAAGCTAGCGACTGCTAGCTTTCCTTCTAGGATAATAACACATACTTATGTTAGAATGAAAGCTAGCAGTCGCTAACTTTCCAATAGAAAAATCATGTCCATGGTGATTGGTGGTTGCTAGCTTATACCTTGATCTTGTGTCATGTAATCTATTTTGAAATAGGCACATGAAAAAATATCAAGGAAAGCTTGCAACTGCTAGCTTTCCTTCTAGCATAATCATTTCCTTCTAGCATAAACACACATGCTTATGCTAGAAGGAAAGCTAACAGTCGCTAGCTTTCCAATAGAAAAACCCTGTCCATAGTGATTGGTGGTTGTTAGCTTATACCTTGAGCTTGTGCCATGTGCTCTATTTTGAACGAATGCTAGCTTTTCTTCTAGCATAAATATTTCCTTATAGCATAACACACGTGTTTATGTTAGAAGGAAAGCTAGCGGTCGCTAGCTTTACATGGTGATTGGTGGTTGCTCGCTTATACCTTGAATTTGTGCCATGTGCTCTATTTTGAACGAATGCTAGCTTCATTTCTAGCATAAGCATTTCCTTTTAGCATAACCCACATGCTTATGTTAGAATGAAAGCTAGCAGTCGCGAGCTTTCCAATAGAAAACCCTGGACATGGTGATTGGTGGTTGCTAGTTTATACCTTGAGCTTGTGCCATGTATTCTATTTTCAAATAAGAACATGGTACAAGATCAAGGAAAGCTAGCAACTACTAGCTTTCCTTCTAACATAAGCATTTCCTTCTAGGATAATAACACATACTTATGCTAGAAGGAAAGCTAGTCGTCGCTAGCTTTCTAATAGAAAAATCATGTACATTGTGATTGGTGGTTGCTAGCTTATACCTTGAGCTTGTGCCATGTGCTCTATTTTGAAATAAGCACATGAAAAAAGATCAAGGAAAGCTAGCGACTGCTAGCTTTCCTTCTAGCATAAGCATTTCCTTCTAGCATAAACACATATGCTTATGCTAAAAGGAAAGCTAACAGTCGCTAGCTTTCCAATAGAAAAACCATGTCCATGGTGATTGGTGATTGCTAGCTTATACCTTGAGCTTGTGCCATGTACTCTATTTTGAACGAATGCTACATTTCATTCTAGCATAAACATTTTTTTCTAGCATGTCACACGTGCTTATGGTAGAAGGAAAGCTAGCAGTCGCTAGCTTTCCAATAGAAAAACCCTAGGCATGGTGATTGGTGGTTGCTAGCTTATACCTTGAACTTGTGCCATGTACTCTATTTTCAAATAAGCACATGGCACAAGATCAAGGAAATCCTTGAACTTGTGCCATGTACTCTATTTTCAAATAAGCACATGGCATAAGATCAAGGAAAGCTAGCGACTGCTAGCTTTCCTTCTAGCATAAGCATTTACTTATAGGATAATAACACATACCTATGCTAGAAAGAAAGCTAGCAGTCGCTAGCTTTGCAATAGAAAAATCCTGTCCATGGTAATTGGTGGTTGCTAGCTTATACCTTGATTTTGTGCCATGTGCTCTATTTTGAAATAAGCACATGGCAAAAGATCAATGAAAGCTAGCGACTGCTAGCTTTCTTACTAGCATAAGCATTTCCTTCTAGCATTTTTGAGAAGGAAAAATTTTCTTTTTAATGAGTCCCTACTTGTGCTAGATGCAATGGATTTTTATTTATCTCTAAGTATTTAATATGTTTCCATAACACATGACCCTTATTATTCTTGTGCATGTGAATAAAAGACATGTAATAGAATATTGTTTGATAATGGTCATTATTTCATGTATTTTTAAAACAATTTAAACTTATAGTCGACTATTTATTATTGTTTTTAGAAGCTATGGACTCTGGTGCAATGACAATTCCAAGGAATAATTTGAAGAAAAAACGAATTGCAAGTGACACACAAACAACGTCTCCCCCATGTGGTATGGTGGTTTTAAATATTATTCTCTCATTTCTAAATGGTTAGACTAGAAGACTATATGGTAATATTTGTGATTTTGATTTCATTTTATTTATAGTAATAATTGCTTATTATTGTTTTTAGAAGCTGTCATTCCCAAAGCAAGTAAAATGCCACAATCAGCATTCAAAAAACAAAAGCGTCATTCAACTCAGATTATAAATTCAACAATGGGTTCTAATTTTGAAATGATTAAAAAGTTCAAAACATCTGCTGCATATGAGTATGTCGAAGATTGGTATGTTGAGATTGAAAGTCCCATGAATATGTTTCCAGATATGTATCTATTTGGATCCATGGATGGAAATGATATACAAAGGCTAGGGATAATTGTTAGTTGCTATGCTCTCAATCATAGTCAGATTGATTTTCAAATGGAGGTAATTGAAGAAAATGAAGTGAAATTATTTTCTTGCCAAGTTGATTACACAAAATTTAGACCAGATTTGATTGATACTAATACAGAATTTCCAGAGTCAATAAAAAAGTCACAGTTTAAGTTGGACAGTTTTGAGAGATTCAATGAATATGGTCTAAAGAGTTGTGATGATCTTGTACAACGTATTACCAATGTTATGAAATATCGCTATGTGAGATGTAAGAAAACATCATCCGTGTTTCTTTATTTGCAACAAAGAGGTAAACTACTTGATAAAATACCAGATGATAAACTCGAGGATCAAATGCTTGCTTTGAGAAGGGTATATTTAGCTGAGCTAGAACAGAGCATTAAAGAAAGTGAGTTCATGCCTACTACAGAGTTTGTAAAATCCCAAAAATAAGACTCTCAGATAGAGAAGCTTGCTGGCCAATGCGATGAAATCCATGAAAATTTTAAGGACAGTTATTTATTTTCAAGCTCTTTTACCATGAAGGTGGATGTTCGAAGATGTGTAGAAGCACCCAAGTTATATAAATTGAGATCACGGGATGATTTAAATGTTCGAGTATTAGTAAAATCATTCCTACAGAAATTTCAAGCATCATTGCATGATGCTCTTCTGATTCCATTTGACACAAAAGAGTCTGATCCGATTGGAAACCCTGTGAAAATCATGAATGAAATGGATATAAATGCCAAGAACATCAATTTTTGGATAGTTGATGGGCAACACACCATTCAAGGAGCAAAAGAAATATTATCAAATCCTAAATTCAGTCTATCTGGGGAGGCAAAACAGAAGTACAAAGAATGTAATGCTCGATTCTTAGATCCATTAGTTGCTCCCAGTGTGGTGATTCGTATTTGCTGCCAGTTAAATTCTGCAAACACAGTGTTCTTCAAAACTCCATTCATTGATTCTGTGCGATCTGCAAGACAATTCCTAATTGCCAAAAATAAATTAAAGAAACAAAAATGTGGGAATTCTAAGACGGCTGAAGACAAGGTATGCAATTTTTTTTTTTTTGCACTTAGTTTATATTGTTATAACTAAATTCATTGCTATTTTATTTTTGATATCACATTCTTACTAATTTATATTTGTTATTTTTTAACAGGTTGATGATGAAATGTTGTGCTCTTTCTTCGATTGTCCACTAACAAACTTTGCTGAAAAAAAAGTCTTGTTATATCTTGATGATACTACTTGGGATAAATGGGAAGTTGTTTTTAATTGTTACAAACTAGGGACATTAATGTGTTCTCCAAACTAACCTAAGGATCCAAACTATAAGACAGATAGTCTTAACAATTTGGTATCAAGTTCTTTCCGTCCCCTTCAGGGACTAACCGCTGAAGAAATTTGTTCTGTAGCAGATAAACTATTGGATGGAACTGTCTGGTTTTCTATTCCAGTGAACCATCCAACCAATGCCATAAAAATGAAAGATTATTGTTCACAATTGAAAACCAAAAGAACAATTTTGGAGGCAATGGTAACATATTGCAAAAGTCATGATAAGAATCTTGAATGATAAGATTCTTACAATATCCAATATTCTTGAGCATTATGGAATTACTGATATCATATTTTCCACTTCTGTAAGACAATGGAAGGGTGTAAATATGTAAAAGGATCACGAAATACAAAAATAGAGTCCCTTTCTCCACAAGCCTGTGTGGTCCTTGATAGAATAATTGATACATCAACAGATATACAGGAAATTGAGAACAGTTTTGAATTCGGTTGTCATTATGGGGGTCCTAGCCTCTTGTCAACACTTTTGCACTCTTTTCCTTGTCAGTTTCAACCAATGTTATACACTGACTTTGTTGTGTTGGATACATTGGCTTTGAAAGATGAATCATTCCTTAAGGATCACTATATTGAATTGTTTCGATTTTTAATCGAAAAAAATGGGTTGAAAGATTTTACTATGATTATCTTAGTAGAAATTTGGTCTTGTAAGGATGTACGCCAAGCTCTGGAGATTGTTGTCAAGGACTCAAATGTCAACTATAAAATGGCTACTGGTCTTTATGAATATAAAGAACAAAATAACTATAGTTATGATATAGTTTTAACTATACATTTCTATAGTGAAGAGTCAAAAAGTTTAGAGGCCTCAAGATACTCTCACAGTTTTAGAGACATATCTGATGAAAAGGAGAGAGATTTTGAATTCTGGGAAGAATTATTGCAAATGCATCAACAACATAGTGATCTAAATTTGATTATTTCTCTTTATGCGGGGAAAAATTTACAACAGGCTTGCTGTACATATGGAAGAAGAATGGCATGTGTCGTAGAAAACGAGTTACAAAGGACTACCATGCTGACTAATCAAGAATCCTTCCAATTGCAAAAACCAATGTCTAATATATTGCTGTTGGAATATCCAGGTATTGTACTTGTTTTGTTCTTTAAATTCTATGCTATTTATAAATCTTGATTAACAAGATGTTTACTATAACTACTAATGGCGGAAATTGTAAAGAAAACAACGACGACACTTTGCAACAAAGCAATGATCAACATAGTGTGCACAATGTCTAAGAAGTTTTCGAGATGCAAATACAAGAGGAAGAAAATACCATACCAAGTACATAATTTATTTTGTTTCTTTTGTTGTATTGTACTTGTTTTGTTCTTTCTCTAGTGATTCTTTGGATTCTATGCCTATTTATTTAATGAATTTCATTTGTTGATACATTTTATAACATTTCATATGTTTATTACAGTGGCAAATGAGGAGAAAAAAGACAGTGATCAAGGGAATGTGACAGAAAGCCATAGTCAAGAACATGATATCATATCAGGTACTTCACATGTCTCTTATTTTCAATTAAACATAAAATATGTCTTATAAAAAAAAAATTGATTTAAAGAAGTATTATTGGTATTTGATTGAAGGTTTGTTATTTTGGCTCTAGGTTCTATGAAGACAATACAAGAGAAGTGTGGCTTATCAATAACTAGTACAAAAAATACTCAAAGTGAGTGTATTTCTTCAACAATTTTTTTTAATAATAATTCATGTAGCATGAATAAAATGAATTTACTATGATATCCATTATTGTTTTGCAGCTATTATAAGTCAAAAGAAATTAGTTATTTTTGAATTGAATAACATTTTCTATCAGAGCGTTGATGGTGATGCATCACAAAAAGAATTTATCGAGAAAATGGGAAGGGCCGTAGATTACACGATAGAGAAAAAATCATTTTGGTTTCGTCCACAGGCAAAAACATTTCTTGAAATGTGTTCCAGAAAAGAATCTCTTGACATTGCAATTTGGACGACATCTTTGAAACAAAACACAACAAGAGTTATGAAAAAGCTGGTTTCAGAAACATTACAAGCTAAATTTTTGTTTACATGGACTGCTTCAGATTGCAAACAACAAAAGGGAAAAAATGACATTGATAATTCAACACAAGTTATATACAAAAAACATCTGAAAAAAGTGTGGAGAATGTATTCTCAATATGATGCTACTAACACTATTCTAGTGGATTGTTCAATGGAGACAAAGAAAGAAAATCCCAAAGAAAATGTGATTATTGCCCCTTCGTTTGATGGAAAGAATGAGGATAAATGGTTGATCGCTGATCTGTGGAGCTTATTGAATAAATTCTACAAGGCACCCGATGTTCGAGATATTTTGAAGAATCTTCAATGACTTTTAATAGTACATTAAGATGACTGTTATTCATTTCCTCTATAAACAAAATCTTGAAGTTTATAATATAAACTCTTCGTCATTGTACATTTGATGACTTAATTCTACATGTGATGTGTTATTACTGTGTTTTATTTTATTATCAATTTAATGTCAATATTATTTCATAATACTCATATAAGGATTGTTGTTGTGTCATTATTATAAATTAACATATTATTATTTTGTTTATTTATATTGAGATATTGAGTTATAAAAAGTTAGTGATTTGAATAATAGTCTTATGTGTTTGCATAAAAATGTAGTATTCCATATTAATTAAATAATTGTATTAGGTTGTATGTATAAATTAACGTACAATTACTATGTTTGAGCAATTGCAGTTTATTTATCAATTGCGTCTTAATTGATCATTATAACTCTTACAAATCAGTGATTTGAATGTTAGTTCAATGTTATCATATGAAATTTTCTTATTTCTTAGAAATTAAAAAAATGGAAAATCATATCAGGTTGTATGTAAAAATTACCTATAATTAGCTTGTTTAATTGAAATTTAAAAAATTGTAAATCTAGGTGGTGTGTATAAATTAACATATAATTGGTTTGAATTGGACCATTGTAACTATATTTTTAAATTGTGATTTGAATTTCATTGCAATGTGCTATATGATTTTTTCTTATAATTTCTTGAAAATTAAAATATCGTATGAGGTTGTATGTAAAAATGAACATATAAATAGTTTGCTTGATTTAAACTTAAAAACTGTAAATTTAGGTAGTATGTAGATATTAACATATAATTAGTTCAAATGAATTCGACTATTGTAATTATATTTTTAAATTGTAGTTTATCTCATTACAATTCTTAAAAATTAGTGATTTGAGTAGTAGTTGAATGTGTTTGTATAAAAAAACTATTCCACGGAAATTACTTTTATTTTTTTCATTAAGTTGTTTGTTTGGGAGTGGAAATAAATTGGATATGTTTTGATGCCATTAAGCAATAAAGTTTTGAAGTGAAAATATGTTAATGTTATATATGTGGCAGCAATGCAGATGGGAGTTAATATCAGTCGGAAGATCTTGTTGATCTTTGAAATGGAAGGAGTATTATTCTCGTCGTATTCCAAAGATGATACGAGTTGTCAAATTCAAAGAAAACCATATTGGGAGCTTGGTGATAGATCCTACTTTTGTAGGCCTTTTCAATTAGAAGTATTAAAATACTGCCTAAAACATTATGATGTTGCGATATGGACATCAAATGTTACTAACAAGTACATTCGACAAGTACCTGAAAAATCAAATATTGATACAAGTGACTTTGAATTCATATGCGATAGGTCCCATTGTCACTTGCAAACAAAATTCAAATCATGTAGTATGATACAGTTTTATGAGAAAAGGCTAAGCGACGTGTGGTCCCAATATGGAAATAAGTACACAGAATCAAATGTATTGCTAATAGATACATCAAAGCCTACTTCTCAATTCCTTGGATATCAGTCAAACTGTATCTTAATAAAGGCTTATATAGGACATGAACACGATACTTGGCTTGTGCAAGTTCTATTCCCCTTTTTAAAGACACTTCATCGCATCAAACAGAAACGCAACTACATTCGAATGTTCAATAGAACATTGAGTTCTTTGTATTAAGTGAAGATATTATTTTATGGAAATTTGTTGACGATTACATTGCAATATTTCAATACAAGTTGGACACATTTTTTGGTGAATTAATTTGTATGATTTTATAACTTTTATAGATAGATGATAATTGACAATGATATATAAATACAATTATTAGTATTATTTATGATTGCTTTTAGATTAACAAGTTTTTGCATCATACAACACTTGATTTCCACATTCAAAATATTTTCTAAATTTGTGCTCTTAAATCAACTATTTGTAATTTAAATCATCTCATAAAAGCCAACAAGGCATGCAAGAAACTCTCTTTAGTTTTATTTATCTATATGTATTAATACAAGTGCATTACAACACTTGATTTCTCTATTCAAAATATTTTTTAAATTACATACTCCTAAATCAATTATTTGTAATTTAAATCATCTCACAAAAGCCAACAAGGAATGAAGTTCTCTTTAGTTTTATTGATCTATATGCATTAATACAAGTGACACACAAATTTTGAATTAAACCTCCATCTATATAAAAGCACATTTCTTACAAAAAATATTACTTCAATGATAATGAGTGCTAAGTGTACTAGAATTTAGATTAAAGCATGATGAGTCATAGATGAATGATTTTGAAAGGTATAGGCATTTGATTTCCCAATCTATAACTTATTGTAAATGTGTATTCTTAAGTTAATAGTTTATAATTGCAATAATCTCATATAAGCCAACAAGACATGAAATAAATTATTGACTGTTATTAGCCTATATTCATTAATATGAGGAGTTTATCAATGCAATATGTAATTTTTGAAATAAAACCCCATATAATTGAAGTTGCAATTGTTTTAAAACACAAAATTAATTGCTAATGAGTGCTAAGTGGTATTAAGGGTAGTACGAGATTGGTCATAAGTGAGTGACATTGAACTATAAGAAATTTGATTTCTCATTTCGTTTTTTTGTAAGTTTGTATTATTAACTCAATTACGATTAATTGAAATAATCTCATAATAGCCAACAAAGCATGAGATACGCTCTATCTTTTATCTTCTTGTATGCATTAAATGAATGTATAAATGTGATATGTATTTTTTGGAATAAGATACAATGTAAAAACATTCCACAAGTAGTTGAAAAATCAAATACTGATACAAGTGACTTTGAATTCATATGGGACAGGTCTCATTGTCACTTGCAAACAAAATTCAAATAATTTAATGTGATACAATTTTATGAGAAAATGTTAAGTGATGTGTGGTACAAATATGGAAATATGTACGAAAATCAAATATATTGCTAATAGATACATCAAAGCTTACTTCTCAATTCCCCGGATACCGGTCAAATTGTATCTTAACAAAGGCTTATATAGGACATGAACCTGATACTTGGCTTGTCCAAATTCTATTCCCCCTTTTTAAGACACTTCATCGTATCAAAGAGAAACACAACTACATTCGAATGTTCAATAGAACATTGAGTTCTTTATAGTAGGTGAAGATATTAATTTTTAGAAATTTGTTAACGCGTACATTGCAATATTTCAATACAAGTTGGACACATTTTTTGATGAATTAATTTGTATGTTTTTAAAACTTTTATAGATAGATGAGAATTAACAATAATATTTAAATACAATTATTAATATTATTTATGATTGCCTTTAGTTTGACATTTTTTTGCATCATGCACCACTTGATTTCCCCATTCAAAATATTTTTTTAATTTGCGTTCTTAAATCAAATATTTGTAATTAAAATCATCTCATAAAAGCCAACAAGGCATGCACAAAGTTTTGTAAATGTGTATTCTTAAGTTAATAGTTTATAATTGCAATAATCTCATATAAGCCAACAAGGCATGAAATAAATTATTGACTTTTATTTGCGTATATTCATTAATAAGAGGAGTTTATCAATGCAGTATGTAATTTTTGAAATAAAGCCCCATATAATTAAAGTTGCAATTGTTTAAAAACACAAAATTTATTGCTAATGAGTGCTAAGTGGTATTAAGGGTAGTATGTGATTGGTCATAAGTGAGTGACATTGAACTATAAGAAATTTGATTTCTCAATTCATTTTTTTGTAAGTTTGTATTACTAACTCAATTATGATTAACTGAAATAATCTCTTACAGGCCAACAAAGCACGAGATATGTTCTATCTTTTATCTTCTTATATGCATTAAATGAATGTATAAATGTGGTATGTAATTTTTGGAATAAAATACAATGTAAAACCATATAATTAATTGATAATGAGTACTAAGTGGACTATTTAGACTCATTCGATATGTGCCATAAATAAATTCAAAAGAGCATGGGGTCATATATAAAGTTCAACTAAAAGATTTGAAAAATATGTTTCAACATCTATTTCTTCGACATTTAAAAATCTTATCATTTTCTTTGCCTTTTGGTGAAAGTAATTCTCGGCCATGATTTCTTAATTCGATTTCTTCACACTTTCATTGTGTATGTATAATGTTGTACCTAACAACTATCCCAATTTTGACGAATTTATAGTTATTAATTGGTTCGACATCAATACATTTCTTATAATTTATTTTATTTTAATTTAATATTGTGATTTCCTTCCAATCATGCTATATTATAATATGTTATTTAACAATATAAATATTTAATATGATACTTTGTTCACTTCAAATATAGATAGAGATCTTCTTGTAATAAAAGATGCAATTATGTGTGCAACTTAATTTCATTAATCCTACATTTTATATCTTCATGAATATTTTTTCTCACGATTCAACAAATTACAGATTTTCATATACTCCTCCTAATTTATGGCATACCGAACTAGTTATAAATGATACAACATTTCATTTTTTATGATTGTATATTAAAAACACTTGGAGTAAATAAAATTTTTGATCAATAAAAACATTCTTTCTAGGATTAGTTTTTCCAATTTTAATGGAATATTTCTTTAATGCATAATTTTTACAAATTAAATGAAATAAATAAAATGTTTACAAAAAAATTCAATGTCATAGAAGTCCTTGTAATAAAAATTTTCTAGATTTCTTGAAATATGTGTTATATATAGAAATGTATATATATTTCATTGCATTTCAAATGTTAAACAGCTGAAGGTGTTTGAATTATTGAGTATTATAATTCTAAGATCACTTCAATGACTGTTATGGCAATGAATGATTATGTGCATAGATACTCACAACGTGTTTGGTTGAATGAAGTTTCAGTTTTTAGGTAGAAAAGTCTTGCTTATGGCAATGAGGATAAGTCCATAGTAAAGACCGAGATCTACCATGTGCAGAAGCCAAAGGTTATGAGAAGGTTCTCATGGTTGTAAATTTATGCATGAAACAAATCTGAAAATTGTCTGGTTTAAGTTTATGAGAATAGTCTCATAGTTGCAAATCTAATTTCTGTAGGAAAACAGATTTACAAATTTCAGATTCGAGAATTTGCTTATAATTGCTAATGATTGTTTGGCTTATATAGAATTGTGTCAGGAGGACATGTTGTAGGTGGATGTTCAGGTATGGTAGCAAGGGTGAAACCATAATGGACAGAGTGATACCACTTACGAGATCCAAACAATATGAAGCTAGCCTCATTGCTAAGCAAATCAATTTCTGTAGGAGACAGAATTGTAAATTCATGTTGAATTTAATTATTAATGTTATTGATTGGTTATGAAACAATCATATTTGAGGCTTATTGCTAAATGTTGCTAATTGTTTGGCTATTTGATAAAGTGTGCCAGGATGACACATTGCAGAAAGACCATTTGTGATGGCCTGTAGAAGCCAAACTAGATGGGAAGGATCCCATGCTTTGGAAATGGGTTTCGAGTGAAATGCCATTGTAAATGTTGATAATGTCTCAGCCGAACTGCATGTTGGTAAAGCATGTGAGTGAGACAGTAAATTATGCCAAGAAGGCATGTGTGGGTTATGGAACCTGAAAACTGTTGACTCAGAGAAGGGAGCCCCCATTCTTCGCCAATAAAGGAAAGATACATCTATAAAACGAATGAGTATTCGGTAACCCTAACTGAGGATATACATGTCTGGTTATTAGATTTGATATGCAGAACATGTTTTATTATTTCATTATTATTTCAGACTACTTGAGTGCGACTAAGGCCTACATGGCTCACACCGGAAAGGGATGCATACCTTTCGGGTGATGGGTTATGTTAGGGTTTTCAATATTGACTACACCCTAAGGGAATGGACTGTTAGGAACCCATGTCTTTACTTTGTTAGTATGTTGTTGTTGGATGCATATGCTTTGTAAGTCATCCCGTAGTAATTGTTGATCAATAGTTTGTGTTATTGTTGTTGGCGCATATGCTTTGTAAGTCACCCGTAGTATTGTTGATCCATAGTTTGTAGCAGCCCATGGTTTTGACCCATAGTATTGGCGCCTAGACTTAGTATATAAGTGTGTGTTGAGACCTATGAAGGCACCGTGAAGTTATTTGTATTGAGCTTGCTCATAGGAGTTTTCCCCCTCGAAGTGGCCTATGATCAATATAAAAGTGATTCTGAGTTCTGTCATTTCTGCTATTTCGCATATTCGTATTAATTAATTGTTGTAGGTGCATCACATCTGGTATCAAAGCACTTTCGCATCTGTTGCAGGTTCGGATTTGGGAATAATCCCTATCCGCTTAATTGTGGGAAGTACTTGGGCATAAGCCCTAAAACTCATTGTGAGGAGTACCATAGGAACCCCGAAGTAGCTGGCCCATTGAGAGGACCTGCCAGCGAAAAGGGCAATGACCCCTACCTGATTGACTAGTTCCCACCCATGAGGTAAACCAAGAGCTGTCGTTTGTGGCAAAGCGGTTATCAGTTTTACCTTAGTCGTGGAGTGAGGGGTACTGCCCCAATATGCAAGCCACAGACAGCATTGGTGGCCGAGTGAAACCTCTGAACTGTTAGGAAGCCGCACATACCTGGGGTCCATATCTACTTCCAGCTGAACTATTGTCGATCACTACTGCGCCGTTTCAGCTCCATTTTGCAAGCCGTTCCAGATCCAGCCATTTTCAATACATTCGACGTTGTTCCAGATTCCTTCCGAGCCGTAGCCGCTCCAGTCTTAAAAAAATAAAAATAATAAATAAAATAAAATAATAAATAATAAATAAATAAAATTAAAAAAATAAATAAAATAAAAAATAAATTCAGTTTTCACTCTGTTTCCCTTGAAATTTTCAGGGAACCCCTGTCATCTCATTCTTCATATTTCATTCCTGAGAACCCTATCCCCAATTCCCCTTCCCAAAGCCCGAAAGCCCACATTTGTCTATTTTTAGGGTTTGCCATAACTTCCTCAAATTTCACCCAATCGCCTTCAAATTTTACCACAGAGTTCCTTTCTGAACTCTGCTTCTTTGTCCCTCTCTGCCAAATTTTCTCATTCTATCACCCCGCTTCTGAAATCCCCCTTTTTTCCTTCTTGTCCTTTCGAGAGTGTCCAAAATCTAGTCAAACCCCAATTACCCATAAAAATTTTTCCCAAGTCCAGATTTTCCCTTACTGAAGCAGTTTCTGTTTTTGTTTTCCTACCCAGTCAAAAAAAAAAAAAAAACTCCTGGTTATGGTTGTCACCCGCGCAAGAGCAAAAACCATGGAGGAAGCACTTGCAGCCATCCAAGCCAAACTCCAGGATCTGGATGAAAAATTTCTCGGCCTCCATCTTGAACATTCAGCTATGAACAACAAACGGTAGTCCGAGTCTTCATCCAACAATGGGTTCTCTTCTTCCAACAATTTTCATGGTCCGAAGCTTGATTTTCTGCGCTTCAATGGTACTGATCCAACTGGATGGATATATCGTGCAAAACAGTATTTCAGTCTGCATAATACTTTTGATGTCAACAAAGTTCCGTTGGCATCCTTTCACTTGGAACAGGAAGCTCTTCAATGGTACCGTTGGTACATCAAGGCTCATCCAGAGCCCAAATGGTCAGACTTTTGCCAACTCCTTTTGCAATGATTTGGTCCTAGTGCTTTTGATGACTTCACCGGAGCCCTCACTAAACTTCGCCAAATTGGCATTGTGAGAGAGTATCAAACCGAATTTGAGAACCTAGCCAACCACACCAAAGGATTGTCTGATGACTTTTACCGGAGTTGTTTTATCAGTGGTCTAAAGGATGCCATCCCCTCAAAGGTCAAAATGTTCTGTCCCACCACAATGATGGAAGCCCTAGGGTTGGCTAAGTTGGAAGAAGACAAGATTGCAGCCCAACAACGCTCCAATCCCACTTTTGTTCCCTTCCGAAATATGGGTTCTCAGCGACCACCTATACCGCAGGCTCCTTGACCGACTCCTATCAAGCGTTTGTCTGAAACAGAGATGCAAGCACATAGAGAAAAGGGGCTTTGCTATAATTGTGATGAGAAATTCACTTGGGGACATAGATGTGTTCAGCAAAAGCTCTATCTCTTGGATGTGGAGTCTCCGCATGCCTCTGAAATTGGTGACGAAGATCCAGAAACACTGGATGCTCCGGTCGACATTCAGGAACCGCCTATTGACCCTCCGTCTTAGGATGACCAGCCAGATATATCTCTCCATGCTTTAGCTGGAATCACCACCCCCCAAACAATGCAGGTTAGGGGTCACTTCAAGAAGCTTCCTCTTACAATACTCATTGATTCTGGTAGCACTCATAATTTCATTGACCCTCGGATCGCCAAACAAGCTGATTGTTTTATCCATCCTTGCTCCAACTTTGAAGTCATGGTTGCCAATGGGGGCACCTTACCTTGCAAAGGGAAGTGTCGAAATGTGCGTATCTCTATGGGAGATTATACCTTGCGCTCTGACATGTTTTCCTTGACCTTAGGCAGATGTGATGTGGTTTTGGGCGCTCAATGGCTACGCACACTTGGCCCTATCTTATGGGATTTTGCTGAACTTTGGATGCAGTTTTCCCTCAGTGGACAAAAACACACATTGACAGGATTACAACCAGGTTCTCTCAGCATCATCAGTTCACATCGCATGGAAAAACTCCTCAAGAATAATTCACATGGTGTCATTGCTCAGATCCATTCCATTCAGATGCAGCCATTAGCGGTCTCCACTACTCCTTTGGATCTACAACAAATTCTGGATCGATATATAAGTGTCTTTACTGAACCGGTGGGATTGCCACCTTCCAGGCCAGAAGACCATCATATTCAGCTCCTTCCTGGCAGCATTCCTCCCAACATCAGGCCCTATCGCTACCCATTCCACCAAAAAACAGAGATTGAAATGCTCGTTCGGGACTTATTGAAGCAAGGTATTATTCACCCAAGCACTAGTTCCTTTTCTTTTCCAGTTATTCTTGTCCACAAAAAAGATGGGTCATGGTGCCTCTACATTGACTTTCGAGCACTTAATCACCTCACCATCAAGGATAAGTTTCCAATTCCTATTGTTGATGAGCTTCACGGGGCTCACCTTTTCTCCAAGTTCGATCTTCGTTCTGGGTATCATCAAATTCGGGTTCATGCGGATGATATCCCTAAAACAGCTTTCCGCACACATGATGGCCATTATGAGTTTTTGGTCATGCCCTTTGGCCTCACTAATGCTCCTTCCACATTCCAGGCCTTAATGAATAAAATATTTCGACCCTACTTGCGGAAATTCATTCTGGTATTCTTTGATGATATCCTCATCTACAGTAAAACATGGGATGAACATCTCCAGCATCTGGATCTTGTCATGCAACTTTTCTCTGACCATCATCTCCATGCCAAGTAGTCTAAATGTGTTTTTGGACAGAAGGAAGTTGAGTATCTTGGGCACATTATCTCATCACAAGGGGTTCACGTGGATCCTGCCAAAATCGATGCCATGAACAATTGGCCGCATCCTCAGACACTCAAGAGCCTTCGTGGTTTTTTGGGGTTGATTGGCTACTACCGTAAGTTTGTCAAGTATTATGGGAAGATTGCCACTCCATTAACTGCTCTATTGAAAAAGGATGCTTTTACATGGACACCTGCTACTCAGTGTGCATTTGACAAACTAAAACAAGCTATGTGTACTACACCTGTGCTAGCTATGCCCGATTTTTCCAAGCCCTTCACTATTGAAAGTGATGCTTGCAGCAATGGACTTGGTTCTGTTCTCCTTTAAGATGAACACCCCATTGCGTTCACCAGCAAAGCCCTTTCAGGTAAGAATTTAGTTGCCTCTACCTATGAGAAGGAAACGATGGCTATTTTGCATGCAGTACAGAAGTGGCACCCATACCTATTAGGGAATCATTTTTGCATCAAGACTGATCACCAGAGTCTGAAATATTTCTTAGACCAGCGTGTCTCCTCCCCGGCACAATAGAAATGGGTTAGCAAACTCATGGGTTATGACTATGAGATCACTTACAAGAAGGGTAAAGACAATATTGTGGTAGATGCTCTTTCTCGCACATTTGATGCCCAAGGTTCTCTTTCAGCTATTTCTATGCCTGTTCCAAATTGGTTGCAGTCTCTTCAACACGGTTATGTTAATGACTCTTCCTTATCTCAAATCATCCAACTCTTGAACAATAACCCTTCTGATGTACCACATTACTCTTGGGATGGTGCTTCTCTGTGATACAAGGGTCGTCTGGTGCTTCCCCAGAGCACAAATCTTCAACAGGTTTCCTTCTATGAATGCCATGCTTCTCCATCGGTAGGGCACTCTGGGTTCCTCAAAACGTATGAATGAGCATGGCGTAACTTCTTTTGGTAGAGCATGAAAAGGACAATTCAATAGATGGTGGCCGAATGTGATACCTGCTAGCGCAATAAGGGTGAAACAACACTCCTTCCAGGATTGCTTGAACCCTTGCCCATACCTACACGGATTTGGACATATATTTCTATGGATTTCATTGAAGGGCTCCCTAAATCTGGTGGGAAGACAGTGATTCTCGTTGTGGTTGATCGCCTCTCCAAATATAGTCATTTTTGTGCTCTCAACCATCCCTATACAGTCTCCTCTGTCGCTCAAATTTTCCTGGACCAGATCTTTCGTCTTCATGGCATCCCTTCTTCCATTGTCTCGGATCGTGATGCGACTTTCACCAGTCATTTTTGGACAGAACTATTTTGCCACACTGGCACCAAACTGAAGATGAGTTCAGGGTATCACCCACAAACAGATGGTCAGACTGAAATTATCAATAAATGCTTGGAAACTTATCTTCGCTGCTTCACCTCGGAACAACAACATCAGTGGGCAAAGTGGATTCCTCTCACTGAATGGTGGTACAATACCTCTTACCACACCGCCTCTAAAATGACCCCATATGAAGCAGTCTATGGTCAGGCACCTCCAGCTCTTCTTCCATACACCCCCACTAGTTCACCAGTTCAGGAAGTTGACACGGTCCTTCGAAACCGCGATCAGATTCTTTGCATTTTGCGGGACAATCTTTACATGGCATGAAATCGCATGAAGCAACAAGCTGATCAGAACTGTTCTGAGCGCACTTTTCAAGTCGGCGACATGGTTTTTCTTCGTCTCCAGCCGTACAGACAATCCTCCTTGAAACTCAAAGGGCGTCATAAGCTCGCTCCAAAGTTCTATGGGCCATATCAGATTCTTCAGAAGATTGGGTCCATTGCTTATAAATTGGAACTTCCTTCTTCTTCCCGCATTCATCCAGTCTTTCATGTCTCTTGTCTGAAGAAAGTTCTTGGCACCAACATCAGTGGACAAATGATTTTACCTGAACTGGATAATGAAGGATCCATCCTTTTGGAGCCAGAGGCCATCCTCAATCGGTGCACGCGTCAGCTTCGCTCTCGCTCTATCACTGAGGTCTTAATTTAGTGGCACGGCATGCAACCAGAGGATGCTACATGGGAACCACTCCTTCAGATTCAACAACAATTTCCACATCTAAAGATTTGAGGACAAAGATTTTTTTAAGGGGGAGGGGATGTTAGGAACCCATGTCTTTACTTTGTTAGTATGTTGTTGTTGGACGCATATGCTTTGTAAGTCGTCCTGTAGTAATTGTTGATCAATAGTTTTTGTTATTGTTGTTGGCGCATATGCTTTGTAAGTCGCCCGTAGAATTGTTGATCCATAGTTTGTAGCAGCCCATGGTTTTGACCCATAGTATTGGCGCCTAGACTTAGTATATAAGTGTGTGTTGAGACCTATGAAGGCACCGTGAAGTTATTTGTATTGAGCTTGCTCATAGGAGGTTGCCCCCTCGAAGTGGCCTCTGATCAATATAAAAGTGATTCTGAGTTCTTTCATTTCTGCTATTTCGCATATTCATATTAATTAATTGTTGCAGGTGCATCACATGGACGCATTCCTAGTGTTTCAATACTAGATAGTGAATGATATGAAATATGATTATGATCTTTGAGCAGCAATACTGATGAGTCTGCTTATCCTTCTTGTGCTATCAGCTTACACAGATGCAATTTGGTGTTGCACGTAAGAGGCAAAGTGAAGAAAGGGTGCTCAAGAGGACTGTATGGGCAGTGGTAACCTTTCTACATTCACACTAAAGGACACTAGAAGAGATGGATAGGCCCGAGGAGTTGTGTTGCAAAAAAAAGGGGTACCATCCTTGTGTAGTGTGAGTGGGTATTGTGGGGCCATGCTAGCCTGCAGTCAAGTGAGTCACCTATGGAGTTCCTGGAAGGAACCACTGGTTGCATAAGAGAAGGATCCACTTAATCATATTATGTTGTTCATATTGCCTGATAAACCCAGTCGATGTACTGGCTTGGCAATGGTTGTTGTATGCCTGATAAACCTAATCGGTGTACTAGCTTGGCATTGGTTATTTGGGTGTTGTGGTGAAAGGTTGCTGGATGCATGATAAACCCAGTCGGTGTACTGGCTTGGCATGTTGTTAAATTAATGCCTGACAAACCCAGTCAATGTACTAGCTTGGCATTGGTTATTTGCATGTTGTGGAGGTAATGGTGAAGGGTGTTATTTCCTGACAAACCCAGTCGGAGAACTAGCTTGGAAATGGTTATTGTATGCCTGATAAACCTAGTCAGCATACTGGCTTAGCATACTGATTTTTGAAATGCTTGATAAACCCAGTCGGCGTACTGGATTAGCATACTGATTTTTGAAATGTTCGATAAATCCAGTCGGCGTACTGGCTTAGCATACTAATTTTTGAAATGCTTGATAAACCCAATTAGCGTACTGGCTTCGCATACTGATTTTAGGGATGCCTGATAAACCCAGTCGGTGTACTGGCTTGGCATTGCCTATTCGGATGATGTTGTGGAGTAGCAGGTGTGCTGGCTAAGCATCCACCCCACAGGTGATCCAAGGCTTGTAAAGCAGAGAAGGAAACCTATGGAGTGGCGAGGAAAATGCACAATACAGATAAGTATTCATTTTCATTTAATTCTTGTTTGGAATTATGAAGATTTCAGGTACAAGTCTTATGACAACCAAGCTAATACACTATTGCTTCTTTGTTGGAAACCTTGGGCATTGCAGGAAGTAAGGACCCTGAAAGAGCCACAAACACTTGGTAAACCAGAGAGTAACGGGTTGTGCACTATAAAATCCTTGATAAAACCAGAGAGTAACTGGTTGTGCACTATAAAATTCTTGGTAAGTCTAGAGAGTAACTGATGCTCGATAAACTCAGAGAATAGTGGGTGGGAACATTAAACACTTGATGTTGTGGAGCAGCCGGCATGCTGGCCAAACATTCCTTAATTGATTGATAAAACCAGTCGGCATACTGGCATGGCATAGCTATTCGAATGGTTGTGGAGTAGCCTGCGTGCTGGCCCAACATTCAATGTTGTATCCACAGGAAATCCAATGCTTGGAAAGCAAAGAAGGATCCTGTGGAGTAAAGTGAAGACATCCAATACAGATAAGTATTTTGTTATCTTGCAACTCTTTCTTATGAATATACATGTGTATATGATTTAATTATGATTTCTTAAATTCTTGTTTGGAGATAAACCCTATGAAAATCCACTAAACATGTGAATTGACTCAATGTTTGAGTGTAGGTATTGCTGGAAGCAAGGACTATGAAAGCATCTGGAGGATGCATGTGGACATGTGACCATCCTAAAGAGAGCTTAGTATGAGCGGTAATGAAAGATGGTGCTAGTCGAATTGTGTGGGTCCTAGCAGCCAAAGGTTCTATAAGCAACAATGGGGAAGGGTTCCCTAGTTGAAAGGCATTAGATAGACCTTAGACACTAAAGTGTCATAGCCAAGAAAGGGCAAGTCAAGCATTCACTTTGAATTGAAAGAGGCTAAGGAGCATAGAACCACCAGTGATGGTGTGGCTCCGGATTGGAACAAGACTAAGAGGGGGGAACTCTTACTCTTCTCTTTCCTTTTGACTAATGCATCTTAGAAACAAAAGATTGTTGAGTGCATGTCATAAATGAAAACCAATTGTGTTTAATTGCTTGAAATGAATTGTGAATGTTGAAATAGTTATTTTCCTGTGAAATGATGAACATGAATGAGTTCATGTGTATGTGGGAAAGCATGAAATGTGTAGAAGTATCATGAGTAAAGCATGGACGTTCCAAGTCAATTGGGAAAATAATTGACTAATTTTAATATTGTGTTATGCTTGTCCTAACAGGAATTGCCATGATGAGTCTCACAGGTGAGACATTGAAAGCCATTGCTTTCAATTGTTACCAGCTAAGTGTTGCTAAAGAGAAAAGTGAGAGCCAGTTGTGCACATTGATCATGACAGCAGGCCAAAAGCTATTTGTTTTGGGCTAGAAATATTCCTCAGATAGTTGTCGGGACAACAATAAGGTCGCATCCATGAAATTCCAGACTTGTAAATCAGCTCGAAGGTGAATAAAGGGAAGGGATTGCTCTGAAACAATGCCCACCTGTAGAGCTAAAAGACCAAAGCTAGTAGGAGCAGCTTGAGGAAGCCAAAGGACTTGATCCTGAAAGTTCAAGTAAAGAGATGAAACACAGGATAGACCTGCCACCAATTGTGAATTTTGGACATGTGTAAAGTGGGTATATAATCTAAAGTATTGGAACACCGAGAACAGTGTTATTCCAAGGGGAGGGGAATGTAACGTCCCCATTATTGACCCCATTACATTCAAATGTAATTGATGTAATATTGTTATGAAATCATGGTGAGGAGCTCAAGGCCAAGGCCCCACCATCGATTTATTGATGCATATGGTTTGTGTGCTAGCCAGGCGCATTGGAACTTCAATATCATGTAATATGCATTTTAATAAAAATACCCACAACTAACTATGCAATGCAACAAAGAGATGGGGGCATGATTTCACAAGGAATTGGGAGGGAAAACATTCAAACCCTTGAGCCAATCAGGTCAAGCCAAGTGTCAATGAGAGAACCCATCAAACCCTCAACTACCCATGTTGACTTTTGTACCCAACCATTGAATTCTCCTAAGAGTTGGTTGAGGTAGTTAATGCCTTGGGAATGGAGAGGTATGGCTGTCCAAATTCGGGTATGGGCAAGCCACCCTTCATGGAAAATCGTGTTTGTCTCCTTGGGCAAGAAAAGAGCCACGAAATTGCTCTCTAGCCATTATGCAACCATCAGTCTTGCTCCCTCACTCAGCTCTAGCTGCCTGGGCATTTTCCTCCATTGTTTTTCTGGGTTTCCCTTCATCTTTTACCTGGGAAGGGGCGTTTTTGTGTTGATTACCAGTGGGGAAGAGAATAGCATGTTTTTGGGTCTTCCTGGAGGTCGTTTAGGCCATTGGAAAGGATCATAACCAGTGGGGAGAAATTGGTTTTACTCCCTGGGGTTGAAATCGAATTACTCTTTCCACAGTCTATTTTATTGAGCCATGATTTGGGAAAAAAACCCATGGACCCTGTTTTGTAAAATACCCTTGTTATAAATGGTATCTATGCCCAATGTTTGTGCTTGCGGTGTGAGAAATGAGAATGTTGGGGTATGGGATTTGGGTATCCATTGCTTTGGCTTGAGCTTGAGAATAAGCATCCATGGATCAAATGTAGCCTGATAAACCCAGCTGTGGACTGGCTTGGCTAAGATGAAATGAGTAATTGGCAGTGAACGAGCTGGAATGTTCCCTTTCCTTGTGAGAATCATGCCCAGCTCGGGGGTGGACTTCGGACGGACTTAGTATAAGCTGTCGAAGAGCCTATGGTTGGGTGGAACATTGCAGCGACATAGCTAGTTGCGTGAGGTAGTTGCAAAAATGGAGATAACTGTTTTTATGCCTATATATTTACTTCTGCACTATATTAATTCAATGACTGTTGATATGCTGGATGGGCATGAATTGTGTATGGATTAGTTTCAATTCTGTTGTGCATATTACCTGATTTGTATCTGCACACCAATGTTTTTATTCATATGATTTTAATGACTGGGCTGAGTTTTATGAAAATCTCCACAGATTGTTATCATCTTCCCTCTCTTATTGGGTCAGCAGGTGGGTACATTACATAAGAAATCAAAAACAAGTGATCAAAATTAGGGAAAACAATATGAATAAATAAAGGCATGGGAAATTAGGGATTACCAATGGATATAATCTTCCAACAAGCTCATTGTTGTGAAGATTCGTGGCTACCCGAATGCACCACTGATATCCTCACTGGGAAACTTGAAAGATATCATAGCAAAATTGATCATTAGTCAATACCACAATGGGAAAATATGGATCGATGAACCCATCACTATCATATATTACCTCATTACTAGAATTATTGGCTTATCAAGCAAAGGACTGCCAATACCAATCCACTACCTCTTCTTGAAGAATTCACTAGGTACCCACCAGGTTAAACCTCAAAGGGGATTATTATCATCAAACTCCAATATGAGTCAGTCAAATGGACTACAGTTACTATCTCATTATGTCAAAAAATTTCAAGTCGGCCATCCGATTTGAGGATTGACATGATAGAAGCAGTCAAGAAGGTTTCTTATGGTGCAAAAATATTCAATTGGGACAACCATTTGGTGCAATTGGTCAATACCAAATGCGAAAGATGCCAAGAGTTGGCACAAGCAATTAGATTCTCGTCATTACTTCTATAGATAGTAATGGAAAACATTTCTCCAGTTAGTGAAATATATTTCACCAACACGCATCAACCATTGATGAAAAAATTCCAAATATTTGCAAGGAAGGGACCATCATATAATGTAGCAAAAGAAAAGACGTACTTGGAAAACTAGTTTCAGGTAGTAAAAACCAAGGGAAATCGTTGGAGTGTATCCCAACACATTCATCACAGTTTACCCCATGGAACACATATTGAACTTGGCCTTGACCATACAAAGGTAACGGTACATACAGGGTGCTGTAGGAGATGCATAAAAGCTCGACTATTACCCCAATGTTGTCGAGATGTTTACTAATTTGTCTAAACGTACACATACTAAAATACCAATACTAACCATATCCACGGCTCAAGAGTGGGATCTCATTGAGCCACTAATAGATGGAGAGCTAGATTACCAAAGAGAAACAACACTATACATTAGTGCATTTATTCTAGATGATGAGCCAGAAAATCCATTGGCAATAGTGCCCTTTTCTAGTCAAAGAAAAGCTCCAGTTGTCAAACCCTTAGGAGAGATTACTGAGGATGATTAAGAAGAACCACTCATCAAATATGGAGTTGATACTGAATTTGATGAGCTGTGACTAAAGGAAAAATTCGACAAAGTCACTAAATAAATACTTATCAATCAATGCAACCTCGAAGTAAAAGCGACTAGTAAGAATGCAAAGAAAATATAACATCTCATATTGGATACTACAGAAGACAGCCTCGAATAATTGAGGGAGTAGGCCAAATATGTTTAACTGGAAGCCACAAAGAACAAAGTGACCATAGAGATCCAAATCCATAAGTATTATGAGTAGAAGCGACCATTACAACGAACGATCTCAAATAATTCCTCTGTAATGCTACTGCCACCACAAAAGATGCCAAAGATAACTTAGACTTCACAATCATAGAATAGGGTTGATCTGATAGATGACTCTCCATTGTCGTCACTAGCTTGACTTCAAGAAGAACAGGAGGAGGAACCTATACCGAGTCTTGATCCCTTCAAAATGACTCTCAATTTTAGTCAATTCCTTTCTACTTGTTGAGGGAGCCTAATCGACCAACTAAATAGGTTCTCCTGGATGCTTAGAGATTAGTTGGCCCTAGTCGGTTAAGTTAGTTAGGTCAAATGACCAAACTATTAGGAAACTATAACTATATAACTGTTTATATGTAGTAAATAATATGTTGGTGAGCTAGAAGATGTAATGTTCTTTTTTGTACATGATGGCCTCATAATATAAGATAAATTGTTGCTCCTATGTCCACTACTTGTATTATTTATCATACCTTTATGCATGTATATATGATCTTGCATATTGCTATGTATTGTTGTGCTACTGGTAAATATATGTAATCCCTCATATTACAACATTGGTTCTGTTATTGGGATAAAAAGATGACCACGTCCCCATAAATGGTAAGCGAGGAAGAAATTCGAGAGTGGTGGAATTGAAAGATAGTGAATTACATCCAAAAATATGCTAGAATGAACAATTTTACCATTTCTAAGGATCGAGAGAATTTTTGCACTGAATCAAATGAGGAATTTATAGAAGTTGTACCTCATGAGATAAAGAAGTTGGTCAATCAAATTCATGAGAAAACGCGACCCTCAAAATGAATGATTGTTAATGTGTAAGATTTATAATGGAGGATGGATGAATATGTATAAGTGTCTTGAGCATATAAACAATGATTATTGTGAAGAGCAAGCTATCGAAGAAAGGACCTTTCTTGATGAAACCAAAGCCATATTTTACAACAACTTCCACTACTCCTTTTTTGTCACAATTTTGACCTTGTTGTACAAATTTCTAATTGAAAAAGGAGTGGTTCACATTGTCAAACCTTCACCTCCACTAGGCCTTGGTGCAACTTCAGACTAGGAACAAAAGAAAAGATACTAGGAGCTCTTTGTCCGTGAACACAAGTGGGAATATTTTCTAAACAAATGAATACCATTGATGATTATGCTTTCATTTCTCAGTAACAATCGGGTCGGAAATGGGGAGCGCAATGATCACGTGAAATGAATGAATAAACAATGCTAGCTGACAAGAGTGAAAAGAATGAAGGCCGATAAGAAACCAATCCCAACTCGACGAGAAAAATTATTATTCCTCCATAAACAAAAAAATGATATTTAAAAGATTGAACGAGAAAAGAGATAGAAGAAACATGAGGAACTTAGAAATATTCTAAGTCCGCTTCATGACAAGAGAAGTATGAAGAATCTGGTTGGAACATTAAAGCAACCAAAAGTCCTTCTTGAGTCAAGGGAAAGTCAACCAAATGATTGAAAGGATGAGGCACCAACATCGGTAGAAGGGTCACACTCGATGGTTCTGACCCCACAATCCCTACAGATTGCAATTATTCGCGTCACAACTCTTGTCGAATATGTCCCAATGATTATGATGATTGGACAAAGTATTAGACAAATCATCGAGTGAGATCTAGGAATTGGACCTAGTGGTAGTAACATATGGTGTCGGCTAGATCAATGTCGACAAATTATGGACCGACTGATGATTAAAATACCACTGCATGGTAACTAGATTGCTTTTACACCCAAGTTTGGATGACACAATTTTAATCTATTCTATTCAGAACACAAAGAGGTATCCCCCATACCAGCAACTTTACTGATCAAATCATGTATCCCATCGAAGATCCAACCTGTCAATGAATATTTTGTAGAAGAAGTCAGAATTTCTTGGTACAAAACTCACCAACTAGGAATAAGCATAGAAACTCATAATATAGAAGTAAGTGAAAAAAATAAGCATAAAGAAGTAAGTATAGAAGAATTTTTTTCCTTAGTTAGTTATTCATCACCAGTAAATAATAGAACTCAAAATAGAAGTAGAAATTCTATAAAGATGGCATACCATCATCCATTTCACACTCCTATTTACGAAGTGCATGAAGACCCCAAGAAATAGTGATTTGTATGCGAAACGATTTGTAAAGCTAGCCCTATCAATGATGAAAATCAAGAGATTGCATACTAGTTTGCAGGTGGTATTTAGAAACAAGCACTCACATGGTACATGAACTTTCTTGAGGTTGAAGCAAAAACAAAGCAAGATATCAAAGAAAATTTTCTAGACTTATTCAAGACCCATGTAGCAATAATTTGAGCGACCAAAAACTAAAATAAATTACTCAAAGATTGGGTGAATAAATGCACAAATATGATAGAAGATTTAAAGATATGCTTAGCGAGATCCCATCCAATATGGACCAATAAGTTGCGATCTAGTTTTTTGTTTCCATACTACTACCAAGATTTTAAAAACCTCCGTTGTACTTGAATTTACAATGTATGACAATGTTTTAAAGAAATATTTAAAATTCAAATCGAATACATACTTTTTAGTCAGACCTGCTGACAGAAGACTTGAAGAGAGGCTAAAAATAGTGCAACGATTGCTTCAACAACTTGCTTTAAGGAACAATGACTTATAGTTCATGTCGTTCTCAATGGAAGGTCATACTAAAGACAAATGTCATTACGATGACCGACGAATTCAAGATGATAGAATAACAAATCATGAAGAAATAAGGTTATTCCCAGAGGAAATAATATTACTACAATAAGAACCAAAACTATTTCCTTAAGAAAGACGACCATAAAACTTTAGAATTGCTCAAACAAGATACTACTACAAGGAAATTAGCCTCATTCAACAGTTGAGTTCCCTTATAATGCAGACAATGTCAAACAAAAATGGTGTGACATTTTTTGAACTACACAACACACCACAGCAGACTGTGTCAAGAATATTAAGAGCAGTGACCTACTAGACAATCTATCAAGCACAAACCATGTAGCAGAATAATCAAAGAGGTTGAGACTCCAGATAGAATGACCAGTATAATTATGGATATAAAAATTGAGGTAGCTACAATGGTTTTGGAAGATATATCAATAACTAAGGAAATCACTCTTTCGGTCGAGGAAAACCTCGTTGCTATGTATATTTTGGTGAAGAACACTTGAGCCCTGACTATCCCTAGAAAGATAGGATGGAAATCAAATTCTGTACAAAATGTGGGGTGTGGGAGAACAATATAGAAGAATTCCCTATCATGATTGAGAATCTCAATAATAAAAAGAATATTAATCTGTTGTTTGGTGTCCCTAAGCATGAAGTGTTAAATCATAAAAACTTGCAAATCATTATAAGGAACAACACAAGGATTGGAGACGACACTCCTCAAATTAAAAAGATACAAAATAAGGAAGATAAATATCCAAACCCACACAAGAGACAAATATTTAATAATTATTGAAAAATATTTGAATAATTAGCACATGAAGAAAAAAATACAAAATCTATGAATAAAACTCTTAATGAATTATTACAAACTCTTACGAAGGAAGAAGCTATCACAAGACTTATTGATTTAATGTATATGATAAGGAATAGCACAAGAATTGAAAAAATATATAAGAATCTATGTCATCTTAACAAAAAATAAAAACTTGACATCGACCAACTAGTCAACCTCGAAGTCGAAGGATATTGCATCTTGCAAGTCGTCCTTGAATTTTGTTCACAAGCTAACATAATGACACGATCGATGTGGGAATGACTTCGATGACCATAGCTATCTGAGTTAGGATTCTATATCAACCTCGCTAACCAAGGTCTGATCAAGCCGATTGGATTTTGGAAAAGCATTAAAATAGGCATTGTTAGTCCCAGACACGTTCTAAGGCTGTATTTTAGCACTGTTCCTGGGAATCAATAATCTTGTTTCTTATCGTTTATCTTTTTTCCAACACTTAATCAAGAATCATGTTATTCGTATTCAATCACAAATACATGGAACAACCATAATCATGTTTTACAGAATGTGGGAAGCGCTTCTGGTATGTCAGTATAAACTCAGAACAAAATATGTGAATGGAATGGCATGAGAAAAGGTACATCTTTAAAAGTAAAACTTTATCCCATGTTACAGAAAATGTACTAAGCAAAAAGAATTCAGTAGTTATAACAAAATAATGACAAAGAAAACCCAGTCCTTACAGGAATAATACAATAAGATGTGAATCATATATTATGAATACTTCACAACATGCAAATAAAAAGCTACCCAAAACCATATTTCAATCAAATATCAATTAAAGATAATAATATTAGGGCTTGTGTCAACTTTGCAAATTATAAAATAAGATGAAAGACATGGAAATACATAAGATGGAAATACTAACTGCACATATCAGAGTTTTAGAACCCACATGCATCTAATATGGATCTTGAATGTTCTCTTCCCATTACTTGATCAGACAAAAATCTTCAGAAGTTCCACTTCTTACAAAAAGAGTCGACCTTTTCTATCAATTGTTCTGATCTATTTATAGCCTCGTAGGCTCTTATAAAATTTACAACAAAATTATGTTATGAAATAATAGCTTGCATATTTTCCAACTACTTTTAAACAAACATTTGTTACAAAAATACTATCTAGTAACTAGTCATTGACTAGCTGGAGGAGATTGTGGTCCTCCCTGATTAGGTGGAGGAGGGTACTACTGTGATGACGAAGTTCCAACTTTCGACTACGTTGCACCTCTTTCTAACCGCTTTATTTGAAGGAAACTAGTTATGCTCTTCCATTCTTTACCTAATGGATACAGAAAACCTTCAGTTCTTTGACTGTCATGTCGAGATCAATATAATGCTCAAACGTGGGTTTGGGAAAAGACTTGAAAATCATTTGAAGAAGGATGAGGATTTCAAAATAAGGATACAGCTTGTCCACGACCGCTTTTCCATCTAAATCTCCATGGATATCCGCAAGATTGACTTCAGAATTGTGTGCCTCCAAAATCATGACATTGTAATGATCCTTACGATACAAATATCCATGTCCATCCCAAAAATACGAGAGGCCAAGTGGAAACAAATTGTTGAATAGGGATTTAAAAGAATAGACATCATAGAACAACTGGTTAGCCATGTCCCCAATGTTCTGAGCCATTAAAATTTTTGTGATCACTTTGTTAGACTCTATGATGATTTTTTTTCTATCTCGAACAACATAGGATTGGAGCTCATTAAAAAAAAAATCATTTAAGAAATCTATAATTGTCTTTTCTAGCTATATCTTTCTGTCTAGTTATTCAGGATAGTGCGAGAATCCTCAGAAGTTGTCTCATCGATTTCCCACTTTTTGATGCTCCGTAGATCGCAGCATCAAGTAGAAAGGGATTCTCCCCAGTAGACTATCCCAATTAGATGGTCCACCGTTTGATATGGGGAATCCGTCCAGTTAGCAGTTTTGGCAACCGTTAGATTTGGAGATTTTCTTCAATTACATCAGTTATGGCCCGATCCACCATTATTTTTATTTATTTATTTTATGGTTAAAATGATATGCAAGTGCCTAAGCTAACTTAATCTAAATGCATAACTTGAAACAAATCTATGTCTAAACTGAAATAAACCTAATCTATCCCTGCAAGGAGAAAAATTATAAGTATGAGTAATATGCTGAAATAAGCATCTGAAGATCAACAGATAACCATTAAATCATAAAGATACATCCACAGCAAGAAAGGAAGAATATAAAAGATATCTTTTAATACATGTGAAAGCAGTCTATTACTCATATGAGAAAAACATAATTGCATAGAGTATAGTAAAATGATTCATTGCACAGAAATAATTCAAACAGTAGAGAAAGATTTCACTATAACATGTATAAATGTCACCAAAAGAATCAAACAGACATCGTACACACATTTCCAGGAAAGATGCATCCCCTCCAAGCTCATATTAGGAAAATTCACTTTCTAGAAGCAAGTGCAAAATAGTTCGTACAAGCTTAAGAAAATTCCTTTCCCTACCAAAAGTCCCTTTACACTATTCCCTAAGCCTCTATTTATATCTTTACAAAATGCCTCTTGGGATGCCACCTGGCTCTTACACTTGTCCTTTAAAGACTTTTCCCAGAAATAATCAAATCGTGGCCCTTTTCCTATAATAGAAATTTTCTCAAAAATAGAAAAGGACAGCTGTCTAGTGACTCTACGATATAAACACAGGGAAAGTAGATCAAAATAAGAACAACACATTATGACTAGCGTGTTCATCCTTGAGGTGGCGCTTATGCTGGGATGAAGTGCTTGTGCTAGCTGCTACTGCTGCTGCTGCTTTCTTTTCCTCTTCTGCAATATAACTGAACCAGATACCAGTGTCCCTGACAACCACATTTCCTGGTGAAGGGAGCAAGATCTTCTGGGAAGTCACATGCTTACCAAGCTCTGCTTCAATACCATGAATTTCTACAATTGCTACTTGGTGGATTTATTTAAGCAAATGAATGTATACTGATGACAACCCAATATAGTGATGGAGATCATCAGTGGCCAGGACATCAATCTTCTTCACATATTCTATTAGAATGCCCAGTTCTTCCTTCAAGTCTGATAAACGCTGCTCTCTGCTTGGAAACTCATCGAGGGACTGAGCAAAGTTTAGCTTGTATTCACTTCATGGATCTTTTGATACAGGTTATTACCTTTCTCAATTGTTCCCTAGATCTTCGCCATCAGCTTGAGGCCACAATTCCTACAAAACTCCATAAGGGATACATCTTCCTTAAAATCATCTACAGATTTGAATGGGATATGCTTGGGGAAATCAACCTTCCCTTCTCTCCATTCCATCTGGCTCAAGATGTTTTCTTTAACCCGAGTGTATTTTCCCTTAAGCCTACTAGCTTCTGCATTGACTTCTTTCAACCTAACCATCATGGCTTTGAGCCTGCACACTTCCTCAGTAATCAGCTCCTGTGTGGCGTGCATTTGTCTCAAAATGTCACAGGACTGCTAATGAAAGGGAGACATGTCTATCGCTCTGCTTTTTGCCTGCTCTAACTGCTCAACCATTTCCTGCTTATCTGCTTCTAGATGAAAAACTCTAACTTCAGAATCGTTCTTTTCTGCTTCTAGAACCATCATCTAGATTGCCAGGTGCTCCTTTTCTTCTTCTAGATGGCGATACTTATTTGACAACTCCTTGTGATCAACAGATAGGCGATTATATTTATTCATGACAAGATCCCTGTAAGCCTGCTCATTAGCCACAGTATGTTGCAGCATGTGAGCTCTCCTCTTTGTTGACTCAAATTCTCTGACCATATCAACCACATTGTCCTTTGTTTCTTTTGCTGCTGACACAGCGGCGGATGCCATGGCTATGGGAGCCTTATTTGTATTTTGCATAACTATGGTCTCCCACTGAGTGATAATATCTTCTTGGAAGAGTCTCTTTATCCTTTCTTCCGACTTCAATACCACCGCCTTCCTCTTCTTATAATACACAAATTCATCCCATCGGGACATAGTATGATCTTCTGATGGGGTGTAAGGGATGATCGGGAGATCTCTTACATGTACTTCTGTCTCCATGGGTGGGGTCTACACTACTTGAGATGTGTCTGTTTCCATATCTTGGGTGTCGGAGCCACCTTCCTGGGCATCTTCATTGGTCTTAAGCTCTTCTTCCGACTTCTGTCCCTCTTCAGCTTTACGCCTTCCTTCTTCTTCTTCGGCCCGCTGCTAATTTTCAATTGCCTCCCTCAGTTCTCACTCCTCTACTTCCTTCTGTTTCCTTGCCTCCTCAGCTTCTCTCTGTAACCTTGCTTTTCCTGTCATTTCTATGGAAGATCACCTCACCGAAGTGGAAAGCTTTCAACTCTTGAATGTACTCCTCAGCTGTTGCAACCCTTGAGAATTTATAGGCTCCTATGCAGAAAGGAAAAGGAGGGAAGGAAGCCTTATGCTGTTTGTTAAGCACTCCTCCTATTCCATCAAGGAAAACTTGCCTGACTGCTTCCTTGATGACTACATAATCAGTAGCATATTTTGGAAAAATGTATGGTGCTTTGGTACCTCCAAACATCCTGATGTAAGTGCCCTGTTCTGAGAAGTAAAAATCACCATAGTTTTCCAGGACCTCCGTGGCATTTTCTGACAGGCAATTGGGCTCTTCCTTAAACATCTGCTCATACAAAGGCATATGAACTCTTCATAGATGAGCTTGTAGTTTGCTCTGTAATTTTGATACCACATTATTTCATAGGCAGTGTAGACCGGGGTGTTGGCCCGATCCCACGTGCAACCTAGCCTGGGGAAAGAGAGCTTGGCCAAAATGCAGTCAATAAGATATTAAGACATGTAAAATTATGACCCTTTTAAGGCCAAACCTTCTCTAGCTGCAGCCACTATGGATGCCAAACTATCCGAAAGAATAGTATCCCAATCAAACACAGTTCCTTTGAATGCTATGAAGTGGATGATGGGAGCCCACTGTATCCTATATACAGTGCCATCGGGCATGCCAAAAATTCTGCATAACATCAGGGAAATTAATCTAAAAGGAGGTCTTAAGCTCTGAACGTAATATTCATCATTATCTCTCTTCCTCAGCTGCTTGCCTGTGACCAACATCCTTTTAGACCTATCGATATTATTCATCTGTCCCAACCATTCATCGTTTATAGCTTCCTGGGGATGTGATAATTTGTAGGCCGCTGCAATATAAGCTGGATGGAATGAAGTGAAAGGCTCTCCCTTGTTGTCATGCAACACTCTTGCTTGTGGGTTAGCATGTTCCAATATCCACCCGATCACTTCAGAGCACGAGAAAAATTCAGTGCGAGTAGAATCCCTGGCTATGCCGGAAGTTCTGATGTTGAGGTAGATTTGCTCTTCTTCTAATAATACGTCTGGGATATATTGGTCCTTGATCATCCGGTAAACATCTCCCCACCAGACCTCAAGAGGAATGCTGGTGGTACACTTAGTGTCTTGAAAAAAAAATTCAGTCCTTGGTTGCACTGGCTCTGGCTCCATCACTTTAGCTTTCTTTCTACCACCTTTTGGCATCGTGGCTTATCCCTGTCAGCAACCATATGTGAATGAATATAAATTTGTAACACATTATGAGAGTGTGACATAGAGTAATACAGTTTTATCATGCTGTTGATAAATATAAACAAAATTATAAGGTTGCATGTTGGAGATGCAAACCAAACATAGATTATCCAAGAAAACAAAATATGGTCCTCAGACTTGATTATTCTAGGGAGACAATGCCTGGTTAGGAACTTTTGAAATGCTTCCAAAAAGGTAGGCATATGACGTGTAAAACCCACTACCCTCCTAGTCTTTGGAGATAGGATGTCCTCCATCATGGCACTTCTAACAACCAATGGTAGGCTGGCCCGGAGTGGAAAATCCTATGAGGAAAATGAAAACATGAAACCATTTTCCACAATCGTTATCTGAGCTAAACAAGCAAGCAGTTGAGTATCTCAACCAGCTATTATTGATGCTTTTTTTTTTGTTCGATAGCATTTGAGAAGCGGTATGTAGCCGACATAAAACTTGGGTTTGAGTAAATCTGGGTAGGAGTACAATCGAAATGCGGTCCGTAAAAAAAAAAAACAAGTTCAAACGACTTAGAGACAAAGGGCCAACTGGGAATGACTGGTCATGGTTATGACCTCTAGCTATCAGCAATGAGAAATTTATGGGGGGCACGGTGGCCGCAAACTCTTTAAAAGGATACATTGCTACCAGTGCCTACCGGCCACATTGTGCAACGGGAAAACACCCAAGAAACAACTCAACGTATAGATAAGACAAAGATAACGATTGAAAAACCAACCTGGAGACGAAACAATGGTGGAGGTTGACACGGTGGTGAATGTGCTAAGCTGGAACAAAATGATGCAATCTCCCAAACGACGTTCTTCGAATAAAAAACTAACAATGGGAACAATGAACCCCACTGCCCTTATATAAAGCTTGATACATGCGGGTATTTAAACGGGTAGGTGACGACATTATAATGGAGTTTAATGCTCGTACGGCGCAATCTTTTCAAACCCATTTGGCATTTAAGCGTGACCATCAGTTGCGGCGAGGACTCGTGAGTTTCGTCCGTGGTTGCGGCCAGAACTCATGAGTTCCTCTCGAAGGGCGGGAGACTTAGCGAGGAATTCGCTTATTGCAGGAGAGATGAGAAAGACGTCCCGTATTGGCGGAAAGGTTTGGCGAGTTGTTCCAGAGTTTCAGGAGGACTTTGTGAGTTCTTCCGAAATTCACTCTCCAGAAAGTTTATCGCGGTGGGTTTTTCCGAGTTGTCCCGAAGTTGCGGAAAGACTCAACAAGTCCTTCCGAGATTGACGAATGGATTTGTTAAGTCTTTTCCGAAATGTGAATAGTCGAGTAACTTGGGGAAAAGAACAACTTGTTGCGGCAACACTTGACGAACGTTTCTGCAATTTCGGGAGTGGATCCCAAGTTCTTCCGCTGTTTCGGGAGAGAATGCTGAGTTCATTCACAGTTTCGGGAGAGAATTTTGAGTCTTTCCGCAGTTTCGGGAGATAATTTTGAGTTCTTCCGAAGTTTCAGAAACGCTAAGTGTTTTCGTTGTTTCGGGGAGAAACTTTAAGTCTTCCCGCAGTTGCGGGTGAACATCCCAAGTTCTTCCACTCTTTTGGGAGAGAAATTTGAGTTCTTCCATAGTTTCGGGAAAGAATTGTGAATTTTGACTTAGAAGAAAAACTTCAATTTTAAAGTAGATTCCTCAGTTGAAACAAAACTAAGTCCAAAAAGTTTTCAAAGGAGACTTAACTTTATAGGCAGTCTTTCTAGGAAAATGAAAGGAGGGGCCCCAATATCTACAAAAATTTTAGGGGGGATGTTCCTACAACAACAATTGGCGAGTCGCTGGCGAAAACAGATCTCTGAAAAATCCCTCTCGTTAATCCGAAACCTTCTTAAAAGATGTCCATCTTATATGCCATATTCAGCTATGCATTCAAATCTCGGTGAAGGAAGAAGTCATTTCATCTGTTGGCCATTGGGAAAAGGGGAGCTTTGATGAAGACATCTTTAAAACTTTCAAAGGGCCAATATATGGAGTTCATTTTAGAAGATTCATCTTTCAAATGGCTACTGCTATCGGACTCCACAGGATTTGCAACACCTTCTCATAGACACTATTGCTCTTGTTCCTCATTCCCATGCCGCCTGCATCTCTTTTGGATGTTCATACATTTGACAGCTTTGCTGTTTGGGCCTTCCAGGAATATTTTCTTTAAATATGATCTTTGATTTTGGCTCCTCCATCCATAATGTCCTTTTGTGTGAGTGAGAGATTTTATTGATTGATCAAGCCTCACGGATGGAGAGGAGCCTAGTCTGAGTTGAGTCTTTTGGACAACTTTCTTAACTTATACACTTTGCTTTTGTCTCAGCCATGCTTCAATTGAGGCAAGAATCTCTGGAAAACAGACCCTTGATTATAAGCCATTTTGGTTGTTATATTTGCAGCATGGAGTCATTTCAATACCCTATGTCCTCGAGATGTACTACTCTCCGTGGGTCCAACTTCAGTGACCTTCTTGAGATTCCTTTAAGTGTGAGATTGGATGGAGCCTGAAGATAGTAATAAAGATAATCACAGATCTCTGTTATTTAAACAAGGGTTAGTGTGACTAACACAATAGGCTTCCTTCCTTCTAGAGAACATTCAACAAGAGAAACATACATAGATAGACTTTCATTTGAGGGTATTTTCGGCTTCATGAGTTTGTGAGATTTTTTCGAGAGATCTATCTTGATGAGAAACCCAATCGCAGGTGTTTTCAGAAAAAAAAAAACTTTGTACAAAAGGTTCAAATGCTGAGAAAAGAAACAACATAGCTGAAAACAACAAAAACAAGGGGCTAAAGCAACATAAAAGAAAATTTTTATTTATGTACAGAAAGTCTCAGTGAGACTACGCAAAGTATTGTTTCAAGGCGAGGCCATTGAGAGGAAGGGTTACTTCCTCTCCCTAGAGGTCTGTCAGCTTATAAGTGGATGGGCCGAGCTTTGCTGAAATTTGGTAAGGGCCTATCCATAAATGTTGGAATTTCGTGTGCATCCCCTTGCCTTAATGATTAAGATCCCATTTCAGCACTAAATCCCCAACTTCAAAACTTCTTTTACCGGACTTCCTCTTATTGAACCATCTTTTGACTATGTCTTGGTGCTGATGGAATCGGTCTTTAGCTTTCTGTTGGGCGTCTTCAAGTTGAAGCAAGGTATTGATCCTGGATTGTAAGACTTGGCTACTAGACCCTTGAGAGGCTTGGGACAACTGTAAGGATGGAAGCAAGATTTTGGGAGGGAGGATGGCTTCCTTGCCATAGACAAGAGTGTAAGGGGAAACCCCTAATGCGTTCTTTGGAGTCACCCTATCTGCCCATAAGGCATTTGGGAGAGCTATATGCCAACTTCGCTAATTCTCTAACACGGTCTTCTTGAGAATTCGAATGAGGTTTTTTTTTGAAGATTCAGCTAATCCGTTTCCTTGAGGGTAATAATTGGCTGAATAATGCAGTTTAATTCCCCATTCATAAACAAATTTATTTATCTTAAAAGACAAAAAATAAAGATCATTATCAAAAACAAGGGAAATTGGAACCCCAAACCTGGTTATGATGTTTTCCTTCAAGAAACTGATGACTACATCTTCATTGATCTTGCGCAATGGGATAGCCTTCATCCATCTGGTGAAGTAGTCGGTAGCCGTCAGGATGTATTGATGTTGTAAAGAAGAATTTGGGTTTATCTCTCCAATAACATCTATGCCCCACTGTTCAAAAGGTTCAGAGATAATAACCGGCTGCAAGGGTCCTGCTGCCTTAGGTAATTTCCCAACACTTCTATGGCATATATCACAGTTCTGTGCATACGCATGGGCATCTCGAAATAGAGTGGGCCAATAATATCCAACTCTAAGTATTTTGTGAGCTGTTGTCTCCCCTTAATAATGTCCACCAACGGGACCATCGTTCAATTCTTTGACAACTTTACTTGCTTCCTTTTCTAGGCATCTAAGAAAAATTCTATCGTAATTTTTTCTGAAAAGTATCCCATCAATGATCTGATAAGCTGCTGATTTCAAATGGAATGCCCTTCTTTGCTTAGAGCTCCAGTGCTTAGGTAGGTATCCTTGCTGCAGATAATGCACCAGATCCCTATACCATGATTGAGGAGCTGTGAAGATAGGACATACTTCTACTAAATTCAGCTCAGCTTCATTTTTCCAATGCTTCTCTTCATCAGTTGGATTTTCTGTAAGCAATTTGCACAGGCCTTGTCCTTTGATGATAGTGTCCAGCTTAAATTCTAATTCATATTCTTGAAGAGCTGTGACCTAGTTTCCCCTCCTTTCTCCTAATTCCTTTTGAACGAAGAGGGATCTAACAGCTGGGTGGGGAACTATAACCTTAGTTCTATTCTTAAGAATATATGGTCTGAACTATTTGACTACTTTGAAGACAGCATACGCATGCTTGTCGACAACAAGATAATTTAGTTCAGCCCCTTGTAGACCAGTGCTCATAAACGAGATTGGGTACTCGTCCCCTAGTTCCACCTTTTGCATGAGCACAGCCGCAAGAGAGTCATCTGAAGCAAAGGTATACAGGATAAAATATTTGTCAAAATCTGGGCTTCTTAAGGAAGGAGCTTTAGCTATGGCTGCCTTAATGTCTTTGAACGCATCCTTTTCTAAATCTGTCCACTTGAACTATATGCTTTGTTTGACCATTTGTTGTAAAGGTTTAACAATTTGCGTGAAATCTGGAACAAACCTTCGGAAAAAATTGATAGTGCCCATAAAGGACTACATGGATTTCTTGTTATGAGGCATTGGAATTTTATTGATAGCTTGTACTCTTTCCTGATCTATTGATACTCCTCTTTTGGAAATGATATGGCCCAATAGTTTACCTTCGGCAACAGCAAACACACTCTTCTTGGGATTCAATGAGATACCATATTTTCGACAACGATAAAAAATATGCTTCAAATGAACAACATGGTCTTCCCTTTTCTTTGAAAAAACGGTCACATCATCTAGATAGACAACAACACATTGACCACCCAATCCTTAGAAGGAGATATCCATTGCTCGTTGGAATGTAGCTCCTGCATTTATCAAGCCGAATAGCATCCTTCTGTATGCGAAAGTTCCCCACTTAGTGCGTAAAGTAGTCTTAAGATGATCCTCTTCGGCTACTAATACTTGATTGTATCCAGAGAAACCATCGAGAAGGGAAAATAGCTCGAATCCTGACACCATTTGAAGAATTTGTTCCATTGAAGGGACGAGATAGTTATCTTTATCTGAAGCTCTGTTTAAATTTCTAAAGTCAACAAATAGTCTTATCTCTCCTGACTTCTTTCTCATGGGAACTAAGTTAGCAACCCACTCAGAATGCCGGACCTTAAAGATTATTTTAGCGTCCAATAGCTTCTTCAATTCCTTTTGAATTAGAGGTTTCAGAGTAGGATGTATCCTTCTTAATTGCTACTGAAATGGCTTGACACCCGCTTTCATTGGTATGACATGCTAAATAATGTGGACGTCATATGTTTTCAGATCCTCATAAGTCCATGCAAAAACATCCTTATATTGTCGAAATAGTTTGATGAACCTATCTCTTTCTCCCAGTGAACAACATTTGCCAAGGTTGACAAACTTTGGTTCAGCCTTGGTGCCCAAATTAACTAACTCATGCTGCATTGATGAACTGTTGGTTTTGGTATTCACTAGCCTTTTGAACTTACTTTGAAGATCAAACAGCATTTCGAGTGACCTTACCCCTTTGGGGATGAATTTCCTTTAGTTGCATCCTTCTTTTGTAAATCAGAATCGTGTTCTTCTTCATCTATCACAGCTCCTTGGAAAATATCTTCGTTCGTTAGAAAACTGATAATTTGTTCGTCATCATCGAAGACCCTGAAGTTTGTGATATTGTCAGGGATAGAAGGCCTGAAAATTAATTCAATTGAGCACTTGTTATTAGTTGGCACCAATCTAGAAGCGGATGTTGCTAACAAATTAGCTGCAGAATTTTGCAATCTAGGAATAGACTTTATATTGAAAGCATCAAAATGCATAATTAAATCCCATACCTCATCCTGATAACCTTTCAAATGAGGTGAGAGGCAGTGAATGGTATCTCTTACTTGTCTCACAACTATTTCTGAGTCACCAAAAAACTTCAGGTATTTAACATTTAAACCGCTGGCCTTCTTTAATCCGTGTACCAAAGCTTCATATTCAGCAGTGTTGTTAGCACAATCAAATTCTAACCTACAGGACAAAAAATACTTATTTCTTTCCAGATCCATCAGAGCATAACTGGCTCTAGATCCTTCCAAAGTTTTAGAAACGTCAAAGCATAATGTCCAAAATAGATCTTTTGATTCAGCTAAGTCAGTATCTTTATGATCTAAGTCAGTGACTAAACTAACTATATTACAGTCAATATCATCAATCCAAGAAAAATGAAGGAGATCGGACTGTTCATCTAATTCATGGCTAATAGTTTCAGACTAATAATTACCCGGATCCATTTCTAAGAAATAATTTCCCAAAACTGAGGATGAGAAGGCTACAGCTTCATTCTTTCCCTCTAGTTGAGTTACATTTTGTTTCATGTGTGGTTCTCTCAGGACCTTGATCTGATTCTGTCTATTTTGATGAGGCAACCACAAATGAGACCAATCAGTTGCAAAGTAACCATTCAACTTTGTGGACCAGTCCCTACTTAGGATCAAACCATAGGCCTCAGGAATATCAACTACCATTATGTCAATAAACTGACATACTCTAGAATCGGCTGACAATCTGATGAGGACATCTTTCATTTCCCTAATAACTTTGACAGCAGTCCTATCTAACTGAATAATTTGGGCAGGAGATGGAATAGGTTGTTGAGATACTATAACTTCAAAGAATATTATATTTGTACTTTATTATTCTAGAGATGTTTCATTCCTCCTTGAAGATCTTATTGTATATCCGGAGATGTTTATTCCTCCGTCGGAATGTGGTAACTTGGGTTATTAGACTTCCCTAGCGGGGGTCGGCCTTGTATGTGTTATGTGGGTCAAAGGGTTATCAGACCACCCTAGAGGGGTTGGCCCAGTCAGCTGTAGTGGGGTATTTAACCCAATGGTTAAATACGAGCCTACATGTCTTGTGTAAAATACAAGTCAGAGTAGTGTATAAATAGAGGAGGTGTATTCCTCATTTGACACACACTCACTCACTTGAGAGAGGTGCACTTGTGGAGGAGAGGTATGCTATGATGGAGGAGAATATCATGTCTTTGGTTTGCATATTTGTATATTGTTGGTCATCTATATTGAGGAAGCTTTACTGGGTTTTCTACCCCATGAGGGTTTCCCAGGATAAATCTATGTCTCTTGTGTTTATGCTATGCTTGTTGCTTCTTCAGTGATCCTATATATGCTATTATTGTGAAATGAAATGTAATGCTGCTATTTTTTGTCTTAGCATATTAAATCTTAACATGGTATTAGAGCTAACCTGAAGGAAGGCAAGGTATGGCACTTACGACACTTGCTTTACTTACGACAATTTGAAGGTTGGGGTTTTACATAGCAAAAAACCAGTCATCGTGGAACTTTCGCTATAAATCCATTTATGCGAAGGTTCAAGATCTGAAAAGTTTACAGGTCGAAGATAACATCCCTAGGTACCTTGTTTCCAAAGGGTACCCTCAGATTCGTTGTACTTTGTGAGTTATGATCAGTACAAGTTAGGGTTTCTGCCTCTTCCAAATCTCAGTCAAAATCAGGTGACCTAGGAAAAAAGGTCATAACTTGGGCTAGGAAGCTCCAAATGCAATTTCATAAAAAGTGACAGATAGTAAACAGACTATACTATCTCAGGAAACGTTTTCAGAGGCCGAAGATGAACCAGTGACACGTGGCACGTCGTACAAGTTTGCTCTCTGGTTTTATCCCATAAACAGGTCACGTTGCGACACTTGTCATAACTCTCTCTCAGAGAGTCCAATTGAGGTCATACCTATCAGGATGGAAAGATAATAGGGCGAGCTATCTCAAGAAAAGTTTTCAAAGGCCGAAGTTCAAACAGTGACACGTGGAACTCCGTACAAGTTTGCTCTCCTGTTTTATCCCATAAACAGGTCACGTTGTGACACTTGGCATAACTCTCTCTTAGAGAGTCAAATTGGGGTCAGACCTATCAGGATGGAAATATAACAGGGTGAGCTATCTCAGGAAAAAAACTTAGAGGCCGAAGTTCAAACAGTGACACGTGGCACTCCATACAAGTTTGCTCTCTTGTATTATCCCATAAACAAGTCACGTTGCGACACTTGGCATAACTCTCTCTCAGAAAATCCAATTGAGGTCAGACCTGTCAGGATGGAAAGATGACAGGTCAGGCTACTTAAAAAAAAAATTTCAGACCCTATGGAGTGAAAATTTCAGAGTTACAGTAGAAACAATCAGGTACATATTTCTATCAAAACAGAATTATTTTTGAGCATCTTCATTCATGGCTTCCGGAATTTAGGGTTTCGGAGAAAGTTAGAATTTTTGGAATCAGAATCCACGGTTGGAAGAGTTTAGAGCCTTGGATCGAACCTCTTGATTGGACAGAAGGGTGGGCTTCATCAAACCCTAGTTTGGGTTCCTGTCCAGAAGTTTCGAAGGCAATTTTGAGGGGTCAAATTTTGGAGATTTCAAAATTGAAGTATGCTAGCAAGACACATCCTTCCATCCATTCAGAAGTGTGAAAGTCAAAGATTGAATTTTTGGGGTTTCTCTAGCAAACCCTAATCAATCTCCAGATCAAGTTTTAGGGGGAGTTGAGGCTAAGGCCTTACATAAGAAGACTACAAGAAGTCTCGACAGGTATGACTTAAGGAGGTTCAGGTATGTCTTGAAATCTGATTCTTGATTAAGTTCATGATGTGTTTGTCTTCATATTATTTATTAGTACAATCTTGATTAATGTTAGAATTGTCTTATCACCCTAGTAACAGTATGAATGTATGTGAATGATCGAAGACATTCATTGATTAGGGCTATATGATTGTACTAATGCATTATGGTGTTGTGTGAGGTTGATGTTGTCTGCTAACAAGATACAGGTACATCACAAAAGACAAATCAAGTTCCATGACCATGACAACATGAAGACAAAGACTCATCCATAATCTTTGTTCTACTTACGAGGTATGTATGACCTTGTTATATTATGCTTAACCTATGAGACATGCAGGTTCTAGCTCAGGATCTCTAAATCATTGAAGAGATTGTTTAGGTATGTTGTACATAACTAAGCAGGTATACTAATCCAGGTATGTTTTCTTATGTCAAGTTAGAATCTTACCTTGTGTTAGGATCCCTTATATAAGTATACTTGATATGATTGGTTATGCTTATTCATAAAGTTAGTAATCAAGGGTTTATGCATGATTTAATTAACCAGAAGAGTACTATGATCAAACAAGAATATGCATGACTAAAAGAAGACTTACTTGAAACCCTGAATACTAATGATCATGACTATACATATTCAAGATTATTTAGAATTAGAATGTTTTGAGAATATACTAATGAGTGAATGTTTGTGTATGAGATCATGAGGATGACACTAGTGCACACTTTAGCATGCACAGTGGTACAGAATGAATAGAAGTTCAAAAGACATATAGAAGATCAAGCGGGAGGCAACCACAAAAACATAAAAGATAAATATTTGAGTTGTTATTTGAAATAGTAAATGATATTTCTTGTATGCATATTTGTATTCCTAGAATATATCATGCTGAGTGCAAACATTCATAGAGCATTGAACAGTATACTACTAATATGCATATGATTGGTAAGTTGGACAAACATTCCATTGTTGCTTGTCTAGAATGAAACCTCTTTGTTGACATGCTGAGAGCTGTGCACACTCTCGATAGTATGTTCTGGTAGAGATGGAAGGAATCTAGATAGCCACTGTATGCATACAGGATATGGAAAAGTGTTGTGCCGAAGTATTGGTCAAGATAGTTGCATAACTATGTAAATAATATATATATGCATAATAGGTTATCATGTCAACATGATTTCATGATTATGAAGTATTACGAATCATGTACTTAACTTTGTTTTGTAGGAAAGATCATGAAGAATAATGAACACCGAACAAGTGATGGATGTTCAACAAGAAGATTTACAAATCAAACAAAATATAGAAGGCTCATGGCTAGAAGATTCTCTTAGAAAGAGGAAGAGAAACATAACAAGATGTTTTCTCCAAGTGGATAGATAAGACCATTCTCTTAATGGTGTAATTAAAGAAGAAGTGTGAATCAGGTTCTGTATGGGTACCCAGGATCAATAATCAATTGATGAGCTCGATAATCATCATGAGTGATGTGGATCTCAACCTTTGCTACAAGGTTGAATATGGCTTCTATGCACATATGACATGGATACAAGAAGGAACTCACCTCAAAGTTCGAATGATGTTGAGGTTCATATCAGTAGACCCATCTAATGGGAGATGGCACAAATAGATGGCTGCATAAAAGAAAATGAAAGATCTCAGATTAATGTATTACTTCCTAGGTCTGGAAGTATGGCAAATCTCAGAAGGAATCTTTCTCAACCAGGGAAAGCATGCTGAAAAATATTAAAAGGACTTGATGTGTTGGAATGGCCACTCTTGAAGTTGTTAGTAGATGACTCATCAGAGTTAGTGGATATAACTCTGTACATACAAAATATTGAGTCATTGATGTGTCTGACAAATACTAGGTCAGATATATGCTTTGCTATGAACACCTTGAGTCAATATCTAGTGGAAACTAGATGTGTTCACCTGTTAGTTGCAAAGCATGTGATGAGGTACCTAAAGGATACAATAGACTTTGATCTATGTTATCTTGGAGATCATGACTTCAGATGGCTACACAGATGTTGATTGAGCAGAAAGTGTATCGGACAGGAAGAGCACATCGACAAGATGTTATTGTCTGGGATCAACCATGATCTTGTGGTTTAGCAGGAAGAAATCTAGTGTGGCTCTCAGCACAAGTGGAATATATGGCTGCTTGCTCTGCTAGTTGTGAAGCAGTATAGCTTCAGAATTGTTTGACATAAAAATGGACCCAACTGTGATCCTATGTGACAAACAGAGTCGTACCAAAGTGGCAAAGAATCCAGTGTTCCATGATAAGTCAAAAGCACATAGAGATCTGACATTTCTATATACAAGATATGGTGCAGAAAGGAATTAAAGTTTGAATTTGTAACAAGTTACCAATGTACTAACCAGACCTCTACTGATCCAATGTACTAACCAAACCTTTACCTCAAGTAAAGTTTTCCGAGACAAACTTAATATAGTTCAGAAGGACCCTCCTCGAAAGGGGGAGTGATGTGATCACTTATGATGAGATTGCCCACATCGACAGTAAGGTCGATGATGTGGATACCTATATTGGTAATGTTAACAGAGAGGTTGATGGATGGTCCGTAGACGTATGTCTTCGATAATGAAGTCCTTGGTGGACATGTGGATTGGATCATCCCTGGACTTCAATCCTAAAGAGAGCCGTAGACGTATGTCTTCGAGAATGAAGTCCTTGGTGGACATGAGGGGATTGGATCATCCATGGACTTCAGTCCTAAAGAGAGCCGTAGACGTATGTCTTCAAGAATGAGGTCCTTGGTGGACATGAGGGGATTGGATCATCCTTGGACTTCAGTCCTAAAGAGAGTCGTAGACGTATGTCTTTGAGAATGAGGTCCTTGGTGGACATAAGGGGATTGGATCATCCCTGGACTTCAGTCCTAAAGAGAGCCGTAGACGTATGTCTTCGAGAATGAAGTCCTTGGTGGACACGGTGAGGATTAAGTCATCCTTGGACATGGTCCTAAATGCACGGTGAGGATTAAGTCATCTTTGGACATGGTCCTAAATGTACGGTTGAGGATTAAGTCATCCTTGGACGTGTTCCTAAATGTATGGTTGAGGATTAAGTCATCCTTGGACGTGGTCCTAAATGTACGGTTGAGGATTAAGTCATCCTTGGACGTGGTCCTAAACGTACGGTTGAGGATTAAGTCATCCTTGGACGTGGTCCTAAATGTACGGTTGAGGATTAAGTCATCCTTGGACATGGTCCTAAATGTACGAATGGGATTGCATCGTCCCTAGACATGAGACTTGTCTTAAATTGATAAGGACTGATCATCCTGGAACTGGATCGGGATTGCATCGTCCCTAGACATGATACTTGTCTTAAAGTGATAAGGACTGATCATCCTGGAACTTGATCGGGATTGCATCGTCCCTAGACATGAGACTTGTCTTAAAGTGATAAGGACTGATCATCCTGGAACTTGATCTGGATTGTATCATCCATGGACCTATGTCCTAAAGAGAGTAGGATTGATCATCCTGTAATATGATCGTGTGTGTTGCAGGGTATGCTGCTATGTATTGATGATAGATGTATTAGTGAGAATACATGCTATTGATGATAGATGTACTAGTGAGAATACATGCTTTTGATGATAGATGTATTAGTGAGAATACATGCTTTTGATGATAGATGTATTAAGTGAGAATACACGTTTTTGATGATATATGTATTAGTAAGAATACATGTTTTGATGATAAATGTATTGGTGTGGATACTAATACAGACGATCCAGATGCTGTAGATCGAGATGATCCAGATGCTATAGATCGAGATGATCCAGATATTGTAGATCGAGATGATCCAGATGCCGTAGATCGAGATGATCCAGATGTTGTAGATCATGATGATCCAGATGTTGTAGATCGAGATGATCCAGATGCTATAGATCGAGATCATCCAGATGCTGTAGATCGAGATGATCCAGATGCTGTAGATAGATCCTGATACTGATGATCGTATGATGATGATGCTGATGATCATGAGGATCCAGATGTTGATGTTGTTATAGCTTTTCAAGTGCTACAGAAGATAAAGACTCAGTACTAAAGATGTTGATGTTCCAGTATTGAAGATATTCCAGTAACTGCCTTAGTTACTGATGATGTTGAGAAAGCTTCCAATTATTTATAGATGTATCATGTATGATGTTGATGACTCCTTGCTCATGCAGATGTTGTTATAATATCCTTCTCATTAAGGGGGAGTGTTGAGATATTGTAACTTCAAAGAATATTATATTTGTACTTTATTATTCTGGAGATGTTTCATTCCTCCTTGAATATCTTATTGTATATCCAGAGATGTTTATTCCTCCGTCGGAATGTGGTAACTTGGGTTATTAGACTTCCCTAGTGGGGGTCAGCCCTGTATGTGTTATGTGGGTCAAAGGGTTATTAGACCACCCTAGAGGGTTCAGCCCAGTTAGCTGTAGTGGGGTATTTAACCCAATGGTTAAATATGAGCCTACATGTCTTGTGTAAAATACAAGTCAGAGTAGTGTATAAATAGAGGAGGTGTATTCCTCATTTGACACACACTCACTCACTTGAGAGAGGTGCACTTGTGGAGAAGAGGTCTGCTATGATGGAGGAGGAGATCATGTCTTTGGTTTGCATCTTTGTATATTGATGGTCATCTATATTGAGGAAGCTTTACTGGGTTTTCCACCCCATGAGGGTTTCCCAGGATAAATCTATGTCTCTTGTGTTTATGCTATGCTTGTTGTTTCTTCAGTGATCCTATATATGCTATTATTGTGAAATGAAATGTAATGCTGCTATTTTTTGTCTTAGCATATTAAATATTAACATAGGTTGCCCATAATTTTTTTACAAATTGATAGTGGCATGACATTTGAAGACGCTCCAGAATCTACCAGACAATTGTGAACATTGTGATTAAAAATTTCAATGGTTAAAAGGAATGGCAATGTCTGAGATTTGGATTTCCCACCGATACTAGCCTCATTAATTTCAAGATCTTCTTGAGTATCTGTTGATGGAGTGCTGGGCTGGGATTGCAGAGCATGCAACAACTTGTCTCGTTGCTGAGGCAAACTGCACATATCGAATATTGATACATTTTCTTTTACTTTATTTATATCTTCAATAATGTCATATCCTATATCAGATTCTTTTACAATTCTAGTCGAATGGTCTGTTTTATTCATCGTGACCTTCGGTTGTTGAACTATGCTGTCAATGCTTGGCTGCTTGGCCGCTGTTGGGTTAGCTTTAGGTTGCGGTGGAATGATTGTTGTATGTCTTCTAGGTATTTCTTTTGAATTTTTAGGCTTGGGAATAGTCGAGCTCGGCACAGGATCTGTAATGGGACCTTTACTGCGAGTGTTAATGTTTATAGCAGAGACTGAGCTTTCCACGGGATCTTCTTCTACCAATTCAGTTAAAGGTACCCAATCCCATAGCACCATAGTGGTGTCTGGAGGCAGTTCCTCTATCTTAGGGCTCGATTCCTCTGGAGGATCGTCTTGATCTGGAATTTGTGAATCCAGCATTTGGTTCATGACTAAACTCATAGAGTTAATCCATTGTGGGTAGCTCTTTTCTGAGTGCGGTTCTTGATGAAAGGCGTAGAAATTTTCCATCCCTATTTCATTGAGATTTAAAACAAGGGAAGTGTTCATAGGTGGATGAGGTTGATCATTGTCTTCTCTCTTCTTGTAGAATGGCTTGAAAGGTTTCCTAGATGTACTAGTTTTATCTTTCTCAAGATCTACAGTTTTATTGGACAACTTCTGCATCATCTTAACTATGTTCTCCATGTCTACTGATGACTCTTCTTTATTTCTGGTGAGCAGCAAGCTTTTTTTACTAACTGCTGGTTTTGTCTCTACATCTAAGGCATGCCTAGAAATGCTGTCTACTTCCTCTTCCACCTTTCTAGCTTCTTCAAAATTTTCTATCAGGGTGGTTTTCTTAGATCTTTTAACGAACATTGCTATGGGCCCTTCAAAAGCTGTTGTATAATATTCAACCAGAGATTCCTCTACTAGTTTATTTGCTTCATTGAAATTATTTAAGAGAGTTGTGAACCTTTGGTTGAAGTCTTGAACCTTTTCTCTCTTTTCCATTCTCATGGACAATAATTATTTCATGAGTGTAGCTACAGTCTTTTGATTTCCATACTTCTTTAAGAAACATGTTTCAAATTCATCCCAGCTGGAAATCGAGCTAGGTTGTAAGCTAAAATACCAGGAAGAAACTTTCGGCTCAAATGTGTATGGAAAAAGCCTACAAACTGCATCTTCATGCTGTACATTTAAAATATTCGGGGCTAAATAAAAACTCTTGAGATGATATTTAGCAAAAATGGCTTTCCCTGGGTTGAATTTAGGCAAGACTTTCTCTAGAGTTTTAGGCAGATTGTGGAATGGCCCAGCTAGATTCAACTCTCCCCTTGCTCTCCAAGTAGGTACAACCATGTCTCTATGTGGAGAATCAGGTGGAGAATTGTGTGGTGAATTCACTGGAGTGCTCTTTAGAGTAACAAGTTCTCCAAGATTTTCTGGATCTGAAATATTTTTTGGGTTTTCAAGATCGACTTTGTTCAAGGGTTCTGCAATTTCTTCCAAGGTTAACTTCACAAGTTCTTCAAAATTCTGCACAAGAATCGAATCACGGGTGTATTGTCGTTCTTTTCTAGGAGAACTTTTCCTATGGAGGAAATTCACTACGTTTAAACCACCTAGTTGTCTAACATAAGATCATGTATGTCTCCTTAAATCTTCTATTTCTGCAAAAGGCACAGCATACAATACTTCTTAAGGTTCAGAATCAGAGATGGGGTTTTCTTGATTTGCTACTTCAAGATTTGGGTTGTCTGAAATTCCTATTTTAAGCGGGTTTTCAGTAACATTTTTGACAATGGGAGATTTTCCTTTATTAGCCATGCACTTTAGGCCCTCCTTCTAGAGCCAAAAATTGTTGATGCCCCGAAGATTGCAGCATCGAGTAGAAAGGGATTCTCCCTAATAAACTATCCAAATTAGATGGTCCATCGTTTGGTATGGGGAATCCGTCTGGTTAGCGGTTCCAGCAACCGTCAGATTTGGAGATTTGCTTCAATTACACCGGTTATGGCCCAATCCACCATTCTTTTTTTTTATGGTTAAAATGATATGCAAGTGCCTAAGCTAACTTAATCTAAATGCAGAACTTGAAACAAATCTGTGTCTAAACTGAAATAAACCTAATCTATCCCTGCAAGGAGAAAAATTATAAGTATCAGTAATATGCTGAAATAAGCATCTAAAGATCAACAGATAACCACTAAATCATAAAGATACATCCATAGCAAGAAAGGAAGAATATAAAAGATAGCTTTTAATATATGTGAAAGCAGTCTATTACTCATATGAGAGAAACATAATTGCACAGAGTATAGTAAAATGATTCATTGCATAGAAATAATTCAAACAACAGAGAAATATTTCACTATAATAGGTATAAATGTCACCAGAAGAATCCAACAGACATCGTACACACATTCTCAGGCAAGATGCGTCCTCTCCAGGCTCATATTAGGCAAATTCACTTTCTAGAAGCAAGTGCAAAATAGTTCGTACAAGCTTAATAAAATTCATTTCCATGCCAAAAGTCCCTTTACACTATTCCCTAAGCCTCTATTTATCTCTTTACAAAATGCCTCTTGGGATGCCACCTGGCTCTTACACTTGTCCTTTAAAGACTTTTCCCAGAAATAAACAAATCGTGGCCCTTTTCCTATAACTGAAATTTTCTCAAAAATAGAAAAGGACAGCTGTCTAGTGACTCTACGCTCTAAACACAGGGAAAGCATATCAAAATAAGAACAACGCATTATGACTAGCATGTTCATCCTTGGGGTGGCGCTTCTGTTGGGGATGAAGTGCTTGTGTTGGCTGCTACTACTGTTGCTGCTTTCTTTTCCTCTTCTACAATATAACTGAACCAGATACCAGTGTCCCTGACAACCACATTTGCTTGTGAAGGGAGCAAAATCTTCTGGGAAATCACATGCTTACCAAGCTCTGCTTCAATACCATGAATTTCTGCAATTGCTACTTGGTGGATCTCTTTAAACAAATGACTGTATACTGATGACAGCCCAATATAGTGATGGAGATCATCAGTGGCCAGGACATCAATCTTCTTCACATATTCTATTTGAATGCCTAGTTCTTCCTTCAAGTCTGATAAACGATGCTCTCTGCTATATCGATTTTGTGAGGAATGGGACTAACTGGGGCTATTGCTGACTGGTTTGGATTCAAAGCGAGCTTGTCTTGTTCCCAACTATCCAAGTTGGAAATCTTGTCTAGTATTGGATTGTAATGTCCCCATTTTGACCCCGTTTGTATTAAATCGTAAATGATGTAAATATTGTAATTTAATCATGGTGAGGAGCTCAAGGCCAAGGCCCCACCATTGCTTTAGTGTTTCACATATCGGCAATTAAAAATAGATGCCTATGGTTCTTGTGCGAGGTGGGCACAATGTAAAGAAGACATCATGTAAATATGAATTTTAATGGAAAAACCCCAACTAGCTATGCAATGCAACAAAGAGATGGGGCATGATTCTACAAGGAATAGGGAGGGAAATTATTCAAACCCTTGAGCCAATGGTGTCAGCCCATGTGTCAATGAGAAAACCCATAAACCACCAACTACCCATTTTGTCTCATGCACCCAATCATTTAATTCTTCCATAGATTGGTTGGGGCAGTTAATGTCTTGGGATTGGAGAAGTATGGCAGTCAGATTTTGTGCAAGGGCAAGCCATCAACCTGAAAATCGTATTTTTGGCTTGTTGGGCAAGAAAACCCCCACGAAATGCTGCCTAAAGCAATTCCTCATGCATTATGTTCTTCCTCTCACGCAAACTGAGCTCACTGGAATTTATCCTCATGTTTTTCACCATAACCCTGCGTTTTTCCATGCCCAGGAACTCGTTTTTGGTATTGTGCAACAGCTGTGGAAGGAGGGACGCGAATTGGGACTGAGGGAGAGGTCGTTTGTGCCCCTGGGTCATTTTTCTGGAATGGGTTTTTCTCTCCCAGTCGAATTTTCCAAGTGCCAATATGTTTTGAGTCTACCCACGTTTTTCTGAAGCTCAGGAAACCCCATCTCATGCATTCCACTGTTGAAAACGTTTTTCTCATGCTCAGCAAGTGTAGTTTGCTGTTATGTGCATCCTTGTTTTGATGTGAACCTGTGAGCAAGAAAATGGAGTGGTAGTGGATAGAATTGGCTTGATAAACCTAGTGTAGGGAGTAACCTCTCAAGAAGATCAAGAGGGCTGGCTACTTTTCTATGCACACCCTGAGAGCACTAGAAAGGAAGGTATGGCTTGAGGGACTGTGTGGCAGTGAAGAGAATACTTCCTTGTGTTGGGTGTGTAGGCATTGTGAGTGCCAAGCTGAATAGATCTGGGAGGGGTACCCATAGCTCTGTGGTTGAGCTCACTAGCTTAGCAATTCTTCCTTCCCATTTCCTAGCAGCCTGATAAACCCAATTGCAGATTGGCTTGGCTCATCTTAGTGTATGCTTGGCTATGTGTGAGTTTGTTGTTCCCTGGTTCCTCGTAGTAATCATGCCCAGCTCGGGGGTGGCAGTTGTATCAAGAGGTTGATAAGCAAAACTGGCCTATGGTTGGGTGGAACGTTGCAGTTGCATAGCCAGTTGCTTGGGACTACTTCATTGAGATAAGTATTCTCTTGTGTAAATTTGCAATTATCATTTGATGAATATTGGAATGAATGATGGATGTGCCAATGAATTTAATTCCGCTGTGTTTTTAAAATTTGTATTCATTTCCATATGATCTTGTATAATTCTGCAAAGGTATTTACTTAACGGCTGTCACAGAAATTTTGAATGTATGTTAGACATCAACAGGATTAATTTAATTTCCATTGTGTTTCTATAGCATGCACATATACATGTCTTTGTATCAATAAGTTTAATTAATGGATATGGGGCTAATTGCCTTATTGATCACCATGTCCTCTCTATCCTGCTGGTATGGTAGGAGGGGACATTACATGGATGCGGCTCATGAAGATAAGTCGTTGATCTTGCAGACTTCATTTTTTTCGGGATGCGATCCCTTCAGGACCATACTTACATGTAAAACTTTTAGATAATTTAAAGTAACCAGGATCTCTTCAAATATTGCTTGCGCAAACCTCCATCTTAATTTAAAAGGACCCACTTCACTAGGAACTTTAAAATTCCTACATCTATTACCCTTCATGAAGTGCACATCATCATAATTGAACCTCTGGAAAATAGATTCCAAAGTCAAAATTATAGGAGTCAGGAATATAGGAAGCTTATATGGGGCCAATTATAAGCCATAAACTCGAATCTCAGTATAATTTACAACTCAGTTTTTAAATCTCTTCTTTATGACTCCATGCCCAATGGAAAGGCCTCTCAGTTGAGGGTTTGCATATATTAGCCCCAACTCTACTAGTAACCGCTTCCAACCAAATTCAATATTAATTCCTTGTTAAATTTGGCTTATTTTCTTGAAGTTCTAATAACCTCTGTTTCCCAATAAACATAAAGTGTTAGATCAAAAATCTTGTGAGGGAACCCCCTGTAATCTTAGTGCCAGCTGAAGATTTAAATATTGGTTGAAATATGTTCATTTCTTGATCCCTTGCAGCCAGGAATCAACCGGAGTACTAACACAACCCAGTTCAACTTGTAGTATAATCACGACTACTCAGAAGTAGTCATTTCAACTTTCAACTCGAGTAGACATGGAGATTGAGGAAACCCTTGGGAAATTATTTCGATGGAAAATAAATCATCCTCGCATAACCCAGCTGGTGAGAATTGTTTTGAAAATTTCTACCAAAAACAAAGACGATGATGACCACCATAAATACTTTCTTCCATCCTTCATATAATTCATGTAATGAGAGCGACGAATTGATGAATTAAAATCACTAGCATGGATGGAAGCAAAAATAAAAATGAAAGAAGTCAACATATTTATCGATGGAAGCCCTAAAATGGAGAAAATATTTGACTATTGGTCGAAGTAGTAGACTGGAGAAATTAAAAAAAAAATACTTAAGGAATATCAAGATCATTTTTTCCCAAGATTACAAAGACTTGAAATGATTGGTCCAAGAAATGGGAGAGATGAAAATTGAAATAATGCCTGACACCAAACTTGTCAAGAAACGAACATAAAAACTAGCCCACAAGTATAAGGACATAGTTAAGAAATAAATCGAGAATATGCTAATCCTTAGAATAATATACCTTGTGGATCAGTCAGAGTAGGCCAGCCCTGTGGTCGATCATCCAAAGAAACATGAACCCAAGCGATTAAAGATCTGTTTCGAATTCAAAGGTATTAGTAAAGTTACCATTACAGATGCATTCCTAACACCTTTTGCCGATGAAATTATTAATGAATTTATTGACCACGAATTCTATTATTTCATAGAAGGATTCTATGGTTATAACCAAGTTCCAATAGAAAATAAATATCAACATAAAACCACATTTGTCTGTGAGTTTGGATCATTTGCATACAAGGTCTTGCCTTTTGAACTGAAGAATTTACCAGATGTCTTCTCCAAGATTGTTATAAAACCATTCTAGAAGTTTTTGTTCAAAACAATGGCTATTTATTTTGACGACTGGATCATCTATACTTTTCTAAAATACCACGTGTAGTGGCTCCAACTGATGCTAGAAAGGTGTCATCAAATCTAATTATCCTTAAATATAAAGAAATACATTTTTCACTGCCTATAGGATTATTGTTGGGCCATGTCATCTATAAAGAAGGCATAAAAGTTGATCTAGAATAAATCAAGGTTATACTTGATTTGAAACCTCTAGTGAATCCCAAGCAAGTCTAGATTTTGTTGGGACATATGGGGTATCGCAAAAAGCTTATCAGACATTATTCTGATATTAATTTCCCCATAGAAGAACTACTCATATTAAATGTTGAATTCATATGGACCCCAAAGTGTACAGAGTTGCTTGAGCTCAAAAAGAAATTGGTCAAAGCACCAAAACTTAGATTCCCATATTGGTTAGAGATGTTCCACGTTAATATAGACGTGTCTGGTATTGTAGTCGAAGCAATACTCACTCATCATGGAGAAAAAAGACTCGACTACCCAAATGCATACGCTAGGCGAAAAATAAATAAAGAAAAAAGGAATTACTAAAAAACTAAGCATGAAGGCTTATGCATGTCAATTTTTGCACTTTGTAAATATCAACACTACTTACTAGCTAATCCATTCATATTTTTCATAGTTCATTAAGCACATAAATATATGGTTAACAAACCATTGCATCATGGTCGGATATGTCATTGACTTCTCTTATTCCAAGAGTTTGAATTTGAAATATTTGTTTGACTAGGAAAGTCAAATGTGGGACCCAACCACCTATCCCACATAGAAACTGGTGAAGAATCGGTTGGAAAAGATGATGAGCTATCTGATGCAAAAAATTTTAGAGTCCAATCCACGTCGAATGAGATAGAAGACATCACAGAATTCTTACAGGAAGGAAAAGCACCAGTAGGAACCTCATAAAATAAAAATAAAATCCTAACAATGGAAGCATTTCCTTATGCACTAATGAATGGATATTTGTATAAACTAGGTCCTAATGGCATACTCCATCAGTGTACACTTGACCACAAATAAGAAGCTATTATTAAAGAAGCACACTCCAGGAAAACAGGTGGACATTTTTAGGTTGACACGAGTGCCAGGAAAATTTTACAATACTGACTTTGGTGGCCTTCACTAAATAAAGACTACAAAGCATATGTTAGAAAATGTGATAAATTCTAATGAATGGGTCAACCGCTGTAACAACATGAAATGCCTCTCATATATACCAACTCTAGTCTCACATTTGAAATATTGGTAATCAACTTTGTTGGACCCTTCTTGAACACTGGCCATCGAACAAGCACAATATATATTAATACTGGTATTGAATATGTTACTAAATGAGCTGAAGCAGAACTGGTCAAGTCTTGCACCAGTGAAGTTGTAGCTAATTTTATCTATGAAAACATCATCAAATGATTCGTATTCCCACTTACACTAATCAATGATAGGGGAACACTCTTTATTAACAAAACTATAGATGTTCTCCTGAAAGAATTTATGGATAACCATCATAAAATTTTATCCTATAACCCATTGTCGAACTAGCAGTCGAGTCATTCAATAAAATGCTGACTAAAGGCCTTACAAAAATATGCAGTATCGACAAGGATGACTGAGACAATAAAATACATGCAATACTATTGGCATACTAGACAAGATATGAACAATCAATGAGGAAAACTCCATTTAAATTAGTATATGGATAAAAATCCATTGTTCCTCTCCATTTAAAACAACAAGCTCCAACCATTGCTCAAATAATGCATCTAGGTATTGTACAAGCCACACATGATAGAATGTTTGAACTACAAAAATTTGAAGAATAGAGAATTATTGTCATCCGTCATCAGGAAGTTCAAAAGAAACAACAAAAAGCATGGCATGATAGGAATATCAAAAAAAAGATATATCGATTGGAGACTTGGTAATTTTATATAATAACAGAATAAAATGTAAACCTAAAAGGCTCGAAACTGCCTAGTTAGGACCATATATCATCGAAGAACTTAACCACAATGGATCAATCATATTAGAAACACTTCAAGGTCGAGTATTCATGAAGGCCATGAATGGAACTTGACAAAAATTATACCAACCATAAAAGAGGCACACTCTACCAACTAGTGGTCGTATCACCACTAGTCGAATGTCATGTACCTAGGTTTACACAGAATTATGAAAAATTAACTAGATTGTTTAAAAGAAGTTACATAACTAACTTAAACTCAAATAGGTATAAAAAGAATAACCGAGACTTGGATTTTTGTAGGATGGAAGTGATTTAGCACATGGTGATTAATTGGGTAGAGGGGGCAGAATGAGAAAAGAAAAATATGCAACAACATTAGAGTTGCATGCCTTCACCTATCGTTGATCGAAGGAACAAAGAGGAAAAAATGAAGTCATCCGAAAAATACCGGTCAATATATCTCCAAGACAATCAATGAAAGATGAAAAAGGGCATGGACCTAGAGGCTGATGAGACCACTGAAGGGAACATCAACCATCAAGTGTACCAACTGGCACGAGAGAAAAAAATCCTTTGGAAGTTACACCAAGTGTGTGAATGAGCTGTCTCCTACAAAGTTTGTGTTTAATGCTCTCACCTGCCACATTAAATGCTCATTGAATACTGCGCCTATAAAACTATCAAAACATTAATATTCATGGATTAAGTTTATACATAGAATTAGAGAGAGTGCATTTGATCCCTAAAATCATAGACTTTCTCTTGGACTTCTTGACTATAGAACTATCCATGGCACCAAAAAATATGCCACAATAGTAAGAGAACCAAATATATAGAAAAGAATGCCATGTTGCAACTAGAATAAGATTCCACAACCCCCTTACAGGATAGGATACACCAAATTAAGAAATTGAAAACAAGTAATCAAAATTAGTGAAAACAATATGAATAAATGAAGGCATGAGGAATTAGGGATAACCAATGGATAAAATCTACCAACAAGCTTATTGTTGTGAAGATTCGTGGCTACCCAAATGCACCACTGATATCCTCACTGGGAAACTTGAAAGATATCATAGAAAAATTTATCATCAGTCTATACCACAATGGGAAAATATGGATTGACAAACCCATCACAATCATATATTACCTCATTACTAAAATAATGGCTTATCAAGCAAAGGACTGCCAATACCAATCTCAACTAATCCACTGCCTCTTGTTGAATAATTCACTGGGTACCCATCAGGTTAAAACTCAAAGGGGATTATTATCATCAAAGTCCAATATGAGTCGGTCAAATGGACTACAGTTATTATCTCATTATGTCAAAAAATTTTAGGTCGGCCATCCGATTTGAGGATTGACATGATCGAAGCAGACAAGAAGGTTGCTTATGATGCAAAAATATTCAATTGGGACCACCATTTGGTGCAATTGGTCAATACCAAATGCGAAAGATGCCAAGAGTTGGCACAAGCAATTAGATTCTTGTAATTACTTATATAGATAGTAATGGAAAAAATTGCTCCAGTTAGTGAAATATATTTCGACAACACACATCAACCGTTGATGAAAAACTTCCAAATATTTGCAAGGAAGGGACCATCATACAATGTAGCAAAATAAAAGACCTACTTGGAAAATTGGTTCCAGGTAGTAAAAACCAAGTGCAATCGTTGGAGTGTATCCCAACACATTCATCACAGTTTACCCCATGGAACACATATTGAACTTGGCCTTGACCATACAAAGGTAACGGTACATACAAGGTGCTACAGGATATTCATAAAAGCTCAACTATTACCCCAATGTTGTCAAGATGTTTACTAATTTGTCTAAACAAACACATACTAAAATACCAATACGAACCATATCCAAGGATCAAGAGTGGGATCCCATTGGGCCACTAATAGATGGAGAGCTAGATTACCAAAGAGAAACAACACTATACATTAGTGCATTATTATAGATGATGAGCCAGAAAATCCATTGGCAATAGTGCCCTTTTCTAGTCAAAGAAAAGTTCCAGTTGTCAAACCCTGGGGAGAGATTACTGAGGATGATGAAGAAGAACCACTCATCAAATATGGAGTTGATCCCGAATTTGATGAGTTGTGACTAAAGGAAAAATTTGACCAAGTCACTGAATAAATACTTATCTTTCAATGCAACCTCAAAGGAAAAGCGACAAGGAAGAATGCAAAGAAAATATAACATCTCATATTGGATACTATAGAAGACAGCCTCGAATAATTGATGAAGCAGGCCAAATATGTTTAACTAGAAGCCACAAAGAAAAAAGTGACCATAGAGCTCCAAATCCAGAAGTATTATGAGTAGAAGCGACCATTACAACGAACGATCTCAAATAATTCCTCTGCAATGCTATTGCCACCACGAAAGATGGTAAAGATAACTTAGACTTCACAATCATAGAATAGCGTCGATCTGACAGATGGCTCTCCATTGTCGTCACCAGCTTGACTTCAAGAAGAAAAAGAGGAGGAACCTATACGAAGTCTTGATTCCTTCAAAATGACTCTCAAGTTTAGTCAATTCCTTTCTACTTGTTGAGGGAGCCTAATCGACCAACCAACTAGGTTCTCCTGGATGCTTAGAGATTAGTTGGCCCTATTCGGTTGAGTTAGTTAGGTCAAATGACCAAACAATTAGGAAATTATAACTATATAACTATTTATATCTAGTATATAATATGTCGTGAGCTAGAAGATGTAATGTTCTTTTTTGTACATGATGGCCTCATAATATAAGATAAATTGTTGCTCCTATGTCCACTACTTGTATTATTTCTCATACCTTTATGCATGTATATATGATCTTGCATATTGTTATGTATTGTTGTTCTACTTGTAAATATATGTAATCCCTCATATTACAACATTGGTTCTGTTTTTGGGATAAAAAGATGATCATGTCTCCATAAATGGTAAGCGAGGAAGAAATTTGAGAGTGGTGGAATTGAAAGATAGTGAATTACATCCAAAAATATGCTAGAATGAAAAATTTTACCATTTCTAAGGACCGAGAGAATTTTTTCACTGAATCAAATGAAGAATTTATAGAAGTTGTACCTCATGAGATAAAGAAGTTGGTCAATCAAATTCATGAGAAAACTCAACCGTCAAAATGAATGAATGTTAATGTGTATGATTTATAATGCAGGATGGATGAATATGTATAAGTGTCTTGAGCATATAAACAATGACTATTGTGAAGAGCAAGCTATCGAAGAAAGGACCTTTCTTGATGAAACCAAAGCCATATTTTACAACAACTTCCACTACTCCTTTTTCGTCACAATTTTGACCTTGTTGTACAAATTTCTAAATGAAAAAGGAGTTGTTCACATAGTCAAACGTTGACCTCCACTAGGCCTTGGTGCAACTTCATACTAGGAACAAAAGAAAAAATACTAGGAGCTCTTTGTCCACGAACACAAGTGGGAATATTTTCTAAACAGATGAATACCATTGATGATTATGCTTCCGTTGCTCAGTAACAATCGGGTCGGAAATGGGGAGGTAAATGATCACGTCAAATGAATGAATAAACAATGCTAGTTGACAAGAGTGAAAAGAATGAAGGATGATAAGAAACCAATCCCAACTCGACAAGAAAAATTAGTATTCCTCCATAAACAAAAAAATTATATTTAAAATATTGAACGAGAAAAGAGATAGAAGAAACATAAGGAACTTAGAAATATTCTAAGTCCGCTTCATGACAAGAGAAGTATGAAGAATCTGTTTGGAACATTAAAGCAACCAAAATTCCTTCTTGATTCAAGGGAAATTCAACCAAATGATTGAAAGGATGAGGCACCAACATCGGTAGAAGTGTCACACTCGATGGTTTTGATCCCACAATCCCTACAGATTCCAATTATTGACATCACGAATCTTGTTGAATATGTCCCAATGATTATGATGATTGGACAAAGTATTAAACAAATCATCGAGTGAGATCTAGGAATTGGACCTAGTGGTAGTAACATATGGTGTTGGCTAGATCAATGTCGAAAAATTATGGACCGATTGATGATTAAAATACCACTGCATGGTAACTAGATTTATTTTACGCCCAAGTTTGGATGACACAATTTTAATCTATTCTATTCAGAACACAAAGAGGTACCCCCCATACCAGCAACTTTACCGATCAAATCATGTATCCCATCGAAGATCCATCCTGTCAATGAATATTTTGTAGAAGAAGTCAGAATTTCTTTGTACAAAACTCACCAACTAGGAATATGCATAGAAACTCATAATATAGAAGTAAGTGAAAAAAATAAGCGTAAAGAAGTATAGAAGAATTGTTTTCCTTAGTTAGTTATTCAGCACCAGCAAATAATAGAACTTAAAATAGAAGTAGAAATTCTATCAAGATGGCATACCATCATCCGTTTCACACTCCTACTTACGAAATGGATGAAGACCCCAAGAAATAGTGATTTGTATACGAAACGATTTGTAAAGCTAGCCTTATCAATGATGAGAATCAATAGATTGCATAGTTTGCAGGTGGTATTTAGAAACAAGCACTCACATGGTACATGAACTTTCTTGAGTTTGAAGCAAAAACAAAGCAAGAGATCAAAGAAAATTTTCCAAACTTATTCAAGACCAATGTAGCAAGAATTTCAGTGACCAAAAACTAAAATAAATTACTCAGAGATTGGGTGAATAAATGCACAAATATGCTAGAAGATTTGAATATATGCTTAGCGAGATGCCATCCAAGATGGACCAATAAGTTGTGATCTAGTTTTTTGTTTCCATACTACTACCAAGATTTAAAAAACCTCTGTTGTACTTGAATTTACAATGTATGACAATGTTCTAAAGAAATATTTAAAATTCAAATTGAATACATACGTTTTAGTCAGATCTACTGACAGAAGACTTGAAGAGAAGCTAAAAATAATGCAGCGATTGCTTCAACAACTTGCTTTAAGGAACAATGACTTATAGTGCATGTCGTTCTCAATGGAAGGTCATTATGATGACCGATGAATTCAAGATGATAGAATAACAAATCATGAAGAAATAAGGTTATTCCCAGAGGAAATAATATTACTACAATAAGAACCAAAACTCTTTCCTTAAGAAAGCTGACCATAAATCTTTAGAATATGTCAAACAAGATACTACTGCGACAAAATTAGCCTCATTCAACAGTTGAGTTCCCTTATAATGCAGACAATGTAAAACAAAAATGGTGTGACATTTGTCGAACTACACAACACACCACAACAGACTGTGTCAAGAATATTAAGAGCAGTGAACTACTAGACAATCTATCAAGCAGAAACCATGTAGCAGAATAATCAAAGAGTTTGAGATTCCAGATAGAATGACCAGTATAATTATGGATATAAAAATTGAGGTAGCTACAATGGTTTTGGAAGGTATATCAATAACTGAGGAAATCACTCTTTCGGTCGAGAAAAACCTCGTTGCTATGTATGTTTCAGTAAAGAACACTTGATCCCTGACTATCCCTAGAAAGATAGGATGGACATCAAATTTTGTACAAAATGTTGGGTGTGGGAGCACAATATAGAAGAATTCCCTATCATTATTTAGAATCTCAATAGTAAAAAGAATATTAATCTGTTGTCTGGTGTGTTAGGATATTCCAATACTCCATCCTAGTCCCACCAGTATTTTGATCATTTACATTTTCAGTCATGCATGCACTTTTAGGGTTTGCATGCATCCCAGTCATCAGTCCAACACCTAGCCCTCAGTTAGCTAGCCCCCAAGAGCTTCTCACTATTAAGTTTTAGCCCTGTAGTTGCTTAATGCGCCCTTCTTCCTTGATTTTAGGAAGCAACTCGCCCTTATTCACCTACTAGTCCAACTGTCTTCAGTTTATACTCAATTACACTCAGTTACACTTAGTTACACTCGATTACACTCAGTTACACTTAGTTACAATTAGTTACACTCAGTTACACTTAGTTACATTCAATTACACTCAGTTACACCTACCAGAGTTAGTTTGACTAATGGTTTACAGTTACTTGAGCATTGATGACTCCACTGATGATGATGAAGACTTCCAGTTGTGCTCCGATGACACTCTAGTGATCCTTTTATCACTCCATGAAGGCTAATTCGAATTGCCACCTTAGGCATTCGAATTCCTCATGCTTGTACTATTTATTTGTCCATACTGTGATTAATTAATTAGTGTGTGAAGTATTATTGCTTCTATCTGAGTTCTACTGTACCATATTATTCTGTTGCTCATTATATTGTATTGTTCACTCTTCTTCTATTTTCCTGCTTAATCATAATTACTCTTGTGAGGTATACATCATCTCTTAGATCTCCTGTGAGGATTTTCACATGGTATCAGAGCATGTTGAGAGTATTGTTTATCTCCATTCTTGAGAGTTTTTTGCAGGTTATTCCCAAGATTTTGAGTGCAGCAGTTGTAGTAGTTTCTGCATTTTTGCAGCAGTAGCAGTTGCAGTTATTCTATATTGTTTTTGCAGGTTTTCTACAACTTCAATGAATTCAAAAGAAATCACTTCTCTTTCTCCTTTTTCTCCTCTCGGCTATGATGATTGGAAACCAAAAATGATAGCATACTTGAAGAGCCATGATCTCTTTGACTGTTGTTTTGAAAGAGATTTTGAATCCTCTGAAGAGAAGATTGATTGGTTAAATAAAGTTGATGAAGCCTTTGGATCAATGTTGGATGCTATGTATGATTGGATGTTATATGACCTCCCTGATTTTTCATCACCAAAAGAGATATGGGCTCACCTGGATGAAATATTTGGCAGAGAGAATGAAGGACTTGGTCCCAACCCATTCAAAAGCAAACAAAGTGATGCATTTGCTCCTCTTGATGGTCTCTCGGATCATGCACCAGTATCATCTCATATTGAAGTTGTTGACAAAGAACTTGCAGATTCTACACTCATGCTCAAACTTTCTTCTCTTTCTGTGCCATCTCACACTCTAGATATTGCAAAAGGTCCTAAATCCTCTCCTGCACTAGAGTCTGTTGGTTTGCATCATGATCACATGATTATTTCGGAGGTAAAATCAGCTATTAGAGGTAATGCATTCGCTCCTCTCAAGCAATCATCTCTTTTATACTACTATATGATCATTAATTCATGCTTTCAGAAGGTTATTGAAGATTATGGCCATTGCCATTTGCTTGGGATAAATTCTCATGCAATTACTGGTTTTGATCTCACCACTCATGGTTCAAAGGAGATCTCAAGAAACCATGATTCAAGTCTTGTATCTAAATTGGGTTCTAAGCAATTACTGCTTGGTATAATTTCTCATGCATATGATAGTTTTGATCTCACCCCTGTTGGTTCAAAGGAGATCTCAAGAAACTGTTTTTTAAGTCTTAAATCTGATTTTGATTTCAAGCAAACATGCAATAGTTATTTTTGGCATAATCTCACCCATGGTGGTTCGAAGGAGAAGACAAAAGACTATATGCACTTTCACAGATTTGATCCTACCTCAGCTGATTCGAATAACAGGTTCAAGGATCATTCTCATACTGTTGGACTTGTTCTCATCACATTTGATTTGAAGAGCAAGTACAAGCACATGCTTTTTGAGCATGATACACTTCTTCCCAAGAAGAAGATACCTCCAGACATATGACCAAGCATCACACCTACTTGAGTTTGGAGCATTTATTTTTGTGTGTGCCTTACAGTCTATTTTTGAGGAGGGGGTATGTTTCCCATGAAATTTTCCCACTTCCTTGGTTTATTGACTGTTATCATTCATTGTATTGGGTGACCTTTGGTCTTAGTTACCAGGGCCCAGGATGGATTAAGGGGGGGTGTTAGGATATTCCTATACTCCATCCTAGTCCCACCAATATTTTGATCATTTACATTTTTAGTCATGCATGCACTTTTAGGGTTTGCATGCATTCTAGGGTTTGCATGCATTTTGCATGCATCCCAGTCATCAGTCTAGCACCTAACCCTCAGTTAGCCAGCCCCCAAGAGCTTCTCACTATTCAATTTTAGCCCTCCAATTGCTTAATGTGCCCTTCTTCCTTGATTTTAGGAAGCAACTCGCCCTTCTTCACCTACCAGTCCAGTTGTCTTCAGTTTATACTCAGTTACACTCAGTTACACTTAGTTACACTCAGTTACACTCAGTTACACTTAGTTACAGTTAGTTACACTCAGTTACACTTAGTTACATTCAATTACACTCAGTTACACTGATTTACACTCAGTTACACATACCAGAGTTAGTTTGACTGATGGTTGACAGTTACTTGAGCATTGATGACTCCACTGATGATGATGAAGACTTCCAGTTGTGCTCCGATGACACTCCAGTGATCCTTTTATCACTCCATGAAGGCTAATTCGAATTGCCACCTTAGGCATTCGAATTCCTCATGCTTGTACTATTTATTTGTCCATACTGTGATTAATTAATTAGTGTGTGTGAAGTATTATTGCTTCTATCTGAGTTCTACTGTACCATATTATTCTGTTGCTCATTATACCATATTATTCACTCTTCTTCTATTTTCCTGCTTAATCATAATTACTCTTGTGAGGTATACATCATCTCTTAGATCTCCTGTGAGGATTTTCACATGGTGTCCCTAAGCATGAAGTGTTAAATCATAAAAACTTGCAGATCATTATAAGGAACGACACAAGGATTGGAGACGACACTCCTCAAATTAAAAAGATACAAAATAAGGAAGATAAATATCCAAACCCACATAAGAGACAAATATTTAATAATTATTCAAAAATATTTGAATAATTAGCACATGAAGAATAAAATGCAAAATCTATGAATAAAACTCTTATTGAATTATTACAAATTCTTACGAAGGAAGAAGCTATCACAAGACTTATTGATTTAATGTATTTGATAAGGAATAGCACAAGAAATGAAAAAATATCTAAGAATCTATGTCATCTTAACAAAAAATAAAAACTTAACATTGACCAACTAGTCAACCTCGAAGTCGAAGGATATTGCATCTTGCAAGTCATCCTTGAATTTGGTTCACAAGATAACATAATGACAAGATCGATGTGGGAATCACTTCGATGACCATAGCTATCTGAGTTAGGATTCTATATTAAGCTCGCTAACCAACGTCTGATCGAGCCGTTTGGATTTTGGAAAAGCATTAACATAGGCATTGTTAATCCTAGACATGTTCTAAGGCTGTATTTTAGCACTGTTTCTGGGAATCAATAATCTTGTTTCTTATAGTTTATCTTTTTGCCAACACTTAATCAAGAATCATGTTATTCATATTCAATCACAAATACATGGAACAACCATAATCATGTTTTACAGAATGTGGGCAGCGCTTCTAGTATGTCAGTATAAACTCAGAACAAAATATGTGAATGGAATGGCATGAGAAAAGGTACATGTTTAAAAGTAAAACGTTATCCCATGTTACAGAAAACGTACTATGCAAAAAGAATTCAGTAGTTATAACAAAATAATGACAAAGTAAAACCTAGTCCTTACAGGAATAATACAATAAGATATGAATCATATCTTATGAATACTTCACAACATACAAATAAAAAGCTACCCAAAACCATATTTCAATCAAATATCAGTTAAAGATAATAATATCAGGCCTTGTGTCAACATTGCAAATTATAAAATAAGATGAAAGACATGGAAATACATAAGACGGAAATACTAACTGCACATATTAGAGTTTTAGAATCCACATGCATGTAATATCGATCTTGAATGTTCTCTTCCCATTACTTGATCAGACCAAAATCTTCAGAAGTTCCACTTCTTACAAAAAGAGTCGACCTTTTCTATCAATTGTTCTGATCTATTTATAGCCTCTTAGGCTCTTATAAAATTTACAACAAAATTATGTTATGAAATAATAGCTTGCATATTTTATAACTACTTTTAAACAAACATTTCTTACAAAAATACTATCTAGTAACTAGTCGTTGACTAGATGGAGGAGATTGTGGTCCTCCCTGATTAGATGGAGGAGGGTACTACTGTGATGATGAAGTTCCAACTTTCGACTACATTGCACCTCTTTCTAACTGCTTTAGTTGAAGGAAACCGGTTATGCTCTTCCATTCTTTACCTAATGGATACTAAAAACCTTCAGTTCTTTGAGTGTCATGTCTAGATTAATATAATGCTCAGACGTGGGTTTGGGAAAAGATTTGAAAATCATTTGAAGATGGCTGAGGATTTCAAAATAAGGATACAGCTTGTCCACGACTGCTTTTCCGTCTAACTCTCCATGGATATCCACAAGATTGACTTCAGAATTGTGTGCCTCCAAAATCATGACATTGTAATGATCCTTATGATACAAATATCCATGTCCGTCCCAAAAATACGGGAGGCTAAGTGGAAACAGATTGTTGAATAGGGATTTAAAAGAATGGACGCCACGGAACAACTGGTTAGCCATGTCCCCAATGTTTTGAGCCATTATAATATTTGTCGTCACTTTGTTAGACTCTATGATGATTTTTTTTCTATCTCAAACAACATAGGATTGGAGCTCATTAAAAAAAAATTCATTTAAGAAATCAATAATTGTCTTTTCTAGCTATATCTTTTTGTCTAGTTATTCAGGATAGTGCGAGAATCCTAGGAAGTTGTCTCAGCGATTTCCCACTCTTGTGAAATAATAAAATGGCTCCATTGAGCTATAATAAGTGTTGATATATGTTCCCATATCACGAACCTTGCAATCTTGAGCAAAGGCTTACCCATTAGCTTCTTGGACAAATCCTGAATACTCTTCTACAGGTCTGCTTTAGACTGTTGTAATTCAGAAATGAAAATGTATCTTTTGGCTATATCTTCATTAGAGCTCCTAAGCTCTTCATTTTTTTGTTTTAACTAATCTTGTACATGATTCAATTCAGCATCTTTGAGGCTCATTTCTACTATTTACTATGCAAACTTATCTATTGGGTCGGGTGAAGATGTGGTCTGTAAGGCTGCTTCATTTTGAAGAAGAAGATATTGATTCTGGTTTTTAAGTTCATATACTTCCCCTTCCATAGAAATGATATTTTCTCTAAGTTTCTGGCTATCTTCTAGTGTCTTGTCCAATTCAGACTATATTGCTAGAATTTTAGTTGTTTGAGAGTGCTCAACAATGGGATTATTGAGCTTATTCTTCAAACCTGCAATCTCTTTATCTCTCTTCTTCAACATGCTTTGAATAGGGGATACATCACTTGGGCCTTTTACTAATTTGGTGATTTGTTACTCCAAATAAGCAATCTTCAGTTGCTTATCTTTATTCAATGATTTTTCATTCTTCAACAGTCACTCCAACATGTTGATAGCATTCTGCAATCTATTGGTGCTCATTGTATACTTCATTACATCCATATACACACCTTCACCTATTTTTCGATGAAGTTCCATGATGTCCTTAGAGGGGGATACGTCCAAATTAACTGTGACCTAGTTGGTTTTCAAATTCGAAGGAACTTTCTCACCTCCAGGTACAATTGGCTCCAATATGGCCTTTTTTAGGGTCCCTTGCCTTAAATCCAATGCAGACAACATCCTGGACTGGTGTCCTATATCAATATCTTTCTTTGGGAAAAGAGTTTTCCAGATATCTATATTGTCATCCTTTATCTGTGTTTATAAACCAAAGAGTCCAACTTTAACAGGAGACGTTGTTACCAAAGAAGCTTGTTGAGAGGTTGTCTCTTGCTTCTAATGCCACGTTGCTAAGGCAAAATTTTCCAAAATGATAGGTGTCAGCAATGTGGGGTTTGGCTTTAGTTGTAGTGTAGTGCTAGATGTTTTCTCGGATTTAGACTTCTTTGACTGAGAAAAAGCACTTTTGAATTTTTTCTTGTCAATATCAGAAGTTGGTTCGGATGTAGGCCTTTTTCCCAGAATATCCACTTTGTGAGGAGTGGGACTAGCTGGGGCTATTGCTGACTGGTTTGGATCCAAAGCGAGCTTGTCTTGTTCCCAACTATCCAAGTTGGAAATCTTGTCTAGTATTGGATGCGGCTCATGAAGATAAGTTGTTGAGCTTCCAGACTTCCTTTTTCAGGATGTGATCCCTTCATGATCATACTTACATGTAAAAATTGTAGATAATTTAAAGTAACCAGGATCTCTTCAAATATTGCTTACGCAAACCTCCATCTTAATTTAAAAGGACGCACTTCACTAGGAACTTTGAAAGTCCTAGGGCTATTACCCTTCATGAAGTGCACATCATCACAATTGAACCTCTGGCAAATATATTCCAAAGCCAAAATTATAGGAGTCGGGAATATAGGAAGCTTATATGGGGCCAATTATACTCCATAAACTCGAATCTCAGTATAATTTTCAAAGAATAACCAATCCCGTACTAAGTCATTGGGATTTAGCTAAAGCAATTTCTTACATTCTGGGAAGATTCTAGTTGGAGGGGAATCACATAACATAGAATAAATTTTATTCATGACTGTATCCACAAACACAAAAATATTTCTCTACTTGGTTGGGAAATTGAATTTTGAATATCCTCTCAATCGAAGAACTCCTTGTTATGGTAAATCATCATATAAAGTAAATATGAAGTATACCTAAAGAGATTTTTGGTAGAAAAATTCTTGAACTGTAAGTGCATAGATTGAGTAAGGAAGGACACAATATCTAACTTGATTGGTGACTCATGCTATCATAAATTTATTAGAAAAAGAAAACCCAAACCGGAATCATCAATCACTAAGTTAGGATCATAACTGAGGATATGACATACCATGGATAGTGAAGGAAAAGCTTGTTCTAAGAATACTTCTAAACTGAAAATAGGCTATGTATTCGGCAGGTCTGCTTTTGGGCGAATCAGAAACTTGATGAACACTTCTTGCTTTCACATGACAATTCCCCGACTTTCACAACTAGGACCTCCTCGTCCAACTTGAAGTTGGAATTGTCCTTCTCCATGTATGTCATCTCCATGAGGAGATCCATCTTAATTGGACATACAATTGATCCTAGACGAGAGATAACAACTTTCCTTTCAGGTGCATATCTTTTTGTACACCACTATACCAGCTCTGTGAAATCTTGGGCTTGTAGTAAAATCATTTTATCCAATCCATAGGTCCATAGGTTAAGGAGATCATTTCCACCTTTTGCACAGTCCTCATCCTCTTGGGATAACTGGTGCAAATTGGGAATTGACAGTATGGGATCATGGATATCAAAGTGATCATCCCCCAAGTGATCCTCTTTGTTAAGATGAGAGCTCGCAGAGGGGGCCGCTTCAAGGCCCATGACAGACGCCATGGTGGATCTTACAGAGTGAATGCAAGGATGATGAATTCTATGAACAAGCTAGGATTCAGATGGTGTGGAAATGAAATAGTAGGGAATATTGCGGAAGAAGAAGAATGAATGCTCAAAACAATTTGAATAATGCACATATATGTAGTGGTATTTTGAAAAAGGGATACTTAAATGAGTCGAGCATGTGGAATCCAAATATTGTTCGTTTAAGCAAGGGGTGTGGGGGTCTTTAATGCGCGGGGACCGTTGCTGTCAAAATGGCGGTGGTAATATTCGTTGGGTAAAATCTAGGTGGGTCCACCTTTAAGGTGGCATACTCATAAGTCGGTTTCAGGGCTCCAAGGGAGTGGTTTTAAATGACTACTTTTTGAGGCCTTAATAAACATGGAGCTTCCATGTGGATTAGGCGGTTTTTATTCAGGCTCATGTAAGCCTTGTTAAATGTTGAGAAATTTCAAGATCCTGAAATCCTTAGAGCCGTAGATCTCATCCCTTTTCATTTCGAGATCTGCACTTGATATGAGGTAGATTTATACCACATGGCCAACTTGGTATGAAAGAATTTTTTCATGAGGTGACAAATAAGTTCCTTTTTCCGACACTACAAGTAGTAGTTTCAGGGCCGTATTTTAGTGGTTTTCTCATACCACTTTTCGGGCCCTAAATGCACAGTATGGGGACACATGTCCGAGCGGTTTGGGATTCAGGGTCATGCACAATAATTATTGGTCGAGAAATTTAAGGATCCTGAACACGCATGAGCTGTTGATCTGTGACAGAAACATATCTCTAGGATTTGTAAAATCAAGCATCTCTGCAGCGTATGACAAGACGTTTCCTTGCTACGGCATTATACTACATGTTCTTCAGACTATGCCACTTTTTCTTTTTCTTTTTGTAACTAGGGGAACCTATCACTGGGAAGGAGCTGGTACTCGCGTGACATGGGGTATAAGGATCCAATCCTGTCCACTACCACTATACCCCTAGGTGCACCCACACAGCCCACAAGCATGGGGAAAGGGTAAGCCGAGGTGATTTGAACTCATGAACTCCACTTACAACATTTCCTTCATATCAAGCAACTCATCGTTTGAGCTACACCCCTACGGGTTGCAAACTATGCCACTTTATCATGGCATTTAAGTGGTGGTTTCAAGGCTCCCTATAAGTAGTATTGAGATACTGTTGTTCGGGCCCTGAATAAACCTGGAACTGCCACGTGTCTAGGAGGTTTTTCCTTCAGGGCTCAAACTCTCAGATTAAATGTCATGCACCTCCATGCCTTTAATTAGTTTCCATCATTGATATCAATCTTGATATAGCACAAATTTAACAATCTCTTGATGCCACTATCGTCAACCTCCCGATCATCTATGCCACTTTATTCACGCATTGTCCTTTCAATTAAGCTCAAAGTAGCATTATACATGTTAACACTCAGAATTTATCGCTTGGTTGTGGAAAGATAATCCTAAGGTAACTATTTTAAACCAATCTTTAGGAGGAAAAATGGCTTTTTTCCTACCAAATAGGGCTCTCTCAAAAATAAATCTAATGGCAAGAGATATGTCAAAATGATTATGCTATAATTTTGTAAAATGTTGAAACATAAGGATACCATTGGGCATGGAGTCAAATACAAAAATATTTTCAAAGTTAAACATAGTTTGAACAATATGAATTTTTACAAACACAAGAAAGTCATTGCTTCACAATCAAGTTCTTATTTGCAAGTGATAATAGAAGAAAAAGAAATAATCCATTAATATTGGGAACCAATTGTAGATGAATCCAACACCAAATTTAGAAGAAAGATTATGAATACTTAGATATCATAGATCAGAGCATGGTAACATGAATTCTAATCTAAGTAAAATCTCATCTAAGCATGAAAGAAAACATAATGGAAAATAGATTACATGAATGACAAATCACATGAGAAAGATAAAGTTATAGACTGTAAATAAATAAAACATGAATCTTTTCTTTGGAAAGTATGCTCAACTCTTCAAGATTTTTCTATTAATTCTTGAATATGCTCGATACAAAACCAGTCCCACTTTTGGGTTCCAACCTCAATTACACTGCAAAAATGTGTATTTATACATCAAAAATATCCTCGAGTTGATATCTAACTGCCTATTTTCTAAAAACAGAAATCTATAACTACTTAGTACATCTGTCACAAAACTAAATCTCCATAGTATTCGAAAATGATGGAAAATAACTGCTACTAAGTGTCCTATTCCTGTTGTTTTTTTTCCATGAGATATTGACTTTTATGCCCTTTGAATGTTCAACAGCTTCCTTCATTTGTGGAACTAATCTCCTAAAAATAGAATGAAGATAACCTGCTTGAGATCTGGGATTGATGATTATGATTTTCTACCTAAAATAATTTTTAATCTGAAAAATGTATGCTTGGCTACCACACACTATGTAATTCCATAGAATTTAAAATCAAATTTGAATTTGATTTATCCATATCCACTTTAGAATTGTCAATTTTTTTAAATATCTGGGAACAAAATATTTCCCAAATCAATTCTCAAATTTTTCCATTATCTCTTGGTCACGTTCTTTGGTCTTTTAATTAAATTTGACCCTTGATGTTAGCCTCTATAAGAGGTTTTGGATATGTGGATGGTGGTTTTCCAAAACTACTTATCATCCAGCGAATTGTTGATGTCTCAACGCATGGCAGATGGTATAAATTCCGCTACCGCTCACCGGTCCCTTTGTCAGTGCTTGTTTGTGGCGTGAAATCAATGCCAACCATTGATATTCCTCCAATTGATTGTTCACTGTTGATCCTTTCCTCTCTTTACCACACACCAATGGTCATTTCGGGGATTGTGAATTATGTTATACATCTCACTTTTTCCTTTGGTGAAACTTACCTCTGCCATTGATCTTATTCTCTGCTTCAAGATGGACCATTGATTTCTTCATATATTGTTTCCAAGTTGTTTCATTAACCATTTTAGCTCCACTCTAACATCTTCGATGGTCATATGGAAGGTTTTTCTCAGGAAATATTTAAGCCCTCTTTCTAGCGCTTTACTTATCAACCTTAGGTGATTTTGAAAACTAAGTTTTATATTAACCATCTCCCCAAAAGATATTGTGCCAACAACTGGGGATGCTATCATCCCAACGAGGTAGCAAAGAACTCGTAGACTAGTACCTAACCCATTGAATTGTTCTGAAACCTTAATCTGCAACCTATTCCAAAATATGAAAACTTTCAAACCCTACTGAAACCCAAACTACAAACTGAAATTTGTACTGAAAATCAACTGCTGAAAACCAAACTGAAACTACTACATCTTTTGTACAAGCTAGAAATTCAATAATAAAACCAAACTGCTCACTGCTGAAATCAAACTGAAACTGCAAAACAAACTAAAAGGATGCTATATATTTAATCTTATTGCACACACTCCTACTCTAACATGTTGAAAACAATTATTAGATCAAGTGATATGATATATCCAATGCATCCAATCAAGCAATTAATGGCCATTTAGTTGAGGCTCGCATTCAACTTCTCCAAATAGAAAGAAAAATCGAACCTGTGACAATTCAAAACTCAACTGAAATTGATATCCATAATTCATAAATTCTACAAAATCCACCATCATTGATGATTCCAATAAACTTGTAAAAAGATCTTCGAGAACATGAAGAATCACTTCTTGATCATCCAAAAGAATAAGGCTTCCTTCATTTGTAATAAATATTTTTCCTTGTCTTATTTCCTTAGATTTAAAATCATTTTCAAGCAAAGAAATAACAATCTACTTATTCTTCTTTTCATCCATATCAGGAAAAATATTTATGTATTTTTGGAAATCTTCAAATGAAACATGGAAAGATTGTATGTTTAGTTATTCATGCAGCTATTCACCTTTCATGTGGTTCAACAAGAATTTCACCTTGATTAATTTCTAAAGTTTTTAACTTTGTGTTTTCAAAAGATGTAAAATCTTGATTAGTTTCTCCATTCTCCAAAGGGTCTAAAACAACCTACTCTTCTTCAATGACTGATTCAGAAAGTCAAAAAAACTATAGAAAATATTGATTGACTATCTATATTCTTCTCTTTATCACTTAAAATATGAATGTCTTCAACAAAATCAGGGAAAGGAACATGAATTTCAACATTAACACCCTGATTTGTTTCATTAAACTTTTCATATGGATGAACCTTAAGAATTTCTGAACCCTGAATGACTTCTCTTGTATCCTCCTAAACTTCTAAAGGCTGTTGAATTTTCTCATCATTCTGAGGAGAAGGATTTTGAATACTAAGGTCCTAATTTTCTTCATTTATAATCAAAGAAGTATTGTTTGCTAAAAATGTTGTTGAATATCATGGAAACTATTATCTAATATCTCTTCCTGATATTGAAAATAATATTCATAAAATTATTTGATTTATTCATCCATTAATTCTTCATCACAATAATCATTTTCCATGTGTTGAATAAAATTTCCAAAATTTTCTTTACAACAGTGATAAAGATGGGTAACTTTCCTTATAATTTTCATAGAATGTTGAATGAAAATCCTCTAGGGAATACAAAATAGCAACTGGTAACTTTTCATACCATGCTCTTGCCTTTCCTTTTAAAGTAGCCATGAACATTTTCATAAGGAAATCTTCATGAAATTTCACCTTTAACTTATATATATATATGCATATGGAATTTGATTAAATGCAAAGAAACATCATTTCCTTCCTCATCTTTAAATTTGGGCAAATATGTCTGCCAATCTATACAAGGTATACACTTTGGAAAACCTGGAATATGTGAATGATTCATAGGAGCATACCTTGCATATTTGTAAGCTTCCATGGAATCTCTCTTCAAACAGTGAAGTCTCCAGTAATGCATTGAATTCTCGAGTATGCCGATAGTAGAGCTTATAGGTGAATAATATACAAACTTCTTTGTGTCTGACTATTGTTTTACCATCAACAATTAGCTCTGATCTTTGTCATTTCTCCCAGGGAAGATTTGAACTTTCGCTCCTTGGAAACATCGTCAAAATGTTAGCACTTAGAATTTATCCCTTGGTTTGGAAAGAGAATCCTAAGGTAACTATTTCAAACCAATATTTAGGAGGAAAACTGTCTTTTTTCCTACCATAGAGGGCTCTCTCAAAAATAAATGTAATGGCCAGATATATGCCAAAATGATTATGCTTTAATTTTGTAAAAGTCTGAAACACAAGGATACCATTGGGCATGGAGTCAAAATCACAAATATTTTCAAAGTTAAACAAAGTTTGAACAAATGAATTTTTACAAAGGAAAGAAAGTCATTGATTCACAGTCGAGTTCTTGTTTACAGGTGATAATAGAAGAAAAAGAAATAGTCCATTAATATTGGGCACCAATTGTAGATGAATCCAACACCAACTTTAGAAGAAAGATTATGAATACTTGGATCTCATAGATCAGAGCATGGTAACATGAATTATGATCTAAGTAAAATCTCATCTAAGCATGAAAGAAAACATAATGGAAAAGAGATTACAGGAATGACAAATCACATGAGAAAGATAAAGTTACATACTGTAAATAAATAACACACGAATCTTGCTTTGGAAAGTATGCTCAACTCTGCAAGATTTTTCTATTAATTCTTGAATATGCTCGATACAAAACGAGTCTCTCTTTCGAGTTCCAACCTCAGTTACATTGAAAAAAATTGTAATTATACATCAAAAATCTCCTCGAGCTGATATATAACTACTTATTTTCTAAAAATAGAAATCTATAACTATTTATTACATCTGTCACAAAACTAAATCTCCATAATATTCAAAAATGTTGGAATATACTTTTTGATAAGTGTCCTATACCTATTTATATTTTTCCATGAGAGATTGATTTTGATGCCCTTCGAATGTTCAACTGCTTCCTTCATTTGTGAAACTAATCACCTAAAAATAGAATGAAGATAACTTGCTTGAGATCTGGGATTGATGATTCTGATTTTGTGCCTGAAATATTTTTCAATATGGAAAATGTATGCTTGGATGCCACACACTCTATAATTCCATAGAAGTTAAAATCAATTTTAAATTTGATTTATCCATATCCACTTTACAATTGTCAAAAAAATTTAAATATTTGGGAACAAAATATTTCCCAAATCAATTCTCAAATTTTTCCATTAGCTCTTGGTCACATTCTTTCATCCTTTAATTAACTTTGACCCTTGATGTTAGCCTCTATAAGCAGTTTTGGAGATGTGGATGATGGTTTTCCCCTATCACTTATCATCCAGCGAAATGTTGTTGTCTCAACGCGTGGCAGGTGGTATAAATTTCGCTACCGCTCGCTGGTCCCTTTGTCAATGCTTGTTTACGACACGAAATCAACGTCAACCGTTGATCTTCCTCCACTTGATCGTCCACCGTTGATCCTCTCCTTGCTTTACCACACACCAATGGTCGTTTCAGGGATTTTGAATTATGTTATACATCTCTCTTTTTCCTTCAACGAAACTTACCTCTACTATTGATCTTATTCTCCACTTCAAGCTGGACCATTGATTTATTCATACAATGTTTCCAACCTATTTCATTAACCATTTTAGCTCCACTCTAACATCTTCGATGGTCATATAGAATTTTTTTCTCGGGAATTATTTAATCCCTCTTTCTAGCGCTTTACTTCCCAAACTTAGGTGATTTTGAAAACCAAGTTTTAGATTAACCATCTCACCAAAAAATATTGTTCCAACAATACGAATGCATTTCCTCCGCTCGTAATCTACTAGCTTGCTTATTGTTCGCTGCAAAAATATTGGTACTAATGTTGACTTCAGCAAGGACAACCTTTTTCTCTGGAAGAGGCTAAGAACTATAGACTAGTGCCTCTAAGTCCAATGGGAAATGGAGTCATATAAATCCTTCATTTTTACAAACTCAAACAAAGAAACTGTGATTGAAAAATGCGTAAACACAAATTTTACAGTAAAATTTGAAAGAGAAACAAATTATGTTACATATTGATACAAAATTTTTTAGAAGGGTAGAGATAGAGATAAATACTAGAATAAGAGCTTTAGAAGCCTAACATTGATAGGATTCCTGAAGATTTCATCATCAAGTTGTGCCAGCTAGTAGGTTTTGTTGTCTTAGATTGCAACTAATTTGAACGGGCCAAGCCAGAGATGATCAAATTTACCATGTTTGGACCTTTCTTCTCTCATAGCATCCCATTTTAGAACAATATCTCCAAGTTGAAAGTCCCTGGATATTGATCTCCTATCAAAAGTTGCTTTCATATTTTCTTGATGTACCTTGGTCGTATCATGTTGTTGTTCTCGGACTTGTTGTATCTCAATTAGTTGATGGATTCTTCTTTCCATGTCATTTGGCTCATCATGTTCTGATTGCAATAAATTAATTACTGGAAGACCCAACTGAATAGAAAGAATTGCCTCTTTACAATGGACGAGTTGGAAAGGAGAAGTACCAATCGCTCTTTTAAAACTGATTCTATCTATCTGTATTGCAAATTTTAGCTGAGACTCCCATAATTTTTTATGACATCCAACATATTCTTAATGATAGTCACTAAATTTTTATTAGAGGATTCTTCCAAACCATTTCCTTGGGGATAATAGGATGTCAAATGAACTAATTCGATGTTGTAATATTGAAAGAAGCTCATCATTTTGGCATATTTGAAAGCTTGAGAATTATTTGTAATTAAATGATCATGGTATCATTACAATTTAATGATCACGGTATCATTACAATTTCTTGTTGGTATTGATTCTACCCATTTTGTGAATTAGTCAGTAGCAGTAAGGATCCACTTGTGTTTACCACTGGAATGTGGATTTATCTCTCCTATAAAATCTAAACCCCACTATTGAAAAGGTGCTTCTACCTTGATTGATTTGAGAGGCAATGGTTTAAGCTTTTGCTTTCCTACAAAAATTTGACATTCTACACAAGCTATGCCAATTTTATTAGCATCAGTAAATAAATTTGGCCAAAAGTAACTAGCTTGAAGAACTTTATAAGTAGTGGGTCTCCATGCATGGTGTCATCCACATATACCTTTATGGAATTCTGTTATTATCCCTTCAGTTTATTCTTCTATTACACAATTTAGCAGAACCTCGAGAGGATCTTTCCAGAACAAATACCCATCTAGGATGCAACATTTAATAGACTTGAGTTTGAGGGATCTCATTTTAGCTTTATCAAGGTCAAAAGGATAGGTTAGATGTTGAATATAGCAAACAATCTCCTTATACCATTCAGAATAAGAAAACTTTTCAAAAACATTAAGAGGGAGATTTTTTTGAAAACCTTCTTGCTCCTAATTTGGGAGTTGATCCATCAAATTTATTTCCAAAGCTTGATAATTTGATTCAACCAAAAATTTTGCTAGTCCCTATCCCTTCATGATATTTGCAGGTTTAATTTCCAGATCATATTATTGAATTTTGGAAATCCACTGTCCTCTCCTTCCTTCATTGTCTGGTTGACAGAGGATATCCGTACTCTTTGGGACGTATGTAATGATTTTGGAGTGCAAGACATAATTTCAGAATGACTTGATTGCTTTCACTAATGCATATGCTTGATTCTCCATAGTGTTGTATTTTAACTCAACATATCTCAATGCTCCGCTAAAAAAGGCAATGGGTTGCTCGTGTCCAACATCATTTTTCTGTAAAAGGAATGCTGCAATAGTGCCTTTAGAGGCAAAAGAAAATATGAGAAAATATTTAGTATAATCAAGGCTGATTAACACTGGTGATTCCCCTAAGGAATCCTTTAATTTTTTTAAATAATTCCTTTCTTATGTTGTCCATTTAATCTTAGCATCCTTTCGTAACATATCTGTGATCTTTTTCATTATTTCGGAAAAATTAGGAATGAATCTTTGAAGAAAGTTTATTTTTCCAATAAAAGACTGTAGTTATTTCTTATTCCTTGAGAGATCAATCAACTTTATGGCAGAAACTCTGTCCGGATCTATTTTAACCCCATCCTTGGAGACAATATGTCCCAACAATTTGCGAAGAAATATTTTTTAGGGTTTAAGGATAAACCAAACTTTCTTCATTTCTTGAAATTTTGCTTTAGATGTTGAAGGTGATCCTCATATGGTTTTGAAAATATTGTCATATCATCCAGGTATATAACAATAAATTTGTCCTTTTCTCCTATAAATGCTATATCCATATCTCTTTGGAACCTTTCCCCAACATTTATGAGACCAAAGGGCATCTTGTCATACATAAATGTTCCCCATGGTGTGGTGAAAGCTATTTTCTCTCTATCATGATCTAGATGCATAGAAATATGATTATACCAGAAAAACCATCCATCATGGAGACTCTGGTTGGCCCAACCACTTTCTAAAGAATATGATCCATTTTGGGCAAAGGATAATTGTCTTTCAGGGAACACATGTTAAGATTTATGAAATCTACACACAAACGAATTTCTCCATTATTTTTTCTTATTAGCACCATATTAGCTACCCACTTTGAATATCTAAGGGGAATAAGGATTTTGGAATCAAGTAATTTCCTTACCTCTTTTTCAATTATAGGGATTAATATAGGATTCACTTGCCTCAACTTATATTTTATTTGTTTAGCATCTGGCTTTAAATGGATTCAATGATGTATGATAGAGGTGCAATAAGTTTTCAGATCTTCATACTTCTAGGAAAAAACTTCCATGTACTCTTTGAATAGACCGACATACCTATGTTTCTATTCCATTTTGAATTATTCTGAGAGCTTGATGAATTTTGGTTCTTCTAGGGTACCAATATTAATCTCTTGCACAACTTCAATAGTGGGTTCAATTGTTGGTTTAAAAGGGACCTCATTTTTATCAAACAGTTGTTCTAGAGGAACCATACCTTTAGGGATATAATTATTTTTCCGTGGAGAATCTTGTGGCCAGCGACTTGTTGCATTAATTCAGGGTTTGTTTTCTCTTTTGTCTGTATAGCATTCTCCATTTCATACTCTTCATCAGATTCTATATTAATAGCTGAGAATTCATCCATAAGTTGAAGAAAGTGTTTGATATGTTGATCATCTTGAAAGACTTGCCAATGTTTGATGTTGTCAGGGATAGAAGGGAAATACCGCATCTCTACTTCATATTTCAACTTTGGCTTCTTGGGAGGTATGAACGTACTAGTTTTTAGGTCCAATGAATAAGCTTGTTGACTACACTCCCTTGGGACAAAAGTTGTATTAAAGGCATCAAAGAAGTTTTCAATAATATCCTAGACGAGATTCCTGTATTCTTTAATCCTTGGGTGCTTTGTTTGGTAGATACCTTTGACCTGGTTTACTACCAATTCTGAGTCCCCAAAAACTATCAGTTTATTAATCTTAAGGTCTTTAGTGGCTCGGAGGCCTAAGATAAGGGCCTCATACTTAGAAACATTGTTGGTGTTCTCAAATTGTAGTTTGTAGGACAGAGTAATCTTCTTTCCTACGGGTGAGAACAGCAATGCACCGGCTCTTGATTTGTCTTTTGTTGAGGCTCCATCAAAATATAGTTTCCATACTTGATTCTTTTGGTATTCTTCGGAAACCTTATTCACTTGAGGTTATACAATTTATTCTTCAAGGGATTCATTGACAGATAGCATATAGCATCCCATATCCTCATCAGTAGCATATATAGGATAGTTAATAGGACTGTCTTGGTCACTTGTTATGTAGGAAAACATAGCCTCTCTATATAGACATTTGGTTTCTCTCGAAAACATGGGTACAATGGCATATTTCATATCCATCTGCATGGTACCACCCAATTTTTTGTCCCAACTCCTTGATAGTAACATTCCATTTTTTGCTAGTACATCAGCTACCACCACATCCATCATGATACTTTTCATTGGCAACTGTGCAAGGGTCACTACCAAATCCTTTATCATACCAACACACTTGACTTTTCTAAAGTCAAAACTATAAATGTCATGATATGGTCTTTTTACCTGCAATCCAAGCTGCTCCATGATGATCTTCAACATTAAGTTGTGTGAAGCTCTATAGTCCAACATGTAGTTCTGAAGTAACTTATCATGCACACTGAAAGTAACATAAAAAGGGGCAGTAGCTTCTTCCTTGTCATCGATGTGAGGGCCACATTCAACAACTAGGGATTCATCATTCAAGTTTATGGTATCTTGTTGATATGTGAATTCTCTTGTATGAATCAACTTATCAATTTTGTTTTGATACATAGGGTTCTTTATGAGCTCAGACAGAGGGACTGATATTTTGATTTTACTCAATTCATGCTCCAAATTAAAAGGTGTACTATGTTTCTTGTTTTCTCTAGGACCTTGGTCGAACATTTTGGGAAGGGTGGTACTTGGTTCTTTTTGGACAAATGAATCTGGGACTTTAGTATATTGGTCTTTTGACGAGTCTTTATTCATGATTACGGAAGTGTTTCAAGGGATTTTATCTTGAAATTTCTTTGAAGGGGAGACTCTAGGAGGATTTTTAACTAGTTGATTAGAAGACTCTAGTCTAGGCCTGAGATCATACTTCTTTTGAAACTCAGCCTCTAAAGTGTCCGAGAATAGTTGATATTCAGCCGACATTGGATCAGTCTCTTGGAGATTCTTTTGATAGTTATCAACTTGATTAAATGAAAGTGAGTTTTCATAATCATCATTACTAAGATGCATGAGATAAGACTCTTCTTCCATCCAATTTAAATGATATTTGGCTTCTTCATATGTTTCTTCTTCTGGCACTTCAATGAGATTATTATCAGTCTCTCTGATATGTGGTCTTAGAGGTTTTTTGTGATTTCTCTCTTCTTTGTACATCATTTGAGAATTGTAGGGTCTCTTGAACTAAGGGGGAGGATGAGCATGATACTTTCTATTAGGACTATTGTTTTCCAACTCCATCCTGGTTACTTTATTAGATAAGTTCTTGATAATGCGAGAAATCTCCTCAAGTTTGGCTTCTTGAGAGTCTAACCCTAGAAGACGAACTGACCTCTTCCTTGGCCTTTCCCTTATCTTTTTGCTTAGATTCATTAACCATTTTTATTACCCCCTGCCCCATGTTACCTTCAACATCTATAGCCTTATATTTCATTATGTTGAGGGAAGGATGCCTTCTTTCTCTTAGCATGATGGAAAATTCTGAAGGAAAGGCTCCTGCATATGTGTTGTGTGTGGTCGCTTCAGTAGGGCGGATATCCTCAGGGATTATGTAATATATATTGTTAAACCTTACTATGAAATTGACTACATTTTCAAAACTATTCTTTTTCAGGGATGAAAACTCAGTAAAGTAATAAAGATTATCAAACTTCACTCCCCATTTCTTTATGACATTGTTTTCTAAATATTCCATAGTTCCAATTGAAGCATTAGGTAGTGATCTGAACCACTTGCAAGCCTCACCCTCCATTGATTAAGTGAATACTCTCATGTACACGTCATCATGGTCAATAAATATGTTATTAGTGAAATATTGAAATTGGCCAACATGATCTTCAGCTGAAGTACCCTTACTGCCATCATATTTTGGTAGGATTTTAAGGTAGTGGGTAGGAATATCATTTAAGGGGGTAGGAAATATCAAAGTTCCATGATGGTTGGCCACCCATCGGGGTGTTTCTGGTGGAGGTGGTGGTGGTCCTCCACCACCACTTCCTCCTCCTCCTCCTTACATGAGGTGTTGTGCAATTAGAATTTTAGCCTCAGGAGTGATGAAGGTTTTAGATGGATTCTTTTGAGTGGAATATTGTCCACTTTCGGTGAATATAATTGGAGGATCAAGTAATCCAAATGGTGTATTAGTATCTTGGGGAAGAGACTCATGTATGGGAGTTTTGAAGATGAACTCAATGTTGAAATATTGTAACTTATAAGAATATTATATTTGTACTTTATTATTCCGGAGATGTTTATTCCTCCGTCATATTGTGGTAACTTGGGTTATTAGACTTTCCTAGTGGGGGTCAGCCCTGTATGTGTTATGTGGGTCAAATGGTTATTAGACCACCCTAGAGGGGTCGGCCTAGTCAGTTGAAATGGGGTATTTAACCCAATGGTTAAATACGAGCCTACATGATTTGTGTAAAAGAGAAGTTGTAGTGTATAAATAGAGGAGGTGTATTCCTCATTTAACACACACTCACTCACTTGAGAGTGGTGCACTTATGAGAGAGAGGTCTGCTATGGAGAAGGAGGAGCTTATGCTCAGGGTTACATCTTTTGTATTTGCTGGTCATCTATATTGAGGAAGCTTTGTTGGGTTTTCTACCCCATGAGGGTTTCCCAAGATAAATCTGTGTCTCTTGTGTTTATGTTGTGCTTGTTGTTTCTTCAGTGATCCTGTATATGCTATTATTGTGAAATGGAATGTAATGCTGTTATTTTATGTCTTAGCATATTAAATCTTAACACTCAAACTCATAAAACTGTGGGCCAAACAAAGGTGGAGAAAAGCTTCTTTGATGATGGCCTAGTGATGTGGATTGGTACTTTTCATGTCTATCTCTCCAAGAAACAGGGTCTTGAAGTGCTACAAATTCTTCATGGCTAGGGTTCTAGTGAGTATGTATGCGTCCAGGTGCCAAGTTTACCTTTGTGGAGTCGCCAAGTGGAATTCACAACCTGCAACCTTATTTTATCCACTACAAAATCTATTGTGTAGGACTATCGTTGTCCCCAGGGAAGATCAATATTCTTATGACGGTCCCTAGCAACGACACCAAAAAAATATGTTAGTCCCAAGGGCATTCTAAGGATGTATTTTAGAACTATGCCTGGTCATCAATAATCTTGTTTCTTACAGTTTATCTTTTTTCCAACACTTAATCAAGAATCATGTTATTCGTATTCAATCACAAATACAGGGAATAGCCATACTCATTTTTTATAGAATGTGGGAAGCACTTTTGGTATGTCCGTATAACCTTAGAACAAAATATGTGAATGGAATGCCATGAGAAAAGGTACTTGTTTAGAAGTAAATATTTATCCCATGTTATAGAAAACGTACTGAGCAAAAATAATTCAGTAGTTATAACAAAATAATGACAAAGTAGAACCCATTCCTTACATGAATAATACAATCATATCTAAATCATATATTATGAATACTTCATAATATACAAATAAAGCAATGCTCAAAACCATATTTGAATCAAATATCAATTAAAGATAATCATATCAGGGCCTATGTCAACTTTTCCAATTATAGAATAAGATGAAAGAGATGGAAATACATAAGAAGGAAATACTAACTGCGCATATCAAAGTTTTAGAATCCACATGCATCCAATATGGAGCTTGAATGTTCTCTTCCCATTACTTGACCAAACAAAAATATTCATAAGTTCCACTTCTTAAAAAAAGAGTCAACCTTTCTATCAATTGTTCTGATCTATTTATAGCATCTTAGGCTCTTACAAAATTTACAACAAAATTATGTTATGAAATAACAACTTGCAGCTTTGCCAACTAATTTTAAACAAAAATTTGTTTCAATAAGACTATCGAGTAACTGGTTGCTGACTCGCTGGAGGAGATTGTGGTCCTCCTTGGTTAGGTGGAGGAGAGTACTACTATGCTGACGAAGTTCCAGCTGTCGACTATGTTGAACCTCTTTCTAGCTGATTTAGTTGAAGGAACCTAGTTATGCTCTTCAATTCTTTACCTAATTAGAACTGAAAAACATTTAGTACTCTGAGTTCCATGTCGAGATCAGTATAATGCTCAAACATGGGTTTGGGAAAAGACTTGAAAATCATTTGAAGAAAACTGAGGATTTCAAAATTTGGATGCATCTTCTCCACGATTGTTTTTCCATCTAACTCTCCATTGATATCTGCTAGATTGACTTCAGAATTGCATGCCTCCAAAATCATGACATTTTAATGATCCTTACGATACAAATCTCTATGTCCATCCAAAAAAGACAGGAGGCCAAGCATAAACACATTACTGAATAGGGATTTAAAAGAACAGACATCATGGGACAGTCAATTATCCATGTCCCCAAATTTATGATCCATTATATTTTTTGTGATCACTTTGTTAGCCTCTATGATGATTTTTGTTCTATCTCGAAAAACATAGGATTGGAGCTCATCAAAAAAAAATTTCATTTAAGAAATCAATAAATATCTTTGCTAGCTCCGTCTTTTTGTCCACACTATTCAATATAGTGTGAAAATCCTGGGAAGATGTCTCAGTGATTTCCCACTCCTCTTGTGAAATAACAAAATGGCTCCATTGAGTTGTTATAAGTACTGTTATCTGTTCCCAAATCACAAACCTTGTAGTATTGAGAAAAGGATTACCCATTAGCTTCCTAGAAAAATCGTGAATGCTCTTCTACGGGTCTAGTTTAGACAGTTGTAATTCAGAAATGACAATGTCTCTTTTGGCTATCTCCTCATTAGAGATCCTAAGCTCTTCACTTTTCTTTTTTAATTGATCTTGTGCATGATTCAATTAAGCTTCTTTGGGGCTCATCTTTGCTATTGCATGTGCAATCTCATTGATTGGTTAGTTGAAGATGTGGCCTGTAAGGCTGTTGTATTTTGAAGAACATCTTGATTTTTCTTTTTAAGTTCATCTACTTCCCTTTCCAGAGAAACAATATTTTATTTGAGTGTCTAGCTATCTTCCAGTGTCTTATCCAATTCATACTGTATTGCTATAATATCAGTTGTTTGAGAGTGCTCAATAGTGGGAATATTAAGCTTCTTCTTCAAACTGGAAAGATCTTTATCTTTCTCCTTCAACATGCTTGGAATAGGGGCTACATAACTTGGTATTTTTACTAATTTGGTGATTTGTTGCTCCAAATCAGTAATCTTCAGCTACTTAGATTTATTCGACGATTTTTCATTCTTCAGTTTCCGCTCCAACCTGTTGACAGCATTCTACAATCTATTGGTTCTCACTATATACTTCATTGCATCCCTGTACTTCATTATCTATATTGTCATCCTTTATCTGGGTTTATAAACCAAAGAGTCTAGCTTTAATAGGAGACATTGTTACCAAAGCATCTTGTTGAGAGGTTGTCCCTTTCTTATGAGGCCACGCCGCTGAGGGAAAAATTTCCAAAATGACAAGTTCCAATGACATGGGAGTTGGATTGAGTTGTAGTGCAATGCTGGATGTTTTCTCGGAATTAGACTTCTTTGACTGAGAACAAGCACTTTCTAATTTGTCCTTGTCGATATCAGAAGTTGGTTCGGACGTAGGCCTTTTTCCCAGAATATCCACTTTGTGAGGAGTGGGTATAACTGGGGTTGTTCCTGACTGGTTTGGACACAAAGCGAGATTGGCATATTCCCAACTATTCAAGTTGGCAATATTGTCTAGTATTGGATGCTGCTCATGAGGATAAGCCACTGAACTTGTAGACTCCCTTTTTCAGGATACGATCCCTTTAGAATCATACTTAAATGTAAAAATTGTAGAGAATTTAAAAGTAACCAGCATCTCTTCGACTACTACTTGCACAAACCTTCTTCTTACTTTAAAAGGCCCCGCTTCACTAGGAAATTTGAAATTCCTAGGTCTATTGGCCTTCATGAAGTGCATGTCATCACAATTGAACCTATGGCGAATATATTCCAAAGGAAAAATTATAGGAGTCGAGAATATAGGAAGCTTATATGGGGCCAATTCTGCTCCATAGACTCTAATTTTAGTATAATTTTCAAAGCAGAACCAATACCCTGCTGAGTCATCAGGATTTAGCTAAAGCAAGTTCTTACATTCTAGGAATATTCTAGGTGGAGGGGAATCAAATAATAGAGAATAAATTTTATTCATGACGGTATCGACAAACACAAAAAATCCTTCACTACTTGGTTGGGAAATTGACTTTTGAAGGTCCTCTCGATTGAAGAAATCGTTATGGTAAATGATCATATAAAGAAAATATGAAGTATACCTGAAGAGCTTTCAGGTAGCAAACTTTTTGAATTGTAAGTGAATAGATTGAGAAAGGAAGGACTCAATATCTAACTTGATTGGTGACTCATGGCGTGATAAATTTATTAGAAAAAGAAAACCCAGAGTGGCATCATAAATCACTAAGTTGTGATCATAACCTAGGATCTCACAAACCATGGATAGTGTAGGATGGGCTTGTTCTAAGAATACTTGTAAACTGAACATAGACTATGTATTCGGAAGGTCTTCTTCTGGGGGAATCAACATCCTAATGAACACTTCCCTACTTTATGATGACAATTCCTTGAATTTCACACCCAATACCTCCTCGTCGAACTCGAAGCTAGAACTGTCCTTCTTCGTTTCTGTCATATCCATGAGGAGCTCCTTCTTAATTGGACATACAATTGATCCTATCCAAGAGATAACAAATTTCCTTTCAAGCACATATATTTCTACACACCACTGTACCAGCTCTAAAAAATCTTGTGCTTGTGGTAAAATCAATTTAGCCAATCTAGAGGTCCAGAGGTTAAGGGGATCATTTCCACTTTTTGCATGGTCCTCGGCCTCTTGGGATAACTGGTGCAAATTGGGAATTGACAGTATGGGATCATGGATATCAAAGTGATCATCCCCCAAGTGCTCCTATTTGTTAAGTGGAGAGCCTGCAGACGATGTTGCTTCAAGGTCTGTGACAGACGCCCTGGTGGAGCTTGTAGAGTGAATGTCAGGATGATGAATGTTATGAATAGAGTAGGATTCAACTAGTGTGGCAATGAAACAGTAGGGTATCTTGCAAAAGAAGAAGAATGAATGCTCAAAACAATTTGAGTAATGCACATATATAGCAGGATTTTGAAAAAGTGATACTTAAATGAGTCGGACACATGGAAGCAAACTATTAGTCCTTTAAATGAGGGGTGCGGGGGTATTTAATGTGCAAGGACCATTGTTTTCAAAACGATAGCGGTAATATCCATTGGGTAAAATATAGGTGGTTCCACCTTGAAGGCGGAATACTCATAAGGTGGTTTTAGGGCTCCAAGGGAGTGGTTTTAAAAGATTGTTTTTTGAGCCTTGAATAAACATGGAGTGTCTACATCGATTAGGCAGTTTTTATTCAAGTTCTTGCAGGGCTCGTTAAATGTTGAGCAATTTCAAGAGCCTGAATTCCTTATATCCATAGATCTCAGCCCTTGTCATATCGATATTTGTACTTTATCTGAGGTAGCTTTACACCACATGGCCCACTTGGTCTGAAAGACTTCTATCACGAGATGACAACTACGTTCCTTTTGCCAACACTGCAAGGAGCAGTTTCAGAGCCATATTTCAGTAGTTTTCTTAGACCAATTTTTGGGCATTGAATCCATAGTATGAAGACGTGTGTTCGAGCAGTTTGGGATTCAGGGTCATGCACAAGAATTATTGGTTAAGCACTTTGAGGAACCTGACTGCACATGAGCCATCGATCTGTGAGAAAAATAGATCTCGGGGATTTGTAAAATGGAGCATCTTTGCAACACATGATGAGAAATTTCCTTGCTATGGCATTATACTGCATGGTCTTCGGACTATGCCAATTTATCATCGCATTCATGTGGTGGTTTCAGGGATCCCTATAAGAAGTATTGAGAGACTGCTTTTCGGGCCCTGAACAAGCCTGAAACTGCCATGTGTCTATGCAGTTTTTCCTTCAGGGATTGAACTCTCGGATTAAATGTCATGCACCTATGTGCCCTGAATGAATTTCCACTGTCGATCTGGATCTTGATCTAGCACAAATTTGACAATATCTTGATGCCACTATCATCAACATCCCGATCATCTATGTCACTTTATTCACGCATTGTCTTTTCAATTAAGCTCAAAGTAGCATAATACCAAGGCATATGCTCCGCTCGTAATCAACTAGCTTGCTTATTGTCCTCTGTGAAAATATTGGTACTAATAGGCATCATGAGCATCAACACACAAATTTATTTCGAAGTAATCGACCCGAAGGAAGGAACCAAATCCTTCCTTGTGTTGTTTGGTAAACCATGGGGAATAAAGATGAAATACTCCATCTCACTTGAAAAAAATAGAATAAATCTCAGGGGAAATGGAAAAAAGGTTATTGTCCCTATTTACCCATCTCAAGAGAATCCATGGGCAGAGATAGACGACCATGATGCAAACACAAGAAGACTATATCAAGTTATACAAAAAAATGAATATTGAATTGAACCTAATGAGTATAGAGAAATTCACTTGGGATCGCCCATGTCAGTCGGTCAAAATTCCAACTCTAAACTTTATGACTGGTAGATAGAAAATTATGAAGCAGATGCAAGAGAATGTTGGTTATTTGAGGTCATCGCACGTTGCTAAATACAAAAATGTTTCACAATATCCTCCATTCCAAAAAAAAATGAAAAAAGAACAAAGAAATATCTAACCCTTGTGCTGACAAAAAGTGAACTCACTAATTTCCCTCCTTTGTGATACAAAGAACGAAAATCACCCTCGACACAGGTTGAAGAGGTTTCCAAAAATGTTGGTGAATCAGGCCGGCTACAAAGTCTAGTCTATACTTTCATTGGATAAGCGGCTATATGGTGGGACACCTATGCATGAAAACTTGGATGACTACTTCAACATATTTTATTGAAAGATTCAGCGGGAAGAAGATAATAGCTCAAGCGCAAATTCAGAAATTTTTTCAAGGATTACACCCCGTCATGCACATTAAAAAGTGTGAGAAAAAATGGAAAATAATTGGTTATCGGGATGAAAGAGTATGGCCAAATATGTTTCCAAGCACATTGGATGACCTACCTAACAAATGGTACAATATGGAAGAATCAAGAGGATAAAATTTCAACTGGAAAACACTTAAGGAGAATTTTATTAAGTATTTTTCATTCTCCTCCGGAGAGGAATGCCTAAGAGAAGCAGTCCAAGAAATAAAGAAATTTATTAAACCATTATATCAACCAATCAATACAGCTAACAAAACTGACCAACCGAATTCATATTGCAACATAATCACGATGACCTAGAAGCAATCCACCCATATTTTGAGCTGACTAGATACAGAGAATGAGGATACCCTTGGAAAAATTTGTTTATGGAAAAAATACGATCCTTGCATAACCCATTTAATAAAATCAGTTATGAAAATTTCTACAAAATACAAAGAATATGATGAGGACCAAAAATAATTTCCCCCGTCGTTCACAAAATTCAAAGAAGGAGAATGACCAATTGATGAATCAAATGCACCAAAATGGATGGATGTCGAAATAAAAATAAAAGAAGTTGACATCTCGACTGATGGGAAACCTAAGGTGGTGAAAATAAGTGATTACTGGTTGAAATAACAAACCACGAATATATAAAACCTGCTAAAGGAGTATCAAGACATTTTTTTACGATTATAAGTATTTGAAAGGGCTAGTACAAGAGATAGGATAAATGAATATCAACATAATTCCCAACACAAATCCTACAAAGAAGCAAAATGATAAGCTAGCTGAAAAGTACAAAGACATACTAAAGAAGGAAATAGAGAACATGCTAGTCGGTGGTATAATGTATCCCGTGTATCAGTCAGAATGGGTCAACCCCATGTTCATTCAACCAAAGAAGCACGAACCTAAGTGACTATGGATATGTGTCTATTTCAGAGGTTTTAACAAAGTAACACTTACAGACCCATTACCAATTCCCTTTGCTGACGAAATTATCAATGAATTCATCGATCACGAGTTTTATTCCTTTACAGATAGATTCTATGGATACAATTAGGTACCCATTGCAAAGGAAGGTCAACAGAAGTCAACATCTGTCTATGAATTTGGATAATTTGCATACAAGGTCATGCCTTTTGGATTGAATAATGCACCAACTCTTTTTCTCTTGAATCGTCATAAAAGCATTTCAAAATATTATGTATGAAACAGTTTTTTTTTTATTTCAACGACTGGACTTTTTACACAATGCTCCCAAACCATCTGTAATGGCTTCGACTAATGTTAGAATAATGTCAAGAAATCCAGTTTACCTAAACATAAATAAATGCATTTTTTCCATGCCTATTAGAGTCTTGTTTGGCCATGTCATCTGTAAAGAAGGAATCAAAGTAGATTAATAAAAACTTAAAGTCATCCTAGATCTAAAACCTCTTGAAAACCCAAGCATGTTAGAATTTTGCTGGGGCATACATGGTACTCTAGAAATTTCATTCGACATTACCTAGATATGAAATTTCCTTTAGAAGAATTACTTAGACTAAATATTCAGTTCAAATGGACCCCAGAATGTGAAGAATCCTTTGAGCTACTTAAAATAAAATTAGTAGAAGCTCCAATACTGAAATTTCTAGATTGGTCAAAGAAATTTCATGTCCACATCGACACATTGAGTATTGAAGTCAGTGCAATACTCACTCATCTAGGATAAGATGGGATAGACTATACAAATTCATATGATCGATTGTTGAACATGAAGGGTTAGGTATGATATTCACGCTGTAAAAATATCAACACTACTTGCTGGCTAGACCATTCATCTTCTTCATAGACCACCAAGAACTCAAATATTTGGTAAATAAACCATTACACCATGGTCAAATATGTCGACGAATTCTTTTATTCCAAGAATTTTAATTCAAAATATTAGTTCAACTAAGCAATTCAAATGAGAGACTCAACCACCTATCCAACATAGAAACCTGTGAATATCCGGCTTGAATAGACGAGAAAATCCTTGGTAGCCACCTTTTAGAGTCAAGTTTGTGTCGACTGAATTAGTAGACATCGTAGAATTTCTATAGGAAGGACAATCCACAATAGGAACCTCAGAAAAGAAAAAGAAAATTCTAACAATGAAGGTAACCCCTTATACATTAATTAATGGTTATATGTATAAGCTAGTACCCGATGACATACTTCATCAGTGCACACTAGAAAATGAGCGACACAATATCATTGAAGAAGCAAATTTTGGACCAGCAAGCATACACTTTCATGTTGATATGAATGACATAAAATTTCTACAATCCAAACTATGGTGGCCTTCGCTAAATAAAGTTTGTAAATCCTATATGAACAAATGTGATAAATTCCATAGTATGGTTCGACTGCTGCGATGGAACGAAATGCCTCTCATCTTTGTCAACCCCAGTCTTACATTTGAAATATGGGAAATCGACTTCATTGACCCTTTTTCAAATCCAGGTTATTAGACAGGTGCACAGTATATTATCACTACGGTCGGATATGTAACTAAGTGGGTTGAAGCAAACCCAATTGAAGCTTGTATTAGTGAAGTTACAACCAAATTTATCTATGAAAAAGAATTACAAGATTTGGATGCCCTGTTTCTCTAATCAACTATCAAGGCATGCATTTCATCAATAAGACTGTCGATGTACTACTCAAATAAATTATGATTGATCATCATAAAAATTCAACATATCACCCACAGTTGAATGGAGTAGTCGAGTCATTTAACAAAACATTGACAAAAGTTCTAACAAAAATATATAGCATGACGATAAGGATAATTGGGATGACAAAATACATGTAATATTGTGGGCATATCGAACAACATATAAGATATTGATGGTTCAAACACCATTTAAACTAGTGTATGGACAAGAAGTAGTCATCCCTCTGCACTTCTAGCAACAAGATCTAACCATCAATCAAGTATTACATGTAGACGTTGTTCAAGCTACACAAGGAATAATGTTTGAGCTACAGAATTTGGAAGAATAGAGAATGATCACCATCCATCATCAAGAAGTTCAAAAATTAAACCAAAAATCATGGCATGAAAAAAATATCAGAAGAAAGGATATCTTAGTCAGTGACTTAGTACTCTTGTATAATAGCATAATAAAAGGCAAACCTAAAAGCTTGAGACTAGATGGTGGGGACCCTACATCATCGAATAACTTAACGAAAATGCTTCGGTCAGGTTAAAAACATTGCAAGGTTGAGTCTTCACAAAGATCATGAATGGAGCTCAACTAAAATTCTACCAACTATGAAAGAGGCACGACATTGACTAGTGGATGTATCACCACTAGTTGAACATCGTGTCCCCGCGTTCAAGTAGAATTCAAAAAAATTATCTAATTTACTTAAAAATTAGTTACATAACTAACTTAATCTCAAGTGTATATAAAAAGAAGAACTCAGACATGGATTTTGGTAGGGTGGATGTGGTTCAACACACATGGTGGTTAAGTGGGCAGAGGAGGAAAAGAACAAAAATGAAAAGACATAGCAATCTTGGAGTAGTAGACCTTCACCTAGTTCCGACTGAAGTAAAAAATAAGCACCAATGAAGTCATCCAAAAAAAGACCGACCAAGATATATCCCCGATGAGCAAGAAAATATGAAAAAATACATGGACCCAAAGACTGACGAGACCATTGATCCAAACATCGACCATCAAGCGTACTGAATAGTGAAAGAAAAAATATTCCTATCGAATTTGCACTAAGAATGTGAATGATCTGTTTCCCACAAATGTTTCCTTTAATTCTCTCACATTCCCACATTAAAATCCTGTTGAATGCCACACATATAAAACCTTCATAACTTGAAGATTCATGGATTAGTTTCTGCATAGAACTAGAGATATCACAATCAATCCCCAAAATCACATACTTCCTCTTAGACTTGTTGACTATAGAACCAACCATGGCACCAAATAAATCCACCACAGTCACAAGGACCAAAGACGTAGAAGAGAAAGCATGACCCCATTAGAAGCAAGAATCCAAAAATTAAAGAAAGCAAAAATTGATGATCCTATTTAGGGAAAGCAATATGAAAATATGATAGCACAGGGAGTTAGATCCAATCAATGGATTGAACCTTCCAATAAACTTACTATCATGAAGATTCACTGCAACCTGAATGCACCCCTAATAGCCCCATTTGGAAACCTAAAATACATGATAGCCAAATTTCTCTTTATTCAATACCATGATGGAAAAATATAGATCGACAAGCCCATCCCGATCCATGATTATTTCATTTCTCACATTACTGGCTTATCATGCAAAGGACCTCCAATACTAGTTACTACCAAGTCTCTACTGCTAGATGAAGAATTCGGAAGGTCCTCAGCATGTAAGAATTCAAAGGGGCTTATTATCAACAAATTCCAATATGAGCCAGTCAAGTGGGATGCAGTCATAATTTCATTATGTTTAACAAGTTCAGGTCATCCATCCGACTTGAGACTCAACTTGGTAGAAGTTCTCAAACAGGTCATGTACGAGGCCGAAATATTCAATTGGGATGACTATTTGGCATAATTGGTCAAAACCAACTACGAAAAGTTCCAGGAGTCTGCACAAGTGATCAGATTCCCATCATTAATTATCTAGATAGTAATGGTGAATATTAAGCCAGTCGATGAAATAGAGTTCATGGGACACAATTGCCATTGATGAAAAACTTCCAAATATTTACAGTGAAAGGACTATCTTTTAAGGTAGCAAAAGAAAATACATTCTTGGAAAACTGGTTCCCAATAGTAACAACTAAGTGCAAACATTGGGTATTATCTCAGAACATTCGTCACCACTTACCCCAGGAAGAACACATTGAACTTGTCCTTGACTATATAAAGGTATGGTACATGCAAGGTGCAGTTGGAGATGCATAAGAACTCAACTATTATCCCAATATCCCTAAGTTATTTATTAATTTGTCAAGGAAGACAAATGCAAAGATACCAATACCAACTATATCTAGAACTCAAGACTTGGAGATCATTGAGCCTCTAACAGATGGATAACAAGAAGACGAGACAGAAACAACATTGTACATCACCACATTTGGTTGGACCAGACGATGAGCAATAAAATCCATAGGAAATTGTATCTTCCGCTATCAAAAGAAAAGCACCAGTTGAGGAAACTTCAAGCGAGATGAATGAGGACAAAGAAAAAGAACCACTTTTCAAATTTGGATTCAATATTGAATTTGATGAGCCTCAACTAAAATCAAAATTTGGATAATTCACTGAACATATACTTGTCTTTCAGCGCAACCTCAAAGGTGAAGCAACTAGGAAAAATTCAAAGAAAAGAAAACAATTAATATGGGATACCACAGGAGATGACCTTGAAGAAATTAGGGAGTAGGACAAACAAGTTTTATTAGAAGCCGCAAGGAAAAAAGTAAACACATAAATTCAAATCTATAAGGACTATGAGTACAAGTGACCATTCCAACTAGTTATCTCAAAGACTCCTTTTGCAATGCTCCAGTCGCTACAAAAGAAAGTAAAGATAACTCAAATGTCACAAGAATAATATCCAGTCAATCTGTCAAACAAATCTCCATCATCACTCCCATCCCCACTTCAAGAAGAACAACTATAGGTACTTGTACCAAATTTCAACCCCTTTACAGTGACTTCTCAGTTCAATGAATTCCTTGCTACCTTTTCACAATATATACTACATTTATCCAATATTTCTACAGCATTCATTAACTAGTAAGTTACCCTATTGAATCCTAGACCAACCAATTATCAGAAAGAGCCATTACTCACTTCGCTCAAACCTTTCGTAAATACCGTCATTCCCCCTTTGACCACTGCTGAATTTCCATCCCAACTATTTCCCCAAATAACATTGGTAGAAACTCATATTATAGGTAAATTAGTCATATTCCAAGTGACTCCGCTAGAAACCACAATTTTTCCTTTTGAACTGTCTAGTGCAACCTTAATAGTATCACTACCACCAGGGTATTTCTTAAGGATTCTAACATTATACTTAAGTATAGTATCTTAAACGATTAATTTGGATTGAAAAAAATATGTATGTAGATAGGTAGGCGAATATTAAATATGAAACATACAATTTACTACTAAAATGTGTGAATTTTGGCAAATATTATGGTAAGAAAACATATTTTATGTAAATATAGGCGATATTAGAGACTAAAAATGACCAAATAGCAAATTTATTTTTTGAAAACAAACCCGAAAAATAGCCAATTGGCGAAATTTGGCCCTTAAAAATTTTCCTGACTACCACTACCTCCACCTAGCACAACCTCATTTACTATGTCAATACACCTTTTAACTGCAACAAATTCCACTGTTATTACAACTTCTCCATCAACCCCGTCGGCCTCAACACTACTTTTGTCGGCCCCAACCATGTCATCTTATCCTCCATCAACCCTACCCCAATCAACCCTACCTCCATCGACCCTTTCTCTAACAACCCTTACTCTATCGACCCTTCCGTCAACCCTCCCTCCATCGACCATGCCTCCATTGACTATACCACCAATGATTGTACTCCTAGTTCACTTTGATAGTTCAAACAGTAGTAGGATCAAAATCAAGAAAATCCATATGTATTCCCTCTGAAGGATTAGAAAAAGAACTTGAGGACTACATCAAAGTGGCCACCAAAGAGCGCACAAAAAGATGGTCAAAAGACACTAAAAGACTTAAAACATTGAAGGAGGAACATGATAATGTATGGAAATTTTGTTCTGCTAAGGAAGAACAAATTATTGGACCATTACCAGAGCCTCAACCATATAATACGATCGATAAGTTATAAAGTCTAGAGGAATTTTTCCTCAACAATTATGGAAAATTCCAGGATCTACTCACACAAAAACAACACAATGAAACTAGTCTAATCATTGCCAACAAGTTCAAAGAATTTGAAGAATGTGATAAAAGACTGAAAGAATATGTAGTACAGGAAATGAGGGCCATAGTTGTTGGCCACAGTTGTTCTCAATAACTAGTATTCATATAATGGAAAATTTGTGTTGAAATTCAGAATATGCAGGGTACTCTCTTAGAACTAAATATAGACATAAACAATCAGTCGACCCCATCATAGAGAAAATTTTGGTCGACTAGATTAGCATGGAGCAATAGCGATAGGATCAGTTGAAGAGAAAGGAGTACCAATGGCTACATGAATGCAATCCATCAAAACAATAATTCAGCCAACTAATGAATCACATCTATAGATTGATGAGGTCAACAAAAACCCAGAAGTAGAATTTTTTCCCAAGCATGCAAAAGATAGTCAATCAACCTATGAAAAATAAAATTGATACACCTTTCCAAACTCACCAATCTGACTACCAACATTAGATCTATTCTATCTAAATGGGATGAATTTCAGGAACACCTTGCTCTCTCTTCCCTAACCATAGTGGAATCATGTGTTGATTTCACCCCAATAGGCAAAGCATCCATCTCTCAGTAGACTTGAAGACTTTGCTTAATTATTTTTAATTTTGCCAAAATTTTATAAAAATTCACATATCGATGTTCTCTTTGGGATGAAGAAATGTTTTTGGGTGGGGAAATGTTGGAGGATCCTAGTTGACCATCCAACTAGGTCCTCCCAACTGACTAGATATTAGTTGGCCCCAATTGGTTGAATCAGTTAGGTTGACCAACCAGATAGTTAGGAAGTTATAACTATATAACTATTTATATGCACTATATAATAGGTTGGCGAGCCAAAATATGTATTGCTTCTTTTGTACATGATGGCCTCATAATATAACACAACTTGTTGTTCCTATCTCCACTAATTTATTATTTCTCATACCTTTATGCATGTATGTATGATATTGCATATTGTTATGTATTGTTGTGATACTAGTAACTATATGTAATCCCCTAGATTACAACACTACTTATTCACAATATTTTCCACATTTATCCAATATTTCTGTGGCATCCTTTGAATATTTAACCACTATATTGTTACCTACAACGACCAGTTCAAAGCCTCAAAAGAAGTAGTTTCTTCCATCACCTGAAACTTTCCTCAAATTATCCCTAATTTCCTTGACCTTTATAAATCCCTTGTTACAAATCCAAGTAAAAACACTAACTATAACACATACTACAGACGATACATCCCCTTCCGACCTTATTCCTTCACCATCATCAACACAAATGAATCTGCTTGAAACCACCATTTTTCCATTTGAACCATTGACTACTTCCCTACTGGTACCTTTTCCATTTCCCCCACCTAACGCAATCTCACTTACTATGTCACTACCCCTTTCGACCACAACAAATTATACCATGATCAAAACCTCTCCATTGGCTCCGCTGACTTCAACATAATCATCTTCCATTGTTTTCATGACTTCTCCACTTTCATCAATATCATCAACCCCAATATAGTTAGTTCCTATGTTGACCCCTCCTATGTTTCCCCCACCTTCGTTGACCATGCATCTATCGACCTTACCACCTTCAACTACGAACACTTCAACTCCATTGATTTTCGCACCACCCTCATTGACTGTAGATGCATCGGCTAGTCCACAGATGACCATGGCTTTCAGAAAAATTCTAAAGAATTCATCTAAGAAAAACAAAATAAGAAAACCAAAAGTGACACCCAACTAACTTTGACAGTTGTTGGAGGGGCCTAGGTCGGTCTATCGACTAGGCCCTTCACCCGACCACTCTGCGGCACATGTCGACAGGTCGCATCGACTAGTATAGGTCGGGTCAGTTGGATAAACTGACAGATAGTTATGTAACTGTATTTGTACATATATATATATATAGGCTGGTAAGCCGATGTACTAGTTAAAATTGGTTCTATGACTGTATTCTGCTCTTGCTGGTTAATATAAGGGCTTGTGTCTCTCTATCTGTCTCGTCTCTTGTATATGTATCATTGTGTATACTTGCTTATATTATGTAATGTATCCATGATAACCACATGAACCTTGGGACTATAACATCTGGCGTCATTGCCTCTTTCATTTGGTCGGCAGCAGCGCGTGGAAGATGGATCGAACCTGCAAAAGATCGTGGCATGAAAAAAAAAACTAGATCTTGATATTCTGCGATGACTAAGCTTGGACAAGTAAAGAATGCCATGCGTTGATAGAAATTTCTGCAAAAAGAAAGATGAGAGCAGCAAGAATGGAGGTTGGACCGAATCTGGAGGAAGTTAAGATATGATGTTAAATATTTCATACATACTACTCGTGTGTGCATATCTTCCGCGAAGATACATACTACTCGTGGACCGGTTGTTGTTTAAATTTTTCATTCAATTATTTATATCATATATTATTGCATTCAAAAGTGTTGGCTGACTTGTTCGACTAGATGACAGCGTTCAATGGAAGACCAATAGTTTAAGAAGCGGTAGAAAAATTGATGCCTCCGTCGATTAGACTGGAACTGACCATCGGTGAATCACACAAGAAGATACCCTATCAGCGCTTGCAAGGTGCAATCCATCCAGATTAGATCTGTCGGTCAGAATAAACTTATCGCCCAGATTTCCTGTCGATGGGCAATGTCAACTTGGAACTGCTGCTATCCAAAAAGGATTCATCCGTTGTAGAGAGGCCAATTTACACAGCCACTGAAGAAACTTGCAAAGAAAATTTTGAAGCTTGCTTGCATGATCGTGGAGAAAAGACTGTATGGTAATTGTGGCTGAACATGACGCCACTGTGCCTCAAATTCATGGACACCACGTTCTGCATGAACTGGTCAAGAAGCATCACGTCGACATTGGTGATTTGGATATCGCGTAACTTTTACTGGAAGCCAGGCCACCCCTGAAAATCATCGACGCACAGAACCTGTCTTCAGGCCAAGGTTGTGTGCCAGCACCGTCATGTAGACGGAGGAGGCACCTGGAAAATTATCCAATGTCGACCACTGAAGTCCACGAGTTGAAGAAGTTAATTTAATTTGGTCGTGACCTGCGAGCTTGATATCTTATTAGTTCGCAGTCGACTAATTCTCCATCGACCAAACATTTCAGTCGGCCTTGACGATCAACACCTTCATTTTGTCAAAGCCAAGAAACTTCGATCGGTTGAAGAGGTAACTACTAGAATAAATTTGGCACGCTATATTATTCAAGAGTGACTCAGATTGTCTTGGCAACGGTGGTAAATGACATTATCATATGGAGATAGTTGACTCATGGTTGAAGTGACTTGAGTTTAATCTTGGTCTTAATTAAAAATAGTCGAAGACCAGCCAAAGATGTGTACTCGTCGACCACTGAGAATTCTTTAAATTTTTACTTACGGTCTATATGACTTTCCAAGCTGTCCATAAAGAGTCGACTCCCTTTTATGAAGGATTTGATGTAAAATCAAAAGAAGACTGCAATAACGTATTTTGTAAATGTGGGTCGATTTTTCTGTTTGTCCTGTAATCCATTGTATGTAGATTTGAGTCGATATTGTTATAGTCGATATCACTTTATTTATAAATGTGTTCGAGAGTTGGTCGACTTTAAAATATGGTCGAAATTTCTTTGGGTCGATGTCCACATATTATGGTCGAGTCTTTAAAGTGGCTATGATATTGTAAAAATGTGTCCGGTCATTGAAAATTAGTTGAATAAAGGGTAGTTCAAAGCTTATTTGAACCATGTATATTCATAAAAGTTGTAAATTGAGTTGGTCTCTAGTCGATTTAGTAAGTCATGTCGATTCAAGTAAGTCATGTCGAGTTGAGTAGAGTCCAGTCGACCAATATCAGTTGGTATTGACCACAAGTAGCAGCGACACATTCGAAACTTGCAAGAAGTCTCACGACAGATAAGTCTACGAAAACCATGTATTCAAGTAGAAGACATCTATACCACATAGAGAAAGCGCTTCACGCTTAATAATGACAAAAGAACACTTAAATTGATCAAGCCCCCCGGTGCTGAAATATAGAAACATCTATCCAGTGTCATTTCATAAGTTTTTCAGGCAATTGGTGAGTTGGTGTAATGGTAGAGCGTGGAATCCCAGAAGTTCCTAGACCGTGCAAGATGAATTCGGCAGGAAGGTGAAAGGGTGAGGCTCGATTGGCCACTACCAAAGTGCTGACAAAGACTAAAGGAATCGTAGTTCATGGTTGTTCATGTTTTCTTCGGGATGATGAAATATTTTTAGGTGGGGGAGATGTTGGAGGGGACCCTTCGGGTTCCTTAGTTGTCATTAGTTACTATGTAATAGTATAGTTAAGAAACAATTGAAGCGGGTGCAACCGCTCCAACCACATGTAACATGTATAAATAATACCATCAAGATGAATATAACCAATAGCAGGATAAAAAATAGACAAATCCATCTTTACTCGCTCTAAAGTATCATAATAGGAACTTGAAAACTTCATCAAAGTGGCTACCAAAGAGAACACCAAGAGATGAGCTGAAGATTCCAAAAGATTCAAAACATTGAAGGAAAAACATGAAAATGTATGGACAGTATGTTTAGCAAAGGAAGAACAGATTATTGGGGAATTACTAGTGCCTTAGCTAGATAAAACAATTGATAAGCTACAAAGTCTAGTTGAATTTGTCCTCAGTATTTATGAAAAAGTTCAGGACCAACTAGCCCAAAAACAACATGATGAAATCAGTCTTCTCATTGTTGACCAATTCAGAGCATTTTATGAATGCAATAAAAAGCTAAAAGAATATGAAGTACAGGAAACTAGGGCCACAATTTTTCTTAATAATTGGTATTCATATTATGGGAATATTTCTGTTGAAATTCAAAATATGCAGAGCACTTTATTAGATATTTATAAACATAAGCAATTATCCAACCCAGTATCATCGTAAATTTTGGATGATCAGCTTAGCATGGAGCAACAACAACACGATCAATTAAGGATAAAAGACTACCAATAGATACATGAAGGAAAGCGAGCACAAGAATAAGTTGGCCAGATGACAAATCACATCTACAAATTGATGAGATTAGCAGAAATCCAAACACTGAATTTTGGTCCAAATATGCAAAACATAGTAGATCTTCCTATGCCAATAAAATTGATACACCTATCTAAAATCACTAGTTTGTATGAAAACATCAAGACTATTATAGTTGAATGGAATGGATTTCAAGAACAACTCGCCCTCTCTTCTGCAACTATTGTTGGACCATGTGTTGATTTCATTCTGCCGGGTGATGCATCCAGCTCTTAGCAGCCCTGAAGATTTTTCTTATTTTTGTAATTTTGTCAAAAATTGTATAAAAAGTCACATCTCCCTATTCTCTTAGGGACAAGGAAACATTTTGGGGCGGGGAAGATGTTGGAGGAGCCTAGTCATCCATCAAACTAGGTCCTCTCGACCGATTAGAAATTAGTCGGCCCAGTTAGTTGAGTCGGTCAAGTCGACTAACTAGACAATTAAAGACGTTAAAATTGTATAACTAATGGTATGATCTATATAATAGGCTAGTGAGATAGGAGATGATATCATCCCCTTTTGTGCAAGTCTGGTTTGATGTTCTAACAGAGATACTTGTTACTTCTATCTCCATTACTCTCTCTTTTTATTAGTCTCTTTATGTATGTGTGTTCTAGTATTTGATATATCTCTATGTATGATGTACTACTAGAAACCTCATGTAATATTGTAGATTACAACACTAATTTTTTTTTGTAATTTTTCTTGCTAATTGTTGTAGCTTGTATAGCCATTGAAAGATTACTATTGCCTAGTTGACATAGATTTATTAAAATCGTGCATCCAAATTAATCTCAGTGATAGGTTACTTGAAACGAGGTTATTTTTAGTTCTATTATTAGTTTGGATATTGCTATACTAACCCCTTTCAGGTAATCTACACCATCAAGTTATAAGAAGAGGAGATCCCCTCTCCTTGCAAGAGTTAAATTATTGTAGGTTTTCTAGTAGTTTCAAGCATATCAAATAACTCATGGAGCCTCTCTTTTCTCTTGAACATAAAGCAAGAACCTCATATATTGAGGTCTAAGTGACTCCATTTCCTTCTCTTTGGAATCCTCTTTCTTCTTCTTCAACCAACAATTTTTAAAAGAAAACTCTTCAAACCCCTTTTTTATTTTTTTCTAAAGCTATTTGCATATAAGGATCCAATCATTTTTAGATTTTTGTTCAAAGCTTCTTGAATTCAAGGACATAGTCATTCTAATATATTGCAGGTGATATACATGTAGATCTACATTTCTAAAATTTGTTATCATAAGTAGATATGGAAGTACAAACATTTGCTAAGCATTACAATCAAGTCAAATATCTAATGAATTTATGCTAACACTTAGGAGTTGCATAAGAATTGTGTTTTATACCATCCTTGGCACTCTTTATATTGTTGTTCTAACAATGATTTTTGCAGGATTTTATCAGCCTCGAAGGGCTGGCCAATTTTCCTTAGAATCAATGGTTCTCTACTCTCTTACCTAGCCCTCTTTCTATTCTTAAAATATTCAATTTATCATCTTTATTTACAATATTAGTGAGATATATAAGTATCAAAATTTATATCAGTCTTTAGATCTAATTTAATCACATTCATCTTAGATTTGGCATATAATTTACATCTGATTAGATCTAAGATCAAAGAACCTAGAGTGCTTGCATTAATATCCTTACAAGTTTGCACCTGGTTTCAAGAGAAATGCATTTAAATATTTGCATGACATTGTAACATAATTGTAAATAAATTTTATTTTTGTTGTGGCATTTGTGTAACACACCCAGTTTCAAACTAGACCAAAGACACAATACTTTTTTTTTAATATTAAACATAGATGCATAATAGCCACATGCATAATGCTTATATGAATTTTCCTAACAAATGCACAACCATGCATAACAAATACATAATATATAAAAGTGTTTTAGTGGAAGCATAGATTATTCTATAGGACACATAATAAAAAACACATGCACATAATGATCTTATAATTGCGGAAGCATAAACATTTGCATGTGTCACACATTTATCCCATATAAATTGGCACCATATTTAATACACATAATATATCTTTTGTTAATATACATTAATAAGCCAAGGTCTGGAAGGCAACACTTACAATCCTTCATTATAAAATCATTTCGTTGTCTAGCACATATAAAATTTTCACCATTTGATACACATAGTGAATTCTATTAATATTCATTAATGAACTAAGGTTTGAAAAAAAAACACTTCCAACCCTTGTTATAAATAGTTTCATATCATTATGACCAATATCCATTTAAGCTTATTGCCCAGTAAGAAACAATAAAGCACTATAATAATTGCACACTAAAATATTTTACATTAAGACATGCCCCTCTAGGTAGTAAATTATTTCATAGGAAATATTAGTGTGCAATAGTTCAACCTATGATATTCGCATGCAACCCAAGAACTTTACTCCAACTTAATAAAATTTAAATCACAATAAGAATTGAGCAGTACTAAAAACTACATGTGTGGTAAAACTGCATATGTGCTAAAAACTACATGTATGGTAAAACTGCATATGTGCTAGGAAAACGGGTTTTTATACATTAATAAGGCTACAATTACAAACATTTCCAATATATGAAATTAAATGGTTAACTCCTTATTAATCTAGCACATATACTTCCAATTCTTATAAAATTTACAAATTATATATTAACCATTATTGGCACTTCTTGAACAAGCAAATGAGACTGTGGTTTTTAAATACCATTCATTACAAGGCATATTAATTAAGCGTTAACACATGGTATTTGTTTTCAATTTACAAATTAAGTAATAATGTTAATTATGTGCATCTCAATGCAATTACCACATATTCCCTTCATGTGGTTTATAATTTTCAACCCATGGTTTACCAAAACCATAATACCATTCATGCTAAGCTTAAATAACAACCTTTAATAGTTGTTAATTATTTTCTTATATATCTATTAAACAACAATAGTTCAAACATGGTTTAAACATTGTGCAGAAAACAATTACTCTATAAATATTTCATTTTCCTTAATGAGTTGAGCTATGCGCAATAAACCATTGCGTTATAAATATTTCATTTTTATTAATGAATTCGGCTATGCATACTAAACCATTGCATTGATAATTCAATTACTCATTAAGCAATATTGGTTTAATTATTGCATAGTGATAATTGTTTGCATAACTATTTTCTTCCAATTCAAATATTTAATATGCACAATAAAATCTGCCTGAATAACTATTTTCTTCCAATTACATGGAAAAATGAGAATTTTAACCCCTTTGCAATAATTTGAATAATAATTTTTCCAATTACATGGAAAAATGAGAATTTTAACCCCTTTGCAATAATTTCAATAATAATTTTATTTACAAACTTGTAAATTAGTGATTTATAGGGGAAATGAATTTCCTAGACTTGGACTTAATGAAAGATTGGGTATTCATAAAACTTCGGTTTCATTTGAATAATTTATGCATTATTGTTTAGCATAGCACAAAAATAAACTATAGGAATTCAACCAAGCAACATATAAACTCATTCTTTATATCTAATTTCCCATGAAATTATCTTACCATCCATTAAACAAATAATATTGAGAAATTAAACATCATTTCCAGAAATTGAAAACTTATTTGGAAAAATAATTGAATTGGGCAATTGGCTCTATGTGAGGCATGCTCCACCTAACCATAGGTATTTTTGTTCATGCATCTCTCAACATAAATCCACCCCCGAGCTAAGACTCATGCATTCACCAGATATACATCTCACCGGACCCATAATTTATCAGGATTAAACTCTTGGCAATCAGGCAATTGGTTTAAATCCAATTCCATGCCAAACAGTGCACATTTCACTTCCTTGATTTCCTTCTGATTGCACAACACAACAGTGAAAACACATCACTGTCATATGTGCTCAGAATTACACCAATTTAGCGTTCTACACCATTTTACACTTCACTGGTACAACCAGAGACAAATTGGTCTGACTGCACAACAGTGAAAAACACATCACTATCATCTGTGCTCAGAATTCAGTAATAGTTGTATTCCATAGAACTAACTCTTCTTTAGTCTCACCGATCCGCACATCAAACATGAGTAAAAATTGGTAGCAACCATCATCTTCCCTTCCTTGCTAAAAAATTCCCCATGCGCAGATCCTTCTTCCCAGAATGAAGGAATGAATGAATAATCCCCTTTGCATTTGCATGCATTACTTTAATGAAGGCCATAGGGAACCATGTGGGTTCTCTCATGAGCCACCCATTCCCATTTTTAATTAAAAATTAAACATTTCTTAACCACACTTAATCCCCTTTTTAAGTCATAAATAAATTTAAGTTGATAAAAAGGGATTTTTTACTTAAATCATGACTTAAGGTAAAATTTAGGGACTTAAAGGTTTAGTGGGGTCATATCATGGTTTCCTACCTAAGACATTCTAACCCCCTTACTGTCTTTGGTGAATACATGAGTCCCCAATCTCTTCAGCGTTTCTCCTTAGCAAATCCAGTTGTGGATTTTAATATTAATATTTACAAAATATTCATTTGTTCTACCATACATGCATTTGCATATCATTATTTACATAATAGATATGATCAGTTCATGGGTCTCATCCAGGGGTATTACAATTTGTATCATTGTTTATCTCACTTCCTACAAGTTTGACATTGATAAAATCTAATTATACAAACCCCTAGATCTATTTAGGTTTGCAAATATAACCCTCTTTCCTAGTTTGCTTTTCCGTCGAACCTTGTATTGGTAGGTGGAGATTTCATTTATAGGTATCAAAGAGATAACATTTAAATCCATTTTCTTGATGTTCCCTATCATTTTTTTCAGATCTTGAACAACAAAAAATCAGTCCTATAGGCATCCAATACCGACCACCATCACACCGCCAGGGTGATCATTAAACACATCATTCACTTCTTCTAATTCCCCTATTCATCATCCTGATTTTGTAGGCTTGTATTGTTGGCCATAATGACCAACAATATGAGCTTCTAAGAGAAATCAATCCTATTATAACTTGTAAGGTAAAGTGGTGTTTTCAAATCCCACCTACGCCCCTCTATGTGTCACATTTCATGCATGGTTTTTGCTTTTACTATTTTATCTTAGAATAGTTAGTTTTCTAATTTGTTTAACTAGTAATTATATAAATTTTGATTTCAATTGGAGGTAATTTAGGCACATGCTAAGTTTTAATGCTTTATGATTCATGCACATTGTAATTCCTACACTTAATTCCAATTAAAATCAATCCTAACACTTCCTAATTAATTCCACAATTAACTAAAGTCAACCTCCCTAAAAGACAAAACTCCAACGTCTAACTTCCATAGATTTTTCACTTGTGGGAAAATTCTAAAGTGAATGGGAATCAAGTAGGTAGTGATCATGGGGACTCTCTAGGGTACACCCTCAATTGGTTCCAATGTTCTACATACAACTTCGACTCCGATCTAGTCCATTTCTTATGTGGAACCACACTTGGAAATATGTATTTTTTTCCATGTACCTCAATATATTGGAAACCACCATTCCCTTAACAAATTCAACTCGTAACAAACAATTGATCCCTACACCAAGTAGGTTCACAATTCAATGCATCTCTATTAACAAGCAAAGTTGATCCTCGCCTCGACGAGTTCACAATTCATCTTTGCTTCTTCTTTCTAGTTAGATAACATTTATTTTCTACTGGTAAAGTAATATTTTAAGCATAACTTGCAATATCTTTGTGACTCCATTGTTGTATCCTTTTAAAGAATTGGTCTATAATTTATTTCATGCAAAACTATTTGAATCACTTGTTAAGATACCTTTGTTATATTGCTTTCCTAGTGTAATTTATTGACTCATAGGTCTCCTTTTCCAAGGAGACGATCCTTAGTGTTTGATAGGGCCTATCTCCCTTAGATTTTGTTTAGGAGTTGGTATAAACAAAAGGATTCAAGTGTTGTGGTGACAATGGGAACCTGATTTATTGAATTTCCCCCAAGGCTGGTCTCAGTGGGTAGATATTTTTCACATGTTCATGTGTGGACCTCAGTAGCAACATCTTGGTGTCGTTGTTAGGGATAAAATATTTTTATCACCTAAGATTAATGACCTTATTTTTTTTTACTTTGTTTGATGAATCTTCCAGAGTAGGTATTTAACATTTTTATCTGGTGACTCTACTAATTTTTTTCATTTTTCTAACAAGTAATTTACAAAAGAAAAAAGAAATTTTGTGAGAGATTATTATTGTATATTTTTCTTCTCACATAGCGACACCATTGAAGGGATAAAACCTGCTCCTGACTTTTTTTATAAGATTTGTTGTTGTATGTAGAAATGAGCACATGTGACACCTTCAAAATACTTGAAGCTCATTTTTGACAGCTCCACTAGAACGGTTTAGTATGAGGTACAAACCTAATGTATCATTATGGTACCACCGTATGAAGATTATTTGTCAATAGAAAGGTCTTTCCCTTAGATAAACTCGAGAGGATTCCCTGGATTCCCAAATGAAGGCTTTGATCCATTTATAGTGTATGATTTCACTCCTACATATCATGGGTATAGTGATCAAGCTGACGTTCACATTACATCGTTCATCAAAGTGGTGACTGATTTCAATATATTTCATGAAGATGATTTGATGAGGGTATTCTTTTGTACTTTCGAGGATGATTCTAATGATTGGGTTATGGAGTTTGGTTATAAGAATCTCTTCCATGAAATATTTCTTGAAGAAATTTCTCCATGATTGGTATCTTGAAAATGAAAATTAAAAGATTAAGGAGGTGATTAAATATTTCCTTACCCTCATTCCTTAAAGAAATGGAGCACATCTTGATCCAGAAGAAGAAAGAAAGAGTGATTCAAAAGATCCTTGAGGATACTATGGAACTGAAAGAGGCCCTTGCAGAAGCTCATGAATAAATTCATGATGACGTATGTGACATTCATGTTGACGCTCCTCCTTGTTATCCTCATGGTGATGAATTTTTGGTAAGTGTTGATATTTTCGAACCAAGCCTTCTAAGGATGCTAATTGTCAACATGAAGAGGATAGGATCATCCAAGGGTATGATATTATTGATTACCTGGCATCTTTGACAAGGATTTGGATTATGATTATTTGACATAGTTGGAAAAGCCCATTTTTTATATATCTAGAGAAGAGAGCGTTGATTTTGACACCTTTAGTCATCTTGGTATGGAGAAGGCAAATTCATATTATTCATATGATCAATCGCAAGCACACACAAGTACTAGTGCTCTACAGTATTGGGGCATCAGTGCACTAAAAAGACTTATTTAATGAAACCAATAAAGGGTCAGCATCATCCTTCATCTTCACATGCAAAAAAATTTCATGATTTGGAGAAACCTAGGGCCTATGTTATTACATAGATCTTTCATCTAAGAATCCTTATACTTTTGGAAATGTGATGGGTTTGGTGGGATTCCTCATAATACATATGTGTTTGTAAGTCTTGTCCAAATTTGGATCAAAGAAGCATCCTTAGGGAGATATTTTCCATTCTTGGAAAGAGGTTGATGATATTATGCATGCTTATAATCTCTTACTTAGCCCTTCCATAAAGAATATGCCAATAGGTTTGCATCTGGTAATTAACTTGTCCTGGTTTTGGCTAGTAACCAAACATAAGGGAAAAATATTTAACATCAATAAAATGATAAGATGGATACATTTGATTTTTTCATTTCACCTAAAATTTGCTCCATATCATGCTTATAGTAGGATAAATAAGCTCCTTAGGATGAGCATTTACTTACAACATTTCTTTTTAGTTATTTATTTTCAGTACTTAGAAATTATAGTTTCATTTGTTTTAGTTAGTTTCATTCTTTAATAATGTAGCTGGTATTTTACTTTAATTGATTTATTGTGAACATCTGCTACTCAAGGTTTTCCTATCAATATTGAAATGTTTTTATAGGTTACAGATTGGAGATTTTGGACTCTCGTCCACATTCCAAAAATCAAGCGCATGTCCTGAAGTAGGAGCCAATTGTTACCACTCATTATGCACATGGTGCTAACTAGGTAGAATATTTCATCCACCAGGGACCTTCTAGTCCCCCCATCTAGATCAAGCAATCTTCTGCTCATTTGTTGGACTTTCCACCTCCTTTGTCATGATCAAAGAGAGGTTGTTTGTAAAAATATGGCATCCTTTACATGTGTAAAATGGCTATCCCGAATGAGTCACTCATGTTATGACACCTTTGGAGTGTTTTTTTTACCTAGTTGAACTTAGATCCTAGTGATCAGAGTTCAACATGATTTTTTGAGTCACACCTCCAAATCCAAAGTGTGTTATAACCCATGTGCCTCAGGTTGGTGTCTAAGTTCTTGTGGTCCAATGTAAAAACTAGTCATTCACCATGGTCCTATATCCATTCATGGAATGTTTTCTCCATAGGAGAAGCAATTTGGAAAATACTATGTAAATTGAGTTAAGGGGTTCATAAATTGTAAGGGGAATATTCTTGGCACCTCCCCCCTCTAGGAGGGGTGTATGCATGGGTATTCCTTCATTCAAGGGAGAAAAGTGGCACCCTTACCCACCTCATGCGTAATCTCCAAGTTGAAACTTGGCTCCCAATTTGTCAAAATTGGGATCTCAAGATCAAATCCCTAAGTTTATGCGTGAATTGGAGTCTTCTCATACAATTTAGGGAACCCTTAATTTACTCATGTCAATATCCTACAAAGAGGGGTTTCCTCACCTAATGGTGGAGTTAACTCAAGCAACCAAATATCTCCAATATTATTCAATATATCTCCCTATAGGTGGCGCATATGAGTCTTAATTTGGCCAAGACAAACTCCTAAAATTTCTCAAGTTGTCGAAGAGGTGGTGCATTAGTGCATTAAAGGGCTAGTTAACTATGGTAACTCCTAATTTTTCTCAATTCCCCATGGATTGGTGACACATTTATCCTCAAGTGCATGCATGTATGTGTATCTGTATGGATCTCCTAAATCTCATCCCAAAGGTGGCACATTTGAGGCCTAGTTCACTCTTAATTTTTCTCTAGTTCTCATGGATATGTGGTGCATTGGAAGATTGGAGAGCTAATTAGGGCTTTGGAGTTGATCACATGTGTCATTCTCTCATGAAGTGTGCATTATTCACACAAGGAGGGTGAATTCTTTTTCTATCTTTCTATTTAAAGTGTCCTGTCCTCTTTGTTTAGGAGTTGGTTGTTGCTTGATAGTAAGAACTTTGTATAATTTATCTATTGTGAAGAATTGAAATAAATGAAATGATTTTGAGGTTACATCAGTCTCACCTTGTAATTTTGTGGTATAAATTCCATGGCTATGTTATTGCTTAGTTATTTGTGTAATTTCTATTGCTAATTGTTGTAGTTTGTATGGTCATTGAAAAGCTACTATTTCCTAGCTAACAAAGATTTATTCTAGTCTTGTGTCTAGATTTATCTTAGTGATAGGTTGCTTGAAGGGAGGTTATTTTTAGTTCTATATTTAGTTTGTATATTTCTATACCAACCTCTTTCAGGTAGGCTACATCATCAAGTTATAATAATTGGAGATCCCCTCTCCTTGGAAGAGTTAAATTATTGCAAGTTTTATAGGAGCTTCAAGAAGATAAGAGAAATCTTGGAGCATCTCTTTTTTATTGAACACTTTCAAAGAAAGACCCTTATATATTGAGGCCTAAGTGATTTCATTTCCTTCTCTTTTTCATCCTCTTTCTTCTTCTTCAACCCTCCAAGTTTTAAAAGAAAACTCTTCAAACCACTTTTTTTTTTTAAATCTATTTGCATCTAAGGATGCAATAATTCTTAGCTCTTTGTTCAAAGATGCTTGAATTTAAGGACATAATCATTCTAATAGATTGCATGTGATATACATGTAGATATTCATTTCCAAAATTCTTTATCATAAGTAGATACGCATTACAATCAAGTCAAATATCTCATGCATTTATGCTAGTACTTAGGATTTGCATAGGAATTGTGTTTTATAACATCCTTGGAACTCTTTATATTGTTATTCTAATAGTGATTTTTGCAGGATTTTTCCAACCATGAAGGTCTAGCCAATTTCCCTGAGAATCAAGGGCTTTATCCTCTCTTACCTACTCCTCTTTCTGATATAAAAAGATTCAATTTATCATATTTATTTATATGATTAGTGGCATATCTTATTTCCAAACTTTATATAAGTCACTACATCTTATTTAATTACATTTTTCTTAGATTTGACATATAATTTACATCTGATTAGATCTAAGATCAAAGAACCTAGAGTGGTTGCATTAAAATCCTTACAATTTTGCACCTAGTTTCAAGAGAAATGCATTTAATATTTGCATGACATTGTAACATAGTTGTAAATAGTTTTTCTTCTTGTTGTGGTATTTGTATCATTGTTTAGACCACTTCTCACATGTTGGATAGAAAGAAAATCTAATGATATGGACCCTTAAATCTATTTAGGTTTGTAGATCTAACCCTCTTTCCTAGTTTGTTTTTCCTAACCTTGTATTGGCAGGTGGAGATTTCCTTTGGAGGGATCACAGAGATCACATTTAGATCCATTTTCTTGTTTTTACCTAACACTTTTTGCAGATTTTGAACAAAAAAAAAATCAGTGTAAGAGGCACCCAGGACCGACCACCATCAAACCCCCCAAGGTGCTCATTAAACACATCATCCACCTCTTCTAATTTCTCCCTTCATTATCCTAATTTGGTAAGCCTGGATTGTTAGCAATAAGGACCAACAATAGGAACTTATAAGGGATATAAAGCCTATTGTAACTCATAAGGTATGGTGGTGGTGTCAAATCCACCCTACACCCCTCTCCATGTCATATTTCATGCATGATTTTTGCTTTTACTTTTTTAGCTTAGCATAGTTCGTTTTCTAATTTCTTTAACTAGTAATTAGATAAATTCTAATTTTCGCTGGAATTAATATGGATGCATGATAAGTTTTAATGCTTTATCATTCATGCATAGTGTAATTCATTCACTTAATTCCAATTACAATCAATCCTAACACTTTCTAATTAATTCCACAATTAACTAAATTAACCTCCTAAAAAGAAAAAACTCTAGTGTCTAACTTCCATAGATTTGTCACTTGTGGGGAAATTCTAGAGTGAAGGGGAATCAACTAAGTAGTGACCGTGGGGACCTATCAGGTTACACTCTCAATTAGTGTTACCATTGGACATACCCTCGTGACTTTGATCTAGTCCATTTCTTGTGTGGAACCATACTTGAAAATCTAAATTTGTTTCCACATACCTCGAGTATGTTGGAAACCTGGTAAATTTATATTTTAAGCGTAAGTTGCAACCTCTTTGTGACTACATTGTTGTATCATTTTAAAGCACTAGTCTATAATTTATTTGATGTAGAAAGATTTGAAACTCTTGTTAAGATACCTTCGTCAGATTGCTTTCTTGGTGTAATTTATTAACTTCTAAGTAATGTTTTCCAAGGTGACCATCCTTAGCTTTTCATAGGGCCTACCTCCCTTGGATTTTGTTTAGGAGTTGTCCAAAACAAAAGGATTCAAGTGTTGTGGTGATAGTGAGCACCTAACTTTTTGACTTGCTCTTAAGACTGCTCTCAACTGGTTGAGATTTTCTGACATTCACGTGTGGATTGCAGTGGCAACAATAGTCAATTGGTTTTCTTTAGAATTTTATTTGTATGCTAAAAAAGCTTTAAGGGAAGCATTCCTAAATCACCATAGTTGAGATGAGTTGAAACATTAGGAATTAGATTAGTATTGTAGCAAATATTTTGAAATTGCGCTCTAATGTGGGTGTACGAAGGACATTCTCTAAGAAAGCGCTTTTCATCTTCAATCTTTTTTGTGTCACAAAGATGACAAGTTCTTTCATCCCATGACATTTTCGGAACTATCCAATGCCCTATTTTACTTTGAAGATTGTGAAAAATTGTTCTTATTTTAACAATGTTGATTTTCTTCTTTATACTAATTAAAGCAAATAAATACCTATAAGTTATATCTACCTATATAACTTATAAACATTCTATTTTTAAAATAATCAAATTACTAAATCAATCAATAAAACTTATTCATTAAATAATAAATTTTAATAATTATAACCAAATATAATAAATTTTAATAATCATAACAAAATTACAACAATGGTTTGTAAAAGTATTTACTTAGTTATTGTGTTTTTCAATTTTTAATTTTTGAAATAATGAGTAAAATGTCTATTCAATATATTTTAAAAAATAATTTCCACAAACTTCCACTCACTAAATAATAAATGTATATACTTATAAAATATTAAAAGAAAAAACTTTCCAAATTACAAATTAAACTAAGTAAAAACAGGATACTTTGCTTACCATGTTGTCCAATCCCTTATTAACAAGCTCCCATCAACCTTCAGTGTCATACGCTTTTTCATAATCTTTGGTACAAGTCTTCCTCTTTTTGTCTTATCAATTTTTTATGCAAATTTATAACTTTTTCAAAGATACTTTTTGATGTACTTACTTCCAACGCACTCGCTCTCATTGGTCGCTTAAAATGTAATAAAAATTAAATTAATTAATCTAAGCATAACGTGCCTTAAAAAAAGTGGTCAAAGATCATTAAACAATTTTTCTAATGGAGACAAACCTTTCAGCTTTCCCTTCCTTCACATCTTTTGGTCTTCTCATCTCTACTTTTGTTTTAACACTCTTTCAAAGTTTCCTTTCTTAAGGAGAAAAAAATGTTCAATTGTCGTTGGATGTAGGGGTTGCTATTTTTACATCATTCTTCTCTTTAAAAATAAGAATGTAACTTCATGATACTAGATCAAGATTTATATAATCTTTTATATATATATGAAAGGTTAAGTTATATATATATATATATATATAAATTTCACTTCATAACATGACTTAATATTTTATTTGTTTTAATTTAATTTCATAACATGAATTATTATTTAGTTAATTTTTTTTTTCCTAATAACATGGTCACACTTTATTTAGTCTTGTTTTTTTTTAAATATTTAATTATATTTTATATACAAATTAAATACATAAATTTGTGCAATGTGAATTTATATTAAACTACAACATTATTATAAATATATAGTTATTAAAAAGTACAAATTCACAAGACGAGTGCACAAACAATCGAATATCCAAGACCTTCATTGTAATTTACCAATAAAAAAAACAATACAATCTAATAAAAAAAATGTTCCATTTAGTATAATTTTCATTCATTTCCATAAATTAAAAAATTCAATACTATTTGATATACATTTCAAAAATATTTCCTATGTTCTATTTAAAATTGAATGCATTATGGTGAACCCAACATAATTTTGAGTATTTCACTATATTGAATGTTATTCTTCATACAATAAGCATCTTCAAAAGAGGGAATAAGATTTTCTTTAAATAAGTATGTTTTTTCCCCAACTTATATAGACTTTTTGTCAAGATGTGGTTTCTTTTTTTCAATATGTGGTTTTATCGTAAAGCAATAGATTGGGAAGGATTATAAAATTCATTTAACTAACAAAAATAATGAGAAATGAGAAATTATTAAAGAAATACCAATTTCATAAACATAAATAAAAGAGACAATGATATAAAATATACAAAGTATAACCCTTGTATTGATAATCTAGAAGTGTTCACAAACCTATTCGAGGGGACAACCTACTTTGAAAAAAGCTCCAATACATCAATAACACTTAACAAAACATTTCATGCTTTCTAGCTCTATACATAATTTTTCTCTAGCAAAAGCCTAACTACTTTTTCAGCTTTCAAGGTTACATTAAAGTGTTTAAACCATGTTTGGGGATGATTCGAAGTGATGTGGGGTGCATGGTGTATGGATTAACCTCGATTTTTTCATGATGAGTATGCACATGTGAAGGTGGATGATCCAAGTGGATATTGGTGGCCACCCCCCTATTCCACTTTTAGAATGGTTCTCCATCTTGTCAAATTTTCTACAATTTTTTTGGTCTTACACTTCCAGGGCATTTTTTAAGCCCTAAACAATGGTTTTTGGCCTTGTGATGGATTTCCGTTCACAAACCTACTCGTTGACTAAAATTGTTCTGCACTTTGATATATTTCCAAGGAGCTATCATGTGCCACAAGTAGAGTTTATATGTGGAAGTTGTGGCCTTGGAAGGTTGGTGTATCAACTAGACTCATCAATGCTCACATTCCTTTTGTTGCTTCATCCCCCAAGGTTAGTGTTTTAATGATATTTGGTGTCCTTTATGGCAAAGTATTACCATGGACATCAAGACATATTTTATACCAAAATTTGACTTTGAAACAATGAAATTTGTAGTTAATTGGAGACTAGTCGATACTTTCATAGGGAGAAAGGAGAATAGTCATGACATTAAACCTAAAAGGTGTGACCATACTCATATGGTCACTACATTGATCCCATAAGGTGCGACCACGTCTCCAAATTAAAAAAAGAAATAATAAAAAGTGTGGAAGGATTTAAACTGAATTTCATTGTGCATGGAAGGGACTTGTAGTGCATGCAAAGCATGTGCTTTGTAATCATCACCCATATTAGACCTAATCCAAAACTATAAAATAATTTTTTTGGTTGAAGATACAAAGGTTGGACAAGGTTAGGCCAAAGGTTGAAGACGAGTATTATATTCGAGAGAAAAACACTTTTGTTGTTCAGAGATTTTGATTGAGTCTAGGGGAAAAGGATGGAACCCATACTCTGGAGAAGGGAAGTAAATCAAGAATGATCAAAGGCTTGTAAGTAATATAGTCTTCTAAGTAATTAATACAAATTGATTCACTCCCCCACCTCCTTCCCCCAAGATACATGTCATGTTTTTTTGGAGCTATGAATAGAGTAGTTTCTTTATGCATGATTGTTATCTGTTAAAAGGAATGAGGAAGGTTTGTTGTTTATTTTTGTGTAGGTGCATTTGCAAGACTTAGGTGTGGGAAGAATACAAGGATCCAAGCTTGAAAAATCCATTGGAAAAGCTTTGTTAATAAGTGCACTTTACTTTCTTCTCAAAAAATATTTTGCTTACCATGCATGTAGAATCTAGGGAAAAGTAGAAGTGTTTCTTTTGTTTATCTATCAATGAACCTAACCCACTTACCAGGGAAAGCACTTTTCTTGTTAGAACTATGATGTTTACCCTCACAACAATTAGGGTTTTGGATATTTAGGGATTTTTCTTCATAGGGTTTAGCATTTTATGTTAAATGGCAATTTTTGGACTCTTGTAATTGTCTTCTTGAAAATGATCACAATTGATACATCTCTCTTCAAAGATAATTTACCACCATTCTTGCTTGTTTGTATTTCTTTGTTGTTTACAATATTTCTCCATTTCATTCATTAATAGAACTTGGGTTTTACTATAGTACTGTGGTATTTGCAACATCATTTTCTGTGTTTTTTCATTTTATATTTATGCCTTCATTTCATTCTCTAAATAATCTGGAGATCAATGGTATCTGAGCAATCTACTCTTTATTATTTCTTGATGCATGTCGCCAACGAGATCCAAGTATCATGAGTTGGGTATTAAACTAATTTAGATTGGGGAAAGATTCTATCACTGACCCAAGCAACCACACATACTGTAAGAAAAGAGAGATGATGGAGTAGGAGATCCTATTAAGTTGTTGGTTAAAGAATCCCTATCACGATAGAGGAACAAGATGATGGATATTTTTTTCTATATCCTTTGACAAATTCCAGTGGTGGTGGAGACACCTTCAACTAGAAATCATTTCAAAGGTACACCACCTTTCAAGGTACAAGTTAACTTTGGCATTAGTTTATGTGAAGGCCAGATAGATGTTGATGCTTCAGATGAATTGTTAAATTTGTTAGATGGTGATTACTATATTCAAAACTTTTCCAATAGGAGAAGATCACCTTCATAATCCTTAAGTTCCTCCCCCATGTCAAATATTGGTGGGATAGTTACTGGTAGAGAGACATACCAGAGATGATTCTACAACATATATGATAGAACACACTTGGATGGCTTTTGTTGATGCCCTCAAGGAGAAATTCTACCCTGCTAAAAGCTATGATGACCAGTACATGGGACAGACAACTTTGCACCATGAGAGAGGCCAGACTGTGTTATATTTCACTAATATACTCCATACTTTGTGCTCAAAGTTGGGTGTTAACACCCAAAAATTGCACACTATTCTCATTCCCTATCTACATCATCCAATTTTCCATTTTTTCCACATTTTACCTTCACCTACCGAAAAATACTGAAGTCTAAAACCAAATTGGCCCATAATTATTATTTCCCTCTCCAAAAATAGGTAAATTAAGCACATTTCATCCAAAAAAGAAGAAAATCCCCCAAAATAGGGATAAAATCCCCAAAAATGCAAAAAGAAAATAAAAAATGGGGAAAAAACATTCAAAAATAAAAAAAAGAGAGGGAAACCCCCAAATACCATTGGCCAATACCAAGGTCGGCCCAATGCCATGGGAAAAGAACCCAGGGAAACTATTTCTATAAATAAGTGGTGAAAGTCCCCATTTTACACAGAATTTTTCCATTTGCTACCTTACCGACACTCTGCCAAAATTTTTACTGAAACATTGAGCCATACATTTGTGTTCAAGTTTCACTCCCATTTGACTTTGAAACCTTCCGAGTAGTTGGTGGAGAACAAGAAAACACTTCGGAGACTAGCAGCATCCCCTTCTGCATTGTTGCAAGGCCCCATTTGCATCCATTACTCTAAGGTAACTCTCTACTGTAAAAATCATTTTTATACAATAAAAGAAAAATATTATTTCCTTACCCTTTGTTTGTGAAAGATAAAAAATGCATTAGATTCGATTTATTGTTCATGCATTTACTTTACATTTGCTTTACGTAATTTAGAATTTTATTTACTATCATTCATTGTTTTCACCATATTCGTGCATTCCCATTTGAATTGTTACTAAGACTTCCATAAGTCTTAGCAGGTGCTTTTTAGCACTAGCTAGTCTGAAAACACTAGCTACAGTTTTGGCGACTACAACTCTAGCGTAGGAAACCATCCTGTACCCCTTAGTATGGCCTCTACCAATGCGGTGTTTTTAAAAAAAATTGTTTTTTCGGCCCAGGTCGCACCCGTTGGCCCCTTTTTCGTGACCTAGTCACACATATTGACCCGGAGAGAACGACCCAGTTGCCCCCAACTAAATGAATAGTGTGACCTTCCTCTCCTAAGCCAATTCATTCCTGTTCGGCTGAAAAGTATGACCAAATCATGCATGTTGGCCCCTAAAGCGCAACCCAGACACAACTTTTCCCTTGATAAGCATGAACCAATCCTTTTCTGGGTTCACCAACCCCCATCGCATTTGTTTTTCAGATTGTTGACTCCCATGTATCGTATTTGCCTTTGAAAGGTGCCACCTACATTTGTTTATGCATTTCCCAGCCATTTTCAGCCCCCTGTTCAGCCTCTAACCATTGCATCATGCTCTATTTTTATGGATTTCTCTTTGCAACACCCTTTCTGTCCTACTCACAGTCGTTGTTTGCTTGTTGTATCACTTTTTGGACTTAATCTTTATGACCATTATGTAGCTAAGAGAATTATGTTTTAAACTATTTGCTACATTTCATGAAAATCCATATAGATCCATTACATTTGCATCTTTCTTGTTTCAACAACATGTATGTTTAAATATTTAGTGCCTTCTTTTATTGGAAATTAGATGCTTGATTACAATTGAAAGAAATTGAAAGAAAAATTGTTTAGTCAGTTCTTTGTTTCTGTTTTAGATTCAACATTTAGTTTCCAGTTGCACACTACACATGTACACAGGGAACACCTTAATATTTAAACACTTGGTTCATGACCCCAAGCTGAGCCTAAAATTTATCATAATTCAACCAACATTTAACCTCACTTGAGGAATAAAATAATTTGGTATCTAGGTAGGGCACTCGGGATAAGCATCCAAACAACTCCCCTTTTCCACTTACATATGAGACATAGTTGTTGTCCTCTAGGGTACTAAAATCCTTTATTATTTATTGGCATAGTTGAAACGGATTTGTCGAGGGTGGGGGGGTAATCTCCTTTAGGAGGGTAAGTGGCTATCCTAGTTCCAAAGGTCTAGGTGGAATGCTGCTCTCCACTCTGTATTGAAGGACACCTACTCGTTGTCTTTGGATTGAAGTTGTAGGTAACCTTTCTAGAATTTCCTTGAAGGAGGTAGTTTAGTTGCCATTTTTAGGACTCTTTTACCTAGGTATCCCTCTCGGTAGTGGGATATCCCTTGGCCATATTGGTCTTCCATTTCATATCATCTGACAACATATTTCATCACCCTATAGGGGATATGATGTGTGAGGGATTCCACCTTTTAGTTAGGTGGATGCTTGCTCCCATACCTCATAGGTTAGTGGGTCATTTTTTTTTTGATAGGTAGTGTTGCTTATTAGTTTTTTGACCAATTTTTTCCGCTCACTTGTTGTAGCACACGGTTACAACAGGTTTTTTGAGTTTTTTTTGGGCCTGAGTGCCTCTTTGTTGCAATCTATCCTCTTGCACGCTCAGTTGCATTAGGATTTTTGAGCCCTTTGGACTGAGTTCCCCTTTTGTTGAGATCTCTCCTCTTGCACACTCGGTTGCATTCGGATATTTTAGCCTATTTTTAGACCATACCCATTTCGCATTTGCACACCTGCCACCATGGCTCCCCCAAGATACTCTCATAGAATTCGAGGGCAGTCACTACTGCACAATCCTCTGGACCCCACTCGTCAGACCACCCTTTGGCGCACCTCCTTGTCTCTGAAATATTTTTCCTGAGGCACCCTAGTTAAATTCTAAATATTTCGAGTCAAGTTCTCCAATACACTCACCCACATGTATCCCTAAGGATGGCATGAATCCTTGCCCAGTTTTTGGAGGGATCATTGGTGGTGGGCATGGTAGTGTCCCTATAGCCACTATGAAAACCACTCTAGTGTGTCGTCCCCATGGGAACCACTATTCCTAGTAGCATCATACCTATTTCCACCACTGCATTCCATACGGTTACTGGGTCCATACCCACTGGTAGCGATCCCACACCCATGACCACAGTCCATACAGTTACTAGGTCCATACCCACTGGTAGAGGGCCCAACCCCATCACCACAGTCCATATGGTCACTAGATTTATTCCTGGGGGTAGTGGCCCCTCCTTCACGGTTACACCGACCCCTATCGTTAGTTCTACGGTCCCCCCCATGGTTAACACCATCACTCCACCACTAGGTGGAGGTGGCCCCATGATTTCCTCTATGACCAACACCCATGTTTTCCCTACCATGTCATATCCTACTACTAGCCTTCCATTTATGGCTAGTCTTAACCTTTCTAACTTTGTTAGATTAACTAATGACCATATTCGACATGATCCCACATTCCCCCTATGCCTACCAAGATCCCTTTGAACATCCCTAAGTTCGAGAGGAAGGATGGGGAGGACCTTCAGAACCATATTATGTCCTTCCATTTACGGTGTTCACCCAACTCCATAGTGGATGACTCCATTCAATTATGTATGTTACAAAGAACCTTCACTAGCATTACGACCAAGTGGTACATTGATTATCCCCATGGGGCGCATCCCACCTTCACGTCCCTAGCCTCTACTTTCCTGCAGTTCTTCTAGTTACCAGTTTGATATGATGCTGGTGTTGAGATCCTTATTTATTGCAAACAAACTACAACTACCCATATCCATACCACATCCATGAGTGGTGTAGATGAAAAAGTCTATGGAAGTTCAAATTAGATGAGAGAATATTTTTAGATTGGTTCTGAAAGTCCCTTATCCCATCCATTTACAAGTAAGTTGTGTCAAAAAACACTCAAACAAAAGAAGAGGCCATCCTAAAATCCCAGTTGTTTGACCTTAGAGGAATCTAACACCTTTTTTCAACTCTAGCATAGGAAACCAACCTATACCCCCTAGTTTGGCTTCTACCAACGCAGTGTTTTTTCAAAAATTGTTTTTCAGCCCAGGTCGTACCTATTGGTCCCTTTTGTCGTGACCTAGTCGCAAATATTGGCCCGGAGAGCATGACCTAGTCGCCCCCAACTGCATGAATAGCGTGACGTGCATCTCCCAAGACAATTCATTCCGATTCGACTGAAAATAATGACCAAGTCATGCTTGTTGGCCCCTAAAGCGCAACCTAGACACAAATTTTCCCTCGATAAGCATGAACCAATCCTTTTATGGGTTCACCAAACCCCATTGCATCTGTTTTTCCAATTGCTGACTCCCAGTTCCCGTATGTTCCTTTGAAAGGTTCCACCTACATTTGTTTCTTCATTTTCCATCCATTTTCAGCCCCCTGTTCAGCCTCTGACCATTGCATCCTGCTCTATTTTTATGCATATTTTTGTTTGCAGCACCCTTTCTATCCTACTTACAATCTTTGTTTGTTTGTTGTAGCACCTTTTGGATTTTATTTTTATGACCATTCTGTAGCTAAGAGAATTATGTTTTAAACTATTTTCTACATTTCATGAAAATCCATATAGGCCCATTACATTTGCATCTTTCTTGTTTCAACAACATGTCTGTTTAAATATTTAGTGCCTTCTTTTATTGGAAATTAGATGCTTGATTACAATTGAAATAAATTGAAAGAAAAATTGTTTAGTCAATTCTTTGTTTATGTTTTAGATTCAACATTTAGTTTCCAATTGCACACTACACTTATGCACAGGACACACCTTAATATTTAAATGCTTGGCTCATGATCCCAATATGAGCCTAAAATTTACCATAATTCAACCAACATTTAACCTCACTTGAGGAATAAAATAATTTGGTAGCTAGGTAGGGAACTGGGGATAGCCATCCAAACAAATCCCCTTTTCCACTTACATCTGAGACATAGTTGTTGTCCTCTAGGGTACTAAAATCCTTTAGTATTTATTGGCATAGTTGAAACATATTTGTAAGGGAGGGATCTCCTTTAGGAGGGAAGTGGCTAGTCTAGTTCTAGAGGTCTAGGTGGAATACCACTCTCCACTCTGTATTGAAGGACACCTACTCGTTTTCTTTGGACTGAAGTTGTAGGTAACCTTTCCAGATGTGCCTTGAAGGAGGTAGTTTAGTTGCCATTATTTTTTAGGACTCTTTTACTCAGGGATCCCTCTCGATAGGGGGATATACCTTGGGCATATTGGTCTTCCATTTCATATCATATGACTACATATTTCATCACCCTATAGGGGATATGATTTGTGAGGGATTCCATATTTTAGTTCGCTGGATGCTTTCTCCCATACCTCATAGGTTAGTGGGTAATTATTCTTTTGATAGGTAGTGTTTCTTATTAGTTTTTGACCACTTTTTGCTGCCCACTTGTTGTAGCACATAGTCACAACAGGTTTTTTTAGCTTGTTTTTGGCCTGAGTGCATCTTTGTTGCAAGATCTCCTCTTGCACGCTCAGTTGCATTAGGATTTTTGATCCCTTTGGCTTGAGTTCCCCTTTTGTTGAGATATCTCCTCTTGCACACTCGGTTGTATTTGGGATTTTTGAACCTATTTTTAAACCATACCCATTTCACATTCGCACACCTATCACCATTGCTCCCCCAAGATACTCTCATAAAATTCGAGGGAAGTCACCACTGCACAATCCTATGGACCCCACTTGTCGGACCACCCACTAGTGCACCTCCTTGTATCTGAAATATTTTCCCAAGGCACCTAATTTAACTCCTGACTCTTTCGAGTTAGATTCTCCCATACACTCACCCATGTGTATACCTATGGATGGCACGAATCCTGACCCATTTTTTGGAGGGATCGTTGGTAGTGGGCGTGGTAGTGGCCCTAAAGCCACTAGGACAACCACTCTAGTGTGTAAGCCCCATGGGAACCACTATTCCTAGTAGCATTAGACCTACTTCCACCACTGCATTCCATACGATTACTGGTTCCATACCCACTGGTAGCGGGCCCACCCCCATGACCACAGTACATACAGTTATTGGGTCCATACCCACTGGTAGAGGGTGCAAACCCATCACTACAGTCCATCTGGTCACTCGATTTATTCTTGGTGGCAGTGGCCCCTCCATCACGGTTACACTGACCCCTATAGTCAGTTATACAGTCCCCCTCATGATTACCACCATCACTCCACCACTAGGTGGAGGTGGCCCCATGATTTCCTCTATGACCAACACCCATGTTTTCTCTACCATGTCATATCTTACTACTACCATTCCATTTATGGCTATTCTTAATCTTTCTAACTTTGCTAGATTGACTAATGAGCCTATTCAACATGATCCCACGTGCCCCCCTTTGCCTACCAAGCTCCCTTCGAGCATCCCTAAGTTTGAGGGGAAGGATGGGGAGGACCCTCAGAACAATATTATGTACTTCTACTTATGGTGTTCATCCAACTCCATAGTGGATGACTCCATTCAATTATGTATGTTACAAAGAACCTTCACTAGCATTACAACCAAGTGGTACATTGATTAGCCCCATGGGGCGCATCCCACCTTCACGTCCCTAGCCTCTACGTTCCTGCATTTCTTCTAGTTACCAATTTGATATGATGTTCGAGTTGAGATCCTTATTTCTTACAAACAAACTATGACTACCCATATCACGAACCACATCCATGAGTGGCGTAGATGAGGAAGTCTATGCAAGATCAAATTAGATGACAAAATATTTTTAGATTGGGTCTAAAAGTCTCTTATCCCATCCATTTCCAATTAAGTGGCATCAAAACATCCTCAAAAAAAAGAAGAGGCCATACTCAAATCCTAGCAGTTTGACCTTATATACACACAGTCAGGGTAACTATATACCATTCATCCTAATGCCCCTTGCAGATATTCCTCTCAGAAGGATGCCCTAAGGGAATCCCATTCCTCTGACGGTGTCATTGGAACTATCACATCCATCATTATACCTAGTGTACCCATTCCCCCCACAAGGACTCCTACTTACGATGGTACCCCTAGTCCCATGCAACCATCGATGAGTTATGGCCCTATTTTGTCACACACATCGTCTCATTCTGGAGTGATGCCCTGGTATGAACCTCCATCCCCCACTTCCCATGTCTATGGATGAACTTATTAGAGACCTGGATTTGGTAATAATCCTCAATGTTTTGCACCTCCTCCAACAACTAACTCTTATTATCCTTTTCCCGACCCAATGTTGATAGCTCCCGCACCAACCCTGCCTCAAGATCCTCCCACTCCGTAAGGGCAATTTTATTCCTAGCAGAACTAGACACAGACTGAAAAATCCCCCTAGAATCAACAAGGGAAATCTAATCGGAGAGGATTTAGGAACTGTGGAAACAATGAACGTCGGGGATGGGGTGGAGCACATCCTAACCCCCGGGGTAATAACAGAGAAAATCCCGCCAACTAGGACCCAAACCAACCACCCAAGTAAGGAAATAACCCATAGATATGAAATAACCATCTATGATAATTCTGCAATATCTATGGACATTACACACATCACTACTCCTATTTGGCCAAAGCCCTTCATCCTTGGGATGAGGCCAATCGTCGAGATGCCACTGCTTACCTACAGACACAACCTAATCCACATCAACTGGCTCAACAACTGATGGTGTTGAAAAAACCCTTACCCACTCAAGGATTCATCACCACATAATCCTCGGTTACGTATGATGCATCCTCGAGTAAATTTTCTAACTCTAGATTCCACCACCTTTTGATGATGTCTTTTGAGGTCAACCTACAGAATCATCGCAATCAATATGGATTGGCTATTGAGACCATCTCCACAAGTAAGGCTATCTCATCCACCCCTGTGGAGCAGTCTCCACAAGTAAGGCTATCTCAGCCACTCCCAATTATATCATTGTGGATTATTTATCCCAATCCCCCACCACCATGTCCACCTCGGAAGTTCTCAGGAACTACCCCGCACAACAAAAATCCTTACTTTTAGCCTTAGGTGCAATTGACCCATTTTATTCATGTTTGATAACATTCGACTTGGATCAGTCATAACCCCAGATGCCTTTGTCCATCGCATTTCAGATCCATGTCTCGATCAGGAACTTAGTAATCCATCAACACATTGTTGATGAGGGGACCTCTACATGTGTCATGTACGACTTTGTTTGGCAGAAACTCATGTCCCCTCAGTTACAACCTTCCATGATAACACTACGTTCTTATGTTGGTCATGCATCCCAACCATGGGGCCTTCTACCGAATGTCCATGTTGAGTTAACTAGTAAAATTGTCCTAATTGACATCTAATTTCTTAATTCCCAGCTTGACTATAACCTTCTCCTTGGGCATAGTGACATGTATGCAATGAAATCCATTTCCCTATCGATATTCCTGCTCATGATGTTCCCTCATGAAGGGAGGGTCCTTGATCCAGGAGGATCTCTGAGATCGATCAAATTAAATTCTTCAAATTGTGAATAGAATCTTGCATCTATATAGAGCTCGACGAGAGATTTCTGGTGACGTTCGTTTCATGCAAAACGGACTCCGAACGTGAAAGTTATTCAATTCTAAACTTTCAGCAAAACAGGTAAAGTTGGGAAAAGGGGTGCCACGTGGAACCACTATAATGGTGACACATGGACTGTACGGAGATGGCGTGGCATCCGAGTTGGAAGGTACAGTTAACAGAGTGGTGACGTGGAAACTCTACAGCATTCCACATAGAGGTGACATGGCATACAAGTTGACCATTGACAGGTTGACAAGTGGTAGAAGTGGCATCTATGTGGACCAATCAGGGCCTGCCATGTGGTAGCCCTATTGGAACTTTGTTGTTTTGGTTACCAATTTTTTTGGATTTGAGGAGGATTGAACCCCTGACCTATTCTCTGCCAGAGTCTCTTGTTAACGGATAAATCTGTCAGTGCAGACACCAACTGATCTCTCTAGTCCGAATGGTTCGGATCTAGAACAAAGAAAAACAAGAATGAAAAACTTTCCCTAGATCTATTAAATTACTTGAATACAAAGATTCAAGTCCATACCTTATTTATGAAGGTCATCCTCGTGGCTTGAAGCTTTTGAAATCTTGCTTGTTGATGAAGAGATTACCTGCAAAAGACTCAAAAGGACAAAGACAAGAGACTACAAGATAACATGATACATCTAAGCAAATTACCAAGGAGAACTACTATAAATGAAATTACACATCATTTATGGGAAAGGAAGACAATGATGTATTAATTAAAATAGAGGAAAGAATTACAACCAATGAAGCCTTAGTGTTGAAGATCCTTTCCAATGGAACCTTGCCTCAATTTTCCAATCATGGAAGAATGGATTCGTGGCTTAATTTTTCTAGCATTAGGCTGCCCTTGTTTGAACCTCCCTATCCCATGAATAGGAGCTTCATTTATAGGCCAAAAGAGATGAGGAGGAGAGGAGATGATTAGGAAGAAGGAGGATGTGGGATCCTACTAAGCTGGGAGGTGAGTAATATCCACCCTATATGGAAAGGACAACCCTCCACGAGGGTCTCCTTCAAGACACTTCTTGAAACTTCTCTTTTTTCCCTCTGTACAGGCACTGACGCACCCTAGACATGAGAAACATGCGCCAGCAATGCACTCTGTAGTGGAGCAAGGTGCATTAATGAGGAAAAGACACTCTTTGCTAGAAGGAAAGGTGTGTCGAGCTCTCTAAATAGGGTTTTTACAGAGAAACAAACTCATGAATCATCTTCTAAGGATTTTGGTCAAGCACTTCAGGTATTTAGGCAAGGATAAAGTGTACATGGTTCGTAATCAAGATGAGTACAAAATTTATGTGTAACAAAACGCCCCCCAAAGTATGAAGCTAGAGTAACAGGATCAGTGAAATACTTTGATGGTTAAAGTATAAAGGATCGAGGCAAGGAACCATTGGTTCGAAACCTCTCAACAATAACCAAGGATCTTTTCTAGTACAGTAATTTTATCATCCCAACGACTCACAAAACGACTGTTGACCAATACACTGAAGATCCATTTTGATACTGACCGGTGATATGGCCACCAAAATAAAGCGTGGATCCATATTTGAATGACTGAACACAATCATGGATACTAAAATACAAGCATAGATCCATGATGAGATAATAACACAACCACAACCAATACAAGAGTGGATTTGTGTGACAGTACATCAATGAGGTCTCCACCATAAAATATGTGCGGGAACCTACTAAAATATCCATCGCAGCCTGGGTGTAATAATAAGACATCAGAACAACCCAGGTTCTTCCACCCGTTCCCGAAATTATACGAATCTAACCATGTGATTACAATGTGTTGAAATCGAACATGGTCGACACCACTTGATTACCGGTGAATGATGTGAACTATTAACAAGTGCGAGGGAAATCACCAATGATGATAATGATTCCCAAGGTAACACTGGTACATCCCAACAGATGCGAATAAATGAGTTGGAGTTGAACATTCGTGGAATCATTTGATCATATGTCAATGATGTAAACCTACTGTTGAAAGTGAGGAAACCTATCATTGAAGCATGCAGGATCCAAGGTACTGACTAGTTTCTGAGTCTAATTCTTGGATGATGAGCCAATGTCGATAGGAGTAGACTCGTCGGATGAGGGCCATGAATAATCCCACATCATCGACACGAAATTGACACAGGAAGTGATATAAGATGGTATATCAAATGAGTGTGAAATGACACAAAGGTGTAATGGTAAATAGGGATGACCGACACAATGGAAGGTTTAATGACTGCGAAGGTTGAATCTGGAGAAAGACTTCCTTTAAACATTTAACGACACGACAAGTGACTAGGAAGCATTGACTCAACATATCAGATACCAAGACATAATGCAACAAATGACTGAAGCATTCTTCGGGGTAGCCAAAGGAGTAGAATGACTCATGGAACTGGTATGACTTGAAGACATGCTAAATACCCAACTATTTGACTAGAATCCAGAAAAGTGCCATGTTCAAGGGTTACTTCAAGCTGCCATTAATACAAACTCAAATACATCTTCCCATTCCCTTAATTTCCCCATCATGATGGATGCGTGCCTCTTTCATTTTTAATGAGCTAGAAGAGGGTAACAAACGCTCGATGTATCTCATCACATGATGTGTTAAATTTTGAGCATTAATTCACAATACTCTTGGATCTTTACTGAGAGAATAACATATACAGTATATCAATGCATAACAATCACAATAAGCATGACAAGCATCACAAGAATCAAAAGCATGAGAGACAAGAGACACAGAGTTTCCGTGGGGAAAACCCCAAGGTGAAAAACCCCACAACTTCCTCAGAGATAGAGAGAGTAATGGCTTAACCAAAGTAAAACCAAAATACACTTGAGATAGTCTCCTAGAGCAGATGATCCTCCTCCTCACTAGTGCGCCACTTTCTGAGTGAGAGAAGTGTGACTTTCCGAATGATCAAAATAGAGATCTCCCGATCTCTATTTATACTAACCTGTTTGCCCAGTTACACTATGGGGCCGACTTGTCTATCTAGATACATCCACAATATAATATATATATTTCAGGGCCGACCCCACACATGGTGGTCTAATAACCCATCGGCAAGTACACACACTTGCGACACTTGTCAATCCACATGACGACACTTCCTTATAGAGGAATAACACATCTCTTATAAGGGTACAATAAATATATATGAAATACATTCCGAAGTTACATATACATCAACACTCCCTCTTAACTAGGAAGGTATTTCTCGACACAGTTCTGCTAGACAAGTCTTCTTCTCGGGATCATCATCATCATCATCGTCACTGCTGCTACTATCTCAACCAATATCTGACTCTACTCGTCATAGGAAGTTCTACAGAGCCAATCCTTTTTCATACTGGATGTAGGCCCACCACCTGTAGGTCTTCATCATCACTGGCCATATTGTGGAATCCTCAGGACTTATTACGTGCGTCACAAAACCTTAAAAGAGTCTCTTGACTAGCAAGAACCCTAAAGAGCATCTGAGGCCTTTTTCATCCTGTCTAGATCTCCAAGACTTATTACATGTGACCCCACCACAAAAACTCGAAAGAGAATACCATGATTGATTACGAGCACAAGGCTCAACCTATCGGATCTCGCAGGGCACAAATTACATGTGGTCACCACAAAACCTCGAAAGAGCATCCCAGGACTGATTACGAGCACAAGGCTCAACCTATCGGATCTCCCAGGGCACAAATTACATGTGGTCATGGAAAAACCTTGAAAGAGCATCCCGGGACTGATTACGAGTACACAGCTCAACCTATCTGATCTCCCAGGGCACAAATTACATGCCATAGGACAAAACCTCGAAAGAGAATCTACCAGATATCCCAGGGCACAAATTACATGCCATAGGAAAAACCTCGAAAGACTATCTGCAGATCTCCCAGGGCACAAATTATATGTCCTCCCAAGCAAAACCTCGAAAGAGCATTTGCCAGATATCCCAGGGTACAAATTACATGTCATAGGCAAAACCTCGAAAGACTATCTGCAAATCTCCCAGGGCACAAATTACATGCATATCTGCACAACCTGTTCCACGGCCACAGAGTATCAACCTGATACTCACCATACATCATCTTGATGTCCACATGATCATCCTGATCATCATCACTACAACATCCTGCTGCATGTCATCTGGATCAACATCCCGAAGCTGTACTCAGTGCTACGCAGGACTGCTTCCTGCTAAACTAAGAGATCACACCTGATCCCATACTGAAGCAGCACCCAGATGTGCTCTTCCTATCTGTAGCACTGCCAGCCCAATATGAATCAACATAACCCTGCAGGTTAAAATTTTGATTCACTTCATACTTGAGCCCATAATCCACTGTACCCTTCAGGTACCTCAGAACATGCTTTACAGCAACCAGGTGAACACTCCTCAGATCCATTAGGAACTGGCTCAATGTGTTCACCGCAAAGAAAATATCTGGTCTCGTGTTCGTCAGGTACATCAAGGTCCCAATCATCTGACGATACATAGAGACATCAACCGAATCAGATGAAGCATCACATAGAAGCTTCAGATTCGATGCAGTAGGTGTGGCCATGGCCTTGCAATCCATCATCCCAAATCTCTTCAGGATATCTACTATGTACTTCCCTTGACCAAGGAAGATCCCACCTGCATTTTTCCACACCTCCATACCTAGGAAATAATGCATCATTCCGAAATCTTTCATATCGAACTCAGAAGCAAGCTTCCTCTTAGTATCTGCAATCAATCTGTCATCTCTTGTTACAAATAAGTCATCCACATACAGGAGTAGAATCACAAGATTCCCTTCCTCAACCTTGTAGTAAAGGTTGGAATCCGCTTTACTCTTGGTAAAGCCCAAACTAGATAGGAAACTGTCCATCCTACCATACCAAGTTCTAGGAGCTTGCTTCAAGCCATACAAGGCTTTCTTCAATCTGCACACATACGACTCCCTGACATGTATTTCGAAACCGAGTGGTTTCTCCACATATACTTCCTCTTCAACTACACCATTCAAGAAGGTAGTCTTGACATCCATCTGGTGTATTTTCCATTTCATTACTGCAACCAGGGAAAGTACTGTTCTGATGGAAGTATACCTAGCTACAGGTGCAAAAGTTTCTTCATAATCTAATCCCTCTTTCTGAGAGAAGCCACGAGCTACGAATCTTGCTTTGTATTTTTTCACACTGCCATCTACAGCATGCTTGATTTTGTAGATCCATTTGGAAGTCACAACAGACTTCTCTTTAGGTCTTGGGACAACATCCCAAACATCATTCTTCATTATTGATTGGTATTCCTCAACCATGGCATCCTTCCATTCTTTCTTTTCTGCTGCTTCTTCATAACTGGAAGGTTCTTTGTTCATAATGTCACAGAGTAAAGCAACGTAGCTGGTATGTGATCTGGTTCTCTTCTTTGCTCTGTGTTCTTCTTTTGGAATGCCAAATCTTTCTGCATCTTGAATGAGATCTCTAGCCCATGCAGGTTTCCTCTTATGAGAGTTATCCTCACGGGGTGGATCTACAGGTTCCTGCGGATCTTCAAAGTCATGAACAACTTCTAGAATTGCTTCAATCATGGTAGTGTCTTGAAATCTAGTTTCCTTAGGTTCTTCATAAACGTCGATAGGTGCCTTCCTTGATTTGATGAATGCTAAGTTTTCATCAAATGTTACATCCCTGCTGACATCAATCTTCTTGAACCCTGGAAAGTATATTCTATAAGCCTTCGAGCTTTCACTGTAACCCACAAAGATACCCTTCTTTCCTGAAGGATCTAGTTTGGTCTTCTTTTCCTTTGGGACATGAGTGTATACTGGACAACCAAATATTCTGAGATGGCTAACTTCAGGTTTCTTACAATAAAAGACTTCTTCTGGAGTTTTGTTGTCCAATATCTTGTGGGGTGCTCTGTTCTATAGATATACAGCTGTTCTAGCTGCTTCTACCCATAGATGCATAGGTAGATCCTGGTCATGTAGCATTGCCCTTGCTGCTTCCATGATTGTTTTGTTCTTCCTTTATGCAACTCCATTCTGTTGAGGATTATAAGGAGCAGTCAACTCCCTCTTAATCCCTGAATCACTGCAAAGATTTTTGAAGTCACCTGAGGTGATTTCTCCACCATTGTCGGATCTGAATGTTTTGATCTTCTTGTCAGTTTGATTCTCCATCAAGGTTTTGAATTCCTTAAACTTATCAAACACCTCATCTTTGTTCTTCAAGAAGTATACCCAAGTCTTCCTGGAGAAGTCATCAATAAATGAGACATAGTAAACATACCCACCCAGAGAAATGGATGACATAGGACCACATACATTTGAGTGGATGATTTCTAGGATGTCTTTTTCCTTGCTTTCACTGCTTGGGAAAGCCTTCTTGATGTTCTTATCTTTTTCACACCCTTTGCAAACACCTTCATGTTTGGTCTTGATTTCAGGATAATGATTCGGGAAAAGGAGGATACCCTTATGAGCCTTATTCTCCATCTTCTTCTTCCTCTCCTGAAAGTTCCAGTACTGTTTCTTCAAATCCAAAGAAACAACCTGAGAAGACTAAGTCTAATTTACCTTATTTGAAACTTGATATTAAGTTTTATTTTCCTGCATATAATGGTGAACTTAACGCAAAAAATATGGATGATTGGATCAAACAGATTGATGTGTATTGCAACTGCAAGATACAGAAGCTTGCATATGATAGTGCAAAGATCCATTTGGCTACTCTTCGTCTTGGAGGCAGTGCACTCATCTGGTGGGAGAGTAAGACACGGGAAGGAATCCTTACAAAAGGTAAAATTATTTCTTTCTGGTATGAATTTACTACTGCGTTAAATAAGAAATTTTATCCATTAGGCTACATATAGCAAGCCATGATGGATTGCCAAAACTTAAGGCAAGGTAAAGGTCAAAATGTACAAGAATACACTCAGGAATTCAGAAAGAGAGATTTGATTTTGGGTATACCTCTTTACACTCAAGAAGCTCTTCTCAAGTTTAATGGAGGATTACATATTTATTTGTTTCATACAATACTTATGTTTAATCTAAAGGGGAGAATACCTATGATGACAATCACTCGATTGAATCCAACCATTTGAAAGAAGGAAAGGACAAAGGGAAAATCAAGCATACAACTATCGTGAAGAAAGGGGATGCAAAAAATTCATGTTCTCATTGTCAGAGCGATGGACATGATGCAGAACACTGTTGGAAGCTGCATCCATAATTGAAACCGAAGTGGTTTAAGGATCGGGAAGAGAATCAAAAGGCCACAGTTATCGTTGAGGACCTTGGATTAGATTCTGAGGAAGAAACAAAGATATGAATCGTAGGTGTGAAAGGTAAATCTATTGTTGATAATTATTCTAACATTGGTTCTTCATGTGCTTCTACTTCTAAAGATCATGACAGTTCTAAGGACATAAAAAGGAATGCATTGTTTCATATAAGGGTAATTACAAAACAAACTAAGATTGACACACTCATAGATAGTGGATCCCAAGTTATTCTTATTTCAGAATAAGTAGTTAAGTAGTTGGGATTAACAACAAAACCACACAGGAAACCTTATCCTTTAGGCTGGGTATGCAAAGATAAAATATTACAACTAACAAATCAATGTGATCTAAAGTTTACAATTGCATCCAAGTTTGTAGATGAAGTTGAATTTGATGTGGTTCCATTAGATATTTGTGGAGTTGTGTTGGGTAGCCCATATTTATATGATCGAAAGGAAATTTTGTATAGAGAACACAATCAGTATCATTTGTTTAAGGAAGGAATTGACTACATAGTGCATTCACATTCATTTAAAAATGACAGATCATTGGGAACTGCACAACAACTAAAAAGGGTTGTTAATGCAAGTCGGAATTTGGGACTTATGTCTATGCAATTTAAGGAAGAAAAGAATCCTAAGCATGCAAAGGAAGCATCATTGCATCACAATACATGTATTATGGTTTATAGTGTTCCTATGATAAAACATGAGCATGATATGGGTACAATCTCTTTCATATATTGTTCAATTTTGATATTCATCTTTCTACTAATCACTAGTATATGGTTGGTTCCGACAATATTGAATGTAGATTTGGTTGAAAAAGGGATTAATGTACTTAACAATGTCAGTGCAATGTTGATTGTTATTATGAAAAGTCAAATGTACAGGTTCCAAGAATAATGGACAAGTGATACAGGACAAGTGAGACGAACATGTCCTCACTTATTTTCTGAATGATTCAGGATTTTGGTGGTCCAAAAGCTTCTTAGTGGGAAGGTTTGATCTAGGAGGATCTCTGATATCGATCAAAATTAAAGTATTCAAATTGAGAAGATAATCTTGTAGCTTCGTAGAGCTCGATGAGAGCTTATTGATGACGTTAGTTTCATGCAAAACAGACTTCAAACGTGAAAGATATTTAGTTCTGAACTTTTGGAAAAAACAGGTAAATTTGGGAAAAAGGGGTGCCACGTGGCACCACAGTAAGGGTGACACATGGTGTGTATGGAGTTGACGTTGCAGCCCAGTTGGCAGGTATTGTCATCAATGTGGTGACGTGGAAGATCTACAGTAGGCCACATGGAGGTGACATGGCAGGAAAGTGGACCAACAACAGGTTCACAAGTGGCAGAAGTGGCATCTATGTGTACCAATCAGAACCTGCCACATGGCAGCCCTGTTGGCACTTTGTTGGTTTGGTTACAAAAATTTTTGGAGTTGAGGAGGATTGAACTCCTAACCTATCCTCTGCTAGAGTCTCTGCACCGTATGCATAACCATGATCTCCGCTATTTGTTTCTTAACCATATAGTATACCCCTTCTATTTAATTTTGAATGGTGGATCATTTTAAAAAAGGTATGGCTGAGGGCTTAGCCCTCGGCCCCCATGTCCATCTGTAATATTTGTAACACTTAACCGCCATAACATAGAACCCACAACCATGGAACCACAAACCATATGCTAATCCCACCACATATCTTGTGTAATTTATGTTTTTCAATTCTTTAAGCCTTTCATCAAATTGTTATTTAAAGCCTTTTTACAACTTAACTAGTTTAATAATTCACATGCAAATTCAAGTGTTAGTAGATCCTGTCATTTTTGGATCAGTCGTCAAAATGGACCAATTGACCTACTATGACCCCAAAGGGATGGCTACTCCAGAAAATGTTCTCCCCGTGGTCGAAAACACTCTCCCCAGTGTTTCCATCCCATTGATTTCTGCTGCATGGCTCAGTATTTATTGTGACGCTCCCATGACTTCCACGTTTCAGGCCTTGCTCCCACCCCCCTTAACCATATAAATATTGGATTTGTGCACCATTTCTTCGAGAAAACTAGTACTTCAACCACAAAATGAGACTTAGAATGTATCCAAAACACATCCCTAGCGACAACTCCCGCGACAATCCCAACCACAACTAGCATCATTTCCCATCCATGTTGGAGATACCCCTATACACACAATCCCGTTATTGTTTCCACCATCCCAATTCGTTAGCATGACCATGATGGCAATGATAAACCTCCATAGATTGAGATTAGGGATTCTTTTCTGGTACATACCTGCACCCAATCCCACCTAGACCCCACAATTCATTTTACAGATGTACAACCAATTCACACTGCAAATCATCCATCTCCCGGTGTGTCCCCTTCAACACCCTCAAACCCCACCCCTCCTCCAGCTAAAAAATATGGGGAAAGACTAAAAAGACAACCACCTCGGAAACAACAAACAAAGCTGTGAACCCTCCCCCTACTGCCTCATCTCAATCACATTTACCTTATGCTTTGTGCAAAGTGTTGGGTCACACTACTCGTAATTGTCTAGAGTTTCCCATCCTACACAATCATATGCAGACATTGAATGAAAACTAAGACATCCTAGTAGTCCAAGTACCGGACCATACTCAAGCATGCAACAAGTCTTTACGTACAAACCATTCATACATGGTCTATGGCCTCTACAATCACTACTCCCACCACTGCCCTGAGTTTCTGGAATACAGATATGTGTTGGATGACCTGCATAAACTCTAGTTGGAGTCCCATGTCACTTTCAACGAAGAAATACACCCCCTAACATCTTATTTGACCGATACAAACACCATCTATGTTATTTTGACAACTGATCAACCTACCACATCATCATCTTAGACTGACCCACTCGATCTATCCACCCAATTATTTCAAAGTGATGAAGAGACTCCAAGCCTTAACCGAGCCTGACTTCCCTTGGGATGATATGCATCATCATGCTTGTTTTATCCACAAGAATTCTACCACATCTATGACCAATCAATTCTCGGTCGAGTTGAAATATTTTATTCCCCATGGAAACATCGATTGGTTCAAGAATCCTATCTCAACCCTTGATTCCTTTGAAGAAGGTAACATGGAAAATATCTATCCTACCATTTAGGTGGATATTTCTGTTAAACTTGTCACTGTTGAGAATATCACATTAGGTGCCTCCTGTTGGAATATTCTCACCATCATGTAGTCATGCAGGCATGCATTCGCATGCAGTCCAGTCATCATGTTGGTAGTCCTCCCAGCACCTAGAGCTCACTTTCAGCTCCGAGATCCTGTCTTCAGCCCCCATTTGGCCTCCTACCTACCTGATCTGCCCTCCTTGACTATTCTTCATGGCAAGTGTGCCTTTGTTCACCTACCACACTCAATTAGTGCACCTTTTCTCACCTACCTTCAGTTATCACTCAGTTAGGGTGCCTTATCTCACCTACCAGGAGTTATCATTCAGTTAGTGCATTGATTGAGTAGTTCTTCCACTGATTGCTCATGCTGACAGCTTATAGCTTCTATTTAGCTAGTTCTGGAGTTCCACTTGACTATTTGACAGCCTCATGCACTCCCCTTGGAGTCTCCATTCCCTAATTTATGCCTAGATGGTTCTGTTAGACTCAGTTAGACACACTTGACTGACTATTACCATTTATGACTGATACTACTGACTGGATGATGTCTCCATTGTTATCGAAGCTAGACTTTGACCTTAGATTCGAATGTCCTACTTGGCTAATTCGAATCCTATATGATTCTACTTCATATTTTATTGTAACACATTCTTTACATTCATTTTTCATTGTATGATACTGATATTGTCTATTATTCTGTGTTTATGAGTGATTATTGAGTGCATGCTTCTCTTCTTCTTTGCAACATTCTTGAGAGTTTGATTGTGAGTTTGTTATAATTGCTAGAGCCCATGCATATTATCACATGGTATCAGAGCAATTGTTAGCTATTGGAATTGCAGCCATTGCAGCAGTTGCAACAACAACAGTTGCGACATTTCTTTGAGCAACTATCTTTCACTTGAGCACCAGAAGCCTCTGAGTTTCCACAGCAAATCCTGGTGCTATTACTTGAATTCATTGGATAAATCCAATGAGGTCTAGCCAAGTTTTAAGGACTTAGTCTATGTGCTCAGTGTTCAAAAGGTAGTGTTTAGTTGAAGTGTAGCATTCTCCATCAACAAAAACTCTTATTGTTTTGCAGGTTTCGAAGATTTCTGCAATTGCAGTAGTTTTTGCAATTGCAGCAGTAGATTCGAATTGAACAACATCTTCTATGTATCTGGAAGGAGTTCCTTCTCTCTCTCAATTCAACTATGATGAGTGGAAACCAAATATGGCATCATATCTGAAGAGACATGGTCTTTTTGATGTGTGTACTGGTATTAAGAGAGATTTTTCTTCCGATGGAGAGAAAGAAGATTGGCTTGATGCTTGTGACGTAGCCTCAGGAAGCATATGTATTACTATTTTTTCCAATATGGAATACCTCATTGATCTTGATGAACATCCAAGTGATCTATGGACTAGATTGGATAGATTATTTAGAACTTAGGAGGAAGAGGTTGATGCTAACCATTTGGAAAACAAGCCCAGTGATACTTCCTCCAGTGCTCTCTCTATTCATGATTCGGCCTCTCTCATCCTCCATGATGAATTTTTTCACGATGAAGTCGAAGTACAACACATGGTTTCAGTTGATCCATCATCTAATCTGAACTCTGAGCAAAATATGTCAGTTACTACTCTAGAAGTTGAAGAGATCTTTGAAATCTCTACTTCCCATGAGCTTGTTGATGTGCAAGATGATGACCTACTGAGCATCTTGGGAGATTTGGGAGGAAATGCATTCACCCTCCTTGATCAAAATATTCCTATGTACTCCTATTTGGTCATTGGCACATGTTTTCATAGATTCACCAAAGATGGAAGACGGTATCATTCACTTGAGTTCAAGTCTCATGCATATCCTTATGATTTTGGTTTTGATCTCACCCTTGTTGATTCAAAGGAGATCATAAGAAACCATCCTCAAATTGTTGGATCTGATTTGAAGTTCATGAAATCACCATTATGCCATGGTTCATTTTATTCTGATCTCACCCCTACTAGTTCAAAGGAGATATCAAAGAACTACATACACTTTCATGGAGTTGATGCACCTGTTGATGTGTAAGATGGTGACCTACTAAGTATTTTGAAGGTAAAATCAGATTTGGAAGGTAATGCATTCAATCTCCCTCATCAAATGCTTTCTTTGGACTCCTATTTGTTCATTGGCACATGTTTTCAGAGTTTCACCGAAGATGGAAGACTCTATCATTGGCTTGGGTTCATGACTCATGTACCTTTTTGTGATTTTTGTTTTGATTTCACCCCTGTCGGTTCAAAGGAGATCATGAGAAACCATCTTCCAAGTCTTGGATTTGATTTTCTTGCATCCATTGTTGGAGAACTCGAGGACATGTTTTTGGAGCATGATTCATTTCTTCCCAAGAGGAAGATAACTCTTTTTGAGAGAATGCTAGATCCAGATCCACAAGAACCTGAAGATCTAGCACCTATTGGTTCATGGGCCACCACCACTGTTGCATCCACCAGTGATCTTGTTGAAGATTCACCATCATCATGTCATAGTTTCTTTGGTTATGATCTCACCTATGTTGGTTCAAAGGAGATATTCAAGAACTATCTACACATTCATGGTTTTGATTCTACCTCAGTTGGTTTGAATCACATGCTTCATGATGATCTTCATATTATGTTTTTGCATCATGATCCACTTCTTCCCAAAAGGAAGATACCTCCTCCTTTGATTGATGATCAAGAGAGAAAAGCATCATCACATGATATTTCATATTTGGAGTTTGGATGTGATGATGAGCTAGTTGTACTTGCTTCTTCACATGAGATTTCAGATTCATAGTTTGGATGTGATGATGAGCCAAATGTAGATGCATCTTCACATGATATTTCAGATTCATAATCTGAATATGGAGATAATGATGATGGAATGCTAGATCCATATCCACAAGAACTTGAAGGTCTAGCAATTGATGATGAAGATGAGCGAATGGGAGATCCAGATCCACAAGAACCTGAAGATCTCTCACCTAATATTCCTCCTCTTCCTCGATGGGAAGCCACTACATTCCAATATTGGTGATTTGGTTTGTGATCCACGTGATCATAGAAGAACCAAATCATATTTTCAGAATGGAAGGCTTCATCCTTCTCACATTGCTGATCCATTTCAGATCGATCGATCCTTCTTCAGAAAATAAGGACACTTACCTCCTTCAAGGGTGAGTGATTATATGCTACATTAGCATCCTTCAGTCTATTTTGAGGGAGGGATTTATTCCCACTAGGTTTTCCCTCTTTCCTCACTTAGTTTATTTAGATTGATTGTACAGGGTGACCTTTGGTCTTAGTCACCAGGGCCCTATTTTTTCAGATTTCAATTATTATCTCATAGTATAGCTTGCGGGGGGGGGGGGGTGTTGTAATATTCTCACCATAATGAATTCATGAATTCATGCAGTCATGCAGGCATGAATTTGCATGAAGCCTAGTCATCATGTTGGTAGTCCTCGCAGCACCTAGAGCTCACTTTCAGCTCCCCAGAGCCTGTCTTCAACCCCCATTTGGCCTCCTACCTACCTGATGCGCCCTCCTTAACTATTTTGCATGGAAAGTGCACCTTTGTTCACCTACCACACTTAGTTAATGTGCCTTTTCTCACCTACCTTCAATTATCACTCAGTTAGGGTGCCTTGTCTCACCTACCAGGAGTTATCATTCAGTTAGTGCATTGATTGAGTAGTTCTTCCACTGATTGCTCATGTTGACTACTTGTAGCTTCTAGTTGGCTAGTTCTGGAGTTCCACTTGACTATTTGACAGCCTCATACGCCCCCCTTGGAATCTCCATTCCCTGATTTATGCCTAGATGATTATGTTAGACTCAGTTAGACACACTTGATTGACTATTACCATTTATGACTGATACTACTTACTAGATGATGTCTCCATTGTTATCCAAGCAGGACTTTGAGCTCAGATTCGAATTCCCTACTTGGCTAATTCGAATCCTATATGATGTTACTTCACAGTTTATTGTAACACGTGATTTACATTCATTATTCATTGTATGATATTGATATTGTCTATTATTATGTGTTTATGAGTGATTATTGAGTGCATGCTTCTCTTCTTCTTTGCAACATTCTTGAGAGTTTGATTGTGATTTTGTTACAATTTCTAGATCCCCTACAGATTATCACACCTCCTAAACCCCAGATGAGGTTTTTTCTTATAAGCAACTCTTCGAAGAGTTTTGTGATGTTTTCACTTGCTCATATACTAAGATTCCCAGCCTTGATACTACCACTGTTGAACACCGCATTGACACTTGGTCTAACCTTGTGCTTGTTCTCCAAAAGCAAAGACCCATTCATCCATCTAAAATTTTGGCGATAAAGGTTGAAATTGAGAAGTTGTGACAAGCTAGTTTCATATACCCAATCATGTATACCACTTAGGTTTCTAACCCTGTCCCAGTTAATAAAAAATAGGGCACCATTCACACCTGTACCGACTTTCAGGATTTGAATCTGGCATGTCCCAAAGACAACTTACTGACACCATTTCTTGATCAAATCATTGATGCCTAAGTAGACCACGAGGGCCTTTCCTTCATGCATGGATTCTTTAGTTACAACCAGATTCATATCTGCAAAGACAATCAATATAGGACTATATTTACCACCCCTTGGGGCACTTTTTCCTATTGAGTTATGTCATTTGGCCTTAAAAATGTGGGAGCCACCTTTCAATAGGACATGACCTTATGTTTTAACGACTTAGTCGATATCATCTTAGTCTACTTAGATGACCTCGTAGTTCGATCCAAAAGAATATCTCAGTGCCTGGAAGACCTTCGACAAGTATTCCTTCGATGTTGAAAGTATAATATTTTACTGAACCCCCTCAAGTGTGTTTTATGTGTCCCTTCCAATCAATTAATGGGATTCATAATTTCCCATAAAGGGCATCGTTGATCCCTTGAATGTTAAATCCATCCTTGACCTTCCGTCACCATGCACTTTGTGCCAATTGCAAAGTCTACAAGGCAAGGCCAACTTCTTGCAATGATTTATTTCAGATTACAACACAAAAATCTATGTTTTCTTGCGTTTTATCTGAACTAATGTCCCTTTCATTTTAGATGAACAAGAACAAGTTGATTTGGATGCATTGAAACAAGCATTGACTTCCACTCCACTGATATCGCCACCCGATTTCATGAAGGATTTTATCCTTTACGTTTCAGCATATGAACAAGTCATCACATGAGTTCTAGTCCAGGAATATATTGCTCATCACGAGCATGTAATCTACTATGTGAGTCATACCTTATATGACTCATCGCTCAGATACCCTCACGAGGAAAAAATGGCCTTAGCCATTGTCTTCTCAATTCAGAAACTACACCATTATATTCTTATGAGACCAACACTGTTGTGGCAGACTCCAACCCTATGGTCTATCTCTTGATCCACCTCCTCATCCAAGGTCGTGTGGTCAAATGGATCATTATCCTTTAAGAGTATGAACTTGAAGTTGTCACACCCAAAAGCACCAAGGCATTGTCCTTGGCACAACTTATGACATACTTACCGTCTTTGTCTGCATCACCTCTGCTCATGGTCACTCTGCCCAATTATAATTTGTTTACTATTTACTTAGATGACCCATGGTACAAAGACATATTAGTTTATTTGTGCACTCAAAAATGTGGATCTCGCCTCAATCATGATTGTTGGAATATATTATATTCCTTGGAAGGTAATAATGTCTTTGTATTATGCTGGAATTTATCCGCAATCTTATATAAGTAATACATTATATCCCATATTCATTATGGTAAAGTATACTCTTGATATCCATTGTTATATAAAGAGATGTTATTATGGAGAATTATATTATCCCACATGCAATACGTTAGAGTAATTCCTCCACATCTCTTGGTATATAATAGGGTCAAGGAGTCACATCATAAAAATCCATCATACTGTCACAACACACTGTATTGTGCTCACAAGCTCACTGCTATATTGTATTCCGGTTATTTGTAGTTGCTCTCTTGTAAGATTGAAGGATATTTCCAGAGATAATAGAAGACAACCTTCCCGTGGACGTATCCCAATTGCGTGAACCACATATATCTAGTGTATTATTTTCCTTGTTCTCTTTCTGCTCTTATTTATGTTGATATGTTATTGATTGCTTAGGTAGGTATGCTAGTTTAGCTAGATCTATAACTCTGACATGGTATCAGAGATGGTTTCTTTGATCTAGCACCTTCTATAGCTTTCAATCAATAACTATTGTCATATGGGAATTGTTTATTCTTGTAGATTTTCTTTCTATCTGGTATCCATTAGGCTTCTCTTCAGATATGGGCATGATTCTGTAGTTTTTTACTCCTAACCCTAACCTTGTTGTGTAGATTTTTGCATAAATTTTTCAAGGGTCTCTTGATGTTTTTTTATAGATCTATATGATTTTTGAACTCCTCGAGGAGATTTATATTCTGGTTGTCATATCTATTGTTTTTTGTCCAATTTTGGTATATTTTTTGCAGGTTTCCATTAGCAGATTAATTAGCACTATTTTCATCCTAAAACTGGACATTCACGACTTTTCTTCGTGGACAACGCAAGTAACTGCGACTTGCCATACTGCGAACTCATGTGTAAAATGCAGACCCACGTATTTCAGTGAACAGACCCACATGTGATACGACATACCCGTGCCTGATATACTATAAACCCGCGTTTACTTCATTATACACGTGGCCTCCTGTGCAGAAATTGCCTATGCTTTGGCATAAGCATGACTTCACTGTGCAGAACCCATGGTTATCAGATCTAACCGCGACCTTTCCATGCATAAACCCATGAGTATCATATATACTCACGCATTTACCGTGGAAAACCCATGAGTAACTTTTCTTGGCACTTTTTTCAAGGGGCCAACAGTAAAGTTTCTATTTTTTACTGTATTTCTTCATATCAGAACGGTAAAGTGTATCAGTTTTCTATTATTCACCTTTTTTCTCTTCTAATTTCTAGCATTTGGGTTTAATTTTCTTATCAATATTCCTATCATTATGACTTCAAAAGTAGCTTCCATTCTTGAACTTGTTTGTCCTAACTATCTTGTATGGAAAATAAAAATGATTGATGTTCTCAAGAGTAAGAATCTATGGAGGATTGTTAATGGTGAACACAAGAAACCTGCTGATGCTAAAGATGTGGCTATATGGGAAGATAAATGTGATCATACAAGAGGGATCATCGGTCAAATAGTTTCAAATAGTTTTCAGGTAAGTATTGAGGTAGAAGACAACCCGGTTGAGGTGTGGAAAATTATTGCTTCTTTATTTGATAAATCTGATGATGTTTCTTCTTATTACCTTGAAAAGAAGATTTTTGAGCTAGATCCTACTAAATTTGAAAGAGTATAATTATATCTTGATGAAGTGAAAACTTTAAATCAAAAATTAAATAATTGTGGTAAAGATTACAAGAAGACATACACTGCTCTTATAATTCTTGTAGAAGAAAAATTTCCATCTTGTTTTGACATGTTCATCCAAACTAGGAATATGGCTCTTGAAATGTCTTAAAATACCATGAAACCTACTTTTGATGATTTTTGTAAAGGGCTTATAAATGAGCAAGAAAGGTTGATTGTTTCAGGACAAGTCTCACCTAATAAGGCTCTTATGGCACATAATAAGAATCCTAAGAAAAGTTTTAATAATGCTTAAGGTTCTTGTTCAAATCATACTAATAAATTTGGTCATGCTTCTAATGCACATCATGAAAATAGTAAGAGGAAGAATGTGTATGATCCTTGTAATCATTGTGTTGAAACTAACCATCCTGGAAATATTTGTTTTAAAGAGAAACATTTGATGTCTAAGGCTAAAAAGAAAGGCTCTAATGAATCGTAAGTATCTTTATGTGCATCTGTTGTTTTGTCTAGTAGTTTTTATTCTAATGTGGAATGGATAATGGATTCTGGTGCTTCTAAACATATGACTGGTAATGCTTCTTTATTTACATCTTATGACAATAATAAGTACACATCTCAGAAAGTATCTATAGGGGATGGTAAACAACTTTTTGTAATTGGTTCTGGTAATGTTAATGTTGCTAATGGTCAATTGGAAGATGTTTTTCATGTTGAACACAGGCCCATCAACTTGCTTTCTATTTATCATGCATGTCAAAAAGGTTATAAATTTGAAGCTTGGCCTGATAAATATGTTCTTAAAGATATCAATCATAATTTTAAAGTAGTTTCTTTTGGTCATGTTGATCATAGTGTTGGTTTATATAAACTTGTTGGTTTTAATTCAACTAAAAGACAACCCTTTTATTCCTATGTTGCTCATACTGGTGAACTAAGTAAGTTATGGCATGAAAGATTGGGTCATTTGAATTATGGTAAAATGAAAATGTTAATTAAAATGATACATGGCTTGCCTAATATTTCATCTACTAACTATGTTTGTGAAGGTTGTGTACTTGGTAAACATCATAGAGAAATGTTTGATAAAGGTAAAGCTTGGCGTGCTAAAGAACCTTTGCAATTAATTCATAGTGACATTTGTGGTCCTCTTGAAGTTCCTTATATATATCAGGCAATCTATTTTCTTAGTTTTATTGATGACTTTAGTAGAAAATCTTGGGTTTATTTTTTGAAAAATAAAAGTGACACTTTTTCTAATTTTCAAGCATTTAAATCCTTGGTTGAGAATGATTCTGGTAAAAGGATTAAGAATTTGAGATCTGATAATCGGGGGGAATTTTTTAAGAAAGAATTTGAATCTTTTTTATCTAAACATGGAATTCAACATCAAAAGGAAGTTCCTTACACACCTCAACAAAATGGTGTTGCTGAAAGGAAAAACAGAACTTTAGTTGAAATGGCTATATGTATGCTTTATTCTAAAGGATTACACAAGAAATTTTGGGTTGAAGCCATAAGTTGTGCTAACTTTATTTTAAATAGAGTTCCTACAAACGTTGTTAAGGATGTTACCCCTGAGGAGAAATGGAATGGTAGAAAACCATATATTAGTAACTTTAAGGTGTTTGGTTGTGAATGTTGGGCTCATATTCCTGATGAAAAATGGAAAAAGTTAGAATCCAAGTCTCACAAGTGTATATTAATTGGTTATGCTGAGGATTCCAAGGCTTATAGGTTATTTGATCCTTCTAATCAGAGTGGCATAATCCGAAGAGATGTTCAATTTACTGAAGTCTCTCCACCACCTGAGTCTGTAGAACCTCATGTTACCCTAAATATTCCATTATCTCCGGTTACTGCCATATCTATTACTCCTTCTAGTAATGTGCCTGTTGTTGGTCTTAGTTCACCCTCATCTTCAAGTGTTCCACTTGAATGTCTCGAAGCTCTTGAAGTGACTTATGTTCCTTATCACCTTCATGTTTGGGCCCAAAAAACTCTTGAATCCGTAGGTAGTGAGATCGGAAACCCTTCCGATACCCGTAGAACTAGATCTAACTTTTCTCTTATGACCAAATTTTTGGCCACAGACAATCCTACTTCTTATTCTCAAGCTAAGGTTAAACCCGATTGGGGACAATTTATGTTTACTGAGTATGAATCTATTATGAAGAACAAGACTTGGTCTCTTGTTCCTCTTCCTTCAGGAAAGAGTTTAGTTGGTTGTAAATGGGTTTATAAAACTAAGTTTACCGTAGAAGGACAGATTGAAAAATATAAAGCTAGATTAGTTGCAAAAGGTTTTAATCAACTTGAATGTATTGATTATAATGAAACATTTGCTCATGTTGCTAAAATAAATACAATAAGAACCATCGTATCTCTTGCTGCATCTTGTAAATGGTAAATACACCAAATGGATGTTAAATGTGTTTTTTTAAATGGTAATCTTAATGAAGAAATTTATATGCAACAACCACTACAACAAAATAACCCTTTAGGGGCAGTTTTGGCGTGCGGGGGTCTTGGTAAAACCCCCCCTAAAAAAAATTTCAGACCTTTGGCGGCAGTCTTTTAAAACTGCCCCTAAAAGTCATGGAAATTGGACTTTTAGGGGGGGTTTTTTTTTTAAACCACATCCAAAAGTCCTGAAATTTGACTTTTGGGGGCAGTTTTGGGAAAATCCCCCCTAAAAGCCCAATTCTCATAACTTTTGGGGGCGGTTTGTCAAAACCGCCCCTAAAAGTCATGAGAATTGAACTTTTGGAGGCGGTTGTTTGAAACCCCCCCCTAAAAGCCCAATTCTCATAACTTTTGGGGGTGGTTTGTCAAAACCCCCCTTAAAAAGTCATGAGAATTGAACTTTGGGAGGCAGTTTGTTTGGAACCCCCTTAAAAGTCACGAGAATTGAACTTTTGGAGGCGGTTGTTTGAAAATCCCCCCTAAAATCCCAATTATCATAACTTTTGGGGGTGGTTTGTCAAAACCCCCACTAAAAGTCACGAGAATTGAACTTTTGGAGACAGTTTGTTTGGAACCCCCCCTTAAAACTCATGAGAATTGAACTTTTGGAGGCAGTTTTTTGGAACCCCCCTTAAAAGTCATGAGAATTGAGCTTTTAGAGGCGGTTTGTTGGAGCCCCCCCCCCCTAAAAGTCATTAGAATTGATCCCCTTACCCTTAGACATTATGTTTTGACTTGATAATATGGCCCAATCAACGATAACCGTTCTTGGTCGCATAGAGCTTGAAATGGCCATTTCTTACTTATAAGCCAAATATTTCCCGCATAGAGATGCCGTTATGGACGAGGGCCCCATTTGTGGGCCCCGATCCCTTCAGGAAAATGTTACGGCCTAGGAATTTATATGTTTACCCTATAACATGGACTAGGCCATGAGAGCCATCCTTAGTGTGCCAAACTTGAAATGAACACTATATTCTAGTTACATGATAAAGATTCCCTTTATAGGGCTTGTATGGTGGACATAGGCCTATTAATGTCACATGATCCCTAGAGACAAAATGGCCTAAGCTGGTAAGGTTTATGCAGAAGAATTATCCTTACTTACATGGCATATTTGGATGTGTGAGGTTTTGAGTTTAATTAATGTGTCCTCCCACCTTGTAAATAGCCAGCTTTTGCCTTGTATTTGTCCCTTTTCCTTGACACATTAATCACATATTACATTCTTTTACTCCCTCAAAGTTCTCACTAGTCATGTCTTCGACAAATGAAGGTCAATGTCCAAACTATGATGATAATCTTAAAAGGTACCATGATGGAATGCCCTCACCGTTCGACAATTTTTGTTGGTAATTGTAACTGGTATGTCAAATCCACTCCAAGTATCTATTAGGTCCACATAAAGAAACAACAAGACCAATGTAAGAACATCTCTCAATGCTTGAAACAATGCATATCTCCATTGTAGCATTCTTTTAAACAATTTGTGAGCCTCCTTGATTTTCCCATTTTATATGCACTTCCAAATCACAACATTCCACGAGACAACATTATTCTCAAGCATGTTATTAAACATTATTGAGCTTTGTCCATCCATTGCAACAAATCCTAGAATTAGCATCTGTTTTAGCTCCCTTTTTAGCATCCACTATCACTTTTAGTGTATTTTTCATCTTTTTTTGTACAAAGTGGACGCTTTTCCACGAGATGGCGCTTTTAATGGCGTTATTTGCATCCTTTTTTGAAAGTAGATGTTAATTGGGACGCTAACTAGCAACCCAATTAACGTCCCAATTAGCATCCCAATGAATGTCCATAATAGCATCCTATTTAACGACCATAATAGCCTCCAAAATAATGTCCAAAATAGTGCCAGGTATAGAGTAAGCGATTGTGCCAGGAATTTTGAAAGGATTTACGCCATGAATTGCACTAGGAATTCTGAAAGGAATTACACCATGAATTTCACCAGGAAAAACGTCCGATATAGCGCCAGGTATAGAGCCAAGCATATCCTCAGGCATAGTGCCTAGAATTGATCCATGAAGTTCGAAAGGAATTGCGCTAGAAAAAAGTGCCAGGAAAACTCCAATGTTGCGCTAGGGATAATGCTAGGCATGTTGACAGAAGTAGCACCTAAATGACCATTTTGGAAACTGAGAGACCCTAATTAATCTTAAATAACCCTAAGGAATCCTATGGTCCCTAACGACATTATAGTGTGCCTAACGACATGCTGATTCATATATCGACAATTATAAATATGGCAATGATGATTTACACAATATTTAATAGGATGTTGATGAAACCAATGATGCCAATGTCAATAATGATGATGCATGTTATTATAACACTATTTGATATTGGTTGGGCCTAATGGAAACATAATTCACCTTCATGGCATCAGAGTGACCATAATATTCCCTAGATGACCCTAATGAAACTTGACTCGTCGTAAAAGCATGAGGATGATCATGTTGATGATGCATGATGGCAAGGATGTTGATGATGATGATTATGATGATAATAATGAGGTTGAGATGAATGACTATGATCATGATGATATATTATCGGATGCCAATGATGATGATGATGATGCTTATGTACTCATGTATGGTGTTGATGATGATGGTTATGATTGCGACGATATCAATGTTAATGATCATGATTCATGTGATAGTACTTATGGATATTTATTTATCGTAGTGGCACCTAAATTACTGTAATCATGGCACTTTTGGATCTCGATTGATCCTAATTTGGGTTCGCATGGGTTTTCAGGAGGTCTACTGACGGCCTGGAATCCTTTGGTGGCTGATTTTTTCTCTTATAATTTGTGTACAGGCATTAAGATGGAAGGGCATATTCGGGGCATGACTGGTCCTGTCAGCATTTCGAACATATATGGCCCTTATAGGGATCAACAAATATTTTGGGATCCCGTATTTTCCAGTGGGGGTATTATGGATCATGGCCTTGTTATTGGAGGTGACTTAAATATGATGCTCTCCTCTTATGAGGTTTGGGGAGCTGGTCGATTGGAGGATTCTTTAGCCGATTACTTCGTTGATCACTTTGTTAGATTGGGGCTTATTGATATCAATCTGTCACACCTAGTTCTGACATGGAACAATGGGCATTCTGATAGGGATGGAATTGCGAAACGATTGGATCATTTCCTGGTCCATCCTTGGTTTCTGTGGGTAACGGGATCAGATCATGGTGTGAGCCCACTGGAATGTCTGATCAGAAAATAATTTTTCTTCAATTTGATTCACAACTTTCTGATACTATATACCCATTCAATTTCAACAAAACATGGCTGGAGGAGGAGGATTTCTGCAAAATGGTGAAGAAAAAGTGGCAGGATATGGAGCATACCGAGCATTGGTCATACTTGCAAAGTTTATTGATTAAACTTAACCGCATTAGGAGGGAGGTGATTTCATGGGATCAGGGTAAGAAATTATCCAACTCAGCTTAATTGTGCCTTATTGAGAATCCCAATTGAAGCCCATCGGGGTATGCAATCTAGAAGCCCAATTGAAAATCATAAAGCTCTTCCCTAAAAAATTTAGTGTTGAAGATGGCAGGAAGATTGGAGAAGGGGTATCCCTGGAAGAAGTTTTGCTGGTGTTGAAATATTTTGTCAAAGAGAAGAGTCTCAAACCGGACGAATGGACGATGGAATTCTTCATGCATTTCTTTGACTTGATGGGACAGGAAATTCTACTAGCTGTGGAGGAATCTAGACGACGGACCACCATTCGTATGAGTTTAAACTCTATTTACATAGCGCTCATTCCGAAGAAGGACAAACTGAAGGATTTTCATCACTAGTACAAAATGAGAGATAAGTGACGAGGCAACCAAAAAATTTGGTCACCATATTTTTTTCAAGGGTTAAATGACCAAAATTGAGAAATTTTAAGTGAGCTAGCTAAAAATGACCAATTTGGTCACAGGATAAGAAATAAACTAAAAATGATCAAGATTAATGACCAATTTGGTCACGGGATAAGAACTAATCTAAAAATGACCGCATAACAATTGGTCATTTATTTGGTCATTTTTAGTTGTGTCACTCTGACAATTAAAAATTACAATTTTGACAATGAATTTGTACATTTTACTAAATTTTAACACTGCAGATGGATTCAAAAACCCCTAAGGGGTCTATGAATCCAACTACAGACCCCCTCATGAAACATAGGGGAGAATGCTCCATGATAAGATTTCTCCATGACCATAGACCCTTTAAGGACTATGTTATTGCACAAATGTGAATATAAGTATGTTGTACATAAATTTATTTTCTTTATTAAGAAAACACAATATACTACTAATAATAAGTATGTCATCAATCCATCTAGAATTTTGTAATTTCGAAAATTTTAACACTACAAATGGATTCAGAATCCATCTACAATATTAAAATTTACTAAATTTGGGTTTAAAAAAAAAAGTCACGGGATTCCTACCAAAAACTACCAGAATAAACAAAACATCTAACAAGTAGACTACTCCGGTATATATGCTATATTAAATATATAACATAATTATTTATATTATATATAATAAAAAAAAAATTTCAGTGAAAAAAAAACATACTATTGATATTCATTACAAATCAAATAGTACATGAGTTTGGCAGTTTTTAAACCAACCCTGGTCTTGCTTATCAGTTTTACATGATAAAATAGCTTTTCAACACAAAATAGCTATTCATAAAAAAAACATCGACATATAGCTACTACAGACTTCTATTTCTGGAAAAAAAAAACCTACAATTTTCTAAAGTTCAAATATATGGACCTCCCCTTGGTCCCATATTTCTTGATCCAATACTTCTTCCCACAAAACGACACCCTCAATACACTCTAAAGCTTCTTTTGAGAGTTTGTCAGCAACAAAGTTGTGTTGGCGATAGATATGTTCTATTGCAACTGTCATGAAAGACTTTAACAATTCGTTTATCCTTCTATACCAATTGGAAAGTGAGATGACATTTAATTTAAAAGCTCCTTCAGCCCATTTGATTGTTACTCTAGAGTCACCAAAAATATTCAGTTCCCCTAGGCCAAAATAAGAAGCAACTTTCAAAACGCACCATAGTGCCATTAATTATGCTTTCATGTTAGTTCCAGCTCCACAGTTTAGTTTGAATTTGAAGAAGTGATCTTGTGTGAGAAAGATTACCCCACTAGCTGCTGAGATGCCACCATTTGATGCTCCATCAAAAACGACTACAGGGCTGTTAAACCCTGGATTAAAGAGGCCAATCTTTCGAACTTTTGGAACAGTAGCTAAAGTTTCTCCTTCCCCCACAATATGAATAATATTAGCACATCTTGCTAAAATATTTGGAATCTGATCTTCAAAGATAGTTTTGTTCCTTATATTCCATACAAACCATGAGATCCAAGTTGGAAGCAACTAAATTTTTTTACTTTCATGCATCCATTTTTTGAATGTGATATCAAACTGTAAATTCCCCCAGGTATTATCAACTTTGAGAGAAAGACAACATCTGCTCCAAATATGTTTTGTAAAATAACAGTCCACTAGAAGATGATTGGTGGATTCTTCATTAGCTCTGCATAAATAACATATACCTGGACTATTCCAACCTTTCGCCTGTAGATTATCCCAAGTCTTCAGAGTACCTTGAAGAGCAAACCATATGAAGCATCTTAATTTTGGAGGAAGCTACCATCTCCATAAACTCTTATACCACCAATGACGAGGGAATATACATCTGTGTTTAATTACTGCATCATAAGCTGATTTAGCTGTAACTTTCCCTGTCGTTGAATTCCCACTCCAAAGTAAGATATCACTCACATTTGAAATTCGACATCCAACTATATTGATATTTTTTATGTACTGATTCCATTCAACAACTGTATGACCAATTAACCCCAAATCCTCTGAAGTATACTAGAAATTGTCCACTCCATGCTTTGCGATCTGATCAAGAGTGCAAAAGTTTAAGCTAATCAAATAATTCCGGGTGCCTTCAGATAACTGGTATTGTTCTTCTAATCCCAAGATTGGATCAATTCCAATCCTAACCTTTTTACCATCAACCACCTGCCAATGAAGATCCACTACAAGCCAATTATAGACCCTTAGAAAACCCTTACAGAAAGGAGAAGCTCTTTTGTTGATTTTATCCGGATTCCTGATCCAATTCACTAGATCATCCTTTATGTATTTTTATTTCAATACTACTGACCAAAGATATGTACTTGTCAAGCCTCTCCAAATGATTTTTAATCTTAAAGTCACACTGAAACTTTCTAAATCTTTAAACCCCCAGCCATCATTTTTCAAAGGTAAAGGGACTCTGTCCCATCTAGCCATGATTATGTTGTTATGATCATTGCTTCCATTCCACAAGAAATTTGTGAAAAGTTTTTTGAGAGAATTTAAAACTGATTTAGGAACCCAGGCTAGGGAGAACCAATAAACTAGGATGCTAGTTAAGACAACTTTTAACAGAGTCAACCTTCCATCAATTGAAAGAAGTCTGTATGCCCAATGCTTTATTCTGCCTTCCACCTTCTTCATTAGCCACATCCAATCTTTAACTCTATAACCATTAGGTTTCAAAAAATAACCTAAAGTATTTGAACCCTTCATCTAGATTGCAACATTTGTAAGGCAACATGTGAGTGAATTCCTCAATTCTGGGCAATTCCAAGTTGTGTTGATAAAAGCAAGACTTCCTTACACTCACCTTCATGCCAGAAGCTTGGCAAAAAATATGAATCAAATTCTTGTAACAACTCCATTCTATCAAAGAGTCTTTTCCTGCCAGGAGAAAGTCATCTACAAAAATAAGGTGAGAAATGAAAAGATACTTAGAGATTTTTATTCCTTGAATGTCCCCTTCAACCTTAGCCTGGTTGATTAGCCTACTAAATCCATCAATAACGAGGAGAAAAAAAATATTATATATAATAGTTATTATATTAAAGTGTTAGCTATTATATATATTATACACTATATTTTATATATATTATGATATAGATTGTATTTTAATATATATATATATATAAATAATAAAAATAAATCACAAAAATAAAACACGAAAGATGAAACGTAGGTCATATTTGGATCTATATGAAACTATGAATTCTACAACATGAAACCGTGAGGTCTTAAAACCCTCATTTCATGGAAGTGTAATTTTGGCGCTATATGGAGAGATTTTGAAGCTATGAATTCTACAACATGAAACCATGAGGTCTTAAAACCCTCATTTCATGGAAGTGTAATTTTGGTGCTATATGGAGAGATTTTGAGGCTTTGGCAGTAATATTTGGGTTTATATTTAGAGATTCCAGGCTTGTATGTCAAATGCCCTTTATTTGCAGTGTGTAAGCCAACTATTTTACAAAAATTTTGAAAGAAATTGGGCTTCATCAAATTAAATAATAGTTGGATGTGTTCAAGGAAGCCAGTTGGATTATTTTTCTAGTTTCAGTTGGATTTACAGTAATGATAGCTTGGAGGTGTTCATCATGGCAAGTGAAGGCTATTGAAATGGTGAGCACATTTATTCTCAATAATGTTAAATGTTCTAAAATTGAATATCTATGGTGTCGCATACTTTGAAAGGGATTTTTTTCCATTCTACAAGGGATTCTAGTTTATCCTAGTTTCTACACGCAAGATAGGGTTAAGATTTTTTAGATGGTTTTCAAAGTCGGGGTTTATATTTACAAATATTTGAGCATTTTGAAAATTTGTAACATTTTATTAATGATAAACTAACATTAAAGAAAAAGCTCTGTATTCACTTAATCAATTATTGATTACTGGAATTTGAAATTGGAAATCCAAGCAGCAAACCAAAGACACTGTTTGAGCTTGGCGATTCGAGTTTACGACCTTTGGTAGCCATGGACGCAGTGTGCAACCCTTCCACCTCAATCTCAATTCCCAAGGTAAGAAGAGGATCGCGTTCAAATTTTTGTTTTTTGGACAAATTCATGAATATTTTAATGGTAGAAAGATCGCATTTACATTGGATACCCTTTTGCTGAAACCAATTAATTTTCAAGAAAACTGTTATTTATTTATTTTTCAATCGAGACTTGTATTCTGGGCACCTTTTTGCTTCCTTTGGCACTAAAATTTGCAATCATAGACCCCTTTTTCTCTGCGTCATTATGTTCACAATCGAAGGGCTCAAAAAATTCCTTGCAAATGTACCTGAAACCCTTATCATGAAAGGGGAAGCAAAGAAGATAAAGATAAATTACATATTCACTGTCTTTGTTTTTTAGTGCAGGAAACACCATTTATTGTAGGGGATGTGGTGGCTGCAGCTGTTTTGGCACGAAGATACAACATTCAAGTGTGGAATGCATTCACATACCACCCACCAACTCCTTGTTTCTACAAATTATATGATACCAAAATCATCATATGCAGCCTACAAAAACTAAAAATCACAATGGTAAGAGTTTGCTTGCAAAGTATTTGTCAAAATATGTGAAAGAGAAAATTTCATTTTCCATTTTTCAAAGCCCAAAATTAAATTATTCTTGTGCTTTTCCTTCTATTTTTTTGGCTTTTCTTTCCTCCATTTTATAGCTTTTGTTCTTCCATTCTGGTTTAAAAGATATTGCTCTCAAAATAAATATTTGTGTACCTCTCTTTGTTCCTCAACAAAGAAAAACTCCCTAGAATGTCCATCGGGACTATCACGTGTTCTTCTAATGAATATGGACAAAGGATATAAGAATTAGCCCCAGTGCTATAAAGTTTAACTATTGCATGACAACTTTAAAGAACAAAAAAAGAATTTGAAACTGTCAATGTGAATTGACCTTGCCAATGACCTGGATCAAATCAATTAGTTTTGCTAAATGTTGGCTTTAAGAAAGTAGATTTCTGTTTGTACGATGGTAAAGATGATGGATATAATGTTTTTGTGAATCTCAGAGGAGGATTTGTTTTGGTTCAGTAAAATGAACACAAATAGTAAGTGAATAATAACTTGTTTAAAAACTGCTAAACTGAATAACATCTAGTTCACTAAAGCTTCGCTAAAAAAATGGCTAGTGCACTTTGTGGTAACCTAGAATATAGAAGAATATGAAATTTATGTGATTGAAATGTAGTTGAAGATGAAACTAACTCACTCCTGAAATTACTAGCTTACAGAGCATTCAAATTGAATATAAGATAACCGATGCCAACCATACATTATGATTACGATTAGTTGTGTAAATAATTTATTTCCCCATAATTTCTTGTGTTAGGGAGCCTATCTTGAAACATGGCTTAACAGATTTTGTGGTCTCATTAAACACTAAATAGAGGGGAAAACTATTCATGAAATTTATTCACCGCAATCTTCTCCTGTTGATCACCACATCTTCATCTTCACCTTTAATGATCACACTAGGTGAATTTGAAGGCAAAATATTTTGAGGGATGCATTTTGCATAGCATTATTTTTTCTAGGACACTCAGAAGTTTAATTTCTTTTATTTGATTCAGTAGTGGCCACAATCCTATTACGAGGCAGAAGCTTGTTGTTGCTATCCTAGCATGGAGAAGCCTCTATCAATTTTTTCATCCAACTAATTTATTTCCATATTTGAGCTCATATATGGCAAGTATTCATTATTAGGTATTCCAATGCCCTTAACACTTTGGAACCCCAATGACAGTTTCTGATATAGGTGGTGAAGAACCAATACGAATGCCAAAATGTATTGTGAAGCACCTGCCAATTGTTGTAGAAATGTGCATGGGATAATAGTTAATCTCATGCAATAACATACGTCAAAGTAAATCCCTAGCATTGATACAGTAATAAAGCATGAGACCCTAGTTCTAAAAAAGCATATATCCTAATCAGGATAGCCAAGAACCTTAGTGAAGCTTTGCTCAATTCTGACCATCCATAATTAACTAGAATATAATTGATTGTAACTTAGAAGCAATTCATTTTTTTAAGTGCTTCCTTTAAATTTAAGAAATGTTATAGCTTTTCTGACATGTGTTCCTGCCAAGATGGAACCATTTAATTTATGGGCATGCCCATTATTTGGTTTTGTTTCCAGTGGTGCTTTGATTTTTGGACTCTTGATAATTAGATAGATAGTTAGATTGTTATTGATGCTCTTATGTCAATATGGATCAGGTTCGTGAGTTTCAAATGTAGGTGGTAAGATTTTTCCAACAATGAGTTTAAACCACATCTTGTGCGTCTTATTTTCAATCCGACAAGAGAATTTATTTGCATTGTATTATTGATGATGGGAGTGATATTAGTTGTATGCACCTCTATCATGTAGACATTATTAATGATTCCAACCATAAATAATGTCTTCTCCTTGAATGGAATCAGTGGCTTGCTGATATCTTCTTGCTCGCTTAAATCTCCATCCTCTAATTCTATTATGACCATCATCACTTCTATCACACACAACTTCACAACTGATCTTAAAAATAACAGTGAACTTATGAACGAGAGAAGCCTAATAACTTTGATACAGTAAAAATACTCAGTATCCTAAAAACCCAATGTTGTTCAATGCAATCTGATAGGAATCCATGGGTGAACCTTGAATTATATGATGATACCCAATTTTAATATTATTTTAGATGCTGGAATCTGGCACTCTCCGAGTAAGCATCATGTCCATATCTGCTTAAAATCAAAGAACAACCTAGAGCATACAAATCTTATCAAATTGGTTTGTGACCATGTATATTATTGCTTGAAGGTACATCCATGTTTAGAACTGCCGAAAGTTCACATTAATTTATTCCACATGCAGACAAAATGGAATTCAGAGTCCCATCTGAATTATTGGTAGTCTACTTGAAATGCAAGTGTTAGTAATTAGATTATGGAATCTCTCCACTTGTTGCTTCTTGCTATTTGACTGCAACCTATGAAAAATATTGCTCACCCAGATGGATACTACCGTGTATCCTGCTTATGAAATACTGTATCGAGCACATAAATTTATTGTTTATTGATTACAAAACAACACAATGCCACATCAAAAGACATAGTCAATTTTCCCCATTGCAGACAAGGCTATTACATCTGGAATATGGGACCAGTGCCCAATCATCTTGATCAAATTCTAATATATATATATGGTTGTGTAGAGAAGGGTTTTGAGCTTAGGAGTCTCACACTCCTGTTTTGGATTGAATATTTTGGATTACTGTCTAGACCTTGTCAGGAATTCATGTATATTTTTCTCAAACGAGACTTGATGCACTAAGGATACATTATCAACAATTTCTGGAAAATACTATGTACTTCATTGGTCTTGTATGACCATCAATAAATTTATGACCCCTCAAAATATGGTATCATAGACCTCTAGGATGCATGGCAAATGTGGACAAATTTTTTGAATGGGTGTTTATGAATTGTTTGACAAACCTCTGAATAATTTATCAGTATGGATCATTTAACTTCACGACACACATCTTTGTAAAAAGCAATAAATCTTGTCCAAGTCCTGATAAATGTAGATAGGAAAACTGAGAGATTTTTGAAATATTTAAGCCCTGACAACTGCCATGTTTAGATCATTTCCTACATTGCAACATTCTTATCACCAAAGAATGTGTGCATTTATTGAGAAAATTCCATATTCATTAGAGTGGTAAAATCATATCACAATGTCATATAGTTTGGGGTTTTTGTTATTCATTCTTGTTTTCTAACTACTATGAATCCTTACGAAGCAAAGATGGCCATACACTCATGGGCCTCTGTGTTGAATGATTTTTTTTTCCAAGATTAGCAAGAACATTGAAATCACTTGACACGTGAATTGAGATTTTCTTGTTTAATTTTTCCACAACATGTTACTCATCAAATTTTATCTATCAAGTGACAAAGTCTATTGTAGATTAATGGGCATGTGGTTGACTAGGGAATTTCAAAACCTTGAGGATAGAGATTGCATTATTTCTATGCGTACAATGGATTTATACAATTCATGGAGGCATTTGATGTTCAATGTGTGTGAATTTAGGAGGCTACACTTAAAGCTGCTAAAACATTTCATGAAGGTCAAACTTGACACTTCAGCATTAACTATTAGGAGCATTAGATATGCATCATGAATAGAATAACAAATCTTAAGGACATAAGGAACATAATGCTAGTCTGGGAATTCAATGGAAGAATATGAAACTTACAGATGGCAAGCTACACAGAAAATGGGAATGTGCTTTGGCTACATGAAGATGAGGACATATGGAAGAGAAACTAGGTAGGATGCAAACAAAGAAATCACCCAATATTGGAGAGTAAAATTTGCATATGTGCCATGCTCACAATTTAGTCATATGCAATGGCCAAGTTCACTGGCAGGGCACAGGAGAAGCAAAGTATTTTATGTCAAAAATTAAAACATGTTAAGTAGATTCTACACTTGGGAATTTAACCTAAAGCCCTAGATAGCTAAAACTGAAAACACCAATAAAAATAACATCTAAAGAGTACTCTAACGTATGAACACATACTACTGATAACATGAACAGTAAACACACTCATCTGAACTCTCAAAACAGCAACACTGTTTTTATATTAAATCTGAAAACAATAAACTAAATAGTAGAATACTATAGCTCAAAATTAAAACTCTTCAACCATCACAATGGTGTGCCCTGCTTCTCCTTTATAGAGTAGGAAGAAGAGAAGTTACAATGAATCTGGACACATTCACGACAGCACCTCCACTGAAGGTATACCCCTAACTCTAATCTCAACATCTCAAACTTACCCTTTTCTAGGGACCTGAGCAAGATATCTGTGACTCTCACCAACTAAATTCATTTTGACAACCATGAGTCTGCAACTAGAAGATGTGCTTGGCCCAAAATTGTGAAGCGAATTGAACACCTGTAGGATGTGATGGCAGCCTACGCAGGTTGCCAAAAATGAAATTTAAGAACACAATTTAAATAATTTAAATTTTGTTTTTAAAATTCATTTCTGGCAGCCTGTGGAATCTGCCATCATAGCCTATAGGCCTGTAGGCTTACCCTATGGCTACCTATAGGACTGTAGGCTGACCCTGTGCCTGCCTACATGCATGTAGGCTATAATGGAATCCCTCACAGACTGCCAAAAACGAAATTGGAAATAAAAATTGAAAACTAAATTTAAAAACAAAAATAAAATTTCTGGTGAGTTTTAGGCCCTAAAATCCTCCTCAAGTGGAGCAATCCCTTTTTCCTTTTAAATGAATAAAATGGGTCCTTACTGCCACTTTCCATATTTACATTTCAGGAGAATAAGAAACCCACTAAAAATGTAGTACACCTAACAGATGGTTTGCACAAGATACAGACACACACACACACACACTTTGTAGTTGTCTTCATTCTGACATCATCCTATCTTGCTAATTGATTACTTGTCATCTCCTCTTCTGGATGAAAAATTGGACTGCAAAGTGTCTGCATGCATTCTTTAAACATTGTATTTGATTATCATTATGCTACCAAGGAAATATACAACCCTTAATCCATCAAAGGAAACAATTCTTTTTTTATTTGAAACATACTTCTTATATTTACATCAAGGTAAAACAAAACGTCGAAGGGTATATATAAGAAAGTCCTTTTTTCCAAAGACATTGATTATGAATTTTTCCATTCTCGATGCTGATTACCAGCCTTCTTTAGTGTGATTTCTTTTCCAAATATAGAATGGATGATGAGGTCGTGCTGCAACTATTTGATTTACCTCTCTTACCATTGTCATTTGCTAGTGGCCAGAATATCGCCATTGCATTTAAAAACTTTTCGCCACAGCACTCATATCCCCTCACTAGGGCAGTTTGCACTACTCTTAGAGAACACATGAAACCTGTAATTGAATTCATGGATTTGCTAACTGGAGCAAAGCTGGCAAATATTGAGGTATCACAACGCATGAGAGTTTTGAGATGCCTTTCAAGTATGGAGGGTGTTTTATCCTTTTCAACACATCTACTGAAAATTACAACAACAATGATGCCTGAAATTGGTTCCAAAGATGCATATATATTGAAGGATGTGGGGAAGGTGTACAAATAAATACTTTGGCAGATATCTCTTTTTATTTATTCAAAATTAGATGCAAAGAAATAGGTTGAATAGGGACCTGCAACTGGAAATTTGGCACCAAATGCAGCAGGTACAGAAGTTGGTAGTGACCCCAACATAGTTTCAGTTGTTCGGTATGTGAACCCAATGTTTATGAGGAATGGATCTGCTGCTCACTGGTCCATTGAACCTAAATATCTTTCTGTTATACAAACAAGATTGCGTTGCCATAGAATAAGGGACCATGGTATTGAAGGGATTTCAAGAATGCGTCCTGGTCGGCTTGGGTGACATGCAGATGCATCAGAGGTTGACATTGGAGGTTTTGTAATTGTAGGTGAAACATCTCAAGCCCAAGAAATTAAAAGGAAATAACCTGATCTCCTTGACTTTGATACTATGAATAAGGTGGCATCTGCAATGCGATCATTCTATGTGACTATTGTGAAGGTATTGGTAGTGCCCAATCGACGCTGTGATGAAGCAGGATCACTTAGTGGGGCAGCCAAGAGTGTGGTGGTTTCTCTTGCCAAAAATTTTCATGACAATCTTGATGTGGATGAGAATTGTAGTTCATCTAAGTTTGAATCATCACTTTCTTCAAAGTGCTGGTACTTGGGGAAAGTTGTGGATGACATGACAACAGTTATATATGACAACCGTAAGCACATGTGCAATACAGCATTAGTGAATTGTTTCTATGCTCATGGTACAATTAAAAGTCTTTTGACTACTTTTGAAGCAATGGGTCATTTACTGTGGACAGTACCATTTATGTCACAGCGAGGAATGGAAACTGAAAATGACAAAGGGAATGAAAATGACAAGCTAGAGCATGCTCCTTGGTTGTTAGAAACATTACGAAGCTACTACAGGCTCTTGGAATACCTTGTGAATTCTTCTTTGCTGCTAATTGTGCCCTCTCCATCACAACTGTTAGTGCAACCAGTTGTTGGAGGGCCTTTCACTGTTCCAAGGGACCCATAGGCTTTTTTTCCACACACTACAAGCTCAGGTTCTCTATGTTGTTCTACCTATCTGGAACAATCCAATGTTTTGTCGCTACAGTCCATCTTTGATTAGCTCTGTGCTTTCCATTATTACCCATGTATACTCTGCCATAGGTGATGCCAAAGGAAGCAGAAACGGTATTCCTGGAAGCACAGGTCAACATTTTAGAGGTCATCCACCTGATGATTCTACCATTTCTATGATGGTTGACATGGGATTTCCAAGGCCTAGGGCAGATGAAGCATTGAGGTGTGTTGAAACAAATAGTGTTGAACTGGCTTGGAGTGGCTCTTCAGTCATCCCAAGGAGCCAACACAAGAATATGATGAACTTTCCCAAGATCTTTGGGTAATTCAGAGGCTCCCAAAGACAATGCCAATGAAAAAAGAACATAAGCTTCTTATGAAGAGAAGCCTCTAGAAAATCCCCCCGTTGAGGATATCTTAACCACGTGTATGAATCTGTTGCAAAGTAAAGATGCCATTGATTTTTCCATGACTGATTTGATTGTGGCATTGTGCAGCCAAAACAAAGGCCAATACCGTCTGAGAGTTATTTCAGGCTTTCTCATTCAATAGCTAAAGCTTTGTAAGGTGGAGGGATCTGAAAAATACACTAGTCTATTATCAAGTATTTCTCATATTTTGGCATTAGTTTTGAGTGAAGACAATAGTACAAGAGAAATAGGAGCAGAGAATGGACTTGTTGGTGTCACATTGGACTTATTGATGAATTTTATGCCAATTTACGTGACAGGGGAAAAAGTTTCATTTCCCAAGTGGGTGACTGCCTTACTGCTTATACTTGACCATATGTTGCAATGCAAGCTCCAGGTTACTCCAGATGTTCAGAACACTGTAGCTATGGGAGGAACTTCAGTTGTGTCTAAGTCTGAAGATACAACCTTAGCTGGTGCAGGTGCTATGGATAACAATAAAAAGTATTCCTTGGATGACAACATCAAAGGCAATAGTCCATTCATGAAGATTTTAGGAAAACCTTTGGGATACATGACAACAGATGAACAACATAGAGTAATGAATATTTCTTGCAACTATTTGCAGCTGCACCTTTCAGCAGCTACAATAAAGGAAGTTCTTCAGTTGTGTGCTAGACTAACAAAGTTGCATTCCATGGCAATGCAATTTCTAGAGAGAGGTGGATTGTATTCCCTTTTGAGTCTTCCTAGAAGTTGTTTTTTCCCAGGTTTCGATAGTGTGGCAGCAACGATTATACACCATCTTCTCGAGGATCCTCAGACTCTTCAGATTTCCATGAAGGTAGAGACACGACAGACTCTAATGAACATTTTAAATCGTCAAGGTGGTCATGTTTCTCCTCGAACATTTTTTATGTCTATGGCTCTAGTCATTTCTCGAGATCCAACAATTTTTATGTAGGCTACTGCTATGGTTTTTCAATTACAGATAGTGGGAGGAAGGAAAAATATCATTTTTTCAAAGGAGAAAGAGGATAAGGAAAAAGGTAAAGAGAAGGAGAAATTGAAGGAGAAGGACAAAGAAAAAGATAAAGTCAAAGGTTATGGACAGACTGAAGTAGGAGTTCCATCTGTTGATTTTGGTCGGGTGTCTCATGTAAGCAAGCCGCATGATGGGCTAGGTAAATCTTCCAAGGGTCATAAGAAAATTCCTCATAGCTTTACACAACTTATAGATCAACTTTTAGAGGTTATATTGCACTATCCACCACCAACATAGGAGGGTGAATGCACAAGTTCAACAACATCCATGGAGGTTGATGAATCTGCTCCAAAGGAAAAAAGAAAAGCAAAGCTTGATGAATCAACAAAATTAGAAAGTGACAAGGTTTCTGAAAGCTTTACAGGGTTGGAAAAAGTTGTTTTTATTTGGAAGTTGATGAGTGACATTCTTCTCATGTATATACACGCAGTTAGTGTAGTCCTGCAGCGGGATTCAAAAAGTAGTCAAGGTCACAAGCCTTGCCAAGCTTGCTTTATGTGTAAATTGTAGTTTTTAAAATCTTAGTTCCATTTATGAATTTTTGTCTCAACTTCACGAGTATGTCTAGTTATTTCTTTGTTGGATTAGATATACATGACGTATTTTAATTCTTTCCATAAGGGATAAACCTATACATTAGGGTTAGAATTCTATCTATTCCTGGATGTAATCATGAAAGTCTTGGAAAATACCCTATTGATATTGCAATATTGGTATTTTCGTGTATCCTTAAATTTTTTGATGTTTGGATTTGCTATGAAGGAATTCATTTTCAATATATGCCATTTTGGATTTGAGAGCATGACAATGAACTTAGGCCCGTTTTTCAATACTTAGCCAATTTTTCCAATGGCGAGCATTTTTCTGGCATATATTCCATGCCTACAATAAGGATCATTGCACTATGTTATGAAATGCATATCACATGATTGAAATTTGTTTCTACAAATTGTATGCAAATTTTTTCAACATTTTTGTTGTTTTAGTAAGTAATAGAAAAGTTTGGAATTATAGTTCTTATGCCTTGTGAGGATTGCAAAGAGCAGGTTGCTCTTGCATGATAATCTACAGATATTTGGGTACATGTGGATATCCTGTTACAATCATCTCCTGAACATTCTTATTGTCTTTTCTTAGACTTAAAAATAATGCAATATGGGTGTTAATATTGCTCATCTTCTTATTGTCTTTTCTTATTGTGTTAATATTGTTAAAAGGTGCTAGCTCAATGGTAGAGTGCCTGCCTTACAATCAGGAGGGTGGTGGTTCGATTCCTCCGTACCCTATTGATTTTGCAATATTAGTATTTTTAATAAAATATATTTTATTATGATTTATTATGGATATAGAGGGGGTTTCAAACCGTATTTGTATGTTTCTACAAGGGGGGTTTTAAGCCACCTTCATATGTCACTACGAGGGAGGTTCTAAGCCACCTTCATAGGTCTCTACGAGGGGGGTTCCAAACCACCCCTATAGGCATCTACGAGGGGGGTTACAAACCACCCCTATAGGCATCTACGAGGGGGGTTCCAAACCGCCCCTATAGGCCTCTACGAGGGGGGTTTCAAACTGCCTCTATAGGCCTCGATGAGGGGGGTTCTAAACTTCCCCTATAGGCCTCTACAAGGGGGGTTCCAAACCGCCCCTATAGGACTATACGAGGGGGGTTCACAACCGCCCCTATAGGCCTCTACGAGGGGGGTTTGAAACTGCCCCTATAGGCCTCTACGAGGGGGGTTTGAAACCGCCCTTATAGTCCTCTACGAGGGGGGTTCCAAACTGCCCATGTAGGTTTGTATGATGGGGGTTCACAACCGCCCTCGTAGGTCTCTATGAAGGGGGTTCAAAACCGTTCCCGTAGGTCTCTGTGAAGGGGTCTATGAGGGGGGTTTAAAACCGCCTCCGTAGACCTCTACGAGGGGGGTCACAAACCGACCCCAAAAGTCACTTTTGAGGGTGGTTCCAATCTCATAAAAAACCACCCTTAAAGGGAAAAACTTTTAACATCGCTTCCTTTAGGGGCGGTTTTTCCAAAACCACCCCCAAAACCAAAACCCCCCCCATAGGTCACTTTTGGGGGTGGAAGACAACCCCCCCTAAAGGCCAAAAATGTAGTAGTGAACCTCCTGGTTTTATTAATGTTGAATCATCAAGTTAGTATGCAAATTAAACAAGTCTTTATATGGTCTCAAACAAGCACCTAGGGCTTGGTATGATAAAATTGATACATATTTCTTGAGTAATGGTTTTAAGCGTTGTATATCTGATCCAAATCTATATGTTAAGAACTTTGGTGATCATATCCTCATTATTTTGTTATATGTGGATGATCTTATCATCACTGGAATCCAACTTGTTTTAATTCAAAGTATGAAAAGTGAACTTCAAAAGCAGTTTGAAATGACTGATCTTGGTATGTTGCACTATTTCTTGGGTCTTCAAATCTGGCATATGGCAAATAATATTTTTCTCTCTCATCCAAAGTATTCTAGATACTTATTGACTCATTTCCATATGAGTGATTGTAAACCTGCTCCTATGCCATTTCAGTCCAGTGTAAAGTTAACTATTGAGTGTACCACTCCTCTTGTTGATGCTACTCTTTATTGTCAACTCATGGGAAGTTTGATATATTTAACTCACATCAGACTAGATATCTCTTTTGCCATCAGTATCATTTCTCGGTTCATGCAACAACCTCATGAAATTCATTGGCAGGAATCCAAGAGAATTATGAGATATTTACAAGGGACATTGTACTATGGTGTCTTTTATTCGAGCAATGCTATAGTTTCACTTTTTGGATATACAGATTTTGATTGTGCAGGTGACAGTTTTGATCGACGATCAACTGCTAGTTATATATTTCAACTTGGTTCAAGTCCGATTTCTTGGTCCAACAAGAAGGTGAATACTCTTTATTTTTCTTTGTGTGAAGCAGAGTATAGAGCAACCAAAGAAGCAGCTAAAGAAGCAGTTTGGTTACAGCATGTTCTCACTAAGCTTGGCCAGGTTTTGAAATCGTCCACTATGTTGAAATGTGACAATTAGGGTGCAATTCATCTTGCTTATAATCCGATATATCACTCCAATACAAAGCATCTCGACCTTGATTCTCATTACATTCGAGGTCTCATCGTAGATGGAATTCTTTCTCTTGAGTATTGTCCTACCGAGCAGCAGGAAACCAATATATTCACCAAATCCTTAACAACAATGAAGTATGTGCATATCTCTTCCTTGCTTGGGATGAGGGAAGTTGTCATCAAGGGGGAGCAGTAATGACTCCTTCCTTCCTTAGTGTTAGTGAGGGATTTTCTCCCAGCCATTATTAAGGGGGAGTGTTGGAATATATTATATTCCTTGGAAGGTAATAATGTCTTTGTATTATGTCAGAAGTTATCCACAATCTTATATAAAAGAGTAATACATTATATCTCATATTCATTATGGTAAAGTATACTCTTGATATCCATTGTTATATAAAGAGATGTTATTATGGAGAATTATATTATCCCACATGTAATATGTGAGAGTAATTCCTCCACATATCTTGGTATATAATAGGGTCAAGGAAGTCACATAATAACATTCCATCATACCATCAGAACACATTGTATTCTGCTCACAAGCTCTCTTCTATATTGTATTGAGGTTATTTGTAGTTTCTCTCTTGTAAGATTGAAGGATATTTCTGGAGATAATAGAATACAACCTTCTTGTGGACGTATCCCAATTGGGTGAACCACAATTATCTGGTGTATTCTTTTCCTTATTCTCTTTATGTTCTTATTTATGTTGATATGTTATTGATTTCTTAGATAGGTAAACTATTTTAGCTAGATCTATAAATCTGACACTGATGACAGACGTTGCATTTTCCATCAAGATTATCGATACCTCCTTATTGGTGATTTCCTTTATCGACGTGGTGTCGAAACCATATTGCATCGATGTCGTACACATGATGAGGCAGAGAAAGTCTTGAATGACTTCCATAGTGGACCATGCGGCGACCACCTATTTGGTATGGCCACTGCCCAAAAATTTATTTGTTCCGTTTATTTTTGGCTGACTCTCTTCACTGATTGCATTATGACTGTCAAACACTATTGAAATTTTCAACTCTTTTCCCTAAAGGTAAGAACCCCTACACCTCATTATCACTATTGGACATTTCTACAAATAGGCCATTGATTTCATGGAGTATAATCCCACATCGGCTGGCAGCCACAAGTACATTATTGTGGTTGTTAACTATTTCACCAAATGTATTGAATCCATGCCCACATTTAACTTCCAGACCAAGGTTTCGGTGCACTTTTGATTTAACCATATCATTACTCATTTTTGGGTCCCTCTCTAACTCATATATGACCATTGGAAATATTTTGAAGACGTCGTTTAGAAGGGTTTATCTAGCCTGCTAAAATTTGAGCATCAATACGCCTCTTCATACTACTTGCAGGGAAACGATCAAGTTGAGGCTATAAATAAGATCCTCAAAACCATGCTCTAATGTATGGTGGATAAACATAAGTCCAACTAGCATCGCATCCTCTTTCCATCCTAATGGGCTTAATGTACATCTGACAAAAATGCAATGGGTTTTACCCCATTCCACTTGGTGCATGGTGTGGAGTTTTTTCTCCCCATTAAGTTTCAGGTCCCATCCTTACACACAGTTGTCAAAATTTTACCAAATACCTCTCCTTTAGAGAAACACTTTCTCACGCTGGAACAAGAAGATGAATATCATCGAGATTCCTTCTTGATGATCAAGGCTTCCAAGCATTGGTCCAAGGACCATTATGACACTCAAGTTCAACCCGTACCTTTAAAGAAGGAGACCTTATTTTTGTTTATGACCAAGCCCATGACAAGCATGTAAAAGGAAAGTTTGATTCTATGTGGCAAGGCTTATATATCATCAAAAACTACCTCGGTAAGGGGGCATACATCCTAGCATATTCTGAAGGACATCTCTTGACCAACCCCTGTAATGGATTGTACCTCAAGAGATTCTACGTCTAACCTCTCTGAACCCATTGTCACAGTCTGTATAGTTTTCTTTCTTTTTGTTTTCCGCCTTTTTTTATGCTTGAGCCTTATGGTTTTATTTCGTGATTGTTACTAGATGGATCTTGATCTCTCTATTCATGTTGGTTTCAACAATGGTTCAAGTAGAGGGTCTCCTAATATCTCCTCGATATCTTGGGTATTATACTCCCCTTCACACGAGTTGATCCATATTGACGGAGTATGTATTGGTGCTTCCACCAATAACCAGGCTAAGTATGATGCCATGACTGATCTCTTAACCGCTACTCTCCATTTTGGCATTCGTCACCTTCATGTCTTTTTGGACTCCCATCTTCTTATCACTCGGTTGAATAACTGTTGTCGGGTACACAATCCTTTCCTTTTTAGAAAATTCCTACACACTAGACAATTGGTTAGACATTTTGAATTCATTACATTCATTCATGTTCCCCGGAATCAAAATAGTGTTGTGGACCAAATGGATAATGACATTCTAGAATGACATATAAATCACCACATGTATGAAATAAATTATTCGCATGCATCATCATATCATTTTGAATTCACATATGCATGCACATAACATAAGCACCATCATGAAATAAATGGCTCAAAAACATAAAAAACCATAAAGATGTAAAATTAGTCACAGCAGATCTAATGAACAAGTAAATCAATCACAATAGATGAAACTCAGAAAAATGGTGTAAAACTGTGCAAAACATGCATCAGTGCTCAATATCCCAATGAGGGTGAATAATTACAATACAATATAGTCAATGTGAGTGAGTAATTCGAATTGACTAAGTAGGCCATCCGAATCACTGAATGGAGTAGCTTGACTCCAACTAGGAGTCCTCATCATCAATCAGTGGTGGTCATCAATGCACAAGAACCAATCATCCAAGTGTCAATCTGAGTCTAACTGAGTGTAACAAGTGTAACTGAAGTGTGTATCACTGATATAGGGAAGGAGACTCAGTGGAGGGCGCATGGGAGGCTTAACTGAAGTCAGAACAAGTCATTTAGTCAATCTGGAGGTCCAACGGAGTGAAACAGTCAGTCAGGAGTGAAACTTGCCTCAAATCAAGGAGAATCAGAGCTAACTGAGTGTAACTGAAGTGGAACTACAGTGGTAGGTGAAGAAGTGCACCCTTGTCTGGTAGTAGGTGAGAAGTGGGCGCCTTCCTGAATAGGAGGGATGAAACTCTGATGTAAGAAGCTCCCGGGTGCTAGAATGTAGTGGCTAAGGTGCTGGAGGCATCAACCTGGTGACTGGGATGCATGCAAAATGCATGCAAACCCTAGAGTTTGCATGCAAGGTCTTGAAAATGATGATGTGGATATCCGAACACCCCCCCTCAAGCTAGACTATGATGTGTAAAAAAAAATAATGTAGGGCCTTGGTTACTAAGACCAAAGGTCACCCCAATATAATAATAATCCAAACTAATAACAGTCAATAAACCGAGGAAATAGGGAAAACCTCATGGGAAAAATACCCCCCTTCAAAATAGGCTGTAGCACACCAAAGGATTTAACTGCTCCAAAATCAAGTAGATATGTCTGGAGGTATCTTACTCTTGGGAGTAAATGGATCATGCTCCAAAAACATGTGCTTGAATTCTCCATTAGTGGATGCAAGCGAATGTTGAGACTTTATGAACTTGCTCTTCATACTGAAAATGGTGAGAACAAATCTGAAAATATGAGGATGATCCTGGAACCTGTGATTCAAACCAAGTGAGGTAGAAAAAGCTCCAATAAGATCAAATAGCTCTTGAAACTTGAACTTCTTATCAGTATAAGTTAAATCAGCTCCAAGAATAGATGAATGGTTTCTTGAGATCTCCTTTGAACCAACAAGGGTGAGATCAAAACCAAAATCAGCAAAAAGTGCATGAGAATTGAACTCAAGCGAATGGTAGTGCTCTTCATATTCATTAAAAATATGAGAAACTTTGCAAATGATAGAACATAAGATTATAGAAGGCATGCAATCAAGGAGGGCGAATGCTTCACCTCCAAAATCAGATTTTACCTCCAAAACTTCAAGTAGATCATTATTCTGCATGCCGGCAAACTCATGTGAAAGAGAGGATTCAAGACCCTCTTCGGAATCTAGAGTATGAGCTGGTTTATCTTGCTCATAATTCGAAATAGAAGACTTTGAGAGAGTGAGTTTTGAATCTACAGTTTCTTCTTCATCTTGAACAATTGTTGAGGCCAACACATGATCGGAAAGAACACATAAGGAGATCTCACTGGGCTTGTTCTGCAAAAGGCTAGCATGATCCTCTTCTTCCTGCTTTCCAAATTCTCTGTCAAGTTGGACCAATAGATCACTTGGATTTTCAGTGGTATTACTGAGGTAGCGCATACAAGGAGACATAGCAAGACACATTGCTCCAAAAGCTCTGTCACAATCATTGAGCCAATCATTCTCCTCTTCATCGGAATC